>CM077676.1:181531935-182894435 GCA_039707655.1 Elymus sibiricus
AGTCATCATGGAGTACCACGGGCGACGCTCATCACGAGTATGGTGAGGGCGCGGGGCAGTAGGAGCTGTTGTCATCGAGGAGCCCGGCTGGTCGGTGGTGAAGCTGGTCGGTAGTACACGAAGGCCAGCAGGAGTGGAGGCCGGCGTTGCGGGAGATGCATGCATGGCCGGCGGAGAAGCTGGGGAAACTTCTGCCGTGGCAACCAGACGAGCTGTAGAATCTGCTGCCAGCTGATCGGGTTGGTGAAGATGCTGCCATCAGCGGAACCGTGGGCTGAATTCCCTACCATAGCAGACAAACTAGCTGACGTGGCAGCAGTTTGTGGCGAGGCAGCAGGAGACCCGCCAGGTACTGGTGAGGCTGGGGAAGGGGCCGCCGGTGGCGATGGGGCGGCCCGGGGAGAGGCCGCCGGTGGCGACGGGGCAGCCGGAGCTGGCACGCGGCAGCGAGCAGCCCGCACGGGGACTGGTACAAGCTCCTGTTGCTGCAGTTGGGGTTGATCATCACGCGGTGAAGGAGAGTTATCCCTCAAAGGAAAAACATGCTCGTCAAAATAGATGTGTCGTGAGATTAAAACTCGTCGTGACTGCAGGTCATAGCAATGGTACCCACGGTGATCAGGGGGATATCCCAAGAAGAAACATGCTATGGAGCGAGGAGCAAGTTTGTGTGGAGCCGTGGAGGAAGGGTTTGGATAGCAAAGACACCCAAATGCTCGGAGACACCCAAAAGTTCATGAGGAGTATGGTGTTGATGTGGTTTGCAGGGGCGCAAGTTAATGAGGTATGTAGTGGTGCTAAGAGCTTCAGCCCAAAACCGAGGTGGAAGGTGAGCTTGAAATGATAGAGGACGAACACTATCATTGAGAGTGCGCAAAATTCGTTCGGCCCTCCCGTTTTGCTGAGAAGTGGATGGGCAAGAGAGTCTCAAAAGAATGCCATGAGTAGAAAAAAATGCACGAGAAGCATGGTTGTCAAACTCACGACCATTGGCAAAGCTAGCCCTAGACTCAGATTCTTTGAATGGAAAACGAACATGTTTGCCTAACCTACAAGCATGATAGGTGCTAGCAGGGGATTTATTACAAGTAAAGCTAAACGAAGAAAGCGTTCGTGACAAAGAGTCATGTCCGGGATGCCCCTAGCCGCTGGTGCCAAAGGTCGATAGTGGTGGCGATGAACGTCTATAGAGAGGAGGATGCAGCAGCGATAAGGGGGTAGAGTTCTTCATCACTATCACATCACAGAATCACCGCCCGAGTTTGATAGTCCTTAATAGAAAAAACAAAATGATCAAATTCAACGCTGATAGGATTTTGACGAGTAAGTGCACGAATGGAAATCAAATTTTTGATCAAATTAGGAGTAACATGAACATTGCGAAGATGAATAGGAAAAGATGAAGTAGAAAAGGAAGTGTCATCGACGTGCGTGATGGGCAAAGATGCACCATTGCCGACGGTGACACATGTAGAAGAATGAAACGGGTAGGGATTTGAGACGATACCAGTGTTGTTTGCGAGATGTGAAGAAGTCCTTGTATCAAGGAACCTGTCATTGCCACCAGCCTGGGACTGCAGCGACAGGTTATGCAGGGCGGCGTGGAGAGGAGCTTGATCCCATGCCGATGGTTGTGGCATTGACGGGTAGGGGAAGTAACCACCGGCAGGAGGGTAGTATCCACCAACAGCAGGAGGGAAGTAGCCTCCAGGGGGTAGGAGCCACCAGCAGCAGCAGGGTTGTAGGAGCCGTGTTGCCCTAGGGCAGCCGTGTGAGCCTGGGGTCGAGAAGCGCCAGGGCGAGGACCAAGGAGGCCCAAACTAGGGGCGGACGCGCGCTGGTAGGGCGCCCATGCCTGGAACATGCCTGAGAGTGGGTAGCCACCAGGGAAGAACGGCGGGTGGGCGGGTGGAGGTCCGCCATGAGCTGGGTTGCGGGAGACACCCTGGTTCGTCGGCTTCTTGTTCCTGTTGTTATTGCCAATAGGTGCAGCAGCGGGATGAGCAGCAGCAGGGCGAGCAGCAGGTGGTGGAGTAGAGCTGCCCGCACGGAGAGTCGATGGCGACTGCTGCTGATTGCGGCGGCCAAGGCGACGCTCTTCCTGGAGGAGCGCCGATCGGGCGCGACGGAAGGTGAGCCCCATCAGGTTGATGGTGAGCGCGGTGATGCAATGGTAGAACTCATTGTTGAGGCCATTGATGAAGGCCAGCAGCAGGTCTTGATCACTCACCGGCGATCACTACAAAAAAAAGACACATCCGTGACATTATGGCCCGAACGAAAACTTTTTCTGTCATGGTTGTGACAATTCTATGACGATAATTGTGACAAAAACACGTATCATCATAGATGTGGTTGGCTCCGACTTCTATGACAAAAAATTATGACAGAAAATGGGCTTTTTGTCCTGGGCGGGCCGGAGACGCACCCGCATGACATTCTTTGGGCCGTCCATGACGTACAAAATCGTGGTAGAAGTGAGGGCGAGGAAATTTTTGAGGAGTTCCAGGTTACGGTGGGTGGTTGGGGCCGAGCGATGCAGGGTGGTTTGCGTGTTTCTCTCGTACGTGCGTGTGTGTGAGGCATTCACCAATTGAACACGAGCGAGGCGTTCGCTTACTGAACCCAAGCGATCGCACTAGCCAGCTACGTACTGAACACGAGCGATCGATCCCACTACGTAATGAAGCTGATCGATCGATCCCTTCGCTGCTAACTGAACCCGAGCGATTCCTTCGCTGCTAATTGAACCCGACCGATTCCTTCGTTGCTGCTGCTAACTAAACCCGAGTGATCGATTGCTGCTGCATGCTTGCTTACTGAAGCCGGTCGATCAATGCGTTGCATCAAACCCCCGTGTGCGAGACGTAGCCGCCCGGTTGGGTTGCCTCTCGATGAATAGTGCATGTTGCTGCTACGCGCGCGATACACGTAGACACGAGTCGAGATGCATCGATTGAGCTGGTTGGTTGGCTGTGGATGAACAGTTCCCGTTGCTGCCACCTGCTCGTACGCCCCACCCCAGCCGGTGGGGGTTGGATGAACAGGACCCCGTGGTAGTAGGCGGTTGGCGCTGGATGAACAGGACCCCGAGGAGGCCGCCACACCCCAGCCGGTTGGGGGTGTATGAACTGGACCCCGTGGAGGCTGGATGAACAGTAGCCGGTGGAGGCTGGAGGAAGTCGACGGTGGATGAATAGTAGCTGGTGGAGGCTGGAGGAGGTCGACCGTGGATGAATAGTAGCCCGTGGAGTCCTGTTTTGCAGTACGCCGCACCACTCCCGATAAACAGAACCGCCGTTTCGACCGTAGGCAGTTGGGGAGAAGTCCGTTTCCTCTATTTTGCGGTACGCCAAAGCCCTCTATGAACAGGACCCCGTTTCAACCATAGGCGCTCGAAGAGAAGTCTGTTTCCTCCGTTTTGAAGTATGCCACACCCCTTCCGATCAACAGAACCCCGTTTCGACCATAGGCGGTCGAACAGAAGGCCGTTTCCTCTATTTTGCGGTACGCCGGACACCGAGTCGATGAACAGGACCCCGTCTCGGCTGTTTTGTCCAAGTCGGTTGGCTCCCGATGAACAGGACGCATTATGACCTAGTCGGTCGCCTCCCGATGAACACGACGTTGTTTCTCCGTTCCGACCCAGCTGGTTGGCTGCCGATGAACAGGACGCCGTTGCTGCCGTACGTTGACTCTCCATGTACATGATCCCTGGCCGTACGTATGCACGAGTACGCGTTTGAGACCCCGCCCGTATGTATGTACGTGTCCGTATTTTTTGCAGCGTGGCTGTACGTACGTGTACTTGATTTAGATGGGACTGCCTGAACTGCTACATATGGGGCTCTACTACGACATGTGCCGCTCCTTACACGGCCACGGTTCATGAGACCGATCGACTAGTATGTACGTACACGTTTGCGACCAGACAGATAACGCTACGTACGCTTCGACCTGGTGGGTCCCAACTGTCAGGGGGATAAGGAGTCACTTCCTTGCGTGCAAAGATATAGCTGGTGGGTCCCAGCTGTCAGGGGGAGAAATCATTTTTTGCGCGTAATAAGGAGGCACTTCCTTGCATGAGAAGATGCAGCTGGTGGGTCCCAGCTGTTAGGGGGAGGAAACTATTTTTCCATGTAATAAGGAAGCACTTCCTTTCGCACGACCATGGACCTCGTGGGTCCCAGCTGTCAGCCTCTCCATGTACAGTCCTCTTCCGATGGCTGTCGTTCGTTGACCGCGTTTATGACGCCGTACCGAGAGCACCAAGGTGGTGGACGACGACGAGGCCTAGGAAGGGAACGACCCAGAGTCGGGGAAGACGCGACAGTGGTTGCCCACGCAGAGGGGAGTATGAGGGTTCACTGGTACGGCTGCGGTGTGAGACTGCCGTCGCTGGAGAATAACAGGAGTTGTGGGTAAGTAGAGGGATGGCCTGGCCAGCGGTGCGAGTAGGGTGAGGCAGTGAGGCCTGCGCCGCAGCACAGCCGGCCACGGGAGGCAGGAGCAGGCGGTCCCACCGGCACTGGTTTGGGCGGTTGGATCAAGAAGATCAAAGATTGAAGAAGCGGCACGGCCGTTGGATTAACATCCAATGGTCACTGCTGCTAGAATCATTTTGTTGACTAAGTTGACAAAGCCCTGCGTACGCATCAACTTATTAGGCCCACAAATCAGTCTCCAAATGTGGTGGGTCCCAGCTAGCAGGGGGAGGAATCATTTTTCTTGCACCTAATAAGGAGGCACTTCCTTGCGTGCGACCATGGACCTCGTGGGTCCGAGCTGCCAGCCTCTCCACGTACAGTCCTCTTTTGATGGTTGTCGTTCGTTGACCACGTTGATGACGCTGTGCTAAGAGCACCAAGGCGGTGGACGACGGTGAGGCCTAGGAAGGGAAAAACCCGGAGCCGGGGAAGACGCGGCAGTGGACGCCCACGCGGAGGGGACTACAAGGGTTGACTGGTTCGGCTGCGGTATGAGGCTGCCATCGCCAGAGAATAACTGGTTCGGCTGCAGTGTGAGGCTGCAGTCGCTGGAGAATAATAGGAGGTGTGGGTGAGTAGAGGGATGGCCTGGCCAGCGGTGGGAGTAGGGTGGGGCGGTGAGGCCTGCGCCGCAGCACAGCCGGCCACGGGAGGCGGGAACAGGCGGTCCTGTCGGCGCTAGATTGGGCGGCTAGAGCAAGCAGATCAGAGATTGAAGAAGCACAACGGCCGTTGGATTGACATCCAACGGTCACTGCCTGTAGAATTGTTTGTTGACTAAGTTGACAACGCCCACAAGTCAGCCTCCAAATCTGTGGCATACACCATACAGCCCATTTGCTATTATTTTCAATAATTTACAGCCCATTTGCTAATTCTTAAGGAATTTATTGCAGCCCATATTCTTTTTGTTAGCATTACAGCCCATATTCTGGCCAGGTTAAAAATTACAACGAAATTTTGCGTATTTCGGTGCGGTCAAAACTGTTTTTAATTCTGAATTTTTGAGTCAGATTCAAACTAATTTAAAAAAAATATTAATTTAAAATCCAATGTAAATTTTCGCGCAATAAATTTCAATGGAATTAAAAATCTCAAAATCCGAAAAATAATAAATTTGAAACCAATTTCTGGTTTGCTGTATTTTTAAAAATTTACAGCCCATTTCATATTACTTATAGCCCATTTTCTGGGCAAGCCGAATGCATCCCTCCTCGTCTTGAAGATTTGCGGCCCAGCAGGTCTGAGAAAAGCAAGTTGGCCTCGGTCAGATATTCTTAAAAAAATAAAGCTGGGCTAGCCATTTTCACAAAGAAAAAAAAAGAGCTGGGCTAGTCATGTGGTAAACATAAAATAAAAGCCTGGGCTAGACGGGCAACAGCCCACGCATAGCCCAGTTGATACCGTGCACCATCTCAGAAAAAAAACTGCGCGAGTTGCTGGGTCCCTGGTGTCAGCCGCTCCTTAGTGCAATTCTCTCGTTTATTGACTACGTTGACCATGGCGTGGGACCCAGATGTCTGGAAATCATTACTAGGAAGCTTTTTTTGCTTGTAATAAGGAGGCACTTGCTTGCGTACGGCAATGGCCCTGGTGGGTCCCCACTGTCATCCTATCCACGTACAGTCATCTCCTGATTCCTCTCTTTTGTTGACCATGTTGACAATGCCAGACAGCGGTGCCACGTTGACTGCAACAAGGCGGAGGACGATGGAGAGGACCTCGCGTGCGCTACGGATGGTCAGGTACAAGGCGGAGAACGACGGAGAGGGCCTCGCGGGCGTCAGTTCTTCTAGCGATGACGTGCGCTGTTGAGTTGTAGCGGACAGAGGAGACTGAAGCGGGGCAGTTTGGAGGTGGCAGCCGACACACTGTGGGGCACCGCCGTGCTGCGAGGAAGTCGCTGGTGTTGTGGAACGTCATCGGTGCTGCATTACGGGAGGTCGCCGGTGTTGCGTCCAGTGCTGCAGACCGCCACCAGAGCTATGGCCAGTGCTGCGGCAACACCCGGTGTGCGTTGACGATGCCGCAAACTAAGGGAAGTGAACTGTTTGCTAGATGCGTTGGATGGGAAAAACGAGGCAAAGTGGTCTGCTTGTGTTGGCATCCATTGGCTAGGTGCGCTCTAATCAGGGTGGATCGGACGGTGGATGAGCTGACTGATTTTCCACCAAAATCAGCCGGATGACCCCTAGCATGGGCCAATAAGAAGAGGCACTCGAACCCGGGCAGGCTACAACAAGATTTGTTTTGTCCACCACTCCACCCGAAAGAGAACCTCATAACTTGCAACCTGCAACGACGAAGAATTTATGTTATACATTTGTCCTCTATTAATATATGGAGATGTTGACCACGAGTTGCTTAGGCTTGAACCTGGTGGGTACCAGATGACAAGCAAGGAATAACAGCTTGGTAGAAAAAAATTCTGAAAAATGAGAATGCGCTTATATTCAAGCAGAGCGCATAACGAGCAAACAAAGTTGCAATTGAATGAGGAGTATACGATGATACTATACAACACACGTAGGATCCCGTTTAGAAAAAGAAAAAAGAAAAACTACATAGGTAGGACATTTTGAGTGGGTCCATCACGGAGCGTCAGTCACTAGGGCGCCATGTGAGCGCCTCTCTCCCAGTAAATATGGGCTCTTTGTATTGGGCTTCAATAAACGGGCGGGCCATGTTTCGTACTCTTCGGTCGTAAGAGTGTATGCACTAGCGCTTCCTCTCATTTCTAACTTCTCATTGAATTGAATAAAAAAAATTATAGTAGGTAAGAGATAAGCAAACAGGTTCATGCGTGCTTACAGGAAATATTTTAAAACATAGGCAATGCATGAAACAGTAACACGATGAACTGTTAAGCGCACAAACTAAACCAGCATCTAGACCTTCCTAGTACGCTTGATGACGCTGTGGCTCCACATGGGCACTTTACTAAATTTTATTCTAAAGGAGCACGGTGATCAGCTCGTTTGCCGCAGTTTCACACGGACCATCACTACAAAAAAAAGACCATCCGTGACATTATGGCCCGAACGAAAACTTTTTCTGTCATGGTTGTGACACTTCTATGACAATAATTGTGACAAAAACACATATCATCATAGATGTGGTGGGCTCCTACTTCTATGACAAAAAATTATGACAGAAAATGGGCTTTTCGTCCTGGGCAGGCCGGAGACACACCCGCATGACATTCTTTGGGCCGTCCATGATATAAAAAATCGTGGTAGAAGTGAGGCGAGGAAATTTTCGGGGAGTTCCCGGTTACGGTGGGTGGTCGGGGCTGAGCGATGCAGTGTGGTTTGTGTGTTTCTCTCATATGCGCGCGTGTGTATGCGAGGCGTTCACTAACTGAACCCGAGCGAGGCGTTCGCTTACTGAACCTGAGCGATCGATCCCTCACACTACTACACGTACTGAACCCGAGCGATCGATCCCACTGCGTACTGAAGCCAAGCGATCCCTTCGCTGCTAACTGAACCCGAGCGATCCCTTCGCTGCTAACTGAACCCGAGCGATTCCTTCACTGCTAACTAAATTCGATAGATCCTTTTCGCTACTTACTGAAGCCGATTGAGCCCCCGTGCGATACGTAGCCAGCCGGTGTTGGGTTGCCTCTCAATGAACAGCGCCCGTTGCTGCCACGTGCGCGATACACGTAGACACGAGTCGAGACGCATCGATCGAGCTGGTTGGTTGGCTGTGGATGAACAGTTCCCGTTGTTGCCGCCCGCTCGTACGCCCCATCCCAGCCGGTGGGTTGGCTGTGGATGAACAGTACCCTGGCCGTGTGAAGGTGGTTGGCGCTGGATGAACAGGACCCTGAGGAGGCCGCCACACCCCAGTCGGTTGGGGGTGGATGAACAGGACCCCGTGGAGGCTGGATGAACAGTAGCCGGTGGATGTTGGAGGAAGTCGACGGTGGATGCACAGTAGCTGTTGGAGGCTGGAGGAGGTCGACCGTGGATGAACAGTAGCCCGTGGAGTCCCGTTTTGCGGTACGCCACACCCCTCCCGATGAACAGGACCCCCGTTTCGATCGTAGGCAATTGGGGAGAAGTCTGTTTCCTCCATTTTGCGGTACGCCAGAGCCCTCCCGATCAACAGGACCTCGTTTTGACCGTAGGCGCTCGAAGTCCGTTTCCTCTGTTTTGCGGTACGCCACACCCCTCGCGATGAACAGGACCCCATTTCGACCATAGGCGGTCGAACAGAAGGCCGTTTCCTCCATTTTAAGGTATGCCAGACCCCGAGTCGATGAACAGGAGCCCGTTTCGGTTGTTCCGTCCAAGCCGGTTGGCTCCCGATGAACAGCACGATTTCCGACCCAGTCGCTTGACTCCCGATGAACACGACGTTGTTTCCTCCGTTCCGACCTAGCCGGTTGGCTATTGATGAACACGAGGCCGTTGCTGTCATCCGTTGCCTCTCCATGTACATGAGCCATGGCCATACGTATGCGCAAGTACGCGTTCCAGACCCTGCCCGTATGTACGTACGTGGCCGTATTCTTTGTTGTGTGGCTGTACGTACGTGTACACGATTTAGACGGCACTGTGTGAACTGCTACGTCGGGGGCTCAACTACGGCACGTGCCGCTACTTACTCGGCCACGGTTCATCCTTGCAGAGAGACCGATCGACCAGTATGTACGTACACGTCCGTGACTAGACAGACAACGCTACGTACGCTTCGACCAGGTGGGTCCCTGCTGTTAGGGAGGATAAGGAGGCACTTCCTTGTGTGCGAAGATATAGCAGGTAGGTCCCAGCTGTAAGGGGGAGGAATCATTTTTTCGCGTAATAAGGAGGCACTTCCTTGCGTGCGAAGATGTACCTGGTGGGTCCAGCTGTCAGCCTCACCGCGTACAGTCCTCTTCCGATGGCTGTCGTTCATTGACCATGTTGACTACGCCGCGCCGAGAGCACCAAAGCGGTGGGCAACGGCGAGGCCTAGGAAGGGAACGACGCGGAGCCGGGGAAGACGTGGCAGTGGATGCCCACGCGGAGGGGAGTACGAGGGTTGACTGGTTCGGCTGCGATGTGAGGCTGCCGTCGCCGGAGAATAATAGGGGATGTGGGTGAGTAGAGGGAAGGCCTGGCCAGCGGTGGGAGTAGGGTAGGGCGGTGAGGCCTACGCGGCAGCACAGCCGGCCACGGGAGGCAAGAACAGGCGGTCCCGCTAGCGCTAGTTTGGGCGGCTGGAGCAAGAAGATCAGAGATTGAAGAAGCAGCACGACCGTTGGACGAACATCCAACGGTCACTGCTGCTAGAATCGTTTGTTGACTAAGTTGACAAAGCCCAGCGTATGGGTCAACTTAGTAGGCTCACAAGTCAGCCTCCAAATAAGGTGGGTCCCAGTAAGCAAGGGGAGGAATCATTTTTCTTGCGCGTAATAAGGAGGCACTTCCTTGCGTGCGACCACGGACCTCGTGGGTCCCAGCTCTCAGCCTCTCCACGTACAGTCCTCTTCCGATGGCTGTTGTTTGTTGACCGCGTTGACGACGTCATGCCGAGAGCACCAAGGCGGTGGACGACGGCGAGGCCTAGGAAGGGAACGACCCGGAGCCGGGGAAGACGCAGTAGTGGTTGCCCACGTGGAGGGGGATACGAGGGCTTACTGGTTCGGTTGCAGTATGAGGTTGCCGTCGTCGGAGAATAATAGGAGGTGCGGGTGAGTAGATGGATGGCCTAGCCAGCTATGGCAGTAGGGTGGGGCGATGAGGCATGCGCGGCAGCACAGCCGGCCATGGGAGGCTAGAGCAGGCGGTCCCGTCGGTGCTGGTTTGGGCGGTTGGAGCAAGAAGATCAGAGATTGAAGAAGCAGCACGGCCGTTGGATTAGCATCCAACGGTCACTGCTGCTAGAATCGTTTGTTGACTATAAGTTGACAAAGCCCTGCGTACGCGTCAACTTAGTAGGCCCACAAGTCAGCATAACATCTATGGCGGACAACATATAGCCCATTTGCTATTTTTCCTAAATTTACAGACCAATTGCTAATTATTACGTAATTTATTGCAGCCCATATTATATTTTTAGAATACCTGACCATTTTCTCCAAGGACAAGATTAAAAATTTCAACAATATTTCATTGAAATTGCCGAACTATTTTTAATCCCGAAATTTCGAGCCCGATAATAACTAAATTTAAAATATATTTAAATTATGTTAAAATCAAATTAAATTTGAAATATCCAAAAATAAAAGAAAATTTGAAATTTGAAACTAATTGCCTATTTTCTTTGTTTTTATATATATAGCCCATTTCATATTACTTATATGATTTACAGCCCTTTTTGTCTGGGCAGGCCGAATGTATCCCTCGTCGTCTTGAAAGATTTACATCCCAGCAGGACGGAGAAAAAGAAATCGGCCTGTGTAGGCTATTCTACGAAAAAAATGTGGGCTAGTCATTTTCACCGAGAAAAAAAACAACTGGGCTCATCATGTTGTAAACAAAAAATAAAAGCCTGGGCTAGACGGGCCACAGACACTTTACAGTCCAGTTGATAACCTACTCCATCTCAACAACAACAACAACAACAACAACAACAACAACAACAACAACAACAACAACAACAACAACAACAACAACAACAACAACAACAACAACAACAACAACAACAACAACAACAACAACAACAACAACAACAACAACAACAACAAAACTGCTTGAGCAATGGATCTCAAAAAAAACTGGTCGAGCAACTGGGTCCCACATGTCAGCCACTCCATGTGCAATTCTCTCGTACGTTGACAATGTCGTAGGTCCCAGATGTCAGCAAACCAATAGGAGGAAGCATTTTTTTCATGTAAGGAGGAGCTTCCTTGCGTGCGAAGATGTAGCTGGTGGGTCCCAGCTATCAGGGAGTGGAATCATTTTTCTTCCGCGTAATAAGGAGGCACTTCCTTGTGTGCGACCATGGACCTCATGGGTCCCAGCTGTCAGCTTGTCCACGTACAGTCCTCTTCTGATGGCTGTCGTTCGTTGACCACGTTTACGACGCCGTTCTGAGAGCACCAAGGCGGTGGACGACGATGAGGCCTAGGGAGGGAACGACCCGGAGCCGGGGAGGACTCGGCAGTGGATGCGCACGCAGAGGGGAATACGAGGGTTTACTGGCTCGGCTGCGGTGTGAGGCCGCCATCGCCGGAGAATTACAGGAGGTGTGGGTCAGTAGAGGGATGGACTGGCAAGCGATGGGAGTAGGGTGGGGCGGTGAGGCCTGCGTGGCAGAACAGCCGGCCACGGAAGGCAGGAGGAGGCAACGCCATCGCTAGTTTGGGAGGCTGGAGCAGGAAGATCAGAGATTGAAGAAGCACGCCGGCAGTTGGATTGACATCTAACGGTCTCACGCTGGTAGAGTCGATTTGTTGACTAGGTTGACATAGCCTTGCGTACGCATCAACTTAGTAGGCCCACAACTTAATATATAAACTAATAAAACTATATATACATAAAGTAGAGATGAGAAAAATAGAACTGGGTTGTGCGTTTTCTTTAGTAAAAAACAGCTGGGGTGCTGATGTTCTAAGAAAAAATAAAACCAAGGCTGGGTGGCCCAGAGGCCAGTTGATACCTGCTAGATCCTTGTGGCCGCATGTCGTCATGGGTTGCGCCTGTTAATAAACAAAACATAACCTGGGCAGTCTACAGCCCAGTTAATATTTGCTCGACCTAAAATATATATATACTACCTGCTGGATCCCAGTTTTCGGTCGCTCCTTGTAGAATTCTCTCGTTTATTGACTACGTTGAAAATTTCATGGGTCTTAGACGTCAGCATATTTTTTTCCATCGTGATTAAAAGTGTGTGCACTTGCTTGTGTACGGCCATGGACATGCTGGGTTCGCACTGTTAGCCTCTGTATGGACAGCCCTCTTCTGGTTCCACGGACAAATTTCATGCAAATCGGATGATTTTCATTGAAACCGGACAAAATTCATTACATTTAACTTGTTTCTTTTTCTTATGGAACATTTTACATATTTCAACTAAACGATAGCCGACTAGGCCTTTTTTTAGTCCAAAAATGATCACTGGAAGCAGCGGCTCTCGTTTCTCATGCCTGTTAAAAAATTTGGTTAACTGAGAACTCATGAGAGAACATGTCGTATGCGGGTTTTTTTTAGTGATACTGTATGTGGTATGTGGGTTAGAGGGATGGCATGGGAGGCGCTTCCCGCGATCGAGATCCCGACACTTAACTGTTCATGAAGGCCCAAATCCATCGCTCCTCTGTTTAACAATTTGCAGCTGGGCTTGGCATGCCACAGCCCAGTCCCGACGTGCTGCGTCCAACTGTCGGCCTGTGAAACTTGATGGATCCCCCGCGTACTGGAAGATGTTAGTAAAATTTTGGAGAACTGGGAATTCGAACGGCAGGTGCTTTTGCTACTTATATCAGGTGCCTGAAAATTCGTTTCGCAACAATTGCTTCAGCGTTATATCCACGTCGACCCTCGACATGATGGTTGGAAGGAAATGCCAAGTTCAGACCGAATTAAGATCCTTAACAACAACACCAACTTGTAGACGACCAGGTAGAACTAGTACTACCAAACTAACTTATAATCTTTTTAGTCCTGGCCCTCATTTTCGTATGGTAGAAGATCTTGCAGACGACCAGCTCCCGCTCCTTCTCTTGCTCGAGGTCCCCGAGGTGGTACTAGTGCATCACCCAGTTGATCCTCTATTGGTCGAAGTTCTTGTTGGTGTGCAGCACCAGAACCTTTTTGCTGCCCCTCTGCCGGCCGTTGACCATCACCGGCATGGTATTGCCGGTCTTGTGCCACATCGCGTGCATGCCGCACTCTAATTGTATCTTGCGACGCATCCTCGTACCCCTTTTGAACACCCTGGAGTTGCATTGGAAGAAATTCTTGCTTAGGCCACTCAGTGTGATACCTGCAGTATTGGCGAAATACAATCCCAGGCCGGGCAGCATACATCAGAAATTTGTAAAAAGAAAGGAATATATTTTGTGCAAGTAGACGGTCGATCGGTGTCTCACCTGGAAGTTTCTCAGGATGGGTGGAGCATATGCCGTGCTCGCTGTCGATGGTCGGTATGAACAAATCGATGAGAGGGTGAGATCTCGTGCTGTCAGCACTCACTTTAGCCTCAAGGTGCTCGATCAGCTCCTGATCCATGGGATCGAACTTGATGCCAGCCGGCAGCACCGGCCAATCCTTCTTGGACTTGCAGCGGTTAATTCCAGTTAAATGGTACTCAATGTATGATCAATCAACTGTTTAAGTAAATGATGAAAGATTTCAACAAATAAGCGCTACTCCAAATCTAAAATCCATGACACCCGAACAAACTAGGGTCTCGGCTTCATTATTACATGCATACTCTAAAGACTTGAAAACCCCATAAAGATCGAAATCATCATACAGGGCGATGGGATGAATACTCACAAGAGCGGCCTCGCTGGTTCCACCCTTCATGCGGCTAGCTTGAAGAGCTTCCTTGTTGAGATCAAATTTCTCAGCGTCTTCCTTTTGACTACTTGCAATGAAGTATAGCAGCTCCACTAGCTCATCGCCCATCGTACCAACTGGATCGGAACAAGGCGGTGGCTGGGAGGCAGGGAGACCGGGAGAGAATGGGAGAGAACGGGAGAGTGCTGCTGGACTACCAGAGGGGTGAGGCTCACTTTGGTGAACCGAACACACGGCCGGGACTCTTGTGTCACCTCACGCGCAGCGTGTTATCACGTCAATTCAATGTGAGGACATGATGAATAATTTGACCGACGTGTACTAGTACTACTAGTCATACAAGTACTACTTACCTAGTACGAGTAGCGCAATATACGGTATAGAGGACTACTAGTAGTACAAATTTTAGAAATGGTGTACATTCATCCAATCTCCAGGTTGCATCCATATTGCTTTAAATAATATCATAGGGGCGTTGCTAAAGCCTTAGTTTTAAGGGCATTATGCAAGAGTGTTTAGAACGAGCTTACAAATAGGTGCCTACAAAGTTACAAGGCTGTGCGATAGACTTGTAGGCTACATGAGTAATACAAAATATAATTCCCATTAGACAACACTTTCATGAACAAGTACGCACTTGAAGCTTAATTGCTATATATGGCTTCTGCACAGCATCTCCATCATCATTATCAAAATACATGCTACGCAGGTGATATAGGATGCACTTGATCCCAGAAAGGTATTTAACCTTCAAACTAACTACAGTACAAAATAACCAACAGAACAGGATCATGCGACAACTAGCAGGATACACGGCTCAATCTAGATATCACTACGAATCAAGTTGTGCATATTAGCTGTTGGCATGAACCACATCGCCGCATGTCGGGTTTGCAAAAGCCATTCATCGCTTGATGCCTTTCACACACTGAAGTTCATCTGGCAACAAGCTGTGTCGATGAATTTCTGGATATGGTGCTTCATGAAATCCATGGTACGATGTGTAAACACAGTTCCCCCTGTCGAATGGAACTTGCATAGCACGATAATCATCGCCGCTGATATGTTCGATGATTGGTTGGATGATCGGATAATTGAGCCCGGGGAACAGGGAGTGGTTGTCGAGGCTGTAAACCCACCTCCAATTGAATACGCCTGGCCCAACGGAGCTGGGATCTTTCTCGAACACGAAGCAGCCATAGCCATCACAGTCACGAACGCCCCACGCATTGTACTGCATGTGGTTTGATAAAATGGTTTGGTCACTTTGGTACATGCGAATGAGCATCAAATGCCTACCGTTAGTTGAACGAGCGATAAACCACCACCCATTGACATTTATATTTCCAGGTCCTGGAATTATAAAGGCCAGCGCATTTGCGTCTGCTGCAACAAATCAAATTGGAGACCAAAAGGACAAAAATATACAATCATGTTCAGAGTATGTGTGGAATTAAGATTACTATAACAGTGACACAGATCATA
This sequence comes from Elymus sibiricus, assembly GCA_039707655.1. NCBI lineage: Eukaryota > Viridiplantae > Streptophyta > Magnoliopsida > Poales > Poaceae > Elymus > Elymus sibiricus. Next base: position 181,547,369 of record CM077676.1, read on the forward strand.
GCCAGAGAATTACAATGCCGTGGTCATAATCATACCCTAATTTTAAAAAAATGCCAATGGCTTTCATATTCTAGCAATAAGTCATGGTTCAATGATCATGTAAAAATGAGAGGAAAACAGCTATGCCAGGGCCTACTCATATTCTACCATAACAGTTAGATGCCAACAGTTCTCGTATCAACTCTAACAATAACAGGCGTGGTTATAAAAATCTTGGAAATGAGGGTAACATATAGCAATCATGTTGTAACATCCCAAAATTCAAAATTTTGGAATGTTATATTAACTAAATAAATATGATTGATTGTTTGATTGTTGGTTTGATTGATTGACTGAAAGTGAGTGAAATTTGAAACTTTTGAAAGTTTAATGAGAGGGAATGAAATGACTTTCCCAAACTATCATTTTTGCAATTGGGTTCCTTGAATTCAAATTCAATTCAAACTAGAAACACTAGAGTGAAGATGATATGACTTCTTCCATTTAAAGAAATGAAAAGGGATTTGGAAAGGATTTGAATTTCCATTTGAAAATATTTTTCAAATTCAGAAACTTTATGCAACTCATTGATTTTCATGAGGGAAGATAAAATGACTTCTTCAAATTATATGAATTATGAGTTGGAAGTTTAAAAGAAAGGATTTGAAACTGGTTTGAAATTCAAACTCAAACCCAATTTGGAGTTATTTGGTTTTTATTCAATTTATTTTTCTCCAAAAAGAAAATATATGGAAAATAGGGTAACATGATTCCCTTCAACAGAAAAATGGAGAAAAGTAAATTTGAAATCATTTTGGTATTTTAAAATAATTTTATTTGATTTTTATTGCAATAGTAGCACTGTTTGCATTAGTTGAATTTTTGTAGAATTTATTTGGACATTAGAAATAGTCCATATTTTAGGATTTAATTTTCCTAAAATTTTGATATATAATATGTCTATATAAAAGTTTTACTGTTTTTCTTTTAGTCTCTTCTCTGTTCTATTTGTAAATAATAATAATAAAATGTTTTTGTTTTTAGGCCGAAGCCCAGCCGAGCCGGCCCACTCACCCCTCTCTCTCTTCCTCGGCCCAGTTGGCCCAGCCGCTCGCTCGCAGGCGCCGAAACCCTTTCGGGACGTTCGCCCGTTTCCTCCCTCGCCTTCCACCGACACCGACAGGCGGACCCCACTCCTTCCCTAACCCCTCGCCCACGGCACGCCGCGCCAGAGCGCGCCCGACATGCCGCCGGATCCCGGATTCGTCGGGATCACGATCCCGAGTCGACCCCTTCCCCACGAAGTTGTCCTATAAATACCCGGAGGCATCCTCGACCGATCCCCCCTAAAATCCCTAGCACAAGTCCACCCCTACCGCTCTTCCTCGCCGTTTGGATCTCCGCCACCGAAGCTCCGACCGCCGTCGTTTCCATCGCCGGTGAGCACTCCCGTGAGCCTCTCCTCTGTACTTCGGCATAGTCCACCATTGCTCATCTATTTGACATGGTCATGCCTATTCTCTCCCTCTGTAGCGACTACCCTGAGCTCTCGCGCTCCCACCGGAGCACGCAGATCACCGGAGTACCTCGAGCTCGGCCCGCCTCGTCCGGTCTTCCCCGAGCATCACCGACTCCACCCCCAAGACCCCCTCGCTTCGCCACATCCGCCCGACCTCTCCGCCACCGCCGACAATCACCGGAGCCGCCGCAAGCTCCACCACCAAGCCGCCCTCACCGTCGTTCACGTCGCACCGCCACTGTAAGATCTCGGCCGTCCGATCTATTTTCCACTGCACAGATTAGATCGCCTAGTATTTTTTATTTTTGAATCGGTATGCTTTAATTTCCGGACGTTCGCCACTTAGGCTACGCGGCGAATACACCCGCAACCGTCCGATCGAGATCCGACCGATCGGAGTAGATCTGTTGTTTTTTTTTTTCTTTTCTCTGAGCTGTTTTCGCTAAGGATCGGCCACCCGCCCGCAGCGCACACCCTGCAGCCATCTGCAGATCGCCACGTGTCCAGTGCCCGATCCGAAGACTTTAGTTTTTTTTCTTAGTTTCTGTTTTAAATTACAGAAAAGTTTCTGTTTTAGATTTTTAATATCTTTTTGTGTGCTTATCCAAATTGAGTGATTCTTTTTGCATTAGGTTTATAATTTTATGAAGTTTCTGCAGAAGCCAAGTTTGACCATATTTAAAAATCTTAAATTTGAACTTGATGAAATTTGTTCAAATCACTAGATTGCTTATAACTTTTATTTAAAAATAGTTTTTTAGTTGTTTCTTTTTGCACTTTGTCACTAGATTAGTTGTGTATCCCGTAGCACTTCAAAATTTTATTTTCGTTTATTATAAAATTTAGTTTTAGCCAAAACAGTACTGTTTTGTAGAGTTTAGTGTTAATTTCTTTTCCTTTAGTATTTAATTGTTTTTAATTAAAACGTTTTGTCACTTTTGACAAAACTTATTCTGTTTCTGTTAGTGAACAGTAGACAATTTTATTTTTATTTTAAAAAGTTATTTTCTTTAGTTTTGTTGTAAAACTTTGTTAGGTCATAAATAGGGTTTTATGAAAGCTTTTTATTTGTTTCCTTTTGCTACTATAATTTTATGAAAAATACTTTCTGTTAAATTAGTTATCTTATATTTTATTTTTTGTTAATTTATTAGTTTAGAGCTTTATTTTGCTGTTAAGTTTTATGTAGGACTAAATTATTTTTATTGTTTGTAGTAAAGTCTTAGACTTTTCCTTAGTAGTTTTTCTCGTAGTTTTCCTTGAAGTTTCTTTGGATTTTATTTGGGTTTTATTATTTGATTTCTTTGTTGTTTTAAATGTTTATTGATATTTATGATTGCTAGAAGTTGCTTGCTAGAATGATTGCTTATGTGAATGCAATGTTTGACTATATAGATTTTCTTCGGAGAGTGACGAATAGTACTATCAGGATTTCTCTGAGAGTGATATAATCTTCATCAACTATACCAGGCAAGTTCACTTTGATCATGCTTTTCATACCTAAGTTTTATTTGCATGTAGTATCACCCTTTCAACATTTTCTTCCAGTAGCGTTATTGACTTCTTGTAGTTGAGTAGAATGCATGAGGTAGGAACCCATCTCCCTGTTATCAAGCCCCGGGACGTTATATAGTTTTAATGCTATGCTATAGTAGACGGGGTTTGGTATGAGTGCCCGGGAGTGGTGTGAGAAGGAGGACTCTACGTCAATGACGACAACTTCATGATGGCATCTTCAAGGCCTGTATCTTCAAGACGTCAAGACTTCAAGATTTCAAGACTCGAGACAAGACTTCAATACACACTACTGGGTGGACTGGTTGTGAGGCACCCTGGAGTATCCAGTGGATGCCTAGTGAGCTGGAGTAGGCCAGAACTCATGAGGAAAGTTCCACCCAGACTCAAAGAGACGGAAGAATACTTCATGCCCGGAAGCTTACCTGTGCAACCGCAAGTCATTATGGGCTCTGGCTTGGTTGACCTTAGTTGTGACTCTGGCTGGGACGATGCTAGCAGATGTAGAACTACGATAGGATTGGATGAGCACCAGACAGTGGTCAGAGGAACTCTTCGGAAGACCATGTTTCGGTCGTCTTGTTCTCAAACACCCTGAAGTGCAAGAATGTAAAAAGAGGGATCGAATCTTGCGGGTAAAGTGCACAACACTCTGCAGAGTTAAAACCTAATCGATTAGCCGTGTCCCCGGTTACGGACAATTTGAGCCTCTGGACTTGGATCTATCTCGGAACTCTCAACACCGGACTGATAACTAATTGTGGGCAACATATGATACTTATGGGTAGACATCGGTTGGCGGAACCATGTCATAGTAGATAACTCTATAGGGAAGACTCCTGATTTATTCCTTTGTTGTAGGGAAAATAAAACCAGCTTTTATGCAAAAACTCAAACACAGAGCCACAAAGCCATATTGCATATAGTATAGTTTAATCATCTGTTTTCTTATAGTGATCTTGCCGGTACATTCAATGTACTGACCTACACGGCTGCAACGTATTATGTTGCAGGATTTTCTACGACGAGTGAGTTTTGTTGTAGGGTTACGGTCTACACTCAACTTGCCGATGGCGTTGATGGGACTCCACACCCGTTTGACTGTTTCCGCTGTGACTTATGAGGTATATATCAGTTTTACGTTATTTATACATGTGATTGCACTTTGATATATACATTGATGTACTGTGTGTGCCAGCATACTGATCCAGGGATGGCACAGATACACAGAGGCTTGACCGTCTGAGGTCGGGTCGCTACACATGTGGTTATACTCATAATATCTATTCTAACAGTCATTAGATGCCAATTGTTCTCATATCAGCTCTACCAATAACATGTGTGGTCATGAAAATCAAGGAAATGAGAGGAACATATGGTAAAGCATACTATCTATTCTAAATTTCTAACAATCAACAGGCAGTCGTATTCATATGGTAAAGATGAGATGAGATAGAACAATTACACGACGATAGATTCCACCAGTATATGCAGCCAATCTGTCCGTCCACCGCGTAAACGATGCCATCGTGCACTATAGAATTAGACAGAAATGGAGGGTAAACAGGATTGATGATGAGCCATAACCATGTATGGCGACCGGATTCCTGATAGGCTAATCCCCCGTCGAACAAGGCAATGTGCTTGTAATCTATGTAGTCTTCTGATGGTGTGGGTACTTCGCAGATTACAACCTTCAGCAAACGGAGGTCCAACCAAGTGCCCGACGCCTCTCGTGCGTAGTAGGCAGGAGTGTCCAGTCGCTGTCGGCAGTATCCAATGATGGAAGGGTGATCTCTCGCTGGGTGTAGATATCCATGAGACGCCACGGACTACCCGATTGGTGGATGAGGACAATCCAGTTGGCCTTCATGCCCGCCCAGTAGTGGCGGCTCATGAAGGGCAGGCAGGCGGGGAGTGGTAGCATGTCGAGGGGCACGACGGCAACCTCCGTAGGATCGTCACGTCGGTGTCTAGGCCAGTTGCAAGGATCGGGCATCAGCAAGTAGGGTGTCTTGAAAAGGGCCGGCCGGCTGCCGATGAGTAGACGGTGCATAGACACCGAGCATGCGGCCAGACGCACGGTGCTGAGCAGGTCCATATGATTACAGATCTGCTCCAAAAGAATATCGGGGAGGGAATTCCAATCACGGCTATGCGTGTCAGTCAGTTCTGCCATTGGGTTTTTTAGGGCACTGAGTGATTTGGGTTTTCGGTACGTGCGGGCGAGCGGCGAAGTGGATGTGGGCGAGCGAGAGAAGAAGATGGCATGTGTGGGCGAGCAGTGAGCGGGGGGAGATGGTGCGCGCGAGCGACCGAGGAAGATGGCGTGGGCGGGCGAGCAGTGAGCACTGGAAAATGGTGTGTGGACGAAGATGGGGAAGGGACGTCCATGGGGAAGAGAGGAGGAACAAGAGGGAGAGACGAGGAAGAAGGTGCATTAAATCTCAATTCAACTAATACTACTACTACACGAGTGTAAATAGTTAAGCGGATGACATGTGGGTCTACCTCAAGCGGGCCCATATGTCAGTCAACGAAAGAGAGAGGTGCGTACACGTAATTGCGGAAGCGTGCTCCACTGGCAGACATGATGGCACTACAGGGTAAGGCTGATTTAGTAACACCAGCACGCTGGCTCAGCTTATTAATCAAGTGTCCCATCTGCTGCAGCGTGTATTGTCACTTCACTGTGAAGACTAGTTGAATAGACCGATGAGGAATAATGGATCGCCAAGACTTCCTATCTATGCCTCTACTCTCATCCTGTCCAACATTAAGAACCATTGGCCAAGGCTCCCGGCGCCAATTACATAGTAGTACCTACTCCCTCATTCCGGTTTATATACAGCTCAATAAAAAAGATTCATCAACCAAGGTAATAGTAGTTGATGAGTGCCGGAAGAACTTTTTGTAGTACTACTATAGTACTTTGCAAAAGTACTCAATTAATGGGCTCATTTTCCTCAAGAAAATTGTGTTTACCCACGTATTAATTCCAATGCATGCGTGCATGCGTGAACAACAAATGATCAGGACTTTTACATGCATTGGAGTAATTCTTGCATGCAACGTTTTAATGAAGCTTGAAATATGAACATGTTAATGGGAGGGACTAGAACCCTCACGCATGCATGCAACACTCACACGTACACATGCACGCATGCAACACTCACGCAGCCATGCATGCGGCACACAACACACGACACAACACACACGCTCACGCTCAAGTGCTCAACCTACACGTGCATGCACACACATACACAGCAAGGGTGGTTCGCGCGCAAGGGTTGGATTCCTGTCACGCCTGCGTAAAGTTTTGTTTAACTTATTTCTTTGCTCTGCCAACTGACAGGTGGGACCCAGAAACCACGTGTCAATTTAACCAGTCAAGAAAGTGCCACGTAGACTATTTGGCCAGTCAGTAGAGTGCAATACGGTGCTCTACGGTGAGCTAGTGACCGTATAATTGATAACCCACAAGTATATGGGATCAATTGTAGCTTTTTTGATAAATAAGAGTGTTGAACCCAACGAGGAGCTAAAGGTAGAATTAATATTCCCTTCAAGTTCTATCGACCACCGATACAACTCTACGCGCACTTAACGTTCGCTTTACCTAAAACAAGTATGAAACTATTTTGTAGGTGATAGGATAAGTTTGCAAGAATAAACTACAAGGTTACATCAATGGTACCATGGGTAACCACTGCAAAGATAGTTGATCCCATTTTGCTAGAGTCAACTACAAGGTTCCAGGTTAGACCGAATGCCAGATGCACATAATCCAACACATCCAGGATCGGTGATCTGATTTTGATCGGGGGATGCGTGGTCCCTGCAAAATAATGGAGTACCGTTAGGGATGCAAATGATGGTTAGTGCACTCCGTTTGTTATCTCCCGTACCGTAGGATGGCACCCAGATGAAACAAGTCCCCTGGCTTGTCATAGCGAAGATGTGGCCTACATGGCACACGACATCTTCGAACTTGTGCGGGTACAAATCTGCCGCGGCCAACATGTGCCAGCCTCTGCCTTCAGGGCCATTCTTATTGATGGCAATCGTTATGTCGAACACCGCGATGAGATAGTAATCGTCGTAGCTGCGGTGCTTGGTCGGCGGGTCCGCAATTGCTATCTTCTTCAATCTCATGGTGGCTTCATCATACCTATTCAAGCCGTTCCAGTCTGGAAGGCCGATCCCAATGCTGGACAACGGGTCTACGGGAACGGACGCACTGATGTGGATGTTGTGCAAAATGATGGTGGTATCCGGCCATAGGTATGCAAGCCAATCTCCGTTGGCACCAACCCAAACCTGTGGGACGGTGGGCAGCGGAGAAATTACGGGATGGAATAACTAAGTATTTTTAGAATATACATTACATGATCAAACACAATGACTGACATTCTCATCGGACAAAATCTGACTGCCTCTCAACGTCGGCAACTCAAGCGGTGTCAAGATGCAACTGCGGCCACATTGCGGTGGACTGGAGACCCATTGAATAACCTTCTCCTCGAAGACGCATGGAAGACCTACAAGCATGGCCTTCTCCCAAGCCTGTTTACGCACCGTCTTAAAATAGTTCGTGCAGGAAGCACCGAGTCTTACGGCGGTGAGGAAGTCGGAGCGGCGTGTGATTTCTCCCAGAGAATCGTCATCCAAGGTCTCCCAGCCCTGGCGGGGAGGAGAACCACCAGGCGAATCCATGGCAGCAGCGACGAGCTGCCTTGGTCTCTTCGGGAGGGGAACTGGAGAGGAGGAGATAAGAGCGTAACCGGAGGGTCTCGTCCCTTCGTGAAGGAAGTTATGCGGGCACGCATTAGTGGCACTCCGATGGTGCAGTACGTATTATTTAATATAGGAGTAGTACTAGTACTACCTCCGTCCTGGTTTATTGGTCCTCTTTGAATTTTGTGTCAAACTTTGACCTTATATTTAACTAACAAAATGTTAATGCATGTCACAAAAAATAGTATCACTGAAAACTATGTTCAAATACGAATCCAACGATATAATTTTTGGTGACATGCACTAACATTTTGTTAATTAAATCTATGGTCAGAATTAAGCACAAAATACGAAGGAGACCAATAAACCAGGATGGAGGTAGTAGTATACACGAGTGTAAATAGTTAAGCGGATGACATGTGGGTCTACCTCAAGCGGGCCCATATGTCAGTCAACGGAAGAGAGAGCTGCGTACGCATAATTGCAGAAGCGTGCTCCACTGGCAGACATGATGGCACTACAGGGTAAGGCTGATTTAGTAACACCAGCACGCTGGCTCAGCTTATTAATCAAGTGTCCCATTTGCTCCAGCGTGTATTGTCACTTCACTATGAAGACTAGTTGAATAGACCGATGGGGAATAATGGATCGCCAAGACTTCCTATCTATGCCTCTACTCTCATCAAGTCCAACATTAAGAACCATTGGCCAAGGCTCCCGGTGCCAATTACGTAGTATTACCTACTCCCTCATTCCAGTTTATATACAGCTCAATAAAAAAGATTCATCAACCAAGGTAATAGTAGATGATGAGTGCCAGAAGAATTTTTTGTAGTACTACTGTAGTACTTTGCAAAAGTACTCAATTAATGGGCTCGTTTTCCTCAAGAAAATTGTGTTTACCAACGTATTAATTGTAATGCATGCGTGCATGCATGAACAACAAATGACCAGGACTTTTACATGCATTGGAGTAATTCTTGCATGCAACGTTTTAATGAAGCTTGAAATATGAGCATGTTAATGGGAGGGACTAGAACCCTCACGCATGCATGCAACACTCACATGTACACATGCACGCACGCAACACTCACGCAGCCATGCATGCGGCACACAACACACGACACAACACACACGCTCACGCTCAAGTGCTCAACCTACACGTGCATGCACAGACATACACAGCCAGGGTGGTTCGCGCGCAAGGGTTGGACTCCTGTCGCGCCTGCGTAAAGTTTTGTTTAACTTATTTCTTTGCTCTGCCAACTGACAGATGGGACCCAGAAACCATGTGCCAATTTAACCAGTCAAGAAAGTGCCACGTAGACTATTTGGCCGGTTAGAAGAGTGCAATACGGTGCTCTACGGTGAGCTAGTGACCGTATAATCACCGCAAAACGTATATAGTACTCCAATGGTCGTATGATCATCATTGGTAAATTTGCCACGCAGACTGTTTTGGTGAGGTGGCGTAAAATAAAAGAAGAGAGAGAATGAGATCGTATGATCCTAAACCTACTTTCCGGGCACAAGCTCTGAGATAATTACATTCATTTCTGTAGGCCCTAACTGACCTGGAGAGAGCTGCGGCAGCTGGCTCCCCAATTTCCTTCTCTCGGGCGTTGGTCATCAGGTTTTGTTTATTGATTTAATGCGTGTGGTACCCATCAGAGTACGATTCATTGGAGAATTTGTATATGACACACTGATGACTGCTGACGTGTTCCTTATACCAATGAATCTAGTATCATACAGACTATTGCAGATGCTCTAAGTGTACCAGTTTTCAACTTTTGAATCTCAAGGCCAAGGAGCTACAGTAGCAAGTGGAGGGTAGTACATTCAAATTCAAATCCAACAATATAATTTTCGGTGACATGCATTAACATTTTGCTAGTCAAATACGTGGTCAAACTTTAACTCAAAATACGATGGGGACTAGTAAACTAGCCCGGAAGTAGCAGTAGTACTGTTCTCTAGAACCATCGCTGTAACTATCAATGCAGGGAAAGTACACCTGCATACTGCAGACCTGCTTGCTGCTCTATTCATGCGCGTAGCTGGCCTGCTCAGCCGCTCCTCTCACGCACACACTATTGCGGAGGCAAAACATTTGAGTTCTTTCATACCGCGAGAGTAGGCTTTTTCTTTTCCACTAGTACACGCGTACGTGCATAGCACGTGCAATGTTCAATTTATGAATACAACTTTTCCATGATTTTTGCAAAAGAAAGAAACAATCACATGGCTCTAGAAAAGTCTAACAAATCAACTATTCTACTCCCTCCATCCCATATTATGAAAATGTTTTTCAAGTTAATTTTGTACTATAAGGAGCGAAGTCCATGCGTGCAACGCCACAAGCTACAGAGTACTTACATTAGGTCCAGGTCCAGGGCCATATTGCACAGTTCCCAATGCGGCGCCAGGCTTTTCCGGCTCCTCCGGCTTAATTGGGAGGGCGGCTGCTACTCTACGCGAGCCACGAGATGATGGCGCGTGCAAAATATACGGGAGGGAAAACCCGTGCACGTGGTTGGGCTATCCGCGACCACTGGTACAACGCAACATAGAATTCCTATTTGTCGCTAGTAGATTGTTCCTTATACATATTGGAGTATTAAAAAAAATACCATTTTCGAACCAGCCATACCAAGAAACCACCACTCTACAAAAACATACCAAAAATTTCTTAAACAGTCACGAAAAACTACCAAGTGCCGATTAGGCTCGTTTAAACCCATGTGGCACCTTAAGTCAATGTCGTCTGTTTGACCGGCAACTTAGGCGTTATGACTTGTGGGACCTACATGTCAGTCTAAAAAAAATCCCCGAGTCACCTCCTACCTCCGGCCCATCCACCTAGTCATTCTCAGCCATGGGAGGCAGCCACCGCCGCCGGCTGAAAGTGAGGTCAAAAGCGCCGGCGGCGCGGAGCCCATCTTGCGTTAGTCGGAAGCCAGCTCGACGCGGCGCTCGCGGCCGCTAGCTAGCCAAGCTAGCACACAACCTGTTGGATGCATCCAGCTGCTTGTGTGCAAGCTTTGCTAGCTATCTTGGCACGGCGGTGCAGTGACTTGCTCACGCATGCCGCTCTAAGGCCAGCCATCCGGCATGGGCGGAGGCCAGCGCGGCGGCTTGCTCGCGCGTGAGCCGCGCTCGGGCCAGCCAGCCAGCCCGTGCGGAGGCCAGTGTGGCGGCTTTCTCGCGCGTGAGCCGCGCTCGGGCCAACCAGCCACCCCATGCGGAGGCCAGCGGCGGCCGGCCCGTCCACCGGAGCGGCGGCCAGCTCGCCCATCACCGGCGCCGGTGACGAACACGCATACGAACTGTTTGAGGAAGAGGATAGATGCTCACATGTGGGTCCCACCTGTCGTAGCAGTCAACTCTATGGTCAAACATACGGTGTTGACTTAAGGTGCGTCGTCAGCACGGACGTGTGGGCCAACCCAGTCATAAACGGGTTTAAACGAGCGTAATCGGCACTTGGTACTAGTTTTTTTAGGAGTTTGGTAGTAGTTTTTTGGCACGGATTGAGAAATTTTTGGTATGTTTTTGCTATTTTTTGTACAATAGTTTCTTGCTAGGGCTGGTTGAAAGTGGTAGTCTTTTGTTAAATACTCTACATATTGTAAGTAGGAGTGAAAGCTAAGCTTTGGAAGTCTATAAGCACGGCTAGTTACATAGTATGTATGTGTACGTAATTCAAACTAAATATCGACCATGGGTGACTAATATCTTGATGGAAAACTCGAAACTATGGAAATACAAACGTATTATTGATACTTGTTTCCATAAACTTGGATCTACGTTCTATTCAATGGCTAGGCATGTGGGGCCTTAGCACGAGGACTTCCCGACTGTCTAAAACAAGGTTTTCCTATCTCCGGTAAGGAGGAGGATGACTGCGGCGCGCCTTCGGCTGGCTCTAGTGCTCGTTGTCATTGCTAGGTGGTCTACGAACGTGTAAATGTATTTTTTTCATGTCGCGTGTTCTTTGTACTGCCACGACTGATGAATAGATCGTAAGTATCTCGCAAGAAAACCTTGGTTGAGTGTGTGTGTGAGTGAGAGATCGTGCGTGTGTGTGATATGGAGAGACTAAGGTAGAGATAAGAGAGTCATTGCGTGTTTGTGTGTGTGTGGAAGATAGAGAGAGACCTGTATGGGACTTTGTGTTGTGTAACGTGGAGGTGGATAGACATAGTCACAGAGTGAGTGTGTGAGATACGCATGCGGACATAGGGAGAGAGGTGTGAATTAGATAGACGGGGATTTTTGGTGTGCATGTGAGTTAGTGAGAGAGAGAGATAGGGATATATATATATATATACCTAGAGCTGGAGAGAATATACAAGGGTGTGTGTCTTAAAAGAGGGATCCAGATAGATGGCGTGGTGTGTGTGTGTCTGTGTCTGTTTTGTGCGCGCGTGTGTGGGAAAGGGAGAGTGTGTGTGTGTGTGGAGAAGAGAGGCCCCTGATGATGTAAACCTAGTAGGGGGAGGGGGATGATATGGCATGTGTGTCCAAGAGAGAGAGAGGCATGTCTAGTAGCGGGACAGCGTGGGTGCGTGCTATATATTTGGAAGAGACATCGAGTGTGTGTGAGAGAGGGGTGCGAGAGAGGGAGAGAGTGTGGGAGAGAGAGAGAGATGGATAGAGAGAGTGAGAGAGAGAGAGATGGAGGTCGATTGTGTGCGAAAAGTGGCCTATAGATAGGCAGAGGAGGTCGATGGTGTTCGAAAGTGGCCTATGTAGGGAGACACAAGTAAAGCGAGTCATTGCGTGCGTCAGAGAGACTTCATGAGAGATCAAAATAGAAGGTGGAGAGAACATCGCGCGAGTTTGAGATCGATGATACACTAGAGATTTATGGAGAGAGTCGCGACATATAGTGGGAAGAAGGGTCGGGTCCGCATGTGAAGAGATGGAAAGAGGCGAGAGGTGCACAAGGAGAGGGAGGGTGTTTGTGTGTAGTGGGGGTGGTGAGTGAGATGTGTGTCAATGTGAGAGTGAGAGATGGTGGAGAGCGTGCGAGAGCCAGATATACGTAGGGAGAAAGATGTTGGGGGCAGTGTATTTTGTGTGTATGGGAAAGATACTGTTGGGGAACGGAGCATGAATTTCAAAAAAATTCCTACGCTCACGCAAGATCTATCCATGGAGATGCATCGCTACGAGAGGGGAGAGTGTGTCTACGTACCCTCGTAGACCGTTAGCGGAAGCGTCTCACAACGCGGTTGATGTAGTCGAACAATCCTTCGAGCTCCACCGATCGAGTACCGAACGTACGGCACCTCCGAGTTCTACACACGTGCAGCTCGGTGACGATCCTCGCCTTCTTGATCCAGCAAGACGTCGAGGAAGTAGATGAGTTCCGTCAGCACGACGGCGTGGCGACGGTGACGGTGAAGTGATTCCGGCAGGGCTTCGCCTAAGCTCTCCGAAAATATGACCGAGGTGGAAAACGGAGATCGGGGCACCGCACATGGCTATGGGACAATTGTTGTACCTTGGGGTGCCCCCTTGCCCCCGTATATATAAAGGATGAGAGGGAGGAGGCCGGCCCCCTAGGGGTGCGCCAAGTGTGGGGAGTCCTACTAGGACTCCTTAGTCCTAGTAGGATTCCACCTCCCATACGGAGTAGGAAAGGGGGAAGGGAAAGGGAAAGGAAGGAGGGGGCTGCGCCCCCTCCCCTAGTCCAATTCGGTTTGGGCAAGGGGGGGCGTGCGCCTCCTCACGTGGCATGCCTCTCCTTTTCCCGTATGGCCCAATAAGGCCCATTACTTCTCCCGGTGAATTCCCGTAACTCCCCGGTACTCCGAAAAATACCCGAATCACTTGGAACCTTTCCGACGTCCGAATATAGCCTTCCAATATATGAATCTTTACCTCTCGGCCATTTCGAGACTCCTCGTCATGTCCGTGATCTCATCCGGGACTCCGAACAAACTTCGGCCACCAATCACATAACTCATATAATACTAAATCGTCATCGAACCTTAAGTGTGCGGACCCTACGGGTTCGGGAATGATGTAGACATGATCGAGACGACTCTCCGGTCAATAACCAACAGCGGAACCTGGATGCTCATATTGGTTCCTACATATTCCACGAAGATCTTTATCGGTGAACCTCATATGTCAACATACGTTGTTCCCTTTGTATGGCGGTATGTTACTTGCCCAAGATTCGATCGTCGGTATCCAATACCTAGTTCAATCTCGTTACCGGCAAGTCTCTTTACTCGTTCCGTAATACATCATCTTGCAACTAACTCTTTAGTCACGGTGCTTGCAAGGCTTCTGTGATGCTATATTACCGAGAGGGCCCAGAGATACATCTCCGATAGTCGGAGTGACAAATCCCAATCTCGATCCATGCCAACTCAACAAACACTTTCGGAGATACCTGTAGTGCACCTTTATAATCACCCAGTAACGTTGTGACGTTTGATACACCCAAAGTATTCCTACGGTATCCGGGAGTTGCATGATCTCATGGTCAGAGGAACGTGTATTTGACATAGTGAAAGCAATAGCAATAAACTGAACGATCATTTGCTATGCTAACGGTTGGGTCATGTCCATCACATCATTCTCCTAATGATGTGATCCTGTTATCAAATGACAACTCGTGTCCATGGTCAGGAAACCTTGACCATCTTTTGATCAACGAGCTAGTCTAGTAGAGGCATTCTAGGGACATAGTATTTGTCTATTATCCACACATGTATTTAGTTTTCGGTCAATACAATTCTAGCATGAATAATAAACCATTATCATGAACGGAGAAATATGATAATAATAAACACTTTATTAATTGCCTCTAGGGCATATTTCCAACAGTCTCCCACTTGCACTAGAGTCAATTACATTGTAATGAATCTAACACCCATCGCATTCTGGTGCTGATCATGTTTTGCTCGTGGAAGAGGTTTAGTCAACGGGTCTGCCACATTCAGATCCGTGTGTACTTTGCAAATCTCTATGTCTCCATCCTTAATCAAATTCCGAATGGAGTTGAAGCGACGCTTTATATGCTTGGTTCTCTTATGAAACCTGGGCTCCTTTGCTATAGCAATTGCTCCAGTGTTGTCACATAAGATAGTCATTGGACCCGATGCACTAGGTATGACACCTAGATCGGATATGAACTCCTTCATCCAGACTCCTTCATGTGCTGCTTCGGAAGCAGCTATGTATTCCGCCTCACATGTAGATCCCGCCACGACGCTCTGCTTGGAACTGCACCAACTGACCGCTCCACCATTAAGAATAAATACGTATCCAGATTGTGACTTAGAGTCATCTGGATCTGTGTCAAAGCTAGCATCGACGTAACCCTTTACGACGAGCTCTTTGTCACCTCCATAAACGAGAAACATGTCCTTGGGTCCTTTTCAGGTACTTCAGGATATTCTTGACCGCTGTCCAATGATCTACTCCTGGATCACTTTGGTACCTTCCCACCAAGCTAATAGCGAGGCACACATCAGGTCTGGTACACAGCATGGCATACATAATAGAGCCTATGGCTGAGGCATAGGGGATGACACTCATCTTCTCTTTGTCTTCTGCCGTGGTCGGGCTTTGAGTCTTACTCAATCTCACACCTTGCAATACAGGCAAGAACCCTTTCTTTGACTGATCCATTTTGAACTTCTTCAAAATCTTGTCAAGGTATGTGCTTTGTGAAAGTCCAATGAGGCGTCTTGATCTATCTCTATAGATCTTGATGCCTAATATGTAAGCAGCTTCTCCGAGATCCTTCATTGAAAAACTTTTGTTCAAATAACCCTTTATGCTTTCCAGAAATTCTATGTCATTTCCCATCAATAATATGTCATCCACATATAATATGAGAAATGCCACAGAGCTCCCACTCACTTTCTTGTAAATACAAGCTTCTCCATAAGTTTGTATAAACCCAAACGCTTTGATCACTTCATCAAAGCGAGTATTCCAGCTCCGAGATGCTTGCACCAGTCCATAGATGGATCGCTGGAGCTTGCATACTTTGTTAGCACCTTTAGGATCGACAAAACCTTCCGGTTGCATCATATACAATTCTTCCTTAAGGAATCCATTAAGGAATGCCGTTTTGACGTCCATTTGCCAGATTTCATAATCATAAAACGCGGCAATTGCTAACATAATTCTGACAGACTTTAGCATCGCTACAGGTGAGAAGTCTCATCGTAGTCAACTCCTTGAACTTGTCGATAACCTTTAGCAACAAGTCGTGCTTTATAGACGGTGACATTACCATCAGCGTCCGTCTTCTTCTTAAAGATCCATTTATTTTCAATAGCTCGCCGTTCATCGGGCAAGTCTACCAAAGTCCATACTTTGTTCTCATACATGGATCCAATCTCGGATTTCATGGCCTCAAGCCATTTGTCGGAATCCGGGCTTGCCATCGCTTCTTCATAGTTCGAAGGTTCATCATTGTCTAGCAACATGACCTCCAAGACTGGATTTCCGTACCACTCTGGTGCGGAACGTGTCCTGGTTGACCTTCGAAGTTCAGTAACAACTTGATCCGAAGTTTCATGATCATCATCATCAACTTCTTCTCTGGTCTGTGTCGATGTCACAGAAATTTCTTTCTGTGGCGTACTACTATCCAGAGGAGGTACAATTACCTCATCAAGTTCTACTTTCCTCCCACTCACTTCTTTCGAGAGAAACTCCTTCTCTAGAAAGGATCCATTCTTAGCAACGAATACTTTGCCTTCGGATCTGTGGTAGAAGGTGTACCCAACGGTCTCCTTTGGGTATCCTATGAAGACGCACTTATCCGCTTTGGGTTCGAGCTTATCTGGCTGAAGCCTTTTGACATAAGCATCGCATCCCCAAACTTTCAGAAACGACAGCTTAGGTTTCTTACCAAACCACAGTTCATACGGTGTCGTCTCAACGGATTTAGACGGTGCCCTGTTTAAAGTGAATGCAGCTGTCTCTAATGCATAACCCCAAAATGATAGTGGCAAATCGGTAAGAGACATCATAGAATGCACCATATCTAATAGAGTACGATTACGACGTTCGGACACACCATTACGCTGTGGTGTTCCAGGTGGCGTGAGCTGTGAAACAATTCCACATTGTTTTAAGTGATTGCCAAACTCGTAACTCAAATATTCTCCTCCACGATCAGATCGTAAGAACTTTATTTTCTTGTTACGATGGTTCTCTACTTCACTCTGAAATTCTTTGAACTTTTCAAATGTTTCAGATTTATGCTTCATCAAGTAGACATAGCCATATCTACTCAAATCATCTGTGAACGTGAGAACATAACGATATCCACTGCGCGCCTCAACACTCATCGGACCGCATACATCGGTATGTATTATTTCCAACAAGTCTGTTGCTCGCTCCATTGTTCCGGAGAACGGAGTCTTAGTCATCTTGCCCAAGAGGCATGGTTCGCACGTCTCAAATGATTCATAATCAAGTGATTCCAAAAGTCCATCTGTATGGAGTTTCTTCATGCGTTTTACACCAATATGACCTAAGCGGCAGTGCCACAAATATGTGGTACTATCATTATCAATTTTGCGTCTTTTGGCATCAATATTATGGATGTGTGTATCACCACGATCGAGATTCAACAAGAATAAACCATTCACAAGCGGTGCATGACCATAAAAGATATTATTCATCAAAATAGAACAACTTTTATTCTCTGATTTAAATGAATAACCGTCTCGCAATAAACAAGATCCAGATATAATGTTCATGCTCAACGCAGGCACCAAATAACAATTATTTAGGTTCATCACTAATCCCGAGGGTAGATGTAGAGGTAGCGTGCCGACGGCGATAACTTCAACTCTTGAACCGTTCCCGACGCGCATCATCACCTCGTCCTTAGCCAATCTTCGTTTATTCCGTAGCTCCTGTTTCGAGTTACAAATATGAGCAACCGAACCAGTATCAAATACCCAGGTGCTACTACGAGTATTGGTAAGGTACACATCAATAACATGTATATCAAATATACCTTTGTTGATGTTGTCAGCCTTCTTATCTGCCAGGTACTTGGGGCAGTTCCGCTTCCAGTGACCAGTCCCCTTGCAGTAGAAACACTCAGTCTCGGGTTTGGGTACAGACTTGGGTTTCTTCGTGGGAGCAGCAACTGATTTGCCGTTCTTCTTGAAGTTCCCCTTCTTTCCCTTGCCCTTCTTGAAACTAGTGCTCTTCTTTACCATCAACACTTGATGCTCCTTCTTGACTTCTACCTCCGCAGCTTTGAGCATAGCGAAGAGCTCGGAAATAGACTTTTACATTCCTTGCATATTATAGTTCATCACAAAGCCCTTATAGCTTGGTGGCAGTGATTGGAGAATTCTGTCAATAACCGAATCATCTGGAAGATTAACTCCCAACTGAGTCAAGCGGTTATGCAACCCAGACATCTTGAGTATATGCTCACTGACAGAACTATTCTCCTCCATCTTACAGCTAAAGAACTTGTCAGAGACATCATATCTCTCGACCCGGGCATGAGCTTGAAATACAAGTTTTAGCTCTTGGAACATCTCATATGCTCCGTGATGCTCAAAACGTCTTTGGAGCCCCGGTTCTAAGCCGTAAAGCATGGCACACTGAACTATCGAGTAGTCATCAACACGTGTCTGCCAGGCGTTCATAACGTCGACAGACGAGGGAGGGGGTGCGACACCTAGCGGTGCATCAAGGACATAAGCCTTCTGTGCAGCAATGAGGATGATCCTCAGATTACGGACCCAGTCCGCATAGTTGCTTCCATCATCTTTCAACTTAGCTTTCTCTAGGAACGCATTAAAATTCAGTGGAACTACAGCGCGGGCCATTGATCTACAACATACAATTGCAAAGATTATTTAGACTATGTTCATGATAATTGAAGTTCAATTAATCAAATTATTTAAGAACTCCCACTTAGATTAACATCCCTCAAGTTGTCTAAGTGTAACATGATCCACATCAACTAAGCCACGTCCGATCATCACGTGAGGTGGATTAGTTATCAATGGTGAACATCTTTCATGTTGATCATATCTACTATATGACTCATGTTCGATCTTTCGGTCCCTTGTGTTCTGAGGCCATATCTGTATATGCTAGGCTCGTCAAGTTTAACCCAAGTATTCTGCGTGTGTAAAACTGGCTTACACCCGTTGTATGCGAACGAAAGAATCCATCACACCCGATCATCACGTGGTGCTTAGAAGCGTCGAACCTTCGCAACGGTGCATACTAGGGGAGAACACTTATCTTGAAATTTAGTGAAGGGATCATCTTATAATGCTACCGTCGTCCTAAGCAAAATAAGATGCATAAAAGGATTAACATCACATGCAATTCAATATATGTGACATGATATGGCCATCATCGTCTTGTGCTTTTGATCTCCATCAGCCAAGCACCGTCATGATCTCCATTGTCACCGGATTGACACCATGATCTCCATCGTAGCGTCGTGACACCTTGATCTCCATCGCAGCATCGTGGTCGTCTCGCCGGCTATTGCTACTACTACTACTGCTAACTCATAGCGGTAAAGAAAAGCAATTACATAGCGTTGGCATTGCATACAATAAAGAGACAACCATAAGGCTCCTGCCGGTTGCCTGATAACTTACAAAACATGATCATCTCATACAACAACTTATATCACATCATGTCTTGACCATATCACATCACCAGCATACCCTGCAAAAACAAGTTAGACGTCCTCTACTTTGTTGTTGCAAGTTTTACGTGGCTGCTACGGGTTTGCAAGAACCGTTCTTACCTACGCAAAACCACAACGTGGTGTAGTGATTGCTTTTTGATCTTCTAAAAGAACCCTCTTCATTGAAACCGATTCAACTAAAGTGAGAGAGACAGACACCCGTCAGTCACCTTTATGCAACGAGTGCACTTAGCGGTGAAACCTGTCTCGCGTAAGCGTACGCGTAATGTCGGTCCGGGCCGCTTCATCTCACAATACCGCCGAATCAAGTATCAACTACTAACGGCAAGCAATATGTATACACCCACGCCCACAACTCACTTGTGTTCTACTCGTGCAAATCACATCTACGCATAGACCTGGCTCTGATACCACTGTTGGGGAACGGAGCATGAATTTCAAAAAAATTCCTACGCTCACGCAAGATCTATCCATGGAGATGCATCGCTACGAGAGGGGAGAGTGTGTCTACGTACCCTCGTAGACCGTTAGCGGAAGCGTCTCACAACGCGGTTGATGTAGTCGAACAATCCTTCGAGCTCCACCGATCGAGTACCGAACGTACGGCACCTCCGAGTTCTACACACGTGCAGCTCGGTGACGATCCTCGCCTTCTTGATCCAGCAAGACGTCGAGGAAGTAGATGAGTTCCGTCAGCACGACGGCGTGGCGACGGTGACGGTGAAGTGATTCCGGCAGGGCTTCGCCTAAGCTCTCCGAAAATATGACCGAGGTGGAAAACGGAGATCGGGGCACCGCACATGGCTATGGGACAATTGTTGTACCTTGGGGTGCCCCCTTGCCCCCGTATATATAAAGGATGAGAGGGAGGAGGCCGGCCCCCTAGGGGTGCGCCAAGTGTGGGGAGTCCTACTAGGACTCCTTAGTCCTAGTAGGATTCCACCTCCCATACGGAGTAGGAAAGGGGGAAGAGAAAGGGAAAGGAAGGAGGGGGCTGCGCCCCCTCCCCTAGTCCAATTCGGTTTGGGCAAGGGGGGGTGTGCGCCTCCTCATGTGGCCTGCCTCTCCTTTTCCCGTATGGCCCAATAAGGCCCATTACTTCTCCCGGTGAATTCCCGTAACTCCCCGGTACTCCGAAAAATACCCGAATCACTCGGACCCTTTCCGACGTCCGAATATAGCCTTCCAATATATGAATCTTTACCTCTCGACCATTTCGAGACTCCTCATCATGTCCGTGATCTCATCCGGGACTCCGAACAAACTTCGGCCACCAATCACATAACTCATATAATACTAAATCGTCATCGAACCTTAAGTGTGCGGACCCTACGGGTTCGGGAATGATGTAGACATGATCGAGACGACTCTCCGGTCAATAACCAACATCGGAACCTGGATGCTCATATTGGTTCCTACATATTCCACGAAGATCTTTATCGGTGAACCTCATATGTCAACATACGTTGTTCCCTTTGTCTGGCGGTATGTTACTTGCCCGAGATTCGATCGTCGGTATCCAATACCTAGTTCAAGCTCGTTACCGGCAAGTCTCTTTACTCGTTCCGTAATACATCATCTTGCAACTAACTCTTTAGTCACGGTGCTTGCAAGGCTTCTGTGATGCTGTACTACCGAGAGGGCCCAGAGATACCTCTCCGATAGTCGGAGTGACAAATCCCAATCTCGATCCATGCCAACTCAACAAACACTTTCGAAGATACCTGTAGTGCACCTTTATAATCACCCAGTAACGTTGTGACGTTTGATACACCCAAAGTATTCCTACGGTATCCGGGAGTTGCATGATCTCATGGTCAGAGGAACGTGTATTTGACATAGTGAAAGCAATAGCAATAAACTGAATGATCATTTGCTATGCTAACGGTTGGGTCATGTCCATCACATCATTCTCCTAATGATGTGATCCCGTTATCAAATGACAACTCATGTCCATGGTCAGGAAACCTTGACCATCTTTTGATCAACGAGCTAGTCTAGTAGAGGCATACTAGGGACATAGTATTTGTCTATTATCCACACATGTATTTAGTTTCCGGTCAATACAATTCTAGCATGAATAATAAACCATTATCATGAATGGAGAAATATGATAATAATAAACACTTTATTAATTGCCTCTAGGGCATATTTCCAACAGATACACGGCTATAAGTGTGTGCTTGGGAAAGATAGATGCCGGGAGACCTAGAGAGTGGGGGAACAGATGTGTGCATGTCCGAGAGACGAAGAGATAGAGACCTATATTGGGGTTCAGACCTAGAAGAGAAAGAGAGGGGATAATGTGTTGATACGTGTCCAACGTATCTATAATTTATGAAGTATTCATGCCATGTTTATTATAGTTTTATATGATTTTGGTACACTTTTATATGGATTTTATATGATTTTTATGGACTAACATATTGACCTAGTGCCCAGTGCCAGTTGTTGTTTTCTGCTTGTATTTGGTTTTCCAGAAAATCCATATCAAATGAAGTCCAAATGCAGCGAAACTTTTTGACGATTTTTTCTGGAAGAAAACAGACCCAGGAGGCTTTGGAGGAGTAGCAGAAGAGCCACAGGGGCCCACAAGCCACCAGGGCGCGCCACCCCCCCCCCCAGGCGAGCCCTGGTGCCTCGTGGGCCCCTGTGGCACCTCTTTGCGTGATTCCAACGCTGAAAAATCCTATATATTCAGAAACCCCCAAAAGTTAACCTAGATGAGTTTTTACGCCACCGCAAGCCTCTGTACCAAGGAGATCCCATCTGGAGCCCTTTTTCGGCACCCTGCCGGAGGGGGGAATCATCACCGGAGGCCATCTTCATCATCCCGGCGGTCTCCATGACGAGGAGGGAGTAGTTCACCCTCGGGGCTGAGGGTATGTACTAGTAGCTATGTGTTTGATCTCTCTCTCTCTCGTGTTCTTGATTTGGCACGATCTTGATGTACCGCGAGCTTTGTTAATATAGTTGGATCATATGGTGTTTCTCCCTCTCTATCTTGTTGTGATGAATCAAACCTTTTCCCTTTGAGGTTTCGTTATTGTCGGATTGAATATTTCAGATTTGAGAACACTTGATGTATGTCTTGCATATGAATACCCGTGGTGACAATGGGGTATTATATTGATTCACTTGATATATGTTTTGGCACTCAACTCGCGGATTCCCGAGGTGACATTGGGGTAATCTATGCATTGGGGTTGATGCAAGTTTTCATTATCTTTTCTCCGATAGAAACTTTGGGGTGCTCCTTGAAGTTCTTTGTGTGGATTGAATATTATGATTATGAAGTTGTTTGATGCATATAGAATAATCAACTCACGGATACTTGTGGTGACATTGGAGTATCTAGGTGACATTAGGGTTCGTTGATGCGTATCATATGGTGTTATTTTAGTACGAACTCTAGGGCTGTTTGTGACACTTATAGGAATAGCTCAATAGATTGATCGAAAAGAATAACTTTGATGTGGTTTCGTACCCTACAACAATTTCTATCTTATGTTCTCCACTAATAGGAACTTTGGAGTGATTCTTTATCGCACGTTGAGGGATTGTTATATGATCCAATTATGTTAGCATTGTTGAGAAATTGCACTAGTGAAATTATGAACCCTAGGCCTTGTTTTCAAGCATTGCAATACCGTTTGTGCTCTGTTTTATCAATTTCTACCTTGCTGTTTTTTATTTTTCATATTACAAAAACCTATATCTACTATCCATACTACACTTGTATTACCATCTCTTCGCCAAACTAGTGCACCTATACAATTTGTCATTGTGTTGGGTGTGTTGGGGACGCAAGAGATTTCTTGTATTTGGTTGCAGGGTTGTTTGAGAGATACCATCTTCATCCTACGCCTCCCACGGATTGATAAACCTTAGGTCATCCACTTGAGGGAAAATTGCTACTGTCCTACAAAACTCTGCGCTTGGAGGCCCAACACGAGTCTACAAGAATAAGTTATGTAGTAGACATCAAGCCCTTTTCTGGCGCCGTTGCCGGGGAGGTGAGTGCTTGAAGGTATATCTTTAGATCTTGCAATCGAATCTTTTAGTTTCTTGTTTTATCACTAGTTTGGTTTATAAAAGAAAACTACAAAAAAATGAAATTGAGGTTGCCTCATATTATTTGTCTTTATAATGTCTTTCTTGAAAATGATGGAGCGGAAAATTGTGCTCAATTGATAGAAGAGGAATTCAATTAAATGTTTGGTATTAAATCTTTGAATGATGAGCATGATTGCAATGTTGCTAGTATGAATTCTTTGAATATCCATGATGCTAGTGATATGCAAAGCCATAAGCTTGGGTATGCTATATTTGATGAATATGATATTTTTAGTCCCCCAAGTTTTGATGAGGAAATTAATTATTGTGATGACATTTATGCTATAAAGAATAATGATAACCATGAAACTTGTCATCATGATTTTAATGTTCAATTTGATTATCTCAATCAAGTATCTCATGATAGTTATTTCATTGAGTTTGCTCCTACTATTGAAAAGAAATTTGCTTATGTGGAGAGTAATAAAATTTCTATGCTTATGAATCATGAAAAGAATGCTTTATGTGATAGCTATATAGTTGAGTTCATTCATGATGCTACTGAAAATTACTATGAGAGAGGAACATATGCTTTTACATATTGCAATAATATCAAGTTTCCCCTCTATTTGTTGAAAGTTTTGAAATTATACTTGTTTTGCCTTCCTATGCTAGTTGATTCTTGCTCACATAAATTATTTGTTCACAAAATCCCTATGCATAGGAAGTGGGTTAGGCTTAAATGTGCTTGTCATATGTTTCATGATGCTCTCTTTGTGTTTCAATTCTTTACTTTTATGTGAGCATCATTGAAATCATCATGCCTAGCTAAAAGGCATTAAAGAAAAGCGCTTGTTGGGAGACAACCCAATATTTGTACCTACTGTTTTTGTGTGTACACATGATTAAGCTACTGTATTAATCAAGTTTTATATGTTTTCTTTCAATAATGTGCCAAGTAAAGCCTTTGGGATAGTGTGGATGCTTGTTGATTTGATTCTGTGCAAAAACAGAAACTTTTGCGTCCAGTGCTGGAATTTCTATTCTGTACTGGAGCGTGAGAAAATTCTGAAATTTTTACATAGTATTGGTTTACAAATTATTTACGTTTTCCTAATTTTTCAGAATTTTTAGAGGTACATAAGTATGGTTTTTAAATCGCTCATTACATGGTGTTCTGTTTTTGACAGATTCTGTTTTAGTGCATAGCTTGCTTGTTTTAGTGTTTCCATAGCTTATATTGAGTAATATAAATTGTGGAACTGATAGAATACAGTAGGCATTATGTGATAACAATTATGAATCTTGTCTTGACAGTACCTAAGTGGATGATTTATTTTTATCATACTAACCTATCTCACGAAGTTCCGTTAAGTTTTGTGTGATTGAAGTTTTCAAGTTTTGGGTGAGGTATCGATATGAGGAGAATAAGGAGTGGCAAGGCCCTAAGCTTGGGGATGCCCAAGGCACCCCAAGGTAATACTCAAGGAAGACTCAAGCGTCTAAGCTTGGGGATGCCCCGGAAGGCATCCCCTCTTTCGTCTTCAACACTATCGGTAACCTCACTTGGAGCTATATTTTTATTCGTCACATAATATGAGTTTTGCTTGGAGCGTCATTTTATTTTGTTGATATTTTATTGGTGTTATAAATAATCATGTTTTTTATCTTTTAGTTCAATAAAATGCCAATTATAGCCTTTACCATGCTCAGTTTGCAAGTTTATGTGTTGCTGTTTGAAAACAGAAAGTTTTCTGTTATGTCCTGATTTTTTGTGAATAGTCAGAACATTATAAAAATCTGAAATTTTTACAGAGTAAGCATGCATGAGTTCTCTGTCACGTGGTAATTTTTCAGAATTTTTGGAGTTAGGGAAATATGAATTCTTATTCCCCCTTTACAGACTGTTCTATTTTGGCAGATTTCGGTTATAGTCGCATTGTTTGCATATGTTGCTTGTTTAATGTTTCTATTTGTGGATAGGAGTATTAAAAATGCAGAGGCATTTAGTATGAAATTTTTAATTATAATTTTAGTGATTTGCTACAGTAGAGAATGTTAAGGTTTTGAGTTGATTTATACTAACTTATCTCACGAGTTCTTGTTGAGTTTTGTGTTGATGAAGTTTTTAAGATTTATAGAAACCGTGATATGAGAGGAATTAAGGAGACACAAGAGCTCAAGCTTGGGGATGCCCAAGGCATCCCAAGTTAATATTTCAAGAAGTCTCAAGCATCTAAGCTTGGGGATGCCCCGGTAGGCATCCCACCTTTCTTCATCAACGATTATCGGTTAGTCTTGGTTGAGCCTAAGTTTTTGCTTCTTCACATGAGATGTGCTATTCTTGGAATGTCATTTTATTTTGTTTTCTTTGCTGTTTGAATAAAATACTTAAGATCTGAAAATTTTAAATGAGAGAGAGTCCTCACATAGCTACCTATTTACTTAACTACTCATTTGGTCTTCACTTATATCTTTTTGGAGTAGTTTCTCGTTTACTCTCGTGCTTCACTTGTATCCTAAGAGTAAATTGTTGAATAAATTGAATATCATAAAGTTGAAATTTATATGCTTCATATGCTTGTCCCATGGGGAGTAGTGACTTCACATACAAGAAGTATAAGTGGTAAAATTTATTGAAAGTTAACAAACATAGCATTGGTCACTTGAACAATTCATGAAAGAATTTTGAAGGAAGAGAAATTTCACATATAAATATACTATCTTGGACATCTTCTATGATTGTGAGCCCCCATTAATTATTTTCAAGCTTGATCAAGTAGTTGACGTTGGACAAGGAAGACAACGTAATGAGTTATGTTTGTTTATATTCACATAGAAGTTATATTGTTATGGATCCTCTAACATGTGGTGCTTGCTTAGGATATTTTGCTAGCCAAAAATTCGTACTAAGAAGAGATACTACTTGTGCATCCAAAAACCTTTAAACCCAGTTTCTTGCCATGAGTGTCCACCATATCTACCTATGGATTGAATAAGATCCTTCAAGTAAGTTGTCATCGGTGCAAAAAGCAATAAAAATTGCTCCTAAAATATGTATGATCTTTTATTGCAAGGGAAAATAAGCGTTGTATGAACTTGTGATGGTAAAGAAATAAAAGCGACGGACTGTATAATAAAGGTTGCTATCACAAGGGGCAATATAACGTGACGTTCCTTTGCATTAAGGGCTTGACATCCAAAATTAAAAAGCGCATGACAACCTCTGCTTCCCTCTGCGAAGGGCCTATCTTTTACTTTTATGTATTATGCAAGAGTCAATATTATTTCTTCTCATTTCAACCTCAATTATTCTCTAGTTGGCAAGCATCATGTGGTAGGGAATGATCCAGGCACATATATCCAGTTGAATATAGGTGATCATGAGTTATTATTGTTGACATTATCCATGAGATAAATAAGTTGGGACGCAAAACATTAAGCCCCTATCTTCCTATGTGTTTGACTGAAACGGTTTGTTCTAAAAATATGCTTTGAGTGTCAGCAATCGTGGAAGACTAAATGATAGTTGAGTATGTGGAATTTGCTAGATCAAAGCTCTTACACAGACCCTTCCTGAAAATAAGATGAATTGCAATTGTTTGATGACTAAGAACATAGTTTGTTAGTTTTCAAGAAAGTTTATGGCCTATACTTTAAACATGTGAATAGCTTGCTACTTGATAATGAGAAGTTTTATGAGATGAGTTACCGATTATGATATATATTGATGCTAGAAAAAGTGATTGAAATTATCATTGATCAAACTTATGCACTATGCTAGCATTCACACTTCATAAATTATTTCTTTTATCATTTACCTACTCGAGGACGAGCAGGAATTAAGCTTGGGGATGCTGATATGTCTCCAACGTATCTATAATTTATGAAGTATTAATGCCATGTTTATTATAGTTTTATATGATATTGGTGCACTTTTATATGGCTTTTATATGATTTTTATGGACTAACATATTGACCTAGTGCCAGTTGCTGTTTTCTGCTTGTTTTTGGTTTTCCAGAAAATCCATATCAAATGAAGTCCAAATGCAGCGAAACTTTTTGACGATTTTTTCTGGAAGGAAACAGACCCAGGAGGCTTTGGAGGAGTAGCAGAAGAGCCACAGGGGCCCCACAAGCCACCAGGGCGCGCCACCTCCCCCCCCCCCTCTCCCCAGGCGCACCCTAGTGCCTCGTGGGCCCCCTGTGGCACCTCTTTGCGTGATTCCAACGCTGAAAAATCCTATATATTCAGAAACCCCCGAAAGTTAACCTAGATGAGTTTTTACGCCGCCGCAAGCCTCTGTACCAAGGAGATCCCATCTGGAGCCCTTTTCTGGCACCCTGCTGATACGTCTCCAACGTATCTATAATTTATGAAGTATTCATGCCATGTTTATTATAGTTTTGTATGATTTTGGTGCACTTTTATATGGCTTTTATATGATTTTTATGGAATAACATATTGACCTAGTGCCCAGTGCGAGTTGCTGTTTTCTGCTTGTTTTTGGTTTTCCAGAAAATCCATATCAAATGAAGTCCAAATGCAGCGAAACTTTTTGACGATTTTTTCTGGAAGGAAACAGACCCAGGAAGCTTCGGGGGAGCAGCAGAAGACCCACAGGGGCCCCACAAGCCACCAGGGCGTGCCACCCCCTCAAGCGCGCCCTGGTGCCTCATGGGCCCCCTGTGGCACCTCTTTGCGTGATTCCAACGCTGAAAAATCCTATATATTCAGAAACCCCCGAAAGTTAACCTAGATGAGTTTTTACGCCGCCGCAAGCCTATGTACCAAGGAGATCCCATCTGGAGCCCTTTTCCGGCACCCTGTCGGACGGGGGAATCATTACCGAAGGCCATCTTCATCATCCCGGCGGTCTCCATGACGAGGATGGAGTAGTTCACCCTCGGGGCTGAGGGTTTGTACCAGTAGCTATGTGTTTGATCTCTCTCTCTTTCGTGTTCTTGATTTGGCATGATCTTGATGTATCGCGAGCTTTGTTAATATAGTTGGATCATATGGTGTTTCATCCTTCTCTATCCTTGTTGTGATGAATCGAATCTTTTCCCTTTGAGGTTCCGTTATTGTTGGATTGAATATTTCAGATTTGAGAACACTTGATGTATGTCTTGCATATGAATACCCGTGGTGACAATGGGGTATTATATTGATTCACTTGATATATGTTTTGGCACTCAACTCACGGATTCCCGTGGTGACATTGGGGTAATCTATGCATAGGGGTTGATGCACGTTTTCATTATCTTTTCTCCGATAGAAACTTTGGGGTGCTCCTTGGAGTTCTTTGTGTGGATTGAATATTATGATTATGAAGTTGTTTGATGCATATCGTATAATCAACTTACGGATACTTGTGGTGACATTGGAGTATCTAGGTGACATTAGAGTTGGTTGATGTGTATCATATGGTGTTATTTTAGTACTAACTCTAGGGCTGTTTGTGACACTTATAGGAATAGCTCAATAGATCGATCGGAAAGGATAACTTTGAGGTGGTTTCATATCCTACAAACAATTTCTATCTTATGTTCTCCGCTAATAGGAACTTGGGAGTGATTCTTTATCGCACGTTGAGAGATGATTATATGATCCAATTATGTTAGCATTGTTGAGAGATTGCACTAGTGAAAGTATGAACCCTAGGCCTTGTCTCTAAGCATTGTAATACCGTTTATGCTCACTTTTGTTACTTGTTACCGTGCTGTTTTTTATTATTCGGACTACAAAAACCTATATCTACTATCCATACTACACTTGTATCACCATCTCTTCACCGAACTAGTGCACCTATACAATTTACCATTGTATTGGGTGTGTTGGGGACACAAGAGACTCTTTGTTATTTGGTTGCAGGGTTGTTTGAGAGAGACCATCTACATCCTACACCTCCCACGGATTGATAAACGTTAGGTCATCCACTTGAGGGAAAATTGCTACTGTCCTACAAAACTCTGCGCTTGGAGGCCCAACACGAGTCTACAAGAATAAGTTGTGTAGTAGACATCACCTGCCGGAGGGGGGAATCATCACCGGAGGCCATCTTCATCATCCCGGCGGTCTCCGTGACAAGGAGGGAGTAGTTCACCCTCGGGGCTGAGGGTATGTACTAGTAGCTATGTGTTTGATCTCTCTCTCTCGTATTCTTGATTTGGCACGATCTTGATGTACCGCGAGCTTTGTTAATATAGTTGGATCATATGGTGTTTCTCACTCTCTATCTTGTTGTGATGAATCGAATCTTTTCCCTTTGAGGTTTCATTATTGTCGGATTGAAATTTTCAAATTTGAGAACACTTGATGTATGTCTTGCATATGAATACCCGTGGTGACAATGGGGTATTATATTGATTCACTTGATATATGTTTTGGCACTCAACTCACGGATTCCCGAGGTGACATTGGGGTAATCTATGCATAGGGGTTGATGCACGTTTTCATTATCTTTTTTCCGATAGAAACTTTGGGGTGCTCCTTGAAGTTCTTTGTGTGGATTGAATATTATGATTATGAAGTTGTTTGCTGCATATCGAATAATCAACTCACGGATACTTGTGGTGACATTGGAGTATCTAGGTGACATTAGGGTTGGTTGATGTGTATCATATGGTGTTATTTTAGTACGAACTCTAGGGCTGTTTGTGACACTTATAGGAATAGCTCAATAGATTGATCGGAAAGAATAATTTTGAGGTGGTTTCGTACCCTACAACAATTTCTATCTTATGTTCTTCGCTAATAGGAACTTTGGAGTGATTCTTTATCGCACGTTGAGGGATTGTGATATGATCCAATTATGTTAGTATTGTTGAAAGATTGCACTAGTGAAATTATGAACCCTAGGCCTTGTTTTCAAGCATTGCAATACCGTTTGTGCTCCATTTTATCAATTGCTACCTTGCTGTTTTTTATTTTTCAGATTACAAAAACTTATATCTACTATCCATACTACACTTGTATTACCATCTCTTCGCCGAACTAGTGCACCTATACAATTTGTCATTGTATTGGGTGTGTTGGGGACACAAGAGATTTCTTGTATTTGGTTGCAAGGTTGTTTAAAAGATACCATCTTCATCCTACTCCTCCCACGGATTGATAAACCTTAGGTCATCCACTTGAGGGAAAATTGCTACTGTCCTACAAAACTCTGCGCTTGGAGGCCCAACACGAGTATACAAGAATAAGTTGTGTAGTAGACATCATGTGTGCGCGTGTTTGTGTTCGGGGGAGAGAAAGGCTTGTGTGTGGGGGGAGAGGGGCCGGGGCGGTGTGCTTCAGATAAAGAGTGAGGGGTGTATGTCTGAGAGATATAGACGTAATTAAAATACATGGTCTAGAGTGTGTGCACTCATGCTTGATCATTTTTTTCTTCATATTTTTGGACTATGAGATAGCGATACTTTTGAACATGCGAGGTATATTTTGAAGTACTAGAATTACTGACCTAAGATTGGAAATTCTGAATTCGACCGCATTATTAGCTTTTTTAATTCATTTAAATGGGGGTACAATTTTTAACCCGATTGCGTGATTTCAAATTCATATATCAAACCTAGAGATATAGACATACGGTCGTGTTCAAACCTTGTAATCATCCACTTTATTCATACACATACATATTTGTTTGTGTCATCATATTTAGGAGAAACACATTCGAAATTTCATTTGAATTGGAGCATATGATGGTATTTGCTTGCAATAGCTCAATGATCCATATTTGAATTGAATGGACAATCTAAGTTTCGAGTTGGAGACATTGATTTTCAAAACTTGCACCTTTCTTTTTCTCGTGTGCACAACAAATAAATACGCGGCCATGATATCATAGTCGGTTGTACAAGACGAGAAGACATAATTTCAGCCGCCAAAAGCTTTCAAACTTCCCGCTCACATCGAAATTTCTCGTGCCCGAAAGTTTAGCCCTACGATATTCCTCTTTTACCCCTGTCATATCAACGGAAAAGGGCTGCTTTGGTAACTCCATTGTTTTCCCCTCTTTGCCCCCAACATTCTAACCCAGAACCACTCCCCTCCCCCAAGCTGCCGAATCTAGTCCTCCGCCGCGGCGGTGCACCTCACACCCCAACGGATCTACCTTCTGCACCTTGGAACCCCCAACTGCCAACTCACCACTGCACCGGAGCTGCTTCGGCGACTGGCTTGTCCACCTCACCAGATCTCCTTGACCGCCATCATGGTCTAGCGCACCGGATCTGCTTCACCGGCGCCCTCGTCCACCACAATGTAGGCCCTTCACCGACACCTTCGTTTGCCACATCGCTGGCCCTTCATAGAAGCCCTTGTCCGCCGCAACAGATCCTCACCGAAAGCACTGTACACCGCCCCGGATGTGCATCGCCGGCGCCTTCGTCCACTGCATCGGACCCGCTCCACGGACGCCATATTCAACTACACCGGCCCAGTTTTACTGTCGCCGCCGCCTCATCAGGTTATTTCAATTAGTACTCCTTTGGTTTTTCTCGTCTTTATTGTACAATAGTTCACTTACCACAGATCAGCTTTCTTGGATGTCGACAGGCGCCGCACCTAAGCACCGGAGCCGCTTCACCAACGGCGACAGCCGGCCCAACTCAACCGCAACACGAGCACCATCGACCACACTAGCTTTCATGTATGACAATGATGCCCATACGCCGCCGAGAATCAGGTACTATTCTCCAACGGCCGGCACCTACGTTCACCTTCTTAGCATAAGCACCGCACCTTCGAATTTCTTCAGGGCATCATTCAATTTTTTATGAGAGGCGTTACTGCTTGCACCTGTAGGTCCAAATGTGTGGTAGTGAACAGGTTATATGTGCTAAATCTCTACTCCTAAAGGGAGTTGGTACGTCATTCGTTTCGTACCCCCCACACCCACATCGATCGAGAGACCTCCACACCGATATTTTTTTTCAAATAAAGCGCTTGACTCCAACCTCTCTTCCGCATGGAAAAAAAGGGAGAAAATCACCTAATGTTTTTGGTTTCCTTTCACGGTCTCCATCCTATCCAGATCCCCCCTCACCCCCGATTAGGGCTGCAAGAAAAGCTCGAGGCTCGTGAGCCGCTCGAGATCGACTCGTATTTTGGCTCGACTCGAGATCGACTTGAAAAGAAATGAGCTGAGTATGAACACTTTATGTAGCTCGATAGAGAAACGAACTAATCTTGAGCCAACACTGGCTCGCTCGATTTTAGCTCGATAGCTCGATGTCATATAATTATATTAAACAATCTTGATGAGAAACGAGCTAATCTTGAGCCAACACTGGCTCGCTCGATTTTAGCTCGATAGCTCGATGTCATATAATTATATTAAACAATCTTGATATATATTAAAAGAAAATATGATAATTTATTATCATATATGTTGTGTACGACTTTTCTCACTTTTAACTAGTAGCAAATATGGAAGCCAAATTAAGCACAGAGAAAATTTAGCCTTAATATGATACGTGGTCAGCCATGTGTCAAATATCCTATTATTCTCAGCCAAAGTTTGAGAGCGGACGCACCTTCATGTTCTATCTTTCTAGTTCATCCATGATCTCTAGTTATCAAGTGCTAGTCTTCAGTTGACTGAGAATACGTCAAATTTTGTAGTGGTTCCCTATGTTGTGCTGTGGCCTATCATGTTTGAAAAATTACCTTGGATTATTAATAAAATCATCTTATTTATCTCGAAACTAGCTCGAGATCGATACAAGCTGAGCACGAGCCACTTTCTACGGCTCGACCTTGAGCTTCGCTCAGTTGAGCTCGCTCGAATTTTAGTATAATCTGAGCTGAGCCTAGTCCAACTCGCTCAAACTCGACTCGTTTGCAGCCCTACCCCCGATTCTCTCCCAAACCACCTCCACCCAGATCTCCCCACCCCCCTGATCCTCTCCTAACCCACTCCAGCGAGCCCTCGCAGCTCGACGCCGTGTGATTCGGGGGCGGCGGAATCGAGAGGTTGTCATGGAGTGCAGGTCGGTGTGTGACTGCGTGGTGACGCCCGGCTGAAGCATCGAGGTGGAGGACACGGTCGCCGCCGTGCTGTGCTTTACTGGTGTGCCCGTGCGCCTGCTCGCTAGGCGCCGCGACGGGTTGGGTCTCACCGCTGCCATGGTCCTCCTCCAATGCTCCTCTTCATCCTGTTCAACAACCATGGTGGCGCCGATGTATGCCGGGTCAAGAAACCATTGGACTGTGTTCTGACCGTCTATGCCTTCTGTGTCATCGTGCAGGTGTCGAACTACTGCCGCGGGAGGCTCCACGTCATCCTAAGCAATCGTCCTGAGCAAGCAGTTGAGGCTACACCAGCTAAGGATCCGGGGGAAGCCGATGTCATCTCTTCTGATCTGAGAAAGAACCATGGGAAGGTAATTTTTATAACCCAACTTGATCTAATTGCCCTTGTTTTCTTTGGTATCGTAAGTCTGTAAGCATTGAATTTTTCTATACTTTCTATGACGATGCAATCTACCATCTACATGTAAAGAGAGTCAAATCTTATAGATGGACTTCTTGTCTTAGTTTGCTGCAGTTTATGCCCCTACAAGAGAATATTGCATATCGGTAATAATATCTATGTAGTGCAGTTTTGCATAATGTGGAAGCTTGTAAATATTGTACTAATTGACTGCTTACTGTGACACAACCCTATGTGCTTTCTCTGCGCTTTGCAAATCTGTTATTGTGATGAATTCTAATTTAACAGGAGATGAATATCCGCATAGGATACAACTAGCTGCATGGCATGAGATTATTCAACGCGTTGAGTAATCTGGAATGGTACCATTTTTGGTTAAATATTTCTCATGCCAACATGGCATGCCCGAGCGAAAAATGTGCCACTGTTGGACAGGGCCGTGCCTTGTTAGAGGAGGTTTCTGGTTGGATAAATGAGAAGGCATGATGCCTGTTTGGGCTTAGATGACTCCTAACATTGCAGGTATTATAGAGGGAACTTGAGCTTATAATACATCTATTGAGTAATTAGCAGTCACATGTCTTCTTTGTTTTTACTTGTTATGGTGTCAACAACTGATGAAGTTCTAACATTTTTTTTAGTCATTGCCTACTTTTCAAATACTTAGTTTTTTCTCTGCATTGATCTTAGTAGTTTGGTTCTCCGGTCGTACATTACATTGTTCTACATATCTTCCCTAGCTTGTTTGGCTTTGGCATCAACTGGGACAGGGTGGGACATCATGGTGGGATTAGGCATGTGAATTCTGGTTTTAGTTTCACTTCCATGTTTGGTAAGACAGACAAAAACTGTGAGTGACTGATTTGTATCTTGAAATGCATCCTATGATGAATCATCATGAAGTGCCGATGTATATTAAACTTTCTAAAATGATGGAAGTTCAACCCTCAAACTCATAATCCACCCCCACCACCCCTCCCTGAATTACCGTCCCCTCCAGCCAAACAACACCACAATTTCTAATTTGATGTTCTGTTTGCTGTATTAAACATGGGTCCTGTTCATGTTGCATTGTCAAGATCAGATATGTAGTGCACAATTGATGATAATCTTTTAAAGTCTTAACATTGCTAGCCGACACCGACGAACTCTGCTATTCGGACTCTGATCCCTAGGCGCCGGACGCATACCCACAACCACGGCCAGACCGTGAGTGAGTGCCTCCCGCCAGATGCCGATCCACTCCAACTCAGGTCATCGTAGACCAACCTATCCGAGGTATACCATATTACCACTCTAAAATTGAACCACTTTTTTAGTCACAAATTGAACAACTTTTGTTTTAAGAAATTAATTGGGCCAATGATGAAGTGATTGGATTTTAACCTATGACACCATGGTAGATTTTCTAAGCTGAAGACTTCTTAGATTTTATTGAAATATTTTATGGGAATTTTTGCAGGATTTTTAGCACATATTTATTTTCATTTGATTTGATGGCGGTGGCTATCACTAGCGAATCAGAAAGTTTATTTGTTGCGAGTCCATATTTTGGAACGGTTAATCAGAAAGTTTAACAGAAAAGACTCTGTGTTATGTGTCTCTGGAATTTACTTTACATTTTGGAAGTAATGAATTAAGGACCGAACTATTATATTTTTTTGGTGTGTGTGTCTGAAAGACTACCTGTGTTGTTATTTATCATAATAGATTTCCTCATTCGAATCTTCATTAGTTTGAGTCTCTTCATTCTCACTGTCTACAGAGCCATCTTCCACATTATACTCAGCTGACTCAACAGCTTGAAGATCTTTTCCACCCTATAGAGAAGTATATAACATTGAGTTCGCAAGCAAAGACCACTTGAACAAGTAAGGGCTAAAATAAGACATTAAGCTGGGACAGTAACTTGAGAGAAATTACAACAGAACTAAATTCACATTTTCACATGTGCTTGCTGAATGATAATATGGGCTAGATGACTTACAAGAAAAACTCTTCTGAGAACAAGGATGATGAACTGTCTGTTGTGTACAAGGCAAAGATAAACAGATAGGACAACAAAAATAGCAGGATACCTCGATAGCCTTAACTTCTAACAAGTAATCAACATATCCCTCTTCTGTAGCATAAATTTGCATTCCTGTTGCCTTGTGTGTTTTATCCTAAAATGAAGAGACTTATATTATATATGAGCACATTATTCAAATCAATG
This sequence comes from Elymus sibiricus, assembly GCA_039707655.1. Lineage (NCBI taxonomy): Eukaryota > Viridiplantae > Streptophyta > Magnoliopsida > Poales > Poaceae > Elymus > Elymus sibiricus. The sequence continues at coordinate 181,583,518 of CM077676.1, forward strand.
CCACATGCAGTAAATGACACATTTATCTCTACTATTAAAGGGCAATCCGTACGTAGTCGTCGTTGGTATCCAGCCCCTCCATCGAACGAAGGACGCCCATGAATGAAAGGGATCGTGAGATTGATGAACATTAGAGTTCTGTCTTGAAAAGCCTAAGTTGAGATTTAGTTTTGGAAATTTCTGGGTAGAGGGGGCTATGAGGAAATTACCTGTAATGTACAAGGGCACGAAATGGGTCAGGAAGCCGCCAACGGTGACTACCCATCTGCTGTGCAGTCTGAGCAGCATCAGTTTGGCGGTATCAGGGGTGTTGTAGGTCGTGCCGTTCACGTTCTTCACTGGCACAAATCCTCTGCGATATGCACCAGTGAGTATCTAAAGCTTTTAACACTCACAAAAAATAGGAAAAAATGGAACAAAAGGTGCTATTTCAGGGTAGGTTGTTGAAAGTAAAACCTCAAAAAGCGTCATCGAAGGTCTAAAAATGTGAATGGGTTGATTCCACTGAAAAAAATAGCGCGCTATAGCGCCGCTAATAGCACGCTATAGCATGTATGTAGAGAATTGTCTCGCTAAATTGATCAATGTACAATGTCTCGCTAATAGCACGCTATAGCGCACTATAGCACGCTAATAGCATATTTTTAGGGGCGACGCTATTTTGTATAGCACGCTATTTTTTTCCTTTTCTGAACTGCACAAGCTTCAGGCCCATTGTATATCCATGAATCGTGAGGGCATTTTTACTTTTTCATGGGCCTTGTGAATTAACTCATATTGATTCGTAGAAACAACCTGTACCCTCGCTGCATAAGTAGCTTCAGAAAAAAATGACATGGTTATGCAACAAAAGCAATGCAAATTAGCATATTCAGTTAGCAGGGACATCTGTAGGGATAACAAGCGATAGTTCAGCAATGACGGCCAGGGGCACAATAACTACACTAAGCCCCTAGGCATGTCCATGATAAAGTAGATTTCATATAACAGAGTTTAACACTAACTATTACCATTAACAAGTAACATGTATCAAGGATTTTCAGTTCAAGACATGGATTCTAAAAAACAAATCAATACTCTTTTACTGAAATTTCACCAAATTGTTGGTACTTACAGTAACAAACTAAACAACAGTACACCCCAAATTTAGCAGAGAACTTAAATTTCAGTTTTCGCTGAAAGATAACTAGCGATTGCCGTAAATTTTGAAGTAAATGCAAGCATAATCCATGTGATGTGCAATACAGAAGACAAACTGCATTTGCTCACTGACAAGGCACAAATAATCTTAGGAGCTGCCAAGGATCTTTTATATTCTTACCTGAGCAATGGCATATGGCATTGCAGAGTACATCCAGCAGCCCTCTCTCTGTACAAAACTGTTCTCTCGATTAAAACAATTGGCTGAACGGTTGCACAGTTGTTGATGCCGACAAACATCACTGCTGTGTACATTGCTCCAATGACCATTCTAAGAGTATTGGCATCCCCCCCGCATCAAGGCACCAAAAATTCAGATGCTGGTACATTGTAATCAAGGAGTCAAAGATAAAGATAAATACAGTAATTACATAATGGTGCCAATCTTCCAAAAGATGGAGCCAAGCAGCAAGGCTGTGAACAAAGTGAAGGAAAATCTGACAAGGTTGTAATCTGGGCTGCGCCAATATGTCAGCCAATGCTTCCAGAGGCAGGCTTTGAACTGCCCTATAATGGATTGCGAGTACTCTGTAGGAAAATCTATATATGATGTTCCTGGTTCTGGTTGACTTAGCTGGTTCACCAATACCTTGTTTTGCCTAGAAATACAGACGGTGTATTCCATGAGAACTTTGTTACTTAAAGTTGTACGGCGATTATACACTTTGAGAAAAACATTAGAGGTCCATGTGATGAAAAACATGTTTTTCTTACTTGTACAGATCTGAAGTCTTGTAGTGGTAAGCAAAATCCATGTTCAGGCGTACTTCTGCAGCAACTGAACTGACCTCTAGCAACCGGCTGACTCCATGGCAGACAGGCGGGCACGCGGGATCGGTGCCGATGCAGCGACGCGAGAGGTCGTCGGGCAGAGAAGGAGGCCGGCGACGCCGTGGCAGGGAGAGGATGATGCGGGCGACGCCGTCGAGGGAAGTGAGGCTATGGGGACAGGAGAGATGGCTGGGAGAGGAGGGGCCGGCAGACGCCGTGGAGGAGAGAGGAGGATGTGGCTGCGCCGTCGAGGGAAGGAGGCGGCAGGGACAGGAGCGGACGGGCTCCGCCAGTGGCGTGGAGGAGAGATGGCGGGTAGAGGAGGAGCCGGCCGAGGGCTACCTCATCATATTGTATCGTTCCGCCGTGTAACTTGGGGTTGTTGCTTTATATATAAAGCGGGGCGAAAGCCTGTTTCGAGGAGGAGCTGGCCGACGCTGTGGAGAAGAGAGGAGGGATCGGGAGAGGCCGTGGAGGCGCCATGGAAAGGATAAGCCTGTTAGTGGAGAGAGTGAGAGGAATACCACTGTCCCGTGGCCGTGTGCGGTGAAAAAAACTTTTTTTTTATAAAATAAAAACATGTGTTAGAGCATCTACATCTGGAGTCCCCAAACCTGCCCCAACACCCGGGCGGGCTGCCCGGTCGGTGCCCGAACGAAATTTACGGGCTGTCCGGCAACCCTCATATCCAGCTCATATCTGGGGATATGGGGAGGCCCGGACTGTGGGTCGTCCAGAACGGCGCCGAAGCCGCTGCCGCCCGCCGAAGATGGCGACGCGGCGCTCTAGAAATCCGCCGTTCCTACACCTCGGCGGAGACGGACGCATGTCACTGACGTCGCAAGAACGCGGCGGCTCTTCGCCGCGCTCGAGGAGTCGGACAAGGTGGCGCTGTCCAAGGAGGCGGCGGCAGACAAAGCCGTGCCGCTCGAAACTTCGCGGGGTTCCTCACGTCGTCCTCCGGCTCCGACCATAGCGGCTCTACGACGGACGACGACTAGCCGCCCACCATGGATGCTTACTCCGCGGAGAGCTGCCGAGACCCCAAGGGGAAGCGACCCGTGAGGGAGTGCTGAACTCCGGCCACCCCCATTATGCTTTAAATTATGTTTTTATGTTTAATTAGCTATGATTGGCTCTTTTGTATGAACTATGTGAACGTCCAACGACAGAATTTGTTTCACCGTATATGCTATGATCGACGTGGTTTGCATGCGTTTGTATGAAATAGAGTAGGCGAATTTGGAGTTTATGGTTGTTGACGCATGCGCCCGCTGGCGTCCGGGGGGCACATTTTGGGTATTGCCGTTGTAGATGCTCTTAGTCTCACTTTTGTGTTTATATAATGGAAATATTGTATATATTTTTATATGTTTCACTTTTGTTTGTCAATAAAAAATGATGGATTTGAATGATGCTTTAAAAATATCAACTGACACAAGCGCTCATGTAATGATGATGGACCGTACTGGAAGAGATGCATACAAATAACCGTTATTTGTATGTATGTTGTAGATGATAATACAAAAGATGCATTTTATATGATTATTTTTGCAGAATATGAGAGATAGAGATGGATTTCGATGACGTTCAAAAAGAATCATCGACAAGGGTTCCAAGGCGACATCGCTGAAAGGGGCCAAAAATTCATCGAGTTTTTTACAACAAAATGATATGCAAGCAGTGATATCTCGTAACAAACAAAAATAACAAATATAAATGTTATCACACAAGGTATTTTTTCAATGTGATTATCAGTCTTTCCTTCATCATATTGTTTTCTGTGTTCAACAAATTTGACTCATTTTGTATACTGATTTGGCGCATTTTTGTATCATGACGATAGACTATATCCTTAGAGTCATTGAATCATTCATGTCTACATCCAAGAAAACCAAATTCACAACAAATTATTTGTTAGATCATTGCTCTCTATATACATCGTAAAATTACTCTTTTTACCAAACAATGTTCCAAAGTGGATTTCAATTATTATCCAATTGTTACGGACTATCTTTTCTATACATGTGAAATTTAACATGTGTTAAGTTTATATATAACTCCAGCAAAATATTTTAATGACCGTGGCAACGCACGGGCATTCCACTAGTTACAAATCAGTGCACCTGTAGTTACAATGCTTTTTCTTTGTCCTAAGTATTATTGTACTTCCTAGATATTACCGCCTCCTATTTTACTTCTTGCATGTTATATTTATGATAATGGTGTTGTTCTGATGTCACCTCTTGGTTACAATTATTGTACTGGACTGCTTCTATGTTCTCTATGCTAAATTACACATCAACAAACTAGCTTGTAGTTCCACTGCTTTTGGTTCGTCTTAACCTACATTTTTCAATTCTAGCTATTACCGCACTGCTCCGAGCCTCTGTTCATAACTTTTTTGTGCGTTATTGATCTTCCCAAGTTGCATGACTAATTTGTTGCTTTTATTCATTATGGAGCTGCCAACCGCATCAAGCAAAATGCTTTTTCTTTTGGGGCTGGCACCTCGAACAAGCACAAAAATAGAGTGAAGCACACATATTGTCGTGTAAGCACACACCCTTCTTTCATTAGTTTAGATGAATCATTGATGTTCAATTTGAACAGTGCATGTGATTAAAATTAGTTTTACCAAAATAGAGGGGGAAGAATAAACTACAACGACTAGATTTGCATGCACGGGATGCTGACGACATCTTCAAAGAACATTGCAACAGCAGCGAGCCTTCACAGCGATATATGGTAAGCCAATGTGTTTTAGTTACTGTGAAATGCCATGCGTGTGGGCTGCTTTCTTGGCTTGTGCCCTCAACCTGTAATCCTACTGAATTACAAATAGTTCAGTTGCCTGCTTTGCTGTATTGCTTGATTAGAATGCTTGTTTGTTACTCCCTCCGTAAACTAATATAAGAGCATTTAGATCACTACTTTAGTAATCTAAACACTCTTATATTAGTTTACAAAGGGAGTAATTGTTAGGCTATACCTGAGTTGGCCAATGTGTCAGAAGTGCCTGTCGTACTATCGTAAAGAAATGCATGCATACTTCATTTGACTCCTTAACTTTCCCTATGAACTCCATCACAAGACTGTCTTGCTAGTTTATATGAGGCCACACTGTTTAAATGCTTTCTCAGAATATTTCAAATGTTTATATGCTTGGGCAACTAAATATAGCTGTGGTACACTGCCTTTCAGCTAACCATTTTAATTTGTTTTCGGCTGATGCAACTTCGAACCATTTAAATATAGCTTGCCATGCTCGGCAATAATTCATATGTAGTTTACCATGTAAGCTGACTATCTGTTACTTATGTCCAGTGGAAACCTTTCAGGATGCAGTTCAAACTAGGACACAATGTACACCCCCGGGATCTATTTGTGGAAGAAGTGCGCCATCCATGTTACCAGATGGTAGCAGTTCAGAGGCAACCCCGTTGGAGAGCACATATATTATAGTTCTTGAGGCTCTACTAGAGGCAGAAAGAGAGGGTGTGGCTGCCATGAATGAGGTAATCCTGATCATGAGGCTGGAAATTATGCAATTAGCTGCACGCATTATGCAAGCAAACAAAGATGTGGAGCAAGTAAGACAGTTGCATTTGGAGACGGAGAAGGTCCTGCTGCTTCTGCTATCTGAAGCCTAGGCTAATCCTAGTTCTTCTTTAGATACCAGTTGAAATTGTCATTAGATTAGTATACTTGCATGTTGTGTCATGCATGTTTGTGAATGGATTATGTTGTAAGACCCATTATTTGTTGTCCATGTCTTGTAATGATCTGATTTTCTTAGGCGAGGCAATCCTCAGTACTTGTAGGAGTGGACATAAGGTGAACTGTTTTTCGTGTGAGCAAATTGTGTTGGATGAAATAACTGTTTGACTCAAAGTGGATTCAACCTTCCGAATTTTAGTATCATGGCATTTGTAAATCATATTCATATATAAAGGTGGAATACATCTTTGTTGTGCTTTTGAAGATATCTAAAAAAACATAGAATGATTTATAAAGATTCGTAATTGAATACAAAATGGGTTCGAATTTAGTTGCCAAGGTAAACTTGAATGCTTATTCTCCCAAAATTCGAAAGAAGCGGCAAAACACCCACTCCCACGTCGGCTGCCCGAAACCAGTGTTTGGGAGATGGAAATTGTTGTCTACCCCTGACACGCACAACCTATCGGCCCGATTTCCACTGCTCTAAATAGGGGTAGGTTTGTAACTTCACTCAGACGTGACACGACCGCCTCTCACCCCATTCAGACACGGTGGGCGCCAAACGTGAGCAGCAACACACATTTGATTCAAGCTCGTCCCAAAGACCTCTCTCTCCCCCTCCATTTCCCCTTTCATACACGGTGGGCGGCAAAACAAACTCTCCTCGGCCAAAATTGATCTAGGCAAATATTTTAAGTAGGGGCAGGTTTGTAACTTCACTCATACGTGACACAACTGCCCTACCTGTCAGCCCCGTTCATACACCGTGGGCGCCAACCGTGGGCGCCAAAACACCCTCTCCTCGCCCGAAATCGCTCTCGGCAAATATTGGGGAGATGCGAGATTACCGTCCTATCCCCAAGCGACAAGACGTCCAAAATTTTAAATGGGGCCTAAGTTGGTAACTTCCCCACATTTCAGACAAGCGTGTCCCAAAGACATGGTTCCCCCATCTTCTCTCGCTCCATTTCCCCATTCGTACTCCGTGGGCGCTAAAACACCCTCTCCACCCCAGCCTCCTCCGTCCGCCACCCCATTCACCGCCGTCCTCCTCCACCATGCTGGAGCAGCTACCCCGACGCCGTCGTCCATTACAAGAGATCGACATCTCTCATCCACCACGCCGGATCAGGATCTTAGCATCGCGTCCTCTCGCTTCATCCGCGCCGTCGTCCACCTTGCCGTGGCCGCTCCTACGACCGTCTCATCCACGGCAACAGGACTTATCCCCTGATGCTGCCGTCCGCCGTCTCAGATCTGCTTCCGCGCCGCCGACAGCCATAGCACCCGCAGCACCCTCAACGTATCAGTAGAGGCCTACACGGCGTCGCAAGAGAGGTGGTACTCTTTCATATCTGCTTAAGTTATTGATCTCACCCGGAAAATAGATCGTCACTTGTTTACTGTACTTTCTTGTCCATACCTAATCTTTATTTGTTAGTTCAAAGCAAACATTGGTTACGAAGTACCCTTTGTCCGGTTAGCACCTTCAGATCCGCCATGGCACGGTCAATACTATACTCGCAATGCTTATGGTTTTCCCCTTTTATATTCACTACCATCATCCTAGGTGCTTCGTGTCGTGCTAGCACTGCTCTTCAACCCATCAAGCGAAACAACATGCCACTCATAATTCCAAAGCTTAGTTGTTCAAATACGAATCTGATATGATGCTGATATTACTAAAACAGATAACGTTTAATTGGTCAGCTAATGTTCCTACATTAGTTTCGAAAAGCATGTGCGCCACATATGGAGAGACAGCAAGGAATTGCATATCTTTATGCGCTCTGGTTCTTCATGGGTGGGCAACACACATTGTATTGTCCAAAATCTGCTTGCTCTTCTTTAACATGTTCCTCTTCTGTTATTCTTAATAAGTATAGTAGTACAGTATGTTCCTTGTCGGGAACTGGAGCAGGGACATTTGCAGTCGACATGTATATTGGGTCGCTTCTGATGGATGCTTTCAACTATTCTAGTTGGTCTGCCATAATATCCAGGAAATGCTGGGAGATATGTTGCCTTTGAGAGTCTAGACTGATAGTAACAGTATTGCGCCTTCAGTTGAATAGAGCTGCCCCTGTAGGGGATCCTAAGCGTTTCTAGCCGTACCGGCAATACAATCCCATATGTTCCAGCTAGTTCCACTTTCCCGATTTCACTCGTGATGCTTAGGGTTTTCCCCTTTTATCTACACTACTATGATCTGCATAGGTGCTTTGTGTCGTACTAGCAGCACTCCACCCTTCAAGCTAAACAACACACCACTCATAATTCCAAAGCTTAGTTATTCAAATACGAATGTGATATGATACTGATATTAGTTAACAGACACACATTTAATTGGTAAGCTAATGCTCCCACTTGAGTTTCCAAATGCATGTGGCAACATATAGAGAGACAGCAGGGAATTGCATTTCTTTGTCACTTGTTTACTGTACTATCTTGTCCATACCAAATCTTAGTTGTTAGTTGAAAGCAAACATCAGTTGCTAAGTAGCCTCTGTGCGGTTTGCAGCTTCAGATCTGCCATGCCACGGTCAACACTATACTCATCATGCTTAGGGTTTCCCCCTTTTATGATCACTACAATCAGCCTACGTGATTCGTGTCGTAAGAGCACTGCTCCACCCATCAAGCTAAACAAGCTTAGTTGTACAAATTCGAATCTGATATGATGCTGATATTAGTAAGACAGAGACAGGTTTAATTGGTCAGCTAAATGTTCCTACTTTAGTTTTGAAACGCATGTGAGCCACATATAGAGAGACACGAAGGAAGAGTATTTCTCTGTGCGCTCTGGTTCATCATGGGTGGGCAACACACATTGTATTATCCAAAATCTGCTTGTTCTTCTTTAACATGTTCCTCTTCTGTTCTTCTTAATAAGTATAGTAGTACAGTATGTTCCTTGTCGGGAACTGGAGCAGGGACATTTGTAGTCGATAGTTATATTGGGTCGCTTCTGATGGATGCTTTCAACTATTCTAGTTGGTCTGCCATAATATCCAGGAAATGCTCGAAGTTGTGTCGCCTTTGAGAGTCTAGACTGATAGTAACAGTATTGCGCCTTCAGTTGAATAGAGCTGCCCCTGTAGGGGATTCGAAGCATTTCCAGCCGTACCGGCAATACAAGCCCATATGTTCCAGCTAGTTCCACTTTCCCGATTTTACTCGTGATGCTTTGGGTTTTCCCCTTTTATCTACACTACTATGATCTGCGTAGGTGCTTTGTGTCGTACTAGCAGCATTCCACCCTTCAAGCTAAACAACACACCATCATAATTGCAAAGCTTAGTTGTTCAAATACGAATGTGATATGATACTGATATTAGTTAACAGACACACATTTAATTGGTCAGCTAATGCTCCCACTTGAGTTTCCAAATGCATGTGGCAACATATAGAGAGACGATAGGGAATTGCATTTCTTTGTCACTTGTTTACTGTACTATCTTGTCCATACCAAATCTTAGTTGTTAGTTGAAAGCAAACATCGGTTGCTAAGTAGCCTTTGTGCGGTTTGCAACTTCAGATCTGCCATGCCACGGTCAACACTATACTCATCATGCTTAGGGTTTCCCCCTTTTATGATCACTACGATCAGCCTACGTGATTCATGTCGTAAGAGCACTGCTCCACCCATCAAGCTAAACAAGCTTAGTTGTACAAATTCGAATATGATATGATGCTGATATTAGTAAGACTGAGACATGTTTAATTGTTCGGCTAAATGTTCCTACTTTAGTTTTGAAATGCATGTGAGCCACATATAGAGAGACAGAAAGGAATAGTATTTCTCTGTGCTCTCTGGTTCATCATGGGTGGGCAACAAACATTGTATAGAAAGACTTGTAATATCTACAATCTGCTTGCTCTTTTGCTTTTCTTTAACATGACCCTCTTCTCTTGTTCTTTAATAAGTACAGTATGTTCCTTCTTTGGGAAGAGGAGCAGAGACATTTGCGGTCGACAGGTCAGGTCGAGTTGTTCTTCCTTAGTATATTTTGAAGCTGTCATCTGCGAAGTATCATTACTTCTGGAGCTCTCAACAGGGAGCCTATATTTTGAGTAGCATGCCACACTATATTAATGCACACACCAAATTACAGCACACATGGCATCTCTCAGAAGAATTGCACAGAGATAGCACATAGGGGTTTACAGGGAGGCACTATTGGATTAGAATCCCATATGCATTACAAAGATAATCTCACTTATTTTTATGTTTTCATGCATGTCAGGTATTGAACATGATCATAATGAATATGACAATGGGCGCACCAGAGGAATATTGCGGAACAATCCACTGGCTAACAAACTTGGCATCAAGGGTTTGAGATCCTGTCTGGATGCAATGGAACACACACGCTCCCCATTTAGATTCCATTGCAGAATATGATCCTAAAGACGATTCTGACCTAGATAGAGACCCAAGTCTATTTAGCTCTCCAGATGAGTCAGAGTCAGATGGCCTATCTTATTCACCCATCAAGGTGCTTGCTCTAACTTGGCAAGGTTGTATTGGTCGCACGTATCTTGCATTACTTCTACTTTGTTACACCACCATCTGCTTAGTTTACACATCATATATGAGAATATGCCATGCCTATCCATTTTCTGTACCTATTCCATGTGCCATCATATTAGGTTTTTCCACTCAAATGTTATTCTTTCGTAATAGATGTCCAAAAGGAAGAGGGTGATTGCAGATCCTGAAGGAGTACAAACAAAGTATTTGCAAAAGGCAGTGATCCATTCTCAAGGGATCATAGGATCTCACAAAAATACTGCGCACTACATTGCTCTTGTCAGTACCTCTTGCCTTTTATCACCATACTTACACTCATTGTTGTTTGATTATGTAGCATCACTGTGCATGTTAGCTTCCTTATCCACCGTTTGCTCGAAATTATAAGATCTATATTTACTCTTACATAAATGTAGAATAATCCCAATGGTTATGCAGTTCTGGATTGCTCTTGTAATTACATGTTGTCATGTACTCCCTCCGTATCAAATTACTTGTTGCTCAATTAGATATATTTAGAACTAAAATAGTGCTAGATACATTCAGTTCAGCGACAAGTAATTCCGGACGGAGGTAGTATTACTGTACTTACATTGAGAGATAGTTGATTGTTTGGCATTACTCTGCATCTTATCTGCCCTGCCCTCCATTTTCTCCAAATTATCATATCTACATTAATCTTACCAAAATGTTGAATAAAGCCAATGCCACTACACAAGTTGAGGTCTGCATTTCTCTTGTAAGAACCTTTTGCCTTGTAACGATGTACTTAATTGATAGCTATTTGATTATGTATCATCACTCTACATCTGAGCTTCATTATCCTCTATTTCTTCCAATATTATTAGATCTATATTTACTCTTTAAAAAATGTAGAATAAAGGCAACGCTTACGAAGAAGTTTCTTTGGGGAATTTCTTGAATTATCATTCCATTGACATGGAGAAGGGCTTTGTCGATCCCATGTTAACATGTAATGTAAGTCCATCCTTCTCAAGCCTTCAAACTTTGTTCTAGTATAGATTTGGATAGGCATTATTTCCTCCACTGCTTTTTACTTTGGTATTTGCATCAGATTGCATGTTTGCAACAACTGACAGTTTCAAATTGTAGTTGTAAAAACATGTTCCCTATTCATACCATCTATTATATAATTAAAGGCCGGTGCTAGGAATCAGCCGGCTGATCCCGTGCCTGGATCAGCCGCCTCGCTAGCCGCTTGATTAGCATGATCATGACCGTTAATTTCAACCAGCTCTTTTCCTTTCATGCCTCACAGCCACACGCGCACTCGCATTCGAATCGGCAACTTTCAGCCACGTGCGTCCTCAGCTTCTAGTGGCATGAAGTACCGTGCATCTTCGCAATCGCACTAGCTGCTTCAAAGGTCTTGCTACGTACGCAGGGATGACGCACTGCAAGTCGCGACGATGCTGCTGCTTGGGTGGTCTGGCTGCTACATATGTAACTCTGAAGCCGCGGGCAGTGCTCCGACGCTGGACTGCGGTCTCTATGACACCTGACTGCTTCAATGGCCGTGACAATGCTACGAGGTGTGGCGCGATGGCGCGACGACATGCTTCGAACTCCCGTGATGTGCTTCGACGTCCGCGACCTGCGATGGCATCCTATCTGCTTCGATGATGTTGCGGCGGCCGCGGGGTTGAGATGGCGACATGCTTGGAACGCCCTTGATGTGCTTCGACGGCCATGATGATGCTGCGATGGCCGCGGCGTTGGCATGATGACACGCTTCGAACACCCATCATGTGCTTCGACGATAGCGAGGATGCTGCGACGGCATGCTTCGACGACCGCGTTGATGCTTTCAAGCGTGCTGCGACGGCCATGGCAATGGCACGATGACATGCTTCTATCGCCCGTGCGGTGCTTCGACGGCCGCGTTGATGCTTTCAGGCGTGCTACGATGGCCATGGCGATGGCACGATGACATGCTTCTATCGCCCGTGCGGTGCTTCGACGGCCGCGGCGATGCTTTCAGGCGTGCTGCGACGGCCATGGAGATGGCACGATGACATGCTTCTATCGCCCGTGCGGTCCTTCGACGGCCGCGGCGATGCTTTCAGGCATGCTACGACGGCCATGGCGATGGCACGATGACATGCTTCTATCGCACGTGCGGTGCTTCGAAAGCCGCGGCGATGCTTTCAGGCGTGTTGCGACGGCCATGACGATGGCACGATGACATGCTTCTATCGCCCGTGCGGTGCTTCGGCGACCGCGGCGATGGCGCGATGACACGCTTCTAACGCGTGCGGTGCTTCGACGGACACGATGATGCTACGACGGCATGCTTCGACGGCCGTGACGATGCTACAATGGCATCCCGGGTCCTTCGATGATGTTGTGACGGCCACGACGTTGGCACAATGACATGCTTCGAACACCGTCGTGTGCTTTGACGACTGCGACGATGTTGCGATAGCATGCTTCGACCACCGCGTTGATGCTTTCAGGCGTGCTGCGATGGCCGCGGCGATGGCATGACGACATGCTTCTAACGCCGCCGCGGTGCTTCGACGGCCGCGATGATGTTGCGACGGCCACGGCGATTGCGCAACGACACGCTTCTATCGCTCGTGCGGTGCTTCGACGGCCGCGATGCTGCTGCTAGGGCATGCTTCAACGACCGTGGCGATGCCGCGACGGCGTGCCTTGAACAATCGTGGCGATTTTGTGACGGTGTGCTTCAACAACCACGGCGATGGTACGGCGGAGGCCCTACTGCTTCGACGATGCTGTGATAGTGTGTTTCATGGTCATGGTGTTGAGACGACGGGCATGGCTGCTTCGATGATGTTGTGACGGCCGCGGCGATGCCGGCCCGGCTGCTCCGGTGACGGTGCAATGGCATGGTCGAAGACGGCTGCGGCGTCAAGGATTGAAGCTTCCTAGTACCAAATGAAACCAGGACCCATGATCAATCATACAGAAGATGGTGTTCTGGTCTTTGTACGATCGCATGTATAGCTACCTGGCAAAGCATTGCTTGTGAAGTAAGTGTAAGAAGGATCGTTTAAAAAAAGGCAGTCACGGGGACGCTAGCACGCATCACGAACTTGGCGACAGGTGGGCTATCTTCTCGTGGGGACACACAGGAGCTCGCGTCACGCGATCGCGTAGGATCGAACGGTGCTGGACGCGGCTGACAAAGGCAATAAATCATCCGATTGATTTGAAACGTTTTCCATAATTAAAACATAAGTCAAATAAGACACCACGTTCTTCCACATAAGCTAAAAATATGTGATCTATTGATCCTAATTTTGACGATTGAGATTAAAAGATAGAAAAGGTTACGTACAACATGATGGTGTACATATAAACTATTGTTAGACACGGTCATGTAAAAAAAAAATTGTTAGACGCGTGCAAATCTAGAACCTATTCATGGGACGCACAAGGAAGCTTACGTCCATCCAGTCGATCACGTTCACCACTGATTGATTGATTTACCAAGGAATCCTACTAGGTCACGTGTCATAACATGTCATAATATGTCTACACACGTAAAAGTATTATAAGGAGAACATACATGAGAGGTAGAATAAAAGAGAAGGAAAAGATAACTAAAAAAACAGAAGGAAAAGATAACTCAAGGAACACGTAACGATGTGTGAAACAGAGAAAGATATAGAATCTATATCTATATCTATACCTACTTTATATATATATATATATATATATATATATATATATATATATATATATATATATATATATATATATATATATTATATACTAATATATATATATATATTTATTATTAATTAATATATATATATTATATATATATATAATATAATATATTATAATATAATATATTATATTATATATATATATATATATATATATATATATATATATATATATATATATATATATATATATATATATATAATAATAAAGCAAGGTGATATTCTTGGTTTCGTCCCGCTTAGGTGATTTTTTTTCTATCCAAGGTGGTACTAATTTTTGGGTCCGTTCATGCTATAATTTTCCTTTCTATCCGAGGTGATACTAATATTTTCGACATACTGCACTCGTTCATAGATTCGAACTCAGGATCTCATAGAGAACAACCGCCCTGGTAACCAACTGGGCTAACTACAAGTTTTGATTTAGAACAAACGTTGACGCAAATAAATTGTTCGTATCGCGACTACGGGTCGCACTCCACCACCTGCGTACGTCACTGTAATGAGCTGCAATGATGTGCTAATGGGTCTCCTCAGCTTCCAAGATCAGCCAAAAAAGAATTTCACGGGTATAGAATAGTACCACCTCGCCCCTTTATGTGAGAAAACGGAGGATAAGATGTGGGTTCGGTGCTTACACTTGCAAATAAGAAACAAAGAGACCCAACAAAAGCGTGAATAAGGAATAATAAAGAAATAAAGAGAAGACCCAACGAAGGGACAGAAACTTCACTTGCACAGTTGCAAATGCAGATTGCTCTGATCTGATCCGAAGGTAGAGATAACCTGTGAGCATGATGATGCGTTCCATCCATCAGGAGCAACATAAAGGGGAATTGGGCAGGAACATGGAGGTGGGCACGTGTTACGTGCATGTGGGAAGGCTACCAATGTTGTTTTTTTCCGAGTTGAGGCCATCAATTAACTGTTTTCTTTGCATAATTTCTTCTTTTGGTTACGTGCACATGGAAAGGCCAAGGATATTAACTGTTTTTTTAAGACGGTACAAACGCAAATGCATACAACATACACACATCTATGAACAATATACATATACCCTATCCCTATAAGCACCTTTAAGAGACTGAGTCGACACATCATATTGAGATTTATGAAGTCACCAATGGATCACTATGTGCATTTTAAAACCAAACTGAAAAACCATGTCGAAAATATACCAAACCGAACCAATTTTATGGTTTCTGGTTTTCGGTATGGTATATATGAACTTTTCATATCGTTTGAAATTTCGGTTTTCATAGCCTATAGCCAAAAACCAAACAGTTAATCAAAGTAAAGATACATTTATATTTCTTGAGGCAAACAACCATACAAGTAGTCATTTTTTTTCCTTATAACAGTCATTTTTCTCTTAAAAATATTAAGCATGTCCATAACCATCAAGGCATGAATCCATGCATGCATATATTCTGTTTGTATAAAAAAACATGTATTTTGTGATTCTTGTCTGCCTATGTGAGCGTTGTGCTAGAAAACGTAGGGGTGTTTGCTCCTGTGGCAACGCACGGGCATATGTGCTAGTAGAATAAAAAGAAAAGAAGGATTTCCAAGTAACCATGTTATACACTACACGTACATACGACAAGGCAGGAAAGAATTACCCCTGCCCTTTAATAATAGAGATTCGTATCACATTACAATCTTAATCGCTGATGGAAGGAAACACATGTGACCCATAAGTTTGGGAGCTCCTATACGGCGCTGCAGGCGCCCGTTGGCGTTCCTGGCGCTCTAAGAGGACGCGAGTGGGCCGGCCCAATAACCTGATCGAAGGGAATGTGAGTCAGAAAAAATGACATCAAAAGGTATCGAAACAGGGGGTTGCTGGGATTCGAACCTGGGATCGCAATGTTGCGAGGCAACCACACTAACCACTAGACCGAAGCAAATTTGTTGTCTACAACAAGAAAACAGTTCTACTTAACCTTTTGATTTAGTGAAACGTTACATATACCCAATATAAATTATCTAAAAAAGAAAAATATAAATTCGAAAACAATTTCATGGATTTTTAAAAAAGTTCATCAAATTTTAGGAAAATTTCAAAAAAATTGAAAAAAGTTCATCGAGTTCGAAAAAAAGTTCATCGAATTCGAAAAAAGTTCATCGGTTTGACAAAAAGTTCATCGATTTTAAAAAAAGTTCATCAAATTTTTGAAAAAAAGTTCACCGATTTTGAAAAAAGTTCACAAATTTGAAAAAAAAGTTCATCACTTTTGAAAAAAAGTTCGCGAATTTGAAAAAAGTTATCTATTTTGAAAAAAAGTTCATCTGATTTGAAAAAAGGTTCATCAATTTTGAAAAAAGTTCATCAAATTGAAAAAAGTTCATCAAAATTGAAAAAGAATTCATCAAATTGGAAAAAGTTCACTGATGTTCAAAAAAAATCTCGATTTTGAATAAAAAGTTAATCAAAGTTGAAAAAAGTTCACCGATTTTGAAAAAACTCCATCCAATTTGAATTAGTTTGTGCATAAAAAGTAAAGAAAAAATGAAAAAATATGAAAGAAAAGAAACAGAAAAAAACAAAACGAAAAACCGGTCCAGAAAAAACACACAACAAGAAAGAAAAAAAAACCCGCCTGGCAAAGTATAAAAGATGAAAAGGAAGGGGATTGCCACGACGTGTTGTCTTTCCCGGTTGGTTGATGCGAGTGGAACGTACACTACAGGTCGAGGGTTCGAATCTCTCCGGCACTCATTTTTTGCGCATTAACCAGAATAAAAAATGTGAGATATGGGCCGGCCCAGCGCGGGAGCGCTGCAGGGCCCGTTAGCGAAAATGCCCTATAACTGGCGCATGCAGCGCCAAATAGGGTTTGCCCATAAGTTTCCCCGGCTCAGCTCCAACTCCGCAGCACACGCCCGCGATCCCATCGGAGGCCATGGGCTGCCGACGTTGGCCGGTTGGCGCCACTACGAGACGCCTGGAGCAAGGAAAGGATAATGAAGCACCCGAAACGCTATGGAAGAAAGCCATGATCCTGAGCAGAAGGGCAAGATCTCCTGCAGGAGGGATGGCGAGGCCGGCAACCCCGATGCCGGCGACAACACCCTGTCGGATGCTGACATGGCGCCCTAACTTCGCAGCTCGCAGTGGACTGCCTTCCCGTTGGCTCCTTCCACCTCAACGCCCGCACGCGCCAGTCTTGCGTGAAGCTCGGGCAGACTATGACAAACTCTTTTTTTGCGAGAAACTACAATAAACTCTTTGTCATCGTTGTCGAGCACGAAGCCTGAGGAACTCCTTCCGTCCCGCCGCAGCGCCACGGGCTCTGATGGGATTGCTGGCGCCACCGGCTCGGACAGCAATCACTTCCACATACACAGGGCGAGAGCAGCGGGATAGCCACGAGTGAGCAGGGAGGGTCCATCCGCCGTGCAACTCCTGCAGAGCTAGCTGGCGGCCGGCCGTGAACGGCAGTTGGTGTGGAGTGGATGCACTGGCGTGTACGTGTTGGAGCTCTCCAGCAGGTGGTGTACGAGCACCGCAAGTACCAGCTGCACCGGCTTCGTCCAAATAGGAGCAGTTCCGGGGCAACTAGGAGCTCGCATACGGAGATAGAAGGTGGAAAGCGCATACCGAGCTGGAGCGTCCGTTGGGACGCCGACGCCGGTAGAGCCACGACTGGCTCCGATGGGATCGCTAGCATGCTTACTGAAATTTAAGCCGAGCTGAGGGATCACGAGGAGCAAGTAGTGATTGCGTAGTATTGTCTTTCTTCTCAGTGTTCATAATGAAAAAATATCGAACAAGTGGAAGAGATCCCAGGTAAAAATAATATATTATCAAATGTTTAAACTTTTGATTTTTTTAGTCATGAACATTTTCCTAACATGTGCGTATAAATTTCCAAGAAAATTTGATGAGATATGCTCGACGTTTTATAAATATTTTTCATGATTACAAGATTGTTTTCTAGGGCATTCATTTTTTTATGCATAAAAAAATTATTTTATTTATTATATAAATTTACACTACTTGAAACATGAATTAATTTGTACACTTGCAAGCAGTCCATTTGGTACTATCAGCCTTTTTGGGAATTTAGAGAACAATTTCCTTCCCTTAATATAACTTCTACATGGAGACTCACGTAATTAAAGCTATATGTTTGTGAGAGGCTAGACGAATCGGACGTGATGTTAGGGGAGCAACCGCGCAAGCAATAGAACGAAAGACTTGATGGTTAAGGAGGGAACGGTGTCCAACAAATGTCTGGTGATGACGCATGAATATATACCAGGTGGTGTTCCATTGAGTCAAAGGTTTCCAAGCAACATCAATTTAGACCACAAATACGAGCTCCAAGATGCGGTGAGAAAACGGCAACACGAAATCATATGTAAAAAAAAAACTAGAAGGCCAGCTAGCGAGTGCTCAGTATGGCCGAAAAACATCACAGTTACACTGCCATGCTTTTTTAACGGCACACTAATTGTAGGTGGCTAGCTTGCACATCATGGAACAATAAATTTATGTATGAAATAAATGACATAGTAGCGAGAGCGGCGTTACTGAGTTGGGTGGCATCTGCACATGTTATCCTGATCGTAGGTCCATCTATAGGGATGTGCGCTAGTGGGTCCATTGCAGGATATACGGGTGTGAAGACAGATTGAGCAATGCACCTTTGTGTGCTTGGCATCGTATTGATCAGCTTATATAGTTTTACATGTACAATCGTGCACACCGTAGTGGCAGAGACTCGTGCGAGCAGTTGAGCACTCAGTGGTGGCAGTCGTGGGAACGTGAGAGAGAACGTGCGTGACCAGGTCAGGAGGCATGCGTCAACACCCCGCCGCAGCTGCTGTGTCCGGAGGCCGGACGCACAAGCTGGACCTGAACTCCTGGAATGCTGCTGTGGGTAGGCCCTTTGTCATCACATCAGCGAATTGCTGTGTAGTAGGTACATGTAGCACGCGAAGCTGTCCGAGCGCAACCTTCTCACGAACGAAGTGGATGTCGAGCTCGATGTGTTTGGTGCGGCGATGATGCACCGGGTTAGCCGCCATGTAGACGGCCGAGATGTTGTCGCAGTAGACCACCGTTGCCTTGGGGACGATCACGTGGAGCTCGCCGAGAAGCTGGCGGAGCCAGCAGCACTCCGCAACCACGTTGGCGACGGCGCGGTACTCGGCCTCAGCACTGGACCGGGAGACGGTGGGCTGGCGCTTGGACGACCAGGACACCAGCGAGTCGCCGAGGAAGACCGCGTAGCCGGACGTCGAGCGGCGCGTGTCCGGGCAGCCGGCCCAGTCAGCGTCGGAGTAGCCAACAAGGTCCAAGGCCGTCGAGCGATGGATGTGGAGGCCGTGGTCGTCGGTGCCATGGATGTAGCGCAGGACGCGTTTCACCATGGCGAGATGGTGCACGCGCGGGTCGTGCATGTGCAGGCACACCTGCTGTACTGCATAGCTGAGGTCGGGGCGCGTCATCGTCAGGTACTGGAGGCCGCCGACGAGGCTGCGGTACTCCGAAGCATCATCCACGGGAGCGCCGGCGTCAGCGGAAAGCTTGGAATGCGTGTCGACTGGCGTGGACACGGGACGGCAGTCCACCATGTTGGCACGGTCGAGGAGGTCCCGAGCGTACTTCTGCTGTGACAGGAAGAATCCGGAGGCAGTACGCGTGACGCTGATGCCGAGGAAGAAGTGGAGCGCCCCAAGATCCTTCATGGAGAACTCACTCAGCAGCTGGTCGATCAAGCGGCGGAGCAGTGTCGTGGAAGAGGCTGTTAGAACGACGTCGTCGACATAGAGTAGCAGGTAGGCGGTGTCGTTGCCCCACCGCAGTATGAACAGCGAGGTGTCGGATTTGCTGGAGACGAACCCGATGCGCCGAAGAAACTCCGTGAACCGCTCGTACCAGGCACGCGGCGCCTGCTTGAGGCCGTACAAGGATTTGTCGAGCAGGCAGACGTGCTCAGGGCGGCTGTCGTCGACGAAGCCCACGGGCTGCTGGCAGTAGACACGCTCGCGCAGGTGCCCTTGCAAGAAGGCATTGTTGACGTCCATCTGATGTACGGGCCAGTCGCGGGAGGCGGCGATGGCGAGGACGGCGCGCACCGTGGCGGACTTCACCACCGGGCTGAAGGTCTCCGAGAAGTCGACGCCGGGGCGTTGCGAGAAGCCACGCACGACCCAACGCGCTTTGTAGCGCTCCAGAGTGCCGTCGGCGCGGAGCTTGTGCCGAAACAACCATTTGCCGCTGACGATGTTCGCGCCGGGCGGCCGCGGAACCAACTCCCACGTTCGGTTGCTCATCAGTGCCCTGTACTCCTCCTGCATAGCTGTTAGCCACGACGAATCACGCAGTGCAGCCCGCACGGATTTTGGGATGGGTGAGATGGGTGATGATGTGTCAGTGGCGAGGTGAGCGTATTTCGGGTTTGGCTTGAAGGTACCACGCTGCGCGCGCGTAACCATGGTGTGTGTGGGCACAGGTGCAGGATGGCGTGGTGCAGGAGGAAGGGGAGAGGGAGCACGTGCTGGGGAGGGTGACCGAGCCGAGGGAGGTGCGGGAGTAGGCGCGCTTGGCGCACGTGCGCTGTCGCGGCAGGGAACGGACGCTGCCGCGACAGGCTGCTGGTGGCATGTGGGGGGCGCACGTGTTGTCACAGCCGTAGGCTGAAACAGGGGCTGGGGCTGGAAGTCCTCGGCGACCGGAACAGGCTGAGGTGTGGGGTCGATGGAGGCGAAGGGGAATTGTTCCTCGTCGAAGTAAACATGGCGGGAGACGAGTACGCGGCCGGTGTCGCGGTTGAGGCACCGGTAGCCCTTGTGCTCCGGCGAGTAGCCGAGGAACACGCAGGCGACAGAGCGCGGCGCAAGCTTGTGGGCGGTGGTGGCGCTGGTGTTGGGGTAGCAGAGGCATCCGAAGACGCGGATGCCACTGTAATCGGGAGGGGTGCAGTACAAGAGCTCAAAAGGAGTGAGGTACTGGCGAACGCGGCACGGGCGACGGTTGTGAAGGAAAGTGGCCGTGGCGAGAGCTTCGGCCCAGAACGTGGGCGGCATGGACGCTTGGGTGAGCAGGGCACGAACGGTCTCGTTGAGGGTGTGGAGCATGCGCTCGGCGCGCCCGTTTTGCGCAGATGTGTACGGGCAAGACATGCGAAACGCGATGCCGTGGGTATCGAAGAAGGCGCGGGTGGCATGGCTGTCGAACTCTTGTCCGTTGTCAGCTTGGAGAGTAAGGATTGGCAGGTTGAAGTGTGTCTGAACTAGCGCACGAAAACGTTGGATAGCAGCAAAGGCATCTGATTTGTAGCGCAAGGGAAAAGTCCAGGAGAAGTGGCTGTAGTCATCGAGAAGCAACAAGTAATAACGAAAACCTGATGCACTTAATATAGGCGATGTCCAGACATCGCAATGTACAAGTTGGAATGGAAAATAGGAAACATGCTGAGAATCTGGAAAGGGAAATCTAACATTTTTTCCTAATTGACATGCATGACAAGTATGAGCTGGTGCATTGTGAGCGCCAGGGGCGATGGATCGAAGCGCCCGAGCAAGCGTGGTGCGTCCTGGGTGGCCGAGGCGCCGGTGCCAGACATCAGCAGAGATGGAGGCGAGGGCGTGGAGGCTGCAGTGGAGCGGGGGCACGCTGACGGGGTACAGGTCGCCGGTGGAGTTACATCGGAGGATCACCCTCCGGGTTCGCCGGTCCTTGACAGAAAAGCCGAAATCGTCAAACTCGACATTAACAGGGTTATCTCGACAGAGAGCTTTAACAGAGATGAGGTTTTTGATTAGTGAGGGAGAGACAAGAACGTTGCGTAAGTGGATGGGGGTGGTGGATGTTGGTATAGCGAGGCGGCCGGAGTGCAGGGCTGGCAGCGTGTTGCCGTTACCAACAACTATACGAGAAGAAGAGGGACCGAGATCGGAGAGCATACCTGACGAGGACGACATGTGCGACGTGGCGCCGGTGTCGAGGTACCACTCGCTGGATGGCAGCGGCGGCACCTGCTGCTGTTGGAGCGACAGGTTGTTGAGGGCCTGAACCAGCGCAGATTGGTCCCAGGCCGCACCTTGGTAGGTGGGTGCAGCCGGGGGCGGTGGCGGCGGCGTGTACTGGGCGGCGTGCCCGGCGAACGGCGATGGAGAGCCGGGGCGCGGGCCGAGGACGCCAGCTCCAGGAGCGTGAGCACGCCACGGCATGGGCCAGGCGTGAACCATGCCCGTCCACGGGTTTGTGGCGGGTGCAGGAAGCTGGACGAGGCGCCCTGTTGTCTGGCCGCCAGTGGACGACGAGCCACTGGAGGAGCCGCCGGGCTGCTGGACCGCCTTGCCCTTGCCCTTGTTCCGGTTCCGGTTGCCGTTGCCGTTGCGAGTGTAGTTGCCGTTGTTGTTGGTGGGGGGCGCCTGTGCCGGTGCAGCAAGAGCGGGCGCATGGCCAGCATGCAGAGCCGTGTCAGTTGGCGCGGGCGACGCCATGTTCAGGCGCGATTCCTCCAAGATCAAGAACGCGCGGCAGCGCAGAAACGATGGAAAGGGGACCTGCATCGTGAGGATCGGGATGGCGTAGAAGTACCGTGGGTTGAGGCCATGGAACATGTTCATCACCTGCGCCTTGTCGTCGACGGGGAAGCCGAGGTCAGCCAGTTGATCGGCGTACTCCTTGAGCCGCGCAAAGTAGCGCAACATGGTCATGTCGCCCTGCTCCAGGCGACGAAAGTCGGTGCCGATGAACACCGCCTGGGTCTCCGCGTTGTCGAGGAAGAGCGTCGCGATGGCGCTCCAGATGTGCGCCGCAGTGGGGTGGCGCTGGTGGACGAGGGAGAGGATCTCCGGCGACACGCGGTTCAGCAGCCATGAGGCGATGAACGCGTCGTCCTGCACCCACTGCGCGTCGGTGGGACGCGGCGCGCCGAGGATGTGCTCCAGAACGCCGAACTTGGCAAAGGCCAGCTCGAACATGGTGCGCCACGGCGAGTAGTTCGACGGGTTGAGGCTGAGCACGACCGGCACGTGCTGGTTGATGTAGACGGCGCTGAGTGGCGATGGAGCAGGGGCGGGAGCAGCCGGGGCAGCCGCGAAGGGGAAGACCGGCGCAGGGGGGATGAAGAGCGCGGTCGAGGCCGGCGCCGGTGGCGCAACCGGCAAGGCGGGCGCCGGTGCCGCAGGAGGTGCAGATGCGGCAGGCACGGGGGCAGCAGGGGCGGCGCTGACGTCTGGTGCAGCGCCCGCGGCAGGCGCGCCGGCCTGGTCAAAGGCTCCGGCGAGATCATGGACATAGCCTGGGGGAGGAGTGGCCATCGTGCTCACCAGAGTGGGGCAGCGGAAGAATTGGAGAGGCTCAGGAACGGTGAGCGTCTGATACCATGAAGACAGATTGAGCAATGCACCTTTGTGTGCTTGGCATCGTATTGATCAGCTTATATAGTTTTACATGTACAATCGTGCACACCGTAGTGGCAGAGACTCGTGCGAGCAGTTGAGCACTCAGTGGTGGCAGTCGTGGGAACGTGAGAGAGAACGTGGGTGACCAGGTCAGGAGGCATGCGTCAACAGGGTGGAGGAAAATGAACTCGTCTGGCACTATACGGTGATGAACAGTGATGTACGCCAGCTCGCTGGCTCGTATTTTAAAATCCCCGTTACGCTGATGAGCCGAGCCGTGGATCGCCTCCGTCACGAAAACCTGCCCCCCGGATCAGAAACGTAAGCGCGCCGTGTGATGCAAAGACACCGCCGTCAAGGGGTCAGTAAGAGCAACTCCAACACAGCGACCTAAATGGACGCAGATTCTGTCCGCTTTTTATCCGTTTGGGTCACCGTCCGCCTGTCCATGATCGCTTTTTTGTTTGGGTCGGCCGGTGCGCTCAACGGGGCCGGACGCATTTTAGACATATCCGCGTCGGTATTCGGTCGAACACCCGGTGGGCGAGCTCCCGCGCCGCCTAGCCCGCGAGCTCGCCTCCGCCCCGCCCCGCGTCTCGCCCCGTAGCTCACACCCCGCCCGCGTCCTGCCGTGTCCCCACTGCCCGCTCGCGCGCCGCAGCTCGCCCCGTCCCCCGCGCGAGCCCCCCCCCCTCCCGCCAAGCCGCACGCCCCGCGCCCCCGCGAGCTCGCCTCCGCCTCCGCCCGTGCTCCACGTCGCACGCTCCAGGTCGCACCCGCCTGTGCTCCGGGTCGTTCACTCGCGCCCGCCCGCGCCCGTGCTCCGCGCGACGTGCTCCGGGTCGCGCGCGCGGCCAGTGCCGGCTAGCTAGCTTGCTAGCAGCACCAGCACGCACGCGCGCGGCCAGCGGCGGCTGCTAATGGCTCGTCGCCGGTCAGGAGCGCGGGGACGGCGGCGTGGGTGCCAGGAGCGCTGGCCGGGGCGAGCGCGGCCAGGCGCGGCGCGGGGGCGGCGGCATTCCGGCTCCAGCAGCTGCGACGACCGGGCGCGGAGGAGGTGAGGCGAGGCGAGGCCGGCCGCCGGCGTGGGTGCATGGGGGCCTTGTGGGCTGGTCAGAGAAAAAGGAGGAGAGACAGAGGTGGGAGGTGGTGGATCTGTGACAGGTGGTCCAGCCTCGCATGCAGCGGACGAAGAGGACACATAGAACGTCCATTTTCTGTCCGCCTCGGACCCAAATACGACCCAAATTTGAGACTGGAATGGGTCCGAGAGAATACAGAACAGACAGAAAATGGGAATGGAGCCGCGCGTTGGGCCGACGCTTTTGTCCGTTTTGACCCAAACGGACACGCGCGGACGAAATGGGTCTGTGCGTTGGAGTTGCTCTAAATGCCGGCCGATCGATGAAGTGTGGGGCCGCCAAAAATATCATGCGTCACGGCCCCCTGTAGTCAATTGAGCACTTCCCCCCCCCCCCCTTTGCCCCCATCCTCCCCAGCTCGTCGGCAGAAGGCGAAACAATGGCGGCGGCGGCAAGTATGACGGAGTATGTGGACCTACGCCACAACGGGCTCGAATTTCTGCTAGATCCAGTTGACAGATACTTTCTCCATCGTAGTATTCTGTTCCATTCGATCCGGAGAGGCGCGAGCACAATGTGCTGACTGTGCTTCGATTTATTGGACATGTCGTAGGTTCCCGCTGAGAGAGGTCACTGCCAATGTTGAGCAGCCAGATCCATTGGTGTTGATGGACGTCCGGCGGTCAGCACCGGCTGCAGCTCACTCGTCGTGCGCGGTTGTGGTTGGCTGCTACTTGTGAGCTGCGTTGGTAATTCCCTGAAGAGAAAGGGAGATGCAGTACAGTAGAGATAAGTATTTCCCTCAGTTAAGAACCAAGGTTATCAATCCAGTAGGAGAACCAAGCAAAATACCGTTAAAGCGCACCTGCACACACAAGAGCCAACACTTGCACCCAACGCGAATAAGAGGGTTGTCAATCCTCTTAGCGGTTATTTGCAAGGATTAAATCTTATCGAGGTAAATAGATAAACTAAACTACTAATTAAAATAAAATAAAATAAATTGCAGCAAAGTATTTTTAGGTTTTTTATATGATAAAGATAGACCCGGGGACCATAGTTTTCACTAGAGGCTTCTCTTGAGCACATAAGCATACGGTGGGTAAACAAATTACTGTTGGGCAATTGATAGAAAAGCAAATAATTATGACGGATTCATGGCAATGATCATGTATATAGACATCATGTCCGAGACAAGTAGACCGACTCCTGTCTGCATCTACTACTATTACTCCACCCATCGACCGCTATCCAGCATGCATCTAGGGTATTAAGTATGAAACAGAGTAACGCTTTAAGCAAGATGACATGATGTAGAGAAGCAAATTCAAACAATATGAATAAACCCCATCTTTTTATCCTTAATGGCAACAATACAAATACGTGTCATGTCCCTTTCTGTCACTGGGATTGAACACCGCAAGATTGAACCCATCACAAGGCACCTCTCCCATTGCAAGATAAATCAATCGAGTGGGCCAAACTAAACCGATAGATCAGAGAGAAATACACCGCAAAAGTAGATTACATCGGATAGAACTCCAAGAACATCGAGGAGAACATTGTATTGAACATCAAAGAGAGAGAAGAAGCCATCTAGCTACTAGCTATGGACCCGTAGGTCTGTGGTAAACTACTCACACGTCATCAGAAGGGTAGCAAGGTTGATGTAGAAGCCCTCCGTGATCGATTCCCCCTCCGGCAGAGTACCGGAAAAGGCCTCCAGATGGGATCATGGAAGAACAGAGGCTTGCGGCGGCGGAAAGTTTTTTTCTTCTGGCTCTCTGGGGGTTTCCAAATATTTGTGAATTTATAGAAGTGGAATTAGCTCAAAAGGAGTCACGTGGGCCCCACAAGGCAGTACGGCGTGCCCCCCCGGGGCGCGCCCTAGTGCCTTGTGAAGCCCTTGTGGGGCTTCTGGCCTCCTCCCGAAGCTTCCCAGGTTTCTTTTGTCCAGAAAAAAATATCCAAAAAGTTTCGTGGCATTTGTACTTCATTTGGTACTGTTTCTCTGAAAAGCCAAAAACAAGCAGAAAACAACAACTGTCATTAGGCACTAAGTTAATAGGTTAGTCCAAAAAAATGATATATAATTGCTTGTAAATGTATGTAAAACATCAAAGATTGATACTATAACAGCATGGAATAATAAAAAATTATAGATACGTTGGAGACATATCAAGCATCCCCAAGCTTAATTCCTGGTCGTACTCGAGTAGGTAAATGATAAAAACAGAATTTTTGATGTGTAATGCTGCCTATCATATTCATCATATACTCTTTTCTTTGTAGCATGGACATTTGGACTTAGATGATTCAAAGCAATAGTCTATAGTTTGACATGAAGACATAAATACTCAAGCATACTAACAAGCAAACATGTCTTTCAAAATATCAATGCTAAAGAAAGTTATCCCTAGCCCATTATGCTCAATCATTGATCCATTCATGAAACAAACTCAATATTAACTACACACAATGCACAAGTATGACAATAGTGCTCTCTAGTTGGTGCTTTTATAAGAGAAGATGGAGACTCAAAATAAAAATAAAAATTGCATAAAAGTAAATAGATAGGCCCTTCGCAGAGGGAAGCAGAGATTTGCGGATGTGCCAGAGCTCAAGGCTGAAATTAGAAAGATAAAATTACTTTTGAGAGGCATGCTTTTCCTGTCAACGAAAACGACGGAGAATTCCCAATATTTTCCATGCTAGACACATCATAGGCGGTTCCCAAACAGAAAATAAAGTTTATTTCCTTTCCACCATTCTTTCACAATACATGGCTAGCCGTATCCACGGGTGCACTCCATACCAACACTTTCCAAGGAATTTGTTATTATTATTTTTGATTCATTGTGGGACTGGGCATCCCTATTACCAGCCACTCTCTCGTGCAATGACAAGTGAATAAACACTCATCGTGAGAATAACACACCTAGCATGGAAAATATTGGCCACCCCCTGCCGCTTCATGAGCGGTACGGGCACACAAAACGGAAAATTATTTTGAAAATTTAGAGTTGGCATATGCAAATTTCCTTGGAACGGCATGGAAATACCGCATATAGGTAGATATGGTGGACTCATTTGGCACAACTTGGGTTTAAGAAGTTTGGATGCACAAGCAGTATTCCCGCTTAGTACAAATGAAGGCTAGCAAATAGATTGAAAAGCAACCAACCAAAAAGCAAAAACGGTCATAAACATGCATTGAACATAACTAACACCGAATAATGCACCATAAGTAGAATATAACTTCGTTGCATAACTATTAACTTTATGTGCATGCATAGGGAATCACAAACCTTAACACCAATATTCTTACTAAATCATAATTACTCACTAACATGACTCACATATTATTATCTCCATATCGCAAAACTATTGCAAGGAATCAAACTT
Organism: Elymus sibiricus; assembly: GCA_039707655.1. Lineage (NCBI taxonomy): Eukaryota > Viridiplantae > Streptophyta > Magnoliopsida > Poales > Poaceae > Elymus > Elymus sibiricus. Next base: position 181,611,321 of record CM077676.1, read on the forward strand.
ATCATATCCAATGATCTTTCATGAAACTTTTTATTATATCCCTCTTGAATATTCATCACTTTGGGACCAAATTCATATCTTGTGCAAATTACCATTACTATTATCAACTCTCAAAAAGATATAAGTGAAGCATGAGAGTGCAAATATTTTTTCAAAATTTTAATCTTATCATCTCTCAAAATAATATAAGTGAAGCACGAGATTTCAAATATTTCTTCAAAATTTAGCCACCGCCGTGCTCAAAAAGATTTAAGTGAAGCACTAGAGCAATTGCCTAGCTCAAAAGATTTAAGTAAAGCACATAGAGTATTCTAACAAATCATGAATAATGTGTGTCCCTCTCAAAAAGGTGTGTCTAGCAAAGATGAGTGTGACAAACTAAAAAGCAAAAAAAGCAAAGACTCATATAATACACGACGCTCCAAGCAAAACACATATCATGTGATGAATAAAAATATAGCTCCAAGTGAGTTACCGATAGATTGTAGACGAAAGAGGGGATGCCTTCCGGGGCATCCCCAAGCTTAGACGCTTTGAGTATTCCTTGAATATTACCTTGGGGTGCCTTGGTCATCCCCAAGCTTAAGCTCTTGCCACTCCTTATTCCTTTGTCCATCGCATTCTCACTCAAAACTTGAAAACTTCAATCACACAAAACTCAACAAAACCTTCGTGAGATCCGTTAGTATAACAAACAAATCTTAAACTTTAGGTACTGTTGTAAATTGATTCATATTTAATATTGGCATAATTATACTGTACTCCAACTTCTCCATGACTCATACCCCCCGATACGATCCATAGATTCATCAAAATAAGCAAACTATGCAACAAAAACAGAATCTGTCTAAAACAGAACAGTCTGTAAAGATCTATTTAAAAGCCATACTTATGTAACTCCAAAAATTATGAAAAATTGGGAAAACGTGGGAAGTTCATATACCAATACTGTGTAAAAATTTCAGATTTTTCTGACACAACAGTACAAAACTAAAATTCCAGTACTGGACGCAAAACTTTCTGTTTTCCAAATAGCATCAATTATACTATCTTCCAAACCATCCCAAAGGCATTACTTGGCACAAACACTAATTAAAACATAAAAACATAATCATAACAGAAGCTAAAATTGTGTAAACACACAAGAACAGAAACAAAAAGTAAAAATTTATTTTATTCATTGGGTTGCCTCCCAACAAGCGCTATTGTTTTATGTCCCTAGCTAGGCATAATGCATAGTTTCAAGTATTGTCATCCTTGGTTTTAGTAATTTTTATAGGGGTTTTCTCAAACCCGGGAGGCTCCTTACGCTTCCCATTATTCTCAGGAAATGAGGCAATTTTAAGGTCTAGAATATCCAATCGCTTATTGCATAGAGTAATCAAAGTGTTCATGCGATTGAGGTTCCCACTAATATTTTTAAGAGGTTCATTAGACTTTTGCAACTCAACCAAATTTTTCTGCATGTCACCCAATTTGTCTAATATTTGAGCCCCCTCTTGAGTAAAAGCAAAACCCTTTTGTGGTGGTGGAATCCCCAATATACCATCTATTATTTCATAAGCAGTATTGACCTCACTCTCAATAAAATTCCCTTTTGCGGCAAAGTCCAAAAGTTGTCTATGATGCATGGTTAAACCTATATAGAAATTGCGAAGCAAAATTTTTAAATCCCCTTTTATAGAGCAAACACGGTAGGATTCCATTAACCTATACCAAGCATCCTTAAGATTTTCTCCTTGTTTCTGTTTGAAGTAAAGCACTTCAAAATCCGGTGACAAAGGAGGGATAGTTACGCTAGTCCTGATAACAAGGTGAGCAAATCAAGCAAACAGGCAAACAAAATATTTTAGAAGTGGGGGAGATGAAAACAAGAGGCAAATGCAAATAAAAGGTAAATAAAGTAAATGCAAGTGAATGATAATTTGTGTGAAGGTACTTGGTAATTTTGATGATGTCTCCCCGGCAACGGCGCCAGCAATTCTTCCTGCTACTTGTGAGCTGCGTTGGTAATTCCCTGAAGAGGAAGGGAGATGCAGTACAGTAGAGATAAGTATTTCCCTCAGTTAAGAACCAAGGTTATCAATCTAGTAGGAGAACCAAGCAAAATACCGTTAAAGCGCACCTGCACACACAAGAGCAAACACTTGCACCCAACGCGAATAAGAGGGTTGTCAATCCTCTTAGCGGTTATTTCAAGGATTAAATCTTATCGAGGTAAATAGATAAGCTAAACTACTAATTAAAATAAAAGTAAATAAATTGCAGCAAGGTATTTTTAGGTTTTTTATATGATAAAGATAGACCCAGGGACCATAGTTTTCACTAGAGGCTTCTCTTGAGCACATAAGCATACGGTGGGTAAACAAATTACTGTTGGGCAATTGATAGAAAAGCAAATAATTATGACGGATTCATGGCAATGATCATGTATATAGGCATCACGTCCGAGACAAGTAGACCGACTCCTGCCTGCATCTACTACTATTACTCCACCCATCGACCGCTATCCAGCATGCATCTAGGGTATTAAGTATGAAACAGAGTAACGCCTTAAGCAAGATGACATGATGTAGAGAAGCAAATTCAAGCAATATGAATAAACCCCATCTTTTTAACCTTAATGGCAACAATACAAATACGTGCAATGTCCCTTTCTATCACTAGGATTGAACACCGCAAGATTGAACCCATCACAAAGCACCTCTCCCATTGCAAGATAAATCAATCTAGTGGGCCAAACTAAACCGATAGATCGGAGAGAAATACAAAGCTATAACGATCATGCATAAAAGAGTTCAGAGAAGACTCAAATATTTCTCATGAATAATCTGATCATAAACTCACAATTCATCGGATCCCAACAAACACACCGCAAAAGTAGATTACATCGGATAGAACTCCAAGAAAATCGAGGAGAACATTGTATTGAAGATCAAAGAGAGAGAAGAAGCCATCTAGCTACTAGCTATGGACTTGTAGGTCTGTGGTAAACTACCCACACATCATCGGAAGGGCAGCAAGGTTGATGTAGAAGCCCTCCGTGATCGATTCCCCCTCCGGCAGAGTACCGGAAAAGGCCTCCAGATGGGATCATGGAAGAACAGAGGCTTGCGGCGGCGGAAAGGTTTTTCTTCTGGCTCTCTGGGGGTTTCTGAATATTTGTGAATTTATAGAAGTGGAATTAGGTCAAAAGGAGTCACGTGGGCCCCACAAGGCAGTACGGCACCCCCCCCCCGGGGGCGCGCCCTAGTGCCTTGTGAAGCCCCTGTGGGGCTTCTGGCCTCCTCCCGAAGCTTCCCAGGTTTCTTTTGTCCAGAAAAAAATCTCCAAAAAGTTTCATGGCATTTGGACTTCATTTGATACTGTTTCTCTGAAAAGCCAAAAACAAGCAGAAAACAGCAACTGGCACTAGGCACTAAGTTAATAGGTTAGTCCTAAAAATGATATATAATTGCTTGTAAATGTATATAAAACATCCAAGATTGATACTATAACAGCATGGAACAATCAAAAATTATAGATACGTTGGAGACGTATCATTGGGCACCTCGGTGATTCTGTTGAGCAAAACATATCCCTTGACAAGAGGAAGCAGTCGCCAACCCAATCCCCCAAGTCCACCGGGAAGGCGAACCGAGAGGCACCGGGATGGACCAGAAGGTATACATGCAATCAATGTTTTTTTTGCAATTAGTACCAAAAAAATTTATGTTCATGATGATATATGTTTGAGGGGCATTCGTACTACTGTCAGCTAAATGATCCACTTATTTTGGTCATCAACCATGTGCGGAATTAGCCTATTTAGTGCTTTGTGAGCAGATCATGTCATTCGATGTACTCAAACGAAAAAAATCTAAACACCCCTGGTGATATGATAAACAAGTTCAAGCAACTAAAAAATAGTGAATTTTAATTTCAGGTTACGAATTGGGCGTGCCCCTCCAGATAGAGCACCCTGTGCAGGTAGAGTCACTCCTTTAGAAGAAACCATAAGGAGATACGCTGATAAACCGTCGAACAAAGTAGTAAAGCCAGAGATTGGGATGAGTTTTGACTCCCTTGGGGAAGCATATGATTTCTATAACATGTATTCTTGGGAGCTTGGATTTGATATAAGATATGGCAAGAGTCGTTTGAACATCGAGCGGACAAAATGTATGCAAGAGATCGTCTGTGGATGCTCGGTTAGCACTTAAGACCATGAAAAACTTATCTTTGACATTTTCGTACATAATTCTTACACTAGAATTGATTTTTTAAAGGCTGACAAATGAAAAAAGAAATTGCAGGAAAACCAGAGCAACAGAATAGCCGGTCTTGCTGCTACGAGTGCCCTGCGATGATCAGATTTCTTAGATCTACAGACAATGGATGGTTCATTGCTGAGCACCTTTCAAGCCACAACCATTCGTTGTCTCTTACTTGCGGTGAAAAAGTTCATTAGCCGTATCACAAGCACATAGATGTGTACACAAAGGATTTGGTGAAGCAGCTTAGGACGAACAATGTGAACCTCAACAAGGTGTTCAGCATAGTTGGCAACTTCTTCGGATCATCACAAAGTTTGCCTTTCACAGAAAGGTCGTTGCGCAATCTGTGTGGCCAGATAAGTCGAGACCAGGCTGACGACGATTTAAACAAAACCCTAGCTGTATTCAAAGAGATACAACGGAATGACCCAGAATTCACCTACTGAGTCCAAGGCGATGAGGAAAGCAGAATCGAAAACCTTATGTGGACAAATGGGAATAGCAAGCTGCAGTATAGATTCTTTGGTGATGCCATCACATTTGATACAACATATCGGACCAACCTGTATGACATGCCCTTTGGGTTGTTTGTTGGTGTGAACAATCACTTCCAAAGTGTAATCTTTGCTGGGGTCCTGATGCGTGATGAGCAAGTTGAGAGCTTCCAGTGGGTGTTTTCTGAATTCGTCTACATGATGGGTGGTAAACATCCACAGACAATATTGACAGGTATGTACATAGCTCAAAATTGCCACACATATTTAGATATCATATGTGAAAAAATACATACATTTGACTATGTTGTTCTGTTGTGCAAATTGTAGACCAAGCAAGAGCCATGGAGGTAGCGATCAAAAGCGAGTTGCCTGGTATTGTGCACAGATGGTGCAAATGGCATGTTCTAAAGAAAGCAAAAGAGAACCTTGGCCCACTGTATGCCAGCAAGAGCGAGTTCAGGTCTGAATTCCACAAAGTGGTGAATCACATGATAAGTGTGGAGGAATTTGAGACTGCATGGGGGATGCTGGTTGAGAAATACAATTTGAAGTCCCACAATTACATGACGAATCTGTACGAGATACGTCGCAAGTGGGAGAAGCCGTACTTCAAAGGTGTCTTCTGTGCCAAAATGACTAGCACACAGCGTAGCGAGAGTGCAAACCATATGCTGAAGATGTACATGCCTCCAGCAAGCCCAATGCATGTGTCCGTGCGTCAGTACATGAGGCTTCAATTCGACCGAGAATCAGATGAGAGCTACCAAGAAAAAAGGACAAGGATTGTAAGCCCATGCTCATTCATATTAGTTGCTCTGCTTATTGTGTATGTCATAAGAGAAAATTGACAAATTATCTCTTTTTGTGCAACTTAGAGTGTTGCTGTGATGAGGACAAACGTTGCTATCGAGTGGCATGCGAGTAAGGTTTATACAAGAAAGATGTTTGAACAATTTGGTGAGAATCTGTTCGAAGGTGGATCATACTAGGTCGAGGAAGTGGAAAAGAAAAATAAATATATCGCAAGGCACAACAACGCCGAAAAACGTGAGAAGTGGAGAAAAGTAGAATACGAGGTGACCAAATCAGATGATGGTGACTGGTTCGATTGGGAATGCGGGCAGTTTGCCCACATGGGAATGCTTTGCTGCAATGCTTTGAAGGTTATTTTCTCGCTGCGATATTATCCAGGATCTGTCCTATCTTATGTTTGATATTACACATGGTACTTACACTTGCTCATGTGTTCAGGTGATGGACCACGTTGGCGTGCATGAGATACCTAAGCGGCACATCCTAAAAAGGTAGACAAAGGATGCTAGGGACATCTTGCCACAACACATTGCTCACTTTCAGAAAGACCACGCTGCTAATCAATCTTTCACCTGTCAGAGCTAAACTCTCTACCTGCATGCCATGAAACTGGTAAGGATTGGAGACTCATCAGTCGCTGCCTACGAGCTAGTATTGAGGAGGATCAAAGACTTAATCATAGAGGCATCTCCAGTGGCGGAAATGAGGGATGGACTAGGAATTGAGGATGAGTTAGCTGTTGGAATTATGTGTCCTGCAACAATATTCAAATTACTTTGAATTATTAATATTCGGAATACCTCCGTATGGAATTACAAATGTATTTATACATGGAATTGCTTTACATGTTTAGCATGGAATTATTACTTGCTGGAATGTACTTAAGTAATATATGCTTAAGGAAGCTGGTCGATTATCAGTGGAATACAATATACTATTTATATTGGAAAGACTACCCGGGTACACTGATGGTTGGAAGGAGCTAGATCATATAGTTAGATTACAGCCCTAACGTTGATCTACATAATTAGAGGAATTTAGACTCTATTATGGCGCGTTGCTCACAAGCGCGTGCTCCGGGGACACAACGGGTGGAATCCGTTAACAGACAAATTTGATCGTGGTTGGTAATTTGATCTGGACTCCATCCCGGAAACTAGTTGAAAAGACTAGGAATCTTATCTGTATAAGAGGTGGACTCTTTGGAAACACAGTATAAGAAGGTCCCTACCCCCTAGCCTCAGATATGCGAATTGTGAGCGGCACCACAGATAAGCGCAGAGGAATAGGGGGTGGACCACAAACCCTAAATTTCTAACATTAGCTGCTGAATCAAATCGAAAGAACAATGGATAAGATGGGGCAATCGTCAACATTGAAGCAGAAATGGTTGACAATGAGAACAGCATGACCGCTTCTGGCAATTGGGATGCCCTCGCTAGTCTGTCAGCTCCAAGCAAGAAGCGTGGTGTTGGGCGGCCATGCTCGAGCAGAGAGAAGGTGCCATACGAAGGATTGAGTAAGCGGGCGAGGTTCTGCAATATATGCAAGCTCCCAGGACATAAGAGGACCCCCTGCCCAGAGAGGGGTGATGTTCCAAAACAACCTCGCAAGCCTGTAACCTGCAAGAACTGTGGTATTGCGGGGCACCGTCGCACCTCATGCACGAGGCCACTTGTGCCCAATGCATTTTAAGACTTTCTCAGACCGTGTGTAAGAGTAGAATAATCGAGGATTTCTAGTGTGTGACTTGTGGATGAACTTCCATGCTTGTTCCTCCTGATTGTAAACTAGTTGTATTTCAGATAAAGCTGTGATGCCTAAACTGATAAATCTGAATTTCCCAAACACTAGAACAGCACAGCTGGTGAGACAACCACATATAACTAGTGCTGTCATTTCGAAAAATTGCTGGCGACACGGTTGACAGCTGATCACTGGTCCTCAGTGATGATGTGCGATCCTGAGTGTGCATATAAATCATAAGGATGGTGTTTGCCTGCTGGCATTTTTGAAGATGGGTTTGCTGGTGGAAAAGTTAATAAGCTATTACACGTGTCCACACTGGTGCCTCCACGGGAACACACGTATACGCCACATGCGTCCAAATTTCAAACAGCATATGGAGCTGAACGTGGGCGGCTCCCATTACTTAAGGTGCTGGGGGGTAGTGAGCTCTGCTTCAGCAGCTGTGTTGAACAGCAATGGCGCCGGTGTTTTGCGAGCAGCAGGGGCCCCGTTCGACAAGCGTCCGTCAATGAGCAGCGGGACGGGTAGGCTCAGAAAAACATCTGATCCATCCGCGCCTATCCCTTTCCGCTACGGTGTAGTCGTTGAGCAGCGCTTTAATGCGCGGGCCCTATCACTGAATACCCTGTAAATACGGGGGACACGTACACTCAGGAATACAAAATACACGTGCATCCCAATGACGACCAACGGCTGAGATTCCGGCCTCAGTTGTGCCCACGATCAGAAACGAATTTTTGCATAGTAGCGGAATGCATCGTATGATATTGATCAATCAAGTTTTAAATAAGACTAGAGGGCTCGCTATTGGTGTACCTAAACCATTGTCACTGCACAACTACTTCTTTTATTATTTTTTTGCGGGTGAAACGAGTATATATTAATTAATGATAGGGTTTACACTCGTTTTCACAAATCTTACAGAACTCGTTTGGTCCAGAACCAAACCAAATAGCAGTGCGCTGGCCAGAGCGTCCCATTTGAGCCATAAAATGTGCAGCCTCGTTACATGCTCTCCCAGCATGCACAAAACTATGCCGTCGATTTCCATGCAGGAGGCCCTTCACTTCCTCCACCAGGCCAGCCACGGGTGAGCGATTTGTGCCACTGGTGTTCAACTGGTCCACTGCCTCCTTACAATCCATCTCAATGATCAATTCCTTATCTGTATGTGCGTTGGCTAGGTCTACACCTTCACGACATGCCGCTAGCTCGGCCTCCAGCGGCGAGGTGCGGGACTGAAGGAAGCGACACGCGGAGAAGATGACTGCTCCTGTGTCGTCTCGAAGCACCATCCCAGCTCCTCCAGTGGACTCACCAAGGACGAACGAACCATCGATGTTCAGTTTTGCGCACCCCGCCGACGGCAGCGTCCAACATATGTCCTGCTTCTCCCTCAACGTCACCTTGTGGTTGGTCGTAGTTGGTTTGCCTGTCGCATGGATCACCATCTTTCCCTTTACTAAATCTTCCTTGGGGTACTGTTTGATAGAGAGAAGAGACTCGATGTAGCTGTTGAGGAAGCGCCTTGATGACTCGACGGGAGGCGCTGGCTTATGGTGGGTGACCTCATTCCGGCAGTGCCAAGCACGCCAAAACGTCATGAGGATGATCATTCGCTGTGTCTCATCACTGCCGGCGAGGAGGTGTAAGAGCCACTCCGTCCCGGTGTTCTGGATATCCTCCCGTGCTGGAATCGGCCATGACTCCCTCATAGCATCCCATAGGGCACTCGCCATTGGACAACTGCATACGGCGTGGAAAGAATCCTCTCGTTCAACGCCACAAATAACACAAATGTCAGATTTTTCAATGGTTCTACTCTTTTTATTTTCCATAGTTGCAAGTGTGTTCGTAGCCAGACGCCAACCAAATATCCGTACCTTCGGGGGAGCAGGGCACCCCCACAATGCCTTCCAGACGGCACGATTGCCGTCCGGTGCCCTGCTCGTGGCGCACATAGACGTGCGTAACTACTGCACAACTACTTCAATAATATAAGAGTTGGGATTTGGAGAACCAAACAAAGTAAGATCGTAATATCAGGTTTGCTGCATTGATTGAATGAAGGTGAAAAAATAGGACAAGCAAACGAAAAGCAAGTGACATGAGAATAGAACTACAATTGTTTTACAGTGACTATTACGGACGAAACATGTTACTATAGGAGAATACCATAGCTTCATGACAAAAGAGAGGGCCGGAGAAATAGAGCAAGAAGCAAAAAAAAAGTACATATATTTAAATGTTATAACAACATCAAGGACCCTCAATGCATACACGCGACAACATTTAAATCGATAGTTATAAATGTACTTTTCAATATCATTTTAAAACTTATCATAACATAATCTAGGCCCATTGTGGAACCAATTCTTAGTGACACCTAACAAATCAACATTTAATTGTATTTTATGTTGGTTTCATCACACAGAAAAATCAATACTCAAATGCTAACAAAGAGCTACCTAAATAAATAAATAGTAGATAATAAAGATCTAGCCGCGCAAACGCGCGGGTCGACCCACTAGTTCACATTAATCAGAACAGATGCATTGATTTTCTTTAGCCCTGCATGTATGCCTGTGTTCTAGATCTCTAATCCGGTGGTGTGGTGAAGCTGCCCATGCCTGCATCATCTCATTTGCTGATTTGTCTTAACTAATTTTGCCGATGATATGGACAATGCCGTATTATCTTAATGATATTTTAAATTGTATCTCTAAATTTGCCAATATAAAATGGGACGGAATTGTCACACACTGAGCATCGTTGCTTATATATTTGTGAAACTTGTTCTCTGTCTCCTTCTTTCTCTTTTAGATTAATATCTCTGACGCCAGGCAGAACTTTAGGGAAGATAGTGAGCCAAACCCATTGCTGGTACCTATCACTTATATTGCAGCGAAGAAGGTAAACCAGCTTGAAGAGAGCGAGATGACCCCAAGGTTATGTCTTGATGAAGACAGTGAGTTCAAGAGACTCACCAGCAGCTGTGACACAACCTTGGTTAAGTTGCTGCCTGAATCAGTTCGACTTCTTTAGTCTCAACTTCAAGCTGAAAGACTTGGTGCAGCTCAGGTCCGACTTGAAGTACAATCTATAACGAAGATCAAAGAGGACACCCGTGCGTGCTTTATAGCTACGCGGCTAGAGCTAGAGGATTTAACGTTCAGACAACTGAGGTCTCATCAGCTTGTTCAGCTGCTTGCGCTGCAGCATCAGGGTAGGACTAATGTTTCTTGAACTGTGTTGAAGTGTTGTTGGTTTTGTCTATTATTTTTTCGGCGCATTTTTTTGCACTGTTGGCGACCATTGATGCCCAGTGTATGTAATATGCGGTCTGGTTGCCCTTTATTATCAATGGTGGCGAACTTTGATGCCCAGTGGATGTAATATTCTGTAATTTCATTATTGTATAGCCTAGGTTTATTCTTAGTCGGTATGCTGTAATTTAGGCCGGTAGCTTCAACGGAGCTCAACGGCCCAATACGTTATCGGTCTGTCAGCGGTATATAAAAAAATTATGCTACCCAAACGGGCCGGCCCGTAACTAGTTATATATGGGCCGGAAAGTCAGCCTATAATCATCTCGGGTCATTATTAGGCCTAAACATAAAGTAGTTTTCGGCCTTTAACAGGCCGAGTAAAACGTGGGCCGCAGCCAGAAATTTCCATGGGCTTTTAACAGGCTGAAAAGGAGATTGGGCTTGAATTGAGCCGAACAATTCATGGGCCGGAAGCAGGCCGAAACATCCATAGGCCCATGATTGGCCCAATTGCATACGAGCCGTTAACAGGCCAAAACTTATCACGAGCCTTGGTTGGCCCAATAAAATTATGGGATGTAAGCAGGCCGGATGCAAAGTAGGCCATAATTTGGCCCAACTATGTCACGGGCCTTTAACAGGCCGTTAGTCAGGTTGGGCTGAAATTTATCCACGAAGAGTACGGGCCGTTAAGAGGCCGAAAGTCACTTCGGACTAGAAATCGGTCCAGATGCAGCACGGGCCGTTAAATGGCCGAAAGTTAAACCGGGCCGAAAACGGCCCATATGCAGCAACGGCGGCTAACAGACCGAAACGAATATCGGGCCGAACTGTTAAACGGGCCTTTAACAGGCCGAGATACAAACCGGGCCTATAATGGGCCCAAAAGCACAGTGGCATGTTAACGGGCCGGATCTATTATGGGCCGTAATTTGGCCCAAAACATGATCCAATATGGGGCCGTAATTTGGCCCAAACCATGGCAGGCTATTAACGGGCCGGTCCACTAGTGTCTGACAAAATCTTGTGGGCCTTTGGCTGGGCCGACCCATTTAGGTCAAATGGGCCACTGTTGGGCCGTGCCACGTGTCGACGTATCATAGGCGCGTCTTGTCCATTGGACGAATGACATCTGTAGCAACGCCGAGCTGACACGTGGATCCGCTGACGAATGAGAAATTTACACGTGGAAAATTGCCATTGGTCAAAGCTGCTAATGGGTTATCGGATCCAAACCGGAACCCGATAGCTTAACGACGACCCATTGCGGCGGATGCGACGTGTCGGTCGCCCTTGACGAAAACACTTCCATGACGCGACATTTATCGTCATGGAAGTGGACACTTCCATGATGATCATTTCAGTATTGTCATGGAACACTTCTACGACAGCACAGGTATGACTATCTTGATTCTGTCATAAAATTGTCACGGATGTACATGCATGACAGAAAACTTGACCTACTGTGACAAAGACGTATCATCACGGAAGTGTTTTTTTTGTAGTGCATAAAGCTTGAGCAGCTTTTTGTGTGGCTGCACCCTGCATCATCATGCCGTGTGCCATAGCATTCGAAGTTCAACATTGCAATCAAACTCACAGGCGGGCAAATCATAGACAACATTTAGAACAAACTCATAATATTACCATATATAAGGCAACATGCATGCTTATGCATCTCAATGATTCACACATCAGAGCAAAAATTTACTTCACAACTAAAGACATACAAAGAAAGAAAAATCGATCGATGCTGCTCATAGCAAAGGGGGTCCCATTCCAAAATATCAAATGCAAGTCTTCCTGCTAACATCAATGAGCAAAATTTGACAAGGTTTTCCCATTCCAAAATATCAAATGTATGTCTTCTTGCTAACATCAATGAGCAAACTTTGACAAGGTTTTCCCATTCCAAAATAACAAATGCCTATGACTGTGTAAAGGGCGGGGTTTGTCATCAGTTTGCACATTGACATGGAACCTCGTGCTGGATTAACCAGCTGAATTTTTTGTGCAGTTCCACTGAAATTGAGCAATGTCATCCGTATCTTGGTGGATTTCGTATTTATATGTTGCAATGCCTTGAACACGTTGGCAGCTCCTTCCATGTAGCTAGTTTGGTGGCTCAAGGTGACAATGAATGATTAGAGAACCATTCGATGTATTGTGCATGATGAAGTATTATGGAGCGCACAAACCATCAGAACATTTTGTGCAATTCCACTGAAATAAAGCTGGGCATCCCTGTCTGCACAAATACAGAAAAAGTGATTACAATAATAATGGTACTAGTTGATGAAACATAGGCTCACAAATATAAGTATCTTCATTGTCTTAACGGGAAAAGATAGTAACACAATAGTTTCAATTAAACATTTAATTCAAAATAGTACCACAATACAAGTAGCTGTAGCGACCTGACCTTAAATGGTTAAGCCTCTGTGTATCTGTGCCATCCCTGGATCAGTATGCTGGCACACACAGTACATCAATGTATATATCAAAGTGCAATCACATGTATAATTAATGTAAAACTGATATATATACCTCATAAGTCTCAGCGGAAACAGTCAAACGGGTGTGGAGTCCCATCAACGCCATCGGCAGGTTGAGTGTAGACCATAACCCTACAACGAAACTCACTCGCCGTAGAAAATCCTGCAACATAATACGTTGCAGCCGTGTAGGTCAGTACATTGAATGTACCAGCAAGATCACAAATAAGAGAAACAGATGATAAAACTATACTATATGTAATATGGCTTTTTGGCTCTGTGTCTGAGTTTTGTTTGCGTAAAAGCTGCTTTTTATTTTCCCTACAACAAAGGAATAAATCAGGAGTCTTCACTACAGAGTTATCTATTATGACATGGTTCCGCCAACCGATGTCTCATAGCCGACAAGTATCATAAGTTGCCCACAATTAGTTATCAGTCCGGTGTTGAGAGTTCAGAGATAGATCCAAGTCCAGAGCCTCAAATTGTCCGTAACTGGGGACACGGCTAATCGATTAGGTTTTAACTCTATAGAGTGTTGTGCACTTTACCCACAAGATTCGATCCCTCTTTTGACGTTCTCGCACTTCAGGGTGTTTGAGAACAAGACGACCGAAACATGGTCTTCCGAAGAGTTCCTCTGACCACTGTCCGGTGCTCATCCAATCCTACCGTAGTTCTACATCTGCTAGCACCGTCCCAGCCAGAGTCACAACTAAGGTCAACCAAGCCAGAGCCCATAATGACTTGAGGTTGCACAGGTAAGCTTCCGGGCATGAAGTATTCTTCCGTCTCTTTGAGTCTGGGTGGAACTTTCCACATGAGTACTGGCCTACTCCAGCTCACAACGCATCCACTGGGTACTCTAGGGTGCCGCACAGTCCAATTTCCACCCAGTAGTGTGTATTGAAATCTTGTCTCGAGTCTTGAAGTCTTGAGGTCTTGAAGATGCAGGCCTTGAAGATGCCATCATGGAGTTGTCGTCGTTGACGTAGAGTCTTCATGAAGTTGTCGTCATTGACGCAGAGTCCTCCTTCTCACACCACTCACGAACACTCTTACCAAACCCCGTCTACTATAGCGTAGCATTAAAAAAATAACGTTTCCGGGCTTGGTAACAGGGGAGTGGGTTCCTACCTCATGCATTCTACTCAACTACAAGATTCAATCACTACTGGAGGGATTGTTGAACGGTGACACTAAATGCATAAAAAACATAGGTATAATAAAATGGTCAAAGTGAACTTGCCTGGTAAGTTTATGAAGATTATATCGCTCTCAGAGAAAACCTGATAGTACTATTCGTCACTCTCCGAAGAAAATCTACATAGTCAAACATTGCATTCACATAAGCAATCATTCAAGCAATTTCTAGCAATCATAATTATCAATAAACAATTAAAACAACAGATAAATCAACTAATAAAACCCAAATAAAATCCAAAGGAACTTCAAGGAATACTACGAGAAAAACTACTAAGGAAAAGTCTAAGACTTTACTACAAACAATAAAAATAATTTTGTCCTACATAAAACTTAACAACAAAATAAAGCTCTAAACTAATAAATTAACAGAAAAGAAAATATAAAATAACTAAGTTAACAGAAAGTATTTTTCGTAAAATTTTACTAGCAAAAAGAAACAAATAAAAAAACTTTCGTAAAACCCTATTTATGACCTAACAAAGTTTTACAACAAAACTAAAGAAAATAAATGTTTTAAATAAAAATAAAATTGTCTACTATTAACTAACAGAAACAAAACTAAATTTGTCAAAAGTGACAAAAAGAAATAATTTAAAACTATTAAAACAACAAAGAAAAGATTAAAACAAAGCTATAACTAAAACAGTACTGTTTCGCCTAAAACCCTAATTTAAAATTTTCTAAAATTTTCCAAATCAAACCTACTGCTAAATAACATCACAAGTGACCAGTAGCAAAAAGAATCAAGTCAAAAATATATTTTAAAACTCAAGATATGGACAAATTTGTGATTTGAACAAATTTCATCAAATTCAAATTTAAACTACTCAAATTTGAAAACTAAGTGCACCAACGGAAACTTCATAAAATTTGAGACACAGAGCAATTGGAATCACTCAGAAACATTAAAAATCCTAAAAGATATTAAAGATCTAAGATCAGAACTAAATCTGAAAATAAAACAGATCTAGAAAAAAAAATGCCTACGGATCGGCCACTGCCACGTGGCGATCTGCGGATGGCTGCGGGCTGTTTGCTGCGGAGCATAGTGGCGAACGGCCGATCCTTAACGAATACGCTTCAGTGTGCAAAATAAAAAAACAGATCTAACCTAGGCGGTTAGATCTCGATCGGACGGTCCTAGGTTGTCCGCCACGTAGTCTAGCTAACAAACGACCGGCAATTAACGGATACCGCTTTGCAAAAAAAACAAGTAGATCTAATCGGGGCCCTTGATCTTGGATCGAACGGGTGGGGATGGAGGCGGCTTACCGCGGCGTCGGAGCGAGGCAGACGAGGACGAGGGCGGCTCGGGAGTCGCTGGCGACGGCCCTCCGGTGGTCGTGGGTGGCGGCGGTGGTGTCTGGCGGACGCGGCTCAGCGAGGGGATCCCGGTGGTGGGGAGGATGGAGGTCGGGAATGACCGGATGGTGCGGGGCGAGGTGGCGGAGCTTCGGTGAACTCCCATGCTCCGGCGAGGGCGCACGAGCTTGAGGTCGTCGCTGCCAAGGAAAGGGAGGGTCTAGACCATGTCAAAAATACGCGCACGGTCGAGGGATTACTATTGACACAAAGAGGGGTCAAGGGGAGGCTCACCGGTGTCGAAATCGACGGCGGAATGCTTCGGCTCCGGCGGAGATCCAAACGGCGTGGGCGTCGGCTATGGGTGGCCTCGGGCGAAGTTGTTGAAGAGAATCAAGAGAGGGGGCCTTGGGGTATTTATAGGGCTAGGTCTTGCGCAAGGGGGCATCCTCGGGATCGAATCCCAAAAGAAACGGGATACGGTGGCGTCGGCGTGCGCGAGCAGGGCACGGGCGCAGCGTGGGGAGGAAGATGGTCGCGGGGCCCATCTGTCAGCGTCGGGGGAGAGAGGGAGGTGGAGCGGGCAACCGACGTGAAGGGGTTCGGTGCGGGTAGAAGGCCATGGGCCGTTTCGGCCAGTGGGCCGGCCGGTGCGCGCTGCTGACGCTGGCGGCTGCTGGGCTTCGGCCTTTTTAAAAAAAAATTAACCACAGCAGGAAAAAAATAAAATACAAAGAAATAAAATAAACTTTTATATAGGCATATAATATATCAAAATGATCAGAAAAATAAATCCTAAAATATGAACTATTTTTCACGTTCAAATAAAATCCACAAAAATTCAAATAATGCAAACAGTGCTACTGTTGCATTTAAAAATCAAATAAAATTATTTTAAAATACCAAAATGAATTCAAATTTCCTTTTCTCCCATTTTCTATTGTAGGGAATCATTTTACCCTAATTTTCATATATTTGTTTTTAGGAGAAAAATAATTTGAATAAAAATAAAATAACTCCAAATTGGGGTTGAATTTGAATTTCAAACCACTTTCAAATCCTTCTTTCAAACTTCCAGCTCATATTTCATATAATTTGAAGAAGTCATTTTATCCTCTCTCATGAAAATCACTGAGTTGCATAAAGTTTCTGAATTTGAAATATTTTCAAATGGAATTCAAATTCTTTCAAAACCCTTTTCATTTAAATGGAAGAAGTCATGTCATCTTCACTCCAGGGTTTTGTATTGAAATGAATTTAAATTCACTGAGTTCAAAAATGCAAAGTGAAAGTTTTGGGAAAGTCATTTCATTCCCTCTCTTTAAACTTTCAAAAAGTTTCAAATTTCACTCACTTTCAGTCAATCAATCAAACAATCAATCATATTTATTTAATTAATATAACATTCCAAAATTTAGAATTTTGGGATGTTACAGTAGCACAGCATGACAAAGCACAATCATGTGGATGAAGGCCGGTACTGACCTTTGTCAGGGGAATTATCAATCAAGAACTTTTTTGTGTCGTTCCACTAAAATATATGTTATCTTCAAACAAGATCCCTGTTTGCAGAAGTAGAGACAATTGCATATTACATTAAGAGTGGCATCAAATCATAGTGGCAAAACAGTAGCAAAACAATGGCTCGTTCCATGAGTAGCAATAAATTAAAATGCAAAACAATATCATTACTTGTGTCATCATAGTTCCAGTGCTTCATTACAGCACCAGGAGTTGATTTTTGTTCTCCTTCCCCTTGTTCGTCCCCTTCATCACTTGGTTCAATAACAGACAAGCTTCGTCGTCAATGTAAGATTTGGCATGTCATTTAGGGAGCACAAGTATACCATAAAACAATAACATTAATTTTCTAATGATAGTAGCAAAATAGAGGCAAACAGTTGTGAAATATCATTATCTTACCTCAATGGGATATTACGGATAGGAAGTCTGATCTCCTTTTGTGCAGTTCACTAAAATCAAGCAACATTACCTTTTAAGTAGCACAACATGTGAAAGCACACTGCATAATCATATGGATGAAGGCCGGAACTGACCTCTCATGACGCAGAATTCAAACAACTCACACGAACAAGATCTGCTACAAATCTGCCAACACGGATAGGAAGTCCGATCTCCTTTTGTGCAATTCCACTAAAATCAAGCAATGAAGCAACGTTTTCTGTGTGACATTTTAGTTGAACTGCACAAAACACTCTTAAAATAAAAGTGTTTTGTGCAGTGCACCAAAAGGTCGCAATAGCAACGAGGTGAAGTAGATATCCCTGTTTGCACAGAGGTAGAAAGGAAACAATTACTGGCCAATAACGGTGGATGACACAAACGCCCACAAAAAGAAGCATCTAACTTATCAAAATGGGAAAGAAAGCAGGACAGTAGCATTTCTAAAACAGTGTCATGGATTCATATTAACAGAGAGATTATATTAACAATTAGATTTGTTAAACATGTAATTTTCTTTTAACAGTGCCATTGCTTCAATTTTCCAGCGGCATTATTAGATTAACGACAGCTAAACAGTTGTATGGGACAATGGACACACCAGCACCATGTGCATCCACCGATGTATAAAGGGGTGATGCAGAGTCTGTTGCAACAACAAACCAAGCAACATATCTGGGTTGGTCCCATTTTTGTTCTCTTTAGCCACTTTTCCCTATGTGAGGGTGGCAAATCTAGTCCTGCTCAAACTCTACTGCCTTGTCCCCCACCCCCCGGTTTCTTTCCTTTTTCAACATAGAGAGATCAGTTCCTTACAGATGTGTGTACTGCGTTTACCCTTTTTCCCTTTTCGACCAACAGAGCGGTTGGATGTCTGTACTACTTTCCCCCCCTTCCTTTCCTCTTTGAATCACGTCCTAGATTTATGTTATACAACTTTCCCCCCTTACTTTCCTGTTTGAACCAAGACCTAGATTCGACTACAGAAGCGAAAAAGATGCACATGCAGCTACAGAAATGCCGGTTTGAAAGTAAGTTATACCTTAGGGTCGTCGGGATGTGGCTAGGTGGGCGGTGGTGATGGGGAACGTTGCATGAAAATCAAAAAAATTCCTACGAACACCCAAGATCTAATCTAGGAGATGCATAACAACGAGAGGGGAGTGTGTCTACATACCCTTGTGGACCAAAAGCGGAAGCGTATAAAACGCGGTTGATGTAGTCGTACTCTTCACGATCCAATCCGATCTAGTGCCGAACGGACGGCACCTCCGAGTTTAGCACACGTGCGGCTCAGTGACGTCTCCTCCTCCTTGATCCAGCAAGTGAAGGGGGAGAAGTAGATGTGATCTCAACCAACACGACGGCGTGGTGGAGATGGTGGTGGAGTTACTCCGGCAGGGCTTCGCCAAGCCGTACCAAGACGAGGAGGTGGTAGAGAGGGGGAGGGGCTGCGCCAGGAGAGAGGTGCGGCTGCCCTCCCACCTCCCCACTATATATAGGGGCAAGGGGGAGGGGGGCGTCGTCCCTAGCCCCACCTCCAAGGGAGGGGCGGCGGCCAAGGGGGGTGCCTTGCCCCCCAAGGCAAGTGGGGCGCCCCTCCCCACTAGGGTTTGCCGCCCTCTAGCCACATGGGCCTGTTGGGGCTGGTGCGCCTGGCCCATGCTGGCCAGGGCGCCCCCCCCCCCCTACAGCCCATGTGGGTCCCCGGGGCAGGTAGACCCCTCCGGTGGACCCCCGGACCCCTTTCGGCACTCCCGGTACAATACCGAAAAATCTCAAAAAAATTCCGGCGACCAAAATAGGACTTCCCATATATAAATCTTTACCTACGGACCATTCCGGAACTCCTCGTGACGTCTGGGATCTCATCCGAGACTCGAAACAACATTCGGTCACCAACGTACATATCCCAATACTAGTCTAGCGTCAACGAACGTTAAGCGTGCGACCCTACGGGTTCGAGAATCATGTAGACATGACCGAGACACCTCTCCGATCAATAACCAATAGCGGGACCTGGATTCCCATATTGGTTCCTACATATTCTATGAATATCTTTAGTGGTTGAACCACGATGTCAAGGATTCAATTAATCCCGTATGTAATTCCCTCTGTCCAGCGATATGTTACTTGCCCGAGATTCGATCGTTGGTATCTCCATACCTAGTTCGATCACGTTACCGGAAAGTCTCTTTACTCGTTCCGTAATACAAGATCCCGTGACTAACTCATTAGCCACATTGCTTGCAAGCTCTTTACGATGTTGTATTACCGAGAGGGCCCAGAGATATCTCTCCGTCATACGGAGTGACAAATCCCAGTCTCGATCCATGCAATCCAACAGACACCTTCGGAGATACCTGTAGAGCACCTTTATGATCACCCAGTTACGAAGTGGCACTTGATAGCACACAAGGCATTCCTCCGGTATCCGGGAGTGACATGATCTCATGGTCTAAGGAACAGATACTTGACATGAAGAAAGTTGTAGCAAATAACTAAACGATCTGATGCTAAGCTTACGGTTGGGTCTTGTCCATCACATCATTCTTCTAATGATGTGATCCCGTTATCAAATGACAACTCATGTCTATGGTTAGGAAACCTTAACCATCTTTGATCAACGAGCTAGTCTAGTAGAGGCTCACTAGGGACATGGTGTTGTCTATGTATTCACACATGTATTTAAGTTTTCGGTCAATACAATTCTAGCATGAATAATAAACATTTATCATGAACAAGGAAATATGATAATAACCAATTTATTATTGCCTCTAGGGCATATTTCCAACAGTCTCCCACTTGCACTAGAGTCAATAATCTAGTTTACATCGTAATGAATCTAACACCCATGGAGTCCTGGTGCTGATCATGTTTTGCTCGTGGAAGAGGTTTAATCAACGGGTCTGCAACATTCAGATCCGTATGTACTTTGCAAAGTTCTATGTCTCCATCTTTAATGTAATTACGAATGGAGTTGAAGTGGCGTTTGATGTGCTTTGTCTTCTTGTGAAACCTGGGCTCCTTGGCAATGGCAATAGCTCCAGTGTTGTCACAGAAGATAGTCATTGGATCCGATGCACTAGGTATTACTCCCAGATCGGATATGAACTCCTTCATCCAGACTCCTTCTTGCGCTGCTTCCGAAGCAGCTATATATTCCGCTTCACATGTAGATCCCGCTACGATGCTTCGCTTGGAACTGCACCAACTGAGTGCTCCACCATTCAATAAAAATACGTATTCGGTTTGAGACTTAGAGTCATCCGGATCTGTGTCGAAGCTAGCATCGACGTAACCCTTTATGACAAGCTCTTCGTCATCTCCATAAACGAGAAACATGTCCTTAGTCCTCTTCAGGTACTTAAGGATATTCTTGACCGCTGTCCAGTGATCTACTCCTGGATCACTTTGGTACCTCCCTGCCAGACTTATGGCAAGGCACACATCAGGTCTGGTACACAGCATGGCATACATTATAGAGCCTATGGCTGAGGCATAGGGGATGACTTTCATCCTTTCTCTTTCTTCTGCCGTGGTCGGGCTTTGAGTCTTACTCAACTTCACACCTTGCAACACAGGCAAGATCCCCTTCTTTGACTGGTCCATTTTGAACTTCTTCAAAATCTTGTCAAGGTATGTGCTCTGTGAAAGTCCTATCAAGCGTCTTGATCTATCTCTATAGATCTTGATGCCCAATATGTAAGCAGCTTCACCCAGGTCTTTCATTGAAAAACTCTTGTTCAAATAACCCTTTATGCTTTCCAAAAATTCTATATCATTTCCAATCAACAATATGTCATCCACATATAATATTAGAAATGCTACAGAGCTCCCACTCACTTTCTTGTAAATACAAGCTTCTCTGTAAATTTGTATAAAACCAAAAGCTTTGATCACCTCATCAAAGCGTATATTCCAACTCCGAGATGCTTGCACCAGTCCATAGATGGATTGCTGGAGCTTGCATACTTTGTTAGCACCTTTAGGATCGACAAAACCTTCCGGTTGCATCATATACAACTCTTCCTTAAGAAACCCGTTAAGGAACGCTGTTTTGACATCCATCTGCCAGATCTCATAATCATAAAATGCAGCAATTGCTAACATAATTCTAACAGACTTAAGCATCGCTACGGGTGAGAAAGTCTCATCGTAGTCAACTCCTTGAATTTGTCAGAAACCCTTTGCGACAAGTCGAGCTTTATAGATGGTGACATTACCATCTGCGTCTGTCTTCTTCTTAAAGATCCATTTGTTTTCAATGGCCTGTCGATCATCGGGCAAGTCCACCAAAGTCCATACTTTGTTCTCATACATGGATCCTATATCGGATTTCATGGCCTCAAGCCATTTGTCAGAATCCGGGCTCATCATTGCTTCTTCATAGTTCGTAGGTTCGCCGTTGTCTAACAACATGACTTCCAGGACAGGATTACCGTACCACTCTGGTGCGGAACGTACCCTGGTCGACCTACGAAGTTCAGTAGTAACTTGATCCGAAGTTTCATGATCATCATCATTAGCTTCCTCTCCGTTTGGTGTAGACATCACAGGAACTTCTTTCTGTGATGTGCTACTTTCCAATTCGAGAGAAGGTACAATTACCTCATCAAGTTCTACTTTCCTCCCACTCACATCTTTCGAGAGAAACTCCTTCTCTAGAAAGGACCCATTCTTAGCAACAAAGATTTTGCCCTCGGATATGTGGTAGAAGGTATACCCGATGGTCTCTTTAGGGTATCCTATGAAGACGCACTTCTCCGCTTTGGGTTCGAGCTTATCAGGCTGAAGCCTCTTGACATAAACGTCGCAACCCCAAACTTTAAGAAACGACAGCTTAGGTTTCTTGCCAAACCATAACTCATACAGTGTCGTCTCAACGGATTTAGACGGTGCCCTGTTTAAAGTGAATGCAGTTGTCTCTAATGCATAACCCAAAAACGACAGTGGCAAATTGGTAAGAAACATCATAGAATGCACCATATCCAATAGAGTATGATTACGACGTTCGGACACACCATTACGTTGTGGTGTTCCAGGTGGCGTGAGTTGTGAAACAATTCCACATTGTCTTAAATGCATACCAAACTCGTAACTCAAATATTCACCTCCACGATCAGATCATAGAAATTTAATTTTCTTATTATGATGATTCTCCACTTCACTCTGAAACTCCTTGAACTTTTCAAATGTTTCAGACTTGTGTTTCATTAAGTAAATATACCCATATCTACTCAAATCATCTGTGAAGGTAAGAAAATAACGATATCCACCGCGTGCTTCAACACTCATCGGACCGCATACATCAGTATGTATTATTTCCAATAAGTCACTCGCCCGCTCCATTGTACCGGAAAACGGGGTTTTAGTCATCTTCCCCATAAGGTATGGTTTACATGTCTCAAATGATTCATAATCAAGAGATTCCAAAAGTCCATCATCATGGAGTTTCTTCATGCGCTTTACACCAATATGACCTAAGCGCCAGTGCCACAAGTATGTGGTACTATCATCATTAACTTTGCATCTTTTGGCATCGATATTATGAATATGTGTATCACTACGACCGAGATTCAATAGAAATAAACCATTCACCAAGGGTTCATGACCATAAAAGATATTATCCATATAAATAGAGCAACCATTGTTCTCTGACTCAAATGAATAACTGTCTCACAATAAACAAGATCCAGATATAATGTTCATGCATAACGCAGGCACCAAATAACAATTATTCAAGTTCAAAACTAATCCCGAAGGTAAATGTAGAGGGAGCGTGCCGACGGCGATCACATCAACCTTGGAACCATTTCCGACGCGCATCGTCACCTCATCCTTAGCCAGTCTTCGTTTATTCCGCAGCTCCTATTTTGAGTTACAAATATTAGCAACCGAACCGGTATCAAATACCCAGGTGCTACTACGAGCACTAGTATGGTACACATCAATAACATGTATATCAAATATATCTTTGTTGATGTTGCCAGCCTTCTTATCTGCCAAGTACTTGGGGCAGTTTCGCTTCCAGTGACCATTCCCCTTGCAATAGAAGCACTTAGTCGCAGGTTTGGGTCCAGCCTTGGGCTTCTTCACGGGAGCGGCAACTGGCTTGACGTTCTTCTTGAAGTTCCCTTTCTTTCCCTTGCCTTTCTTCTTGAAACTGGTGGTCTTGTTGACCACCAACACTTGATGTTCTTTCTTGATTTCTACCTCCGCGGCCTTAAGCATCGCGAAGAGCTCAGGGATCGTCTTCTCCATCCCTTGCATATTATAGTTCATCACAAAGCCTTTGTAGCTCAGTGGCAGTGACTGAAGAACTCTGTCAATCGCTACTTCATCCAGAAGATTAACTCCCAACTGATTCAAGCGGTTGAAGTACCCAGACATTTTGAGTACGTGCTCACTAATGGAGCCGTTCTCCTCCATCTTGCAGCTAAAGAACTTGTTGGAGGTGTCATACCTCTCGACCCAGGCATGAGCCTGAAATACCAATTTCAGCTCTTCGAACATCTCATATGCTCCGTGGTGCTCAAAACGTCTTTGGAGCCCCGGTTCTAAGCCGTAAAGCATGGCGTACTGAACTATCGAGTAGTTATCAGAACGTGCCCGCCAGACGTTCATAACATCTGCAGGCGCATCTTGAGGGGGTGCATCACCAAGCGGTGCATCAAGGACATAAACTTTTTGTGCAGCAGTGAGGATAATCCTCAGATTACGGACCCAGTCCGCATAGTTGCTACCATCATCTTTCAACTTTTCTTTCTCTAGGAACGCATTAAAATTCAGGGGAGCTACAGCGCGAGCCATTGATCTACAACATTAATTTGCAAAGACAATTAGACTAAGTTCATGATAATTGGTTCTTCTAATCAAATTACTTAAGAACTCTCACTTAAATCAACATCCCTCAAGTTGTCTAAGTGTTTACATGATCCACATCAACTGACCCATGTCCGATCATCACGTGAGATGGGGCAGTCATCAATGGTGAACATCTCCATGTTGATCATATCTACTATATGACTCATGTTCGACCTTTCAGTCCTCCGTGCTCCGAGGCCATGTCTGTACATGCTAGGCTCTTCAAGTTTAACCCAAGTATTCTGCATGTGTAAAACTGGCTTACACCCGTTGTATGCGAACGTAGAGTCTATCACACCCGATCATCACGTGGTGCTTCGAAATGACAAACTTTCGCAATGGTGTATACTTTAGGGAGAACACTTTTATCTTGAAATTAAGTGAAGGGATCATCTTATAATGCTATCGTCGTCCTAAGCAAAATAAGATGCATAAAAAGATAAACATCACATGCAATCAATATGTGACATGATATGGCCATTATCATCTTGTGCCTTTGATCTCCATCTCCAAAGCACCGGCATGATCTCCATCGTCACCAGCATGACACCATGATCTCCATCATCATGTCGTCATGTGGTCGTCTCGCCAACTATTGCTTCTACAACTATTGCTAATGCATAGCGATAAAGTAAAGCAATTACATGGCGTTTAATAGTTGACACGCAGGTCATACAATAAATTAAAGACAACCCTATGGCTCCTGCCGGTTGCCGTACTCATCGACATGCAAGTCGTGAACTTATTACAAAACATGATCATCTCATACATCAACATATATCACATCACGTTTTGTCCATACCACATCACAACATGCCCTGCAAAAACAAGTTAGACGTCCTCTACTTTGTTGTTGCAAATTTTACGTGGCTGCTATGGGCAACTAGCAAGAACCGTTCTTACCTACGCAAAGCCACAATGGTGATATGCAAGTTGCCTTTTAACCTTCTACAAGGACCGCCCTTGTCAAATCAGATTCAACTAAAGTGGGAGAGACAGACACCCGCAAAGCCACTTTTATGCAATACAAGTTGCATGTCAGTCAGTGGAACCGGTCTCTTGTGCGAGGACAAGTAAGGTTGATCTGAGCCGCTTCATCCCACAATACCGCCGAATTCAAATAAGACAAAGGAAGTAAGCAATTTGAACATCAACGCCCACAACCTTTTGTGTTCTACTCGTGCAAATGCATCTACGCATAGACCTAGCTCATGATGCCACTGATGGGGAACGTTGCATGAAAATCAAAAAAATTCCTACGAACACCCAAGATCTAATCTAGGAGATGCATAGAAATGAGAGGGGAGTGTGTCTACATACCCTTGTAGACCGAAAGCGGAAGCGTATAAAATGCGGTTGATGTAGTCGTACTCTTCACGATCCAATCGCGATCCAATCCAATCTAGCGCCGAACGGACGGCACCTCCGAGTTTAGCACACGTGCGGCTCGGTGACGTCTCCTCCTCCTTGATCCAGCAAGCGAAGGGGGGAAGTGGATGGGATCTCAACCAACACGACAGCGTGGTGGAGATGGTGGTGGAGTACTCCGGCAGGGCTTCGCCAAGCCGTACCGAGACGAGGAGGTGGTAGAGAGGGGGAGGGGCTACGCCAGGAGAGAGGTGCGGCTGCCCTCCCACCTCCCCACTATATATAGGGGCAAGGGGGAGGGGGCGACGGCCCTAGCCCCTCCTCCAAGGGAGGGGGCAGCGGCCAGGGTGGGTGCCTTGCCCCCCAAGGCAAGTGGGGTGCCCCTCCGCACTAGGGTTTGCCCCCTCTAGCCGCATGGGCCCGGTATGCCTGGACCATGCTGGCCAGGGCGCCCCCCTACAACCCATGTGGGTCCCCGGGGCAGGTAGACCCCTCCGGTGGACCCTCGGACCCCTTTCGGCACTCCCGGTACAATACCGAAAAATCCCGAAACTTTTCCGGTGACCAAAATAGGACTTCCCATATATAAATCTTTACCTCCGGACCATTCCGGAACTCCTCGTGACGTCCGGGATCTCATCCGGGACTCCAAACAACATTCGGTCACCAACGTACATATCCCAATACTACTCTAGCGTCAACGAACGTTAAGCGTGCGACCCTACGGGTTCGAGAATCATGTAGACATGACCGAGACACCTCTCCAGTCAATAACCAATAGCGGGACCTGGATTCCCATATTGGTTCCTACATATTCTACGAAGATCTTTATCGGTTGAAGCACGATGTCAAGGATTCAATTAATCCCGTATGTAATTCCCTTTGTCCGGCGATATGTTACTTGCCCGAGATTCGATCGTCGGTATCTCCATACCTAGTTCAATCTCGTTACCGGCAAGTCTCTTTACTCATTCCATAATACAAGATCCCGTGACTAACTCATTGGCCACATTGCTTGCAAGCTCTTTACGATGTTGTATTACCGAGAGGGCCCAGAGATATCTCTCCGTCATACGGAGTGACAAATCCCAGTCTCGATCCATGCAACCCAACAGACACCTTCTGAAAGCACATAGCTCCCTTGGTGGTTTTGGTAATTTATGCCAACATACATGTTGTTGGACTAATGCTTTTATCTAGTGAATTTCAGACAAGTTCAACAATGGCGTGGCGTGGACAAGAGGACGTGGAACCCCTTCAAAATGCTAAGGACAAGAATTGGCAAAGATCAAGACTCTACATTTTTGGTTTAGTGATCCAAGATCACATTGAGTCCATAGGAAAGCCAATACTATTAAAAGGGGATGAGGTGTTGCTTAATGGTCCTTTTGCTCAAGTGCTTAGTGACAGCATTCCTAAACCCTCAACCACTCTCTCAATCCCAAATATGTCCTAAACCTAAAGTCCAACTCGGCCCCACCGAAATTTCCAATCCGGCCCCACCGAGTTCATCCAAGACTTAGCCACTGCCAAACCCTAACAAATCGGATCCACCGAAATGGATCTCGGTCCCACCGAGATGGCCTTGCCAACTCTTTGTAATCGTTTGCATTTACTACGGTCTCACCGAGTTTGCAAATCGGTCTCACCGAGATGGCTTGCCAACTCTCTGTTGCCTTATTGCTTCACTTCGGTCCTACCGAGTTGATGCAATCGGTGCCACCGAGATGAGGATTGCCCTAAGCCATTGCACTTCGGTCCATCCGAGTTGTTCGTATCGGTCCCACCGAGATTCCTAAAGTTCATATCTTTTACACAGTTCGGTGCTACCGAGATTATCGTTTCGGTGCCACCGAGTTGGGTCAAAAGTGTGTAACGGTTGGATTTTGTGTGGAGGCTATATATACCCCTCCACCCCATCTTTCTCAGTAAGGAGAGCCATCAGAACGTGCCTACACTTCCACCATTCATTTTCTGAGAGACAACCACCTACTCATGTGTTGAGGTCAAGATATTCCACTCCTACCATTTGAACCTTGATCTCTAGCCTTTCCCAAGTTGCTTTCCACTCAAATCCTTCTTCCACCATAGCCAAATCTGTGAGGAGTGATTGAGTGCTGGGAAGACTATCATTTGAAGCACAAGAGCAAGGAGTTCATCAACAACACACCGTCTATTACCTTTAGGAGAGTGGTGTCTCCTAGATTGGTTAGGTGTCACTTGAGAGCCTCCAACCAGATGTGGAGTTGAACCAAGGAGTTTGTAAGGGCAAGGAGATCGCCTACTTCGTGAAGATCTACCCCGAGTGAGGCTAGTCCTTCGTGGACATAAGCCATGGTGGAATAGACAAGGTTGCTTCTTCGTGGACCCTTCGTGGGTGGAGCCCTCCGTGGACTCGCGTAGCCGTTACCCTTCGTGGGTTGAAGTCTCCATCAACGTGGATGTACGATAGCACCACCTATCGGAACCACGCCAAAAACCACCGTGTCTTCATTGCGTTTGATCTTCCATACTCTACCCTTTACTTTCCGTACTATTGCATGCTTTACTATTTCCGCTGCTCAATCTCTAGATATGCATGTGTAGAAAGTATTGGAGTGATCTTAACTTGTGCCAAAATCTGCCTAAGTTCCAAGAGAAATTAAAAACTGCTAATTTGGCTGGTTAGGAGTCTATTCACCCCCCTCTAGACCTATCTCCTCGATCCTACAATTGGTATCAGAGCTTTGGTCTCCATTGCTTTGGTTTCATCACCATTGGAGGGAGATGGATATGTCTACGTTCAGGAGTATTAGACATAGAGTGCCTATTCTCAATGGGGAGTATTACAACTTTTGGAGGGATGAAATGCTTGATATCTTTGATGAGTTTAACTTGAGCAAGTATATTCATAATCCTTATGTGCCCCCTATTGATCCCTTGCATCCTACTCATGAAGAGGAAATTGACATGCTTCGTAATCTTAGAACCGTCAATCTTATCATTAGAGGATTACCTAAGATTGTGATTGGTTGTATGCGAAACTTTGCATGTGCTTATACTCTATGGCATGATTTAGAAAAGCGATATCCCGATTATTCTCTAAAGAGTCTTGATAAGATTCTTCATAAGGCTGTTGCTTTTCACAAGATGAGTCCTAATGATCCTAAGTTTGATGATTGCTTGTTTGAGCTTCGTGATCTCATGCGTTCCAGAGGAGATGTTAGAACTATTAGCAATATTATCATGGAAACTGTTAGAATTCATAAACTTGAACATTGTCATGATCATGAAACTAATGAATCTGTTAATCACATGCATGATGATGATGTTGAGCACGGCTATTATGATGAAGACGAAGACTTTGATATTGAATCTGAGAAGACCATGAGGAATCTCAGTCTTATGGCAAATCTTCGAGATTATATGGCCGGAGGAAAAGAGTGGATTCTCGATAGTGGATGTACCGATCACATGACCGGAGATAGAGACATGTTTCGTGAGCTTACAAAAAATGATGGTCCACGCAAGTATGTGACTTTTGGAGACAACTCCAAGGGTAAGGTACTTGGCCTTGGTAAGGTGGCCATATCCAATGATAGCTCCATACAAAATGTTATGCTTGTTGAATCTCTTGGTTACAATCTTCTTTCCGTATCTAGACTAGCCGATTTTGGTTTTAATGTTCTATTTACCAAAGTAGATTGCCAAGTGTTTCGCCAAGATAATCATAATATAGTCTTTACCGGCATTCGTAGAGGTGATCTATACATTGTTGATTTCACTAAGAGAGCCCAACCTCGTACATGTTTAATTGCAAAATCTTCTAAAGGTTGGTTATGGCATAGAATACTTGGACATGTTGGTATGCGTAACCTTGATAAACTTGTTAAAGGAGATCACATTCTTGGAGTAAAAGATGTTATATTTGACAAAGATTGACTTTGTAGTGCTTGCCAAGCAGGAAAACAAGTTGGAGGAAGCCATCCCATAAAGAACATTATGACCACGAGGAGACCACTCGAGCTACTTCATATGGATCTGTTTGGTCCCAACGCCTATAAGAGTCTTGGTGGTAACTCTTTCGGTTTAGTCATTGTTGATGATTTTTCCAGATTTACGTGGGTGTTCTTTCTTGATGACAAATCGCAGGTACAAAAGATCTTCAAGAACTTCGCAAGAAAAGCTCATAATCAATTTGAAGTGAAGATCAAGAAGGTTCGGAGTGACAACGGAACGGAGTTCAAGAACGCAAATGTGGACACCTTTCTTGATGAGGAGGGTATTTCACATGAGTTCTCGGCTACGTACACGCCTCAACAAAATGGAGTTGTTGAGAGGAAGAACCGTACACTTATTGAGATGGCAATAACAATGCTTGATGAATACAAGACGCCAAGACATTTTTGGGCAGAAGCGGTTGAAACAGCTTGTCATGCAATAAACCGACTCTATCTTCACAAGCTTCTTGGTAAAACGGCGTATGAACTGCTCACCGGTAACAAACCACAAGTTGGATACTTTCGAGTATTTGGCTCAAAATGTTACATTCTTGATAAGCATCGTCGTTCAAAATTTGCTCCTAAATCTCATGAAGGTTTCCTACTTGGTTATGGATCGAACTCTCACACTTACCGTGTCTACAACAACTTCACTCGAAAAGTTAAAGAGACGGTAGATGTGAAGTTTGATGAGACTAACGGCTCGCAAGTCGAGCAATTGCCACTTGATGTAGGAGATAAAGAACCATCGGAAGCAATCCAAGACTTTCCCATTGGCAAGATTCGCCCCGTGGAAGTAAAGGAGAGTACCTCGTCTATTCAAGTGGAAGCCCCAACTTCACATCAAGGTGAACGACAAGTTGATATGGAGGCATCCACAAGTGGAACACGTCAAGACGATGGGAATGAGGAAGTGCAACAAGATGATCCACCTCAACCTCCTTCTCCACCTCCACAAACAAACAACGACAACATCAACGAAGAAGAAGAAGATGAGGAGGAGGAGGAAGCCTCACCACAACCCAAGAAAAAGCTACCTCGAGTTAGAGCAAGAATCGACAAGGATCATCCCGTCGAACAAATACTTGGAGATATCCAAACCGGGAGAATTACTCGCTCTAAATCTCGTTTAGCTAACTTTTGTGAGCATTACTCTTTTATCTCTAGTGTTGAACCCTTGAAGGTAGAAGATGCTCTCAAGAAACCCGATTGGGTGAATGCAATGCACGAAGAGCTACACAACTTTGAGAGGAACCAAGTGTGGACATTGGTTGAGAAGCCTAAGGAAGAGCAAAACATCATTGGAACCAAATGGGTGTTTCGGAATAAGCAAGATGAAGATGGACAAGTTGTACGCAACAAGGCTCGTCTCGTAGCACAAGGTTACACACAAGTCGAAGGTATGGACTATGGTGAGACCTATGCCCCCGTTGCAAGACTTGAGTCCATTCGTATTTTACTTGCTTATGCTAATCACCATGATATCACTCTTTATCAAATGGATATTAAAAGTGTTTTCTTAAATGGTGAAATTGAGGAGGAAGTATATGTTAAACAACCTCCCGGCTTTGAGAATCCCAAGAAACCTAATCATGTGTACAAACTTCGTAAAGCTCTTTATGGTCTTAAACAAGCCCCTAGAGCTTGGTACAAATGCTTGACAAAGTTTCTTCTTGAAAAAGGTTTTGAAATTGGGAAGATTGATTCAACTTTGTTCACTAAGAGGGTTAATGGAGAATTATTTGTATGCCAACTTTATGTTGATGATATTATCTTTGGATCTACTAACCCCTCTTTCAGTGAAAAGTTTGGAAGGCTGATGTCGGAAAAGTTTGAGATGTCTATGATGAGTGAACTCAAATTCTTTCTTGGTTTGCAAATCAAGCAAACTAGGGAAGGTACCTTTGTCTCTCAAACAAAGTATACCAAGGACTTATTCAAAAAGTTCAACATGCAAGAGAGTAAAGGTATGAAAACTCCCATGCCCACGAGTGGACATCTTGACTTGACCAAGGATGGCAAACCGGTTGATCAAAAGGTTTACCGATCTATGATTGGTTCATTATTATATCTATGTGCCTCTCTACCCGACATTATGCTAAGTGTGTGCATGTGTGCACGATACAAAGCGGCACCAAAAGAGTGTCACCTTAAGGCGGTGAAAAGAATTGTGAGATACTTGATACATACACCAAACTTTGGCATATGGTATCCTAAAGGATCTGCTTTCAATCTTGTTGGCTACTCCGATTCGGACTATGCCGGAGACAAGGTTGACAGAAAATCCACTTCGGGTACATGTCAATTTCTTGGTAGATCTCTTGTGTCTTGGTCCTCCAAGAAACAAAATTCCGTATCTCTATCTACTGCCGAAGCGGAATACATTGTCGCGGGATCATGTTGTGCTCAATTACTATGGATGACACAGACTCTTAAAGATTATGGTGTGCATGTGAGACATGTACCATTACTTTGTGACAATGAGAGTGCTATTAAGATAGCACACAATCCCGTGCAACATTCTCGAACTAAGCATATTGAGGTTCGTCACCATTTCATTCGAGATCATGTTGAGAAAGGTGATATTGACCTTAAACATGTTCGTACTGACAAACAATTGGCGGACATCTTTACCAAACCACTTGATGAGAAAGTGTTTTGTCACTTGAGAAGTGAATTGAACATCATTGATGCTTCAAACGTGAACTAGAGGTTCATGTGGATGCATACAAGGGCATGAGCATTCTTGACTAACCCATGATATCCTTCATGATCATTTTATATCTTGGACATTTTGCTCCCTTGTATGGTATCTAACTTTTTGTAGGTACTTGGACAAGCTTCATGTCACAAGATTGCATCACACTCTTATCTTGAGCAATCTTGTATAACTCAAGTATCAACAATTGATGGGGTAACAAGGAACAAGACAACCTAAACATATCCTTTGACAACATTTGAGTTATGCTTCATTCTTGTCATTTTGGATATACATGTTGTTCCTTGCAAATCTAACCCATGTAGGAAGATGAACTACAAAAGATAGGATCTCTCCCAACTTCAACTCAAGAGCATCTACATCAAGTTCAACTACATGATGGACTTCACCAAATACCAATGTAAGTTCTCACATCTTAGAGAAGCTTTACTCAAAGAAATGAGCTAAAGCAACTCAACAAGGTGTGAATACATTGAAAAGCTTAAAGGAAAAATGGCAACCCCATTTTGAGCTTAAACGTTGAGTATGACCTATGATCAAGTGTTTTCACTTGACTCCTAAGTCAAAATACTCTAACATAGGTGACCTAGTCGCCGACCCATCTAGATGAAGTTCTCTAGTGTCTCTTCTGCTTGTTCTCTTCTTGCTAGAGTGTTTCTTTTCAAAAAAAAAACTTCATCTAGACGTTTCTTTGCTTCTTTTCTGTTTCTTCTCTTTTAGCTTGATTCGCAGTTAATTCTTTGCAAATCCTTGTGAGATTTCCTTGCCTAGTGAGCTGAGTTGACAAGATATTCCATTGCATCAAACTCGGTTCCACCGAATTGTCTCAACTCGGTGTCACCGATTTTGACTGCTCTAAGGAATTTTCTGTCAAATTTTCCCTGAGTTTTTCTGCTCCAGCTCCACTCGATGATTCTTATCCTCTACATGCATCTAGCTGTATTTATCAAGGACCAAACTCAATTAATCAATAACCTTGAAGACCCTTCTTGGAAATTGATGTCAAAGGGGGAGAGAGGAATACATCAAAGCTTAAGCTTATCTATTCAAAACAAAAGATGCACCTTACAAGAGGAGAGAATGTTACATGTTTCTAAGAGGGGAGAAACATGATTAGTGATTAGTTTGTTCTTTGGCCGTTCTAGTTTTCTCACCCTACCTACTCCCAATATCCATGTCAGATTCGGGGGGAGAGGAAGTTCTTTAAGGGGAGACAACTATTTCTTTTGGGGACATGTCTGCTTCAAAGAAGTATTCACCTAGTGATACTCTCTTCTACATGTCATCCCAATCTTGGTTTCCTGTTGATCTTGTGTCTTTTTCTTGAAGAAATTATCTTGTGTTATCTAACCCTGTTTTCTCAAGTGTATTTCTTCAGGTACTTGATCAAGAACTTCAAGGTAAGTATATGCATCACACTCATGTACATGGTTGACCTCTTGCTAAGTATATATTGTTTGCAAGGAAAAAATCTTGTACATGTGGATACCCTAATGTCACATATATATATTGTTCTGATGCATATAGCCAAGATACATGTTGCATGTATATTTCCCATAAGATATCATCATGTTATGCACATCTTCAGGGGGAGTTCAAGGGAGCTCATACATGTTACATGTTTCCTTCAAAGCTTTCATACATACCTCTGCTAAATCTTTATTTAAAGCTTTGATGTATGTTGTCATCAATTACCAAAAAGGGGGAGATTGAAATCACATTTGCTCCCTTGGTGGTTTTGGTAATTTATGCCAACATACATGTTGTTGGACTAATGCTTTTATCTAGCGAATTTCAGACAAGTTCAACAATGGCGTGGCGTGGACAAGAGGACGTGGAACCCCTTCAAAATGCTAAGGATAAGAATTGGCAAAGATCAAGACTCTACATTTTTGGTTTAGTGATCCAAGATCACATTGAGTCCATAGGAAAGCCAATACTATTAAAAGGGGATGAGGTGTTGCTTAATGGTCCTTTTGCTCAAGTGCTTAGTGACAGCATTCCTAAACCCTCAACCACTCTCTCAATCCCAAATATGTCCTAAACCTAAAGTCCAACTCGGCCCCACCGAAATTTCCAATCCGGCCCCACCGAGTTCATCCAAGACTTAGCCACTGCCAAACCCTAACAAATCGGATCCACCGAAATGGATCTCGGTCCCACCGAAATGGATCTCGATCCCACCGAGATGGCCTTGCCAACTCTCTGTAATCGTTTGCATTTACTTCGGTCTCACCGAGTTTGCAAATCGGTCTCACCGAGATGGCTTGCCAACTCTCTGTTGCCTTATTGCTTCACTTCGGTCCTACCGAGTTGATGCAATCGGTGTCACCGAGATGAGGATTGCCCTAAGCCATTGCACTTCGGTCCATCCGAGTTGTTCATATCGGTCCCACCGAGATTCCTAAAGTTCATATCTTTTACACAGTTCGGTGCTACCGAGATTATCGTTTCGGTGCCACCAAGTTGGGTCAAAAGTGTGTAACGGTTGGATTTTGTGTGGAGGCTATATATACCCCTCCACCCCATCCTTCTCAGTAAGGAGAGCCATCGGAACGTGCCTACACTTCCACCATTCATTTTCTGAGAGACAACCACCTACTCATGTGTTGAGATCAAGATATTCCACTCCTACCATTTGAACCTTGATCTCTAGCCTTTCCCAAGTTGCTTTCCACTCAAATCCTTCTTCCACCATAGCCAAATCTGTGAGGAGTGATTGAGTGCTGGGAAGACTATCATTTGAAGCACAAGAGCAAGGAGTTCATCAACAACACACCGTCTATTACCTTTTGGAGAGTGGTGTCTCCTAGATTGGTTAGGTGTCACTTGGGAGCCTCCAACCAGATGTGGAGTTGAACCAAGGAGTTTGTAAGGGCAAGGAGATCGCCTACTTCGTGAAGATCTACCCCGAGTGAGGCTAGTCCTTTGTGGATGTAAGCCATGGTGGAATAGACAAGGTTGCTTCTTCGTGGACCCTTTGTGGGTGGAATAGACAAGGTTCCAAGAGAAATTAAAAACTGCTAATTTGGCTGGTTAGGAGTCTATTCACCCCCCCCCCCCTCTAGACCTATCTCCTCGATCCTACACCTTCGGAGATACCTGTAGAGCACCTGTATGATCACCCAGTTACGAAGTGACATTTGATAGCACACAAGGCATTCCTCCGGTATCCGGGAGTGACATGATCTCATGGTCTAAGGAACAGATACTTGACATGAAGAAAGTTGTAGCAAATAACTAAACGATCTGATGCTAAGCTTACGGTTGGGTCTTGTCCATCACATCATTCTTCTAATGATGTGATCCCGTTATCAAATGACAACTCATGTCTATGGTTAGGAAACCTTAACCATCTTTGATCAACGAGCTAGTCTAGTAGAGGCTCACTAGGGACACGGTGTTGTCTATGTATTCACACATGTATTTAAGTTTCCGGTCAATACAATTCTAGCATGAATAATAAACATTTATCATTAATAAGGAAATATGATCATAACCAATTTATTATTGCTTCTAGGGCATATTTCCAACAGGTGGGAGGCCGGATATGCCCACACTACGTACGGCAGCGAGGAAGAAGGGTTCGGAGGCTCTCCCGCGCTGGCGCTGGGTGAAAGAGAACAGCGCCGCCGGCAGTGGATTCCTTCCCTCGCTGACGGCGACAAAGTCAACGTCGCACTTTCTATCGTTCACATGTGCAGGGCCGGCCCTGTGCATGTGCCACAGGTGCGGCCGCACTGGCCCCCCAAGGATCAGGGGCCCCTCAGCCTGTACGTGTGTGTATTAGTGACTAACTAGTAGAATTAGTAATTTCTTAAAAAACACTAGAATAAGTAATTAGCCCATTAGCAAAGGCCCAATCGTGAGATGTACAGGCGCCGTGCGCATATCCTATCGAGGGCAGCAGCCAGAAGCGCTCAACGCATCCACTCCACCTCGACCGACACCCACGGGCGGCACGACGCTTCGTTATTCTCTCCGCGTCTTTCGTTTTCCCCAATCTGAAGCTCCCGTTAATGGCGACCCGATCCAATCTCCCATGCAATTTCCAGCCGTTTGGATCAATTAAAGGACGATGGCGCCTTATTAGGTGGATTCCCAACGAATTCCTACTCTGTTTACAACGGTTAGTAGAAACCCCCTTTATATACCCATACAATTTCCTTTGATTGACTCCCGTTCCGTTTTCCCCCTCAGGCTTGATCCCCTTTCTATGTCGCGCCCAAGCTGCTCATGAAGCTGTGAAGGGGATTTCGTTCGCGGGGAGATTGGAGTAGACGAGCAGTCCATTCGGCAACAAGCAGGTCCTTCTGCCATGGTGCCACCATTCTTCGGGTCTTCAGACTGCAGTTTGCAGGTGCTTTCAATCCAATTCTTTTGCCTTGGTTTTTGACGAGAGTACAATTTGTTTGCTAAGATGTCATCTAGAAATTATATGTCCGGGAGTGATAAACGGAAAAAGAAAAAAAAAAGCAGATGAGTTCCTGGGTACACTAAAGGGATCCATGAATAAATTTGTTCGAAAAAAGCCAAACACTAGCGCTACAAATGTTGACGAGTTGGCATTAGTCGTTGTTGAAGAGCAACCCAATGCAACCTTAGATGGGGTCGAGAATGCTGCAAGTGGGAATGAAAATTTGGGTGAGGGCGATAATGCTGCGAGCGCACATGAAAATTTAGAGCAGAATGATAATAATCTGAGTGAGTCTGAGCATGCAGAACCAACTATTTCTGTTGATTTCTATGATCCGGGACATTGGGATAATCTAGATGATAAAGCAAGAGATATTCTGGTTGAAAAGGGGCCCATAAGAGATGAAAACCTTGTCTTCCCTCTAGATGAATCTAATAGGCATTTTTCTTATTCTTATTATTTTAGAAAACTTAGCAACAGAGAGGTTCATGATAGAAAATGGTTGGTCTATTCTAAGCATCTTGATAAGGTATTTTGCTTCTGTTGCAAACTTTTCAAGTCTAATAATAATGAGTGCTCTAGCAACAAACGGAATGAAAGATTGGAGACATCTTAGTGTGAGGCTCAAAGAACATGAGAACAGTGTAGAGCATATTACTCATATGAACACTTGGAATGAATTAAAAATTAGACTAAGAAAGAACCAGACCATTGACAAAGATTTACAAAAGCAAATCACAAAGGAGAAAGAACGATTGAAGCAAGTTTTAGTAAGAATAATTGCCATAGTAAAGTATCTTGGTAAACGCAACTTGGCTTTTCGAGGATCTAGCGAGAAACTTTATCATGATAATAATGGTAATTTCTTAGCATGTGTTGAGATGGTCGCAAAATTTGATTTGGTAATGCAAGATCATCTTAGACGTTTTGAAAAAAATGAAATTCAGTATCATTACCTTAGTCACAAAATTCAGAATGAGCTTATTTCTCTTTTGGCATCCAACGTCACAAATTCTATTATAAAGATTGTGAAGGCAGCCAAATATTTTTCTATAATCCTTGATTGTACTCCAGACGTGAGCCATCAAGAGCAAATGACCCTACTTGTCCGATGTGTTAATATGTCAAACAATAAAATAAAAATAGAGGAGTTCTTTCTTGGATTCCTTGAGGTAGATGACACATCTGGTTTGGGTCTTTTTAAGGTATTGCTTGAAGCTATGCAATCTGTTGGTCTTGATATCCATGATGCAAGAGGCCAAGGTTATGACAATGGCTCTAACATGAAAGGAAAACACCATGGGGTACAAAGAAGATTAATTGATATAAATCCAAGAGCCTTATATATGCCATGTGCTTGTCATAGTCTAAATCTTACTCTTTGTGACATGGCAAACTCATGTGGCAAAGCTATTTCGTTTTTTGGAGTTGTGCAAAGAATATACGTATTATTTTCAAGTTCAACTAAAAGATGGAAAGTTTTGCTTGACCATGTTCCAAATTTTACACTAAAATCTTTGTCTAATACTCGTTGGGAGAGTCGAATTAAAAGTGTTAAGGCTATTAGGTATCAAGCTCCTCAATTAAGATCAGCTTTGTTTGAATTATCTAACTCTGGTGACGATGCAAAGACACGAAGTGATGCAACAAGTTTGTATGATGCGCTTGGTACCTTTGAGTTCTTACTTTCTATGGTTATTTGGCATGATATTCTATTCTCTGTAAACACGGTGAGTAAGAAATTGCAGTCTCCATCCATGTGCGTAGACTCTACCTTACAACAAATTGACGGAATAATGAAATATCTTGACAAGTACAGAGATGAAGGATTTGCATCTAGTCTAAATATTGCCAAAGGCCTTGCAACTGAATTGAATATAGAACCGTCATTTCCTATAAAACGTCGTGTAACTAGAAAAAGGCAATTTGATGAGCTTGACAATGATTATAATGAAGCAATTCTAGAAGCTGAGAAAGATTTCCAAGTTAATTTCTTTTTTGCTATGGTGGACACGGCAAACATGTCATTGAAAAAAAGATTTGATGATCTTGAAGTGTTTAAAAATATATTTGGGTTTCTTCTTAGCTCAAAAAAATTGAAGTCACTTGATGATGTTGAGCTAAGAAGATGTTGCATTAAACTTGCTACCACTTTTTCTCATGAGGGCTCATCTGATGTTGAGTTAGATGACTTCTTTTCTGAACTAAGAATACTACAATTGACCCTACCAGATCATGAAATGTGTGCTATTGAAATATTTGAATTTGTTAGAGATATAGATTGTTTCCCAAACATTTCAATTGCTTATCGAATTTTATTTACAGTACCTGTGACGGTTGCTTCAGCTGAAAGGAGTTTTTCAAAATTGAAGTTGCTCAAAAATTATTTGAGATCAACTATGTCACAGGAAAGGTTGAATGGACTTGCTACAATCTGCATTGAGAAGGATTTTCTGGACAAGATTGATACAGAGGAAATTATCAATGACTTTGCTTCTCAAAATGCTAGAAGAAGTTTCCTTATGTGATTTGCATTTCATCTTTTGCAGTGTTGGGATCATATAGTGAGAGTGTGTCATAATCTGTAATCAACAAAGTATTATCTATATTGACTTTGCAATAAAAAATGCATGATTAATTATTTCAGTACATATTTTATGTGCACGGGGGCCCCTCTCTTTGGTCTTGCACAGGGCCCCTGATATGACAGGGCCGGCCCTGCACATGTGGTACACGACCAACCACACACGGGTCAAATTATCGGAAAGGTGGGCTCCACCATTCTTCAATTTTAAATTCTTTTTGAGAAATTAAATTTTAATTATTTTGTATGTACAGTTTGCCCTCTTCCAGTAATTATGGGCTGCTGTATTCGGCCTAAATCAGTGTGCCACCGTATTTCGTAATACCTCCGTCCGGGTTTTTACTCCACATCATATATTTTGTCAAAGTTTGACCACATATTTAACTAGTAAACTGCTAATACGTGCCAACAAAAAATAAATATTATTGCCTTCTTATTTTTTTTATGTAGTTATATAATATTTTTTATCAAAGTTTGGCAACATAATTAACTAGTGGCAAAAATTCAGAACCAACTCATAAATAAAATGTTTATACAACTCAATGATTGAAAGATTGTAGCCAAGATAGTACTATATTTACGAAGGTGTAGCATCTCTCGTTTCTGGTCGTGCGGACCGCTGCCACGCCCGCTCCTGACTGCCCTGGCCCACCCAAACCCCCTCCATCGCCGGCGCGCGCTTCCCGCCCGAAACGGTCAGCGCCGCTCCAGAGCGTCAGAGCCACATTCATGCCCGGCCAGAGCGGACGCGACCTGTCACTGGTGCCGGCATTGAAGCGGCGCGACGACCAAGAGAGCGCCGCCCGCGCCACTTCTCGGTGCACGCGACTGCTCAGTGTTCAAATGACAACACGGTTGTTCGTCCGTCCGTCTAATGCCCACATTAATGACACGCGGTTGCCGAGGAACCTACTCCGGCCCCACCCGTGCATCCATCTGCTGCACACCATTGCCATTCGCCCGCTATATGAACTGCAACACCGGCCATAGCCGCATTCGTCCTCCGCCGGTCCCTTTCACCTCTCCCCACCACTCCAACCATGGCCTCCTCGCGCTCCATAGCTCTCTGGGACGGACTGTCACCGTAGCCGAAGAAGGAGATGGCCGCCATTGTTGTCGGCTCCACGGAGGCCATGCCCCGCCGCCACGACCACGAAGCTGGCACGTCAGCGGGCGTCGCCGGCAATGAGGAAGAGTAGTGCATGGTAGGTCGCCGCCGCTCGGGTCCCAGGAATGCCACCGCTCTTCCCCTCCGCCTGAAGCCAAGCTTGGCGGGTTGATAATCGGCGTCCAATTAGTCGCTCAAGCAACGGTGGCGGAGGCTACAGAGGCAGAGCTGGAGAGCGCCAAAGCAGAACTGGAGAAGGCGAAGGCAAGTGTCGGAGCCTATGTCGGAGCTCATGGCCGAACACGGGGAATCATTTAGATTAGGTTTAGAATAGAAGTATGTTTGAAAGTGTACCTCCAGAGTCGGACAAGCTACGCTTTTAGTTGAAGTATGTCCGAAATGTAATAAATTTTGTCATGTTCATATGAAATCCGACGTGTTTGCATGAATCTATTCCAGTTTATATGAAAATCTGGCCGGTTTGAACGAATTTCGGCCGTTTAGTTCAAAATGTGATTGAAATGTACCATGCGGGCAGCAGTGGATAGCAGCCTCCGGCATCAATGTCCACGACCGGAGCAAATTTGCGGGTCAGTGTTGGAGATGCCCTAGCACGCACACATGCCACCTTATCGAAAGCCCGCCGCAACATGCATGCAAGAAAGTTCTTGGGAGTCCGTGCTACAGCTAGCTGTCCTCTCCCTCCTCGTCTAGGAGTAGTACAACTCAGCCGACGCGCGGGCGGGGAAGTTTGCGTATAGTCGGTTTGCGGTGAGCAGCGTGCCGAGCGTACGTATGAGGGTGAGACGCGAACGTGACAAACGTGCTGTAAATGTACGTCTTTTGCTTTTATATTATATAAACTTGTAAAGTGTAGCACTTGGTTTGCTCAATGGCGCGATCCATCGACACGAAACCAGATTTGAATGGTGAGGGCCGGGCAGTTTCGCCTAGTCGGTTTGACGGAGAGAGCAAGAGAAAGATGTACGTACCTTTTTTCTTTTCGTGAATGTGTAGTGGACACCTTTAGATCATTCGAAGGACAAGATAAAATGGAGTAACACGAGTGAATGTGTAGTGGACGTAGTTTTAAGGGGCCTAGAGAGGGGGTTGTGCGATGGACATATACCTAGAGAACTGGAGAGTGAGAGATGGACCCACCGTTACCTTTCAGTGGGTGCTACCGTCCAATCATAATGACTTGTGGTTTCCAAAAGAATACACTACTGTAGTACTACTACTGTACTGTATGCGGGAGAAGCGGATTCAACGAAGAGTGATGGTTGCTTCGTCCGTCCAACCTACTACCGGGTCTATGTGATTTGACGGCTTATTGGTCACTATTGCGGCAGCGATACAACCGTGGTGAGTCTCAGTTGTACTACTACACTCTACGTTGCTGCATGACATGTGGACCGGGATGATGGATGTCCCACGTTTCGGCGAAACAAGGTAGAATTATTTCGTATCCAGGAACCGCGCCGTAGAGCGTCTGCACTCTTTTTTTTATTCTGTGATAAAACTAATTTTCTCCACTCTTACACCGGAGGAGTGTGAAACACGGCAGCCCAGTGAGTAAATGGCCAGTAAATGGCCCACCTCACACTATCACAATATTTCTTGGACACCGTGCGACACCTAGCTCTTTAGTGGAGTACATAATATAATTTCTCAGCGAGATCAAATTGTACAACAATGCTATGAAGCGTTCAGCTTTTGTTTCATGTATCTTGCCTCCAAGGTTGCCCCATTACAACATTCCATCAAATACAAAGGAAACTAACATGCATGCTGATGCATCTCAATGATTCACAGATCATAGCCAATATTTACTTCACAACTAACGACAAAATTTGTGAGAAGGTGTAGTATACTCGTGGATTAGATTAGTCGGAAAAGTGCTAATATTTCCAACACAAATAAAGAAAAAAAACTATCGATGCAGTCCCTAAGCCTTGAACCCTAAACCCTAAACAGGCTTTAATTTCCTGGCGAGATTGAACCTTCCGAAGGAAAGAAGTCTGTAACCCGTGGACTATCGGATCATTTTGTGCAGTTCCACTAAAACCGAGCTGAGTATCCCTGTTGGCAAAGATATTGAAGAAGTGTGATTAGAATAATAGTAGTGGCACTACTTGATGAGACATAAACTCACAAATAGAAGCCCGTAGAGCTACGTGCGGGGCAAAGAAGTAAAGAAAGATCCACATGGAGCGACATGGGGAGCTGGGGAAGTTGTACCTGAGGGACGTAGGGATGTAAACTAGGAGGGCGATGGGAGGCGGCATCTGCCCACACCACACCGCGGTAGTGAGCAAGGGGCGAAGGCTACCGCACCAGAGCTTTGTGAGAGACAACGGCGGGGACCCCTGATCGGGACGCGCCGACAGTGGGTTTTCTCCCTCGCTGA
Organism: Elymus sibiricus; assembly: GCA_039707655.1. Taxonomy (NCBI): domain Eukaryota; kingdom Viridiplantae; phylum Streptophyta; class Magnoliopsida; order Poales; family Poaceae; genus Elymus; species Elymus sibiricus. The sequence goes on from CM077676.1 coordinate 181,654,323, forward strand.
CGGTGACCGCGTCTACGCAAAACATCCTCCCCTTCCAGCGGCGGACGGGATCCGACCGGATATGTGACCAGCAGTTTTGCACGAGAGGGTGTGAAGAGAGCAACCCTAGCAAGCAAGCGTGTAGGCTCCTGGATATATTATGTGTATGTATATATAGTGGAGCGGTTTCCTTTTTCTCTCCATATCAACATTTTTATATTGCGTACGTGCCATTGAAGAAACAAAACTATATTTAGTAGTATAAATAACGCGCCACCGCGTCATGGTCGCACTTGGATTCGTTAACACGTGGTTCCCGACCCTCCATTAAGTGAACAACTACTACACGCGTCAAATTATCACGTGGGCTGCCTCTTCGTACAGAAATGAGCTCCAGCGTACAACCCGCCAACATCACCCTATTGTACTTGCTCGGATGTGTTCTCCTTCTCCTTCTCCCTCCTCGTCTCTCTCTGTCTCTCACGGAGCGGCGGGTTGGTGATTTTGCCGTCAATTGGTCGGTTTGCTCACACTCGCTGAGATATGCCAAGAGGAAGCCCAGTGTAAGAGAAAACTAACCAATGCATGTACTCCCTCTACCATATAAATAGGGTCTAATGCATTTTTCGAGGCAAACTATGACAATTAGAGATACTAGTAGAATGCCCGTGCGTTGCTACGGGCTATAATGCATGTAAATGAATCAAACAAATGATTAAATTCGCCTCTACGGTTGAAGCTCATTCCTTCCTCGCACGTTCGGGCATGTTCGGACAAGGGTGAAAGCACTGTTAATCATGTTCGGACAACGGCGCCTAGCAAGCTCCACAAAATCTAACCGTCTCGACAGTTCGGGCTACCCCAGATCCAATCCATGTGTAGGGGAGAAATGTGGTTGTTTGGGCTATCCGCCATGTTATTTCCAACACGCGGTCCCAACACAAAACACCACCCCACGCAAACCCTTCCCATTTTATGCAGGACCCTCCCCTTACCGCTCGGTTTCCCGCTGCAGCACTCCATTTCTTGCTGGAGGTCTCTCCTTTAAAACGGGATGACGCGCACCTCACGTTCACAACGGCGCCATCTCTCCTTCACACCATACTTCCCCAGGGACTGCCAAGGAGGAGTCCCCCGCTAACCGCCCCTCTCTCTGCCTTAATCCCCTTCCCATGTGTTCATGCTGATCAGCCACCGCCATCGAGGAGGACGAGGCATGCGCCGCCATGACCCCCCCCCCCCTCCCCCCCGCGCCAAGAAGGCAGATTCGATGTCTCCTGGGCCATTGCCACGTTGGAACATATAGTTGAATGTCGTACATTACCACAAAACAAATATATGATATCCGCTATTGGCATGCAACTAATCCGCCACCGTATCCGTTATTAAATCTTGAAGCAACCAACCAATGCATTTACCCTTCTATCCTAACCAAAAAATTGTACGACTTGATGAAAAAAAGGAACCGCTCGCACATGCAATTTGCTGCAAAGTCATCTCTAATGAAATGCAATCTGCCTAAAGAGATAACATAGAACCATCCATCACCCACACTTGGTCCAATCCATCATTGCAAATTTACTTAAATAAAATCTGCTCAAACAAAAGAGAAGCACTGCTTACTTTGGCTCCAGCCTTTATTCTAGAAAATATCAGTACTTTGATAATTATGAAGACAACACTGCTTGAGCACGAGGACATGGCCGTCCGAACATGACAACTCGATGGAATTGCGAAATTAATTTTGGTCAAGTACTGGTTTTATTGTCTGAAGAGTTCACCAAATTATTTTAGAGCTAGTGTCACTCTATTGTTCTCATGAACAACCGTAGAAGTACTACCTTATATGTGCACATGGATGCTAATGTCGTAGACACATACAAGGCAAGTATTGTCCCAAAGCACGAGGAGAAATATCATTCATGCTGGTCCAGATTATACAATGTCAGAAAATAGGCACTACAATCCTAAGTGTGATTATTCACTGAAACACCAGAGTCACACTGAAAGTAAGTTCAGAGTGTTTTTGTTTATACAAGCTCGTCCTTTGTTTTCTGTATGTGAAACTTCTGCTAGTATAACAATCAAAATATGATAACGCCCATCGCTTGTTCAAAGTTATAGATTTGGTCCTCATTTTCAAATGTGTGGTTTCATCAATTATTTTCAGGCTCATCATATAGTTAGGGTAAACACGGCTAACCCAACAAAACAGGGGAATTGACATAATGACATCATCCAAAAATTGAATGGTGAGCAAAATAATTGGAAACAAATTTACTGTTCTCACCATCCATTGCTGTCTATTTCCCTTTCCTGCTGCATACCGATCTTAGCCACAAGACTCCTCATTGTACCAATGGAGTGACAACATTTGAGAAGTGTTTGAAGCCAGCTCTACAAACAACATATCTAGTTACCTATTTTAGAAATATTGGAGATTACAAATCAGCAGCAGCTTGAATTCGTCAATTCGTTTAGAGCATCTCCGATTCTACCTAGGTGAAGAATTTTTTCACGTAAATGATTATTGCCTAGGGAATATTTTCATAGCTAATCTGATATGTATTTTTCTTGCAGTATCACGTTCATGACACAGATGATGAGTACAACATTTGTTAAATGAGAACATAGTAGTGGAAGCAATTGTGATGTGATCGAGAAAACAATAGTAAAGACTGCAATGAAATAATTTAAAAATTGAGAGATTCCACAATACTTATTCACGAGCTTGTTAATAACTCATGTGGAAAATAAATCACCATGTCACAACCATTCAGAAAATAAAATGAACAAAGCTAGCTACGTAGCCAGAAACAGACGGTTTGTGCATTGAAATATAACACTGTTAATGTTATGAAGCAAAATCATCTCATTTTTTGAGATACAAAGATCTTTGGTTTACCTTTATCTTTGACGAGAATAGAGGGAGCAAGGGCGTACACGATAGCCTGTTGTTGGAGATTCGCATAGCGGGTGAGAAGGGGCAGCACTGCAATCATAATCCAAGTGCTGATTAAGCGGCCAGCGTACCCAGCGGCGGCTCACATATGAGAGGTAGCTACCGTGAAGGGGTTACTCTCGCAGAAGGCCTCGAGGCAGGTCCTACAGGCATCCTGTACGCAGCAGCCCTCCAGCCCACCGTTCGAGAGGTTCTCCATCTCCGCAGACTTCTCGTCCATCCCTCATTCTCTGTTTACTGATAGGATCTAGAACCAAATAGACCGTAAGAATCGTAGAAGTACTGCTTGAGCACTGCTTACTTTGGCTCCAGCCTTTATTCTAGAAAATATCAGTACTTTGATAATTATGAAGACAACACTGCTTGAGCATGAGGACATGGCCGTCCGAACATGACAACTCGATGGAATTGCGAAATTAATTTTGGTCAAGTTCTGGTTTTATTGTCTGAAGAGTTCACCAAATTATTTTAGAGCTAGTGTCACTCTATTGTTCTCATGAACAACCGTAGAAGTACTACCTTATATGTGCACATGGATGCTAATGTCGTAGACACATACAAGGCAAGTATTGTCCCAAAGCACGAGGAGAAATATCATTCATGCTGGTCCAGATTATATAATGTCAGAAAATAGGCACTACAATCCTAAGTGTGATTATTCACTGAAACACCAGAGTCATACTGAAAGTAAGTTCAGAGTGTTTTTGTTTATACAAGCTCGTCCTTTGTTTTCTGTATTTGAAACTTCTGCTACTATAACAATCAAAATATGATAACGCCCATCGCTTGTTCAAAGTTATAGATTTGGTCCTCATTTTCAAATGTGTGGTTTCATCAATTATTTTCAGGCTCATCATATAGTTAGGGTAAACACGGCTAACCCAACAAAACAGGGGAATTGACATAATGACATCATCCAAAAATTGAATGGTGAGCAAAATAATTGGAAACAAATTTACTGTTCTCACCATCCATTGCTGTCTATTTCCCTTTCCTGCTGCATACCGATCTTAGCCACAAGACTCCTCATTGTACCAATGGAGTGACTGCATTTGAGAAGTGTTTGAAGCCAGCTCTACAAACAACATATCTAGTTACCTATTTTAGAAATATTGGAGATTACAAATCAGCAGCAGCTTGAATTCGTCATTTCGTTTAGAGCATCTCCGATTCTACCTAGGTGAAGAATTTTTTCACGTAAATGATTATTGCCTAGGGAATATTTTCATAGCTAATCTGATATGTATTTTTCTTGCAGTATCACGTTCATGACACAGATGATGAGTGCAACATTTGTTAAATGAGAACATAGTAGTGGAAGCAATTGTGATGTGATCGAGAAAACAATAGTAAAGACTGCAATGAAATAATTTAAAAATTGAGAGATTCCACGATACTTATTCACGAGCTTGTTAATAACTCATGTGGAAAATAAATCACCATGCCACAACCATTCAGAAAATAAAATGAACAAAGCTAGCTACGTAGCCAGAAACAGACGGTTTGTGCATTGAAATATAACACTGTTAATGTTATGAAGCAAAATCATCTCATTTTTTTAGATACAAAGATCTTTGGTTTACCTTTATCTTTGACGAGAATAGAGGGAGCAAGGGCGTACACGATAGCCTGTTGTTGGAGATTCGCATAGCGGGTGAGAAGGGGCAGCACTGCAATCATAATCCAAGTGCTGATGAAGCGGCCCGCGTCCCCAGCGGCGGCTCACATATGAGAGGTAGCTACCGTGAAGGGGTTACTCTCGCAGAAGGCCTCGAGGCAGGTCCTACAGGCATCCTGTACGCAGCAGCCCTCCAGCCCACCGTTCGAGAGGTTCTCCATCTTCACGGACTTCTCGTCCATCCCTCATTCTCTGTTTACTGATAGGATCTAGAACCAAATAGACCGTAAGAATCGTAGAAGTACTGCTTGAGCACTGCTTACTTTGGCTCCAGCCTTTATTCTAGAAAATATCAGTACTTTGATAATTATGAAGACAACACTGCTTGAGCACAAGGACATGGCCGTCCGAACATGACAACTCGATGGAATTGCGAAATTAATTTTGGTCAAGTTCTGGTTTTATTGTCTGAAGAGTTCACCAAATTATTTTAGAGCTAGTGTCACTCTATTGTTCTCATGAACAACCGTAGAAGTACTACCTTATATGTGCACATGGATGCTAATGTCGTAGACACATACAAGGCAAGTATTGTCCCAAAGCACGAGGAGAAATATCATTCATGCTGGTCCAGATTATATAATGTCAGAAAATAGGCACTACAATCCTAAGTGTGATTATTCACTGAAACACCAGAGTCACACTGAAAGTAAGTTCAGAGTGTTTTTGTTTATACAAGCTCGTCCTTTGTTTTCTGTATGTGAAACTTCTGCTAGTATAACAATCAAAATATGATAACGCCCATCGCTTGTTCAAAGTTATAGATTTGGTCCTCATTTTCAAATGTGTGGTTTCATCAATTATTTTCAGGCTCATCATATAGTTAGGGTAAACACGGCTAACCCAACAAAACAGGGGAATTGACATAATGACATCATCCAAAAATTGAATGGTGAGCAAAATAATTGGAAACAAATTTACTGTTCTCACCATCCATTGCTGTCTATTTCCCTTTCCTGCTGCATACCGATCTTAGCCACAAGACTCCTCATTGTACCAGTGGAGTGACCGCATTTGAGAAGTGTTTGAAGCCAGCTCTACAAACAACATATCTAGTTACCTATTTTAGAAATATTGGAGATTACAAATCAGCAGCAGCTTGAATTCGTCAATTCGTTTAGAGCATCTCCGATTCTACCTAGGTGAAGAATTTTTTCACGTAAATGATTATTGCCTAGGGAATATTTTCATAGCTAATCTGATATGTATTTTTCTTGCAGTATCACGTTCATGACACAGATGATGAGTGCAACATTTCTTAAATGAGAACATAGTAGTGGAAGCAATTGTGATGTGATCGAGAAAACAATAGTAAAGACTGCAATGAAATAATTTAAAAATTGAGAGATTCCACGATACTTATTCACGAGCTTGTTAATAACTCATGTAGAAAATAAATCACCATGTCACAACCATTCAGAAAATAAAATGAACAAAGCTAGCTACGTAGCCAGAAACAGACGGTTTGTGCATTGAAATATAACACTGTTAATGTTATGAAGCAAAATCATCTCATTTTTTGAGATACAAAGATCTTTGGTTTACCTTTATCTTTGACGAGAATAGAGGGAGCAAGGGCGTACATGATAGCCTGTTGTTGGAGATTCGCATAGCGGGTGAGAAGGGGCAGCACTGCAATCATAATCCAAGTGCTGATGAAGCGGCCCACGTCCCCAGCAGCGGCTCACATATGAGAGGTAGCTACCATGAAGGGGTTACTCTCGCAGAAGGCCTCGAGGCAGGTCCTACAGGCATCCTGTACGCAGCAGCCCTCCAGCCCACCGTTCGAGAGGTTCTCCATCTCCGCGGACTTCTCGTCCATCCCTCATTCTCTGTTTACTGATAGGATCTAGAACCAAATAGACCGTAAGAATCGCCGTCGCCTCCCCGCGCAATCCAGGGGCTGCTTGGACAGAGGAGGGTGAGATGGCGGCGACAGTGGTGGCCCCGTAACCGTCATCCTCTCGGTTCCAGCGTGTAGTTTGTCGAGGCGACGGTGGAGATGCATGGAAGGCACCGTGACGATTGACAACAAGATACATGGGCACCTTCATATATTGTACAAAGCTACTGATGAAAAAATAACTTACTCGCTCAACAACGAAAATTGAAAGTAACTCATTTTATGTGAGACAACAATCTAGATTGCCGTAATCATAGCTGGCTGACAATAAAACTTTGCTACCTCTTGATTATCGTAATTAAAACTGACTGCTAACAAAAAATTTCAGCTCTGCTAGAATCCTTCAAATACAATGAGAAAAAGTGAAAACATCTTATTTCTACAGCCAATTATTCACTTCAATATTGTACTGATTCAAAAAAAACTTGTACCGTCATGCATATACTCCAACTTCCAACTGTACCTTTTAAAGAAATCAATTCAGGCATTATTTTGAGCATCCCCTGATAGCATCTCAGAACTGAAGTCTGAACAAATTCCGCTGCATGTACTGGAGATCCTTTCGAGTAATTCTTGGTCCTACCTAATTCTCTGTAAAGCAGGATAGAAAATACATGGCATGACTTCTCTTAGCTAAACTGATGGGAGACAAATAGTTATAGTAATTAACAAATACTGCATTGCAAAGTGGCAAATTTTCACATCGTATAACTGAACAATTAGTAGTTGCCTAGCTCCTACTGACACATTATTCTTATCTGGAGATGAGGTGACTGCAGTGTCACTGTCCGCTGGGAGAAATCTTGACACTGCTGCGAATTAGAATCAAATATCAATGATCCTGATAGTGCAAGATTGGTCTACGAAGGAAAGTGATTAGGATTACCCGATGACAACATATAAATATAGCCACATATATAGTTGAGCTAGAGATACAGGAAATACATAAAAAGCTTGTAGAGAAATACATATCTAGTCTCTACAGGAAATAAACCTCATAAACTTGTGCTGGTAGAAACATGTTTCCATTCAGTTATCACAAATAAATTAGTGAAGATCCTTACAAATCAAACGTGCTGTCATTCAGATACAGATTAACCACAAACTATCAAAGCATATGCATCTTGCAAGTTACAGTAGCCCCATTTGTGCTAACGTAAACAACATCATCACTTTTGGAATCTGACACAAGATGAACATCCTCGTTTGAATCTTCAATGCTCTGATTTTGGTGTCATTGGCCTGACCAGAGAACCAACTCAGAGAGGGGTCAGACCGGCTTGCCGTTCCCCAATGGCCGAAAGACCAGATGCTCGCAGGTTGGGGAAGCATCACCATCAGCAACACCATTCCCCACATCTAGCGGTCGCCAAGCCCGCCGCCTGCGATGCCCTCTTCCTCCGCTCCCTCCCCTTCCAGCCCAACACCGCTCCCTCGACGCCCACTCCCACGCAAGCAGCCAGAACTCACCAATCACGACCAGATTAGGAAACCAGGACGGAGGGGGAGAGAGAGGAGATAGGGGAAAGACCGCACCTCGTGCATGCCGTCAGCCGATCCAGAACCGCGACGCACATGAGAGAGGATCTTGGGGATGAGTAGCCGATCTTGGATGCAAAAACAGGGAGGGTGGCGGCCGCCTGTGCCTTGCCCCGAAGGGAGCTTGTGCGTCCCCGGTGCGGCCTCGGATTTGACTGGTCGTCACTCAGCGAAGCCGCCTCGTATCCGGGAAGCGAGGGGTGGAGCGTCAGGATGCCGAGATGCTCGACGAGCTTCCATGCCGCGGCGCCGCAAGGAACCCTAGGAGCAGCTCGAGTAAGGGGAGAGAGAGAGGAGAGGCTCGTTCGTTAAGTCGAATCGTTCCCTTTTGCGGGAGGGGGTGAAAGAAAACCAGAAGAGAAAAAATCGGTGGGGAATGGTCGTTCGTTCGATGGGGAGGGGACGAAACGAAGCACTCCGTTAGGAGCAGAGATATGACATGCAAGTTATGTTGCATGCGTACATGGTCATTGTATTGCTCACGCATGCATGCGTCGCAATTAATACTACATGTACATGATACTACTATACTCACCATCTAGTAGTTCATTGGTTGGTTTAGTCGTTTAGATTTTTGAATTAAGCCCCATAAACCAGAAGGGAGGGAATATTGTTTTCTGGAACCATCCCCATACACTTGATGCTTTGCTGATACCGTCCAATATACGCGTGTGGTGTTTTTTCTTGAATAAAAGGACGTAGGAGCGGATTCAATGAAGATTGAAATGATGGTTGCATTGTCTTTGCAACTTACCAGTACTACTATTAGGCTTGTGTGATTTGACTGCTCATTAGTCATTATTACTGCGTCCTTGCACGTACTCCACCTACTCCCTCTGTCCAGGCGCATAGTCATTTTACGAAAACCAGGTATTCACTTGGTGAAAGGAAGAAGAACGAGTTCCGACGACCGAGAAGGAGCTAGGAACCGCACGGTGGAGTGTCTGCACTCTTATTTTATTTTAACCTGTCATAAAGCAATCTTCTCCACATTTACTCCGGAGCAGTGCGAAACACGGCAGCCCAGTGAAGTATTCATACATCATGTATTTTACTACATGGCCCACCTCACACTATCACCATATTTCTTGGCTTTCGTGCGACACCTAGCCCGTCTGCAGTGTTCTCGCTCCTCTTCTCTCTCAAGGAGCGGCGGGTTGGCCATTTTTCTGTCAATTGCGATCGGTTTGCTCACACTCGCTCCCACATGTCAGTGATATGCCAAGAGGAAGCGCGTTGACCGACGGGCCAAAACGCGACAGGCGTGCCGTGAGTGGGTCCAGTTTCTCGTTTTGAACTTGTTTAGTGTAGTAAAACTTGGTTTTGCACCTCATAGGTCGATGCAAATCCCGGCTAAAAAGGCGCTTCGCTTTCTACTAATCCCGTCAACTATCCTGCTACAGTAGATCACTCACATATGGTTTGTAGGGCTTATCTCCAAATTTTTGTATTACCACCATTTTGTACCTCTCAATCACATGTTTAGATTCCAAAGCACATTAAATCGTTGTTTGCAACGATCAAGAGAAAACTAACCAATGCATGTAAACGTTCATGGTCATTGTATTGCTCACACATGCATGCGTTGCAACTAATACGTACATAAACGCTTACGACCTAGTAGTTCATTGATTGGTTTAGATTTATGAACTGAGCCCCACTGGAAGGGAGGGAATATTTGTTTTCTGGAACCATCCCCATACATGATGCTTTGCAGCTACTACTGTCCAATCTTCGCGTGTGGTGAGTACTAGTAGTAGTAGGAGCGGATTCACAGAAGAGTGAATTGATGGTTGCTTCGTCCGAGCAACTTACTGTGGGAAAGGGTGGGGCTTTCTGATTTGACTGCTCATTAGTCATTATTACTGCGGCGCAACGACCGGGGTGAGTCTCTCCCATGCGGTTGTGCACTCTAATTTGGTGCATGGCACATGGACCCGGATGCTGGATGTCCCACATGTCGGCGACAGGAAGTAGAATTGCCTCTTTTTTGTGAAAGAAAGTAGTACAATGGCTTCTGGCAATGCTATCAAGCTTTCGTCATTTGTTTACATAATATATGTACACATAATTTATCAGCGAGACGAAATTGCACACTGCTATGAAGCTTTGAGCTTTTGTTTCATGTGTCTTGCCTACTGGAAGGTTGTCTCATTACAACATTCCATCAAATACAAAGGAAACTAACATCCATGCTCTTTCGCAAAAAAAAAACTAACTTCCATGCTAATGCATCTCAATGATTCGCAGATCAGAGCTGATATTTACATCACAACTGAAGACAAAGTTGTGAGAAGGTGTACAAAAAAAGAAAAAAGAAAAATTGATCGATGTTGCCCATAGGCATGCATTCATTTCCTGACAATGATGTTCATTGGTTAGCAGCTACTTTCCCGCGGCCCTGTCAAAATCGACAAGACTTGTTGGCAAAGAAAGGAGTTGTCAGGTCCATGGAACATTTCGATCATTTTGTGCAGTTCCACTAAAATGGAGCTGAGCATCCCTGTTCACAAAGATATTGAGTAAGTGTGATTACAATAATAGTGGCACTATTGATAAAACAATAAACACACAAATAGAAGCCTGTCACCTTTGCAGTCTCTCTTAAGACTAACTACTTGTTGGAGCAGATTAGGCTCAGAGTTGGATGTGGAGGATAGGAACTCCAATCTCCCTTTGTGTAGTCCCACTGAAATGTAGAAACGTTGCTCGTGTGACATTTTAGTAGAATTGCACAAAACAGTCTTAAGAAAAAAGTGTTTTGTGCAGTTCACCAAAAGGTCGCAATAGCAACGAGGTGAAATGGATATCCTAGTGTGCAAAAAGAGGTAGAAAGGAAACAATTACTGGCCAATGACAGTTGATGACACATACACCGACAAAAAGAAGCATATTCATTGTCTTAAGGGAAAGATAACAGCACAGTGGTTTCTCTCAAACGGTGTGAGAACGAGATTGCAAAATGGAAAGTACGCCGGCTGAGCTAGTACGTTTTAGGCAAAGAACTAGAGAAGATCCGCCTGCAGCGACATGGGAAGTTGGGCAGTGGAGCAAGGCTAGTTCCAGAGGAAGCTGTACCTGAGGGTCGTCTGGATGTAAGTAGGAGGGCGGCGGCGGGCGGGATCTGCTGCGGCAGCGAGCAAGGGGCGAAGGACCTACCGCGCCGGAGCTTGGTCGGAGAGAACGGCGGGTACCGCAGATCGGGACGCGCCGGCAGAGGGTTTCCTTCCTCGACGTCGGCGACCGGAGCAACGCTGCACATCCTCCTTTTCCGCTGGCGGACGGGATCTGGCCAGATCAGTGACTAGCGGTTAGAGAGAGAGAGATTGGCCACCGCCGTCTTGTGTGAGAGAGTGTGAAGAGACGAACCCCAGCAAGCAAGCATTGAGGCTCCTGCCTATATTTTATAGTATAGTGGAGCGGTATTCTTTTTTCTCTCAATAACAATCGTTTTATATTCTGTATGTGCATTGAGGAATAAAACTTTATTTAAAAATAACGCGTCAAGTCGCACTTTGTTTAGTTCACGCGTGGTACACGACCCTCCATCAAGTGAACAACCGCTACACGGGTCAAATTATCACGTGGGCTGCCTTTTCATACAGAAATGAGCTCCACCGTTTACCCGCGCGGGTGTGGTTGGGAACGAGACGTGAGTACGTGCGTCGTGCGTGCACCTCTTCTCTTCGTGCACGTACCCCACCTACGTGGGTGTGTGTGAGAGAGATACAAACCTAGAGAGAGATGGTGAGTGTGTTCGTGAGTGTTTTTTTTGGGTGATTTCGTGAGTGTATTTGTGTGCGTGAGAGATAGACAGGGAATATGTGTCGATGATATCTCAAAAAAATGTAACATATGCAATGTGTGTGAAATAGAGGCCTAGATATATCATATATAGAGGGGGCGATCCACGAGAAGAGAGGGGAGGGATCATCGGCGTGAGATATCGATAGAATCAAAGAGAGGGGTGAAGGTGTATGGGTGCGAGATCTATAAAGAGAGCCGGCGAAATTGCGTGTGCGCACGTCAAAGATATAGGGTGGCTGGCCTACTGGAAGGTGAGAGGGGAGAGGTGCAGTTTGTGTGTGGCAGGGAGACCTAACTAGAGTGTTCCACTATCGGTGTGTGTGGGGGGGGGGGGGGGCAGAGACCTAAGTAGAGAGGTAGATCGACTGGTATATGTGTGGAGAAGGAGATACCTAGCTATGTATTGAGGGAGATCGATCGGCATCCATACATATGTGTAGGAGAGGAATAAGGTTGGGAGAGAGACAAAGCTAGAGTGTCGGAGGGGTGGTGGTGGAGTTGCTTCTCGGAGATGGTGGGAGAGGCCTACTAGACAAACGGAGGGTACGACTGCAATATCAATAAGAGAGGGAATGTGTGTCTGTGTGTGCGCGTGCGTGTGAGAGACGAGTCGGGAGGCATGCATGGATGATGAGGGGGGCGATATGTCTGTGGTAAGCAGACCTAACTAGATAGGTAGATCAATCGTCGTGTGTCGCAGAAAGGGAGAGACATATCTAGTGAGGTAGATCGATCGGTGCGTGGGGAAAAAGAGTTATAGTCGACCTAGCTATATGTATAGAGGGAGATCGATCGGTATACATGCATGTGTTAGAGGCAAATAAGGCCCGGAGAGACGGATAGAGAGAGAGAGAGGGATGCGACTAGGAGGTGGTGCAAGAGGCCTACTATATAGAAAGGGGGATGAGTGTGCGAGTGCGAGATCGATGAAAAGAGGGGCAAGAGTGTGCATGTGTGTGGGACCGTATGAGAGATAGGCGGCATGGACGGTGAGAGCAGAAGAGGGAAAGTGTGTGTATGTGGTTGGAAGACCTAGCTATAGAGAGGTATATCGATCGGTGTGTGCCGGAAAGGAGCTGGAGAGACCTACAGAGACCGTGGGAGAACGACCTAAAGAAAAATAACGAATGTGCGCGATGGAGAGAATGTTTAGGGAGGGGGAGGGGCGAGGAGGGCGTGTGCATGCACAAGAGAAAGTTAGTGCTAGCTACAAAGAGAAGAGGATTGTGTGGGTGTAAAAGACTAACAAAGATCATAAGTCATTAAAAAGTGGATTCAGATATTTGAATAAGATATCATAGTGTTTTAAACCCATGCATGCATGAATATAATGGTGATACGCATGGTGTGGTTATGAACATGTTATACTATTGTGAATTATTATTTGAAATGTGTGTGTCTTTTGCAGCTCACAGCTAAATACTTGTAGGCGTAGGGGGCGGGGCACTATACATTGTGTGATAAACACATTATACATATGAAACATGGTTTAGATTATGAAGATCTAGCTAGAGCTTGAAATGTACTATTATTTGAAATCAGCATAAAGTGGATTCAAAATTTTGAATTCGAGTTCATATAGTACACATAGTTCATATCTAACTTAACAGTAATCATGCGATGTGTTGTGAAGATAATATACACATGATGGTTTAACTTGACACCAATCATGACTATAGATTCTTATTCAAATAGAGAAACGAATTCAAATTTAGTTCATATTGCAGCCGGTAGTATATACGTTTGGAATGCACTAAAATGTTCATTTGAGTAGGTTACATGCATTATACACCTAGCGAAATATTTTAATTGAACATAACATGGATTCAAAGTTTTGAATGACATTTGTAGTAATTCATAAAGTAAAACGGGACAAGACCCTCTCTTGTGTGGTGCGAACTGATTTTTTATTTTATTTTTTTGGTTGAGGGAAGTGCGAATTGATATGGTACCGTACACGTTAGCCTTGTCCCGTAATTTCAACCCGCGCCTTATTATGCCAAAATTTCAAGATATCTCTTTGTCTATTTGTGCTCCGAAAACTCCATCCTTCTCAACCCGTGCCTTGCTATCCCAAAATTACAACGCACACGAAAACTCCCTCCTTCTGCGAAATCCCGACACGCGAAATCCCCGTTCTACCCCTGAGCGGAACGAACCGCTAGCTCAAATTGGTGGGGGTACTTTTGTAACTTACCCTACATTTCGAACAAGCACGTCCCTAAGTCATGATTCCCCCCTCCCATCCCCTACTTTTCCCATTCGAAAACCGAGGCCGCCAAAACCTCTCTCCACCAGCCACGAAACCCCACCCTCCTCCGTCCGCCCCCCCCCCCCCCACCGCCGCCCAACCGGAGCCTCTTCCCCGACGATGTCGTCCACCGCAACAGCTTGACGTCCCTCATTCACCGCATCGGATGAGGATCCGTCATCGATCTCGCCATCCCACCGGTTCAGCCGCCCCGTCCTTCACCTCCAAGGAGCTGCTCCGACAATGCCTCGTCTATCGCGGCTGCTCCATTCCCACAGCGCGGCCTTAACCTGCCCCACAGGAACCGTAGTATCCTCACTGACTCCTCAGATGAAGCCGACGCCTACTCGGCGCCACCAAAGAGGTTGTACACTCATCGCATCTTCTCCTTCACTCGACCTCACGGCGCCGCCGGTGCTCGATCCCGCTCCGCCATGGCGCGGCTCCCTCGACGCCGGCGCCGCCGGCGACATCCTCCACGGCGGCTCTCCCCAATTGCGAGGCTCCCTCGGCGACAACGTTCATATCAGCCAGAGCTGCTACTGCTGCTCCGGCGCTCGCTCGCGCTGCTGCTCTGCTCTTGCTCTCGCTCGCGTTGCTGATGCTGGTACATGGGCTGCTACAGCTACACGAGTTGCTGCTCTGGCTCTCGTTCGCGCTGCTGCTTCGGCTGCTATCTGCTAGTGCGTTCCCTGTCGAGCGGCTGCTGATTTAGATCACTGCTTCTCTGCTACTAGTGCTCGAGCGGCCTAAACTACCAGTGAAGTGCTTCTCTGCTACTAGTGCGTTCAGTTTCGACAGTAAAATTCAGTTTTGACAGTTAAGTTCAGAGTCAACAGTTTTTACATCATCTGTTGGAGTTGGGTGTTTTTTGGTGATGTAAATTCTACAGCTAGCACTTTTTGGTGATGTATTTTACATCATCTATTGGAGATGGTATTAGAATCCCACTTCAGATTAACGATATATGTCTTGTACTGCTTCAGCCTCCACGTCGTACAGCTCGCCGGAGCTACTCCAATGACGGAACCATCCATCACAACAGAGCAGTACCCTCGACGCCGTCTACGGACGCCTCAGATCTTCTTCCCCAGCTCCAACAGCCACCTCCGCCGCAACATCTTCAGCGACCGACCCAATGATGCTGAGGTCGACACGGCTATGCCAAAGAGGTTGTACACTTGTCGCATCACTTTTTACTCTACATTCATGTCGATCCCTTGGGGCTATTTTGGTTCAAAGGAAAAAGTGAAGGAAAAACATAGCAATAGGAAATTTTCCTATGGTACTCTACTATTCAATTATTCATGCATTTGGTTGAAAGGAATGGAGCAAAACAAAACTGAAGGATTTTTTCCTTTCGTGTGTGTTTCAAAGGAAAAACACAGAAATTTTAACATCCACCTGGACCTACTTATCGTGGCATAATAACATTCTAATTGTACACATTTTCAGGTGGTTTGACTTTAATTTGGCCATGTTTCTTTGCATTCCTGTGCTCTTCCAATTCCTGTGAACCGAATACCCTAGTTGAAAGAAATCCTGTGTTTACAACTCTGTTTTGCACGTGCATTCCTATCCTATTCCGGTGTTTTTCCTATCCCTGCGTTTTTAGAATCCTGCAAGCCAAAGGAGCCCTTACAGAATTACTTCAGTTACAGATAGGTGTCGAAGAAAACTTTGTGTGGTTTGTCCTGCTCCTGCCGCGCCGTCGTCCAGCTCACCTGAGCTGCTCCATTGACAGAAGCGTCCACCATACAAGACATCATGACTCATTACCGTCTTTCGCTGTCTCAGATCTCCTTCCCCGCCGCCGGCAACCACCGCAACTGCATCACCATCATCGACTCAGCAAATGAACCTAAGGAGTACACGGGTCCGCAAGAGAGGTCACACTCTTTTGTTTCTGCTTACTTTATGCATTGCTTAATATTACCTGCTAGTTTATCATCCTGTTCATCTCTTAGACTCCAAGTCAGGTCCAAATTAATGTTCAAACTTGAGTTTTAAAATGCTTGTGGGGCACATATCGAGACATCAATGAATAGTATCTCTATCTACTATCTGGTTCATCTAGGGTATCTACTATGTCGTTCATCTTGGGTGGGAAACAAACAGTAAAGCAGCCATCATCTGTCTTTTTATTAAATTAAGCTATCATTTGCCTGCTATCATTATTTTTTGATCTATCCACTGGTTGTTACCATCACTCTAGATTTCTGCATGCTCTCCTTACGTAATCTCACTATATTTTTTTGTATGCATGTCAGTTATTGTACACAGTCATGCTGAACATGTAGAGAAAAAGAGAAGAGTCTTGCGCGGCAATACAATGTCATGCAGACATCGCTCCATGGTGGGTGCAATGGCAACCCCACCCCACCCTCCTCCAGATTGTAATCCAGAGGAAGATAGCTGTTCGGAGGTGGATTCAGAGGGAGCTGACCACTCCTATTTACCCCCCGAGGTGTTTGCTCTAACTTGGCATGATGATGTTGGTCATATCATGCATATGGTGCCTTGCTTTGCTTACTTTCGACATCATATATGTCATCTGCTTAGTTAAGACATGTTCTGTAATGCCACCTGTTTAGTTTCTATATCATATATGTGAACTATGCAATGCCATCTTTTTTAGCCAGCCATAATATATGTGAAATATGCAATGCCATCCTATTTAGCCAGGCATCATATATTTGAATTATATCTTGCCATTCCTTTTTTTCATTACATTTCCATTTGTCGACAATGTTTGTACATTTAACTACTCTTCCTGTGAATCAGCCATTTGAATGGGTGATGAAAAAATCTGGAGTGAAAACAAGGTCTTCAAAGCAGACAATGCTACCTGTCGAAGCAGATCTCTTGCTGGGTCCAGATAGCTCCTCAGAGGAGGATTCAGAGACAGATGACCAGTCCTATCCCCCCCCCCCCCCGAGGTGTATGCTCTAACTTGGCAGGGTTATACTGCTCGTATCATGCATATGGTGTCTTGCATTGCATGGTTTAGACATCATATACACAATATTCAACACCATCTGCTTAGTTTAGACTTCATATATGTGAATGCCATCTGCTTAGTATATAAATCACATATGTGAATTATATCATGCCATCCTGTTTACTTAGATAACATGTATGTGAATTATGTTATGCGAACCTGTTTACTAAAGACATCATATAATTATCTCATGCCATCCTTTTTAGTTAGTCATCATATCTTAGAATTATGTCATGCTATACTGTTTAGATAGACATCATATATGTGAAATTATGTCATGCTGTCCTGTTTAGTTAAACAACATATATGTGAACTATTTCATGCCCTCTTTTTTCCTCACTATCTATTGCATCTGTCTCTCATACAAGGTCTGTACATTCAACTACTTTTCTTGTTTATCAGCCATTTGAATTGGAGGGGGTGATGGCAGTATCTAGCGGAGTAAAAACACGGTCTTCAAATAAAACAGTGCCACCAGTCGATGGAGATAGCACCCCGGTTGTACTTGCACAAGAACCAGCCCTACCACACATAACCCATACTCTCGCAGATTGTACCCCTACTCCAATGGACAGAGAACCAGCTTCACCCAATCTAACCCCAACCCCAACAGATAGTAACCCGGTTCTAGTTGACACAGCACCATCTCCACCACAGTGTTCCCAAACAAGAGCAGTTAGTAAGGCAGCTCCAGTGCCCAAAGCGCCAGACTACCACGGTGAACCCCAACTCCACCAGTTAGTACACCTATTCATGTGGACGAAGCACAACCAGTCATCCGTAGTTTAGTGTCTATCGCATTTGATGTTGTTAAATCCTATGTGCGTATCTTCCCATCATGGAAATATTATACTGAAGATGAAGGAAAAAGCCAGTTGCAGGTGTTCCTCTAGGAGTTATGTGTAAGTATTCATGGCAATTACTTTGCTTTGTCCCATACTTTCTACCTCCCTGCTGGTTATAACACAGCAAATGTTCCCATTTTTCTGTGTAGAGAATGACCGATTTGGAAACTCAGGATGAGGTAACCTGTGCTAATACCTCTGCTATCTTCAAGAATGCTTTGCGGCAGTATCGGAATTACCTGAAGAAAACGTACTTCACTGGCAAGGAAACTCATCAAATTCCCTTACTTTCTCCGGAGACACATTTACGGGACGATGACTGGGAACGCCTTGTTCTGTATTGGTTCAGACCCAAGAATCCGGTAGGGTCTATGAGATCATATTTCATTTTGAAGTACTATATGCTTGCGTCTTACTGTACTCTCCTCTTGTAGAACAAGTGCTTAAACCTGAAGAACAATTGTTCTCGGGTAAGATTCCATAGCTATGGTGCATACTGCTTTGCTCTTGTATCACTGTATTTACTCATACCAACTAATTTTTAAATTGAAGGATCCAATCGAAACTCCAATGGCACAACAGGTATGTTTAAACATGTTTCTTTAACTGGTTTGCTCTTCTAAATTGCTCTATGTTAATTTCAATTTCAATTGTGTAGACAGTTGTCTTGTCATATCATGCACATTAGTAGCATCAAAACGGAGCCAAAAAGTGTTGTTAGTTGTACATGTATACTCGTGGTACCCATCTGAAATCTTGTGGTGCCGTGTAGTTTCCCACACTTATACTTTCAATGCTACTTTGTCTTGAACTGATATGATTTGAACTGTGTCTCTATTTTGATTTGGCAAGACAATGCAGTGACCATAGCACATAGATATATGTTTGTTTGATGCTTTTATAATGTACTACTTTGCAATAGAAGACTTGATAGTTTAATCATGTCCACCTTACTACTGAACTGGTTCACCAAAATGAGTTTCATATACTACATGCTAAACCTGTTTTGTGTCTGCTTGTTTCTTCTTTTAGAATGCTGGCAGAATATTGGAGAAGAGTGCCACATTAAGCAATGGTAAAGGAAGTAATGCAGATAAGGTTGAAGATAGTAAGACAGCCTTGTTGGTCTCCAACAAAGCTGATAAAACAGATAAGGAAAACTATCTTGAAGATAGTGAGACAACCCCAAAGTCCTGTCTTGATGTAGTGTTCGAGTTACTGGCCACTACCGCTGGCACAAGCTCTTCAAACTCGTTGTCTGAATCAGTTCGATTTCTTGAGTCTCAACTACAAGCTGAAAGACATCGATCAGCCATGCTGCGACAAGAAGCCGAAGGACTGAGGAAGTCCCTGGAGAATTCAGATGCATACTTTCTGGTGCAACAGCAAGCGTTGGAGGATTTTAGCGCCAGACAAGAGAAAGCTAATAAGCTTGCTAAGCTTATTGCCAGCATGGTGGATACACAGGATAACTTTTCTTGAGCTCTTCTGAAGTTGTTTCAGTTCTGGACTTGTTTTGCTGCCGCGTTTATTTGCACTGGTGGCCAATTTAGATGCCCAGTGTATGTAATATGCTGCTTTGTTGTTCCCTTTATTGCACTGGTGGCGAACTTTGATGCCCAGTGGATGTAATGTCTGTAATCGCCGTAATAGCCTAGCGTTAGTTGCTTGCTTATTTATTTATTTACTTATAGTCTTGTTTATTTGTTTGCTTGTAGTCACTGTAGTTCTTTTTCCTCGGTTTGCTAGTGGCCGCAATAACCATGGGCCGCATACGGGCCGTGGTAACCATGGGCCTCCTACGGGCCGTAGGATCCATGGCCCTCCTACGGGCCGTAGGATTCATGGGCCTCCTACGGGCCGTAGGATCCATGGGCCTCCTACGCACCGTAGGATCCATGGACTGTACTGTTCGTGGGCCAAAACCGGACCGCAGTATGGACCGTAAACGAACCAAAATCGAAACCGTCCGTTTATGGGCCTAGACCATAACGGGCCGTTAACAGCCCAGAAGACAGCACAGGCTTAATTCTATCGACAGGCATGACGGGTTGTTAATGGGCTGGATTACAGGACAGGATGAAAACGGCCCAACGGGTTAATGGGCCACAAACGGACCGATTGTTACCACGGCCTGAATTTGGCCCATTAGCATAACATGCCAGTAACGGACCGTAAGTAATCCAGGGCCGGAAATGAGCCCAAGAATTTATGGCCCTTAGAAGGCCGAAAGAAAACACGGGCTGGAAACGGCCCAACTGAATCATGGGCCATTAATGGGCTCAAAGCAGTTTACTGTTCATGATGGGCCAGAATCACACGGCCCGTGAATGGGCCCAGAGATACAAAAGGCCTCATATGGGCCGAAAGACGTCACAGACCATAGATGGGCCGAAAGTGACAACGGGCTGGAATCATATGGGACGGCCTACATGATTCTATTGGGCCGAATATTGAAAAGCCATAACGGGTCGTGAGTACCCGGGCCGTAAATGGGTTGTATGCGAACAGGTCATTAACAGGCTTTCCATGGGCCGGCCCGCTAACTTTTGACCAAGTCAAACGGGCCGGCCTTTTTAACCTAAATGGGCCACTATTGGGCCGTGCCACGTGTCGACGTATCATAGGCATCTCTCATCCAATGAATGGATGACATCTGTCCCAACGCCGATCCGACACGTGGTTCCTTTGGCGAATGAGAATTGTACACGTGGAAAATCGCCATTGGTCCGGGCTATTAGCGGGTTATCGGATCCAAAACCGGACCCGATAGCTTAACGGCGACCCGTTATGGTAGATGCCACGTGTGGGTTACCCTTGACGAAAACACTTCCATGACGCGCCATTTATCGTCATGGAAGTGGACGCTTCCGTGATGATAATTTGAGTATTGTCATGGAACACTTCTATGACAGTACAGGTATGACTATCTTGATTCTGTCATAAAATCGTCACAGATGTACATGCATGACAGAAAACCTGACCTACTGTGACAAACACGTATCATCATAGAAGTGTTTTTTTCTAGTGGATCCGACGTCCCGCAGCGTGTCGGTAATACACTTGAGCCGGCTGGAGAAGGCAGTGATTGAGAGGTCGCCCTAAGCAAGATTGTGGAAGTATTTCTTGGCGAAGATGGGGCGCTGCAGTCTGTTGTCGAGGAACAGATCATTGATGGAGTTCCAGGCACGTTCGGCGGTGCCGACGGGCTGGATGATGATCTCCAGTATGTCCTTGGCGATGGTGGTGTAGAGCCAAGAAACAATACATTGGTCGATCTGCGTCCAAGCAACGTCGCCTGTCATCATCTGGGCATCCACAAGACAATGATGTGATCTATTAAGCCAAGCTTTTTGAAGGTGAGATTGAAGTGGGTTTGCTAGATCATGAAGTTGGATTCCTTGAAATCAAGGGTGACAGGGACATGAGCACGGATGCTAATGAGCTGAATCACGGAGACGGAAGGTTGGGAGGCATCGCCAGAGAGATCAGCAAAGGGATTGGCATGGACAGTGGAGGCACCGGAGCTAGCAGAGTTGCTCATGGCAGAGGAGGGAAGGACTAGCAGCGGCGGCAGACGAAACTAGCGGGAGAGGAGGGTGCAGGGAGGTTGGTGCGGTGGCGGAAGGCTTAAGATCGGAAGGAATCTGATACCATGTAGGTTTTGAGAATTGCACACGCATTGTATTCATTGGGTGTTGTGTATATATACACGTACAAGACCTGACCAACTACATATCTATCCCATGATTTAAACAGCTATACAGAATACAAAGGTTTAAACCATGGAGAGATAGAGTTGGCAGAGATAAATACATGTGATATTAGCTATTCTTACACATAGATTTCTTGGCTTCTTGCATATCTTCATGACTGGGGAATATAATACCTCTCTTCTTCAGAGTTGGCTTAGGAAGTGATTCAGGAAGTGTCCAATCATCGACCTTTTGCAATAAGTTATTCAATAATTCTTGAGCCTGCTCAACTATTCTTTCCCTGAAAACACAACCAACATAACTATCTAGGTAGTCCTTAGATGCATCGGTTAGTCCATTATAGAAGATCAAGGATTTCATTCTTCTTAAGGGGATGATCAGGCAAAGCATTAAGTAATTGGAGAAGCATCCCCCAAGCTTGAGGGAGATGCTCTTTCTCAAGTTGTTCCAAATTATATTTCATGTGAAGCAGTTTGTTTCATATGAGCAGGAAAATATTTTTTAGAGAAATAGTAAATCATATCCTGGGGACTACGCACACAACCAGGAGCGATTATTGAACCATGTTTTAGCATCACCCTTTAGTGAGAAAGGAAACAACTTAAGAATATAATAGTAACGGATATTTTCCTCTTGAGCAAACAGAGTGGCAATATCATTCAATTTAGTAAGGTGTGCAATAACTTTTTCAGATTCATAACCATGAAAAGGATTAGATTCTACCAAAGTAATAAGTTCAGGGTCAATAGAGAATTCATAGTCCTCATCATCAACAAAAATAGGAGAAGTTGCAAACTTAGGATCATGTTTCATCATTTTGTTCATGGCTTTTTCTTTAAGTATAGCAATAAAGCCTTCTATACCCTTATTAGTATCATAAGCCATAAACTCTCTAGTAATCTCCTCATCAAAAGTGTAACCTTCAGGAACATCATCTAGTATTTTACTTCTAACAGGAGTACTAGGCATAGCAGGTGATTCATAATTTTCAGTAAATTCTGATTCTTTAGCTCTAGCAATATGAGCATCTAGCAATTCACCAAGTGGAACAGTTTTATCAAGCAAAGTAGACGCATCATCATGAGTATCATCAATAGCAGAAGTGGTGTCTATTACTTGTGACATATCAGATTTGTAAAGCATGTGATGGTGGTGTCACTAGTTGACTCAAAACAGAAAGTGAATCAAGCATAGAGCTAGTTGGCAGTTCCTTACCTCCCCTCGTCTTAAGGGCATAATCTTGGTCTTAGAGTCTCAGAGATCTTCATAGTAAAGATAAATTGCAGCAGATAATTAACTCCCAAGTGAACTTAATAAATAGAGCTATGCTCCCCGGCAACGGCGCTAGAAAATAATCTTGATGACCCACAGGTATAGGGGATTGCAGTAGTCTTCGAGGGTAGTATTTCACCCAATTTATTGATTCGACACAAGGGGAGCCAAAGAATATTTATAAGCCTTAGCAATTGAGTTGTCAATTCAACCACACATGAGAATCACTTCCTTGCAACAATTTATTAGTAGCGCAGTAATAGCAATAGTAACGGTAACAGTAGCAGATTTGTAGCAAGCAGTGATAGCAATGAGATTAAATGTGTAACTGTCACAACCTAGAGCAACACACAATAGCTCCAATTCATCAATCATATGTAGGCCTGTATTCCGTATATAGTCATACGTGCTTGCAATAAGAACTTGCATAACATGTTTTGTCCTACCCTCCCATGGCAGCGGGGTCCTAATGGAAACTAAGGGTAATTAAGGTGCTCCTTTTAATAAAGAACCGAAACAAAGCATTAACACATGGTGAATACATGAACTCCTCAAGTTAAGTCATCCCCGTCGATATCTCAATTATTGTCACCTTGGGGGTCTAGGGTTCAGAACGATAATAGGTGCATACAACATGCAGGTAAGATCAACAACTCAAATATATTCAAGAAAGTATATATGTTCATATCTGAAATCATGGCACTCGGGCCCTAGTGACAAGCATTAAGCATAGCAAAGTCATAGCAACATCAATCTAAGAACATAGTTTATACTAGGAATCAAGCCCTAACAAATTGACATGATTACATATGAAATATCATCCATCTCCATCTACCTCCAGTATGCCTACAAGGGGATTACTCACTCATGATTTTGAGCATCATGAAATTGTTGATGGAGAAGGCTTGGTGATGACGACGGCGATGAATCCCTCTCCCCGGAGCTACGAACAGACTCCAGATTAGGACTCCCGATGAAGAACAGGAGGTGGCAGCGGCTCCGTATCATAAAACTCGATGAAGCTTTCTCTCTGATTTTTCTCTCAGGAAAACAGAATATATAGCGCTGGAATTAGGTCAGGAGGAGGTCCAGGGGCCCCACAAAGCCACCATGGCGCGTCCTAGGGGGGTAGGTGCGCCCCCTGGCTTGTGGGCCCATGGTGGCACCCCTTTGGTACTTCTTTGCTCCAGTATTTTTTTATTTATTTCATAAAAATCTCCATGAAGTTTCGTCCAATTCCGAGAACTTTTATTTCTGCACAAAAATAACACCAAGGTAGTTTTGCTGAAAACAACGTCAGTCCGGGTTAGTTTCATTAAAATCATGCAAATTAGAGTTCAAAACAAGAGCAAAAGTGTTTGGAAAAGTATATACATTGGAGACGTATCAAGGCAATGGGCCGTGCCATGGAGGAGTCCGTGTGCACGGAGAACGCCATGCGGCCTAGACTCGAGCATGCCATCCAGGAGTCCGTGTCCGGTGGCCAGGCACCACCACCGCCACCGCCCCAACCGAGCCGGCCGTCGTCGCCCATAGCTACATGTTGATGAGCTAGCTGTCGATCTACCTCTCCGCGTCGCCCGTATGGCTCGGTGCGACGAAGGAGGAGGAGTGAAAGCACATCCATGAGTGGGAGGGACGCGCGCGGGCGGCGGAGCGGGCGGAGGCAGAACGCCAGATGCAGTGGGAGCGCGAAGGAGGAGGAACGCCGGATGCAGTGGGAGCGCGAGGAGGATGCCGAGAGGTGCGAACAGGAGGAGGAGGCGCAACCCCACACAACGCCGCAGCAGTAGCACAAACGCCAGAGCAGGCGGCGCTGGCGACGTGCCAGCTGATACGTCTCCAACGTATCTATAATTTTTTATTGTTCCATGCTATTATAGTATCAATCTTGGATGTTTTATATGCAATTATATATCATTTTTTTGGGGACTAACCTATTAACCTAGTGCCCAGTGCTAGTTGCTGTTTTCTGCTTGTTTTTGGTTTTTCAGGAAATCAGTACCAAACGAAGTCCAAATGCCATGAAACTTTTTGACGATTTTTTTCTGGACAAAAGAGACCGTGGAAGCTTCGGGAGGATGCCAGAAGACTCACGAGGAGGCCACAAGGCAACAGGGCGCGGCCCCAGGGGGGCGCGCCCTGATGCCTTGTGGGCCCCTCGTGGCTCCTTTTGACCTAATTCCACTTCTATAAATTCTCAAATATTCGGAAACCATCAGAAAGCCAGACGAGAAAACCCTACCGCCGCCGCAAGCCTCTGTTCTTCCGCGATCCCATCTTGAGGCCTTTTCCAGTACTCTGCCGGAGGGGGAATTGATCACAGAGGGCTTCTTCATCAACCTTGCTGCCCTTCCGATGATGTGTGAGTAGTTTACCACAGACCTACGGGTCCATAGCTAGTAGCTAGATGGCTTCTTCTCTCTCTTTGATCTTCAATACCATGTTCTCCTCGATGTTCTTGGAGTTCTATCCGATGTAATCTTCTTTTGCGGTGTGTTTGTTGGGATCCGATGAATTGTGAGTTTATGATCAGATTATTCATGAGAAATATTTGAGTCTTCTCTGAAATCTTTTATGCATGATTCTTATAGCTTTGTATTTCTCTCCAATCTATCCGTTCGGTTTGGCCAACTAGATTGATTTATCTTGCAATGGTAGAGGTGCTTTGTGATGGGTTCAATCTTGCTGTGCTCAATCCCAGTGACAGAAAGGGACATGACACGTATTTGTATTATTGCCATTAAGGATAAAAAGATGGGGTTTAATCATATTGCTTGAGTTTACTTTGTCTACATCATGTCAAGGCGTTACTTTGTTTTATACTTAATACCCTAGATGCATGCTGGATAGCAGTCGATGGGTGGAGTAATAGTAGTAGATGCAGGCAGGAGTCGGTCTACTTGTCTCGGACGTGATGCCTATATACATGATCATTGCCATGAATCCATCATAATTATTTGCTATTCTATCAATTGCCTAACAGTAATTTGTTTACCCACCGGATGCTATGTGTTCGAGAGAGAAGCCTCTAGTGAAAACTATGGCCCCCGGGTCTACTTTTATCATATATTAAAATCCAAAAATACCTTGCTGCAATTTATTTACTTTTATTTTATTTTGCAATTTACTTTTTATCTATCACTATCAGAATTAATCCTTGCAAATGACCGCTAAGGGGATTGACAATCCTCTTATTTGCGTTGGGTGCAAGTGTTTGCTTTTGTGTGTGTAGGTGCTGCTAACGAGGTTTTGTGTGGTTCTCCTACTGGATTGATAACCTTGGTTCTTAACTGAAGGAAATACTTATCTCTACTATACTGCATCATCCTCTCCTCTTCGGGGAAATACCAACGCAGTCTACAAGTAGCAGGAAGAATTTCTGGCGCCGTTGCCGGGGAGACATCACCAAAACTTATCAAGTACCTTCGCATAAACTATCATCCACTTGCATTTATTTTATTTGCATTTGCCTCTCGTTTTCATCTTCCCCACTTCTAAATAATTTTACAAAAACACAAAAATATTTTCGTTTGCTTGCTCGTTCGCTTGTTGTCTTGAATTTGTCATCATGTCTGAATTTGTTATTGAAAGGAGTGAGGATGGTAAAATTCCTAAGGTAGAGATTCCCGCAAATTTGGATGCTAAAATTTTCATGACGGGAAGTGGGAATATTATAGGAAAGAGTATTATTCAAGAATTCTTTACTTGCACTGGAGCTTTGGTTTGTAATGACATGCCCATTCTGAAGAGAACCAATAGTTATGCTGAGGCTATTTTTGCCCTTGTTCTTAAACTTGAAAGAAGATTTATTCGTACTCATCCCACATTGCAAAGATTATTCTATGAGTTACCTGTTATAAACAACCCTAAAGCTAAAAAGATAGCCACTCTTATCCTTATGAATGAGTTTGATTACATAGTTCGAGAGGCTAGAGAGATCTTTGATTTTTATAATATGAGTCAAGAACATCCTGTGATAGATGAAATTTTATATAATGAAGATTATATGTTAAGATTTATGTTTCGTGATGATCACACTTTCGATGAGAATACTAAGAAGGAAGTTCCTCCATTACATATTATTCAACAAGTTTTCAATGGTATTAATCAGAAATATTCTTGGATTGTAAAAGGGAACCAACAAGGATATCATGAAAATTGCCTTAATAACGATAAAATCTTGATTGATGATGTGTTTCACATTGTTTTTGAAAAGCCTCCTGACAAACATCCCTCTCAAGATGAAGGGACCAAGGATGACAACACTTGAAACTATGTATTATGCCTAGCTAGGGGCATAAAACAATAGCGCTTGTTGGGAGACAACCCAATGAATAAAATAATTTTTTGTTTTACCTTCTGTTTTTGTGTGTTTACACAATTATAGCCTCTATTATGATTGTGCTTTTATCTTTTAATTAGTGTTTGTGCCAAGTAATGCCTTTGGGATGATTTGGAAGATAGTATAATTGATGCTGTTTGAAAACAGAAACTTTTACGTCCAGTGCTGGAATTTTGATTTTTTTGCTGGAGCGTCAGAACCTTCTGAATTTTTTACACAATATTGATATATGAATTTCCCATGTTGTCCTAATTTTTCATAATTTTGGGAGTTACAGAAGTATGACTTTAGTTCAGATCTTTACAGACTGTTCTGTTTTAGAAGATTCTGTTTTTGTTGCATAGTTTGCTTATTTTGATGAATCTATGGATCGTATCGGGGGGTATGAGTCATGGAGAAGTTGAGTACATCAGCATTATGCTAATATTAAATATGAATCAATTTACAACAGTATCTAAAGTTTAAGATTTGTTTGTTATACTAACGGATCTCACGAGGTTTCTGTTGAGTTTTGTGTGCTAAAGTTTTCAAGTTTTGGGTGAGACTACGATGGATAAAGGAATAAGGAGTGGCAAGAGCCTAAGCTTGGGGATGCCCAAGGTACCCCAAGGTAATATTCAAGGAAGACTCAAGCGTCTAAGCTTGGGGTTGCCCCGGATGGCATCCCCTCTTTCGTCTACAATCTATCGGTAACTCACTTGGAGCTATATTTTTATTCATCACACGATATGTGTTTTACTTGGAGAGTCTTGTGCTATAGTTTTTTTTGCCTTTGTTTGCTTTTTAGTTTGTTACAATCATCTTTGCTGAACACACCTTTTTGAGAGGGACACACATTATTCGTGATTTGTTAGAATACTCTATGTGCTTCACTTATATCTTTTGAGCTAGGCAGTTGCTCTAGTGCTTCACTTATATCTTTTAGAGCACGACGGTGGTTATATTTTAAAGAAATAGTTGCACTCTCATGCTTCACTTATATCTTTTTGAGAGTCTAATGAATAGCAATGGTAATATGCACGGGTTATGAATTTGGTCCTAATATGATAGGTATTCAAGAGGGATGTAATAAAAACTTTCATGTAGATCACTGAATATGATAAGTTTGATTCCTTGCAATAGTTTTGTGATATTAATATGGTAATATGTGGGAGGTGCTAGTAGATAATTGTGGTTTAGTAAGAATATTGGTGTTAAGGGTTGTGATTCCCGAAGCATGCACGTATGGTCTATCGTTATGCTAAGAAGTTGGAGCATGATTTATTATTGATTGTCTTCCTTTGTGTGGCGGTCGGGGGCGCGCGATGGTTAACTCCTACCAACCTCCCCCCTAGGGGCATGCGTAGTAGTACTTTGCTTCGAGGGCTAATAAACTTTCGCAATAAGTATGTGAGTTCTTTATGACTAATGTGAGTCCATGGATTATACGCACTCTTACCTTTCCGCAATTTGCTAGCCTCTTCGGTACCGTGCATTGCCCTTTCTCATATCGAGAGTCGGCGCAAACTTCGCCGGTGCATCCAAACCCCGTGATATGATACGCTCTATCACACATAAGCCTCCTTATATCTTCTCAAAACAACCACCATACCTACCTATCATGGCATTTCCATAGCCATTCCGAGATATATTGCCATGCAACTCCACCATTCCATTTTTTTATGACACACATCATCATTGTCATATTGCTTTGCATGATCATATAGCTGACATAGTATTTGTGGCTCATCCACCGTTCATCATTTTTTATACATGTTACACTAGTATCATTACACATCCTGGTATACTGCCAGAGGCATTCATATAGAGTCATATTTGTTCTAGTTTCGGGTTGTAATTTTGAGTTGTAAGTAAATAGAAGTATGATGATCATCATTATTAGAGCATTGTCCCGGTGAGGAAATAATAAAAAAAGGGGGGGAAAGAGACCAAAAAGAGCCCACGAAAAAAGGAGAGAAAAAGAGAGAAGAGGCAGTGTTACTATCCTTTTCCATACTTGTGCTTCAAAGTAGCACCATGTTTTTCATATAGAGAGTCTCCTATTTTGTCACTTTCATATACTAGTGGGAATTTTTCATTACAGAACTGGGTTTGTATATTCCGGTGACGGGCTTCCTCAAATGCCCGAGGTCTTCATGAGCAAGCAAGTTGGATGCACACCCACTTAGTTTTCATGTTGAGCTTTCATACACTTATAGCACGTAGTGCATCCGTTGCATGGCAATCCCTACTCCTCGCATTAACATTAATTGATGGGCATCTCCATAGCCCGTTGATTAGCCGCGTTGATGTGAGACTATCTTCTTCTTTTTGAGTTCCCCTTATTAATCTCTACCACCACATTCTATTCCACCCATAGTGCTATATCCATGGCTTGCGCTCATGTATTGCGTGGGGGTTGAAAAAGCTGAAGCGCGTTAAAAAGTATGAACCAATTGCTTGGCTAAAGCCAGGATTGTGCATGATAAATACTTTGTGTTAAGAAGATGGAGCATGACATGATTATATGATTTTGTAGGGATAACTTTATTTAGCATTTTTATTTTGAAAGACATGATTGTTTATTAGTATGCCTGAGTATTGATGTCTTTATATCAAATTATAGACAATTGCTTTGAATCATTCGGATCTTAATATTCATACCATAAAAAAGAATTACATGATGAAACATGTTAGGTAGCATTCCACATCAAAAATTCTGTTTTTATCATTTACCTACTCGAGGACGAGTAGGAATTAAGCTTGGGGATGCTTGATATGTCTCCAACGTATCTATAATTTTTTATTGTTCCATGCTATTATAGTATCAATCTTGGTGTTTTATATGCAATTATATATCATTTTTTTGGGACTAACCTATTAACCTAGTGCCCAGTGCCAGTTGTTGTTTTCTGCTTGTTTTTGGTTTTTCAGGAAATCAGTACCAAACGAAGTCCAAATGCCACGAAACTTTTTGACGATTTTTTTCTGGACAAAAGAGACCCTGGAAGCTTCGGGAGGATGCCAGAAGCCTCACGAGGAGGCCACAAGGCAACAGGGCGCGGCCCGAGGGGGGCGCGCCCTGATGCCTTGTGGGCCCCTCATGGCTCCTTTTGACCTAATTCCACTTCTATAAATTCTCAAATATTCGGAAACCATCAGAGAGCTAGACGAGAAAACCCTACCGCCACCGCAAGCCTCTGTTCTTCTGTGATCCCATCTGCAGGCCTTTTCCGGTACTCTGCCGGAGGGGGAATCGATCACGGAGGACTTCTACATCAACCTTGCTGCCCTTCTGATGATGTGTGAGTAGTTTACCACAGACCTACGGGTCCATAGCTGGTAGCTAGATGGCTTCTTCTCTCTCTTTGATCTTCAATACCATGTTCTCCTCGATGTTCTTGGAGTTCTATCTGATGTAATCTTCTTTTGTCGTGTGTTTGTTGGGATCCGATGAATTGTGAGTTTATGATCAGATTATTCATGAGAAATATTTGAGTCTTCTCTGAACTCTTTTAAGCATGATTGTTATAGCTTTGTATTTCTCTCCGATCTATCCGTTTGGTTTGGCCAACTAGATTGATTTATCTTGCAATGGGAGAGGTGCTTTGTGATGGTTCAATCTTGCGGGGCTCAATCCCAGTGACAGAAAGGGACATGACACGTATATGTATTGTTGCCATTAATAATAAAAAGATGGGGTTTAATCATATTGCTTGAGTTTACTCTGTCTACATCATGTCATCTTGCTTAAGGCGTTACTCTGTTTTATACTTAATACCCTAGATGCATGCTGGATAGCGGTCGATGGGTGGAGTAATAGTAGTAGATGCAGGCAGGAGTCGGTCTACTTGTTTCGGACGTGATGCCTATATACATGATCATTGCCATGAATCCGTCATAATTATTTGTTTTTCTATCAATTGCCCAACAGTAATTTGTTTACTCACCGTATGCTATGTGTTCGAGAGAGAAGCCTCTAGTGAAAACTATGGCCCCCGGGTCTACTTTTATCATATATTAAAATCCAAAAATACCTTGCTGCAATTTATTTACTTTTATTTTATTTTGCAATTTACTTTTTATCTATCACTATCAGAATTAATCCTTGCAAATAACCGCTAAGGGGATTGACAATCCTCTTATTTGCGTTGGGTGCAAGTGTTTGCTTTTGTGTGTGTAGGTGCTGCTAACAAGGTTTTGTGTGGTTCTCCTACTGGATTGATAACATTGGTTCTTAACTGAGGGAAATACTTATCTCTACTATACTGCATCATCCTCTCCTCTTCGGGGAAATACCAATGCAGTCTACAAGTAGCACCAGCAGACCTTCCCATGGGCGGATCCGCCGAAGTTCGTCGACCTGACCTTGAAGGGCAACAACGACTCTTAGGGCTGTGGGCTGGGGCAGTGGGACGGTCGTGAGTTTATTTAAATTTTTAATGTTTTATGTTTAATTAATGTCTAAGTGGACTTTGACCTAAGTTTTAATATGCATAATTTTATTTTAAATGTTTTGTGCCTTTTTAGTTTTGTTTAAGTTGACGCGTGGACCAAATGCGTCGGGCGCGTTGGGAGTACCGCTCCGGGTCAAAACCGGACACACTCGTCCGCTTGGCCGACCCAAATGGATGAAACGCGAAAAGCGGACTACGTTTGCGTCGGCCAGTTGGAGTTCTACTTAGAGCAACTACAACGCGCCGACCCAAATGGTCTGTGCGTGTCCGTTTGCGTCGGAACAGACCAAAACAACGGCCCAACGCGCCGACTCAAACCCAAAAAGCGTCCGCTCGGTGTCCGTTTGGACGCATTTCAGGCCCAAATTTGCGCCCGGTCTGCGTCCACGCGGACACGAGACGGACACGCCGCGTGTCCGCTCGTGTCCGCTGCGGCTCCACCTGCCGGCCGCCCAACCACCGCCCGCGGTTGTATTAAATGCAGCCACCTACCTCGGGCCCGCTTGACAGTGGGTGGAAGCACCGGGTCGCCGTCCTTTTTTACTGCACGCGTGTAGGGGATCCGGCCTCATCCACTTCCCCTTCCCCGTCCACATCAAGCCAAGCTGGCTTCCTCGCTGGCGACACCAAAACCCTGGCCATGGGTTTCTTTAGCAAGGGCAAGGGGAAGCTCCACCTCGGCGCCAGCTCGTCCCACGCGCCTCCTCCGTCGCCGCCGCCGGCTCCTCCACGCGGCGGGCCACGAGAAAGGTTGTACATCCCGGTGCACCAAGCGCACTAGCACTGGCAGTACCGCCAGCTGCTGTCGTATCCGGATGTCAACCTACCCCACGGTTGGCATCTAGACCCGCACCGCATCCTCGTGCAGGTGGTGCCGCGGTCGCCGCGGGCGCACGCAGAGGAGGTGCGCCGGCGTCGCACCCTCCTTACGCCAGAGCAGCGGCGCCTGCCTGCCTACGCGCCGGACTCCCCCCAACTAGGAGGCCTGGTTCGCGGCAGAGCACAACATGGCCTGCCGCAGCGGCGTGTAGCTCAACCACGGCTTCGTGCCGCCGCCCCCAGAGGTCGTGCCGGAGGAGGAGGGGGAGGAGGAGGCGGCGATGCAGCGCGCCATGGAGGAGAGCCGACGCGAGGAGGATGCGCACTGGGACGGCCTGGAGGAGGCCCTCGCGCTGTAGGCGGCGGGGGGCTCGACCTACGCCCCGCTCTATCCCCTGCCATCGCCGCCGCCGCCTATCCTCGAGCCCAAGGCTGAGCCCGAGCGCACATCCACGCCCACGCGCACGTGCACGTGGCCCGAGGAGAGGTACGCGTGGACCGACATTGTCCGCGAGTGAGTGAGCTTGCCTGTCGTCTACATGGACACGCCGCCGGAGGAGGAGGTGGCCTACCTCGAGCATTGGAGGCAGCATTGGCTGGCGGAGGAGCGGGCCAACGGCGAGCGCCAGATGCAGTGGGAGCGCGAGGAGGAGGAGGAGGAGCACCGCGAGGAGCAGGAGGAGGAGCGCGCCCGCCGCGCAGCAATGCCGCAGCCGGAGCAGACGCTGGAGGAGGCGGCGCTGGCGGCGTGGGAGAGCGTATTCCCGTGGGCTGGGCCGCCGCCAGCCTTCATCGACCTCACCGGCGACGACGACGGCAAGGACGGCAAGGCCTAGGGCAGTGTGCGGGCACGTTTTTATTTTTTTTATTAATGCTTAAGTGGATTCTGGCCTAGGGTTGACCGGCCGTTTAATGTTTAATTATGTTATAATTTTGGTCGTATGTTTTCTAATTTGTGTTTTTAACGCGGAAAAAATGGCGAACCAACCTGTGGTTGGATGGTTAGAGGGACAGTGGTGTCCCCAGCCCATCAGAGTTCAAGTCCTGGTGCTCGCATTTTTTCTGAATTTATTTCAGGATTTTCAGCGATGCGCTTTAAGACGTTTCCGTCGACAACGAGGCGCCTAGGGGAGACGACTGACTCAAATTAAAAAGCGGACAATGCCATGACCGACCCAAACTGGAAAAAAAAAGGGACAAAACGCGCGTGTGTTCGGCGTGTTGGAGTTGCTCTTATATGCACACTAGACCCAAAATGGACGCCGTACGATGAGGCCGGCGGCATAAAAACCCTAGCCCTCGGTCGCGCCGCGGCATGGCCACCGCCACCACCTACACGCTCCGCCTCACCCCGTCCCCGCCGCCACCGCGGCACCACGCCCCTCTCCTTCCGCAGCTCCGCCGCCGCGCGGCCGCTAAGGTGTCTGCTAGCTGGGTCCCAGCCGGCGGCGGCAACTCGGACGACGGGCTTGGCGGCTGGTGGCTCCCCGAGCAGCCGGCGGAAAAGGGGAGGGCAGGTAGATCTCTGACTGAGTACGCTGCTCGCCGAGTACGAGACGCGGAAAGATTGTACCTTTGAGTGGATATTTTGTTGTTCCGCTGTGACCCGTGGGGATTGCATTTGCAGGGTTCGGGAAAGCTCTCGTGGTCGGATTGGGTGTTTCGGCAGCGATCGCTTTGGCTGGGATCACGTGGCGCTCTCCATCCTCAAGGAAGTGTAAGTTCGTCCCCATTTTAGCCCCAACAATGTAAATACTAGTCCCTGAAAATTGTAAGAGGATAGAAGAAATACAACAGAGCATTGTAAAATTTGTTTATGCTACCCCCCACCCTCGCGATAGAGTTAGCTCGTTTCAGGGTAATGGAAGAAGTGGATAAACAATTTGAACACCGCTTTTCAGGTTTACAGCAACTTGTCGGTGCCCCATTGCATTATGTTCAAGAGAAGCTTTCAGTGCCCGACTCGACCGAAATTCCTGAAGATGATGCAAGTGTCAGAGAGCTGGGTACAATTGATGTTTCGAGGGTAGATATTGATGAGAGGAATGACAAATCACCTGATGATTCAAGCCAAAATCACATACCAGCTGGTGGTGTCCGTATTTCTTTCACAGTTCCTGTAGATCCTGTGCATGAGGAAGCTCTGTCCATATTGAAGAAGCTACAGGTGTGTTACATATTTACTACTTTGCATATTAATTTAGGTTTCAGTATGGTACCTGATATGAAAAATCTTCCTTGTTGTTAAATTTCCACTTGGATTCTTTATCTTTGCATATTAATTTTGTGTGTTGTTGTGCAGTATCACCTGACAATTGATTAGACAAAGAAAAATTATCTTGATCACCCAGTTCATATACTTATCTAAATATCATTCCTTAAAAAAAAAAACTTATCTAAATAGCATATTGATTTTAGATTACACTCCTACTATGTTTGAGCTTTAAGTGTTTATGTAGTTTACACAACGTGCTGTGTATTTTATGAGTCACTTGCCAATCCCTTTCAGCTTAACTGTCTTCTGTAAGAAAAATGCAGTTATTTTAAAGCAACATTAGTTCTAACAATGTTTTCATCACCTTGTGTGCCTCAGATAATTGAGAATGATGCCAGCTCCGATGACTTTTGTACTAGGAGGGAATTTGCAAGATGGTTTGTTAAATTATGCTCAAAATTAGAGAGGTAATGAAGCAATGCAGTATTTAAAAAACATCTGAGCTTTGCATGGCATTTTCGTATTGCCTTATTTATCACTGTCTTGCAGGAAAAGGATGCACAGGATCATACCTAATCTAATAACTTCTGGTTCAGTTGAAAGTGCGTTTGATGATGTAAATTTTGATGATCCGGATTTCTTGTATATTCAGTGTAAGTTTCTATTTATATTGAATGGCCTAAAGCTTTGTAGCCGTTCCTTACATCTCAAAGATAGGCTTCATATGCACCCAGCCAAACCAATGCAGGTCAAGCAAGCCTTGGCAATGCACATGCCCCACCTTCATAGTGCTTATTTATGATTTTGTGTTGAACCTTGTAACGAACTAATAGTTGGTCTTTCCTTCCACATTACTTTGGCCATGCAATGTGAAGTGATGCTGTTTTGATTTCTGAGCCTGTGCCTTTTGTTGTGAAACAAAATATTTTTCATTGGATTTTCAAATGCTGATAATCTAATCATTTGTCTTGATGGTGAAAAGCTTTAGGAGAATCTGGCATTGTGCCTAGCAAGCTATCAAGCTTCTTTGGAACATCGACAAATGGCTCTCAAAGTGCCAACAGAAATCCCAACTTCCTACCTGAAAGGTACTAACATATGGAATTTCTAGTTTCCCCTTAATGGTGATAATGGAAATGTTTTAATAAAAGGTATTCTTTGTTGCTGTTGTAGTTATCTGTCACGTTTTGATCTTGTTAACTGGAAACTACTAGTGGAGTATCCATTTGCATCAGAATTAGACCAAAAGGTACATATATCTTCTGATCTTTTTATGTTCTACTGCAGTATTCTTATTCTCTAGTTTCATTCTTTTGTGAATCCTGACTCTGGTTACAGTCCAGATGCTGAGTAAAAATGTTCATACTTTGGATTTGAGCGCTTGGCCAGATGTAACAGCGTCAGTACTTACGGACTTGTTTGGTGGTGACCACAGCATAGTCAGCAAAGTTTTTGGTATGATCTGCTAATAGTTTATTTATATATGCCGTCAATTGGTTGCAAGGCTATGATTTTCTATAAATTGCATTACTAATAGGCTTATCAAGACTACAATTTTCTTTGTCATTTTGATGATTTCTTATTTTAGTGACTGGGAGCTCTGTTTTACATATGCTTTGGATCAGTGTAGTCATGCATCTCTGCGGTCTCCGTCTTTCTTTCAGTTATTTGGCTTATTTTGCTACTATCGAGCTCATGCATGAAGTTATGCTGTTTAACGTCTTATATTGTGGGACAGAGGGAGTATGTATCATGTAGTAGTACTACAGCAGGCATGCCCACAAGGATATATGCCTGTGCATGCAGCAGCACAGGGTCTTTACATCCATCGACTAGGTCTCGAAGTCAGTCAATTGGCACCAGACTAGGATTGGCACCTACTTTGTTTCAGGTTCAGTTCCTTTGGAAGTCTCGAGAGGCATCTGATTGGAAGTCTCTTGAGTTCATATTAGCATCGGATTCTATTTCCATTAACTTGGTCTCAGAGTCAGTCAGTTAGCACCAGATTAGAGTTGGCACTAATTGGTTGCAGGGTCTGTTCGTTCCAGGTCAGGGGACACACCAAATTGGAAGTCTCTTGAGTTCATACTAGGGCGGGGTTCTATTTCAATTGTACTAGAGGATTGACTCTTTATTTTATTGTAAAGAGAGAGAGGTTGTACGGGGAAGGCACATAGACAGTCAATCTATAAACTATTTAAAGGGGAGGTTTACCTCCAAGAACCCTGACTATCTTGCACCTGCACTCCGCCATGGCAGGCCGTTAGACTAATCCCCACGTTCTCGTTCAACCACCACCCATGTTTACCCTCTACACAGTAAGTCCCATGGCAGTGTGACCTTTCAGCTGCTGGGAAAACCTCTCTCTGTGTTTATTGTTTTGTCCATATAATAGTACTTAGTAGAGCCCAGAACGTGTCGCCCTTTAGGTTTTCTTCTTTGTATTGGATGAATTCCCTATAACACTTTGCAACGAAAGAGTAAGTTTGTTATGGTAAAGTTCTTTTAAAATAATTGGTTCTGGATTCAGCTATCCATCATTTTCCAGTAGTAATGAAAATGCTCTTTGCTCAGCATGGTCTGTTTTCTCTGTTCTGTTTGTCCTGAACCAAGATTGCACTGTGTTGTTTCTATTGTAAACAATATGGATGGAGCTCGTGTTATCAAGTAAAGAATCTAGGGCTAGTTGGAACTTATAAACTTGGGCAACTTTGCCCTATATATGCTTGTCCCACTCAAAGCTTCTCTAGCTCATTTACCTGTTCAATGTATGAATCTATATTAGAGGGATCTAACTGTAACTTTTGGGAATGTTAAGGGGTTTTCATGTGCTGGGGAAGACATTAAGTGTGTCAAATTAGGCAATTACAGTCTGTTGAGTACTTGAACTGCATATTTGTCCTGGTACTTGATTTTATGATGCTATCTTTATTTTTGGTTTAACAACTGTCACAAAAAGATGTGGACTTATGGACAAGCATGAACTTAGCTGACTGTTTTCTGTATGAACGCACCAGTACAAGAACTGCTGCCCGTGCTAGATATTGCTCTGTAGTGTCATTCTGTGATTCATATTGTTGCCAACAACAGTACTCCCTATGATCCATATTAATTGACGCACACTTTTTTACTAAGTGTGCGTCAATTAATATGGATCGGAGGGAGTACTTTAATCTTAGCGGATCATAAGATCATTAACTCGTGCTATCACTGTATTTGATAGGGAACACCAGGCGCCTTCAACATCATAAGCCTATAACAAAAGCACAAGCGGCTGCTGCACTGACCAGTGGTAGAATGGAAGAAGTGGTACGCGATGAACTAAATAGACTTGAAGCAGAAAACCAATCCCGGCTTTCTGTTATGGGTGAAATGATGGAAGAGTTAATTAATAGAGGGGATATAAAACAATATTGGGAAGACAAGATGAAAAAGGAGCAAGGCCGTGGGCTTGAAGTTGAGAAGCATCTTCAAGATGTGTTGCATGAGCTTGCAAATGAGAGAACAGATCGAGAACAGGAAGTTGCGGACTTGCTAAAAGAGAAATCAGCTTTAGAGCGTCAGAATCAGGAACTCATATGTTTAAGGTCAGAAGTTGATGGCATGTATGATAGACTAGCCACTGAGAGTCTAGAGGTCATGGCTGATGAAGAAAATCTGGAAAAGTTGTCCTCTGATATGAGCAGCAAGCATCAAGCTGTCACTGAAGCAAAATCATATCTTGAAGCTGAGAAGGAAGCTCTTACTATGCTAAGGTATGCCATTATACAACCTTCACTTATGGTTATGAGTATATGATACTGATACATAGCACCTCCAGACCCTGCAGCGTGGTTATATATTTGTATGGTACCAAGGAAACATTAGTTTATCACCGTGGTTACATCTAGCACCTGCAGACCCTGCACCGTGGTTATTAAAATTCATGTGCAGGAAAAAGTGCTTCATCCTATAGTATTGAACATTTCATATTATTAAACCCGCCATCTGCAAAAGTATAATTGGCGGAAAATAACTTATCCCGTATTGAATGAAAATTATGTGGTATATATTGATTCAATTGATGTTGAAGGAGTGGTCAAGATTATCTGTCTGAATTGTATGCAAGTTAGCTCTTTTGTGCAGACTCACCATCCTGGATATCCATATATGTGTGTAAATTTTATATCATGACAATTTTCTCAGCATTTCTGTAACCATGGTAATTTGCTGATTGTTAGAAAATTTTACTTTGTTAACTGACGTATGGTGTGTACAGAAAGAATTTTTTTGGAATAGCTGTTGGATATGACGCTAGTTTTTTTTTTTTTTGTATCAGGTCCTGGGTGGAGCAGGAAGCAGCGCGCGTGCATGAACGTGCTGAGGTACTTGAGAGGGCGGTGAGAAGATGGCGAGTTCCAGCTGATTGATTGAGGCTGCAAACAAAAATCTGGCATTTTATTTGGTGTAAGTCTCAACTTGCTGTAAAAAAGTTATGCTCTATGTCGCCATCGTTTCGACTGTCAGTTACAATTACTTTCCTCACCAGAATGGAATGTCAGTATCTGCTAGGCCCCTTTTTTTTCCCCTTTGATGTGTATTAGCAACTTGTTTATGGTTGTCTCATGGGCAATACCAGTTTTTTGCTGTTCCACTTCTGGTGGCCTGTGAGACTAAGAGACTTGAGAAATTTTGGGGGCTACATTTTGCGATTATGCCTCTCAGCTCGACCAATGCATTATGCATGTCATTCTATTCCCTCTAGA
Source organism: Elymus sibiricus (assembly GCA_039707655.1). Taxonomy (NCBI): domain Eukaryota; kingdom Viridiplantae; phylum Streptophyta; class Magnoliopsida; order Poales; family Poaceae; genus Elymus; species Elymus sibiricus. Next base: position 181,693,836 of record CM077676.1, read on the forward strand.
ATCAGATCGTCACTAAGGTATGTACCAGTGAGTTCCAAACAGATGGAAATGGACGAGGATAAAACCTTTGCCGGCGGCGACAGTGGGAGCTGAATCAGACACGCGCCGCACGACGTTACCCACAACACAAGCAGCGCTAAAGCACCCGTGCACTCATCCCTCTGTCTGAGAGAAAAAGGACACAGCACATGAACCTATCTACCGCAGTTACTGTTCCGGATTCGTCACCCTCAGGCACGCAGGCAGACAGAAGCGGAGGAGGCATGACGCAGGATGCGAGCTCCGAGCACTCATTAGCGAGCCGGAAGTATCGGGTGGGCTGCTCACTCAATGCCCACCTTCAATCCCTTTCCCCTTTCGCCACCCTCACCCTCTGACAACCCCCCTTGTGAGATGGGTCCACCAGAACAATCTGTTGCAATTATACGTGCCAATGAAGCAGATCTTGCCGATGACGCCATTGCACTACCCTCCGTCGGGGTTCTGGTGGTGGCATCGGCATCATTTTTGAGAATTTGTGGGTGCATGTGCAGAATTTTCGTCGAAAGAGACCACCTGTCGAACGGAATTGCCAAAAAAGACCCCCTTTGGATGAAATAGACAAAAAGGACCCCCTCGGCCGTGGCGGCAGACGCGCCAGGCGACACGTGGCACCTGCCGCCACGGTGCCAGGCGGCAGCCCCTGCCGCTACGGCGTCAGGCGGCAGCCTGCGGATAACGGGAATCGCCTGGCGCGACGGAACGGCGTGGCGCTGTGGGCCCCTGCCGCCTCAGTCGCTGGCGGCATGTAACTCCCCGGACACACCCGCCGGTGGTCGTTACTCCTGGCGGGATCTAGACTGGCCCCATAGATCAATACTAGTCTTTTCTGCGCACTTTGTCCTCACTCGTGCGCACGCGGGACCAACTTCCCGGTCGGTCACCCATCTTGAAATTACTCCAAGCTGAGCACGCTTAACTTTGGAGTTCTTTCCGAATGGGCTCCCGGAAAAGAAGGAATTCCTTATTTATATGAGTAGTCTATCATCCCTAATAAGCCAGGCTATCACATACACCCCCACTCAGAGGAACCGACGTCCTCGTCGGGCCACAGGAACGTTCCCTCTTGGCACATAGGTCTGTGCATCCAGTCCGGTACATGTGCCATGCCGTGTGCCACGACGGGTCACAAACGTCATGAACAACATGACCGCGCACCTGTCCGCAAACATCCGTGTAACCGCGAGGGTCGGCTCTGATACCAACTTATAACTCACCGGACACACCCGCCGATGGTCGTTACTCCTGGCGGGATCTAGACTGGCCCCATAGATCAATACTAGTCTTTTCTGCGCACTTTGTCCTCACTCGTGCGCACCCGAAACCAACTTCCCGGTCGGTCAGCCATCCTGAAATTACTCCAAGCTGAGCACACTTAACTTTGGAGTTCTTTCCGAATGGGCTCCCGGAAAAGAAGGAATTCTTTATTTATATGAGTAGTCTATCATTCCTAATAAGCCAGGCTATCACACGGCAGGACGGTAGCAGCTGGGCCCTGCCGCCACGCCGGCTGGCGGCAGGCCTGTGCGCTCGCTGCCCGCCTGCTGGTTTGTAGAAAGAAGGGGAAGGATCCAAGGCATGTTGCGCTGGTTTGTACTCGTAGTTGTTGCGCAATGAACGCCACACAAGTCCTCACGTGCGTCTGCTGACCTGTCCTTTGGTACTACGTATGGTTGCACACTTCCATTTGTTAGTTTTTTTTGGCGGGGTTTCTATATTTTTTTGCAGGGGATTTGCACTTGCTAGTTGCTGCGTCGCGTCGCTTCTTTTCTTTATTGCGTCGATGCTCAGCGCACAGGCCTGCCGCCAGCCGGCGAGGCGGCAGGGCCCAGCTGCTACAGTCCTGCCGCCAGCGCCTGAGGCGGCAGGGGCCCACCACGCCACGCCGTTCCGTCACGCCAGCCGATTCCCGTTATCCGCAGGCTGCCGCCTGACGCCGTGGCGGCAGGGGCTGCCGCCTAGCACCGTGGCGGCAGGTGCCACGTGTCGCCTGGCGCGCCTGCCGCCACGGCCGAGGGGGTCCTTTTTGTCTATTTCATCCGAAGGGGGTCTTTTTTGGCAATTCCGTTCGACAGATGGTCTCTTTCGACAAAAATTCGCATGTGCATGGTGGCGGGGTGTCCCAAAGCCACGCGGCTCGCACCACTCTGCATCGTTGGTTTCAGCACTCTCTTTTTTTCCTGGGGAAAATAATATCTACCTACACACGCACACACATGAACGATCGAGATGATCTGAACCACCCCTTTTTGGATGTAGATCACGACAACATTTGTAAAATGAATCACTCTACGATGAACCCCTCCATAAACCCACCGTACTAGGTGTGAGCCCAATCGATCTACCTGGAAAGGCCACTAGAAGCTTATCTAACAACCACTCACGCGTGGACCCGGCGGCCGGTGGGTGCTGCGTGTGCATGCCCCTTCCGTTTGCCGTGTTTCCCATCGATTGCTCCAATCCAAGCGAAATGCAAGTGGCAATCGATCCATGTTTTCGTGTGTGACTCGCACATACGACGCGCACCTGATTTTCGTTCGGCCAAACCAGATTCCTATCAGTTTATTTTCCTTTTTTGAGAAATACTCCTAGATCTTTATCAGATTGATCAGAGGACGGGGCAAAGGAAAAAGGGGTCAGGGGGGAATTGGCGAAGCATCTCGAGCCAAAGGTAGCACTCGTCGCGTGCACACAATAGAGCCTTGTCCACGAGTAGTTTGGCCGGATTTCTCTCTGCTATATATGGGGCAATTCTTCCCGTTTAAGCTAAGCAGTTCCTTGGCGTGACAAATGCCGTAGTCCTCGTCTGTCCCAGATGTCGCTCGGTGTGTCCTCTGCACCTTTTCGAGGCTGAGGTCCCTGATGGTAAAGCAAAGCTACTTGTACGCGATAAGCTGGCCAGTTTTGTGCGCGCCAAGTTCCTTAGCAGTTGCAGATTATAAGAAAAAAAGTGGTCACCAGGTCGATATGAGCACCCAAATATTCTCTCTCTCTCTCTCCCTCGCATAGTTGCACGACTATTTAAGTTCATTTTTTTTTTGCGGCGGAAAGGGATGGTTTATTAATCAATCAAAGGGCATTCAGCCTTACATAGGTTCTGGAAAATCGGCCGGTCCTAGAATCCGTACAGAAGTAACAGACACTTGGAAGTTGGAAATATGAGAAAATTTGTCCTAGAAGCATATGCTTTCATGTTGAAAAATATACTAAACCTCGAAGCTCCATTATTTTCGGAAATGGAATAATATGTGCATTTCCCGACGATTCCATAATTGCATATACATGATTTTGTTATTCTTCTAACAACATTTATAGTATATTGTTTGTTATGGGCTTTGAATGGCATCACGGATCATGATAATTTCATTTGCTCAACGACATTTTTTGCCTATTTTAGTGTCTGTTTGACCCATCATTCCCTACTTTTATGAGCACAACACGATTCACCAAAAAATTGCAAACTCACCCATTTGTAAATATTGCTACAAGGTTAGTTTGGTTAATCTGGCCCCTTTGCCGCCAGCTCTAGCAGTGTTGTTTGCACACGTATGTATTTTTTTTTGCGGGAACACACGTATGTATTTATATTAGCTCATAGTCATTTGTTGGTGAAGCACATCATTTGACAGTTTCTTCCGAGAATTTGCAAGCGTACAACCCATTTGACCGTGTGCATTTTTTGTTGTTGGTCTTTTAACACTTGGAAGTGCATCTTTTGTGTAGCACACAATTGACTAGTTCCCTAGGCCGACCCCCACAAGGTAATTGAAAATGAGAACAAGGATAGGAGGTGTATACTGCAAGCTTCTGATATCCCACACCCCCCGGGCGCTACTGAAAACCTAAGGTGACCTTTTAAATATATTTATTGTTTACAAATAATAATGCAGTTGGCGATAGAGCGTGGATTTACCAGCATGTCCAAGTTGACATTCCATGATTACAGCAAAATAAAAGAATGATCATGGGTTCCGGTGTACCCACATTCTAAAACTTAACAAATAATATATTTCTAAGGGATGAAAAAAAAATCAAAGAAAAACATGCATCTATATGTTGAGTTGAAACTTACACATAATTTTTTTTGTAGTATGACCATTTGTGACCTGGATGTTTTTCTTTTTGAAACTTATACATTTTAAGTTTCTCATTTATACTCTGGTCACAAATTGTATTTTGCAGTAAGGTTCGTTGAACACATAGATTAGTCTTACCGTTGACGCTGATCAATCTAGCACATAAATCACGAGGATTTCTAAAGGAAATATGGTATGGGTAGTCAGAAAAAAATTCCTCCATGGAATAACTTGCCTAGATGATCAACTCCCACAAGCAGGCTCAATCATAGAAAATTTCATAGACAACACCAAATTCTGCAGAAAAGTACTGTAGTTTATAATTCCTATCATTACAATACCATTAAAAGAAAAGCAAACAGAGCACTAAGAAGAACCAACATATACACGAACACTCGGCCACGCACGCGCTCTGCCTCTCTCACCGGACAAAAAACAGAGCAAGCTTCGCCATCTTTCTGCTCTGCTCGGCTCAAGCTGCGGCCCAAGGAAGGACGACGAAGAGGAGGAGCGCCTCCGCACGGACGCTAGCTAGTAGACGCCGGCGTTGGTGGCGAGCTTGAAGGACGCCGGGAGCGGGCTGCGCATGGGCGACCGGGGCGGCTGCGCGAGGCGGTGTCCGTCGGCGTCGTAGTAGATGACCCCGGAGAACTCCAGCGGCTGGCACCGCTCCCCCATGAGTATCTCCTTCCTCCACAGCCCGCCCTCCTCCTCCTCCCGCCCCGCCGTCTTCCCCTTGCCCGTCGGCAGCGAGAACGCCTTCCTCCACGGCGCCACGGCCGACTTGCCGTTGCCGGCGCCCATCCTCCTCGCCGCCCGCTGCAGCTGCCGCGTGCACGTGCTCACCAGCGCCGCCACCGCCTGCAGGAGGCTCGCGCCCATCTCCGGCCGATCTCCTGCGTTTCTTGGCTTCTTGCGTGGTCTGTGTGGTGCGTGCTGTAGCAGAGTTTACTGCTTTGGGGTGGTGGCCGTCTTGTTTGGCGGCATATATAGGCGGCGGGGGGCTCTCGGGGTGGTGGTGGTGGCGCTGCGCGAAAGTCAAACAAGTAGGTTGGAAAGAGATTTGTCTACTTAATTTACTACTAATCGGCGTGATCTAATCCTAAACGGATGGAATGCCATCTTCCTCTCACAAGAGAAAGAGAGTTTCTGCTGGAACTCCAGATTCACTACCATATCCCAGGCGCCTGATTGATATTCTTCGATGGAGTTTCCGTCTACTGCGATCAATGATCTTAGTTTTCCATAATAGTACATGTTTTCCATATATTTTCTACAATATAGTGATGAAGACGGCGGCTGACCTTTGGCAACCTGGCTCGTCGTCCGTCAGTGGATTTGGACAGGGCGAAACAAAAAAACGCAATAATTCATTTGACCTGATGTCGTCTGTGTTCACGTACTACGTACTTGAGCTCCAGTTTACGGCTCTTGTGATTTGTGAGGAGCGAGAAGGCGTCAAGACAATCACGCGGCATTAACCCTGCAAGATAACCTCTCCCGCATTTCTTCCTGGTTGACCCCGGATTAATTAAACCTGCGTGCCTTTTCACGAACCATATAGCTAAACGCCCATCGCTTTCGATTTTGTGTGAGCCGGCTAAAATGCGCAAATCAATCAGCGTAGCATTGCAAATTGCGGCGGCACCAAAAGAATCCAGAATAAATCATCGGAGGTGATGTTCTTTTTCCTGATCGCGCAAATTGTCTGCCATTTTTTAAATAGGGAGTAGGATACTACGGCTCCTCAGAAATTGATATGATCATATTAGCATCAGGAAGCTGCTGCTGCAGTTTGCCGGACAGTGGCGTTCCTCTTCCTCTGCTTCCAAAGACTCCAGCGGATGAGCATCACCGCAGATAAGTCGAAAGCCCTTTCGGCAAAAGTTGGGGCATCCGATTCTCTCGGGACCGATTGTGTACGGCATCCACATATGAGCTGCGGTGATGTCATTTCAGACCTTGACATGGTTTGATATCAGACCTCTTCGCATCGGAGACCAAATCGTGCTACGCTAAAGGCCCCGCTTGGGAGGCTTGTAAAACTGAGAGGAATTACCCAATGCCGTTCACGGATGAAACTGTCCTATACACATCCGGATATCCTTTCCATCGTGAACTGTCGTTTGGATACTTAGTGGTGGAGACGAGTGGTTCTCAAGTGAACTGAACCAACATATTTGCAGGGAAACAACAAGTCCTCCCAACTCATGCCTTGTTTTGTTGTAAATGTAAATTCAGTGTTTCTTAGATTCTGTTCCTGAATCCTGGCAGTGTAGTTGCATGAAACTAGTCATCTTTGTAAACAAATAACAATGCTAAGACCGATACGGAACTGCATTGTTAGGCCCCCGCAGCCCCCGCGTCTCTCCCGTCCCGGGCGACTCGGGTGGCGCCCCAAACCCTAGCCGCCGGGCCGCCATCTCCGCACTCTCCTCCCTCCGCCGCCGCCGGAGGACGCCACGGGACTAAGTCCGGTGGCCGACGGCGGTGGTGGTGAATGTCTTCCTTGTCTCGCGATGGAGGGGGTGGGGCGGGACCTCCTCCCGCGAGGTGGCGCGGCCGCGATCTAGATCTTGGCGGCACGGCGGCTTGCTCCGAGCGGAGGCCTTGGGCGGCGGCGGCGCGGTGGACGCCGTGGAGGACCTAGCTGGAAGATCGAGCCAGGTGCATGCGGAGGTGGACTCTGGCCATGGCCTGGCAGGCGTGGTTGCCTCGCTGCGCGGCGGCGGATGCCGGGGCGGCGGCCCAGGGCGGTGGCGGTCGGCGAGGCCCAGATCGTTCTTGGCTGCATAGCGTGAACGTACTCATGTCCAAGGCGGAGCTGCTCCGGCGGTCCGGCGGATTCGACCCCGGATCCCGTTCGGTACTGAGACGGTGAAGAGGGTGCTTGGGATTCATCCTAACGGCTCTTCCGGCATGGCGCGGTGGGGTGGCAACACTCCATCCATGCTCCAATGGTGGCGCCCTTCGGCAACGGCCGGAGCGTCAGGATACACCGCGATGGCAGTGCGGCTGTGGATGATCGCCGGATCTGGGCGGCCAGCTCCGGGGCTTTGAAGGTGGTCTTGCAGATGCACAGGTTGTCGGTTGGATGTTCTTGGGACGGATCCGGGTGAAAACCTGGTCTTCGGCCGGTGGCTGGAGCCGGTGATGGTGACGCCCTTGGCGTCATTTCCTTCATGAAGGCATCATCGAGGTGAAGCTCCCAACTCCTCCCGCTACCTCCGGGGAAACCCTTGATCAGTTGATCGGATGATGGCGGCGCTCTTGTGTCGTTCCCTCCTTGGGGGTGTCATTCTTGGAGGTGTGCATTGGCTCGAGGGACCAGTGGACGATTTTAGCGGTGGATTGGTGTTTCATGTCACGCATCGACGATGTGGAGTCTCGGCGGCGTGGCGCAGCAGGGTCTCGGCGACGGATGTATGATGATGGACGCGCGTAGGTAGGTGGCGTTGTCTGGCGTCGTGGTGGCGTAGACGGCAGGCCTGGCAAGGTCGATGCGTCAGTACCTGCTCTGAAGATGGATCAGTGGAAGACGGCGGCGGCGGCCTCTGAGAGTGCACTGGACCGGTGTGTGCCCCAGACCCAGCAATGAGGCTTGGTTGTGGCCTACGGCTTTAGATGTTAGGCTTTGGTGAGAGGTCTGTTTGGTACTCGGCTCGGACAATCGGCACCCCTTTATCAAGTGGATAGGAGTAGTGACATATGTTGCCAAAATGATGGCTTCAGACTTACTGATGTACTCTAAGTTAGTACAAAGTTAAGTCACTTATTTTGGGACGGAGTGAGTATTACTTTGTAAGATTTTTGTGAATAATTAATAAAATTGGTTGCATGCATCGCCCAATGCAGAGGCCGGGGCTCATCCTCCTTTTCAAAATAAAAATAAATAACAATGCCAACTCCAAGTTTATCTGCAGTGTTCTGAAGAGAAATATGTAGAACAGAAAGTAGTCTTCTTTGTACTAATTATTATTGAAATCATGAACTTAGATTTTGGAACAGAGGTAGTATGAAGTTACGCATATCTTCATCTTGCAGCAGCACGCGAAGCATATCTGTCTTTAAGAAAAAAACTAATAAAAACATGTTGATTCAGTTGGTCGAACAATTCCAGTCAAGTGTCAATGTAGTCAAGCTGAGAGGATCTCCAATAGACGGTCCATAGGTAAAAATAACCAACTTTTGAAGCTTCGAGAGCAAAAAACGCTGCTCCAACAAATGGTCCATATGTAAAAAAAATTACATCACCGCCTCCCGAAGATGTAAAATACAACACTTCGTGATGCAAATTTGCATCACGAGATACATCTGATGTAAAACCGCGGCCGCCCGCGAAACCACCAACCGCCCGTTCATTTCATTTCCCCGCCCGCCCGCGACCCGCCCGTCCGCCCCCCCCCCCCCCCCCCTGCCGCCTTCTCCGCCATCGCCGCCGCGGCGAACTCGCCCTCCGCGACCGCGTCCATGCCGCCGCCCCCTGCCCGCCGGCCCGGATTCGCGCCGCCCCGGCTGGTCGCCACCGCGCCGGCGGTTCCTACGAAGGCGACGAAGGCACGAGGCGGAGGCAAACAGCCGGCGAAACGCGGCCGCAACCCGGCCGAAAGTGCGGCTCGGCCGGCCAAAATCTCGAAGGCAGCCACGGCGGCTCGGGCCGACGATTCGCAGCCACGGCCGGCGGCGTCCTCCAGCAGCCAAGGAGCCGTTCCTCGACCTCCGCCGCCGCCACCGCCGGCCGTGGAGGAAGATGTGGCCACGCCGACGGCCACCGCCTCCAACATGTTCGATGATATGTCGCAAAGGTAAAAAAAAATCTTTTGTGCTCTCGTTTGTTGTTTCAAATTGAATGTGATGTTGAATGTTTGTACGTCCAATTGTAGTCTTGATGATGAAGCTTTCATGCACGCGACAAATGTGGCAAATGATGATTATGTGTTGCACGAGTATGTGTCACAAGAATATGAAACCCAATATGGTGATGACATTCTTGACATGGACGATGAGGGCTTTGTTGCGAAGGGAAGAAGTGGAAATTATACCAATGCGGAGGATGTGTTGATATGCACCGCATGGAAGAAAGTCTCTCAAGATGCATCCGTTGGAAGCGACCAAACAGTAAACACCTATTGGCAACGCATCAAGGATTACTTCGATGAGCGCAACACAAGTGGTCACTTCCGTTCGAGCGACTCTCTTCGCCAACGTTGGTCCACCATCAACGCCGAATGCCAAAAGTGGGCCGGTTGCTTGTCAAATGTTGCTCGCATGAACCCAAGTGGTTGCGGTGATAGTGACTTGGTAAATATTTCCTCTTTGTGCGTGCTTTCTCAAATATTGGATTGTTCCACATTTTGATGATGACGTGTTGGTTGTTTTATTGTAGAAAATGATTGCGCAAGGATTGTTTCGAGAAAGGAACATGAAAGGCGAGAAGAAGAAGAAGAAAGGAAAAGCTTTCACTTTTCATCATTGCTACAAAGAGCTCAAGGATGAGGAGAAGTGGAAAACTAGAGAGACTTTTGATGCTTCGAAGAAGAAGAGTGTGGTGATTGAGGATGAAGAAGATGTCGCCGGTGAGGAGAGAAGGATCCCCACTCCTCACTCCGCGACAAAATCTTATAGGCCCGATGGAAACAAGAAAGTGAAGGGAGCCAAGGCCGGAGACAATGATCTCAAGGAAGGATTTGATGCCATTGTCACGGCGAGGAAAGAATATGCCGAAGAAAAAAGAATGTTGAAGCTCAAGGAAATAGAGGAGAGGAGTGAGGCCGAGCGGCGGAGGGCGGCGGCCGAGGAGAAGAGGGCGGCAGCCGAGGAGAGGTTGGCGGCGGCCGAGGAGAGGAAGGTGGACCTAGAGGAGAAAAAGGCCGCGGCCGAGGAGATGAAGATGGTCGACAAGAAGGCACTCAAGTTTATGTTTATGGACACATCTACTCTTGATCCCAAGGCAAAGGCCTATGTTGAACTTTGTCGCGATGAAATGCTCATGAAGAAGCAAATGCTCATGAGAAAAATGATGATGGGAGGAGGCATGGGAGGAGGCATGGGAGGTGCCATGGGTGGCTACATGAACATGATGGGAGGTGCCATGAATGGTGCATTTGACGGAAACATGGGAGGTGGCTTCGGTGGCAACATGGAAGGTGGCTTTGGTGGCATGGGAGGTGGCTTCGGAGGCAACATGACCGGCATGGGAGGTGGCTTTGGCGGCAACATGATGGGTGGCTTCGGAGGTGGCTATGGCGGCAACATGAGTGGCGTTGGAGGTGGCTTCGTCGGCAACATGACCGGCATGGGAGGCAATGAAGGTGCTTTCGGTGGTGCTCCCGGCAACGAGACTTCACCGCTTCACAACGTCGACAAAGAAGCCGGTGATGATGATGATCGTACCACGGTTCACAACGCCGGTGGTGTTGATGACCCGCATGAATGATATTCATGTGCATTTTAATTTGTAGGGCGAAAAACTTTGATTGGGACGATGCACTTTTGGTAGAGGGATTTGAAACTATGATGATGATGATGCACTTTTGTTAGGGATTTGAAACTATGATGATGATGCACTTTAATTTGAAATTTTAAGTGATATTTCAATGCATAACCGCGGCTGTACAGCGGCTGAACAGCAGCCGCGCGGCCGGCGGCCGGTTTTTACATCTTCGTTTTGGACCGTCTGTTGGAGTTGCTCTTTTACATCTCCGTTTTGGACCATCTGTTGGAGTTAAGCCTTTTTCGAAGATGTAAAAATCACTTTTTGGTGCTCCAAATTTTTACATCACCGGTTTGAAGCACCAAAATATACATCATCTATTGGAGATGCTCTGAACATGCGAACCGGAGCACTTGGAAAAAAGTAGATTCAGGAGTGGCCTTTTGTGATCTTGTCAACATTTCAAGTCAAAATTCCTATCACATAGTACTGGTACTACCCCCTCCGTTCCTAAATATAAGTCTTTGTAGAGATTCCACTATGAACCACATACGGATCTATATAGATGCATTTTAGAATGTAGATTCACTCATTTTGCTCTGTATGTAGTTCATAGTAAAATTTCTACATAGACTTATATTTAGGAACGGAGCAAGTAGTATATAGCAGCAGGAAAGACCAGCGGAATGTTTGGGAATGATGGCAGTCAATCACCAAACATAGCCCATCCGGTTAGGTGAAAACCACACTTTTATGCATCTCTCCACCAAAACGTGCGTCATTTGAATATTTATCTGGGTATGCGCGGGCTGGCTGAACAATCTTCAGTCTGGAGTGGACGTCGTGCGTTAGGGCATCTCCAACAATTGTAAGATAGGTGTTGGTAAATTTGCCACCTAGGACATAGTGATGATGTGGCATGTAATAAATGTGAAGAGAGAGCAATGTTGTATGTAGATTAACCAACAACCTTTACACAAGCTCCAAGGTGAAATAGAGAGCAATCACATTTATTTTCTCACCATCTATTGGATAACTTAGATACAACCTATTAAAGTAGTTGTATGATAACTTGTTGGTTGATGACATGAACATTTTATCAATAAGACTTACATACAACTTGTTTAGGGCGCATGCACGGAATGGCGAACCGGATTCTTTGCTCTCTCGAACAAAAGGCAGAGGCTGTGTTACTTTGCAGTTTCTTATTATATTGGAATAATATATGGTCAGAATCATCAGTGGCCATCAAAGCACTATTGTACACTCCTATGTTTGTAGTTGGAGATCCCGAGAGGAAATGAACTTATCGTAGCGCTCAGAAATCGACGTAACAGGCGGTTTCGTCAGGTGCTACCAAGGACGGACGAACGGGCACGGCGCCGGAGGTCGTCGTCGTCGTGTTCGTACCGTGTCGCATCGTATCTTCTCGGGAAGCTGCGTTTCTGTTAGGCGCGGCGCTCTGTGTGTGTACGCCGGCCGGCCCCGAGTTGGCCACCCGAATAAATGCGTGGGCGCGGCAGCACCGGACGATTTTGTTGCCACTGGCTTCTCTTTCTCTGGTCAGTTCACACTTGATCCAAAAACCTCATCGCAGACTGCATTCTCCGTTTGGCGCGGTTTGGCCTTGTCTGATGTTGGGTGTGTTCGTATGTCCGTTTCTCCCCCTGCCGAACAGAACATGGAGGGAGATAATGACTACAGTACAAGTACGAGGACCGCCGCGTTGGGGATACAATGTTCTTGGCCATACTTAACCTTTTCCAAAGACTCGAGTCGGTCACTGCTCCGCCCGCACTCGGCGGTGACTCGACTAAAGAGTGACAAACTGTTAACTATTGACTCTTCTTAAAAATAAACTATTATTGAATGTAAATAATATACATAGAGTAGCGTATACCCCCTTTGTCCCATAATATAGTGCACATTGGTTTCATATAAAAGCTTTAAATTACGAATTGTACTGATTCATATGAAACGTGGTAAAACTAGATGAAACTTGGCAAAAGCTTTAATATCTTTAATAGTATTTTAAAACTTCTCAAAATGTATTTAAGAATGGTCTTGTTTGAAAGTCCCCGTCGCAAGGAACACAAATATGCAAACAAAACATAAATTGGACTTTCAGTTCAAAACATATACAGTAGTAGAGTTAAAACTAAAAGTCGAAAGAAAAGGCAAGCAAATTGGGATGGGTGAAACATGCAACCTCTCACAAAAGCATGCATGCAGGGAGCTCCCAAAGTAATCAAAGGATTAAACCATGCAGGGAATGAGCACGCTTTCTGAATTGCGGGTCAATCGTGGGTCCATGAAGTGCGTGAGCGGGCCGCTGCGTGGCCCCGAGAAATTCCAGTATTTGGGGACTGAGGGAGTACTGCATATGCACCAATTTTAACTCGATCCATTTGGTTCCTATTTCAGCGTTCGATATTATCTTCCCGGGCTGCAGTGAACCGATGGCGTCCCTCACAAATGACTTGACTTGAATGGTTGCCCACTACATGGTCAGCTTCCGTTGAATATAGTGTGAGTTGACATACGAAGTAAAAGGAACAGGTCTTCATCTACATGGTCAGCTTGGAGTGTTCTGGTCATAGTACTTTTTTTTTCTTCGAAACGAGGGGAACACCCTCGGCTGGTCATAGTACTTGGAGTGGGGGCAATTGACTGGTTGAACGTGCTGAACTTGATGGAAGAGCCAGCGACATGATTTTAGACGTTTCAGCCGTTTGGGCTGAAGCAGTTTATTTTAGGCTACCGGAAACTACCCAATCCCGAGCGAGCATGAGCTCATCCGTCGGCCAGTCAGTCCATTGCTTGAAAAACGAGGCATGACCAAGATTTGGAAATTGTCACGTTCTGCGATTTTTCACATCTACGTACTTTTTTTTTTTGAACACAGTACAGACGCAAGCGCTCATATACACGCGCATACACTCACCCCTATGAACGCACACACGCACACCCTACCCCTATGAGCACCTTCGAGAGACTGAGCCGGCATATCATCTTAAAATTTACGAAGTCACCGTAGGCACCTCATCATCGACGGGATACTTTTTTTTTTGAACACAGTACGAACGCAAGCGCTCATATACACGCGCATACACTCATCCCTATGAACGCACACACGCACACCCTACCCCTATGAGCACCTCCGAGAGACTGAGCCGGCATATCATCTTGAAATTTACGAAGTCACCGTAAGCACCTCGTCATCGACGGGATACTTGGTAAGTTATTTGTGATGAAAAAGCAGCACAATGGATGATTTTGATGTAAGATATTTTTTGCAGAGGCAATGGTAAAGATTCACGAAGTCGGCAGCAACAAACATGGTTGTACCGGCTTTTATCTTTCGAGGGAAAAAAAGGGCACTCCTTTCCCCCCGCAAAAAGAAAAGAGGGAAAAGAAAGGGCAAATGTATATGCCAATTTCTGTCTTTCACATCTCACCGACGACAAGGCACTAACGCTAGACTAGATGCATATTCCAGAAACTGAACCTAAATACGAGAACAAAATGAAAACTCCTCCGAGTATATATTTGAAATTGAAAATTTTCATTTCTGAAGGTTTGGAAATTTCAGAGGGTCCCGACTCCTCATATCTCCCAACACTGATATGTAACCAACAGACCGGTTACCTACCAGCTACCATCAGTTCTTTTCCCCGCGAAAATGCGACACCGGCGATTGTGGGTCCACCGGCAATAGCTGGCCGTTTACACCGGTGCTCATGCTCGGCAGTGTATCACCATCATCAACCAGTGACATACGCTAATTCTGCGTATCGACCTCAGCACTGAGCCACGCAGCAGGTATAGCAGTCAATGCCTGGACATGGACATGGCAGTGTACCTAACCTAACAATTCGCTGGTCCAGGCTTGTACCTACACTTTCTCGGGTCAAGACTCAGGACATAGACTACTACCGGTTCATATCTCGACCTGTTCCTTGACGACCAGGACATGGCTGAAACTTCCACAACACTGAATGAATAACTTATCCTTACCAACTTCAAAGGCACAGATGTGTTGTGCAGCACAGATGTATCAGCAAAAAGGCATTAGAAACGGATGACGCTACAGGGTTTGCTTACCTGTCCAATGCCACCAGGAAAGGGAAATACTTCCGAGTATTCAGAATGCCAGGAAGCAATCGGCAATAGGATGAACTGTTGGAAGCCAGTGGAACTCAAACTGAAACTGCCCCTGGTTTTGTATCAGGCAGTGTGGAGCAGAGGCAACATGTACAGTGCCACACTCTGCGCATGGCTAAATGGAGCCATTTGGAATGCCGGAGTTTAAACCAATCATCTTGGAGCAAGGCATTTCGCGTTGACCAATATCCTCGCCCTGTCACCCAACCGTGCCATGTCTGCTTCAGAAGAAGAAAAACAACGTGAGCGAAATGGCTCACAATTCTAGCCAGTGGAAAGCTAATAACACTACTTGGAAACTCTTTTGAGATAAGCAATTGGTTCTGAAAGATTTCGACATATCAGGATTCTAAATACCAAAAGCAGGACGACACGGAATCATTCTGCAGCAATAAATGTGGTCTCGCGGTTTGTTAAAAAAATTAAGTACGCGAAGAATGGAAAGCAGATCATAATAAATATAGAAAAACAGCTTCATAAAGCTTAGATGACAAACCTCCGATCTCACCACGCAAGCCTAGAAAAACTATATCTTCAATTGTTCATAGGGAAATGCTTGTTGTCCATTATAAGGAAAGTCTGTAAACATATGGATGAAACATGATTGATTGTATTGATGATTTTTCATGAAGGCTAGCCTGAAGCAGTAGCAAACTGAATTCATTTACATACAAGTATACTGGAGTACAATTAGTAGCAGACCGCAATCTGGCAATTCTAGCATGTAAGCAATATCACATTGCCACCATTTTTCTATGTTGACTAGTGAATGGCACTAGCCCAGTAAGTAATACTCCCTCAGAAACAATTACTCCCTCTGATCCATATTACTTGGATCGGAGGGAGTACTAGATACGCAAAATTGGCCTGCATTGTACTATGAGGTACAAGCTCACAAAAACAGAGCACTTCATGCAGCAATATGCATAAAAAATTGTCAGAATTATTTACTAAAACCACAAAAATGCAGTACCGGCACTGAATGACTGAATCGATTCTATCATACTCGTTCAGAATTCAGTGCATAACTACTTATTTATATATACTCCCTCCGTTGCGAATTATAAGATGTTCTAACTTTTTTCTGAATCGGATGTATATAGACGCGTTTTAGTGTGTTTGTTCACTCATTTCAGTCCGTATGTAGTCCATATTGAAATATTCAAAACGTCTTATAATTTGGAACAGAGGTGATATCAAACAGCTACGAAGAATTAGTGCAAAGGAGCCTTCTAAAAAGGTCAATGTTCAATTATGCAGTATTCGAGTAGAAAACGTAAACATCTGAAAGATAATAAAACAAAATATATGATTAAGCTTGAATAAATGAAATGATGAAGTATACTTCACAATGCCAAGCACGGTATAAATTAATCTATATTCATTTTAAATTTATAAAAAAAAACCTGCAAATTAATCAGGAATTTGATGATTTCACAATCCTAGCACACATACCAAAATAGTTTATGCAGGCAATGGGTTAAACATGAAACCACTGCAGTCCTAAATAGATTCATAATCAGAAAGATTAGGAAGTACAAAAAATCGAAATATAATTTCTCAGACAGCTGAGTTGATTGTTAAACTTCTCTCTCTGTGTGTGTGTGTGTGTGTTCTCTGTTCAAGAAGATTGGTAGTGGCCGCAACAACTCTCTATAATTAACTGCAAAGCTGCTGAAATATATCATATTCCTTATTAGTTATTACATCAAAAAATGGTAACTGAAGCATTACCTCTCCGTATTGTGTATATGCAATTTTCTGGCTAAAACTCCGAGACTATTAAGTAAATCTGTTCATCACGGAAACAAACATGTCTCATGGGTCCAGAAATGCTGAACTATATGGTAAAGAAATGCTGAGCTACCAAATCTTCTTTTGTCGGTTTATAAGATAGTATTCCCCTTGAGTCAGTGAAAAAGAAAACATCTACCTGTTCTTAATTAACTGCATCCATGAATGTGAAGATGCTATATACCTCCATATCAATATACTCCTGAAGTTTATATGAAGCACCAAGTCTTAATCTTTATAAAATACTAAGCACTTAGCTGCAAGTTTCAGATCCTGAAACATCGCAACGTAAAAGTACAGGATGCTGTTGACATCACCGCCTGCAACCAGTTTAATGCACCATCATATACATATTGAGTGAGAGATAACATGCTATACTATTGATAGAGAAAATTGCAAGGAAAGAAACCTAAATTCATAATTTGAACAGATAAGAGAAAGCTCTAAACAACAGTTTCTCATGTACGTTTTCACATCATTAGATAGAAACTGCCCAAATGAAGCATCAACAGAGAACTGCCGGAAATATTGAAGAGCTCTGCCCAAATAAATTCTTCAGATGAATGTAATACAACTGAATCCACACTTCAAAATAGTAAGTCTATGCAGTTAAGAATATAACCTACCTTTTCATGGAGAACTGGCAGAATGCATAGAAAACATGGTAATAATGGCAATTCAAGCATCTGAAGAATCCAATGATGCCAAAATTGCTTCTCCGGTAAAAATATCCAGGAAACATATTTGCTGCCACTGTTCACACTTTACATGCTCCATATTATTGATGTGTCCAAAGGAAAAAAATGTTTTTACTTGCTTTACTAAGAAGTATGTGGTAGAGGATTGATGAGAGATACAGATTCTAATATGGTGAAAGCACTGTTATTATACAACAGTACACATAAAACTAGTTCAGCATTTGTAGAGCGAATATCAAGGCAATCATTTAACAATAAACATTGATTTTTTTTAATAATATAATTTGGACTCAGCACAAGTCATAACAATATAGTATGGTCAAAACTTGCAAGCAACCCCCTCATTTCTAGGAAGAAGAGACACAGAGTCAGAAACAAATGGGTCAAGGACAGCAGGAGAGGAAGGACAAGTGATACTCATATAGGTCTGGCAAAAGCATCACCATACAGCAAATATATTTCTCATATAGGCTTGAGGGCATGCAGATAGGGAGACGAGCAGGTTAGATATTCTCAAAAACAAGCATAATGATTAATAGCTATCACTTTATTGTGTCAAAATCTTGATATGAATGAATGAGTTAGTACCACAATATTACAGCGTACAACAAATGGAGTTCAGAAAAACTCAAGCAAGTGTATGCTCCTATGGTATTATCAAGAAATCATAGAGAGAGAAAAAAAATCCTCAGAACCTCCAAATCTCATCCCAACATTTGTCAATCACTCTCCAAACCCTCTTCCGCCGGCAAACACCTCTCACCACCATCTCCAAAATGGCAGCCTCTGGCACAATATACTTAGCCAGCATCACCATCACGACCTCCGCAGCTGCCTTATTCCTTTTTCTATTGCATAACCTCAACACTAGGCCCTCTAAGAACTCCCTCCCTTTACCCTGTCCAACCTCAATCTCCCGCAAGAACGTGTTGCAAGTCACTGTGTCTGGATCACAACCATGGTCAAACATCTGGTTGAGCAAGTCCATTGCCCGAGGAAGGTCCTTCGCCCGGAGCAACCCATCAAGCAATACATTATAACAGATAACATCTGGATCAGCATCACCCCTTGCCAACATGTCATAGAACAGTCGTAGACCACCATCTACCATCCCAGAAGCACACAAGCCCTTGATCATGGAAGTATAAGCAATTGTATCGGGTGCACAGCCACGACCAAGCATGTGCTTCCAGACCATCATAGCATCCTTTGATCTCCCTATATTGCACAATCCACTGATCAATATGCTATAAGTAACAGCATTTGGTGTGCACCCAGCACTTAACATTTCCTCCCAGATAGAAAGAGCCTGTGATGAATCTCCAATTTGGAAATATCCCCGAACCATCGAGCTATAAGTCATGATATTTGGTATACATTTTGCCTCAACCATCTCTTCAAACAACAGTTCGGCCTTAATCATCTTCCCACACCGGGCAAAGCCATCAATCATCGCCGAATACAAAACAATGTTCGGCCTTACACCACTTGCTACCATTGTGTCCCACACTGTTGATGCCCTATCGACCTCTCCTGACTTGCAAAACCCAGTGATCACGGGCGAGAACACAAACTCATTAGGTGCAAGACCCTTCTTCCTCATTTCCTCAGTCACCTTCCATGCATCCTCCAGTTTTCCACACCTCACTAGTCCATCTACAATTGCCCCATACGTCATCACAGTTGGCGTCACCTCCTCCCTCTCCATTCTCCTCATGACCCCCATCACGGCACTGGTCCTACCGCAGACCAACAACCCATGCAGCAGCACATTGTATGTCGCTGCCGATGGCGTGCAGCCCTTTAGCTGCATAAAAGAAAACAGCTTGGCCGCCCCTGTAACATCTCCGGCACGCAGCATTGCACTCAGCACAGGATTAAATGCCTCGGCGGCCACCACCCCATCCACCACCATCTCGTGCACCAGCGCCACAGCATCATCAACCCGCTCTGCATCGGCGAGCGCAGACACAACCGTGGAATATGTGAACTTATCCGGCGGAAGTTTCCACCCTGGAATGCTCTCGTGGAGAACACGTAGGGCGATTTCAAGATAGAGCCGGTGGTTCCTTGGGACCAGAGAGAAACAAACGCACTTGAGGAGGAGGTTGAAGGAAAGGAGAGTGGGGGCGAGGCGGGGAAAGCGGCGGAGCGAGTGGAAGAAGAAGGCCGGGAGAAGGTGCGGGGGGAGGGGGAATCGGAGGAGGGCGGAGTTGAAGGAATGATGGGCGGTGGTGGCGGAGGTGGGCGGGCGGAGGAAGAGGCGGAGCGCGAGGAGCGGCCGGGGCGAGCGGGAGAGGGCGGCGACGAGGTGGGGGAAGATATGTGGGGAGGCGTCAGTGGGCAGGCGGTGGAGGAAGCCGAGGACGGAGGAGACGGAGGGGCTGGGGGAATGAGCGAGCGAGCGCGCGATGGAGAGGAGGGTGGGCGCACCGGCGGCGGGGAAGAGCTCGTCGGCAAGCGGGGATTCGTCGTCGGAGGATGAAGAGACGAAGGAGTCGGAGTGGGAGAGGCGAGCGGCGGCGGCGGCGGCGTAGAAGGGTGGCTTGGGGATGAGGCGTCGTAGGGGGAGAGGGGAGGTGGGGGAGGGCATAGGGGGAGGAGAAGCATGGCGGAGGGTGGGCGGCGGGGTTTAGGGGAAGGGGCGGCGAGGAAGAAGCATTGGGCTGGGCATTTTGGCAAACCCTCGCTCGCACTAGGGTTTACAGGGAGTTTGCTATAGTGAACGATACTACACCATTATAGTATATTGTTATTGTGTAGTCCTCCGTATCAAAATGATAGTGCATACTATCATTTTTTCATTTTTCCAGAAAAACTTTAATCTATGCATAGTCAATCATGACAGTATAGAGAACACCAGAGGTAACAACAATTACCACATAGTGGCAACTATAAGCACTGGAGCAAGCCGAAGACGCACCACCGTCATCGCCCCTTCTTCACCGGAGCCGGACAAACTTTGATACAATAGGCAGTCGGGTAGTCCACAGGACCAACGCACCAGAGCGGCAACTATTGCCGATAAAGATAATCATAGACCAGAAGGATCAAATATGTAAAGACCCAAACAAAGACTGGGTCCAAACGGATCCACCGAAGACCACCACCGACTGAATCCTGCAAGATCCAACGGAGACACACCTTCACACACTCTCCGACAACGCTAGACGCACCATCAGGATGAGGATCAAACGTGGGGGACATTGTTCCTAACGAGGGACATCGCCGCTGACGCATAGTCCCAACCAAGACGTTGAACCTAATAAGAACAAGAGCAGGGTCCCTCCCGTCGGCCCGGGGGGGGGGGGGGGGGGGGTTGAGGTCTTCCGCACCTCCACGGCCCAAAGGCCATCGGAGCTAGGGCGGACCCGTGGCCGCGCCATGGGGGGAGGAAACCTGATTGCCTGGGGTCTATTTATGAGGAGGAGGAAAATAGACTACTAGATGACCTGTTGCGCCCTTAGCAATGCAACCAAAAGCCATATAAACTATTTGAATGAGTTTTTCTCCACAATATCTGTAAAATACGATGTCAATGATTATGCTCATGTTTTCTTATTTTACACTCATCCTTTATTGGGCTAGTCCTTTAAGGAGCATCACATGACCGTATGCGACCAAGTTAACACCAAAACAGATGAACTGGTGGCGAAGATGCCACGTAGGTTCATGAAGCTACTGATGCGATCCGCTGGATCGGCGGGACGCACATACAGAGCCCGTGCCTGGCACGCCAACTGACGGTGCATGATTCCGTTAGTACCCTCGGTAGGGTACCTAACGTGGCTGGAAGTCTTAGATCGGAGGCCGCACAAGATCTTTACCCAGGTTTGGGCCTCCGGTGAGGAGTAATACCCTACGTCCTGCTTGCTATTGTTATTCATGGTGTGTATACCTTGGACGAGGGACTACAATGGTGTGTATGAAGTGCTACCGAGAGTCTAATCTACGAGAATAGATGGGAATGAGAGCCCTCCTGGCCTCACCTTATATACACGGTGGGGGCTAGGGTTTTACAAAGAGGGAGATGCCATCTAGGCTGACGTCAACGTAGACTTGGGGGCCAAGATGATCTGTGGACGCCTATCCGTTCCTCCGGGATCCTTCCTGTCGTCAGGCACGTGGTGGGCCTCCTGGGCCCCCAAGAAGGCCTGCTGCCGAGCTCCATGTAGATGAGCCACCCCCGGTGTACTACACCGTCACGCAAAAACTAAATACAACCAAGTCAGGTGAACTATCCGAAGGATATTTTTTCAGACACATTTGCAAAACATGATGCCAATGACTATGATCATGTTGTGTTTTTACATGGGCACATACAAACCCAGGTAACACCAAACCAGATGAACCAAGCACCAGAAACATGACCCAAGCATACAGAGAACCAACCTTCCCAGCGACGTCCTAACGGCAACCAACAACGCACCCAAAGTGGCCAACAAAATGGAGCCGAAAAGCAACGATCCTGAACCGACCCGGCAACAACGCGGAGGATAACCCAACCCGATGCATGCCAATAGCCGAATAAGCCGCATACCTAGCCACTTGGGGATCCATGTCGCGTGAGACGAGGGTGTTTCTGGGGATCCATAACATATCACACTTGGAAATAACCTGCGTATCACCAATTATTATAATTAGTTTAGTTAGAAGCAACAACTTAGTCGGAAAAGGTAATCAAAATTTGCCGCATTCGTAAGTATGAATGGTGATTAGTTAGGCATGATAGGTTCACTGCAGAGTGATGTTTAACATGCAAGAACCTGAAAGAAACTAACTTTGATGAATCCATGGATGGATCTCGTCGGGTAAGGTCACATGGATGACAAGGCCGGGTTGCGTTATATCCATTAACATTTGTGTACCGACTCCAAACGAGTAACACATAGCGAAGTCTTTCCAAATGTCCCCATCATGGTAGGAGCGGCCTTCTTCATCGTTGTTGAGCCAAACTTGGAATGTATATCCATGGTTTGTCTGCAATGTGACCTCAGTAATGGAATATATTTTTATGGAAAGGCCAAACTTTTGTAGTACATGTGTTCTTGCAAAGCAAGAAATGTACTGCGGGAAATAATATCAAAATATAATTTGGGAGAAATGGAATGTTATTTGATAGTCCAAATTGTGTCTTGTTTTTACCCTTTGTTTTGTGCCTACGTAGTAGGCTTTGCCGGCTCTTACCGCGGTCATGCACCTCCTTTTGCATGTGTTTCACTAGGATGTCGTTTTTGGATGCGTCTAGGAGTTCAAGGAAAGAATGTCAAGATTAGGTGATAAAATCACGTCAATAAACCTGATAATGTATTACCATAAAATTATAAAGCATCTGGGAGAAGAACGAAATCACCATGAGGCATCCAGGGCGATCGACGACGCACGGTACGAGTGCGCGCGCTCGTACCACCGCTCATACCACGTGCCTTCACCGCCACCTGGTCAACTACTTCAACCCAGTGCGATCGGATCGTGGATCAAACGCCCAGAGACCCCGGAAACTCATCTAGAGCAAAGAACCCTAGCCCTCGGAAGGCATCCGAAGGGGGAATCAGCAGGGAGGAGATTGCCATCACCGTACATTAATCATCTTCACCTCCATCCATCTCCATCTTGTTGTAATACCGAACCCTTGTGGATCCCTATGTGTATTACCTGATTATTTCATCCATGTTTACCACTGCTATTCGTATGATGTTTGTCGTCTCTATGCGTGAGTAGTTCCCATAGTTCTCGTGGATATGGATGAACCTTGGTATGTATAGGAGCTGAAATATTAATAATGATATGAGATTCTCTGTTGAATGTTTGGTTTAATAGCCATCGTGAATGCCATGAAGGTTCCCACTCAACATTTCTGCCGTAAGGCCACGAAGCATATTACCGTCGTTGTAAAGGTTAAGAAGTTGAGGTAATTCAAGGTGACAGTAAAAGCCTCTATACCTCGCCTTTGCAATTGATAGGGAAGTAACGGAGAACCCTTGGTGAGGTTGTGTCCACGGGCAAACCCTTAATTACCGTAGTGAGAACCAGAGCGTGGAAACTACGGTACTGGCGTGCGTGGTACGAAGTCTATTTCGAGTAGAACATATTTTGTACTTGGACCGCCCAGTCAAAAATATCAAGAGTGACTCAAGTATCCAGCTTAGAACTATGCGGTTGCATATGTTACATTGGACACATACCAATCGGAATTCCGGACTCCCTGCGAACGCTTTAATCCTCTGTCGATTTCAACGCTTTATTCGCTCTGATGTGCTCTTTTAATTCGTTTACGTTATTTACTTTTGTTCGCACCCAAATCAAATTCATTACTATGTTTTTTTCCTTCTTTTGCTTTGCCTCTACAACTAACTTGCAGGCACATCTTCATAAGTCTTTGTAAGGGACAAAATCCACTTCATGTGCTCTCTGTGGAATTGATACTCTTACTTCAAAAAGAGTACAATTAAATCTTGTGCACATGCAGGCCATCAAGATTTTTCAGGCACCATTGCCGAGGAGCTGAGCGCTTTTGAGATTTCTTTTGAGTTTTGATTTATTTTGTGTTCTAATAGTTTTTGTAGGTTCTGAGCAATCATGGTCGCGTATGAACAAATTTACCAGCTTGTTGCGATTAAAGTCTCAAGGTCTTGTTTGGGTGATAGCTTTATATCTTTGAGGTCGAGACCCGCCGATTGAAATTAACTCTCGGCTACTCAGTATATTGTAAAGTAGACCATTCTATGGGATGGTACGAAAGATCCGTACAAAAGAAAGGTAGTTTTTGCGCCCCCACCAAGAAAAAATACCATTTTTCCACGGCACTAACATCCGCAGCGAGGGCAGTATTCTTGGCACTATGAGCTATCTTGCTCGAGCCAATCCCTGAATATTTGAATTGTTTATTATATCTAACCTTCATGAATTATTCAAACTGCTATTTCAAAGTCTGCACTTGTGGTTCAAAAATTGTAGGTGTTACGCATCTCCTTTTCCCATTCTAATTTTATCCTGGATGGTAATGTCAGCGGGTTAGAAAACATTCTCACTACTCCCTCCGACTTCAAGTAGAAAAAGTAGCTTTAGTGACTAAACTCGTACTTCGATCATCAATCAGTAAAATAATGTGGTTTATGTTATACAAAATAGACAACACTAGATTGGTACCAGGGCTGGCCCTGAGAGGGGGGGAGGGGGAGGGGTCGGCAGCCCTGGGGTCCTAAAACAAAGGGGGGGCCCTTTCCAGGTATAGGCGAGCATGGAGGAGTCAACGCCCTTGTACCAATCGCCATTGGAGCACCAAAACAAGTTTTCTGCGGAGAGCTCCTTACCAGCACCTTAAGCTCCAGTTAGGCAAACTGGCGCCCGCGCGCGTGCTGGGCCGGCCCAGCTACAACCGGCTGACAGGTAGGCCTTTGATGGATTGCCAGGTGGACCGTTAAATAGTTGATTGGTTGACCATTGACCGTGGACTTTTGAAAAATAATTTTTAAAAATTGTTAAATAAATGGGTTTGAAAACAATTCAAAAATTTCAAAAAAGTTCACGTATATGAAAAAAGTTCATGGATTTTGAAAAAATATATTATGAATTTGAAAAAACTCAAGAATTTAGAAGAAAAAGTTTGCAAAATTTGAAAAAGGTTCACGGATTTGGAATTTTTCATGCATTTGAGAAATGTTCACAGGTTTTTAGAAAATCACGAGTTTTGAAAAAAAAATCATAATTTAAAAAATATTCACAAATTCGAAATAAACTTCACAAAAAATCAAAATCAAAATTCACAAACTTGAAAAAAGTTCATGAAATTTGAAAAAATGTTGGCGAATTTAAGAAAAGTTGACAAATTTGGAAAAAAAGAAAAAGGAAAAACAAAATAGAAATGAAAATGAAAACAAAAAAGAAAAAGCGTACAAAATTCGTCCTATATAAAACCAGGGGAAAAGCGCTCCAGAAAAAACTGGTGGAACCTTCTAGAAGGTTCCTAAAACTAGTGAGAAAAAACCACCTGGACCGCTCGAAACACGAACCTGACGCATGACGTATGTTTGTGAACGAGAAAAAAAAGTGTTAACTGGGCCGAGCCCAAGGTGGAGGGGGTGTGTACGCCATTTACCCAAACACCTATAACTCGCGCTTAAGACGCTAAATAAGGTTTCGATTCTCTTCATCTCCAGAAGAAGAAAGCTGAATCGTTTGCTATTCCGCGAATTGGGCCTTGGGCCTTTCTTTCTATAGCAACGGAAGGAATAATATTGATTGTTAAGTGATGCTGGGCCGCAGTAGGTTGGGCCAATATTTGTTGTAGGGGCGTGCCTATGTCTCGAGAGTAACTAACAAAAGGTACCCCTTGCGGGTGCCCCTCAAGGGTCATTTTTGGTGGGCTGAAAGCGCGCCACTTAGCGCTCTCTTAGCCGCCGCCAAGTGTCGCGTGCTGGGCGCTCCCTCAGGATTTTTTTTGTCTGTACGCGTTTTCGAGCTTTGGATGTTCGAAAATAGTTTCATGCCACCGGGGATAGATGCCACCCACATAGTCACCGTACGATCAAGGAGCATCGAGATCCATGCTGGTAGTTTAAGCTAGTGGTTTTATGAAAGACATACAAGGAACGAGCACTAAGCACATGCAGGTGTCGGTAATTTTGGACTAGCATTGAAGATAAACAATGCCAAGGAGTCTGACATAAAAGCTGTATGTACAACTTGGATTTTATCTGATGTTGCATGCACACATTGTTTATCTGTACATAGATCGTGGGTATGACATAAGTTTCTGTCAGCGCATCTAGTTCACATTTCGCTGAAGGATCTTGTTTTATGCAATGAAGCATACGACAAAAAAGTAGACAAGATAAAAAACTAAACGTAATGTACATGTCTAGAAAAGCGAACTTGCCCGTATGTGATTAGCATGCACAACCACTGCTTTCTTACCAATGCTTCTTTTTTGGATTATTCAGCTACTAAGAACTTTTGTCCGGTGCTCAGTAGAAGCAAACATATATGGTCAAAACACTCTGACAATTGACAGCACCATACCATGCCAGGAAAGGACAAAGTTACTAATCATGTTTCATTATTCATGCATTGTTGATTAAGAAAGTAACTATTCGCATGTTGCACATATCTCTAGGAGGGACGAATGGTAGATACCCGGGGGGCAGCTATCCCCCGTGACATCAAATCCACACTCTTAGATGTTTTTTCGGTTTTCTCGAGATTTTGGAGAAAATTTTTGAGATTTTTTTTTGCGTGAAAAAACACGTTTTTGTTTCCATGAGAAACACGTATGTTTCTTTCACGAGAGGCACACGTTTTTTTTCTTTCGAGAGATGCAAAGCTATGCCTCTCGGAAAGGAAAAAAACGCGTTCTTTTTGCTTCCACGAGAGGCACATATTTGCTTTTCGTGGAGGCATAGGTATGCTTTCATGAGACACAACTGTGCCCCTCGAAAAGGAAACAAAACGTCTTTTCCTCTTTTTTTCTTCCGCGAGAGGCACATATTTGCTTCTCATGGAGGCACAGGTTTGCTCTTGCGAGAGGCACAACCTTGCCTCCCGGAAATGGCAAAAAAGGTGGGAAAAAACCGTGCATCCGGCTCATTTTTTTTCTTCCGGGTTTTTGGGTTTTTTCGTGAAAAAAAGTTCGTAGAAACCTATTAACATTGGATCTAGTTTCGAATATCTCGATGCAAGAAATCCAGCCCTGAAAACGGTTTGGGATTTGGACACACGGTTTAAGCGATAAAACGTTTTGAATAAACGAATCTACGAAAAAAGGAAAACTCCCAGATTGCGCCAAGTGGCGTATATGCAGTGCGTCACTTGTTGCAAACTAGGAAGGTGGAAGTAATCTTTGCAAGGGGTACCCCTTAGCAAGTGATTTCGCTATGTCTCGCTTGTTGCAAGACGTAGGGCAGCCTCGCTTGCGCGCAAGTGAGTCTGGGCCGGCCCGGTGCACAGCAGGCCACATGCCACATGCAACCGCTTCTTTCTTTCTATTTCTTTTGAGTTTTTTTGGTTTTTGATTTCCTTTTTTACCTTTGTTTATATTTACAAATATTCCAACTATATATATTACAAAAAAGTTACATAATACGTTTGAAAAATGTTAAATGTGTATAGAAAAAATGTTTCTCGTGTATATAAAAAATGTATATGACAAATATACAACGTGTATGGAAAAGTTGTTCATGTATTTAAAAAATGTTAATCAAATATTTGAAAAAAATGTTAATCAAGTTTTCGAAAAATGTTAATCAAGCATTTGGAAATTGCTAAATGTTTTGATCTATACGAAAAATTCACAAATGTGTATGAAATAATAGGCATCAAAACATATATATTAAAAAAATAATCATGTATTTAAAAAAATGTTAAACATGTATAAAAGTGTTCTTAATGTATAAACAATGTACAATGTGTACGCAAAAAAATAGACATCAAAACGTATATATGAAAAAAATGTTAATCATGTATTTTAAAAATGTTAAACTTGTATATGAAAATGTTCCTGATGTATAAAAAATGCACAATGTATGTATAAAAAATGTATAAATCAAAAAGTATATTTGAGAAAAATGTTAATACTATACTTACAAAATTTTAAAGGTGTATAAATAAATGATTCTGATGTATATAAAAAATTGTACAATCTGTATAAAAAAGTAGACATCAAAACATATATCTAAAAAAATATTAATTATATATTTGAAAAATGTTAAAGATGTATAAAAAATGTTTCTTAAGTACAGGAAAAATGTACAATTTGTATGAAAAAAGTATACAATAAAATCTATACCTAAAAATATGTTATTATGTATTTAAAAAATGTTAAATGAGTAAAAAAATGTTTCTACTGTATCAAAAAATGTATATTCTATATGACAAAAGTAGACTTGAAAACATATATATTTAGAAAAATGTTAATCATGTATTTTGAAAATGTTGGGAAATGCAGCAGAAAACATTTTTTTTCATCCTACGATCACCCAGGAACAATATGAAGGTGCTTTAAGGGTTTGGATATCGATCGTTACCGACTTTGGAGTGCAGTGGAAGAAGACGAGTCGGTGTAGATCGTACTTGGAGTCCCTCGAACCGTAGATGAACGATCCCACGAACTGCTCACGAACAGTCCCTCGAACGGAAGATCGAAAGCACGACCTCTCTACGAGTTGCAAGCGTACGGTATTCACGATTCGGCAGCGCTTCGCCGTCCAGAGCGAATCGTCGCCGGAGAATTAGAGGGAAGAGATTAGAACCACATTGGGCTTCCAATTATGAGGATTAGAGGATCTAGGTCAAGCTCTAATTGATCAACTAGGACCAACTAGAACTAGAACTAGAGAACTAGAGGTGGCTCCAAAACTTGTGTGTTCAAATAGTGCAAAAGCCTCTAATATATATAGGTTGGAGGGGGAGAGGGGGCGCCACACAAGGAGGGAAGGAATCCCTCCTTGGTGCACCGGCCATCATTTTCCGGAGTCATTTTCCACCAATATATTATTTATCGGTAATACCGGGTATTGTCCGATAAACTCCGAAACCCTTCCGGTGACCCCGAAAAGCTTCCGGTTCCTCTCGAAACTATTTCAAATATTAATGAAACAATTTCACAAATAAATCCTCGATACTCTCATCCTACTGAAACTCAGCAGATCGTGATTACCTTAAGCTTGTGACACTGTAGGTTCGGTAAAACATAGACATGAACGAAACCCATGTTCAATGACCGATAGCGGAACCGTGGACGTCCATATCGATCCCTATGATTACACGAATGACATTCGAGTGAACCTTCGATTATCATGTGATATCCCGTTGCTTCGCGATACTTTACAAAACCTGAGGTGTACCGGTATCCTCTTGAGTCATACACATGCTCACTATATCGTCATCCCATAGTCACATGTGTCTGGTGATACGTCTCCAACGTATCTATAAGTTTGATTGTTTCATGCTATTATATTATCAGTCTTGGATACTTTATATGCAATTTTATATCATTTTTGGGAACTAACCTATTAACTCAGTGCCTAGTGCCAGTTGCTGTTTTTGCCTGTTTTTTGGTTTTTCAGGAAATCAATACCAAACGAAGTCCAAATGGAATAAAACCTTTAAAATGATTTTTTCTGGACCAGAAGAAACCCTAGAATATTTGGGAGGAGGCCAGAAGACGTACGGGAGAGCCACGAGCTCACGTGGCGCGCCCCGGGGGGGCACTCGAGCTCGTGGGTCCCACGCAACTCCGTTTGACCTAATTCCACTTCTATAAATTCCCAAATATTCCAAAACCAACAGAGATCCACCCGAAATAACTTTTCCGCCATCGCAAGCTTCTGTTCTTCCGCGATCCCATCTGGAGGCCTTTTTCGGCGATCTGCCAGAGGGGGAATCGATCACGGAGGGCTTCTACATCAACCTTGATGCCCTTCCGATGATGTGTGAGTAGTTTACCGCAGACCTACGGGTCCATAGCTAGTACCTAGATGGCTTCTTCTCTCTCTTTGATCTTCAATACAAAGTTCTCCATGATCTCCATGGAGTTCTATCTGATGTAATCTTCTTTTGCGGTGTGTTTGTTGGGATCCGATGAATTATGGGTTTATGATCAGATTATTCATTGAAAGTAATTGAGTCTTTGCTGTACTTTATTATGCATGATTGTTATAGCTTTGTATTTCTCTTCGATCTATCCATTTGGTTTGGCCAACTAGATTGATTTATCTTCAGTGGGAGAGGTGCTTTATGATGGGTTCAATCTTGCGGTGTCCTCACCCAGTGAAAGTAGGGGTAGTGAGGCACGTATTTGTATTGTTGCCATTATGGATAAAATGACAGGGTTTATTCATATTGCTTGAGTTTATTCTGTCTACATCATGTCATCTTACTTAAAGCGTTACACTGTTTGTTATGAACTTAATACCATAGATGCATGCTGGATAGCGGTTGATTGGTGGAGTAATAGTAGTAGATGCAGGCAGGAGTCGGTCTACTTGTCACGGACGTGATGCCTATATACATGATCATTGCCATGAATAACGTCATAACTATGCGCTTTTCTATCAATTGCCCAACAGTAATTCGTTTACTCACTGTATGCTATTTTCCGAGAGAGAAGCCTCTAGCGAAAACTATGGCCCCCGGGTCTACCTTTTATTATATTAGAAAGCCCTAATTTCCTTTGCTGCAATTTATTTACTTTGCAATTTATACTTCTACCACTACTAGTTTTGATCCTTGCAAATAACGAGTACAAGGGGATTGACAACCCTCTTGCCCGCGTTGGGTGCAAGTATTTGTCTATTTGTGTGCAGGTGCTGTTTGACTAGGATTTGCCTGGTTCTCCTATTGGTTCGATAACCTTGGTTCTCACTGAGGGAAATACTATCCGCTACTATATTGCTTCACCCTTCCTCTTTGGGGAAAAACCCAACGCAGCTCACAAGTAGCAGGAAGAATTTCTAGCGCCGTTGCCGAGGAGACATCATCAAATTCCTATAGGTCCCTTCACACAACTTATCATTTATTTGTTTTACCTTTTTATTTACTTTTATTTAGTCTCTTTAAAAAATCACAAATATAAAATTATTTTATTTTGCTTGCTAGCAATAATTATGTGACTCAAGAAAAGAAAAATAAAGACATATGGATCCTCATCCACTTGCTAATCTTTTCAAACTTGCTGCTTGTTGTAAACCAATAGTTAATAATGAAGAAGTGATAAAAGAAAATGCTATTGGGATACATTTATTGAATGAAAGGCATGATTGCAAGTGTGTTAGTATAAATTCTATGAATGTCAATTGTGCTAATGATCATGATTGGGGTGATGATGTTTCTTTTGATCTTGAAAATTTATTTAAGCCTCATAATGAATCTACTATTGATAATGAGATTTGCAATAGTATTGAAAGTGGGTTTAGAAGAGTGTCTACTTTAGGTAAAAGGAATCCCACATATTTGGAGAATGTTCAATCTTACAATTTTTTTGATAAAAGTGGGTTTGGAGAGGTCATGACTTTAGTGGATGATTATCCCACTATCTTGGAAGATTATAAGATTTGCTTGCATGTGGATCATGGAGAGAATATTCTATATGATAGCTATATTGTTGATTTTGATTATGATCCTACATGTAATTATTATGCGAGAGGAAAATATGGTTGTAGAAATTTTCATGTTACTCAATTACCTCTCTTGAAGTTCAAATTGTCAATGTTTTATTCTTCTTCCTTGCATATGCTAAATAGTTCTTGTCTTGATAATTTGTTTGCTTATAAAATGCCTATGCATAGGAAGTATGTTAGAATTAAATGTGTTTCTCACATGTTTTATGATGTTCTCTTTGCGCTTCAATTCTTGTCTTTTATGTGAGCATCATTAATATCCCAAGCCTATCTTAATGGCTATGAAGAAAGAGCTTGTTGGGAGACAACCCAATATTTTCTGTTTTTGTGTGATCACACAATTATAGCTACTGTAATGATTGTGCTTTTATCTTTTAATTAGTGTTTGTGCCAAGAAATGCCTTTGCGATGATTTAAATGATAGTATAATTGATGCTGTTTGAAAACATAAAGTTTTATGCCCACTAGTTGATTTTTATTTTATTACCGGAACATCAAAAAAATCTGAAATTTTTACACAGTATTTGGATACAAATTGTTTACGTTTTCCTTATTTTTTAGAATTTTCGGAGTTACGTAAGTACTGATAAATATTCTGTCATTGCATATTGTTCTGTTTTAGACAGATTCTGTTTTCTTATTTCATAGTGTGCTTGTTTTAATGAAACTATGGATTATATCGGGGGGTATAAGTCATGGAGAAGTTAGAATACAGTAGGTATTATGCAAGCAAAATTATGAATGAGTTTATAACAGTATGTAAAGTTGAGTTTTGTGTGCTGAAGTTTTCAAGTTTTGGGTGAGATCACGATGGATGAAGGAATAAGGAGCGGCAAGACCCTAAGCTTGGGGATGCCCAAGGCACCCCAAGGTAATATTAAAGGAATACCCAAGCATCTAAGCTTGGGGATGCCCCGGATGGCATCCCCTCTTTCGTTTACAATCTATCGGTAACTTACTTGGAGCTATATTTTTATTCATCACATGATATGAGTTTTACTTGGAGCATCTTGTGCTATAGTTTTGTTTTTCTTTTAGTTTGCCACAATCATTGTTTGCTGGACACACCTTTTTGAGAGGGACACACATTTATCATGATTTGTTAGAATACTCTATATGCTTCACTTATATCTTTTGAGCTAGGCAGTTGCTCTTGTGCTTCACTTATACTTGTTAGAGCACGGCGGTGGTTATATTTTATAGAAATTATTGCATTCTCATGCTTCACTTAAATATTTTTGAGAGTCTTAAATAGGAAGTGGTAATGTGCACTGGTTATGAGATTAGACCAAAAAGGATAGGTATTCAAGAGTGGTATAATAAAAACTTTCATGTAGATCACTAAATATGAAACGTATGTTTCAATTATATTGATGTCGTAATATGAAAAGGTATTAGTTCATGATCATTGGTTAGTAAAAATATCGAGATTAAAGCTTGTTATGCACTACTCATTTAAGTGTCCGTTATGGCATGGCAGGGATGTTTGAGCATTTTTATGTCTGATTGAAATCCTTGTGTGCTGTCATAATCGGGGGTGCGCGATGGTTAACTCCTACCAACCTCCTCCCTAGGGGCATGCGAGTAGTACTTTGCTTCGAGGGCTAATAAAACTTTCATGATAAGTATATGAGTTCTTTATGACTAATGTGAGTTCATGGACAATTACGCACTCCTACCTTTCCACAATTTGCTAGCCTCTTCGGTACCATGCATTGCCCTTTCTCACCTCGAGAGTCGGTGCAAACTTCACCGGTGCATCCAAACCCCGTGATATGATATGCTCTATCACACATAAGCCTCCTTATATCTTCCTCAAAACAGCCACCATACCTACCTATCATGACATTTCCATAGCCATTCCGAGATATATTGCCATGCAACTTCCACCGTTCCGTGTTATGACATGTGTGTTCATCATCATATTGCTTTGCATGATCATATAGAGCTGACATGATATTTGTGGCAAAGCCACCGTTCATCATTATTGTACATGTTACGCTAGATCATTGCACATCCTGGTACATTGCCAGAGGCATTCATATAGAGTCGCCATTGATCAGTTATCGAGTTGTAATATCGAGTTGTAAGTAAATAAAAATGTGATGATCATCATTATTAGAGCATTGTCCCAGTGAGGAAAGGATGATGGAGACGATCATCCCCCCACAAGTCAGGATGAGACTCCGGACGAAAAAAAGGAGAAAGAGGCCAATAGAGCCCAATAAAAAAATGAGAGAAAAAGAGAGAAGGGACAATTCTACTATCCTTTTACCACACTTGTGCTGCAGAGTAGCACCATGTTCTTCATATAGAGAGTCTCTTGAGTTATCACTTTCATATACTAGTGCAGGGCCGGCCCCACAGTGGTGCAAAATGTGCGGCCCACACAGGGCCCAATATTCTGGGGGGCCCCAAATTTTTTATATAGGCTAGTATTGAAAAAAAACTGAAGCGCTACTGGGCCGCCGGGCGCTGGAGTGGGCTGGAGTCGAGGCGACGAGGCCATTGAGCGACAAGCGCTGAAACAGGATCGGGGATCGTTATCCTCGACTCCTCCTACTCGATCGCTACAGGGACCGGGATCGTGGCTACAGGAAAGGAAACTCTCGAAGATCGTGGGCTTGTGGCTACAGGAAAGGAACGTCTCGTCGCCTCGACGCCTCGTCCCTCGGTCCCTGGTCATTAGATCGATCGGATCATCGGAATTCGGATTCAGGCCGACAGGCCACTGCCACCGTTGCCTTCTTCGCCTCCTCTCTCAAATTTCATACTCGTCGACGTGTTGATTTGGCCACAATAGCACTTGAGAGTGAAGTGTTGGAAAAGATTGATTACGAGGATATCATTGAAGATTTCATTTCAAAGAATACTAAAAGAATGAGGATGTTCAAATAAATAGCAACTGGGAGTTGGATAGGTATGACTTCTTTATATGTCCAATTGTTATGTAAGACATTATATTATATATATTATAATTTTTTCTGCGAGATATATATACATTATAATTGCTCGTTAGTTCATTTTTGTTATGAGATAGGGCCCCATTTTTTAGTTTCGCACAGGGCCCCGGATTTTGCCGGCCCGACCCTGTACTAGTGGAATTTTTCATTGTAGAACTTGGTTTGTATATTCCAATGATGGGCTTCCTCAAATGCCCGAGGTCTTCATGAGCAAGCAAGTTGGATGCACACCCACTTAGTTTCCATTGAGATTTCATACACTTATAGCTCTTAGTGCATCCATTGCATAGCAATCCCTACTCCTCGCATTGATATCGATTGATAGGCTTCTCCATTGCTTATTGATCTACCAAGTTGATGCGAGCCTTTCTTCCTTTTTGACTTCTCCTATATACCTTTACCACCGCATTATATTCCACCTACAGTGCTAATGTCCATGTCTCACGCTCATGTATTGAGTGGAGTTGAAAATGCCGAAGCGCGTTAAAAAGTATGATACAATTGCCCGGTTTGACACCGGGGTGCTCATGATTTATATTTATGTGGTGAAGGCGGAGTCATGCCATGCTTACATAATTCAACGAGTAGGGATAACATTCTTTGAGCATCGTTTATTTTTAAAATTTAATGATTATGTTCTTGTATTCATGGATATTATTATATTGATATCAATTACTTCATCATTTCTCAATATTTACACCATAAGAGAGATTACATGATAAACATGCTAGGTAGCATTCAACATCAATTTTTTTGTTTTTATCATTTACCTACTCGAGGACGAGCAGGAATTAAGCTTGGGGATACAGATACGTCTCCAACATATCTATAATTTTTGATTGTTTCATGCTATTATATTACCAATCTTGGATACTTTATATGCTTTATATGCAATTTTATATCATTTTTGGGAACTAACCTATTAACTTAGTGCCCAGTGCCAGTTGCTATTTTTTGCCTGTTTTTTGGTTTTTCAGGAAATCAATACCAAACGAAGTCCAAATGGAATAAAACCTTTAAAATGATTTTTTCTGGACCAGAAGAGACCCTAGAAGATTCGGGAGGAGGCCAGAAGACGTACGGGAGTGCCACGAGCTCACGTGGCGCGCCCCTGGGGGGGCGCCACCTGATCTCATGGGTCCCACGCAACTCCGTTTGACCTAATTCCACTTCTATAAATTCCCAAATATTCCAAAACCAATAGAGAGACACCTGAAATAACTTTTCCACCATCGCAAGCTTCTGTTCTTCCGCGATCCCATCTGGAGGCCTTTTCCGGCGATCTGCCGGAGGGGGAATCGATCACGGAGGGCTTCTACATCAACCTTGCTGCCCTTCCGATGATGTGTGAGTAGTTTACCGTAGACCTACGGGTCCATAGCTAGTACCTAGATGGCTTCTTCTCTCTCTCTCTCTGATCTTCAATACAAAGTTCTCCATGATCTCCATGGAGTTCTATCCGATGTAATCTTCTTTTCGGTGTGTTTGTTGGGATCCGATGAATTGTGGGTTTATGATCAGATTATTCATTGAAAGTAATTGAGTCTTTTCTCTACTTTATTATGCATGATTGTTATAGCTTTGTATTTCTCTTCGATCTATCCGTTTGGTTTGGCCAACAAGATTGATTTATCTTCAGTGGGAGAGGTGCTTTGTGATGGGTTCAATCTTGCGGTGTTCTCACCCAGTGACAGTAGGGGTAGCGAGGCACGTATTTGTATTGTTGCCATTAAGGATAAAACGACGGGGTTTATTCATATTGCTTGAGTTTATTCTGTCTACATCATGTCATCTTGCTTAAAGCGTTACTCTGTTTGTTATGAACTTAATACCATATATGCATGCTGGATAGCGGTCGATTGGTGGAGTAACAGTAGTAGATGCATGTAGGAGTCGGTCTACTTGTCACGGACATGATGCCTATATACATGATCATTGCCATGAATAACGTCATAACTATGCGCTTTTCTATCAATTGCCCAACAATAATTCGTTTACCCACCGTATGCTATTTTCCGAGAGAGAAGCCTCTAGCGAAAGCTATGGTACCCGGGTCTACCTTTTATTATATTAGAAAACCCTAATTTCCTTTGCTGCAATTTATTTACTTTGCAATTTATACTTCTACCACTACCAGTTTTGATCCTTGCAAATAACGAGTACAAGGGGATTGACAACCCTCTTGCCCGCGTTGGGTGCAAGTATTTATCTGTTTGTGTGCAGGTGCTGTTTGACTAGGATTTTCTTGGTTCTCCTATTGGTTCAATAACCTTGGTTCTCACTGAGGGAAATACTATCCACTACTATATTGCTTCACCCTTCCTCTTCGGGGAAAAACCCAACGCAACTCACAAGTAGCATCTGGCCAGATGATGATGGATACCATCACAGCGAGAGGGCCCTAAGAATATCTCTCCATCATTGAAGGAGCAAATTCCACTCTCGAGCTATCTAGTCCCTTGTCAAACTTTCCGATGAACCTATAAGTTCTCGTTATGATCACCGTGTTACAGATGATGTTTGAGCAACCCCAAAGCTCATCGTATGGTAAGAAGTGACTATGATACTCTCATGGTCTAAGGAACAAAAACACATGTTAACACTCCGTGTTATAACAATTTCAGACGATATTATCTCAAAGTATAACAAACAAGTTTGGGTCGATTCAGTATGATCGTTCTTCTAACGTCATACTCTCAATGTTGTTTTAGAACTATCGTTACAATTAACGATATCCTAAATCTGGAAAACATGATCACCAACAACACTTGAGCTAGTCTTAGAGGCAAGACCAGGAACCTAATATTTACCATTTATTATTCCACACGTGCATATGAGTTTTCCACTGAATCACATATTCCAGGATCATAGCAGTTATAGCTTAGAATATAAACTCTTAATTATGAAAATGGAAATATAATAATACAACATTATTGCCTCTAGGGCATATTTCCAACAGTCTCCCTGTGACGCCCCTGCTCGACCGTGCACTAATCATACACGCAAACGTGCACGCTCGAGGTCAAAGACTCACGGGAAGATATCACAACACAACACTAAACTCAAATTTAAACATAAATCTTCATATTACAAACCAGGGGTCACGAGGACCCGAATACATAAGTCATACACACAAATAATATCTGGGTACAGACATAGTTAGTCAAGTTTGCCTTAAGAAGGCTAGAACAAATAGCGTCACTGATCGAAAAGGCAAAGGCCTCCTGCCTAGGGCCTCCGAACTACTCCTGGTCGGCGGGCTCAACGTAGTAGTAGCAGCCTCTGGGGATCTCCTGCTCCTGGGATCCATCGTTCGCAGCAACCGGGTATGGGGAAAAAGATAGCAAAGCAACCGTGAGTACTCATCCAAAGTACTCGCAAGACTAACATCAGAACTATGCTAAGTATGCATCGGTATCAAAGGAATGGGGCTATATCTTTGGACTAAACTGCAGAAATGCCAGAACATAGGGGGAGAGGCCTAGCCTATCGAAGACTAGCATCTTGAAGCAATCTTGCAGCATCAGAAGAGAGTAGAGTATAGTAACACATAATAGCAATTATATTTTAGTAATGCCCTGAGGTCCTTCCTCGACTACCCCGCGAGAAAGTGATCCCGAGAGCAGTAGTATCAGTTTATCATTGTAACGGTATCCATTTGTAGTTGTAGCAGATCAGGATACAACTCCGAGCGTCCTGTTACCGTGGACACGGCTATTCGAATAGATAACTTCCCTGCAGGGGTGCACTACTGTTACCCAACACGCTCGATTAACTCTGGCCGGACACACTTTTATCGGGTCATGCCCGGCCTCGGCTGATCGACACGACGTAGTCCTACCTAGGCTCAGCAGAGAGGTTCCCGCCGGTCTACATCCTAAGTGCTCAGGGGTCTTGGGCCCATCGCCCTTTGCACTCTGGGTCGTTGCGTGGGTGAACGGGAGCAAGCACCACCTCTGTCCTGGATGGCACCTGCCCGAACGCGCCGCAATGCTGAACTGGACGTCTGACAGAGCTTTCGGCTGATACATACGGCGCCGAGGGCCCCATTAAACCATTATCCCGCGTGGTGGCAGTGCGTATAGGCCAGTGGCCAACTCAGATCAAATACCCAAATCCATTAGGCATGTTATTAGTAACTCGCGGACACGAACAGGGCTCAAGGCTCACCTCCGACACCCTGCCGCACCGACTTGGTAACCCGTGGTCCAACGACCAGGGACCAGGCCCACCTCTCTCCTAGGTGGTCTCCACCTGCCCTGACGTTCCGCCACAATTTCACTCGCGGGCGCTCTCATGGTCGACCCGACTTCAATAACTCTCGCGGGTACCCCTTGGGCCGACCCAACTTCACAAAGGACTGAGATGAAAGTCAAGGTATCCGTGTGTCCATCACATCAAGGGGGAATCCGAGGAATCACCCTCGTTGGGTTCCTACTCGATGTAACCATCAAGGTGAACTTGGAGGAATCACCCTCGTTGGTTCACACTTGAGGGGCTGCACGACAGAGGCATCATCGGAGGTGGTGAAAGAGGAATCACCCTCGGTAACCCACAACCAACTAGCTACGCTACAGAGATATCATCAGGAGTGAGGTAGGAGGTATCATCCTCGGCACTCGATAGTAGCTCTGCAGAGTCGTACAACTAAGGGGGTGTGCGGTGATGTGTCGGTCTCTACACGTCGATCACACTGATCGAGCATCCGCAAGCAAAGCATGGCAACACGGACAAGGGTGCGGGGCCACTGATGGATCACTAACCAAACTATACTAAGCATTTAGGATAGCAGGTAAGGTATCAACAACAAGTTACAAAATCAGGCTATGCATCGGAATAGGAGCAATCAAATACAGTAGCAAAATCTAATGCAAGCATGGGAGAGAAAGAATGGGCGATATAGGAATGATCAAGGGGGTTTTTCTTGCCTGGAAGCTCTGCTGAAAAGGAAGCAGGGTCGTCGGTGACGTAGTC
The DNA here is from genome assembly GCA_039707655.1 of Elymus sibiricus. Lineage (NCBI taxonomy): Eukaryota > Viridiplantae > Streptophyta > Magnoliopsida > Poales > Poaceae > Elymus > Elymus sibiricus. Next base: position 181,733,091 of record CM077676.1, read on the forward strand.
GTACTCTGGAGCAGCGTCGGTCTCGGGGTCTACCGGAGAGAAGAGGGGGAAGAAACAGTAAATATAAAGCACACAGATGTAACACAGATGCTTGACATGGCAACAGGCTGTGCTAGGGTGCCCTAACGCGGTGCTAAGTATTTTAAACGGAGCGGGAAAATATCCAGGAATATTTTCCCTACTCCGGGCAGTTATCGGTATATTGAACCAGAGGGGAAAGTTCCATGTTCATCTAGTTAGGAGTGATGGTCAAGCATTTTGATCACATATTCGGATTCGTTATATTTTTCTGATCATTTTTCATATATAAATTATTTTCATCCGAGTTACGGTTTATTTTCTATGATTTTTCAAAGTTTTATTGAATTTCTGGAATTGTTTTAATTATTTAAATTTGAATTATCCGAAACAGTAGTCCATGATGTCAGCATGACGTCTGGATGACGTCACCGGTCAAACCCAGCTGGTCAGGGTCAAACCTGACCAGTGGGACCCACATGTCATACACAGTGAGGTAATTAGGGGTTAATTAAACTAATTAAGGATTAATTAGAGGGTGGGCCCCATCTGTCGATGGCTATTTAGTAATTAGATTAATTTTAATTATAAATTAGATTAATTAGCGGTGGGGCCCGCCTGTCATACACAGTAGTTAATTAATTTAACTAATAGAAATAATTAGCTATGTGGGACCCTACTGTCAGAGATTGTTTAACTAATAATTATAATTAACAATGTAATTAGCAGTTTTATTAATTATAAAAATGTTTTAATTATTGTGGGGTCCACATGTCAGTGGCCCAGGCTGCCCAGTCAGCTGAGTTGACCAGGTCAACTCGGCCAGCTGGGCCCCTGGGACCCACTGGAAGCGTCCCAGTGGTGGGCCCCAGGGCGGCCACGTCAGCGCCATCGCCGGAGTAACTCCGGCGACCCTTTTACGCGGCGGCGCGCGCGGGAGGCGGTTGGGTTTCTCCCACAGGGCACGGGGAAGGGCGTGGTTTGGCTCATTCGAACGGGTGTGGAGCGCTGCGTCTAATGGTGGTCTCGGGGAGGCCGAGGAGGGACGGTAGCGACGGCGGCGTCAACCGCGGCGGACGCCGAAGTTCGGCCGAGGTGGGAGATGGGGCTACGGGGCACGGGAAGAGACGAGGTTGGTCGCATTGGACTCCTGGGACCTCCAAGAGCACAACGCGGGGCTCGGGCGTGAGCTACGCGTGCAGTGGCCGCGGTGGCGATGCAAAACGGCGGTGACGGGTTCGGCCGCGGCAGGGATCGAGCCTACGATGCACGGGAAAGAACGGGAGGAGGTCGAGGAGGAGCGCGAGCTCACAGTGAGGGCGACGGCGGGGTCAAATGGCTCGGGGAGGCTCGGACGATGCGGATCGAGGCAGTGAAGCTCCGGTGGCCGACGATGGAGAAGATGATGCGGGCGGCGTCGATGCGGCTCCTCAGCGTCGATCCAGCGGCGAGGAGGAAGTAGCGGTCCACCGCGGATCTCCCGGACATGGTGGAACGGTGAGAGGGGGACGGTGGCCGCGTGCAAAGACGAGGCGGCGACGACGAGCCTGCTCGGGCGAGCGAGATCGGAGAGGGAGAGAGGAGTGAGGGGAACAGGGGGAGGCTAGGGTTAGGCTGGGGTCGCGGGGGGGGGGGGGGGGGGCTTATCCACCCCTGGCGAGCGCTGTTGTCGATCGTAGGAGAGGGGGGGGGGGGGCGGCGCGGGCGTGCGCGCGTTCTGCCACTGCAGGGGAGAGAGAGACGGAGGAAGGAGAAGGCCGCGGGAGTGGACTGGGCCTCGACTGTGCACTCGAAGCCCAGGTAAGCAGTAGTCCTTTACCATTTTCCTTTTCTTTTTCTGTTTTAATTTTTAGCCACTGTTTTCCAATTATTTAAAATAGCAAATGAATTTTTGTTGAACTAGAAACTTGGCTCATAAATACTTCCTAGTATTTTGGAGATGTCCTCAAAGTTTGGAGGCAGTTTGAAATGTGTAATTATTTTTAGAAATTGAAATATTCAAATTATTTACTACTGGTCCACATTAATTGTAGATAGGGTCAATTTGGAAATCCAAACAATGTTGATTTTATTTTTATAATTGCATTGGGATTATTTGCAACATTATGAACATTTTTATTCAATTAATTGAAAAAGTAATAATTTGACTTGCATTTGAATTTTGAATTTGAACATGAAGTTGGATTATTTTCTAAATGCAATTTATTTAGGATGATCATGATGACAAGGCTAATTAATTAGCTTAATGACAGGGTTAAGATCTGGGGATGTTACACTCCCACTTGCACTAGAGTCAATAATCTAGTTACATAGTCTATTTTAACACCTATGGCTTATCCGGTGTTACTTATGCCTTACTGGTGGTAGAGTCTTCGTCATCGGTTTTGGCACATTCAAAACCATGTAATATTTGTGTTAGTCATGTCTGATCTTTATGTGGGATCTAGATTCCTTTTGCTTTGAGCAATGGCACTACTATTCACAATACAGTGTCATTGGTTTCATCGCACTTAGGATCACACCAACTATATCAAGACACTTCTTGATCCAGACTACTTTGAAACATCTGATGCTTTCAACATACTCTTATTTCGCTACAGAATCCATAGTATTGTTCATGCTTGAAAACTATTCCAAACAATTATTTTATCATAGCCTGATAATATATCAGTCATGAAGCTGGTGTTCGTTTAACCATTTACAACGATCTCTATATCTGGTGTAGTAACTTCCGGCTCAGTTGTGCGGACAACTTTCGGAACAACTTCCAGTTTGTTAATCCTACTTACTTTCGCCAGAGATTCAATAATCTTATCAAGCTGCATTGTCCTCCCACTTACTTCTTTAGCGAGAAAACTCCTTCTCGAGAAAGTGTTCATTCAAACATTTTGTCCTTGAACTATTGGTAGAAGGAATACCCAATCACGTCTTTGGGATAACCTATAAATTAGCATTTGTCTGGATCGTGTACTCCATAACTCATATGGTCTCATCTTGCGAGACTTTTAGACGGTGCTCTCATTTAGTGTATATGTTGTTGTTTCAAGTGCATATCCCCAAAATTTAACAAAAGCAGATTGGTAAGAAATAATTCCACAACTATTCGAGTGTTTGCTAAACTCATGACTTAGATAATTTTCTTCATGATTGAAGAACCTTTTATCTTTTGTCATAATGATTCTTATCTTCATTCTGAATTTCTTTGAACCTTTCAAATATTTCAGATTTATATCAAGTAAATCACATTTACTCAAATCATCAATGAAGTATAATTATTCACCGCACCCTGGTTTGCTCATCAGACTTTATACATCACTATGTATTTTGTCAATTGATTCAAAATCAAAGGACTTCAACACCCCCTCTACATGAAGATTATTTTTTCCGATATAACCAAGCAGTGACACATTTAAGTGGCGTTATCAGTCTTCTCAAGATGTTTAGCATTAATGTTATAAAGATTCAATTTCAAGATTCATGAATAAACCAGTAATAATATAGGTAAATCCAAAACATATTCTTATAACAACTTGAACAACCAATGTTTAAAACTTATAAGAATATCCGTCGCATAACCCAAAACATAATGTTTTACACAACTCCAGAACGAAATAACTATTATTAAGTTCTAATATAAATCTTGAAGATAAACTAAAGACATGACTTCGACGGCTTGAGTAGCGACCACATCACCATACTTCATTCCTTCTCAACTTGCGAGCTTTCTGTAGTCCCTGCATCGGTTTGCAAACGAGGGCAACCGATCAGTATCAAATACTCATGACATACAACAAATCAACAAGTAGAATAACGTTAACTTTGTATAACTTTTATACCTTTACCGGAGAACAATTCTTCTTCTTATCCGCCAAGTACTTGTTGAAGTTGTGCTTCCAGTGTCCTTTCTGCTTACAGTAGAAACATTCAGTCTCCTTAGTAGCTCCGCCCTTGTTCCTCTTCCGAGACACAGTCTTACCGGTGCCAGTAGATTTCTTCTTGGACTTGCCCTTCTTCTTGAAACTGGCGGTCTTGTTGACCATCAACACTTGTTTGTTCTTCTGCATTCCAGCTTCCGCAGTTTTGAGCATAGCGAACAACTCGTTTGCACTTTTTTCCATCCCGTTCATGTTGTAATTCATGATAACCATCGTAAGATGGGGGGGGGGAGTGAAGCAAGCACAATATCTATACCGAGTGTTGGAGGAATTCCAAATTCCAGAGAAGCCAGTCTATCAACATAGCCAACAAGCTTCACTATATGCTCACTCATTGAGGAACCTTCTGCCATCTTGCATTCAATCAAGACCTTGGTTATTTCAAAACGTTCGGTCCTTGCATGCTTCTTGTATAGAACTTCCATTGACCCAATTATATGTTGAGTAGTAGACTGCTCAAAGCGTTTATGTAGTTTAGGATCCATGCAAGTCAACATGAGGCACTGGACTGACTCATAGTCATCACTACGAGCAGTGAAAGCATCTGCAACTTCTTGTGGTGCATCCTTTGCAGGAGGATCACCTAGGGGCTGATCCAGCACATACTCCTTCTTAGCACTCTTGAGAACAAATCTCAGGTTCCGGATCCAATCCGCATAGTTTCCACCATTTGCAGCCAACTTTTCTTTCTCTAACATAGGGGCTAAGTTGAACATATTGCGAGCCATTGATCTACAACGATAAACAGAAATTCACTTAGACATTGTTTCATAATTAATTTGCACTAGTGTTTAAACAAATTTTAAACAAAATTTAAAGTGCCCACTTGAAAGTGCAAGTGTCACTTAAATTATATTTTGGTGTGATGACAATGTGGTTAGTGGAACTAATATCGGTTGCTATAGTTTATCTCAGGATATTGGTTTCAAGTTGTCTCTGATGGAGGGGTGCGACCCCCCAATTCAAAAAGATCAAAGGCGTGGTTTACCGGCGACTCGAAGGTTTTCGTTTTGGTTCGATTTGAGTAGTAGGAAAAACCGCACTACTAAGACGGGTCATTTGTGGATTTATGTCGTGTGGGAATGCCATCCTAAAACCATATACACCAGCCTGCCTACTCCTACCACCATATGTCCATTAGTGTGCTTGTTGTGGTATCCAGAAAGTTACAACAGAGAAGCTCTGGGTACCCCGTGCGCACGGGGTCTTTTGACCCCCGTGCGCACGGGGTACTGCGAAACTCCCTGGGTACCCCGTGCGCATGGGGTCTGCGTAACTCCCTGGGTACCCCGTGCGCACGGGGTCTTTTGACCCCCGTGCGCACAGAGTGGTGGTTTGGGCTCTGAGTACCCCGTGCGCACGGGGCTGACTTAGCCCGTGCGCACGGGGTCCAATGGGCAGAAAACCCCACCCAGCCAAGAACACTATATAAGGAGGCCTTCTTCCTCCTCCATCCCTAACCCTAATGTCTTGTTGAGCTCCACCATTGCTACACCTCATTTTGCTCAATACTCTCAATCCCTCCACCCAAACTTGTTGAAACTTTGGGGATTGGGAGAGCAAGACCCGATCTACACTTTGACCAAACCAAATCGTGTTCCCCACAACATTCATCCACCATTGACTTGTTGCTCTTGGAGCTTGGGCTCCTAGGCGGTTAGAGGTTCCTCCAGAAGCTTCCTTGCTTGTGGTGTGCTCCGGAGAAGTTTGTAAAGGTGTGGTGGTCGCCTTCAAGACCAACCCCGAGTGATTCGAGGCTCATCCGTTGGGGGTGACTCGAAAGAGATTACGGTGAGCCTTCGGTGGCGTTCCACAAGCTTTGGCTCCGGCACCGCTCTAAACGGAGAGTAGCTCTTCCTCAAGGAAGAGTGAACTTCGGGATAAATTCCGCGTCCTCGTCTCACTTGTGGTTAATCCTTTCCCGCACTTTACTTTGCATTGTATGCTTGTTGGCTTGCTAATTAGGTTGTTGCCTAGCATATTTAGCTTGGAGCTTGCTTGTCATATAGGTTGTGTTCACCTAGTTGCATATCTAGTGAACCCTATTTATCCGCTAAACCTTAAAATTGACAAGAAGGATTAAAATTTGTAGTCTCCTATTCACCCCTCCTCTAGTCGACCATATCGATCCTTTCAATTGGTATCAGAGCCTCGTGCTCTAATATAAGGTTTTACAACCTTAGAGGATATGGACGATCTAGGGAATGAGGGAGGTGGCGCACCACTTGTGGTGGATGGTCAAAACCTACCCCCCGCCGCGACTGACGCACTTGTTGCTCCGATCGTTGCTCCTGTCGCCCCCATTAACCCGGGTGCCCCCTTAACCGCGGCCGACATTCTTTCAATGTTTGCGGACCTCAAAACCGCGATGTTGAAAGAAGTTCGTTCCTCGGTCAAGGAGGAAATTGATGCTCGCTTAAAGCCCTCGACATCCGCATCAAACTCATTTGATCCAAATGCCGTTCATGATGTGGATGATTCGAGAGAACCCCTTGCATCCCCGGCTCGCACTCAAGTTCCTAAGTACAATGTCGTGGAACCCTTTTACTCTCCTCAACCTTTGCAGCACCCTCGCATTAATCCTGTTGGGCCTCCGCCCCCTTTGAAAGCTAATGCGTTTGCTAAATGGAAGCTAGATATGGAGTCTCACATTCGCAGTGCTTCTACACAACTGTGGTGGATTGTGGTCAACGGTTTCAACCCCAAGGATCCCATGAATCTCACTCCAAGAGAAGCCGTTGATGATCAACTCAATGCTACCGCCCACAACAGTTTACGCACCGCGGTGACCGATGACTATAGTGACTCCATTGCTCTACTCAAGACCGCCAAGGAAATTTGGGATTGCCTTGAGGAGGCCCTCGAAGGTGATGAAGCAATTCGAAGATCTCGGTTGGCGTTGCTCAAGCAAGAAGTCAACCTATTTGTGAGGAATGAGGGTGAGACCGCGGAAGAGGTATATCGAAGGTTGAAGTCACTTGTGCTCAACTTGAGGACCTTTGGGTGCACTTGGGCAAATGATGATTTCATTAAGGACAAATTCATTGATGCTATGGTTCTCACGGAACACACCATGGTGATGATGATACATCAACGCCCGGACTACCACAAGTTAACCGCGACACAAGTTGTATCCACCTTCTCAACTCATGTTCTTTTGGAGACCAAGTCCAAGAAGACCTTTGCCATTGCTCAAGCAACCAAGAACTCAAATCTTGCTTTGAAGGCCAAGAAAGTAATTGCTCAACCCTCAAGGGATGAAGAAGTTGTTGAAGAGACTTGTGAGGAAGATGTTGACACCTCATGCCCGGCAAATGACTTTGCGGAAGACTTGGCTCTCTTGGTAAAGAAATATTCCGGGACCATGGCAAACAAAGGGAAGAACCTTCAAGGAAGATCGTTCGGACGAAGGAAATTCTACAATTGTGATAGCCCAAGACATTTTGTGCATGATTGTCCATATGAGAGACGTGAAGACAAGTCCGAGAAGCTTGTGCTCAAAAAGAAGAAGTTCACCAAGTTCACCAAGAGGAAAGAAGACAAGGCTCTTGTTCATGAGGAGTACATGTCCGGAGATGAAGATGACGGTGATGATGATCATGTGGGCACGACCGCTATTGCCATGCATGCCACTACTACCTCCTCCTCCACCACCGGCCTCTTCGACTCTCCCAACGAGGACAAGCCTTTCACTCATCGTTGCCTCATGGCCAAAGAGGTAAAAACAAAGTCCATATCTCTAAAACCCTCCATCCACACTTCCAATGTCTCATGTGAGATAGTGGAGGATGAGTGTGATGATGGTGTGGATAATGATGAGGAATCCTTGATGGCTTTCATGAAAACTCTTCATGGTGAAGCTCGTGCTCGTTTTGGTGATTCCTTAAGTCACTTGCCGAACGTGATGACTTTATTGAGAACGTTGAAACCCTCCTCATAGAGGAAAAAGAGAGAGTCGAACTCCTCGAGCACGAACTACATGAAGAGAGTGTCATGAGAGCATCACTTGAGGAAGCCTTGTCTTCTCATGAAATTGAATTTGTTAAAACCAATGATGCTTTGCAACTTGCTCTTGAGAACAAAGATGCCCTTAAAGTAAGGGTTGAAAAGCTTCTAGTTGATCACACGAGACTTGTTGAGGAGCATGAGCTCCTTGTGACTAGTTCCAAGGTTGTCAAAGGTGACCTCATTGCCCTCACCGAGTCTTATGCTCAACTTAAAGCTACAACCATTAAGGCTCTTACTTCCGTCCCTCATATTGATTTAAATGATGAATCTTGTACGGCTAACTTTGCTCATGATTGCACCTCTCTCCAAGAGGAAAATAAGAAGTTGAAAGCCCAAATTGAGAAAGGGCTTGTGTCGTGCATTCAAGGGGAGAAAAACCTCAATGAACTCTTGAGCAACCAAAAGGAATGTGTTGCCAAGGAGGGAATTGGGTTTGACCCCTCTTCTAAGAAAAATAAGAACTCAAAGAAGAGCCACAAGAAGAAGATCGGTCCTACTCCTCCTCCTCAACAAAAGGTTGTATTTGTGCACAAAGGGCACAAGGAGTTGGAGAAGAAAAAAGGGAATGTTGGGGATGGCAAGGTCACTAGGGACAAGGCCATTCCCAAAGATTTTGCCGGCAAGAACAACCCATCTTATGTCCTCATGAGAGGAGATGATGGTTACACCTTTGCTAAATTTGTTGGCACTAACTATGATGATTATACTTGGACTATTTGGGTTCCTAAGACCCTTGTTGCTAACTCTCTAGGACCCATTGCAAAATGAGGACCTAAAATCAAAGCTTGATTCATGTAGGACTATACCTCCGATGGAACACAATGGGTGATCGATAGTGGATGCACCAATCATATGACCGGAGAGAGGGAGATGCTTGTGGAGTTCGTTGATTCGCTCAAGGTTTCTTCAAACATCACCTTTGGCAACAATAGCAAGGGCAAGGTATTGGGTTTGGGCAAGGTGGTAATCTCTAGTGATACATCACCTAAGAATGTCATGCTTGTTCAATCCCTTCACTATAATCTACTTTCAACAATTCAATTGGCTCGTGCCGGTTATGATTCTCATTTCGGTGAATTTCATGTGACCATCTTTAAGAGGAACAATCTCAAAGTGGTCTTTGTTGGGCATGTTGAAGACAACCTTTACGTGGTTGATTTCTTAAAAGAGAAAACTCATCTTGCAACATGCCTAATGGCCAAGGCCGACGTGGGGTGGCTATGGCACCGACGGCTAGCCCACGTTGGCATGAGAAATTTACAAGCTCTCTTAAAGGGGGAGCACATCCTTGGACTAACCGATGTGTCTTTTGCAAAAGATCGTCCTTGTAGTGCTTGCATTGCCAGAAAATTACATGAAAAAGCACATAAGGTGAAGACTATCATTACCACTTTGAGGCCTCTCGAGCTCATCCACTTGGATCTCTTTGGGCCTCCATCTTATGATAGCATGGGAGGGAGGAGGTATTGCCTTGTCATTGTCGATGACTATACAAGATATACATGGGTGTTCTTTCTCACGACAAAAGATGAAACACAAGACACCTTCATCAACTTTGCCAAAGAAGCTCAACGTCAACATAATTGTGAGATCAAGGAATTCGAAGTGACAATGGCACCGAGTTCAAGAATTATACGATGGACGAGTTCTTGAGTGATGAGGGGATCAAGCACCAACATGCCACGCCATACACTCCTCAACAAAATGGTGTTGCGGAGAGGAAGAACCAGACTCTCATTGAGATGGTTAGGACCATGCTTGACGAGTACAAGTCTCCATACAAGCTTTGGGCCGAAGCCATCAACACCGCGTGCCATGCTTCAAACCGGCTTTATCTTCGCAAGCTCAAGAACAAGACCCCCTATGAACTCCTAATCGGGAGGAAGCCTAACGTCAAATACTTTCGGGTATTCGGTTGTAAGTGTTTCATTCTAAACAAAAAATCCCGTCTAGCAAAGTTTGAGCCTAAAACTTATGAGGGCATATTTTTTGGATATTCGTCAAACTCTCACGCTTACCGATTTCTCAAAAAATCCACCGGGTGTATTGAGTAAACGGTAAATGTGGAGTTTGATGAAGATAACGGTTCCCGTGCGGAGCAAATTGTTCCTTGTGTTGTAGGTGATGAGGCTCCTTCACAAGCTATAAGGACTATGGGGATAGGTCACATTCGCCCACAAGAAACACCCCAAGTCCAAGTAGAAGAAGAAGGAGTAAGAGCCCCTCTTGTGAATTCACCACAAGGGAAGTCATCACCGCCACCTCAAGTGCAAGATGCTACGGGAGATCATGAACCTATCCAAGAACAAGAACAAGTCCCTCATGTTCCCGAGCAAGATCAAGGGCAAGCTCAACCAAATGGTGAAGAACCAATCCTTGAGGCCCATGATCAAGCTCAAGTTCATGATCAAGATCAAGATCAAACCCAACCTCAAGCGTCCTCCACAACGTCACATTCTAGTGATCGAGAGCTTGAGGTTGTGAAGAGAAGGGTGTCTCCAAGACTAAAGCATTCTCAAGGCCAAGCTTCTTCCACAAGTTCAAAACCAAGTGAAGAAGAGCTTACACTCAAAGAGAAAAAAGCGGCCGCTTCAACATCTCACCGACAACATTTATGGAAGCATCAACAAGGGGGTAACTACTCGTAGACGTTTGGCAAACTTTTGTGAACATCACTCGTTTGTCTCTTGTGTTGAGCCCCTTAAGGTTGAAGATGCCCTTGACGACCCGGATTGGGTAGATGTCATGCATGAAGAACTCAACAACTTCACCCGCAACAAAGTATGGACTCTTGTGGAGAGACCCAAAGAACATCATAATGTCATTGGAACAAAGTGGATCTTTAAGAACAAACAAGATGAGCATGGACAAGTCACTAGAAACAAGGCAAGGTTAGTGGCACAAGGGTTCACCCAAGTTGAAGGTTTGGACTTCGGTGAAACCTTTGCCCCCGTTGCCCGTCTTGAGTCCATTCGTATCTTGCTTGCATATGCTTCACATCATGATTTTAAATTGTATCAAATGGATGTGAAGAGTGCATTTCTTAATGGTCCTCTTAAGGAGTTGGTGTATGTCAAACAACCTCCCGGTTTCGAAGATCCCGATCACCCCTCTCACGTTTATGAACTCCATAAGGCGCTCTACGGACTTAAACAAGCACCTCGTGCTTGGTATGATCACCTTACGGCGTTCCTAAGCGAGAAGGGGCTCCAGATCGGGTTAATAGATTCCACTCTCTTCACGAAGAGGGTAAAAGGAGAATTGTTTGTGTGCCAAATTTATGTTGATGATATTATTTTTGGTTCCACTAACCATGCTATTAACGTTGAGTTTGAGAATCTTATGACCAAGGAATTTGCTATGAGCATGATGGGAGAGTTGAAGTTCTTCCTCGGATTTCAAGTGAAGCAATTGAGAGGAGGAACCTTCATCAACCAAGCACTTTATATTCAAGACATGCTCAAGAGGTTCAAAATGCTAGATGTCAAGCCCATGAAGACGCCCATGCCCACCAATGACCAACTTAATCTTGATCCCAATGGTAAAGATGTGGATCAAAAGGTATATCGCTCCATGATCGGTTCTTTGCTTTACCTTTGTGCATCTAGACCGGATATTATGTTGAGTGTATGCATGTGTGCAAGATTTCAATCCGCTCCCAAGGAGAGCCATTTTTCGGCAGTGAAAAGAATCCTTCGATATTTGGTTCATACCCCAAACTTGGGCCTTTGGTATCCCAAAGGAGCAACTTTCAAGTTAATGGGATACTCGGATTCGGATTGGGCCGGAGACAAGGTAGACTACAAGTCCACTTCCGGCTCATGTCAATTCCTAGGGACGTCATTTGTAAGTTGGTCTTCAAAAAAGCAGAATTGTGTGTCTCTTTCAACCGCCGAAGCCGAGTACATTGCCGCCGGAAGTTGTTTTGCTCAATTATTATGGATGAGGCAAACTTTGATGGATTATGGTGTCAAATGTGACAAAGTGCCTCTCTTCTGTGACAACGAAAGTGCAATCAAGATCGCCGACAATCCGGTGCAACATAGCCGAACCAAACATATTGAGATTCGTCATCACTTCATTCGGGATCATGTGGCCAAGGGAGACATTGATATATTCCACGTCAACACCGAGAAGCAACTTGCCGACATTTTCACCAAGCCACTTGATGAAGCAAGATTCCGCGAGTTAAGGCATGAGCTAAATATCGTGGATATAAGTAACTTGGATTGAGGTTCTTGCATACACACACATGCTCAACTTATATCTTGTTTAGGTGTAGGCACCTATGTAGGGGGAGCTAGCTCAACTCATGAGCTATCTTATCCTACTAGTGCATAAATTGAACAAAATCTTTCACATTAGCCATTTTTAGATGGCACTTGTGCTTCAAAGATGTGTATTGGTCTTGGGCCCAAGGTTCATATCTTCGCGGTGCCATACCAAACAAACTCAAACATGGTGGCTTCGGCCACCGCCCTCCTTTGGAGGTTGGATCCTTTTTCGTTTTTTTGTGTTTTCTTTGGTTTCTTCTTGTCCTTGTGTTTGTTTTCGTGGTGTTTGTGTTTTTCGGTTCTCTTCTAGTGCAAGTGCTACACATACACCTTTCTAGTAGTGTTGGTTCTCTCTTGCGACGTGTTCAGAAGTGAGACGGGAATGCTTTTTTGAGCCTTGGTAAGAATTTGCATTCAGCCATGATCCAACAAGCTTCTTCCTGTCGAAACCCTCTGGATACCCCATGCCCACGGGTTACCGTGCGCACGGGGCCCCCATGTCCACGGGCTTTGTACCGTGCGCACGGGTCCACGTGCCCAGGGGACCTTTAGCCCGTGTGCACGGGGTATGCGGTTTTCGGTTCCTAAGAGGTGGGACGCGGGGGGGGGGGGGGGTTAGGGTTCTTTCCCACCCATTCGCCTCCTCCACGCCCCAGGAAGCCTCAAGGGCCGCCGCCATCGCCTCGGTTCTCTCCGGTGCCTCCTCGCGCCGTGGAGCCATTCCTCTCCATGGAGCTCTTCTAGGATGGGCTCCTCCTCTGGTATTTGCCCGCATTCCCTTTGCTTTCCATGTATTTCTTCATGGATTGGGTCCCTGAGTCCTAGGGTTTTCCAGTCTACTAGATCAGATCTCCATTCGATGATGATTAGAAATATAGACGGCGTAGAACCTGTGTAGTCGCCTGGCCTCACCCACTCCTCGATTTCGTTCTGGAAGTGGCTGACGCCGGACGAGCCCCCGTGTCCATGGGCTCTATACCATGCGCACAGGGCCCCCGTGCCCACGGGCTCTGTACCGTGCGCACGGGGTCTACAGGATGGTTCTGGTCTGTCTGTTTTCTCTTGATTCATTCCTTGCCATTTTCAATCTAGCACTTGCACTCAGTTTCCTTTCTTTGGTGTGTTGTGTTTGTGTTTTGGTGTTTCAGACTCCGCTGACAAGAGGGCCGAAGTTCGTCACAAGCGCCCAAAGGCTAGTTCCAGGGAATTCACTATTGCTCGTCGTCAGCCGTCAGAAGGAATTGGTCAGGGTTCTGAGAAGGGCCGTGTTCGCCGTGCCGCCACCAAGCAGCCCGTGATTGAGGCCTCCGAGGATTCAGAAGAGGAGTATGACTCCATGGATGATGCTCACTATGATCACACCGCAGAGGCTGATTTTGTGGATGATGATGAAGAAGAAGAAGGTGAGTCCAGCCCCGAGGAAGCCATTGCAGGAGGGCGGGATCTTAGGAATGTTCCGCTTGTCAGTTGGACCAAGCCAGAGATCTGGGCTGAGAGGCAGTCTCACCCTTATGATGCTGCCACCGGTATGGGTGTCGATCCAAGGTTCAAAAATGAGTTTCAGCATAGGGTGTACTATGAGCTTCTATTGACCAAGAACAAGAAGTTTGCTTCTCATAAGCAAGTCAATGCCGAGAGTCTCCGGGACAACGATCATATCTATCCAGGAGTGTATTCTGCACTTAACCGGTTGGGGCTCCTACCTTTTGTCACATTCAACCATCCATACAATGAAGACCTTGTCATGCAGTTCTTTGCCACGGTGTACTTCCAGAATGACACCGCTCGTTCTCTCACTTGGATGTCTGGGACTCACCGGTGCTCTGCTTCTATGGCCAAGTTTGCTGAGATCATTCCCTATGCATTCTTTGAGGAAGAAAATGAAGATTTTGGTCGTGTTCGTGAGGTTGGGCAGCGTCACAAAGATGAGATTGCATTTGCCTACAAGCAAGAGAAGTCCTTTGTCACCGGTTCCATCAAGGATCTCCTGCCTATGTATGATACTATGCGCCATATCCTTAGGTACACTCTCATTCCTAAGGCCGGTGACTCGCATAACTTGAGGAGTTCCATGTTGGATGTGTTTGTGTATTTGCATGAAAAGAAGAAAGTGGATGTTCTGGACTTCATGTTCTACGAGCTTCGTCAGTGTGTGCAGGAGAACAACTCATTGATCTATGCACCGTTCGTCCAGGCTTTGATTGAGTCTGTCTGCCCTGTCAAGTATATTTCCCAATACAAGACTTCCATTCCAAAGCGCAACTCCAATTGGACTCCTGCTGCTCCTGCTCCCTATGTGCCTCCCAAGAAGGGACGCAATCCGAGGCCTGATGAGCGTGCCACTTACACTCCTGGCATGTCATCCACCGCACGGATCCCGCGTGGTAAGGGCAAGAAGGTGGTGTCTGAGGCTAGTTTCACCGGAGGAGATAAGAGGTCTCTGTTCAAGACCATGAGCAACTTGTTCAAGATGTGTCAGTCCATTCAGTGCCGTCAGGTCAAGGAGATCAACAAGGACAAGCTGGTGAGGCGTTAGAAGAAGGCTGAGCGTGCTGCAGCTGGTGAGGAGGTTGGCCCAGGGTCCGAGGACAACGACAGTGTGGCCATAGCTCGTTCCTTTCCGATGGCAGGGTGGCGTTTTGATGATGATGATGATGCTTTGAGCGCGCCTCCTCTTGTCTAGCTTTGTCTTTGCGTTGCCTTTTCCCTTTTTGTTGTCTTGATGACAAAGGGGGAGAAGTTGTCTTCTTTAGAGTGTGTTGAGATCTCAAGCCTCGTGGTTATTGCTTTGTTGGGTGTTTATTTGGCTTGAGGTACTCTTATTTGCTTTCTGTGGTGTGGTTGTGAGCTACCTCTTATTAGTTTGTGAGACTAATTATCCTATGATTCATATCTATGCTTATGATGTCTAGCATGTGCTATATGATCTTGTTCTTATTATGTTTGTCTCACTCTTCTTGCTCACCACACTTTTGCATGTGATCTAGGCACCGTTTAGGTTTTATTTTGCTGATCACATGCCTTGACAATGTTGATCTAGGGGGAGCCTCATATGTGTGTGCTTGATGCATACTCAAGCATATCATTCTCTACCTGCACACATATAGGGGGAGCTCCCATGATCAACCATTGTCGCATGACAATTTGCTTAGATATATCCTTGATGCCATGTCCTAACCATGTTGTCATCAATGCACCAAAAAGGGCGAGATTGAAAGTGCAAGTGTCACTTAAATTATATTTTGGTGTGATGACAATGTGGTTAGTGGAACTAATATCGGTTGCTATAGTTTATCTTAGGATATTGGTTTCAAGTTGTCTCTGATGGAGGGGTGCGACCCCCCAATTCAAAAAGATCAAAGGCGTGGTTTACCGGCGACTCGAAGGTTTTCGTTTTGGTTCGATTTGAGTCGTAGGAAAAACCGCACTACTAAGAGGGGTCATTTGTGGATTTATGTCGTGTGGGAATGCCATCCTAAAACCATATACACCAGCCTGCCTACTCCTACCACCATATGTCCATTAGTGTGCTTGCTGTGGTATCCAGAAAGTTATAACAGAGAAGCTTTGGGTACCCCGTGCGCATGGGGTCTTTTGACCCCCGTGCGCACGGGGTACTACGAAACTCCTTGGGTACCCCGTGCGCACGGGGTCTTTTGACCCCCGTGCGCACGGGGTACTGCGTAACTCCCTGGGTACTCCATGCGCACGGAGTCTTTTGACCCCCGTGCGCACGGGGTGGTGGTTTGGGCTCTGAGTACCCCGTGCGCACGGGGCTGACTTAGCCCGTGCGCACAGGGTCCAACAGGCAGAAAACCCCACCCAGCCAAGAACACTATATAAGGAGGCCTTCTTCCTCCTCCATCCCTAACCCTAATGTCTTGTTGAGCTCCACCATTGCTACACCTCATTTTGCTCAATACTCTCAATCCCTCCATCCAAACTTGTTGAAACTTTGGGGATTGGGAGAGCAAGACCCGATCTACACTTTGACCAAACCAAATCGTGTTCCCCACAACATTCATCCACCATTGACTTGTTACTCTTGGAGCTTGGGCTCCTAGGCGGTTAGAGGTTCCTCTGGAAGCTTCCTTGCTTGTGGTGTGCTCCGGAGAAGTTTGTAAAGGTGTGGTGGTCGCCTTCAAGACCAACCCCGAGTGATTCGAGGCTCATCCGTTGGGGGTGACTCGAAAGAGATTATGGTGAGCCTTCGGTGGCGTTCCGCAAGCTTTGGCTCTGGCACCGCTCTAAACGGAGAGTAGCTCTTCCTCAAGGAAGAGTGAACTTCGGGATAAATTCCGCGTCCTCGTCTCACTTGTGGTTAATCCTTTCCCGCACTTTACTTTGCATTGTATGCTTGTTGGCTTGCTAATTAGGTTGTTGCCTAGCATATTTAGCTTGGAGCTTGCTTGTCATATAGGTTGTGTTCACCTAGTTGCATATCTAGTGAACCCTATTTATCCGCTAAACCTTAAAATTGACAAGAAAGATTAAAATTTGTAGTCTCCTATTCACCCCCCTCTAGTCGACCGTATCGATCCTTTCACCACTGTTAGGGCATTTCCCGCCTTAGGATTTTGGTGATGATGACAATGCACCTTGGACTAATCTTGCGCCCAAGTTTACTCAGGTACACCTTGTTTGGTGCAAGACGGTTAGGTATTCCCTCCAGACGGAAAAGATCGAAGACGGAGTTTCCGACGCGTTTATTTCTTTGGTCGTAGGAAATCCGTACTATTAAGAGGGAATCCGCATCAGAAGGTACTGGGTGAATCAATGCACGTACACATTCTATTGCACCCACTATATATCCTTCCGTTCGAGGAGAGAGGTCCTCAAAGTCTTTCTGTGGCAGTGTTTTTAGTGCCGAGCGGTTGTACCGCTTGTAAAAGCGGTTGTACCGCTTAACCGGTTGTTCCGGCCCTGCACCGCTCCACTACCAGAATCCCTTCTGTAGTGGAGCTGTGGTTGGGCGGTGGTGGCCCGGTAGTTCCCGGACGGCTTCGGCGAACCGGTACTACCGGTGTCTGGAGCGGTTGTACCGCTCTGGACTTAGCCACCACATGAATGCTGGTCTGGCGGTTGTACCGGCACAACCACCGCCCCAACCACCGCTATGGGGTGACTCCCTTCTGTTTATGAGGAGGTTTTTGGGCGGTGGTGGAGCGGTAGTTCCTGGTTGGCTCCGGCCGACCGGTACTACCGGTGGCTCCACCGGCTGTACCGCCTGGGGCACTTCTGCAGTATGAACCCGTGAATACCGGTTGTACCGGTGGTTCTAGCGGTTGTACCGCTGCAGTGTAGAAACGGCTGTAACGGTTGGATTTGGGGGACACTATATAAGTAGGTGGTTCTTCCACCTACCTTTTTACCTCTTACCTCTCTCTCTCCTCCATTGATGCCCTTCAAGCTTTCTTTCCCGATCTCTCTCTCTAGCCACTGAAACTTGTTGATTTGCTAGGGATTGAAGGAGGAGACCTAGATCTACACTTCCACCAAAGGAAACTTGATTCCCCCATACTTACTTGTGTGGATTTTGTTACTCTTGGGTGTTTGGGCACCCTAGACGGAAGAGGTCACCTCGGAGCCACATTCCATTGTGGTGAAGCTCCGTGGTGGTGTTGGGAGCCTCCAATTCAGTTGTGGAGAGAGCCTCAACCTTGTTTGTAAAGGTTCGGTTGCCGCCTTCAAGGGCACCACTAGTGGAATCACGGCATCTTGCATTGTGCGAGGGCGTGAGGAGAATACGGTGGCCCTAGTGGCTTCTTGGGGAGCATTGTGCCTCGACACCGCTCCAACGGAGACGTACTTCCCCCTAAAGGGAAGGAACTTCGGTAACACATCCTCATCTTCACCGGCTCCACTTGTGGTTACTTCTTACCTTTACTTTGGGCAAGCTATTGTTGTGTTGTATCCTTTGCTTGCTTGTGTTGTCGTTGTTGTTAGCATCATATAGGTTGCTCACCTAGTTGCACATCTAGACAACCTATTTTGTTGCTAACCCTAATTTGTTAAGAAAAGCTAAAAATTGGTAGTTGCCTATTCACCCCCCCTCTAGTCAACCATATCGATCCTTTCAATTGGTATCAGAGCCTCGTCTCTTTATTAAGGGTTTCACCACCCGAAGAGTATGGTTGACGACGGGGATCGGGATGAGGAAGTGCCCGAGGCCGTGGAGTTGAACTCGGTCACCCGAGACGACTTAAATGAAGCTATGGCTTTACTTAAGATGTCTATGATGGCCGAGGTCAAGTCCATGCTTAAAGAACTTCTTGAGGGGTTGAAGTCTACTCCCGATCCGTTGCTTGTGGTTAATCCCACCGCATCGGTGTCGGAGGCCAATTCTGACAAGGAAGCGGCTAAGGGTACTCAAACCTCTTCCCCTCATGGTAAGAATGGGACGGGAACCTTCGCCTCGGTTCCCCCTCCCCCGGTCTATGGAGGACCGGTCCCTACACCGCATATTAACAACCTTGGTCCTCCTCCTAAGCTTGTGAAGGGTGATTTTGCTAATTGGGTTTTTCGTATCAAGTCTCATTTGAATCACAGCTCAACAAATCTTTGGAGAATCATCGAGCAAGGCTTCTACCCACATGATCCAAGCAACCTCACTCCAAGAGAAGAGGCGGACAATCAATACAATCACTCCTCATTGTTCATCCTCCAATCCACAGTGCCTCCCAAAGATCTAGCTCACTTGCGCCCTTTCTCCCGTGCAAAGGATTGTTGGGAACACATTATATCTTTGTACAAGGGGAGCTCAAGCATTCAACGGTCCAACTTTGAGGTGGTGCTTGATGAGGCCGATGAGTTTGTGATGAATGAAGATGAGGATCCTCGGGATCTCTACCGAAGATTGACAACTCTTTTGGTCGCTCTTCAAGATCATGGGAGCAAGGATACGGATGATAATTGGATCAAGCGCAAGTTTCTCAAGGCCATCATGCCATTCAACATGGCAATGTCCTCCATGATCCGTCAAAGACCGGACTTCCACACCTTGTCTTCAAGTGAAGTGTTGGATGAGTTTATTGCCATGAATATCATGAACAAGACCGCCGGCAATGCTCTAGCTCGCGTCCAACGGTCAAAGAAAGCCTCACCCAACCTTGCTTTGAAGGCCAAGGGTATTCCGGAAGAAGAAGAAGAGTGTTTCCCCGAAGACACCAAATATGCTTACCACGAGCACATGGCTCTTGCATCAAGGCAATTTTGGGGCAACAAGAGAAACACAAGGCCCAACTTCTCCAAGAACAACTCAAAGGGCAAGCAACGAGTAAGGACTTGCTACAATTGTGGTAATGTGAGTCACTTTGTGGTGGATTGTCCATATGAGAAGAGGGAGGACAATAGTGGCAAGCTCATCCGCAAAGACAAGGCCAAGTCCTTCCCCAACAAGAACAATTTCAACAAGAAGGTGCCTCCAAAGGGCTTGGTGGCGCAAGAAGAGTACAAATCCGATGATGATGATGATACAAGTGGTGAAGTGTTAGCAACGGCCACCGTGGCCATTGCCACCTCTTCTCTAACCTCGGTGTCCCTCTTCGAGGCCCCCAATGAGAACATCATCCCCAAGTGCCTCATGGCAAGAGGCGTCAACAAGGTAACCTCAACCTCCAACATCAAAACTTCCATCTCTCCTAATCCTTCTTTGTTGGATTGTGTGGATGATCAAGAGGAGGTGAAGGTGGATGATAATGAGTTTGACAAGTTCTTGGGTAAGCTCAAAGGTGAGACCAAGAAGCACTTTGTTGCTCTCTTGGAACAACTTGGTGAGGCCAATGATATCATTGAGTCTCACGAGGAGAACATCACTAACTTGGAAGGCCATAGTCGTGACTATGCCGATGAGATTGCGGATCTTTCCATTGCTCTTGAGGAAGAGCGAGGTCTTCGTTCGGCTCTTGAGGAGTCGCAAAACGTTGACCTTACTCAACTAAAGAAAGATCATGATCATGCTCAAGTTCTTGCTCGTGTGCTTAAATCCGAGAATGCTGAGCTTGGGGTTGGCCATGCTAGACTCAAAGAGGAGTTTGAGCTACTTGACAAGGCTCACAAGGCCTTGAAAGATGCACATGCTACTCTCAAGGAGTCTCATGATCAACTCCAAGCAAAGCTCACTAAGGAAATAGCCACTTGTCCTCCTTTTGTTTTAATTGATAATGCCAATGCTACTAACCCTTGTTATGAGCATGAGCATCTTGTGGAGGAGAATGCCAAGTTGAAAGAGCAACTTGAGAAAGGCCTTGTGACTTGCATACAAGGTGAGAAGAACCTCAATGATCTTTTGAGCAATCAAAATGAGGTTGTGGCAAAGGAAGGGCTCGATTTTGCACCCAAGTCAAAGAAGAAGAAGAACAACAAGACCAAGAAACCTCTCCCTCTCAAAGAGGTATTTGTCAAGAAGGGAGAGGGTGCTCATAAGGAAAAGAAGGACAAGGTGGTGGGTGGAAATGCCAAGAAGGGCAAAACTACTCCATCGAACAAAGCCGGCGACTTTAACCCTTCTTATGTTTTGTGCCGTGCTAGTGATGGGCATGTTTATGCCAAATTTTTTGGTTCTTACTATGAGTACATTGAATGGTCTATTTGGGTTCCTAAGGCCCTTGTTACTAACATCAAAGGACCCATTCAAGAATGGGTACCTAAAACCAAGCATTGATCTCTTGTAGGAGTTTGCTTCCGGTGGAGGATCATGGTTGCTTGATAGTGGAGCAACAAATCATATGACCATGAGCAAGCATTTGGTGGTGGACGTGCAACCAAGCCCATCTATGCCCACCCATGTTCAATTCGGTGATGCTTCAACATCTAAGGTATTGGGTCTTGGCAAGGTTGTGATTTCTCATGACTTATCAATTGAGAAAGTCATGCTTGTTGAGACCCTTGCATACAATTTACTTCCCGTTCGTCAACTTGCACTTATGGGCTTTGCCACATTCTTTGATCTTGATACCATGGCCCTTTTGTGGAGCAAGACTCTTAAAGTAGCTTTTGTTGGGCATGTCGAGAACGGTCTCTATGTGGTTAACTTCTCGGAGCGACCCACTAAGATCGCGACTTGCTTAATGGCTAAAGTTGACGTGGGGTGGCTTTGGCATCGCCGACTAGCCCATGTCAATATGAGATCTTTGCAAAGTCTCCTCAAGGGGGATCACGTTCGTGGACTAACAAATGTGAGCTTTGCCAAAGATCGTGCTTGCAGTGCTTGTATCGAAGGAAAGCTACATGAGACGACTCACCGACCCACGACTATCATCTACTCTAAGAGGCCCTTGGAGCTCCTTCACATGGATCTCTTTGGACCTCCATCCTTTGATAGTCTTGGGGGAAGAAAGTATTGCTTGGCGATTGTGGATGACTATTCAAGATACACTTGGGTATATTTCTTCAAGAGGAAGAGCGAGACCCAACAAACCATCATCGACTTTGCCAATGAAGCTCAACGTCAACATGAGGCAAAGATATTGATGATTAGAAGTGACAACGACACCGAGTTCAAGAACTACACCTTGGATGAGTTCCTTAGTGATGAGGGGATCAAGCATCAATACTCCGCACCATATACCCCTCAACAAAATGGTGTAGCGGAGAGGAAGAATCGGACGTTGATGGACGCGACAAGGACCATGATGGCGGAATTCAAGTCTCCGTACAACTTTTGGGCCGAAGCCATCAACACCGCATGTCATGCATCCAATCGGCTCTACCTCCGCAAAGGCTTGAATAAGACTCCTTATGAGATACTTACCGGTAACAATCCCAACCTCAAGTACTTCCGGGTGTTCGGGTGTAAGTGTTTCATTCTCAAGAAAGGCACTCGTTTGTCTAAATTTGAATCTAGAGCTCAAGAGGGCATATTTGTTGGTTATGCTACAAACTCTCATGCTTACCGTGTCCTCAACAAATCCAACAGACTCATTGAGGAGACGTGTAACGTAGAGTTTGATGAAAATAATGGCTCCCAAGTGGAGCAAAGTGGTCTTTGTGATGTAGGTGATGAAATTCCTCCCCAAGCCATAAGAAGAATGGGGATTGGTCAAATACTCCCCGTTGAGGAACCCCTTGTGGCCGAAGAAGAAGGACAATGCTCTACGCAAGTGGAGCCATCACCAACCATTGACCCACACGCTTCCGAAGAACAAACCGAAGGCCCTCAACCAAGTGATCAAGATCAAGGGCAAGATCAACCTCAAGATGATGGTGATTCACCAAATGATGCCCAAGATCAAGATCATGACACCGAGCAAGCTCAAGATCAAGTGCAAGCTCATGATCAAGAGCAAGCTCAAGATGACGCTCAAGATGTTCAAGATGATCCTCCTCAAGAGATTATGGAGGAACTACTGGAGCGTCGTGCCACCAAGATTGCTTCCAAACTCAAGCATCAACAACATGTCATGGAGAATGTTTATGGAAGCTTAAAAAGGGGGGTAACCACTCGTAGACAATTAACAAACTTTTGTGAGCATCACCCGTTTGTTTCTTGTGTTGAACCCCAAAAGGTACATGAGGCGCTCGAGGACACGGATTGGCTTGAAGCCATGCATGATGAACTCAACAAATTCGAGCGCAACAAGGTGTGGTCATTGGTGCCAAGGCCAACGGAGAATCATAATGTCATTGGAACCAAATGGATCTTCAAGAACAAGCAAGATACGAACGGTGTTGTCACTCGAAACAAGGCAAGATTGGTGGCACAAGGCTACTCCCAAGTCGAGGGTATCGACTACGGTGAAACCTTTGCTCCCGTTGCTCGTCTTGAATCTATTCGTATGTTGCTTGCATATGCATCTCATCATGATTTTAAGTTGCAACAAATGGATGTGAAGAGTGCATTTCTTAATGGTCCTCTTAATGAGTTGGTATATGTCAAACAACCCCCGGGGTTCGAGGATCCCAAGTTCCCCAATCATGTATACAAGCTCGATAAGGCACTCTATGGCCTTAAACAAGCCCCACGTGCGTGGTATGATCACCTTATCGAGTTGTTGCAAGACCGTGGGTTTGAGATTGGGATAATCGATCCCACTCTTTTTACTAAGAGGGTTAAAGGGGATTTATTCATATGCCAACTATATGTTGATGATATTATCTTTGGTTCTCCTAACAAAGCTTTTGATGATGAGTTTTCCGCACTCATGACCGAGAAGTTTGAGATGTCTATGATGGGAGAGTTGAAGTTCTTTCTTGGGTTCGAAGTCAAACAAAGAAGAGAAGGAACCTTCATCAACCAAGCCAAATATACCCAAGACATGCTCAAGAGATTCAAGTTAGAAGATGTCAAACCGGCCAAGACTCCAATGCCTACCAAGTGCCAACTTGACATTGATCCCAATGGTAAAGCGGTGGATCAAAAGGTATATCGTTCTATGATTGGATCCTTGCTTTACCTTTGTGCATCTAGGCCGGATATCATGTTGAGTGTGGGAATGTGTGCACGGTTTCAAGCCGCGCCTAAGGAAAGTCACTTTGTGGCGGTCAAGCGAATCTTTCGATATTTAGCTCATACCCCAAACTTTGGCTTATGGTACCCCAAAGAGCAAGCTTTGATCTCATGGGATATTCGGATTCGGATTGGGAGGGAAACCGTGTGGATAGGAAGTCAACCTCCGGAGGGTGCCAATTCCTTGGTCGCTCTTTGGTAAGTTGGTCTTCGAAGAAGCAAAATTGTGTGTCTCTCTCCACCACCGAGGCCGAGTATGTAGCTGCCGCAAGTTATTGTGCACAATTGCTATGGATGAGGCAAACTTTAAAGGATTACGGTGTCACTTGTGACAAAGTGCCTCTTTTCTGTGATAATGAAAGTGCAATCAAGATCTCCTACAATCCGGTGCAACATAGCAAGACGAAGCACATTGAGATTCATCATCATTTCATCCGGCATCACGTCAAGCGTGGAGAGATTGATATTATTCATGTTGGAACTCAAGAGCAACTAGCGGATATTTTCACGAAGCCATTGGATGAAGCAAGATTTCGCGAGGTAAGGCATGAGCTAAATATCATTGATTTGAGCAACGTGTCTTGATTCTCGTCACACCCCACCGCATTCATCATGATTATCTCATTCTAGATGTAGGCATGGATTTAGGGGGAGTGTTGTTCTCTCAATGAACTCTCCCTCCCCCTATTATGCATAAATAAACCCAATCTTTCACATTAGCCATTTTTGATGGTACTAGTGCTTCAAAGATGAGTTTTGGTCATGGGCCCAAGGTTAAAATCTTCGCGGTGCCATACCAATTCACTCAAAGATAGGTGGCTTCGGCCACCGCACCTCCTCTCTTTGTGGAGGTTTGGTTCTTCTTTTTGGATCTTATTTGCCTTGCTAGTTTTCTTTTTAGGTCCTAGGTGTTTGTATCCTCCAAGTGTTGGCCTTTATCGTTTCCTTCTTGCACTCTTAGAGTTTACTTCACCATAATACTATGCCAAGTTTCCATCCCAAGCCTCCTCTACCCTTAAAACAATTTTCTCCAAATGTACACAAGTTGTTATCTTGGCATGGGTGGCTGTGACCGGGCGGTACAACCGGTGGTCGGGGCGGTTCTACCGCCCTGCCATTTGGCTGTAGCGTCCCGGCGGTTCTACCGGTCAAACCTTAGCGGTTCTACCGCTTAGGTTCTGGCCTGTGCTTCCGGCCGGTACTACCGGGCGGTTACGAGTGGTACTACCACTGCCTGTCAGGCGATGGAAGTACCGCCCCTAACCACAGGGTAGTACCAGGGGCGGTACAACCGCTCTTAAGAGCGGTACAACCGCTCCGCGGTCTGGCTTCTCTTTTCCCCTTCGTGCCCATCCTCTTCCCCTGCCCCTGCCGCCAGTTGCTGCCCCCATTGCCCCGGAGTGCCCTCCGGTGCTCCGGATCCGTCGGTTCTTCATCGGATCCGCTCCGTGGAGGCCGTCCCCTCCCCGATCTCTTCCCATGGATACCGGTAATGCCCCATTCTCTCTTGCTTTTGGTTTCAATCTTTGAACCCATCTATCTAGGGCATTACGTGTACTCCCATGTTTTTGGCTAAACTATTGGGTGGAAGAGATCCTATTGCATGCCTCTATTACTTGGAGATAGTTAGAACTTGAAATATTGCATCTAGATTCAGTGGGTGATTTGTGCCTGTTCTCCTGTGTGTGGAACCGCTGTCAGCGGTACAACCGCTCCAGTGGGCGGTACAACTGCCTGAGCGGTACTACCGCTAGGATGACCGGTACAACCGGCTTTACTGAACCTTTGTGTACTGTTTCTTCTTCTCTCTACTTACATGTAATATATTCCTCTGCTCTTGTGTACATTCCTCTCATCTGTGCTGGGTATCTTGTGTGCTTCCCGTGTGTGTGTGTGTGCAGGTGGCTCTGGTTCTTGCTCTGCTCCTCGCTAGAAGACCAGAAAGAGAGTCCGTAGGAGCAAGCGTCCTGATGACACTGTGGAAGAGCAGGAGGTGGTGATTCCCACCAAGCCCACCCGCCGTGAGAAGTCTGCCGCTGCCAAGCAACGTGTGGCCGTACCAATGCACAGGTGGAAACAACAGGATTGGGAGAGGTTCCGATTGCAGAATCCCTATGAGGTTCCAGTTCATCCTCGTTGGACCACACCTCAGTTCAGGAATGAGATGCAAGTGAGGATTGTTCATGAGCTTTTTGAGCATAACAAGAACAGGTTCACCAAGCAGTGGACAATTGACCTTGATCACTGGAGGAACAACATGGAGTACTTTGGAGAGGCCTTAGCTATGTGGGAGGAGTTTGACTTGGTCAAGCTCATGTCTATCAACTGTGACTTTGATGTGCACCTTATCCATCAGTTCTATGCCACTGTTCACTTCGGCACCGATGATGCTCGTACTCTGTCTTTCATGTGCCGTGATGAGCTCTTTCAGGTGCCTTGGAGAGCCTTCTGCAATGCTCTAGGCTATGATGATACCGGTCTCACCGGGAATGGTGGCATCCGTCCTCACGACCGTGCCACATCCATGAGCAAGGAGAAGCTTGCACCCCTGTACATCCGAGGACGTGGAGTCATTGGTGAGTCCAAGGATCTTGAGAAGGTTTATGACATTATGCATCGTGTGTTCCGCAATGTGCTTCTGCCCAAGGTTGGGAATCAGGATGAGATTTATGGCTATCTGGTGGATCTGTTAGTGGCTATGAAGACCAAGGTGGGGTCTGGTGCCACTTTTGATGTTTCCAAGTGGTTGTGGGAGGAGATGTACAGCATGGTCATGCACCAAAAGGTACCCATATATGCTCCGTTTGTCATGTGTTTCCTGAACTCTGTATGGGCAGTCCACAGGCCAGGAGAGCCTCTTACATCTCCAGACAACCTCACTGTGCATGAGGTCAAACGGTTGAGAAAGAAGAAACATGCTGAGCCTCGCTATCCTGCTGATGATCCCGAGGATGTTTATGCCACCTCTAGTGATGAGGACTTTGAGCTGGAGGCTGGGGCCAAGCCCTCCTGGGTTGCTAAGCTCACAGCCAAGGTGAAGAAGACCTTTTGCTTGCAGACTCACATCCAGAAGAAGCTCTATGAGGCTCATGTGAATGAGAAGAAGGCCAGACGCAAACAGATTGAGATGATGAGGCACCTCAACATGCAAGTGGACAGTGGATCTGAGAAGAGCATCACTCCAGAGGACAAGTGGATCTTCGAGAACAGCACGTGGACTGACGATGAGGCCTCTGGCCATCCTGCTACCTCTACCTCTGCTACCGCCGCCGCGGATGATATCATGGATGAGGACGAGCAGTCTGTTGACGACGATCCAGAGGCATCTGATGGTGATGATCCAGAGGAGACCGAGGAGTCAGAGGAGGACTACTGAGCTCTGGGGCGCTAGCATCGCTCTTTTCCTTTTTGGTGTCTTGATGCCAAAGGGGGAGAGAGTTCTATTAGGTCTCGGGATTTGCATGGGTTTTATTTGCATTTGCTTTGGGTGTCAGTTGAACCTCTTTGCTTCGAGTTGGTTTGTGAACTTGTCGTGCGTGGAGACGTTGTGCATGGTGTGAGACATGCGATCCCGATCTATCTATCTTAAGCCTTTTTATATCGTGTCTCGTATGTTTGTAGAGCGTGCTTATTATTGTTGCCCTTATCTATTGCTCTACTTCATGTTCTTGCAAATGCATGCTTTTTGTCTATTCATT
This sequence comes from Elymus sibiricus, assembly GCA_039707655.1. Taxonomy (NCBI): domain Eukaryota; kingdom Viridiplantae; phylum Streptophyta; class Magnoliopsida; order Poales; family Poaceae; genus Elymus; species Elymus sibiricus. The sequence goes on from CM077676.1 coordinate 181,760,470, forward strand.
TCATTTGCAGTCATTAGTTGGTCTATAAAATCTAGGGGGAGCGCTGATCCTAATGTGAGCACTTTGCATTCCAAAAGCAAAATCAACATAGTGTTCACATCTAGGGGGAGCCCGTCTATATTTTCTAGATCTCCGGTGCAAATCGTGTGGTTGTCATCATCCACCAAAAAGGGGGAGATTGTTAGGGCATTTCCCGCCTTAGGATTTTGGTGATGATGACAATGCACCTTGGACTAATCGTGCGCCCAAGTTTACTCAGGTACACCTTGTTTGGTGCAAGACGGTTAGGTATTCCCTCCGGACAGAAAAGATCGAAGACGGAGTTTCCGACGCGTTTATTTCTTTGGTCGTAGGAAATCCGTACTATTAAGAGGGAATCCGCATCGGAAGGTACTGGGTGAATCAATGCACGTACACATTCTGTTGCACCCACTATATATCCTTCCGTTCGAGGAGAGAGGTCCTCAAAGTCTTTATGTGACAGTGTTTTTAGTGCCGAGCGGTTGTACCGCTTGTAAAAGCAGTTGTACCGCTTGACCGGTTGTTCCGGCCCTGCACCACTCCACTACTGGAATCCCTTCTGTAGTGGAGCTGTGGTTGGGCGGTGGTGGCCCGGTAGTTCCCGGATGGCTTCGGCGAACCGATACTATCGGTGTCTGGAGCGGTTGTACTGCTCTGGACTTAGCCACCACGTGAACGCTGGTCTGGCGGTTGTACCGGCACAACCACCGCCCCAACCACCGCTATGGGGTGACTCCCTTCTGTTTATGAGGCGGTTTTTGGGCGGTGGTGGAGCGGTAGTTCCTGGTTGGCTCCGACCGACCGGTACTACCGGTGGCTCCACCGGTTGTACCGCCTGGGGCACTTCTGCAGTATGAACCCGTGAATACCGGTTGTACCAGTGGTTCTAGCGGTTGTACCGCTGCAGTGTAAAAACGGCTGTAACGGTTGGATTTGGGGGACACTATATAAGTAGGTGGTTCTTCCACCTACCTTTTTACCTCTTACCTCTCTCTCTCCTCCATTGATGCCCTTCAAGCTTTCTTGCCCGATCTCTCTCTAGCCACTCAAACTTGTTGATTTGCTAAGGATTGAAGGAGGAGACCTAGATCTACACTTCCACCAAAGGAAACTTGATTCCCCCATACTTACTTGTGTGGATTTTGTTACTCTTGGGTGTTTGGGCACCCTAGACGGAAGAGGTCACCTCGGAGCCACATTCCATTGTGGTGAAGCTCCGTGGTGGTGTTGGGAGCCTCCAACTCAGTTGTGGAGAGAGCCTCAACCTTGTTTGTAAAGATTCGGTTGCCGCCTTCAAGGGCACCACTAGTGGAATCACGGCATCTTACATTGTGCGAGGGCGTGAGGAGAATACGGTGGCCCTAGTGGCTTCTTGGGGAGCATTGTGCCTCGACACCGCTCCAACGGAGACGTACTTCCCCCTAAAGGGAAGGAACTTCGGTAACACATCCTCGTCTTCACCGGCTCCACTTGTGGTTACTTCTTACCTTTACTTTGGGCAAGCTATTGTTGTGTTGTATACTTTGCTTGCTTGTGTTGTCGTTGTTGTTAGCATCATATAGGTTGCTCACCTAGTTGCACATCTAGACAACCTATTTTGTTGCTAACCCTAATTTGTTAAGAAAAGCTAAAAATTGGTAGTTGTCTATTCACCCCCCTCTAGTCAACCATATCGATCCTTTCACCCACCCACTCAAATCAATATCGCTCATAATTGATAGTGAGTGATTCAAGACCCTGATCTTATTCACAGCCATTGGTGTGGACATCACTGATGACGTGAATTTCAACCCGTAGGCAAACTTTTGCCGATCATATCTCCATATGACTCTTGTTCATCTTTCGATGCTTTGTGCTCTGAGCTCAGAACGATTTGGCCAGAACTTCAAGACAACCGAGTGTTATCTGCATACATGGTCTGACCATCCACCCGTCTTACACCTCACAACACGTTTGTACTCATGTGGACATGACGCACTCCAGAATGCTACGTGTTATAGACGGTTGCAACACTGGGAAGAGCACCTTTTAACTTGATATTAACTGTGAGAGATCACCCTAATAATTGACTATTGCGCAATCAAAGGGTGCAAATAACAAAGGGATAAACATCTCAGGCAATTCATAATAGCATGATATGGTATAGCCCTGGGCGTCGGGAAGTCTTCACAGTCTTCTTGAATCTTTAGTTGAAACGTCGTCGTGCGGTAGAAAAATCGTTGCCGTGGCAACCGTTTCAAAAACGCTGCCGTGGCGGCAATTTCAGAAAAGGTTGTCGTGGCGACCATTTCAAAAACGCTGTCGTGGCACCAATTTCAGAAAATGCTGCCGTGGCCTGAAAATTTTCAGCCCTTCCTCCTGCGCTAGTACACCTTCTCCACGCCGGGGTCCTCCGTGTACACTTGCCACCATCACCTCTAACCTGTAGGCTATCTCTACATCTATTACATTAAAGTGGCAATCCCGTGGCTCTAGCCATCATGCCGCGACGCGCAGGCCTCTTAACGTTCCAACATATAACCATCTCATACATAAACTCATTATCATGACGAAGGCTATACCACATCATATGCAAACCTGCAAAACCAAGTTAGACGTCCTCTAATCGGTTTGGCAAATTTTAATTACGTGGCTTCTAAGGTTTTCGGATAACACTAGCTACCTACATCTATCATCAAGGCGTAATTCTTGTTGCTAGATTAACTTTCGGGGTGTGTGAGGGAAGAGACTTAATTAAAAATCTCTAGCCCCACAAAACCTCGTCAATACACGTGACCCCCTAGAAGATCAAACATCTTCATCGCCCTCTTGTGTTTGTGATGGTTCACTATTCTTGACTATGATGAAGCCCAAAGAACTGTTAGCAGATCGTCGATAGCCAGAGCCGATCGATTGTCAGAGCTTTGTGCAAAGCTACATCGTGTCGTCAATGAACTGAACCGAAGCAACACTTGGGGGAAGCATAGCAAGAACATCAAACCCTCACATCCACATGTGATGCCACTATTGGGAAACATAGCAGAAAACAATTTTTTTTGCCCTACGATCACCCAGGAACAATATGAAGATGCATTAACGGTTTGGGAATCGATCGTTACCGACTCCGGAGTGGAGCGGAAGAAGACGAGTCAGTGTAGATCGTACTCGGAGTCCCTCGAACCGTAGATGAACGATCCCGCGAACTGCCCACGAATAGTCCCTCAAATGGAAGACTGAAAGCATGGCCTCTCTACGAGTTGCAAGCGTGCGGTCTTCACGATCCGGCAACGCTTCACCGTCCAGAGCTAATCGTAGCCGGAGAATTAGAGGGAGGAGATTAGAACCACACTGGGCTTCTAATTATGAGGATCAGAGGATCTAGGTCAAGCTCTAATTGATCAACTAGGACCAACTAGAACTAGAACTAGAGAACTAGAGGAGGCTTCAAAACTTGTGTGTTGAAATAGTGCAGAAGCCTCTAATATATACAGGTTGGAAGGCGAGAGGGGGTGCCACACAAGGAGGGAAGGAATCCCTCCTTGGTCCGCCGGCCATAGGGGGAGGGGGGAGGGGAAACCCTCCCCTAGTCCAATTCGGCCTCCCCTCCAAGGAAAGGGGGGGTGCCTTTCCTTATTGGGCCTTAGTGGCCCAATTCTCCTTCCACCACTTGGCCTTTTAAGGCCCGTTGATATTAAATTAAATATAAAAGCCTCCTAACAATTACTAGAACCTTTTATTATTAATTTAACATCTCCAAACACATTTTCCACCTATATATTATTTTTCAGTAATACCCAGTATTGCCCGATAAACTCTGAAACCCTTCCAGTGACCCAGAAACGCTTCCGGTTCCTCTCGAAACTATTTCGAATATTAATGAAACAATTCCACAAAAAAATCCTCGATACTCTCGTCCTACTAACACTCAGTAGATCATGATTACCTTAAGCTTGTGACCCTGTAGGTTCGGTAAAACATAGACATGAACGAAACTCATTCGTTCAATGACCGATAGCGGAACCGTGGACGTCCATATCGATCCCTATGATTACACGAATGACATTTGAGTGAACCTTCGGTTATCATGTGATATTCCCTTTGCTTCACGATACTTTACAAAACCAGAGGTGTACCGGTATCCTCTTGAGTCATACACATGCTCACTATACCGTTATCCTCGTACCCGATTTTGTTCTTCTTTCTCGTTGAAGTGTTCCGGCATCCCCGTGACATAGTCACCTGTGTCTGGCCAGATGATGATGGATGCCGTCACACTGAGAGGGCCCTAAGAATATCTCTCCATCGTTGAAGGAGCAAATTCCACTCTCGAGCTATCTAGTCCCTTGTCAAACTTTCCGATGAACCTGTAAGTTGTCGTTATGATCACCGTGTTACAGATGATGTTTGAGCCCAAAGCTCATCATACGGTAAGAAGTGACTACGATATCTCATGGTCTAAGGAACAAAAACACATGTTAACACTCTGTGTTATAACAATTGATTTCAGACGATATTATCTCAAAGTATAACAAACAAGTTTGGGTCGATTCAATATGATCGTTCTTCTAACATCATACTCGCAATGTTGTTTTAGAACAATCGTTACACTTAACGATATCCTAAGATCCGGAAAACATGATCACCAACAATACTTGAGCCAGTCTTAGAGGCAAGACCAGGAACCTAATCTTTACCGTTTATTATTCCACACGTGCATATGAGTTTTCCACTGAATCACATATTCCAGGATCATAACAGTTATAGCATAGAATATAAACTCTTAATTATGAAAATGAAAATATAATAATACAATATTATTGCCTCTAGGACATATTTCCAACAGAAAATGATAAACATGTATAAAAAAAATGTTTCACGCTGTACACGAAATTGTACAATGTGTAAGAAAAAGGTTAAAAAACTAAGAAAACCAATAAGAAAAAAAGAAAGCCGAAGAATAAAGAAGAATAGAATAAATGGAAAACAGAAAAAACTGATCCAAACAATGCAACATAGTGAAAAATGAAAAAATGCGAAGAAAACCAAGAAAGAAGCAAATAAAACCGAAGGAAAAAAGAAAAAGAAAAATAAAAGCCAAAGAAGCCAATGCAAAACAGTGGAACAATGTGAAAACCAATTAAAACAAAAAAGAAACAAAAGAAAACTGAAGATAACCAAAGGAAAAAAGAAAGAAAAAGAAAAGCAGGAAAAAAACTCCCAAAAAACGAAGCAAAATAGTGAACGCAGTGAAAGAATGGTGCTACAGCACTGAGCGGGCCCATCACTGTAGGGGCCGGAAAGTGCTTCCAGCGAGAGAGTAGTTCCCTGTTGATAATTCTAGCTTGGTGCTCTGTTTTCCTCAAAAAAAAAAAAAAAAGGCTTGGTGCTCTGTTGATGACCATTCATGTGCTGGTTGATCCGGTTTAGTTGGCAATTTGGCCAGGGGATTGTGCCCTTTTGGTTGTGATCTGTTCCTTTCTTTCAATTTGTTTTCTGAATTTTTTTTAGGGAAGAAATAGTTAGTTGTTTTCTGAAACTGGTGTTCTATTATGACAAGTAATGGAATCCGGTTTCCCTTTGGGAAACATATGAAAACAAGGTTGGAGTGGGGAGCCCACCGGTTCAAACATGATTTTTTTTAAAAGTTTTATTCCAAGTTAGCCGATTGTTCCATAACTTTCTTTTTGTACGTTTTTCGTATCATACTTTGGTCTTCGTATATGTTCATGTAGGCTGGTTGCAGTGGTTATCTGGCTGATTGTAATTTTAATCACATATTTCATCATGGTGCTATCCATATGGAAAAAAATTAGCTCGTCCTCCTCTAGCGCATGTGATTGCAATTTGACTCACATGATGGTAAAGAAAAATTGAATGTCTCATGCGATCGGCCCACACCTGGCTGCCTACGACCAACGCTTGGTCTCCGGTGCGATTTGACTGGAGATGTCACATCACCGGCCCCACGAGGCCATGTTGAGAGGCGAGTGGTCGAGAGAAGAATCCTGATGGCACAGTGTCGAAGAAGACATATCTCCAATTCTCCTTTTTGATACAGTGTCAATGATTTAGTATTATCTAAGAAAATTAGAATTATTTTAAAGGGCCCCATGTTTCTCTTTTCATCCGGCCCCTTGAAATCTTAGGACTGGTCCTGGTTTGTACTCAAAAGGACTTCACGATTATGATTTTGTAACCATTGGCTAAATATCGTATGAGAAATTTAGTGTGAAAACATGATCGGTCGCTTTTTTACCCGTGGTGTTAAACATCAACACTGATAGGTCGGTGGTGGCCCATCAGTGATGACCCTCACCACTACTGATGGGTGGCTACTGGTCTGTTGAGCATTAGTGTCAACTTGATTTCCCGTATTGTGAATTTAGATAGTAAAATTATGTCTTCTTTTTGGAGTGGTTAATGTAAAAAGCCCTTTTTAGCTAGTCTTCTTTTTGGAGTTGTTAATGTAAAGAAGCCCTTACACGCTTTTATATTATGAGACGGAGGGAGTAGTTACTTCTGCCGACTTCTCTGAAAAATGCAACGCGTGCATGGGCCAGGGAGAATATAAGCCGAAACGTAGAACAAACCCATTTCACCAGCCAGAGAGCACCACTAAACTGTATGGTGTCCATCACAAAACTAAAACACACTACTGCCATTAGCTTCTCCTACTGCTCTACACAATACTACAAGCATCATATTCGCATAATTACTACTGTACGAAAAAATATTCAGAAAACACAAATTATTCCCTGAGCACTGGCCGCCCGGTGGTTCAGACTATGGTGCAAGCGTTGGGATTCTCCTCGCTGAAGATGGCCGTGAGCCGGTTGGCGTCCGTGGCCATGCTGTAGATGCCCTCGCGCACCGGCGTGGGGTAGTACCACCGGTACTCGCCGGAGAAGTACTCGTGCCGCCTAGGCGTGCCCGCGGGGCCGAGCATCTCCCACCGTGTCAGCGGCGACGGCGCGTACCTGCCATATCCGTACCCGTGCCCGTGCCCCTGCGGCGCTGGGGCGTAGGCGTGGGAGGCGGCCGCGTGGTGCTGTTGCTGGTCGCCGTACGCCGCCTCACCGCTCGTCCCTGCCGCCGGTGCATGCTGATGCTGGTACGCATCGGCAGCGTTCGGCGGTGGCCCCGGCCCCGGCGTGTTGAACCGGACGTGCTTCGACTTGGACTTGGACTTCTTGCGCTTGCGGGGCTTGCCGTCTGCTCGAGGCGGCGCGCCGGCGGCAGGGCCGTACGGGCCGTGGACTGGCGGTTGCTGCGCCGGCATCGCGTGGGAGCTGGGAGGGTTGCTGGTGGTGGTGCAGGTGATCGTGCGTGCGGCTGGACGCACGTAGTGTGTTTGAGCGTGAGGGTGCGCCATGGCGTAGTCCAGATGCTCGTGCCTCGTCCGTCCTCTCCGCCCTGTGAGACGTTGCACCGAAATTGAGATAGTCGTGGTAGATGATTCAGAAGTGAGACCACAGAAAAAGCTCACAAGGAGAGACCGATAGAAACTTGTATATCATGCATGATTTGGACTTTCAGTATGAGTATATATATAACGTACCGTTGCATTTCTTGATGACTTTAGATATCATCCTGCCCAAGGGAGAGCAACCCATTTGCCTATCAGGAGCTGCGTAAGCGTAATCCATCTCTCTCGCTCTCTCATCTGCGTATATATGTGTACGCACATGCGAACTCATCGACCTTCAGCTCACCACACTTCTTACCGCACGCCTCTCTCTCTCTCTCTCTCTCTCTCTCTCTCTCTCTCTCTCTCTCTCTCTCTCTCTCTCTCTCTCTCTCTCTCTCTCTCTCTCTCTCTCTCTCTCTCTCTCTCTCTCTCGTCCCGTCTCCAGAGTATGTAACACATGGATTAGAAGGAATGATCTTTTGATCAAGAATAGTACTCTTTTGGTTCGGTTGGTGAAGGAAATTGTACTAAAGCGAGCTAGGTAGCTACGGAGAATCGAATGACAAAATGGGCTCACCAACCTGATGCACGATGCCATGTATCTACCATGGATTGCACTGCATGTTGCATGTCTAACGGAAGGAGTTCAGCATCTGGGCCAGAAAATGTAGGTAAAAGCGCATAAATTAATGGTCCCTAGCTTGTTTTGTCGTGTGGATAGTATACACAGAGCAGACGACGAAGCGGAGTGAGTGGTGTCAGAATATATGCTTCGGGAGAAATATCAATTCATCCGAGAAAAGCGACTTTGCTCGGATGCTTGTCCCTAGCTGGTCCAAACCAGGGAGATATGAAGCGGCTTATTTTTTTTTTAAAAAGCACAAACCGTAGAACAAATTTTCTACGGTATTTTCATTAATTTAATTATTAAAGAAGTAATATGTACATACAAAACAAAGAAAAACAGTAAGAAAATAAGAAAGCTATCCAGTTCCAGGTCTAGGTATCATCATGAGTGGAAAATTTAGCAATCTGGTATCATCCTCCAAGATGAGAACTAATCCAATCCTTGAGTGCTGTCACGTGCTTTTGCTTGGTCCTGTGTACTAGAAGGGGAAGGTCCTTCTTGAGTATGTATTTACATGAGTTTCTGCACATGTCACTTCTCTCCTAAACACCTTACCATTTCTTTGATTCCAAATACTACAGCATCCAAGGATGAGGATGTCCATGGCAATAGCTTTAGGCAATTTTTGATGAGCTAGTAGAACATCAGATGGAAGTTCCTCTCTGTCTAGAGGGGATGATGGTGGCCCAGCAATCCTGAGCAAATGTGCAATCCCAAAAGAGATGTAGTGAAGTCTCTTCGGCTCCCTAATTGCAGAAAACACAGTCATAGTAGTCTAAGTGCATAGATTTCGTCTTGAGAAGATTCCTTCTGTTGACTCTATCATGAAGCAACATCCAGAAAAATATCCTGTGTCTAATTCTGCTAGCACCTCTCCATCACCATTTGAAAACTATATGGCATACATTGAGATGGAGGATTATTTGTTGCTTACACCTTGAAAAATCCACTTATCTTGAGCTTGTATGTTTGTTTGTTGATCAATCAAGAGTTGGAGATCATTTAGTTGAGCAAAATGCTCGAGCTGAGAGGGGGGTATGGAAAAATTCAGAGATGTCCAAAGAATTAACCATATAATTCAGGCATTGTTTTTCATTCTTAGCAAAGGGTGTAACTCAAGGAATTTTTTCCATAGAGATTTGTCCGCCCAAGTATCATGCGAGAGCTTAACAATGAAACCAGAGCCAGCCTTGCAAGAGATATTGCTTTTAAAAGCTAGAAGGAGTTCAAGATGGGCCCTCCACCAGCCAAATTCCACCATTCTTTACCAGGTAGCTCAGTGGTGTAATATTTTTCGCAAATCATGTGTACCCAAGGAAGATTATCTTTGTTGAAGAACTTGTAAAGGTTTTTCATGAGTAGTGCTTTGTTATGAACATCAACATTTAAAATCCCAGTACTACCTTGATCTTTTGGCTTGCAAACTTTGTCCCATGCAATTAGGGCTAGACATGTGCTTTCCTGACCATTTTCTCCAGAGGAAATGCATGAGATATTTATTCACTAGCCTAAGATACCAGCGGGCAAAACAAGACCACACATGAAGAAAATAGGCAAAGCAGAGAAAACAAATCTCTACCCCTAATGTCTCACTTGGTAGCCGGTTAGTTTTGAGCCCCTGTTGCAACGCACGGGCATTGTCCTATATCCGGAAAAGGGTTGACAACGCACGGGCAATGCACACTTACTCATTTATAAGCATTGTAGCCCGTAGCAACGCACGGGCGTTCTACTAGTTTTATCTGTTGAAGTCTTTCATCATAGGATAGCAAAGTGGAGCATCCAGCCAATCTTCTTTCAATTCTCTGACATATTGAAGTGAAATCTTCATTCCTTATTCTGTTGGCACTAAGAGGGAGCCCAAGATAAGTGAAAGGAAAATTTCCAAGTTTAAATTCCAATAACCCAAGAATTCTATTAAGTTTGTCATCAGGTACATTCATGGGCACCAAAATAGACTTATTGTAATTAATAATCAAACCAGTTTGTGTAGCAAAGTGAGCCAACAGATTATTGATTGGATGAAGTTGAGCTTCTACTGCAGGCAGGATTGAAATTGTGTCATCTGCATACTATATAACTAGAAAGTCCTTATTGGCTTGAGATAAAATTGGTGCCTAAATAAGCTGAGCCTGCATGGCCCAATTCAGAATGGACTGCAAGAGATCAACAACTAGGACAAAAATGAGAGGGAGGAGAGAATCACCTTGCCTCACTCCTCTATTAAATTGAAATTTCTTGCCTTCTAATTATTTGCTGATGATAGCCTTCTATTTTTTAAGGGTTCTGTGGAGCAAGTTTTGTCCGTTAAAGGAATTTTGACAGCTTACGAGGAGGGTACAGGTCAATTGTTAAGTCTAGAAAAATGTTCCATTTTATTTGGCAAAAAATGCTCTATGGAAGATCAGGTGTCCATATTGGTTATCCTTAAGATCACGAGTGAAGGATTTGAGGATAAATATCTGGGTTTACCTGTGCCAGAAGGTCGTATGAAGGCGGGCAAATTTCAATCTACCAAAGATAAAGCTCTTAAGCGGGTGGCAGACTGGATTGAAAAATATGCGTCTAGCGGGGCGAAGGAAATCCAGATCAAGTCTGTTATTCAGGCCATTCCGGCCTATGCCATGGGTATATTTAAATTTCCTGTGTCCCTCTATGATGAGTTATCCCAGATCATCAGGAATGTGTCGTGTGGGAGATAAGGAGAATAGAAGAAGAACTCATTGACTGGCTTGGGATAAGATGACAAGAGCAAAAGGTGAAGGGGGTATGGGCTTTTGTGATCTTAGGCTTTTTAATCAAGCACTTTTGGCCAAACAAGCGTGGCGTTTATTGGTTTTTCTAGACTCCTTGTGTGCTAAGGTGATGAAAGCAAAAAATTATCCTCATGGGCATCTTATTGATACTGTCTTCCCTCAATCGACGTCGCTTCCGTGGCAAGGTATTATGCATGGCCTAGATTTATTGAAACATTGCGTCATATGGAGAGTTGTCGACGGGGTCAGTATAAACATATGGAGGGATAATTGGATTCCTAGGGAGTCTGGCCTAAAGATTACTGCTCAGAAAAATAGAACTAGGATCAAATGGGTGTTCGAGTTATTCATGACCGGTTCTAGGAGGTGGGATGAGAATCTGATCAGGCATCTGTTTTACCCTCATGATGCAGAGGAAATCTGAAAGCTGCTGCTACTTGTAGACTGCGTTGGTATTTCCCCGAAGAGGAGAGGATGATGCAGTATAGTAGAGATAAGTATTTCCCTCAGTTAAGAACCAATGTTATCAATCCAGTAGGAGAACCACACAAAATCCCTTTAGCAGCACCTACACACACAAAAGCAAACACTTGCACCCAACGCAAATAAGAGGGTTGTCAATCCTCTTAGCGGTTATTTGCAAGGAATAATTCTGATAGTGATCGATAGAAATATAAATTGCAAAATAAAATAAAAGTAAATAAATTGTAGCAAGGTATTTTTGGATTTTAATATATGATAAAGATAGACCCGGGGGCCATAGTTTTCACTAGAGGCTTCTCTCTCGAGCGCAAAACATACGGTGGGTAAACAAATTACTGTTGGGCAATTGATAGAAAAGCAAATAATTATGACGAATTCATGGCAATGATCATGTATATAGGCATCACGTCCGAGACAAGTCGACCGACTCCTGCCTGCATCTACTACTATTACTCCACCCATCGACCGCTATCCAGCATGCATCTAGGGTATTAAGTATGAAACAGAGTAACGCCTTAAGCAAGATGACATGATGTAGACAAAGTAAACTCAAGCAATATGATTAAACCCCATCTTTTTATCCTTAATGGCAACAATACAAATACATGTCATGTCCCTTTCTGTCACTGGGATTGAGCACCACAAGATTGAACCCATCACAAAGCACCTCTCCCATTGCAAGATAAACCAATCTAGTTGGCCAAACCAAATTGATAGATCGGAGAGAAATACCAAGCTATAACAATCATGCATAAAAGAGTTTAGAGAAGACTCAAATATTTCTCATGAATAATCTGATCATAAACTCACAATTCATCGAATCCCAACAAACACACCGCAAAAGAAGATTACATAGGATAGAACTCCAAGAACATCGAGGAGAACATGGTATTGAAGATCAAAGAGAGAGAAGAAGCCATCTAGCTACTAGCTATGGACCCATAGGTCTGTGGTAAACTACTCACACATCATCGGAAGGGCAGCAAGGGTGATGAAGAAGCCCTCCGTGATCAATTCAGTTGGAGTATAATTTCCGACCCTCTCCCATAGATCGGTCTTTTGGTTGCATTGGCTAGAGCATGCACTTCTACATGGTATCAGAGCCAAGAGGTCTTGGTTTGGGCCTGAGGGAGCCACACGTGAGGGGTAGTGCTGACGTATAAATGTATTGCCTAGTCTCTTCCATCAGATCGGTCTTTTGGTTGCATTGGCTAAAGCATGCACTTCTCCAAAGGAGCATAGATGTGAGGGGGAGTGTTGGAGTATAATGTCCGGCCCTCTCCCATAGATTGGCCTTTTGGTTGCATTGGCTAGAGCATGCACTTTTACAGATTCCCCCTCCGGCAGAGTACCGGAAAAGGCCTCCAGATGGGATCGCGGAAGAACAGAGGCTTGCGGCGGCGGTAGGGTTTTCTCTTCTGGCTCTTTGATGGTTTCCGAATATTTGAGAATTTATAGAAGTGGAATTAGGTCAAAAGGAGCCACGAGGGGCTCACAAGGCATCAGGGCGCGCCCCCTGGGGCCGCGCCCTGTTGCCTTGTGGCCTCCTCGTGAGGCTTCTGGCTTCCTCCCGAAGCTTCCAGGGTCTCTTTTGTCCAGAAAAAAATCGTCAAAAAGTTTCGTGGCATTTGGACTTCGTTTGGTACTGATTTCCTGAAAAATCAAAAACAAGCAGAAAACAGCAACTCGCACTAGGCAGTAGGTTAATAGGTTAGTCCCAAAAAATGATATATAATTGCATATAAAAACATCCAAGATTGATACTATAATAGCATGGAACAATCAAAAAATATAGATACGTTGGAGACGTATCAAGCAACCCCAAGCTTAATTCCTGCTCGTCCTCGAGTAGGTAAATGATAAAAACATAATTTTTGATGTGGAATGCTAGCTAACATGTTTCATCATGTAATCTCTCTTACGGTATGAATAATAAGATCCGAGTGATTCAAAGCAATAGTCTATAATTTGATATAAAGACATCAATAATCAGGCATACTAATAAACAATCATGCCTTTCAAAATAAAAATGCTAAAGAAAGTTATCCCTAAAAAATCATATAATCCTGTCATGCTCCATCTTCTTAACACAAAGTATTTATCATGCACCACCCCGATGACAAGCCGAGCAATTGGTTCATACTTTTTAACGTGCGCTTCAGCTTTTTCAACCCCCACGCAATACATGAGTGCAAGCCATGGATATAGCACTATGGGTGGAATAGAATGTGGTGATAGAGATTAATAAGGGGAAGTCAAAAAGAAGAAGATAGTCTCACATCGACGCGGCTAATCAACGGGGTATGGAGATGCCCATCAATTGATGTCAATGCGAGGAGTAGGGATTGCCATGCAACGGATGCACTAAGAGCTATAAGTGTAAGAAAGCTCAACATGAAAACTAAGTGGGTGTGCATCCAACTTGCTTGCTCATGAAGACCTCGGGCATTTGAGGAAGGCCATCATCGGAATATACAAGCCAAGTTCTATAATGAAAAATTCCCACTAGTATATGAAAATGACAAAATAGGAGACTCTCTATATGAAAAACTTGATGCTACTTTGAAGCACAAGTATGAAAAGGATAGTAACACTGCCCCTTCTCTCTTTTCCTCTCATTTTTTCCTTTTTTCCTTTTTTTTGTGGGCTCTCTTTGGCCTCTTTTTTTCTTTTCTTTTATTTTTCCTCACTGGGACAATGCTCTAATAATGATGATCATCATACTTCTATGTACTTACAACTCAAAAGAAAATTACAACTCGAAACTAGAACAAAAATATGACTCTATATGAATGCCTCTGGCGGTGTACCAGGATGTGCAATGATACTAGCATAACATGTATAAAAATGATGAACGGTGCCTGAGCCACAAATATTATGTCAGCTATATGATCATGCAAAGAAATATGACAATGATGATGTGTGTCATAAAAAAATGGAACGGTGAAAGTTGCATGGTAATATATCTCGGAATGGCTATGGAAATGCCATGATAGGTAGGTATGGTGGCTGTTTTGAGGAAGATATAAGGAGGCTTATGTGTGATGGAGCGTATCATATCACGGGGTTTGGATGCACCGGCGAAGTTTGCACCAACTCTCGATGTGAGAAAGGGCAATGCACGGTACCGAAGAGGCTAGCAAAGTGCGGAAAGGTGAGAGTTGCTACTTGTAGACTGCGTTGGTATTTCCCCGAAGAGGAGAGGATAATGCAGTATAATAGAGATAAGTATTTCCCTCAGTTAAGAACCAAGGTTATCAATCCAGTAGGAGAACCACGCAAAATCCTTTAGCAGCACCTGCACACACAAAAGCAAACACTTGCACCCAACGCAAATAAGAGGGTTGTCAATCCTCTTAGCGGTTATTTGCAAGGATTAATTCTGATAGTGATAGATAGATAAAGTAAAATACTAAATAAAATAAAAGTAAATAAATTGCAAAAAGGTATTTTTGGATTTTAATATATGATAAAAGTAGACCCGGGGGCCATAGTTTTCACTAGAGGCTTCTCTCTCGAACACATAGCATACGGTGGATAAACAAATTACTGTTGGGCAATTGATAGAAAAGCAAATAATTATGACGGATTCATGGCAATGATCATGTATATAGGCATCACGTCCGAGACAAGTAGACCGACTCCTGCTTGCATCTACTACTATTACTCCACCCATCGACCGCTATCCATCATGCATCTAGGGTATTAAGTATGAAACAGAGTAACGCCTTAAGCAAGATGACATGATGTAGACAAAGTAAACTCAAGCAATATGATTAAACCTCATCTTTTTATCCTTAATAGCAACAATACAAATACGTGTCATGTCCCTTTCTGTCACTGGGATTGAGCACCGCAAGATTGAACCCATCACAAAGCACCTCTCCCATTGCAAGATAAACCAATCTAGTTGGCCAAACCAAATCGATAGATCGGAGATAAATACAAAGCTATAACAATCATGCATAAAAGAGTTCAGAGAAGACTCAAATATTTCTCATGAATAATCTGATCATAAACTCACAATTCATCGGATCCCAACTAACAGACCGCAAAAGAAGATTACATCGGATAGAACTCCAAGAACATCGAGGAGAACATGGTATTGAAGATCAAAGAGAGAGAAGAAGCCATCTAGCTATTAGCTATGGACCCATAGGTCTATGGTAAACTACCCACACATCATCGGAAGGGCAGCAAGGGTGATGAAGAAGCCCTCCGTGATCGATTCCCCCTCCAGCAGAGTACCGAAAAAGGCCTCCAGATGGGATCGCGGAAGAACAGAGGCTTGCGGCGGTGGTAGGGTTTTCTCTTCTGGCTCTCTGATGGTTTTCGAATATTTGAGAATTTATAGAAGTGGAATTAGGTCAAAAGGAGCCACGAGGGGCCCACAAGGCATCAGGGCGCGCCCCCCTGGGGCCACGCCCTATTGCCTTGTGGCCTCCTCGTGAGGCTTTTGGCTTCCTCTCGAAGCTTCCAGGGTCTCTTTTGTCCAGAAAAAATCATCAAAAAGTTTCGTGGCATTTGGACTTCGTTTGGTACCGATTTCCTGAAAAACCAAAAACAAGCAGAAAAGAGCAACTGGCACTGGGCACTAGGTTAATAGGTTAGTCCCAAAAAATGATATATAATTACATATAAAAACATCCAAGATTGATACTATAATAGCATGGAACAATAAAAAATTATAGATACGTTGGAGACGTATCAGCTGCGTACTCTAAATTTGGGCAAGGGAGATCTTATTGCCTGGCACCATGAGAAAAGTGGCATGTTTTTGGTGAAGAGTGCGTATAGGCTGGCACTGAATCTCATGGATTCGATGGTTGATCTAGGGAATTCTAGTGTAGCAGTAAATGGGGAAAGGAGGATCTGGAATATTATTTGGAAGGCTAATGCACCTCAGAAGATTAGAATCTTTGCTTGGCTGGTTGCTTCTAATAGTTCGACGGTTCAAGTTAACATGGTAAAGCACCATCAAGTTATCCAAGGTACGTGTACAATCTGTGGTGTTGAAGATGAATGTACTTTTCATGCGTTGGTGAGTTGTCCAAAGGCTCGTGCACTTCGTATGGCTTTGAGGGAGGTGTGGAATTTACCGGCCGAGGAGATTTTCAAAAATACGGGGCCGGATTGGCTTCTTATTTTATTGGATCAATTAAGTCTATCAGCGCGTGAGCAAACTATATTCATGTTTTGGAGAGCTTGGCACTTGAGGAATGATCTGATCGTTGGTAAGGGAAAAGAATCCATCTCAGCCTCTCTGTTTTTGTTCAAAATTACTGGGCTTCCTTTTCGTCTTGTCATGCAAAAGTGCAGGTAGAGATGAGTAACAAAGGCAAGGAAGTGGGGGATGGAATTCTGGCTTCAAATAATATGGAGAGGGATTCTGTTACTTGGCAACTTCCCACCGCGGAGTTCTTTAAGATTAATGTCGATGCAAGTTTTGTGGAGGCAATCAACGCTGCGAGTGTGGGGCTGGTTGTCAAAAACCATTCTGGAGAAGTTGTTATTTCCTCCTGGGATTATATTGGAGCGTGCTGTAGCGTTGAGGAAGCGGAACTTAGAGCGACACTCTCCGGCTTGCATATCGGTATCACTCTTCACAAACCCATTATTTTAGAAACTGATTGTTCGTTTGTGGCTTCTGTTTTTGGAAAAGACAGTTTTGATAGGTCACCCCTTGTTGACCTAAAGAAGGAAGCTTTGAGTATCTCTAAGATGTTGGCGAATTTAAAGATCTACAAGATTAGCAGGAAAGCTAATATGGTGGCACACGACATTTCGAAGTTTAGTTTTATTAATAGGTCTGATGGTGTTCTTGTTAATAGTGTTCTGCCCTGTCTGGCAAATGCTGCAACGAATGATTGTATGAACATTTAATTTAATTAATACATGGGTGGGGTTTTCAAAAAAAATTGAAATTGCTTGCCTGACAAACCATTCAACAACAAAGAAGAGAAACCAGAGCTGCAAATCATGGAAATCCAGTTGACCCATCTACTGCCAAAACCAATAGCTTTCAGAATTTGGAGGATTGTTTCACGTTCAATCATATCAAAGGCATTATCAAAGTCAAGTTTCAGTAACACAATTTCCTGTTTTAATTGTTTGCATTGATGAATGTACTCAAAATCACGTACCAAACAATTTTGAATAGATCTAATTTTTAAGAATCCATATTGATTTGTGTGTAGCAACTGGAGAATGACTTTCTAGCGTCTGTTAGCCAATAAGTTGGTGATGATCTTGATTGTACAGTTGATCAAGGAAATTATTCTGAAATCACTAGGAGTTGAGGATTGTCTTTTTTAGGGATCAGAGTAATAAAAGAACTATTGATTTATTTCAGATCAATGTTTCCATGGTGAAAATCTTCAATAAGCTCATAGAAGTCCTTAGAGATAATGTCCCAACAAGCTTTAATAAAAGCACCATTGAAACCATAATGTACTGGGCTTTATCAGGGGCCATATTGTTTTATGACATCATCAATTTCTGATTTTGAAAAAGGCTCCTCTTGCTGGTCAAGGTATTCATTTGCTTGCCACGGGCTTGGAAGGTGAAAGAAGTTAATAGTAGGAGAGGAGGCTCCAATTCTAGCCTCAAAGGCTCTCCACAGAATAGCAACTTTTACTTGCTGATTAGTGTGTTCAAGCTGATTCTCATCCTTGAGTATAGAGTTGTGATTGTTTTTGTATTTTATTGTAGCTTTTGCTTGGAAGAACTTTGTATTTCCATCCTCAAATTTGACCCATCTTATAGTGGCTCTTTGTTTCCAGTAGGAACTTTGATACTCCGGCAAGTTGCCTAGATGAGCTTTGACAGAATTTCTTCCATTCCACTCCTCAGTACTAAGAGGTCTATATTCCTCCAAAATGTCCAAAAGAAGGATCAGCTCATTAGACTTTTTAATATATTGTCCCAAATTTGAATAGTTCCTGGCCCAAAGCTCAAGTCCTTTCCTTAGCCTTTTAAATTTTGGTGTAATCCTTTTGACAGCAGAACTTGCTTGAACCTATTTCTCCCAAATGTTCTTGACTCCTTAAATTCTAGAATTTGTAACCAGAAATTTTCAAATCTGAAAATGTTAGCTTTGGGAATGGTAGAACGCACTTGAAATATGCAAGGAAAATGGTTAGAAATAGGTTTTGACAGGCTAAAGGCAAAATGTTTTGGATAGTTTAAAGTCTAGGACTCAGAATAGAAACATGAGTCAAGTTTTTCAAGCAAAGGAGCCTCTTGCATGTTACTCCAAGTATAATTTCAACCTTTGAGGTGTATTTCAAGTAGACCCAGTTCACTTATGGCAGCATTAAAGTTCGTCATGTCCTGTAAATTACCCCTAGCTCTGTTCCTATCTTGAGGGTATGTGATGTAGTTGAAGTTCTCCACTACCAACCAGTCCATGCTAGCAGGCATTTGGATGTTTTGAAACCAATAAATGAAAAGAACTCTCTCCATAGGTTGATAAGGACCATAAACATTCATAAGGATCCATGAACTTCCATTAAGAGTGGATGTCAATTGGAGTGAGATGGCATACTTATTCTGAAAAAATTACCCCTTGAAAAAGACTTCCATTCAAAGCCACCGATAAACCACCAGAAGCTCCAGTAAAAGGAATAAATCTATACCTACTAATAAAGTGATTAGTGCTTCTGCCCGTCCGTCGATAATTTTCCAGAAACACCCCTGTAGTTTGGGGTAATTAACTCGTGGTCCAGTTATAAGACAGATCAGGAAAACATTGTGCTTTTGCAAAGAAGCCCCTGTTGTTTCTGGTAATCAACCCACAGTTCAGTTTTAAGTGAAATCAGAAAAAACTTTTCATGTTTTGCAGGAAACCCCCTAATATTTCGGTAATCAACCCGCAGTCCATATCAAATGCTTTTTAAAAATACCCATATCTTTTAAAGCCCAACTCCAAATTTAACAAATTATATATGGAATTTGATTAGGAAAATATGTAGAATCTGAATATGATATTATTTTACCTATTAACAATTTTTAAATGCTATTTAGGGTGCAACATTAATCAATGGCGCACGATCTGTCTTTCTTTCGTACCGACCCAGATCTGAATTGGAAATGAACACCTCAGCAAAACCAGATTGGATATAAAAAAGCCATATATAACCACGCATGCATGCCTCTCCAAAACCTCGCAGAAAAAAGCAAATTTCTCATCTTATGCTGAGAGAGACGCCTTAGGATTGACCACATGCAAACACGTTGTGATTGTATGAGCACTCAGGCCACCGTTGGCGAGGATGAGAAGGAGGATAAACGGCAACACAGATTGGATGCCATGTATTGAAATAAAGGATGTGGACCTATTGGGATCTTGAGTCATGGGGCGTCTGGTATTTTTTTGTGCTATTGCAACACACGGGGTATTTTGCTACTTCAAACTTATTTATTCTTCGAGGACAAAATTTCCTGGTTAGAGCAGAACCAGTCAGTTCCTTTTTTGTATCTTGTAAACATACGATGTCACAACTTGATTCGTCAATTTTATTTGAAAGGGCTAGCCATTTGGCTTTGTCATTCATGCCCCTCATGTTTTAGTTGAGGATTTTCCAATGCCTCTCCATCAAAAGGATTTTGTATTACAAATAGCAGCACTGTCAGTTTTCAAAAAACTGACCAACGAACCCAGAAGTTCCACAGAGAAAGACTTAACATGTAGCATTGCTCATCTGCTTCTCGGTTGCTGCGTCTGCATTGACGGGGCTTCATTCGCTCATCCGGCCACGTTGCTCTGACCGGCATCAATGCAGTGGAGTCACGTGCGCTCTAGAGTGGCGCTGACCGACATGAATGTGCGGCAACCGCTTCGCGTGGAGTGGGTTTTTCGGGAGGGAGCATTTTTGGGTGGGAACGGGGTATCGGGCGCGTGCATGGCAGCAGTTCAGACGTCCGCAAAGCCTCCTGATTTTCCTAATGGACGTACGGACAAGTTCGCGGACCGATGGGGTACCGCGTTGGATGACAAATCGCGTCCGGACCGCTCGGTCCAGATGGTTGTGGGTGGTTTGAGGGTCCGCATTGGAGATGCCTTGAGGAATCAGTTTCCTTTTTTTACCGAATTGAATCTAAGGATCGTTGGATTTATTCAGTGGCTAAAGTACTTAACCTAAGAAATTTGAAAAACTGGAATTGGCCTAATCTCAGGAATTGATCTAATCTAGAGAACAAATCTAATCTTTGATTGATCGGTTGCCATGCCCCCACGGAGAGGAGATTAATCTCCTCGTGGGCGGCGCCCTGCAGAAATGGTGGAAAGACCAAGGATCTAGTGATGTTGGTCTGGAGTCTCTATACCATGTAAAATATATAAATCCCTAATATATGTTTTTTATCTGACCCTCGTGTAGGGTATATATACGAGTACATGATGGGGTAGAATCTTGGAGTACAAGACGAGTAATGCTTATTTAAAGCTATTCTATCTCTTTAACCTATCTTTAAACCCAGTTATACTTCTAACAATCAAACCCCCTAAACTTAACTCTCTAAAAATATTTTTCACACAAATTCATTTCAAACATAAATTTAAACTACTTCATTGCATAATTAAACAACAGTACCACATCATACATAGAATAAGTAAACAGTTCATTACCTACTACATTGATACGACGTCGACATACTAGATACAAAATCGACACCATTCGTCGTCATTATCATGCAAGCCCTAGTCAACAGAGATAGGGATCACCCCGGCCCGCCCTCTTGCTGGAGGAGTTGGCCTCGTGTTCGTTGGTGGTAGGATGACTCCACGACATCTCCTCCTGCTCGTTGGAGAGCTCTGCCAGGAGCCTGTCAAACATCTCATCATGCTCAACATCTTCGCATCCTTTCACACATTCTCCATGGATTCGAACCACGCTCAATTCTCGGCAGGGAGCTGTGGGTCCTTCTCAACGAGCTTGGCCACAAAGGTGGTATGGCATGCTTGGCCTTGCGGTGCTCCTTCAACTCGTCGCCCAAGTGCCCCACGACCGCTGCCTCATGCCACGGTACTTTGGTGGGGGTAGTGACGGTGGCTGCCACATGGAGCTCGAGGAGGCGGCGGCGAATCGAGCTGCAGCGTCCTGAATTGCCGGTGCTTGTCGAGGCAACGAACCTGACAATGAGTACTAGGGGTATGAACGATGGGCAGAGCCTAGCTACGACACAAGCGTATCACTCGGAGTTAGCGAGTTCGGTCCCCTCTCGGAGAGGTAATAACCCTACGCCTCGTGCCCGGAGGCTTGTGTTTTCTCTTGGGGTATAGGATTACAAGGAGTGCTCAACCCTCGCCATGGAGCTGAGAGGAGGCTTATATAGAGTGCGCCTCGGCCCATCAATGCCACGTCGCAAGGGAGATGAATTTACATAAGTGCTGCAGTTACTGGTAACGGCAGCTATAACTACACTTTAATGCCAACGTAAAGCTACTCGACCGTTATGGCTCCCACGTCGTCTGTTCGTCTTCTCTTGTCCAAGTGACTCCGGTATGGCCGACTGGTGGGAGGCGTCCGAGTGTCATTGATGCATCCGGGTGGATAGTCGATATTGCGCCTCCGAATGCGCATGTGGTCTGGAGACCCACCAATGATGGTGTGAAGCCCTAGTTGGGCCCTAGATGTCAGATCTATGACCATACCCTTAGTAGGTGACCCCATCATTAGCCCCCGAATCAGTTGAGGTTTCGTGAGATGAGCAGGATGAACTCTTGTTCCGGACCGAGTGCTTCAGAGGCACTCCAGGTCCGTCGTCAAGTGTTAACCTGTCGTTGCCTGAACGAAATCACAGCGAATTCTAGACTAAATGGATTTCTGACTGATCGGATCATGGCGATTGTTGGGTAAAATTCGGTGGCATTCATGTGTCTCTCGGGAGAGATAGACTAGAGGTCCGCCAGAGGACATGCCATGCAACCCGAGTGACGACACCAGCGCACAGACTAATTCTCCAGAGAGATGCCGCTCATTATCCCGGGGGAACGCCAGTGCGGGCCATCTCCGAGTCCAAATTCATGAGACCCGCACCTTGGAGCCTAGAAGAAGGGCCAAGTAAACCCGCGGAGAGGCGTCGAGCTCATCCCGTAGCAATCCTGAAGGTGACTTCAGTCGGGTGTTTTATGTGTCCGAGTGCACGATGACCCGCGGAGGGCGGTCGGTCAGACCGACGAGTGTCGTTTAGGAAAGGAACAGAGGGGAATCAATTGGATTGATTTGCGGCTGAAATCTCAGGATTCGAAATCATGCGTGCGCGCGCGGAAGCGGTTGCGCCGCGGCTAGTGGGGGAAGTGGGGCATGACGCCTCGAGTTCCGCCCCAAAAGTCGCCACGTGCCCCGTGATTCCTGCGCGTGCGAGCGTTTCGGGCTACGATTCCGCGCAGTGTTTTCGATCGCTGTATAAAATTTGCACGAGCTAGGGTAATACCCAGACCCCCTTTCTCCTTCGCTCTCTCCGCTTCCTCTTTCCATCCGCCTCCCACTCCGCGCACCTAAGCACTCGAGCCCATGGCGAAAGACTCCACGGCGTGGCTAGAGAAGGCAAAGAAGGCGGGGAAAGGAGCGTCATCGAGCGGCGGTCCGCCGGTGGGCTGCGTCCAGGGAGACTGGATCCCGTCGTGAGTGGCGGAGGAGCGGCTGCAGGAGCTGGAGGCCGAGAGGCTGATTCCGGCTAGCGGCTGGAGATTGCCCGAGGCAGACGAGGTGGAGCCTGCGCCGCGCGCCGACGAGCGAGTCCTCCTCGTCACGCATGTGGAGCGAGATATTTCGATGCCCCCGCATCCCTTTTTCCGTGCATTTCTGGGTTTCTTCATGGCGCAACTTCACCACCTACCGCCGAATGCCGTAGTTTATCTGTCTGCTTTTATCTCGCTGTGCGAGAATTTTATCGGGTGCTATCCCCACTAGGGGCTGTTCAAGCACATCTTCACGTGTCGGTCGATGACCGTGAAGAAAGACTCGCCGAAAGGTGTGAAGACCAACGTGACCCAGCAGTGCGGCGGACTGGGCATCCAGCTCAAGGGCCACAGTGCCTTTCCTAAGATGAGCCTCCCTGACTCCATCAAGGGCTGGCAGGACAGTTGGTTCTACTGTAGGGACGTGCCGAGTGAAGGGCTTCCGACTGGTCTTCCGCCGTACTCGGCAGCGAGGGTCGCTGCTCCGCCGTCCCTCACAGTAGCTAAGGAGGAGAAGGTGGATGTAGGGATCTTGGTAGATGCCCTGGTAGGAGTAGTGAGGGCTGGGGTCGACGGGATGGACCTGCTGGAGGCATTCCTCAGTCGGCGAATCCAGCCACTGCAGGACAGGGAACATCCCATGTGGATGTATCAGGGGCCGAGTGACCCCACCCGAGTCCATCCCGACACCCTGACGGAGAAGGCCGTCGAGGAGAAGATCAAGGCGATCACCTCCGCGCGTGACAATCCGCGCGGAGCCAGGAAGGTGCCTCCGTACGACCTGGACCACCAGCCTATTGATACGTCTCCAACGTATCTATAATTTTTGATTGTTCCATGCTATTATAGTATCAATCTTGGATGTTTTATATGCAATTATATATCATTTTTTGGAACTAACCTATTAACCTAGTGCTCAGTGCCAGTTGTTGTTTTTTGCTTGTTTTTGGCTTTTCAGAAAATCAATATCAAACGGAGTCCAAACGAAGAAAAAACTTTGGATTAATTTTTTCTGGACCAAGAGAGACCCTAGAAGGTTCGGGAGAAGACCAGACGAGCCACGAGGGAGCAACAAGCTCGGGAGGCACGTCCGGGGGGGGGGGGGGGGGGGTAGGCATGCCCCCCAGGCTTGTGGGCTCCTCGTGGCACCTCTTGACCTAATTTCAAGCCTATAAATTCTCAAATATCTATTATATACATAAAACAGAAGACAAACAAGCCACCATATTCATCCACATATGTTATTATCATTTGCACCGTCCGATCAAAATAATAATGGCTAAGATTTAAAAGGTTTTACGTAACATATTAATATGTGGGTACCAACATATTGGACTATCACGTTGTCACATATACATTTTTTTTTTGCGAATAACGTTGTCACATATACATGCCTATGCATAAACATTGACAGAAAGTTTTGCAAAAAAAAAAAAAAAAACATCTACAGAAAGACACGTGGACACGTGATGTAGTAATTAGACTAGGAAAGCAAGCGTCATCATCATATAAAAAAAAGGCTAGGAAGAGTAATTTCCACGTACGTGCACACATATGGTAAAAAATATATATTGCCAACACGTTGCATCCAAAAGTAGTACCGATTCGAAGTCAAACGCCATGAACAGGAGAGAGGATGAATCCAGTGCTGTCCCATTCCTGGGTGCTGATTGCCCATTGGTGTAACACAATTCATATTTGGCATCCCAAAATACTACAAAGGATTAATATCATTGCTGATGTCATCACCCAATAATTTAGTTGCCTGATTTAGAGTACTTACGGTGAAGGAAATAGTGTCTTATACAAACACATTATAGACTAGCACCAGTAAAGAAAGAAACGGATCTTAAGATCCGTATCATCATATGCTACCGGATGCAGAGGTACCTGGATGCAGCAGGGGCCGCCGGCGAACCGCAACTGGTACGGCCGTGAAGGCGCTGATGGGTGGTGGAGCTGGAGGAGCAGCTGGTGTTATACCAGGTGCAGCGGCTACACCCCAAGTGGGAACGGGTCGGCAGACAAGGAGCAGACATGGAAGGTGGAAAGTGCCCCGAGATGGAAAGCTTCCACCGTGAAACCTACGCCAGCAGCTCAACTGGCTCCAATGGGATCTCGGCCGCTCTTACTACAGGTGGAGCCGAGCTGGAGTATGGAGAGATTGCCGGCAAAAATGACAAATCTAACCTATGGACGAAAGTATTTGACAAAATGAACCGTCGGTGAAAAAATTTCACCCAGCTGACCCTTTCGTGTAGCGCCCGACAACTAGGCGCCATACTACACTATGCATCACCTGGCTCTCAGGCGTCACACATCTGGCCGGCGTGACACACCTGGGCCAGGCTGGACCCCAGACCGAGTTGTGCAACGCCTTACAGCCAGGCGCCACAAATGTAATGTGCAGCGCCTAACACCTAGGCGCCACACATGCAATGTGCAGCGCCTAACGGTTAGGCGCTGCACATTCTGTTACTAGTGCCTAGGCTGCCCCCCTCCCACACCACCCACCCCAACCCCCACCACATCTCTTCCCACCCTGTGTTTTCTTCCCCTCTCTCCCCCCTCTCAAACCCTTCCCCAAATCTTGCAGATCTGAAGTTTTTGTCCGTGGATTTCGAACCCAATCCCTCCCTCAAGGTAATCCCCTCCGATCCCCTCGTTTTCATCCAAAAAAATGCTCACATTTGCTCATTTCTTGCTAGTTTGGGCAAACCCTAGTTTTTCATGGATTTTGAAATTTGTATGAAAATATTAGATGTTTGTTTGCCATTTTGTTAGGGTTAGGGTTGTTAGTATGTTAGGGTTAGGGTTATGGGTGTTGTTATGTTGGGGTTAGGGTTAGGGTTGTTAGTATGTTAGGGTTATGCTTATGGTTATTGTTAAGTGGGGGTTAGGGTTATTGTTTCATATCTATGTTAGGGCTTCGTATTTTGTGTTAATCTTCGGATGAGTACTTATGGAATATATGTTACGTTGTGTTGTTTTAATTATTGTAGGAATGGGAAGAACATGTGTTTATGTTCATCATGTGGACAAAGACGCCTTTTTGAAAGGCAATATTGAACCGGACCCGGATGAGCTTGACATGGTGTTTGGGAGTAGTCCTAGCTATGCCGAGGTGTTGGAACAAGTGAGGAAAGATTTGAATTGGATGGACCCAAGTGATATCGTTGAGTTGGGGGGAAGGCATAATGTGGGTTTTAGAATGCACATCCGTTGGAAGACCATGCGTGTGAACTGCAAGCAACGATGGGTTGCATACAAGGAGACGGTGGCCGAATCACTAGACAAGGCTCTTGAGTTATTTGCTACGAAGAAGGTTGAGTCTAGTTTGCATTTGGACTTGAACCGGAACCCCTCCCCATTGGTTGCTAGTAGTCCCCCACCCATGAGGCAAGATGAAATGAGTAAACCTCCTTTGACTCAACAAGTAAGGCCAACATTAAGCCCGATTTCAAACAACCGAAATGAAGCTTTGCAAGAGGAGAATGATGAGTATGTGGACGATGAGAATGAAGTCGATCTCCATGACAACAATGTTGGTGATCTCGACAAATATTATGTGCAAGAGACAATGGACCATTCCATCCCTTATTTCCCTGGCTATGCATCGGAGTCGGATGACGAAGGTCCCGATGAAGAAGTTGATGAGGAGGGGTTCACGGTGAAGGAGGCCGAAGCTTGCGAGAAGGTATTACGGCGGGATCATCTAACACCATTGTTCAGGGATGTTAGTCTCGCGGATGAAGCCGTGGTGGACGGTGGCAAAGGTGTATGTCTTGGAGTTAGGCCATCTTCTCACCGGGATTTGGAAGACGGCAAGAACGGGATTTCTCCCGGGTCGAAGTTCGGAACCTTCTTGGAATTGAAGATGTGGCTCGACAACTACTCGGTCACGCATTATCGTCCACACAAGGTGGTTCACTCAGACGTCAATGTGCATTACATGGTTGCATGTGAGGCTAACCGATGTCCATGGATTGTGCGTGCAAGACCATGGAAAGGAGGGCCCACTTGGCACATAGTTAGTTGTGTACCAAGTCACAAGTGCCGAGGCAAGAAGGTGGATAGCAAGATTGTGTCCCAAGACCATATACAACTCACGTCCGAGTTCATCGCTTACAGGATTTCCAACTCAATATCCACACTTTCAATCATGAGCATTCAGAGCATCATGGACCTTGTGAAAGCCATCTTTCATTACAAGGTGAAATACGGCAAGGCATGGAAGGCGAAGCAAGCCGCATTCAAGATGTTGTATGGTAATTGGGAGGAAGCATATAATCGAATCCCTAGGTTGTTGGGAGCTATGGCCGCCACTAACCCGGGCATGGTTCATGTGGTCGAGCCTCATGGGCAAAAAACAATGATCACAACGGAAGGACCGTCCGAGTATTTGGCCGTGCATTTTGGGCATTCGAGCAATGCGTGAGGGCTTTCTCACACTGTCGGCCGATCATCGCCGTTGATGGCACGTTCTTGACCGGACAATACAAGGGCACTCTATTGGTTGCGATAGCAAGTGATGCCAATAACCGGGTGTTGCCTTTGGCTTTTGCTTTGGTTGAGGTAGAGAACAATGACAACTGGGAGTGGTTCTTGCGTCTCTTGGGAACCAAAGTATTACCGGCTGAACGGGAAATTTGTGTCATATTGGATCACCATCCAGGAATTCTTAACACGGTGGACATTGACATTCCCGGGCATACTCCGTTGCACCATCGATGGTGCATGAGGCACTTTTGTTCAAACTTCTATAGGGCATGTGGCATTAAGGAGTTGGCCGATGATCAGGGGCGGAGCCAGGATTTAGACATAGGGGGAGCGAGACAACAATGAAGGCCAGAAATATTTTGTATCTCACAAACTACAGAAGAGTTTTATATCCAGATATTACTCGCAGTCGGGGCAGGTCTAGCTATAGCTTATAGTGTTGAACAACACTCCACATGCGCGCCACGCAGATGAAGTTGGTAATAAAATTACTCTGAAATATGACATAAATACCTTGGTACGGAACATTATCATCATATGTATGTTTACGAACATGACCGATCATTGTCTAACCAAATAGCAGGATTTAGCATTCATTCATATAGTTTTGAATGGAAAATCAATCGACAACACTTACATTTACTTGATATCTATACCAACGCAGACATACTTAAGCATATAGAACCAATATGCGTTGTATTAGAAAAAAAGTGACCAAGTCGCAAGAATACATACCTAGCTAGAGTATGGATTCAGCCCCGGCTCGTCCCATCTGCTCGTCATAACAGATGATCGTTGTTTCCGTAGACCACAGGCATGTGGTAACCATCGCTGGTCAACGTCGTTCGACGAAGCATGGAAGGATTCGCACTTCCGGAAGATTGTGTGCGCCTATACCCTAGCATGGCGATGATGGCCGACGTCAATGCTTGATTAAGCCCTAGCCTGGCGTGGCCGTCGGCGGCGGCAACAAGAGATCAGTTGGAGGCTTGGAGCGTGATTAGGTCAAACATCACATGGAAACAAATAGCTGTACGTGTAGATGCGTGTATTACATATGCTCTTCGATAGATCGGGGATGATTGGATTGATGCGTCCAATTCACTCAATGACATTTGATTTGGGCTTGGGCCAGCCAACAATATCTGGACGCATAGAAAAAGGCCTATACTTTGCTAATGGGAGGTACTAAGTAACAATTACATAAGATTAGTATTAGCCCCCCCCCCCTAAAAATCCATGGGGGTGGCCGATCCATAGGGGGGGTCTGGCCCCCGCTCGCCCCCTACTGACTCTGCCCCTGCCGATGATCTTCAAGATTGTTGTCTCGCTTTCTCTGACAAGCGGTTCGCCAACTTGTACAACCAATTGCTCACACACAAAAACTTGATCCCGGGGGTCTTGACTTTCTCAATAGGAACATTCAAGAAAGGAATAAGTGGGCACGAGCTTTTGATGAAGATGGTCGGAGGTACGGTCAAATGACAAGTAACATGGCAGAATGCTTCAATAAGGTGCTCAAGGGTGTACATGCATTACCTGGGACGACAATAGTTCAATACACATTCGACAGGATGAATGCGTACTTTCTAAAGCACTCAATGGAAACGGATAAGCAGATTGCGGGTGAGAACAAGCAGAAGTACAAGTACAAGTTCCCACCAAAGGTTGATGAATGGTTGAAACTTCAATCACGGAAAACGGATTCCCAAGAAGCTATATTATACAACAACGATGATTGGTTGTATGAAGTGAAAGAGCCAGGAGGAACCACAAACGATGGCCGCCAACACGGAGGCCGGGCTTTCAAGGTCTCCCTAACACGGTGTGATTGCTCTTGCGAGAGGCCATTGTTGCTTCATCTCCCATGCTCGCACTTGTATACCGCAACTCGGGTTAGGAATGTGGACGTGAATCACCCGCTCACCGTGAGGGAGTCCGAGTTCTCAATCATGACGGTTAAGAATACATGGGCTCCCCAATTTCACCCATACTTTGACCAATCACAGTGGCCGGAGTACCATGGAGTTCAACTATGGCCCGATCCGGATTGGAAGGTCGTTAAACGGGGAAGACGTAAGACAAAGCGTTTTAGAGGTGACATGGACGGTTGGGGCCGTGGTGGCGGTCGAGAATCGGGCAACGGTCAATTCCAAGAGCCTCGTGAGAGATCCTGTTGTGGGGACTGCAAAGGGTGGGGGACACAACACAAGAACTTGTACCAAACCAAGAAAGAGATCAAAGAAAAATGATGCAAGCACAAGCCAACAAGGAGATACACAAGTTCCTAGCCAAGCAACTAGTAGTCAACATGGTCAGATGCAACAAGGGCCAAGCCAAGCAAGTGGTAGCCAACCAAGTACTAGCCAACAAGTGCCAAACCAACCAAGTAGTACCCAACAAGGGCCATGCCAACGAGGAACTAGGCAACAAAGAGGGAGCCAACTAGGTCTTACAAGAGGCCGTGGTGGTGGTTTAGGCCGTGGGGGTGCTCTAGGCCGTGGTGGTGGACATGGCCGTGGTGATGGTCTTGGCCTTGGTGGTGGTCTTGGCCTTGGTGGTGAACATTGCCTTGGTGGAGGTCTTGGCCAAGGTCATGGTAGAGGAATGTTTGGATACCTAGATGGACCATTTCCGTATGTGGCTTACTCACTATTATGTTCCAATTTACATGTTTTTTCATATGTTGTTCTTGTCTTTACTAACTATTATGTTGCAATTTACATGTTTTTCCATATGTTGTTCTTGTCCTTACTAACTACTATGTTGCATTTTTCGTAGGTATGGCGGCTTCTCAACCCAACAAACCAACAATGAAGGTGGTGGAGGACAAGGATGGGGAAGGTGAGATGCCGGGGTGGTGGGAGAAGGCTGCGAGGAAGGTGAGAGAGGAGGAAGCAAGAGGAGTTTGAAGAGAAGATGAAGGAAAAGGAAAAATGACATTTCAGGAGATCGCGATGAGGGACAAGGTGAAGATTGCATGTGAGAAGGCAGCTGCGCAATGGCAAAAGGATTTTGAAGAGAGATGTAAGAAACTTTGGGCTTTTGAGAAGGAAAAGAAAGAGAGGGAGCATAAGCTATTCATAGAGAAGGTGGTTCATGAGGCTCATCTCATAAGGAAAAGGGAGGAGGAAGAAGAAGAGGAGAGGAAGAAGAAGAAGGGAAAGGAACCTTGCTCGACACAATAGAGCAATGTGACCTTGTTGTCTACTACGCTATGATCTTCGATTTGGTTGTGGACCAACATTTGTAGTATTATGTGCTATCACTCTTCTATGTGTACTTCTATGTCCTATGACTCCTCTATGTGTACTTGTATGTCCTATGGACTCCTCCATGTGTACCACTATGTGTTTTAGACTGATCTATGTGTACTACTGTGTGCTAGACATGTTTGTGTACTTGTGCTATGTGCTTTCTGATATAGGATGTGAACCACAAAGTGTATTTTTTTTAAGTTTTTGAAAAAGCTTACAGTGCAACGCCTGACATACAGGCGTCACACTATGTAGTGCAGCGCCTTTGCCAAAGGCGTTGCACCCACACTGAGAAAAATTTCTGCCCGAAATCTGCCTCTAACCTTCTGTTGCTCTCTGGATAGCATGTCCAGGTGTGCAACGCCTTGGCGTCAGGCGTCGCACTGTGTAGTGCAGCGCCTTTGCCAAAGCCGTTGCACCCATACTTAGAAAAATTTAGGCCCGAAATCTGCCTGTAACCTTCTGTTGCTCTCTGGATAGCATGTCCAGGTGTGCAACACCTTGGCGTCAGGCGCTGCAGTACACAGTGTGACGCCTTGGTGTCAGGCGTCACACAGTGTAGTGCAGCGCCTATGTGTTAGGCGCCATACATATGTGAGCTGCAGAAACAGAAGAGTTATAGCACAGTCGATTTTCATTCAACATTTTCAGTAATAATGGATAATATGCATATCACATAAAGCAGTCTAGATCAACAATATGACAATTTGAACATTACTAAGACTTAACTTAACTTCAAGTTCAACAAAGACAAGAAGTTCAACATTGTTACAAGTTCAACAAAGACTTAACGTCACTTCAAGTTCAACAAAGACAAGAAGTTCACAAAGAAACCGACGACTAGTTCTATTTCATAACAAAACGACGACGACTAGTTTGTTCAGCGCGTTGTATTGCCGCCTCTTCCCCTCTTGCTGGTTATCTTCTTCCTCCTAGGACGAGCAACCGGCTCCGGTTCCTCCTCCTCCTCATCGTTCACATCATCATCCTCCAAGCTCTCCATCCGCGAGCTCCCAACGAGCCCCCTCTTGCCTCTAGTGTTGTAGTCTTCGGGTGTGTACCGTCTAAATCCCTTCCTAGGCTTCAACATGTATTGTGAACGAACTTGATAGTCCTGCAATGCCATGTCATCATCAACCTATCATAAAAGCAAATGATATGGTAAACAACGTGTGTCATAATGAAATGAGCAATGCATCAAAGATATGAATATGTGCTATTGTCATACCTCTTGGGTGACCACACCCTCATCCTCCAAATGAGCTGTCGAGGTAGTCTCATCCACCAGATGAGCACCATGGTCAGATGGTGTAGCGGACCTAGACAGCTCTGGTTCTGAATATTCGGGGTCACGGCAACCGATAAGGTTGGATAACCGCCTTAACCTTTGGCCCTGATGCTGTAACATGGACAACTAAATGAGATATCCAACTTAGCTACATATGTAACATGAACAACTTAGTGAGATATGTACCTTAATGAATGATCGAAGTGCACCTTCCTCATTGCCTTTTCCAACCGGGGTTGTGTCCAGAATAGTCTGGCTTTCATCGGCTGCTTTTTTGATCTTCTTGCGCTGTTGACGGGAATGCCATAAACATGTTAGGCAAGCAAAGATATGTAATAGGGCCAACGGGAAAGCGAAGAGGGGGACATTTTACCACAAAGTTCATCACTGGAGCAGAAGGTACTCGGGTGCCTTCCCTGACATATTTGTTGTATTCGTTCTGGGCTAGCTCATCAAAGACGGTGGGATCTTCCAAAATCTCATCATCATACGCCGGCTTAAATATCTCCACACGATTACTTGCAAGATACCATTTAAGGTAGTTGTTGAACGCGAGCGGGCAGTGCTCACGAAGCTGGGATCCTGTAGTCGACTTAGCTCGCTCCACACTTAGCTCAAACATGGTGACATACTTCTTATGATGTTTGTCCCAGTCCTTGATCTTTCGCTGCTTTTTCCTATCCAACCTGCATGTTAACAAACCAAATATTAGCACCATCAAAAAGGACTTGACAATGCTAAGTGCACACGGGTCATTCTCTCTTACCTGTGAAGCATTTTGTCCGTGTCCTCCCATTCCGGCGGGTGACCCTGGAATAGACCAAACTGGCGGAACACACGATGTGGCATGTGAAGCTCAACCGCCCAGTTGCATATGAGCGGGCATCACATAAGCCAAAGATGCCTATCCCGCAAGCACATCGGATTCAGAACAAAATCTCCTGCATTACCTAGTCTATCCTTGGCGCCATATGTCTCCCATTCCACCTGGAACATAGCACAACAACACAATATTGATATCGAGTTTTCATAAAAGCACGAGAATGAGTGATGTAATGTCAATGTTTACCTGCTCAGCCGTAATCGTGTCCAACTCATTGGTGTACTGCCTATACATGAGAGTGATATCGCTCGTCATCTCGGATACCACATCCCACTTGTAAGCCCAAGTGGGGAGCCGTAGTTCATCGCCTTTGCCGTCCCAGTTCTTGTACTTTACGTCCTTCAGGCGTCCAACCGGCAGGCGCTCCCAGCTCCATACCAAGAGTACGAGCATACAACCACCAATACATCCGTCCTTCGAGATCCTACAGCAAGCATCGTCCAACTGCACATAAAGGAAAACATGGTTCACTTAAGAGCAAGATTGCATTGATAATGTAGAAATGAAGTGAAAAATAAACAACTGACTACCTGTCGGTACAAGTAGGCCAGTGCCGCCGAACCCCAACTCCATTGGTTGTCGAAGATGGTCAACGCCTTAAGCCACATCCATGGAGCATTCTTGCCAGTGGCATCAGCAAACAAAGTCCTGGAGATAACGTACCACATGTAGACACGAGCATATGTATGGATCACATCATCATTAGCATCTCCAGGGCAATGCGCAAAGTTCCCTACAATCCACGTGAAAGGAGCTCCGGCTGCGACTCTCTCCTTCTTCTCTCCATCACCTACTGGAGCCTATGCAGGAGACATACCAATAAGGGACTCCATCTGCTGGCGCCACCCATCAGAATCGGTGCTCATACAGAGAGGCTTCCCCTCGATAGGAAGACCGGTGATCAAGGAGACATTCTGGAGCGTCATGGTCATCTC
Organism: Elymus sibiricus; assembly: GCA_039707655.1. NCBI lineage: Eukaryota > Viridiplantae > Streptophyta > Magnoliopsida > Poales > Poaceae > Elymus > Elymus sibiricus. The sequence continues at coordinate 181,794,291 of CM077676.1, forward strand.
CCCGGTCCGAAGATGGAAACTATGCGTCTCCGTCCTCTACCGATCAACAAGCGTGGTGATTGCTGCAGCATTGAGTTTCGGCGTCGACCGGCTGACCAGCTGAATGAACGGGAGGAGTCCTGTCTGCCTGATGTACGGTGTGTACCGCTCATCGTAAGGCATGGCAGCACCAGAGACCCCGTGAGACCGAATCTTCAGAGGTTGAAGGAACTGCAAACATGCAAGTCAGATGATTACATCTGGGGCATGCCTATTTGAACTAAACACATATTTCAAAATACCAACTATTATGATTATTACCTGCTTCTTCTCCGACATCATGTAGGCCCGGTGTTGAACGTCATAGTAATCTTCGAGAAGCCAAACCATCCTACAAATTTGAAACAATAAACATATATGAGCTAACTACCATACTTCCTACGCATTATTTCATCTAAGATATACAATGAAAGCATGTAAACAATCATCACGAAAAACTTATGTATTCACAACTATATAGGGTTCCACAATGGAAGCATTATTTACAATACTCACTCAATAATCTAGGGTTCCGCAACGAAAGTCATCTATACAAATCAACAATACTCATCTAAAAAATCATCTACAAATCAACAATACTCATCTAAAATCAACAATACTCATCTGAAGAATCATCTATTCAAATCAACAATACTCATCTCAAATGAACAATACTAATCTCAATAATCATCTATACAAATCAATAATACTAGGGTTCCACAGTGATTACAAATCATCTACAAATCTTAAATCACACAAAGCTATTTCAATTTTTCATACTAATTTCAAATCCAAGCAAAACAAGGGTTCCACCCTAACTTGCACAAATGTGAAAAATGTTTAAGATTTTGTGGATAGAAAGAAGGGGATCGGAGGGGATTACCTTCTAGGAGGGATTGGGGAACAAATCCACGAAAGAAATGGTCAGATCTGAAGACTTTTGGGGAGGGGATTGGGAGGGGGAGACGAGAGAGCCACCGCCGCGCTCTCTGTTTTGCTTCTGGAACGAATGGGGTGGGATGGGGGGAGGGCTAGCGCGCGGCGGTTACTAAGTCATAGTGCAGCGCCTAGGAGCTCGGCGCTGCACATGGCGGTGTGGCGCCTTACGGATAGGCGCTGCACGCAGGGGGGTGGGGCCAAGACTGGCCCCGGTGCCACGCTGGCCAGATGTGTAGCGCCTAAGATCCAGACGCTGCACAGTGTAGTGCAGCGCCCGGTTGTCGGGCGCTACACAAAAGGGTCAGCTGGGTGAAATTTTTTTAATAACAGTTCATTTTGTGAATTCGTTTCGATCATAGGTCAGATTTGTCTTTTTTGCCAAGTTTGCCTACTTTCCAGAGATCTTGCAACACAGGCATCGGACGGAAAAGAAAAGGCTGCAGCATGCATTACATGGCAGAAGGTTGCAGCAATCATTACATGTCGAGGGCGGGCATCAGACGTGATTATTATTTTTCGGGTCAGATTGCATTGTCCTTTTCTTCCGGTTGAAACTGTCAAAAGTTGGATGAGCTCCCAGGTAAAAACAATATATTTTCTAATTTCCAGACTTTGATTTTTTTAGTTATGTACATGTTTGTCTTTTGTATACATGAAATTTTCACAAATAACTCGTGAGATTTGAGCAATGTTTTGGAGAACGAGCTCAAGGGAGTCCTTTATTTTTTTTCAGCAAAAAATCTATTTCCACACCTCAAAAAAATCTGAACAAAATTATACACATAAGCATATATTTTTAATATACACATACAAAATTTCATAAACATATATGTTCATATGAGATGTACACAAAAAAGACAAATAAATAGATTAAAAATGGCTTTTTTTTGTATTTGGGCCAGATATTTGTCGTTTTTGCCTAGCCTACAAATAATGACATTAGATAATGAACCTTTTACACAGAGCTGAAGAAGATGTATATGTATTTTTACAATTTTTTTTATATATTTTTGGAAATTTTAAATGTATATTGTCTTTTTTTAAAACGGGCTCCCTAGAGCCCGTCCTCTATAACACGTCACTCTTCTCATGGTAGGTTGTTTTCTAGAGCATTCCAATTTTAAGCATGAAAAACTCTTTTTATGCAAATTTACACGTACTTGGAGCATGAATCTGTACACATGCAAACAATTCATTTGGTACTATCAATCTTTTTTTGTGAATTCCTTCCCTTAATAGCTTCTATATGTCTATCAGGTGTAAAGCTATATGTTTGTGACATGCAAGACCAATCGGACATGATGATAGGTGAGCAACCATGCAAAAACTAACACAAAAAACTTGAGGGTTAAGGAGGGAAGAATGTCGAACAAAAGTATGGTGCATCAGTGCAGACCACAAGACATGCATATTGTAAAGCACATGTGCTATCACCATACTATTAGATAGATACGGGCTTGATGTGGTGCGAAACTAGCAACATGACATCTTATGGAAGAAAAGCTGGAGGATTCGAGAGTGCTCAGTATGGAGTAAAAATAAAAGTTACACTATCAATTATATCACAGATAATAACACAAGTGGTTTCCACATAAAGAAACAATAAATCTATGCATGTAATTATATAGTTTACCTTATTTATTATATAGTAGCGGAATGTATAGTATGATATCAATCAGTCGAGTTTATAAACAAGGCAAGAGTACTAGCGAATTCCACCTCGCTCTCAATGTAACTAACCCATAGTGAACCAATTTCAATGAGGACAGAGTTTGGGGTTTGGAGAATCAAGAAAAGTCACTATTAGTGATAAAACATGTCACTCAATGAGAACATCCTAGCTTCATCAATAAATAGCCTCACAGAAGAGCAAACAAGCGGGGAACCAATGTGCATGTTTTACTTCTGGGTGCTTTGTACTACTTTGGAATTTTCAATATAAACTATATCGAGGTAGTCTTCAATACATACATCACGACACCATTTAAATCATTAGCTATAAATGTGCATTTCTTTTAGAAATATCATCGTTATTATTCAAGTTAGTTATCTTTTTTTGGCGGGTAATTCAAGTTTGTTATCATCGTAACATATTAAAAACCCAACATTTTTAGTGCCACCCACTAATCAATTAATGCTAGCAATATTGGTTTTGTCGTGCAAAAATAATATAATAATCAAATGCCAATAAAATGGCTGCCTACAATACATAAACAGTAAAAGATCTAGCCGCGCAAATGCGCGGGTGAACCCGCTAGTTCCCTGTATACCAGAGAGCCACCTCGAATAACTTTTCCGCACCGGCAAGCTTCTGTTCTTCCGCGATCCCATCTGGAGGCCTTTTCCGGTACTCTGCCGGAGGGGGAATCGATCACGGAGGGCTTCTACATCAACCATGCTGCCCTTCCAATGATGTGTGAGTGGTTTACCACAGACCTATGGGTCCATAGCTAGTAGCTAGATGGCTTCTTCTCTCTCTTTGATCTTCAATACAATGTTCTCCTCGATCTCCTTGGAGTTCTATTCGATGTAATCTTCTTTTGCGGTGTGTTTGTTGGGATCCAATGAATTGTGGGTTTATGATCAGATTATTCATGAGAAATATTTGAGTCTTTTCTGAACTTATTTATGCATGATTGTTATAGCTTTATATTTCTCTCCGATCTATCCGTTTGGTTTGGCCAACTAGATTGATTTATCTTGCAATGGGAGAGGTGCTTTGTAATGGGTTCAATCTTGCGGTGCTCTATCCCAGTGACAAAGTAGGGGACAAGACACGTATTTGTATTATTGCCATTAAGGATAAAACGATGCGGTTTATTCATATTGCTTGAGTTTACTTTGTCTACATCATGTCATCTTGCTTAAGGCGTTACTCTGTTTTCTTAACTTAATACCCTAGATGCATGTGGCACCCCGGCTCAGAGAGACCGGAACACCCCGTATTCCAGCCCAGAGATCACGTCTTCTGGAATACGGCACTGCTTGGCATAGAACAAATCAGCTCTTTATTACAAATAATACGGGTACAAGGGTTCTGAAAGCACAAAGGTTACAAAGGTACGGCGATACTACGCCTGCTCAGATAGCTCTATGCTACTAGCGGAACAACTCGAAGCGGAATAAATTCTAGCAGCGGAACAACGATAACGGTGATGAACTCCACTCCACAGGGACTCTGGCTGGGACGCATCCTAGAGCGCAACCTCGGGATCCTCGACAAACAAGCAATCATGGCATCACCTACAATCTGGCATGACACGCCAGGTGAGTACTTTGAATGTACTCGCAAGCTCACAGCAACCAAAGCAATCAAGACATACAACAGCATGGCATTTACAGGTTAAACATCAATGATGAACTAAATACTACTAGAACAACCTGAGCATGGCAGGTACATATAAATCATGATATGAACATGATGATACTAGCACTAGCATGCAAGGGGGTCGACGTTTAAGGTCTCATGGACCAACTTACTCTGCTCGGAGGTTATCTCGTAACCACCATAGGTATCAATCTTTCTTACCATCGTGATCATCACACGATCACCTCATGATCAACCATCATCAAGAATACCATCGTGATCATCTCGTGACCACATAAAGATCAACCAACTTCTTTCCTCATCGAACTGGGGTTGTTATTATTCAGATTATTATTAATGTTGACCCATAGTGTGACCTACTACGAACTGTGTCCATGACCGAGGACGCGGCTATCGATAGATTATACACTCTGCAGAGGTTAGTACACTGTACCCACAGCACGGAACTCATGGCCTCGTGCTCCCATTCGGGTGGACCAACGACGTTCCGACAAAACCAATCTATTGCATGACACTCTCCCGGCCACTCCGACAAACTCCCCTTTGGGCTATGTCCTGGGTGACCCCGATGCCAACTCGTGACATCCGCCACCTCTGTGGCTGCCACCGTCGTGGCCAAACATAAACATCGTCCCAAACGGGGACCTCGGTACCATAAAACTCGGGTACTCAAGGCTTATGGCCGCCTACCTGATCAGGGTAGCGCACACCCATAACCTTCCCTAGTAGGAGGCACCGGCGAGAGGCATGACAATAGACCGCATTAGGGCCTCCCCATCCAGGCAAGTGTGGTTGTACTGGTGAGCTCAATTCGGTGGCACCATGACTCATCCAACAGATTTGTTCAAGTTCGATTAATGTCAGGTTTAATTTGAATCGTGATGAGCTGAGTCATAATAACATAATCAAATAACAATGCACATGAGCATGATATCAGTGTAACCATGGATGGGCAACATAACCATTTAACATCATAACATGAGCAATGATAAATCATTTATTCTACGGGATGCAAATGAGCATAGTATAACGATGATCATGAACATCACAAGTATTTGCATATCAAACCATCCATATGAGTCTATCCTTATCGCTAGCATCGAAAATGATTACAAGAATGAAACATGATAATAATAACATTAGCAAGTAATCATTGCCCCTATTGGATGAAAATGAACATGGCATAAGAACGAGCATGGATTCACAAGCACATATTATTCACAAAATAATTAAATGAGCAAACAATCATTTAAATATTTAAGTGGAAACCATGGCTACTGCAAGGCCATCATGCAAGTGGCTGTTGTGGCTTGCCTGGGGGTGGAGGATTCACCAGGGAGAAGTGCGATGAACTCGCAGAAAGAATCGCCGGAAAAGTTTCCCTCTCGGAGGAGTTGATTATGGGCCAAGGGAAAAATGGTCATTTTCATAGTGTGACAACATGGTGAAAATGACGCCAACAGAACGGGCTCAACGAACTGAGATCGTGGGATTTGGAATCACCTAAATCGGAGTTACGGTCGCGGAGATACGGCCATTCGTTCGTTAGGCAGAAAATTAAATAAAAATATTCATTTCTGCTGCTAACGGACGAACGTCCGCAATATAAGGGTTTCGGCAGCGGCTGCTGAAAAATAGAAAGCGCCTTTTAGGAAATGCGCTTTCAAATGGGGAAAGCGTATTTTGAGCTGAAGAAGAAACTGATTACGCTTTCTTTAACTGAAAACGTATTTTCGGGGAATACGTCTTCACTTAAAACTGCGCGGGCCCGGGGTCAACTCCCTAGTGCGGCTGACCGGTGGGGTCGCAGAGGAGGTGGGGCCCGCCTGGCCTGGTCGTCTTCAACCTCCTGGCTACGCGCGTGACCGAGGGAGGAGCAGAGTCCGGCGAGGATTGCCGGCGACTCCGGCCACCATCCGCGGCGCCCGGACTACCGGAGTAACCGGGAAGACGAGGCGCACCCGTCTATTAGCTCCATGCACGCCGGGGAGCTCGGAGACGAGGAGGACCTCGGCCGCAGTGGAGGACGGCTTCGGCCGGAGTCGGGCACGCTCCGATAGGCCACCGGAGGAGGAGATGAAGGGCAGAGGAGCTCCGCCGTACTTCGGTGAGTCCTCTGGAGTAGGAATGGCGAGGGGAGGAGCTCGGTCTGGCTCGAATTTAAGGCGATGCCGACGGCGGCCATGGCTGCAATGCGGGGGAATGAGAGCTTCTCGAGCTCGTTCGAGTGGCTAGGGGGGCTTAGAGGAGAGTGGTGAGGAGGATGGATAGCTCGGAGGGGCTCGAAGGGAGCTTATATAGCCATGGCGGGGATGCTCTCGCCGGATGCCGCCACGGGCGCTCGGGGGATGCACTGACGCGACCGCGTGCACGTGCGCACGCGCGGGGGAAAGAGAGAGTGTGACACCCCCATGTATTAACTACAGTGATCACCTCTTAATCATGCCAAGTCACCATGCATAACAGTGCTTGATCACATTGGAATCATATCTCATTTCAAATTCCAATTCAAATTTAAAGTGAAAATAAAAGTTGTTCCAATTTGGAAACTAAAATGTTCATTAAATAGCAAATAATCCATAACTAATTATGTTAAGAAAAACAACATCACCTAAATTACCTAGATGACTCTAACATCATCAAAACAGTACCAAACAGCAATATTTAATACCATTTTATTTATTAAAATTACAAATGAAATCATATTATCTCCAAACCAATTTCTGGTAGTAGTTAATATTGCACTGTATTTATTGAGCCTAGTCTCACATTTTACAAAAGTCTTTTGGAGCAAAAAGAAAATGCAAACAGAAAAGGAAAAGTCAAAACAGAAAAAGAAAAAGCAAAAAGGCTAAAACCTACTGTGCACTAAAGCCTACGGTCTACAGTGCGGCCCAGCCCACGCCGCTCGGCCTTTCCCTAACCTCTCTCCCGCTCACTCCTGTGCCCGAGCTGGTCGCCGTCGCAGCCGCGCCCGCACGCCGACCGCGTCGCTACAGGCTCCCCTGGGGGATAAGATGGCCACCGCGGACGCCCTAGCCGCCCCCGAGATCTTTTCCCCCACCTCTCTCTCTCATTCGCTCTCTCTCTTCCTCGCCGAGAGCTCACTCCGCCATCGCCGTCGATCCCGCGGCCACCGCGCCCACCTCGCCGTTCCACCGTGCCAGCACGCTCCGCCTGCCTCCGCTACGTCGTCTGAGGCCACCCGTTGGAGCTCAACGCCACTGCCTCGAGCTCGGCGACTCCGTCTTCCTCCTCGGCTCCGACGAACACCGTCGTCGATTCCGGCGCCACCGAGCCCTCCCCGAGCACACTACGCGCACTTGCAGGCTCCCCATGAGCTGCTCTACCTCTTCCCTCTTCTCTCCCCCTCGCGGTCGTCCCCTAGCTGCCGTCCCCGTCGAGGCCGAACGCTCCGCCGCCGCGCTCGTCGCCGGCGTAAGCACGGTGACCATTGGGTCCCGTGCGTGCCATCACTGCACTCGCAACGCCGCGTAGGGTCCCCCTGACCACTTAGTTCGCTCGCAAACGCACTGCCTCGCCATTTCCTCTCACGCCCGATTTCGGCCGCCCGCCGATGAGCTCGCCGTCGTCGCTACGGAGCTCCTCCGGCCACGGCACCACCGCCAAACGATGCGGCTCGGTCCGCTCGTAAGAAAGAGCCCAGCTGCACCCCTTCCCGTGCCCCGTAGCGTTTTTCCGGCGAACTCCGGCGACGCTCCGTCGCGGGAATGGTCGCCGGCACGTCTCCGGCGCCGAACGCCGACGTGGAACCTCTGGGTCCCACCCTAGAGGCACTGACGCTGGGCCCCACAGGCCCCAGTTGACTGGGTTGACCCAGTCAACTGCTGACTGGGCACCTGTGGGCCACTGACATGTGGACCCCACCTATTTAAACATTTTTAAATAAATAAATAAAACGCTAATTATTTTGTTAATCCTAATTAAGTTAATTAGTTAATTAATCTGACACTGACAATGGGCCCCACTAGCTAATTAACCTATTTAATTAAAACTAAAACATGTTTAATTAGCTGAGTCACTAACTAGTGGGACCCACTAGTCAGGTTTGACTCTGGTCAGCCGGTTTGACCCGCTGACGTCACACTGACATCATGATGACGTCATCTGACACTGTTTCGGATAATTCGAATTAAATAATTTCAGAAATTCCAGAAAATGAATAAAACTTTGAAAAATCATAGAAAATAAACCGTAACTCGGATGAAAATAATATATATATGAAAAACAATTAGAAAAATATGAAGAATTCGAATATGCCACCCACATACCTGCCACACCCCTCTAACATGATGAACATGGAACTTTCCCCTCTGATTCATCTGTTCGATAATCGCCCGGAGCTGGTAAAACACCTCCAGATGTTTCCTACTCCGACTAACTTGCGTAGTACTACATTAGGGCACTCCTCGAATAGCGTGCTGCCATGCCATGCATCTGTGATTGCATTTGTTGCTTGTATTTATTGTTTCTTCTCCCTTCTTCTCTCCGGTAGACTCCGAGACCGACGCTTCCCATGTGATCGACTACGTCACCGACGACCTTGCTTCCTTTTCAGCAGAGCAACCAGGCAAGCAAAACCCCCTTGATCATTCCTATATCGCCTATTCCTTCTCCCTCATGCTTGCATTAGAATTTGCTACTGTAATTGCTTGCTCCAATTCTGATGCATAGCCTGCTTTTGTAACCTGCTGTTGTTACTTTACCTGTCATCCTAAACAGCTTAGAATAGCTTGGTTAGTGATCCATCAGTGACCCCCTCACCCTTGTCCCGGTTGCCCCGCTTTATTACCAGTGCCTCGATCACTGTGATCGATGTGCAGATACCGTCACATCACCGCATATACCCCCCTTAGTTGTACGACTCTGCAGGGTTGCTATCAAGTGCCGAGGGTGATACCTCGTACTGCACTCCTGATGATACCTCTGTTGTATAGCACATCGGTGGTGATTGCAGAGGGTGATTCCTAGCTCTCCCTTTCCTGATGATGACTCTGTCGTGCAACCCCTTAAGCGGGAACCATCGAGGGTGATTCCTCCTGGTTCTCCTTAACGGATTACATCGAGTAGGAATCCATCGAGGGTGATTCCTCGGGTTCCCTTGATGTTCTGGACACACGGTTACCTTTGGACTGTGGCCCCCATGAACATGTTACTGCGGGACTGGAGGGACATGCGGTACTACCCCGGTAGAGGTGGACCTGAGCTCCCGACAGTCTCCTGGGAAGTCGGGTTGACCTGGAGGGTACCCGCAAGATAATTAGTAGGCACGGCCGGGCAGGCAGAGACCGCCCTAGAGAGGGATGGGCCTGGCCCTTGTTGCACTTCCTCGAGATGGGACGACAGGAGTACTGATCGTCACCGTGAGCTCCTAATAATACGCTTAACGGGTTTGGGTATTTGATCTGAGTTGGCCGCTGTCCATATACGCACTACCACCATGTGGGATAATGGTTTATGGGGCCATCGGCACCGTATGTATCAGCCGAAAGCTTTGTCATATGTCCAGTTCAGCATTGTGGACAGGTCGGATCGTGCCATTGGCGCTGGTATCCACCCTGCACACAACGACCCGGAGTGCACAGGGCGATGGCCCAAGACCCCTGAGCACTTAGGGTGTAGACCGACGGGGACCTCTCTGTTGAGCCTAGGTAGGGCTGTGGTGTGTCGATCAGCCGAGGCCGGGCATGACCCAGGAAAGTGTGTCTGGCCAGAGTTAATCGAGCGTGTTGGGTAACAGTAGTGTACCCCTGCAGGGAAATTATCTATTCGAATAGCCGTGTCCACGGTAACAGGATGCTCAGTGTTGTATCCCGATCTACTACAACTTGAACTGAATACATGTTACTTTAACTGTAAGCTACGGGATCGCTTTCTCGCAGGGAGTCGAGGAAGGATCTCTGGGCTTTGCTTCTACATGCATGTTAATTATAATATGCTAATCTGCACTCTTCTAATGCTGCAAGACGCTGAAGATGCTAGTCTTTGATAGGCTAGGCTTTCCCCCTCTATTCTGGCATTTCTGCAGTTTAGTCCAAAGATATAGCCCCATTCCTTTGATACCGATGCATATTTAGTATAGATCTGATGTCAGTCTTGCGAGTACTTTGGATGAGTACTCATGGTTGCTTTGCTACCTCTTTTCCCCATACCCGATTGCTGCGACCAGATGATGGATCCCAGGAGCTAGATACTACCGCCAATGACTGCTACTACACTTCCGGTGGAGCCTACTACTACGTGGAGACCGACGACCAGGAGTAGATTCGGAGGCTCCCAGGCAGGAGGCCTTGACTCTTTCGATCAGAGCCGTTGTTTGTTTTCGCCTTCTTAAGGCATACTTGTTTAACTTTGTGTCTGTACTCAAATACTGTTGCTTCCGCTGATGTTTGTTTGACTCGAGCTTATGTATTCGAGCCCTCGAGGCCCCTGGCTTGTAATATTAAGCTTGTATGCCTTTTATTTGTGTTTAGAGTTGTGTTGTGATATCTTCGTCACAAGTTGGTATCAGAGCCGACTGCCTGTAGGTAGCCCCCTTTCCAACTCCTGGGCCGAAGTTGAGTCTAGTCTTTCAAAAACTGTTTTTACTAACATGGCTGTGTGGCTTACGGGCCCACGTTGCCAATGGGTGGTATTAGGATCTTTTATTCCTCTTCCTTACTCTGGGATTCTACTCTGTCTACTATTCGGGTTAAAATTTTACTAACTCTGACTCTAGGTTCTCGAGGATCGCGTCCACCCGGAGCTTTGATTATCTGCAAATTACTTCCTTAAATGCACAATGCAAGAATTCACTCACTGTCATTTGACATTCTTGAAATTTCCTCTGTTTCAGATGGATCGCTTGTTCCCGCCGCGTCCCACGACGCAACTTGTACTTCAGACTTGTGCTCGTGATGCGACTGGGTTTCCAGCTATCCTGATCGCCCTCCTGACCAGATTGGGCTACCGCTGGTACCCCGAGTACATGGTTTACGAGGATTTCCGCGAGTTCAACCAGGAGCAGTACCATGCCAATGTTCGTATCTTTGATCAGCGGGACGACTCCGACACTGAGTTGCACACTTTTCACGGTATCGGCATGACGATTGATATGGCAGTCCATGACGCTGCCCATTCTGCTGTCGCACGTCTTCGTGGCGAGCATAGTCGCTTGGATGACTCCGAGTTCCGATACATCCCGTATACCCCTACTGGAGAGGATACCGGATACTACACAGCTGTTTGTGCCCCTTACGAGCGACGTCGATACGACCCGCAGGTTTTGATTCAGTGCACTCAGGCTCTGGATCGCACTGCCCGGGCTCTTGCCGTCAACTTGTTTGCCACTCGTGCATGTCTCTACGAGGCTATGAAACAGTTGCTGCCAGCTGTTCGGGCAGGGATACAGCCAGAGTACATCCTTTACCCGCGCAGGACTCAGATGCCTGCAGGTATCGATTGGCCTGCTGTTGGAGGTCGCACCCCCACACGTTGACCTCTCCTTCCAGTTCGAGATCGGGTTCTGCATCAGAGTAATCACGGAGCGCAGGACCTTTCCGCTATGGACACTCATCGTCCGCACCTGCAGTTACCTGGTTTCCGTGGTATTCCCCGACGTTGATGTAGCCTTTGCTATGTCCCGTTGTTGTATTCCCTATCGCGTGCCTGCGCGCCGCCTAGTATGGCTAGCTGTTTGAATTTCCGGACTTATGTTGTCCGAATGTAACCGACTTTATGTATGGATCTGTATGTCTTAATTGGCTACTGTTATGAATCTATTGCATTACTTGTTCGCTATCGTGTTACATCATGCTTGCCTCTAAACACTTGCAGTGGTTTTTACTAAACTACCTTCTGTTAAATTTTTAACAGGATGGTTAGACCCGCAGGTTGTGGTCGTCGCCGTGCTGCCAATGATCCACCCCCGCCAGACTATATGGCAGCTATGATGCATCAATTCGAGCTGAACCGCCAGTTCATGGTTGGAATTATGGCTCAGTTTCCAAACTAGAACCAGAATGCTCACAATCAGCAACCTGTTCCAATAACTCTGCAGGAGTTTGTGCATCTCAGCCCTACTGTTTTCCGCAACTCTGAACAGCCACTGGATGCTGATGACTGGCTTCGCGACATCTCCTTCGAGATGGAATCTACCAATGTCGCCCCTGCCAGCCTGGTCACCTTCGCGTCCTACTTATTGAAGGGTCCCGCTGCTCAATGGTGGGACACCCACAGGCGTTCACTACCTGCTGGTACAGTCGTTACCTGGATCGAGTTTTAGACTGCTTTTCGTGCCCGTTACATTCCTCAGGGAATCATGGACCGGAAGAAAAGAGAGTTTCGCAACCTCACTCAGGGCAATAAAACTTCGAAGCTTATCAGCGGGAATTCTTTCACCTATCCCGCTATGCTGAAGAAGACATCACCACTGATGCTCGTAGGCAGGAGAAGTTCCGTAATGGACTCCACCCAGACCTCAAGCTTGCACTTGCTGTTCATGACTTCACCGACTTTGCCACTCTCGTGAACAAGGCTATCCAGGTTGAGACCGCTCAGATGGAACACAAGAATGCCATCAAGCGCCACCATGACGTTGGCTCATCTTTGGGCTCGTCATCGCAGAAGCGCCGTATCTGGATTCCTCACAGCATGTACCATCCAGCAGCACCTCCTCCACCGCCGGGGCAGCCAAGACCTCAGGCTCCACTACTTCGAGCTCCTTCTCCCCGTCCTAGTGATGGGCTCTGTTTCAAGTGTGGCCGTCCAGGTCACCATTCCAGAGAATGCCCTCAGAATCAGAATCAGCTTGCACTTCCCTCTACTGGCCGAGGTAACAATCAGCCTCGCAACAATAATGCCAGGCCTTCTTATGGTTGTGGTCAAGCTTACCATGTTGATCTGAATCAAGCTCAGGACCAGCTTGCCACTATGAACGGTACTCTTCTTGATCAACTCAGTACCAACTTTTGTTTTAAATTATTCGGGAGCATTGCACTTGTTCCTGTCAAAAGTTTTTGCATACACGCATGGGGTTAGGAGTAAACAATTGCACAATCCGTTAATGGAAATTACTCTCTTGGATTAATGCCAAGCCCCCTTGGAATAAGAACCTCGATCTTTCCCCTGTCCCTCCTAAATTCTCGGGATGAGAATTTCTTTTAGAGGAGGAGAATTGTGACACCCCCATGTATTAACTACAGTGATCACCTCTTAATCATGCCAAGTCACCATGCATAACAGTGCTTGATCACATTGGAATCATATCTCATTTCAAATTCCAATTCAAATTTAAAGTGAAAATAAAAGTTGTTCCAATTTGGAAACTAAAATGTTCATTAAATAGCAAATAATCCATAACTAATTGTGTTAAGAAAAACAACATCACCTAAATTACCTAGATGACTCTAACATCATCAAAACAATACCAAACAGCAATATTTAATACCATTTTGTTTATTAAAATTGCAAATGAAATCATATTATCTCCAAACCAATTTCTGGTAGTAGTTAATATTGCACTGTATTTATTGATCCTAGTCTCACATTTTACAAAAGTCTTTTGGAGCAAAAAGAAAATGCAAAAAGAAAAGGAAAAGTCAAAACAGAAAAAGAAAAAGCAAAAAGGCTAAAACCTACTGTGCACTAAAGCCTACGGTCTACAGTGCGGCCCAGCCCACGCCGCTCGGCCTTTCCCTAACCTCTCTCCCGCTCACTCCCGCGCCCGAGCCAGTCGCCGTCGCAGCCGCGCCCGCACGCCGACCGCGTCGCTACAGGGCCCCCTGGGGGATAAGATGGCCACCGCGGACGCCCTAGCCGCCCCCGAGATCTTTTCCCCCCCACCTCTCTCTCTCTCTCATTCGCTCTCTCTCTCTTCCTCGCCGAGAGCTCACTCCACCGTCGCCATCGATCCCGCGGCCACCGTGCCCACCTCGCCGTTCCACCGTGCCAGCACGCTCCGTCTGCCTCCGCTACGTCGTCTGAGGCCACCCGTTGGAGCTCAACGCCACTGCCTCGAGCTCGGCGACTCCGTCTTCCTCCTCGGCTCCGACAAATGCCGTCGTCGATTCTGGCACCACCGAGCCTTCCCCGAGCACACTACACGCACCTGCAGGCTCCCCGTGAGCTGCTCTACCTCTTCCCTCCTCTCTCCCCCTCGCGGTCGTCCCCTAGCCGCCATCCCCGTCGAGGCCGAACGCTCCGCCGCCGTGCTCGTTGCCGGCGTAACCACGGTGATCATTGGGTCCCGTGCGTGCCATCACTGCACTCGCAACGCCGCGTAGGGTCCCCCTGACCACTTAGTTCGCTCGCAAACGGACTGCCTCGCCGTTTCCTCTCGCGCCCGATTCCGGCCGCCCGCTGATGAGATCGCCGTCATTGCTACGGAGCTCCTCCGACCACGGCACCACCGCCAAACGATGCGGCTCGGTCCGCTCGTTCGAAAGAGCCCAGCCGCACCCCTTCCCGTGCCCCATAGTGTTTTTTCGGCGAACTCCGGCGACGCTCCGTCGCGGGAATGGTCGCCGGCGCGTCTCCGGCGCCGACAGCCGACGTGGCACCTCTGGGTCCCACCCTAGGGCCACTGACGCTGGGCCCCACGGGCCCCAGTTGACTAGGTTGACCCAGTCAACTGCTGACTAGGCACCCGTGGGCCACTGACATGTGGACCCCACCTGTTTAAACGTTTTTAAATAAATAAATAAAATGCTAATTAATTTGTTAATCCTAATTAAGTTAATTAGTTAATTAATCTGACACTGACAATGGGCCCCACTAGCTAATTAACCTATTTAATTAAAACTAAAACCTGTTTAATTAGCTGAGTCACTGACCAGTGGGACCCACTGGTCAGGTTTGACTCTGGTCAGCCGGTTTGACCCGCTGACGTCACACTGACATCATGATGACGTCATGTGACACTGTTTCGGATAATTCGAATTAAATAATTTCAGAAATTCCAGAAAATGAATAAAACTTTGAAAAATCATAGAAAATAAACCGTAACTCAGATGAAAATAATTTATATATGAAAAACGATCAGAAAAATATGAAGAATCCGAATATGCCACCCACATACCTGCCACACCCCTCTAACATGATGAACATGGAACTTTCCCCTCCGATTCATCTATTCGATAATCGCCCGGAGCTAGTAAAACACCTCCAGATGTTTCCCGCTCCGACTAACTTGCGTAGTACTGCATTAGGGCACTCCTCGAATAGCGTGCCGCCATGCCATGCATCTATGATTGCATTTGTTGCTTGTATTTATTGTTTCTTCCCCCTTCTTCTCTCCGGTAGACTCCGAGACCGACGCTTCCCCTGTGATTGACTATGTCACCGATGACCCTGCTTCCTTTTTAGCAGAGCAACCAGGCAAGCAAAACCCCCTTGATTATTCCTATATCGCCTATTCCTTCTCCCTCATGCTTGCATTAGAATTTGCTACTGTAATTGCTTGCTCCTATTCTGATGCATAGCCTGCTTTTGTAAGCTGCTGTTGTTACTTTACCTGTCATCCTAAACTGCTTAGAATAGCTTGGTTAGTGATCCATCAGTGACCCCTTCACCCTTGTCCCGGTTGCCCCGCTTTAGTACCAGTGCCTCGATCATTGTGATCGATGTGCAGATACCGTCACATCACCGCACATACCCCCCTTAGTTGTATGACTCTGCAGGGTTGCTATCAAGTGCCGAGGGTGATACCTCGTACTGCACTCCTGATGATACCTCTGTAGTATAGCACATGATTCCAGAGGGTGATTCCTAGCTCTCCCTTTCCCGATGATGACTCTGTCATGCAACCCCTTAAGAGGGAACCATCGAGGGTGATTCCTCCTGGTTCTCCTTAACGGATTACATCGAGTAGGAATCCATCGAGGGTGATTCCTCGGGTTCCCTTGATGTTCTGGACACACGGTTACCTTTGGACTGTGGCCCCCATGTACATGTTACTGCGGGACTGGAGGGACAGGCGGTACTACCCCGGTAGAGGTGGACCTGAGCTCCCCACAGTCTCCTGGGAAGTCGGGTTGACCTGGAGGGTACCCGCGAGATAATTACGAGGCACGGCCGGGCAGGCAGAGACCACCCTAGAGAGGGATGGGCCTGGCCCTTGTTGCACTTCCTCGAGACGGGACGACAGGAGTACTGATCATCACCGTGAGCTCCTAATAATACGCTTCATGGGTTTGGGTATTTGATCTGAGTTGGCCGCTGGCCATATACGCACTACCACCACGTGGGATAATGGTTTATGGGGCCCTCGGCGCCGTATGTATTAGCTGAAAGCTTTGTCAGATGTCCAGTTCAGCATTGTGGCCGGGTCGGATCGTGCCGTTGGCGCTGGTATCCACCCTGCACACAACGACCCGGAGTGCACAGGGCGATGGCCCAAGACCCCCTGAGCACTTAGGATGTAGACCGGCGGGGACCTCTCTGTTGAGCCTAGGTAGGGCTGCGGTGTGTCGATCAGCCGAGGCCGGGCATGACCCAGGAAAGTGTGTCCGGCCAGAGTTAATCGAGCGTGTTGGGTAACAGTAGTGCACCCCTGCAGGGAAGTTATCTATTCGAATAGCCGTGTCGACGGTAACAGGACGCTCAGTGTTGTATCCCGATCTACTACAACTTGAACTGAATACATGTTACTTTAACTGTAAGCTACGGGATCGCTTTCTCGCAGGGTGTCGAGGAAGGATCTCTGGGCTTTGCTTCTACATGCTTGTTAATTTATAATAGGCTAATCTGGACTCTTCTAATGCTGCAAGACGCTGAAGATGCTAGTATTCGATAGGCTAGGCTTTCCCCCTCTGTTCTGGCATTTCTGCAGTTTAGTCCAAAGATATAGCCCCATTACTTTGATACCGATGCATATTTAGTATAGATCTGATGTCAGTCTTGCGAGTACTTTGAATGAGTACTCACGGTTGCTTTGCTACCTCTTTTCCCCCATACCCGATTGCTGGGACCAGATGATGGATCCCAGGAGCCAGATGCTACCGCCAACGATTGCTACTACACTTCCGGTGGAGCCTACTACTACGTGGAGACCGACGACCAGGAGTAGATTCGGAGGCTCCCAGGCAGGAGGCCTTGCCTCTTTCGATCAGAGCCGTTGTTTGTTTTCTCCTTCTTAAGGCATACTTGTTTAACTTTGTGTCTGTACTTAGATACTGTTGCTTCCGCTGATGTTTGTTTGACTCGAGCTTATGTATTCGAGCCCTCGAGGCCCCTGGCTTGTAATATTAAGCTTGTATGCCTTTTATTTGTGTTTAGAGTTGTGTTGTGATATCTTCAAGTGAGTCCCTGGGCTTGATCATGTGCATTTACGTGTATGATTAGCGCACGGTCAAGCAGGGGCATCACAGAGAGGCCAGGGGAGTGCACGCGGTGTGGAGATGCCGCGGGGGAGGAAGAGGACAGGCGGAAGACGCCGGCGGCCGTGGGCACGCGGTGCGGCGTGGCGCGCTGGGGAGGTATGAGGGAGAAATAGGAGGGGGCCAGAGCACGCATGGACGCGGTGCACGGTGGACAAGGTGGGACGCGCGAGAGCGGCCGGGAGGGCAGTGCCCGGAGCTAGCCGATGCTCAGAGCGCGCCAAACGCATGCCAGCCCGCGTGGTCACCGCATGCGTTGGCGAGGGGAGGGCACATATGCCTGGCAAAAGGTGTCAAACGTGTTGTCCCTCCAACCTACAGTCCCACTGATGTGATGGTTCGGCCAAAGAGACTATGAGTTGATGGGATGGATCAGCTAAAGTTTGTTGTTGCAAACTTGGGCATGAAATAGTGATCAAAATAAATGGGATAAGGGATAACCATGATGTCTCAGGGGTTTAGGGTAGGAAGAACTACAATACTATGAATTTTGAAAAGATTTGGACCAGTATTTAACATAGTTGCTTTACAACTGCAAAAACTGATCCAGAAACTTGATCATGAAGTAGCACTCACATGGTTTCTTGGATTGGGCTGAAAATTGGTAGAGGGTTATTATTTGGGCATATGAAGGCACCATAAAAATTTCATACCATTTAGGTATACCAAAATGGTACTTGCTTCACAATGCTTTCTACTGGACAAAAACTTGGGGGAATTTTGTGCAGAAAATTACTTAGAAAAATGGTGTGAATCTTGACATGCTCAAATTATATAGGTATATTTAGGTCCTGGATTATTTTCAGATTTTATGAAGCAATATAAAATGTAGTTGCTTCACAAACTGAAATTGTGACCAGAAACCAAGATTTGAAGGTGTGCTCACATAGATAGTTGGATGGAGGTGAAATTTTGTGCAGAGTCATGATTTGATCATATGAATGACCTCCCAAAATTTACACTCATTTGGGTTAGCATAGCTAGTACTTCCTTCACAAAGCTTCTCTCTGGACAGAAACTTTGGAGATTTTCTGAGGAAGATTTACTAGGCAAATGTAGTTGAATTTTGGCATGTGGCAATTATTTGGATATGAGAGAGTGCAAATTTTTTTTAAGGCAATCAGGGAAAGATAAATAGCACTTCCTTCACAAAGTGCCATACTGGACAGAATAGGAAATGAATATTCCTGAATTATTTTTGAACTAGGCAAGGATGGGTTTTGACATATTGGTGGGAGATATGATCCAAAGAATTTATGAGAATTTTGTGGGAATTTTTGGAATGGCAATAGAAAAAGGAATATTCCCAAGAAATAAATATTGGGGTTGGGCTAAGATGGAAATGACATGGCCTTGGGATAGATTTGAGAATGACAAGCCACTAGGAAGTGGCAGGAGAGAAAGTCTTCCCAGGTTTCAAGACCACATAGCCACGGAAAAAGAACTCCAAATAAAAATTTGAAGAAATCCAAAAGAAAAAGAAAGGGCCAAAAATCGGGGTGTTACAATGCATGCTGGATAACGGTCGATGGGTGGAGTAATAGTAGTAGATGCAGGCAGGAGTCGGTCTACTTGTCTCGGACGTGTGCCTATATACATGATCATTGCCATGAATCCGTCATAACTATGCGCTTTTATATCAATTGAACAACAGTAATTTGTTTACCCACCGTATGCTATGTGTTCGAGACAGAAGCCTCTAGTGAAAACTATGCCCCCAGGTCATTTATCCATCATATATAAAATCCAAAAATACCTTGCTGTAATTTTATTTCCTTTAATTTTTTTTTTCAATTTACTTATTTATCTATCACTATCAGAATTAATGCTTGCAAGTAACCTCCAAGGGGATTGACAACCCTCTTGTCTGCGTTGGGTGCAAGTATTTGCTTTTGTGTGTGTAGGTGCTGCTAACGATGTTCTGTGTGGTTCTCCTACTGGATTGATAACCTTGGTTCTTAACTGAGGGAAATACTTATCTCTACTGTACTGCATCATCCTTTCCTCTTCGAGGAAATCCCAACGCAGCTCACAAGGAAGAATTTCTGGCGCCGTTGTCGGGGAGACATCACCAAAACCTATCAAGTACCTTCGCATAAACTATCATCTACGTGCTCTTATTTTATTTGCCTTTTCATTTGCATTTGCCTCTCGTTTTCATCTCCCCCACTTCTAATTTTTTTTTACAAAAACACAAAAATATTTTATTTTGTTTGCTAGCTATAATTGTGTTACTCAATGAAAATAAAAATATAGACATATGGATCCACTTAAAGTTTTCTACTTGGATAATCTTCGATCCATTTGTGCTCGTGCTGAAACCCCAACTAGTTTATTTGAGGGAAAATCATTAGATGAGCATGCTCATTTTGTGCGTCACCGTTTGTCTCAAAAGGAGAGACGCTTATGGAATCAAATAAATTGTTTGCTATGCTATGCTTGGAATCTATGTGAAATTTATGATTTTACCTGTTGCTCTAAGGACCCTAAAAAACACCATCCCTACCTATGTGAGTTTAATGATAATGAAATCTTATCTTCTTATGCCAAGGGTGTTTATAGTTACTATGATATCGAACAAATCGAAGAATTTGTTGCTTTTAAGGGTTCTTATGATGTTGCTTCTTTAATTGAAAAGTATGATGCTACTCTCTACAAATCTGAAAATTCTTCCATACTTAAATATTGCTATGAAAACTATGCTCCTAATGCCTATGTTAATGAATTTATTGAGAGAATGTCTGCTGCTTTGGAAGAAAATAATGATATGCAAGAATCTATAGATAATAATGATCCCGTTGATTCAATTGAAATATCCCCTCTTGATGAACGTGATGCTTTTTATTCCTATGGACATGATGCCAATATCTATGATGCTTATGGAGACGAACTTGCTATAGTTCCTTATGTTAAAAATGAAATTATTGTTATTGCACCCACACTTGATAGCCCCTTGAATGAAAAGTATGATTGCAATGATGTTATTATAAATTCTATTAAGGTCAATTGTGCTAATGATATGAAAATCTACAAGCTTGGGGATGATAATTTTGTCATGTCCATTACTTACGGCAATGATCATGATTGGGGTGGTAATGTTCTTATGATCTTGAAAACTTATTTAAGCCTCATGATGAATATGTTATTGATAATAAAATTTGCAATAGTATTGAAAGTGGGTTTGGAAGAGTGTCAACTTTAGGTAAAAAGAATCCCACATATTTGGAGAGTGTTCAATCTTATGATTTTTTTGATAAAAGTGGGTTTGGAGAGGTCATAACTTTAGTTGATGTTAATCCCACTATCTTGGAATATTATAAAACTTTTAGGCATGTGGACCATGAAGAGAATATTTTATATGATGTCTATATTGTTGAGTTTGAATATGATCCTACACGCAATTATTATGAGAGAGGGAAACATGATTGTAGAAGCTTTCATGTCACTAAATTAATTCTCTTTGTGATGAAATTATTAATGCTTCATTCTTCCTATTTGCATATGCTAGATATTGCTTGTCTTGATAATTTTTTTCCTATAAAATGCCTATGCATAGGAAGAGGGTTAGACTTAAATGTGTTTGTTACATGTTTTATGATGCTCTCTTTGTGTTTCAATTATTATCTTTCATGTGAGCATCATTGAAATCTCAAGCCTATCTTAATGGCTATAAAGAAAGAGCTTGTTGGGAGGCAACCCAATATTTATCTTTATTGAAATTTTCTATTTTTTATTGTGTCACACCATTTTAGATTCTTTTATGATTGTGTTTTTATCTTTTAATTAGTGTTTGTGCCAAGTAATGCCTTTGGGATGATTTGGATGATAGTATAATTGATGCTGTTTGAAAACAGAAAGTTTTGAGTCCAGTGCTGGATTTTTGGTTCTGTACTGGAGCATGATAAAATTATGAATTTTTTACAAAGTATTGGTATATTAATTGTTTACGTTGTCAAAAAATGTCAGAATTTTTGGAGTTACAGAAGTATAACTTTTAAATAGATCTTTACAAACTGTTCTGTATTAGACATATTCTGTTTTTGTTGCATAGTTTGCTTATTTCGATGAATCTATGGATTGTATCGGGGGGTATAAGCCATGGGGAAGTTGGAGTACAGTAGAATTATGACAATATTAAATATGAATCAATTTATAACAGTACCTAAAATTTAAGATTTGTTTGTTATACTAACGGATCTCACGAGGTTTTTGTTGAGTTTTGTGTGCTGAAGTTTTCAAGTTTTGGGTGAGACCACGATGGATGAAGGAATAAGGAGCGGCAAGAGCCTAATATTGGGGATGCCCAAGGCACCCCAAGGTAATATTCAAGGAAGACCCAAGCGTCTAAGCTTGGGGATGACCCGGATGGCATCCCCTCTTTCGTCTACAATCTATCGGTAGATCACTTGGAGCTATATTTTTATTCATCACATGATATGTGTTTCACTTGGAGCGTCTTGTGCCATAGTGTTCTTTTCTTTGTTTGCTTTTTAGTTGCCACAATCAGATTTGCTTAACACACCTTTTTGAGAGGGACACACATTATTCGTGATTTGTTAGAATACTCTATGTGCTTCACTTATATCTTTTGAGTTAGGCAGTTGCTCTAGTGCTTCACTTATATCTTTTAGAGCACGGCGGTGGTTATATTTTAAAAAGATAGTTGCACTCTCATGCTTCACTTATATCTTTTTGAGAGTCTAATAAATAGTAATGGTAATATGCACGGGTTATGAATTTGGTCCTAATATGATAGGTATTCAAGAAGGATATAATAAAAACTTTCATGTAGATCACTGAATATGATAAGTTTGATTCCTTGCAATAGTTTTGCGATATTAAGATGGTAATATATGGGAGGTACTAGTAGATAATTGTGGTATAGTAATAATATTTGTGTTAAGGTTTGTGATTCCCGAAGCATGCACGTATGGTCTGTCGTTAAGCTAAGAAGTTGGAGCATGATTTATTATTGATTGTCTTCCTTTGCGTGGTGGTCGGGGGCGCGCGATGGTTAACTCCTACCAACATCCCCCCTAGGGGCATGCATAGTAGTACTTTGCTTCGAGGGCTAATAAACTACCGCAATAAGTATGTGAGTTCTTTATGACTAATGTGAGTCCATGGATTATACGCACTCTCACCTTTCCACAATTTGCTAGCCTCTTCGGTACCGTGCATTGTCCTTTCTCAACTCGAGAGTCGGTTCAAACTTCGCCGGTGCATCCAAACCCCGTGATATGATACGGTCTATCATACATAAGCCTCTTTATATCTTCCTCAAAAGAGCCACCATACCTACCTATTATGGCATTTTCATAGCCATTCTGAGATATATTGCCATGCAACTTCCACCGTTCCGTTTATATGACACACATCATCATTGTCATATTGCTTTGCATGATCATATAGCTGACATAGTATTTGTGGCTCAGTCACCGTTCATCATTTTCATACATGTTACGCTAGCATCATTGCACATCCTGGTACACTGCCAGAGGCATTCATATAGAGTCATATTTGTTCTAGTATCGAGTTGTAATTTTGAGTTGTAAGTAAATAGAAGTGTGATGATCATCATTATTAGAGCATTGTCCCAGTGAGGAAATAAAAAAAGAAAAAAAGAGAGAAAAAAATAGGCCAAAAAGAGCCCACAAAAAAATGAAATGAGAGAAAAAGAGAGAAGGGGCAATGTTACTATCCTTTTCCACACTTGTGCTTCAAAGTAGCACCATATTTTTCATATAGAGAGTCTCCAATGTTGTCACTTTCATATACTAGTGGGAATTTTTCATTATAGAACTTGGCTTGTATATTCCGATGATGGGCTTCCTCAAATGCCCAAGGTCTTCATGAGCAAGCAAGTTGGATGCACACCCACTTAGTTTTTATTTTGATCTTTCATACACTTATAGCTCCTAGTGCATCTGTTGCATGACAATCCCTACTCCTCTCATTGACATCAATTGATAGGCATCTCCATAGCCCGTTGATTAGCCGCGTCGATGTGAGACTATATTCATTTTTGACTTCCCCTTATTAATCTCTATCATCATATTCTATTCCACCCATAGTGCTATGTCCATGGCTTGCGCTCATGTATTGCGTGGGGGTTGAAAAAGCTGAAGCGCGTTAAAAAGTATGAACCAATTGCTTGATTGTCTCCGGGGTTGTGCATGATAAATACGTTATGTTAACAAGATGGAGCATGACAGGATTATATGATTTTGTAGGGATAACTTTCTTTAGCATTTTTATTTGAAAGACATGATTGTTTGTTAGTATGCCTGAGTATTGATGTCTTTATATCAATTATAGACTATTGCGTTGAATCATTCGGATCTTAATATACATATCGTAAAAGAGAATTACATGATGAACATGTTAGGTAGCATTCCACATAAAAAAAATCTATTTTTATCATTTACCTACTAGAGGACGAGCAGGAATTAAGCTTGCGTATGCTTGATACGTCTCCAACGTATCTATAATTTTTTATTGTTCCATGCTATTATAGTATCAATCTTGGATGTTTATTATGCAATTATATATTATTTTTTGGGACTATCCTATTAACCTAGTGCCCAGTACAAGTTGCTGTTTTTTTTGCCCTTTTTCGTTTTTCAGAAAATCAATATCAAACGAAGTCCAAACGAAGAAAAAACTATAGATTATTTTTTTCTGGACCAAGAGAGACCCTAGAAGGTTCGGGAGAAGACCAAACGAGCCACGAGGGAGCGACAAGCTCGGGAGGCGCGCCCAGGGGGTAGGCGCACCCCCAGGCTTGTGGGCTCCTCGTGGCACCTGTTGACCTAATTTCAAGCCTATAAATTCTCAAATATTCCCCGTATACCAGAGAGCCACCTCGAATAATTTTTTCGCCGCCGCAAGCTTCTGTTCTTCTGCGATCCCATTTGGAGGCCTTTTCCGATATTCTGCCAGAGGGGGAATCGATCACGAAGGGCTTCTACATCAACCTTGCTGCCCTTCCGATGATGTGTGAGGAGTTTACCACAGACCTACGGGTCCATAGCTAGTAGATAGATGGCTTCTTCTCTCTCTTTGATCTTCAATAAGATGTTCTCCTCGATCTCCTTGGAGTTCTATTCGATGTAATCTTCTTTTGCAGTGTGATTGTTGGGATTCGATGAATTATGGGTTTATGATCAGATTATTCATGACAAATATTTGAGTCTTTTCTGAACTTATTTGTGCATGATTGTTATAGCTTTGTATTTCTCTCCGATCTATCCGTTTGGTATGGCTAACTAGATTGATTTATCTTGCAATGGGACAGGTGCTTTGTAATGGGTTCAATCTTGCGGTGCTTGATATGTCTCCAACGTATCTATAATTTTTGATTGTTCCATGCTATTATAGTATCAATCTTGGATGTTTATTATGCAATTATATGCCATTATATATCATTTTTTGGGACTAACCTATTAACCCAGTGCCCAGTGCCAGTTGCTGTTTTTTTGCTTGTTTTTGCCTTTTCAGAAAATCATTATCGAACGGAGTCCAAACGAAGATAAATCTTTGGATTAATTTTTTCAGGACCAGAAGGGTCCCTCGAAGCTTCAAGAGAAGACCAGACGAGCCACGAGGAAGCAACAAGCTTGGGAGGCGCTCCTTGAGGGTAGGGCGCGCCCCCTAGGCTTGTGGGCCCCTCGTGGCACATCTTGACCTAATTCCAACGCTATAAATTCTCAAATATTCCCAATATACCAGAGAGACAGAAGAGAAAACCTTTCCGCCGCCGCAAGCCTTTGTTCTTCCGCGATCCCATCTGGAGGCCTTTTCCGGTACTCCGCCGGAGGGGGAATCGATCACAAAGGGCTTCTTCATCAACCTTGCTGCCCTTCCGATGATGTGTGAGTAGTTTACCACAGACCTACGGGTCCATAGCTAGTAGCTAGATGGCTTCTTCTCTCTCTTTGATCTTCAATACCATGTTCTCCTCGATGTTCTTGGAGTTCTATCCGATGTAATTTTCTTTAGCAGTGTGTTTGTTGGGATCCGATGAATTGTGAGTTTATGATCAGATTATTCATGAGAAATATTTGAGTCTTCTCTGAACTCTTTTATGCATGATTGTTATAGCTTTGTATTCCTCTCTGATCTATCGATTTGGTTTGGCCAATTAGATTGGTTTATCTTGCAATGTGAGAGGTGCTTTGTGATGGGTTCAATCTTGCGGTGCTCAATCCCAGTGGCAGAAAGGGACATGACACGTATTTGTATTGTTGCCATTAAGGATAAAAAGATGGGGTTTAATCATATTGCTTGAGTTTACTTTGTCTACATCATGTCATCTTGCTTAAGGCGTTACTCTGTTTTATACTTAATACCCTAGATGCATGCTGGATTGCAGTCGATGGGTGGAGTAATAGTAGTAGATGCAGGCAGGAGTCGGTCTACTTGTCTCGGACGTGTGCCTATATACATGATCATTGCCATGAATCCATCATAATTATTTGCTTTTCTATCAATTGCCCAATGGTAATTTGTTTACCCACCGTATGCTATGTGTTCGAGAGAGAAGCCTCTGGTGAAAACTTTGCCCCCCGGGTCTACTTTTATCATATATTAAAATCCAAAAATACCTTGATGCAATTTATTTACTTTTATTTTATTTAGTATTTTCCTTTATCTATCTATCACTATCAGAATTAATCCTTGCAAATAACCGCTAAGAGGATTGACAACCCTCTTATTTGCGTTGGGTGCAAGTGTTTGCTTTTGTGTGTGCAGGTGCCGCTAAAGGATTTTGCATGGTTCTCCTACTAGATTGATAACCTTGGTTCTTAACTGAGGGAAATACTTATCTCTACTATATTGCATCATCCTCTCCTCTTCGGGGAAATATCAACGCAGTCTACAAATAGCAGGAAGAATTTCTGGTGCCGTTGCCGGGGAGACATCACCAAAATTATCAAGTACCTTCGCACAAACTATCATCCACTTGCATTTATTTTATTTGCCTTTTATTTGCATTTGCCTCTCGTTTTCATCTCCCCCACTTCTAATTTTTTTTTACAAAAACACTAAAATATTTTCATTTGCTTGTCTGCTTGTTTGCTAGTTTGCTTGCCCTAGTTGCTATCATGTCTAAGTTTGTTATTGAAAGGAGTGAGGATGGTAAAATTCCTAAGATAGAAATTCCCGCAAATTTGGATGCTAAATTTTTTGTGACGGGAAGTGGGAATATTATAGGAAATAGTATTATTCAAGAATTCTTTACTTGCACTGGAACTTTGGTTTGTAATGACATTCCCATTCTTAAGAGAACCAATAGTTATGCTGAGGCAATTTCTGCCCTCGTTCTTAAGCTTGAAAGAAGATTTATTCGCACTCATCCCACTTTGCAAAGATTATTCTATGAGCTACCTATTATGAATAATCCTAAAGCTAAAAAGATAGCCACGCTTATCCTTATGAATGAGTTTGATTACATAGTTCGAGAGGCTAGAGAGATCTTTGATCATTATAATATGAGTCAAGAACATCCTGTGATAGATGAAATTTTATATAATGAAGATTATATGTTAAGATTTATGTTTCATGATGATCACACTTTTGATGAGAATACTAAAAAAGAAGTTCCCCCATTACATATTATCCAACAAGTTTTCAATGGTATAAATCAGAAATATTCTTGGATTGTGAAAGGGAACCAACACGGATATGAGGAAGGTTGCCTTAATAATGATAAATTTTTATTGATGATGTGTTCCATATTGTTTTTGAAAAGCCTCCCGACAAACATACATCTCAAGATGAAGAAACCAAGGATGACAACACTTGAAACAATGCATTATGCCTAGCTAGGGGCATAAAACAATAGCGCTTGTTGGGAGGCAACCCAATGAATAAAACAATTTTTGTTTTACTTTCTGTTCTTGTGTGCTTACATGATTATAGCCTCTGTTATGATTGTGTTTTATCTTTTAATTAGTGTTTGTGCCAAGTAATGCCTTTGGGATGATTTGGAAGATAGTATGATTGATGCTATTGGAAAACAAAAAATTTTGCGTCCAGTACTAGAATTTTGATTTTTTTTCTTGAGCGTGATAAAACTCTGAATTTTTTACACAGTATTGATATATGAATTTCCCACGTTTTCCTAATTGTTCAGAATTTTTGGAGTTACAAAAGTATGACGTTAATTCAGATCTTTACAAATTGTTCTATTTTAGACATATTCTGTTTTTGTTGCATAGTTTGCTTATTTTGATGAATCTATGGATTGTATCGGGGGGTATGAGTCATGGAGAAGTTGGAGTACAGTAGCATTATGCCAATATTAAATATGAATCAATTTACAGCAGCACCTAAAGTTTAAGATTTATTTGTTATACTAACGGATCTCACGAGGTTTCTGTTGAGTTTTGTGTGCTGAAGTTTTCAAGTTTTGGGTGAGACTACGATGGATAAAGGAATAAGGAGTGGCAAGAGCATAAGCTTGGGGATGCCCAAGGCACCCCAAGGTAATATTCATGGAAGACTTAAGCGTCTATGCTTGGGGATGCCCCGGATGGCATCCCCTCCTTCGTCTACAATCTATCGGTAACTCACTTGGAGCTATATTTTTATTCATCACATGATATGTGTTTTACTTGGAGCATCTTGTGCTATAGTTTGTTTGCTTTTTTTGCTTTTTAGTTTGTCACTATCATCTTTGCTGAACACACCTTTTTGAGAGGGACACACATTATTCGTGATTTGTTAGAATACTCTATGTGCTTCACTTATATCTTTTGAGCTAGGCAGTTGCTCTAGTGCTTCACTTATATCTTTTAGAGCACGGCGGTGGTTATATTTTAAAGAAATAGTGGCACTCTCATGCTTCACTTATATCCTTTTGAGATTCTAATGAATAGCAATGGTAATATGCATGGGTTATGAATTTGGTCCTAATATGGTAGGTATTCAAGAGGGATATAATAAAAACTTTCATGTAGATCACTGAATATGATAAGTTTGATTCCTTGCAATAGTTTTGCGATATTAAAATGGAAATATGTGGGAGGTGCTAGTAGATAATTGTGGTTTAGTAAGAATATTGGTGTTAAGGTTTGTGATTCCTGAAGCATGCACGCATGATCTGTCGTTATGCTAAGAAGTTGGAGCATGATTTATTATTGATTGTCTACCTTATGAGTGGCGGTCGGGGACAAGCGATGGTCTTTTCCAACCAATCTATCCCCCTAGGGGCATGCGTAGTAGTACTTTGCTTTGAGGGCTAATAAACTTTCGCAATAAGTATGTGAGTTCTTTATGACTAATGTGAGTCCATGGATTATACGCACTCTCACCTTTCCGCAATTTGCTAGCCTCTTCGGTACCGTGCATTGCCCTTTCTCACATCGAGAGTTGGTGCAAACTTCGCCAGTGCATCCAAACCCCGTGATATGATACGCTCTATCACACATAAGCCTCCTCATATCTTCCTCAAAACAGCCACCATACCTACCTATTATGGCATTTCCATAGCCATTCCGAGATATATTGCCATGCAACTTCCACCGTTCCATTTTTATGACACACATCGTCATTGTCATATTGCTTTGCATGATCATATAGCTGACATAGTATTTGTGGCTCAACCACCGCTCATCATTTTTATACATGTTACGCTAGTATCATTGCACATCCTGGTAAACTGACATAGGCATTCATATAGAGTCATATTTTGTTCTAGTTTCGAGTTGTAATTTTCTTTTGAGTTGTAAGTAAATAGAAGTATGATGATCATCAATATTAGAGCATTGTCCCAGTGAGGAAATAACAAAAGAAAAAAAAAGAGGCCAAAAAGAGCCCACGAAAAAAAGGAAGAAAAAAAAGAGAAAGAAAAAAAAGAGAAAAAAGAAAAAAAAATGAGAGAAAAAGAGAGAAAGGGTAGTGTTACTATCCTTTTCCATTCCTGTGCTTCAAAGTAGCACCATGTTTTTCATATAGAGAGTCTCCTATTTTGTCACTTTCATATACTAGTGGGAATTTTTCATTATAGAACTTGGCTTGTATATTCTAATGATGGGCTTCCTCAAATGCCCGAGGTCTTCATGAGCAAGCAAGTTGGATGCACACCCACTTAGTTTTCTTGTTGAGCTTTCATACACTTATAGCTCTTAGTGCATCCGTTGCATGGCAATCCCTACTCCTCGCATTGACATCAATTGATGGGCATCTCCATAGCCCGTTGATTAGCCGCGTCGATGTGAGACTATATTCTTATTTTTTGACTTCCCTTATTAATCTCTACCACCACATTCTATTCCACCCATAGTGCTATATCCATGGCTTGCGCTCATGTATTGCGTGGGGGTTGAAAAAGTTGAAGCGCGTTAAAAAGTATGAACCAATTGCTCGGCTTGTCATCAGAGTAGTGCATGATAAATACTTTGTGTTAAGAAGATGGAGCATGACAGGATTATATGATTTTGTAGGGATAACTTTCTTTAGCATTTTTATTTTGAAAGGCATGATTGTTTGTTAGTATGCCTGAGTATTGATGTCTTTATATCAAACTATAGACTATTGCTTTGAATCATTCGGATCTCATTATTCATACCGCAAGAGAGATTACATGATGAAACATGTTAGGTAGCATTCCACATCAAAAATTCTGTTTTTATCATTTACTACCCGAGGACGAGCTGGAATTAAGCTTGGGGATGCTTGATATGTCTCCAATGTATCTATAATTTTTTATTGTTCCATGCTATTATAGTATCAATCTTGGATGTTTATTATGCAATTATATGCCATTATATATCTTTTTTGGGACTAACCTATTAACCCAGTGCCCAGTGCCAGTTGTTGTTTTTTGCTTGTTTTTGCCTTTTCAGAAAATCATTATCAAACGAAGTCCAAACGAAGAAAAAACTTTGGATTAATTTTTTCTGGACCAGAAGGGACCCTCGAAGCTTCGGGAGAAGACCAGACGAGCCACGAGGGAGCGACAAGCTCGGGAGGCGCGCCCTGGTGGGTAGGGCGCGCCCCCCAGGCTTGTGGGCCCCTCGTGGCACATCTTGACTTAATTCCAACGCTATAAATTCCCAAATATTCCCAATATACCAGAGAGACAGAAGAGAAAACCTTTCCGCCGCCGCAAGCCTCCGTTCTTCCGCGATCCCATCTGGAGGCCTTTTCCGGTACTCTGCCGGAGGGGGAATCGATCACGGAGGGCTTCTTCATCAACCTTGCTGCCCTTCCGATGATGTGTGAGTAGTTTACCACAGACCTACGGGTCCATAGCTAGTAGCTAGATGGCCTCTTCTCTCTCTTTGATCTTCAATACCATGTTCTCCTCGATGTTCTTGGAGTTCTATCCTATGTAATTTTCTTTTGCGGTGTGTTTGTTGGGATCCGATGAATTGTGAGTTTATGATCAGATTATTCATGAGAAATATTTGAGTCTTCTCAGAACTATTTTATGCATGATTGTTATAGCTTTGTATTTCTCTCCGATCTATCAATTTGGTTTGTCCAACTAGATTGGTTTATCTTGCAATGGGAGAGGTGCTTTGTGATGGGCTCAATCTTGCGGTGCTCAATCCCAGTGACAGAAAGGGACATGACACGTATTTGTATTGTTGCCATTAAGGATAAAAATATGGGGTTTAATCATATTGCTTGAGTTTACTTTGTCTACATCATGTCACCTTGCTTAAGGCGTTACTCTGTTTTATACTTAATCCCTAGATGCATGTTGGATAGCGGTCGATGGGTGGAGTAATAGTAGTAGATGCAGGCAGGAGTCAGTCTACTTGTCTCGGACGCGATGCCTATATACATGATCATTGCCATGAATCCGTCATAATTATTTGCTTTTCTATCAATTGCCCAACAGTAATTTGTTTATCCACCGTATGCTATGTGTTCGAGAGAGAAGCCTCTAGTGAAAACTATGCCCCCCGGGTCTACTTTTATCATATATTAAAGTCCAAAAAGGCCTTGCTGCAATTTATTTACTTTTATTTTATTTAGTATTTTACTTTATCTATCTATCAATATCAAAATTAATCCTTGCAAATAACCGCTAAGAGGATTGACAACCCTCTTATTTGCGTTGGGTGCAAGTGTTTGCTTTTGTGTGTGCAGGTGCTGCTAAAGGATTTTGCGTGGTTCTTGTACTGGATTGATAACCTTGGTTCTAAACTGCGGGAAATACTTATCTCTTCTATACTACATCATCCTCTCCTCTTCGGGGAAATACCAACGCAGTCTATAAGTAGCAGTGCTCTATCCCAGTGACAAAGTAGGGGACAAGACACGTATTTGTATTGTTGCCATTAAGGATAAAATGATGGGGTTTATTCATATTGCTTGAGTTTACTTTGTCTACATCATGTCATCTTGCTTAAGGCGTTACTCTGTTTTCTTAACTTAATACCCTATATGCATGTTGGATAGCAGTCGATGGGTGGTGTAATAGTAGTAGATGCAGGCAGGAATCGGTCTACTTGTCTCGGACGTGATGCCTATATACATGATCATTGCCATGAATCCGTCATAACTATGCGCTTTTCTATCAATTGCCCAACAGTAATTTGTTTACCCACCGTATGCTATGTGTTCGAGAGAGAAGCCTCTAGTGAAAACTATGCCCCCCAGGTCATTTATCCATCATATATAAAATCCAAAAATACCTTGCTGCAATTTTATTTCCATTATTTTGTTTTGTAATTTACTTATTTATCTATCACTATCAGAATTAACCCTTGCAAGTAACCTCCAAGGAAATTTACAACCCTCTTGTTCGCGTTGGGTGCAAGTATTTGCTTTTGTGTGTGTAGGTGCTGCTAACGAGGTTCTGTGTGGTTCTCCGACTGGATTGATAACCTTGGTTCTTAACTGAGGGAAATACTTATTTCAACTATACTGCATCATCCTCTCCTCTTCGAGGAAATTCCAACGCAGCTCACAAGTAGCACCTATTAAGGTAAGTTTGCATCTCAGCCGAGTGACTTGTTGTAGTGATCTCCCGGTGTTTTGTTTTGAACTTGTTTTGTGTTTTTCACTCGGCAGAGTTTCCAGAAGATGATCTCATAGATTCTGAGTGTCGACCATGCCCCAGAGGACGTGACGAGCGACACCGAGTGCCAGAACCACGAGGACGAAGAGAAAGAAGGGGAGGAGGAGGAGGACGACGACATGGAGACCGAGGAGGGTGAAGAGGTGGAGTCTTCGCCATCTGAGGGAGGTCCCAGGGAGCCCCGCACCAAGGCACACCATGATCCGAGTGGCTCGAGGCCTGATGACCCACAAGTATAGGGGATCAATCGTAGTCCTTTCAATAAGTAAGAGTGTCGAACCCAACGAGGAGCAGAAGGAAATGACAAGCGGTTTTCAGCAAGGTATTATCTGCAAGTACTGAAAGTAGCGGTAACAGATAGTTCCGGTAACAAGATAATTCGTAACAAGTAACAAGTAACGAGTATAATAAAGTGCAGCAAGGTGGCCAAATCCCTTTTGTAGCAAAGGACAAGCCGGAACGAACTTTTATAATAAGCAAAGCATTCTCGAGGACACATGGGAATTTCATCTAGTCACTTTCATCATGTTTCTTTGATTCACGTTCGCTACTTTCATAATTTGATATGTGGGTGGACCGGTGCTTGGGTGCTGTTCTTACTTGAACATGCCTCCCACTTATGATTACCCCCTCTCGCAAGCATCTGCAACTACAAAAGAAGAATTAAGATAACTCTAACCATAGCATGAAACATATGGATCCAAATCAGCCCCTTACGGAATAGTGCATAAACT
This sequence comes from Elymus sibiricus, assembly GCA_039707655.1. NCBI lineage: Eukaryota > Viridiplantae > Streptophyta > Magnoliopsida > Poales > Poaceae > Elymus > Elymus sibiricus. The sequence continues at coordinate 181,827,726 of CM077676.1, forward strand.
AGGGTTTAAGCTTCTGTCACTCTAGTAACCCATCATCTAATTACTACTCCACAATGCCTTCCCTTAGGCCCACAGATGGTGAAGTGTCATGTAGTCGACGTTCACACGACACCACTAAGGGAAGCAACAACATACATATCATCAAAATATCGAACGAATACCAAATTCACATGATTACTTATGACAAGACTTCTCCCATGTCCTCAAGAACAAAAGTAACTACTCACAAATCATATTCATGTTCAAGATCAGAGGGGTATTAAATAGCATTAAGGATTTGAACATATAATCTTCCACCAAATAAACCAACTAATATCAACTACAAGATGTAATCAAGACTACTAGCAACCCATAGGTACCAATCTGAGGTTTTGAGACAAAGATTGAATACAAGTGATGAACTAGGGTTTGAGATGAGATGGTGATAGTGAAGATGTTGATGAATATTGGTCCTCCCATGATGAGAGGATCATTGGTGATGTCGATGGCTTTGATTTCCCCCTCCCGGAGGGAAGTATCCCCAGCGGAATCGCTCCGCCGGAGAGCAAAATAGCTCCTGCCCAAGTTCCGCCTCGAGACGGCGGCGCTTCGTCCTGAAAGTCTTCCTCTGATTTTTTTAGGGCAAATGGCTTCATATAGTAGAAGGAGGGGGCCAGAGGCCTGCTAGGGGCCCCACAAGCCAGGGAGGCGCGCCCAGGGGGTAGGGCGCTCCCCCCAGGCTTGTGGCTTCCTGGTGGGCCCCCTTCTATTGATTCTTTCGTCAGTATTTTTTATATATTCCAAAAAAATTCTCCGTAAATTTTTAGGTCATTTGGAGTTGTGCAGAATAGGTATCCCTATTTCACCCCTTCCAGGTCCAGAATTCCAGCTGCCGGCATTCTCCCTCTTCATGTGAATTTTGCAAAATAAGAGAGAAAAGGCATAAGAATTGTACCATAAAGTGAAATAATGATCAAAAACATAATAATTATTAGTAGTAAATCATGATGCAAATTGGACGTATCAACTGCCCCAAGCTTACACCTCGCTTGTCCTCAAGCGAAAGCCGAAATCGATAATCATGACCACATGTTTAGAGAGAGAGAGGCGTCGATAAAAATAAAATACGGACATGGAGCATCATGATCTTTATTATAACAACAATATATCATCATAAAACTTCTCATGAAAAAGTGACAATTCATCCACAAGTTAAAGTATGAACCATAAACCAAATTGAAAACTAACAAACTATGATCTCAGTCACTGAAGCAATTGCAATTCATCATATTATCAGAAAGAGTCTATGTAAGAGCTTTGTTTAGCAAGTTCACATACTCAACTATCATTTAGTCTTCTATGATTGCTGACACTCACGGCATACTTATGGAGCAAAAGCTTCAGTCGAACACATAGAAAGATAGGGGCTTATAATTTTGCCTCCCAACGTATTTACCTCAAGGGTAATGTCAACAATAATAACTCATGATCACTTATATCCAACTGGATATATATGCATGGATCAATCCCCACCACATGATGCTTGCCAAGAGAGAAAATAAAAACCGGAATAGAGGAAAATACTATTGACTCTTGCATGAAAGTAAATACATAAAGTAAAAGAGTGGCCCTTCGCAGAGGGAAGCAGAGGTTGTCTTGCGCTTTTTGTTTTTGGATGTGCAAGCTCTTAATGTAAAGGAATGTCACTTTATATTGCCCCTTGTGATAGCGACCTTTATTATGCAGTCTGTCACTTTTATTGCTCCACCATCACATGATCGTACAAAGCTTATTTTCCCTTACAATAAAAGTTCATACATGTTTAAGAGCAATTTTTATTGCTTTGCACCGATGACAACTTACTTGAAGGATCTTACTTAATCCATAGATAGATATGGTGGACTCTCATGGCATGAAACTAGGTTTAAGGGTTTTTGGATGCACAAGTAGTATCTCTACTTAGTACAGAATTTTGGCTAGCAAAAGATAGGGGGCAAGCACCACATGTTAGAGGATCCAAAACAATATAACTTCTATGTGAATATAAGCAAACATAACCCATTACGTTGTCTTCCTTGTCCAACGTTGACTAATTGACATAGAATATTTGATGGGGGCTCACAATCATAAAAGATGTCCAAGATAGTGTACTTATATGTGAGACCTCTCTTCCTTTATTAATTTTTCATGAATTGCTACAATGACCAATGCTATGTTTGTCAACTTCCAACAAGTTTTATCAATTATACTTCTTTTATGTGAAGTCATCACTCCCCATGGGATTAGCATATGATCTTATTTTATTTTTTCTTTCTTTCTTTATTTCTAAGATTGGATCATCAAAAGCAAAACACTCAACTCAAACTACTCTTTATTATATAACTTTCACACACGATTACATAGATAGATAGATCACAAAGCAAGCACTCAAAACTAAATCATACTAAAACTTTATTCTGCTAAATCATGAAATAACTAAGGATCGAACTAAGATAGATAATGATAATAGAAAGTGATGATGATACGATACCGGGCACCTCCCCCAAGCTTGGCACAATCCAAGGGTGGTGCCCATACCCATGTACTCAAATCTCCTTCTTGGGTGATGGTGGTGATGAAGTGGTGGGCTTGTCCTTCAGCTTCAGCAAGTACTCCAAATTTCCATTGATCCTCCGAAGAGCACGATTCTTCTCTCCTAACCCCATAACTTCACGAGTAAGCGACGTATTCTGAGCACAAATTGCTTCAAAAACCTTTAGTGTATCAATTTCAGATGGGGGAGAATTATTATAAAGAGTTTGCCACGAATCTCCCTTTTCTGATGCTTCCTTCCTGAGAATGGCTTGATCTTCTTCTCCTTGAGTTTGGTCCTTCACGATCTTCCCTGGTTCCTCCTCCATAACAGTATCCTCCTCTCCGGACGACCACTCATAATATACTTCACTAAAAGGACGTTTGCCGGGTGAAGGTTGAACAATCCAGTGCTTGGTGCGGAGCTTTCGGGGAGCCATGGCGACCGAGATCTGTCAGAAAAACAGCCCGAAACAAGAACAGAGGAGAAACATGCGATGCGGTGGTCAAAACACCCATGAGTATATATAATGAATTTCTCCCGTGCATAACAAGTAATATGGAAGAAAAACGGAGCCGGGAAAGTCCACAAGGGCGCAACAAGCCTGGTAGGCGCGCCCTGGGGGGTAGGGCGCGCCCCCCAGGCTTGTCGCCTCCTCGTGCTCTTTTCAGAATGTTTATTATTTTACTATTTTTTTATATATTCCAAAATGGACAGAAAGTACTTTTATGGAAGTTTTGGAGTCGGTTTACTTACCGTACCACATACCTACTCCTTTCAGGCTTCTGGAGCGTTCCGGAAGATTTCCTCTATGTGCTCTTCCGGTGTCATTGTTTGAATAATATTAGTTTCAACATTAATGGGTGTACCTGAGATATAATGTTTAATTCTTTGCCCATTAACCACTCTCGGATTATTGCCTTCGGAGTTGTTTATTTTGATGGCTCCGGAGCGATAAACCTCTTCGATGATATACGGTCCTTCCCATTTAGAGAGAAGTTTTCCTGCAAAAAATCTTAAACGAGAATTGTATAATAGAACATGATCACCTACTTTGAATTCCCATTTTCGAATCTTTCTTTAAACAACTTGGCATTTTCATAGGCTTGGGTTCTCCATTCATCTAGAGAGCTAATATCAAATAACCTCTTTTCACCGGCAAGTTAAAAATCATAGTTAAGTTCTTTAATTGCTCAATATGCTTTATGTTCTAACTCAAGAGGTAAATGACATGCTTTTCCATAAACCATTTTATATGCAGACATACCCATAGGATTTTTATAAGCAGTTTTGTAAGCCCATAATGCATCATCAAGTTTCTTAGACCAATTCTTTCTGGATCTATTACCGTTATTTTGTAAAATCAATTTTATTTCTCTATTAGTTAGTTCAACTTGACCACTAGACTGAGGACGATAAGGGGATGCAATTCTATGGTTAACATCATATTTAGCAAGCAACTTACGGAAAGCACCATGAATAAAATGTGAACCACCATCAGTCATTAAATATCTAGCGACTCCAAACCTCGAAAATATAAATTCTTTAAGCATTTTAATGGAAGTGTTATGATCAGCACTAATTGTTGGAATAGCTTCTACCCACTTAGTAACGTAATCAACAGCAACCAAAATATGAGTATACCCATTGGATTTAGGAAAAGGTCCCATATAATCAAAACCCCAAACATCAAATGGATCAATAACAAGTGAATAATTCATAGGCATTTCCTAACGTCTACCAACATTACCAATTCTTTGACATTCATCACAAGAGAGAACAAACTTACGTGCATCTTTGAAAAGAGTAGGCCAATGAAAACCAGATTGTAATACCTTGTGTGCAGTTCTGTCTCCCGCATGGTGTCCTCCATATGCCTCGGAGTGACACTTGCGTAGGATTTGTTCCTGTTCATGCTCAGGTACACAACGTCTAATATTAGCATCTACTCCTTCTTTATCTAAGTGTGGGTCATCCCAAAAGTAATGTCTTAAATCAAAGAAGAACTTTTTCTTTTGTTGGTATGTGAAACTAGGTGGTATATATTTAGCAACAATGTAATTAGCATAGTATGCATACCAAGGTGTATTATGAGAAGCATTTATCACAGCTAACTGTTCATCAGGAAAGTCATCATTAATAGGAAGTGGGTCATCAAGAACATTTTCCATTCTAGACAGATTATCAGCTACGGGATTCTCAGCTCCCTTTCTATCAACAATATGCAGATCAAATTCTTGTAGCAAAAGAACCCATCTAATAAGTCTAGGTTTAGCATCTTTCTTTTCCATAAGATATTTAATAGCAGCATGATCAGTGTGAATAGTAACTTTGGAATCACCAATGTAAGATCTAAATTTATCACATGCAAACACAACTGCTAAAAATTCTTTCTCAATAGTAGCATAATTCCGTTGAGCATTGTCTAGAGTTTTACTAGCATAATGAATAACATTTAATATCTTATCAACTCTTTGTCCTAGAACAGCACCAACAGCATAATCACTAGCATCACACATAATTTCAAAGGATAGGTTCCAATCAGGTGGTTGAACAATAGGTGCAGAAATTAAGGCTTTCTTAAGTACTTCAAAGGCTTCTACGCAATCATCATCAAAAACAAATGGAACATCTTTTTGCAAGAGATTGGTAAGAGGTCTAGAAATTTTAGAGAAGTCTTTTATAAACCTTCTATAGAAACCAGCATGACCGAGGAAACTTCTTATACCTTTGATATCTTTAGGACATGGCATTTTCTCAATAGCATCAACTTTAGCTTTATCAACTTCAATACCTCTTTCAGAAATTTTATGCCCAAGGACTATACCTTCATTCACCATAAAGTGGCACTTCTCCCAATTCAAGACAAGATTAGTTTCTTCACATCTCTGCAAAACTCGATCAAGGTTGCTCAAGCAATCATCAAAAGAAGTTCCGTAAACGGAGAAATCATCCATGCAAACCTCAACAATCTTTTCACAAAAGTCAGAGAATATAGCAGTCATACATCTTTGAAAGGTAGCAGGTGCATTACATAAACCAAAAGGCATACGACAATAAGCATAAGTTCCAAAAGGACAAGTAAAGGTGGTTTTCTCTTGATCTTCAGGTGACACATGTATTTGAGAAAAACCAGAATAACCATCTAGAAAGCAAAAGTGTGTATGCTTAGATAATCTTTCTAACATTTTATCAATAAAAGGCAAAGGGTAATGATCTTTTCTAGTAGCTTTATTTAATTTCCTAAAATCAATTACCATCCTATAACCAGTTACAATTCTTTGTGGAATAAGTTCATTTTTATCATTAGGAACAACGGTAATACCTCCTTTCTTAGGGACACAATGAACATGACTTACCCATCTACTATCAGCTATGGGATAAATTATACCTGCTTCCAAAAGCTTCAATATTTCAGTTCTTACCACATCCTTCATTCTAGGATTCAGCCTTCTTTGATGATCAACAACAAGTTTAGCATCTGGCTCCATATGAATTTTATGCTGACATAAGGTGGGACTAATGCCCTTAAGATCATCGAGAGTATATCCAATAGCAACACGGTGCTTCTTCAGAGTTTTAAGTAATTCATTTTCTTCATGCTCTGAAAGGTTAGCACTAATAATAACAGGATATATATTCTTTTCATCAAGATAAGCATATTTAAGTGTGTCAGGTAATTGTTTTAATTCAAACACAGGATCACCCTTGGGTGGAGGTGGATCTCCCAAGGTTTCAATAGGCAAATTATGTTTACGGATAGGTGCTTGTTTAAAGAACAGCTCATCTATTTCATTTATTTCATTCATATTCATATCATTCTCAGGGTCTAGCAAATATTGTTCTAAAGGATCAGTAGGAGGCATAGCAATAGAAGCAAGACCAATAATTTCATCCTTATTAGGTAATTCTTTATCATGAGGTTGTCTACGAAACTTAGAGAAATTAAACTCATGAGACATCTCACCAAAATTAACACTGACAATTTCTTTAGTGCAATCAATTTTGGCATTAACTATATTCAAGAAAGGTCTACCAAATATAATGGGACAAAAATCATCTTGTGGTGATCCAAGAGCAAGAAAATCAGTAGGATATTTGATCTTACCACACAAGACTTCAACATCTCTAACAATCCCAAGCGGTGAAATAGTATCTCTATTTGCGAGCTTAATAGTAACATCAATATCTTCAATCTCAACAGGTGCAATATCATTCATGACTTCTTGATAGAGAGTAAACGGAATAGCACTCACACTAGCACCAATATCACACAAACCATGATAACAATGATCTCCAATTTTAACAGATATAACAGGCATCCCAATTACAGGTTTTTTTATCTTTAGTGTCTGGTTTAGCAATTCTAGTTGCTTCATCACAGAAATATATGACATGTCCATCAAAATTATCAACCAAAAGATCTTTAACCATTGCAATATTTGGTTCAACTTTAATTTGTTCAGAAGGTCTAGGTGCTCTAATATTACTCTTATTAACCATAATTGAAGCTTTAGAATGTTCCTTAATCCTAACAGGGAAAGGAGGTTTCTCAATATAAGCAGTAGGCATAACTGGATCAACATGGTAAACAATTGTTTCTTCTTTAACACTAACAGGTTCTTCGTTCAATTCAATAGGTGGATGATATTTAAACCATTTCTCCTTAGGGAGATCAACATGAGCAGCAAAAGATTCACAAAAGGTAGCTACTATCTCAGAGTCAAGTCCATATTTAGTACTAAACCTATGAAAAGCATCGGTTTCCATAAAAGATTTAACACAATCAAACTCAAGATTTATACCTGACTCATTACCTTTTTCAATTTCCCAATCTTCGGAGTTACGTTTAATTCTCTCCAGAAGATCCCATCTGAATTCAATAGTTCTCTTCATAAAGGAACCAGTAGAAGAAGTATCGAGCAAGGATTGATCATTATGAGAAAGCCGAGCATAAAAGTTTTGAAGAATTATTTCTCTTGAGAGCTCATGATTGGGGCATGTGTGCAACATATACTTAAGCCTCCCCCAAGCTTGAGCGATACTTTCTCCTTCACGAGGCCAAAAATTATATATATAATTCCGATCACGATGAACCAAATGCATAGGATAAAATTTCTGGTGGAATTCCAGCTTCAACTGGTTCTAGTCCCATGTTTTAGTATCATCACATAGCCTATACCATGTCAATGCCTTTCCCTCCAAAGATAAAGGGAATACTTTCTTCTTAACTCCATCTCCAGATAAACCTGCAAGCTTAAAGAATCCACAAATTTCATCCACATATATCAAGTGCATATCAGGATGCACCGTTCCATCTCCTGCATAAGGATTAGCTAGCAGTTTCTCTACCATACCCAAAGGAATTTCATAATAAATATTTTCAGTAGGTTCAATAGGTTGAGGAGCAACTCTCAATGCTTTTGGTCGAGGTGAAGATACCCCGAACAAGCCCCTCAAAGGATTACTTTCCATAGTGACAAGTGACAATAAATTTCAACACATAATATAAATGTTTCCTTACCAAATTCCACTCACCAAAGGAGCTTCACTCCCCGGTAACGGTGCCAGAAAAGAGTCTTGATGACCCACAAGTATAGGGGATCAATCGTAGTCCTTTCGATAAGTAAGAGTGTCAAACCCAATGAGGAGCAGAAGGAAATGACAAGCGGTTTTCAGCAAGGTATTCTCTGCAAGTACCGAAAGTAGCGGTAACAAATAGTTTCGGTAACAAGATAATTCATAACAAGTAACAAGTAACGAGTATAATAAAGTGTAGCAGGGTGGTCCAATCCCTTTTGTAGCAAAGGACAAGCCGGAACGAACTCTTATAATAAGCAAAGCGTTCTCGAGGACACATGGGAATTTCATCTAGTCACTTTCATCATGTTTGTTTGATTCGCGTTCGCTACTTTGATAATTTGATATGTGGGTGGACCGGTGCTTGGGTGCTGTTCTTACTTGAACAAGCCTCCCACTTATGATTACCCCCTCTCACAAGCATACGCAACTACGAAAGAAGAATTAAGATAACTCTAACCATAGCATGAAACATATGGATCCAAATCAGCCCCTTACGGAATAGCGCATAAACTAGGGTTTAACCTTCTGTCACTCTAGCAACCCATCATCTAATTACTACTCCACAATGCATTCCCTTAGGCCCAAAGATGGTGAAGTGTCATGTAGTCGACGTTCACACGACACCACTAAGGGAAGCAACAACATTCATATCATCAAAATATCGAATACCAAATTCACATGATTACTTATGACAAGCCTTCTCCCATGTCCTCAAGAACAAAAGTAACTACTCACAAATCATATTCATGTTCAAGATCAAAGGGGTATTAAATAGCATTAAGGATCTGAACATATAATCTTCCACCAAATAAACCAACTAGCATCAACTACAAGATGTAATCAACACTACTAGCAACCCACAGGTACCAATCTGAGGTTTTGAGACAAAGATTGAATAAAAGAGATGAACTAGGGTTTGAGATGAGATGGTGCTGGTGAAGATGTTGATGAAGATTGGTCCTCCCACGATGAGAGGATCGTTGGTGATGTCGATGGCTTCGATTTCCCCCTCTCGGAGGGAAGTATCCCCGGCAGAATCGCTCCGCCGGAGAGCAAAATAGCTCCTGCCCAAGTTCTGCCTCGAGATGGCGGCGCTTCATCCCGAAAGTCTTCCTCTGATTTTTTTTCTAGGGCAAATGGCTTCATATAGTAGAAGGAGGGGGCCAGAGGCCTGCCAGGGGCCCCACAATCCAAGGGGGCGCGCCCCCAGGCTTGTGACTTCCTGGTGGGCCCCCTTCTGTTGATTCTTTCGCAAGTATTTTTTATATATTCCAAAATAATTCTCCGTAAATTTTCAAGTCATTTGGAGTTGTGCAGAATAGGTATCCCTATTTCACCCCTTTCAGGTCCAGAATGCCAGCTGCCGGCATTCTCCCTCTTCATGTGAATCTTGCAAAATAAGAGAGAAAAGGCATAAGAATTGTACCATAAAGTGAAATAATGATCAAAAACATAATAATTATTAGTAGTAAATCATGATGCAAATTGGACGTATCAAGGCCAGCTACTGCAGCCCCTGTTACCCGCGGGTCGAAGCGCGGGCGAGCCGGGTCAGCCGAGCCGGTCAAGAAGCCGCTCAAGCAGCCCAAGGTCATTGCCACCAAAACTCGGAAGGCCGCTCAGCCAAGGATTAAGATGGTGGTGCTGGTGGCATCGACGTGAGTACTGGAAGCTGAACTCCTTCGTTTTGTAATCTGTGTTGACTGATTGCTGAATATCTTTGTGACTGCAGAAATGAGATGTCGACTACTTCGCCGGACCCGAATGTCCCCGAGAAGGGACAGCATGAGGCCGAAGCCGCGGACGCCGCCACTTCCAAAGGTACCGACTGGTCTGTCTGAGTTATAATCCGAGTGTTTGCTTGACTCATGTGTTGGTTTCTGGATGATTGCAGCCCCGAGTGAAGTTATCCAACTTGACGACGACGACACGGCCGATCCGCCGAACCCAGAGGCCAGCAAGAAGGCCCCGCTAGGTGGCGATGTCATCATGCAAGAGGCCGCCGGCAGCCGAGTGGATCGGGTCTCGCCGGCGAAGGTCTTCACCAGGACCGCTTCTCTAGCGAAGGGCACCGCCAAGACTGCTTCCATGCCTCCACTAGCGCCGACTCCAAGCCCTGCCCCAGTCACCCTCTTCACACTACAAAGGGTCCCTGAGGACCAAGTGGGGGCAAGCAAGGAGGCTCTGATCCAAGTCGAGGTGATGAACAGTCGGCTGAAGGAAGCGTACGACACCAGCAAAGCCTTGAAGACCAACATCCGAGTAAGTGCCATAGTAAGTTCTTGTTTCCAGTCGAAATTTCAAGGACAAGGCTGACAACCGCTTCTGGAAGAGTGTTGGCCTTCAAGGCTGGCAACCGCTTCTGGAAGAGTGTTGGCCTTGGTTTTCCTTAGCAAGAAGTTTTTCTGTGTTTTCCAGTGGGTTTGCACGGGGCTCACCCACTGGGTGGGTGTTTTCCGTTCCAATGGGGGCACGCTGAGTGCACCCACTAGGTGTAGTCCCCGAGGCTATCGTCGACTGGATTCAGTCGGCGGTAGTCTTAGGTTTGCTTTCTGAATTTTCATCCACTCGGATCCGATCGGATTGGCTCGAGTCGATTTTGTTCCAGTGGGGGCACGCTGAGTGCACTCACTGGGTGTAGTCCCCGAGACTGCTGTCGACTGGAATCAGTCGGTGGGAATCTTTAGAACTTGTAGCATTTTTCGCGCCGAGCACGATTGCCAATAGTCTTTTTTATAGTGGGGGCACGCTCAGTGCACCCACTGGGTGTAGTCCCCGAGACTGCTGTCGATTGCTGGAAATCGGCGGGAGTCTTTACAGAACTAACACACCCGCACTCAGAGTGCGATTCCTCACTCGACAGATCGAGAGGATTTCTTGGTAGATTTTAAGTGCGAAAAAGTTCTGATTATGAACTACTCATGAATCAGAGTCTGGGCTCGAGTAGCATTGGTAGTCGTGTGTTCACTTCGCTTTATGGCCGACTGATTGTCTTGTCGTTTTGTAACAGAGGGCCTGTGAGCTTGGAGCCCACTACGCCGCCCTGGAGAAGGAGGTGCTGCATCTCCGAATAGATCTGGGTGCCAAAAGGCATAAGAGCGAACGCCTCGCTCAGGAGAAGCGCACCCTGGGAGATAAGTCTTGCTTTTCGAGTGCCCATTGAAAATTTTCCGCCATTGATTCGAGTGAGCTCGCTTTAGCAGATGTTCGCATTGAAAACGCGGAACTTGTAAAGAGGCTCATGACTTCTATTTCTTTAGACACCATGAAGCATGCCCTCGAGGACAAGGACACCAAGCTGGCGGAGGCGTGGAAGAACGTGAACACCAAGACCAAGGCAGCCGAAGACAAGTTGAAGTTAGTCGGCGAGCTTGAGGAGGAGAACAAGAATTTGAAGATCACCGCTGAGACAAGAAAAGAATGTGATTGCTAAGCTGAAGAAGCACTATGCCGAGTGGGAGACCAAATGCAACACTCAGGCGAGTGCCATCGAGGAGGAGAAGAAGAAACTGAATGACCAGATCACCGAGCTCCTCAAAAAGAAAGCTGAGCTCGAGCAGTACGTCGAGGAGTTCGGCGATGAGATGTGCAAGAAGTTGGAAGGTATGCTTCCCCGACCAAGTGGTTCTTTCTTGTTTTAAGGTCTCTGGAGACTCTAATTTTCTGTCTGTTTATTCATGTAGATTTTTGCCTCGACGTTGAGCTGGAGACTGACAGGATCAAGAAGGAGCTGAATCCCTCGAGGCTGCTTCTCAAGGACAGCGCAACACTTGCGATCCTCCGACTGGACGAGCGCATGGACAATGCCGTCGCCTACATCGACCGCCTAAAGATCGTCATGGAGAAGATCGATGCGGAGCTGTTCCCGGAGGAGACACTCACGAAGGACCTTGAATCGCTGATGTCCAGACTGAAGGCCATCCCCAGTCGAGTATAGTCATGGAAGAAGTTTGCGGCTCGGTGCGGAGTGGATGTGGCGCTGTCTCTCGTTCGCATCCACTGCAAGGTGATACGTCTCCAACGTATCTATAATTTTTTATTGTTCCATGCTATTATATTATCAATCTTGGATGTTTTATATGCAATTATATATCATTTTTTGGGATTAACATATTAACCTAGTGCCCAGTGCTAGTTGCTGTTTTTTGCCTGTTTTTGCCTTTTCGGAAAATCATTATCAAACGGAGTCCAAACGAAGAAAAAACTTTGGATTAATTTTTTCTGGACTAGAAGGGACCCTAGAAGCTTCGGGAGAAGACCAGAAGAGTCACGAGGGAGCAACAAGCCTGGAGGGCGCGCCCAGGGGGGTAGGCGCGCCCCCCAGGCTTGTGGGGCCCTCGTGGCACCTCTTGACCTAATTTCAGCGCTATAAATTCCCAAATATTCCCTATATACTAGAAAGATAGAAGAGAAAACCTTTCCACCGCCGCGAGCCTCTGTTCTTTCGTGATCCCATCTGGAGGCCTTTTCCGGTACTCTGCCGGAGGGGGAATCGATCACGGAGGGCTTCTACATCAACCTTGCTGCCCTTCCGATGATGTGTGAGTACTTTACCACAGACCTACGGGTCCATAGCTAGTAGCTAGATGGCTTCTTCTCTCTCTTTGATCTTCAATACCATGTTCTCGTCGATGTTCTTGGAGTTCTATTCCATGTAATCTTGTTTTGCGGTGTGTTTGTTGGGATCCGATGAATTGTGGGTTTATGATCAGATTATTCATGAGAAATGTTTGAGTCTTTTCTGGACTTATTTATGCATGATTGTTATAGCTTTGTATTTCTCTCCGATCTATCAGTTTGGTTTGGCCAACTAGATTGATTTATCTTGCAATGGGAGAGGTGCTTTGTGATTGGTTCAGTCTTGGAGTGTTCTATATCCCAGTGAAAGAAAGGGACAAGACACGTATTTGTATTGTTGCCATTAAGGATAAAAAGATGGGGTTTTATCATATTGCTTGAGTTTACTTTGTCTATGTCGGTACAAAAACCGGCAGATCTCGGGTAAGGGGTCCGAACTATGGGTCAAGGAGTCGATGGTATCAGGGAACGTAGAGACAGCGATTTACCCAGGTTCGGGCCCTCTTGAGGAGGTAAAACCCTATGTCCTGCTTGATTGTATTGATGTGATTGTATGAAGTTTACAGAGTTGATCTACCTTGAGATCGACTGGGCTAAACCCTAAGTAATGATATCTCTCCTTCTACGGACTAGGCCTTCTGGTTTATATAGACACCAGGAGGTCCTAGGGTTACACATGGTCGGTTACCATCAGGGGACAAACATGCCGATTATGCCAACTGTTTCTTGGAGGAGACGCCAAGTCTTCGGAGGTTTCCTTCTGATGCACGGGGTCGTCCACAATCCGGCCTTCCATCGACGTGTAGAGGGCGGCCCACCAACCCGGCCTATGAGAGATAGGCCGGCGGCTCGAGTACCCCCTAGTCCGGGACACCCTCAGTAGCCCCCGAACTAGTCTTTGAAGCCGAGGTAGACGCTGAACACCATTGGCTTCATGGACCAGTTCACTTTCCTCTGCGACACCGGTAACAGGCCTGTATTACTCCGAGTTTTATTCTCAAGCATTGTTCGGTCGTACATACGCCGAACTGTACCTCGGTAACGAAGGATAATAATAACTTATCCCCGAAGGCTAGCCGCTTCAGCGTGAACAGTGTTCTCATCTGACAATTTTTACCGAAGGGTCACACCTTGCCGCAACCGCAAGTTGGTTTATGACAAACTCGATTCGCGGTTCGAGGCGGTTTTCATTGGCACGTTCCATCGATATGGAGATCGTGTCCTGTTTTCAAGGGATATGATCAATAATCCGCCTCACCCCACGCGCGCATAATGGCACGGTTACATGGGGAAATGGCGGGGACTGCGGCGCAGTAAAAGGACCGTGTGTTTTTACAGCCCATAAAAGGGGCACAGCCATCGTTCCCTTCGTACGCTCTCATTTCTCCCCTTTGCCATTGCCTTTCCCATCTCTTGAGCTCCAACGCCCAGACCCGCCCTCTCAAAAATCCTTCCTTCCACCCGCCCAATCTAGCAATGGCGGGTTCTGGGTCCAAGGGAAAGTGGGAGGCCTCTAGCGTTACCAACAGCGCCATTTTGGAGTTGAAGAGCGCGGGCTACCTCCCGGCCGACATCGCCCACCGTGCTCCGGAGGCAGGCCAGGCCATCCCCACATCGCGACAGGGTGAGAGAGTGGTATTCGTCCCCCACTTCATCCGGGGCTTGGGTTTCCCCCTTCACCCCTTCGTCAGGGGCATCATGTTCTTCTACGGGCTCGACTTCCACGACCTCGCGCCGAACTCCTTCCTCCACGTCTCGGCTTTTATCATCGTCTGCGAGGCCTTTCTCCGAGTCCGGCCACACTTCGGTCTGTGGTTGAAGATCTTCAATGTCAAGCCGAAGATAGTAGATGGCCAACAGGCGGACTGCGGGGGAGGGGGCATGATCAGCAAGCTTCCGCGAGTGGAGTGGCTAGACGGTACCTTCATCGAGATCGTCAAGATATGGCAAAAGGAGTGGTTCTATATCACAGAGCCGAGGCGCGCAAATTGGGAGGCGATTCCGGCCTTCCGCTCCGGGCCCCCTACAAGGCTGGTCTCATGGACCAAGAAGGGCCTCGACTGGGGGCCGAATAAGGAGGTGGTGCTGCTGCAGAGCCGGATTGCCAAAATGATAGAGAAGGGTGTCGCGCTGGTCAACGTGATCCAGATCATGCTCAGCCGCCGAATTCTCCCTTTCCAGGACAGGGCTTCCCCTATGTGGGCCTATAAGCCCGGAGACCCGGCCACCGTGCGCAGCTTCTTCCGCACCTCCCACGCCCAACTGTGGAGGGCGCTATTCAAGCCGCAGAAGGACTGGCCGGCCGAGGAAGAAGACATCGGGCTAGACGCCGCAAATCCCCCACGGGAGGTATGAGAAGTTTCGTATGTTTTATCCGAACTGTTCCCTTTTAACAAGGTACTCAACTTTGCTTCTTTTCATCCACAGAAGTGGCTGAAGAAGGTCCAGCGGATCGACAGTCCGGCGCCGCTGCCAGAAGGACTCAGGACGCCCCTCCTGACGGCCATGCTGGCCGTGGAGCCGTACGAGGCGCCGGACAGGAAGGAGAAGAAGAAGGACCAACAAGGGGAGGCCAGAGAGGGCCTCCGCTCCCGAAAACCCCCGGGTGCTAGATCCGGGGACACCAATGCTCCCTCCGCGCAAGAGGAGAAGGAGCAGGGAGAGGACGGGGAGGAGGACGATTCCTCCCGAATAGGGAAGAGGGCGGCGTCCGAGTATGCCGAGGAGGAGCCTCCTCAACCCGCTTCCAAAAGACCGCGCAAGGCCAAGGTAGCCTTGTCCGGCGATAGCTCGGCTTCTGCCGAGGACTCTGAGGCCTCCGAAGAGGTTCCTCAGAAAATTCCCAGGGCCAAGCCGCAGGCTCAAAGGTACGCGCTCTAGCGACCGCCTGACCGTCTTTAGCCAAACTAGGTTTGATGCCGATCAAGTTTCCATTTGCAATTTTGCAGTCCGCTGCGCGACCTCCCCAACAATCGAGCCTCGGAGGGGGATTCTCCATCGGCGGCGCTAGCGGAGAGCGGCTCTAGATCCCATGCCTCGCCTTTCCCAATCGTCAAGGAGGCCGGGGAGGTCCTATCGAGGAGGACCCCTCCTATGCCGTACACGGGGGAAGAGGGCGATACTATCATGGCCAAGGTGAACACCTCGGTCGCCGAAGACCAGGAGGGGAGGGCCCCTCTGGTGAACGAAACGGAGGAGCTCGGACGACCCGAGCTCTATCCGAGGACGACTCCGGAGACGTCAAGGCGTCCGGAGTCCGGCGCTCCGGACTTCGAGAAGGAAGGAGCCGAAGTGCCGCTGCCACCCCCGCCTGCCCCAGAGCAGGCCTCGACCGGGTGGCCGGATCAGATGGAGGATGCTCTAACCAGCTCCTCCATCGCCGAAGAGCACCATGCACTTATGGGCGCGGTGTTACAAAGTATTCGGTCCGTGGATAACGGGCTGAAGGAGGCCTTTAATGGCCTTCTAACCGGCTTCAAGGTGAGCGAAGTAATGCTTTTTCCTTGGAAAAATTCATTTGTGTAAATGTATAGCCTCATACATAGTAGCCCCCGAGACTCTGACCGGTTGAGCAAAGCCGGTCGAAGGATCAATAATCGATATCTCAGATACTAACATGGGTAGAATAATGCACAGGCATCATCGTCGGCCGCAGCCGCCAACGCCGAAGAGTTAGCCGAGCTGAATCGGAAGCTAAAGAGCTCCGAGGATGATCTGGGCCTGGTGAACAAGAGGTTCGACGAGGCACAAGGTAAGTCCGAGTTGTGATAGTGAATACAACCATAGGTTTGTAAGCAGTGTTCGAAGTATCCTAACAGAGATTAACTGATTGTACTGCAGCTACCGCCGTAGAGGTCGAAAGCCTCAAGGCCGCACTGAGGACAGCTCAGGTGGATGCGGCGGCGCAAAAGTCGGCAACCGAATAGGCGGCTGCCGAGCTGGCGGCAGTGAGAACCGCAAGTGAAAAGCACGAGGCCAGGGTGCTGGAAGTGCAGCAGGAGCTCGGGGATGCCGTCACAAGGTGTGAGGCCCTCGAGCAAAAGAATAAGGAGCAGGCTGCCGAGCTGACCTCGTTGGCAGCGGTGGTTAAGGAAGCGCGGACAGAGGCGTGCGGCTATCAAGAAGAGCTTCGCCAAGTCAGGCTGATCGCGGACGGTAAGCCGTACTTGATACAATGTGTCTTTGGAGGTAACAGGTTCGCGTTGCTCACGCGGGTATGACATTCCGCAGGCGCCTTTGCGGACCTCCCGAAGAGTGCGGCGGATGCGGCGAGGTTCTTCGCCGGCCAGGAGAGTTGGGCCGAGCAGAGGCTTTTCTGGGCGCATTTTCAAGCGCCTGAACACCCTCCCCTCCTCAACAACTAGATGAAACAGTTGATGGAGCTGCATCGGATGGCGGAGCCGGTGATGAAGGACCTCTGCATCAAACTATGGCCGTCGGAGCCGCTGCGGAGCAGCTACTTCGGTCTGGTGCAGAGGTTGTATGGCGCCCCTTCTCGGGTCGACGCCTAGAAGCACTCCGCATGCATCGAGGGTGCTCGGATGGCCTTCGGCAAGACAATGGTACATTGGCCGAAGCTAAAGCCCGCTGAGATGGCCACCGGACCTCCGCTGCCAGGGAAAGAGCAAAGGCGTCCCGAGCAGTACTTTCCCGCCGTGATGGATGGTGCTCAGGCAGTAGATGCCCAATGCCCAAAAGATGTAATTTATGAGTAGATGTAGTTTCCTTGTAACCAAGGAGTTGAAACTTTTATGCAAATTGTTCGGCTATGAACAAAGATGCCTGATTATGTTAATTTTGGCTCCTGTGCGGCCGTTTGTAATCTGAAAGTTACCAGTCGTCCGCTTCAGCCCCCTAGCAAATATTGCATGTGGTGTTTTCTCGTAATACGTAAACCCTTAGCCGACGTCTCGGTGCCCGGAGGCGGTTGTATGTACGGAAAACCAGGCAATCAGACTATGCGGTTTTAGTACTTTCACTTAGCAAGAGGAGCTTGATGGTGGGGGCCGGTAACGAGCCCCCGGTATTTTGTGATAGTCGGACGAGCCGCGGTTGACACCATCATCACATGGTTTCTAGAACAGAGAACCGTTCGTATAACACTGACTAACGTCCAACGATTTTAGGCTAACACCAGTCATCGGATCGCCGACCAGTTCTCGCTTATTGGGACAGTCAGTTTTTGGCTTTCTCCACTGAGGTACTTAACCAGGCGAGCTAGAAGTACAATCGCAGTGGTTCTCCCTTTATCCTCTTAGCCGAACAGTGCGGAACGTAAGAGGGTAAACACAGGAGTCGGGCAACCCAACTATTGACCAAAGACTCAATTCGGAACTAATTCATATAATGCAATATCCGTGACGCCGAGCACATACAATAAAAAGAAGTGTCGGGATAAAGTTTAAGGCGAGATCTATGTTCAAGCCCCCGGTCTATGAGCCGGATTAAAATGCATGTATCGTGATAGTTTACTTCGGCTAAAAAAGGCGGAAAGGAATAAGCAACGTGAATGACTGCACGAGTATACCATAATAAAGTGGTCTTTATTTCCTTGGAATGTGTGACGTCCAACCGTACAATCCGGATTGCCGAAGTAACTTTAATAGATACTTTTAAAGAAATGCATATATTGAGAGTAAAGGTTTACACAGGGCCTTCATGAGTGGTTTGACATCCCTACTACGCCCTGCTGCACGTCTGTGCCTTTGCTCTTCAAGAGGCTTCTGTGGAAGCGAAGCTGGTCCGCCGTTTATTCAGTGGAGGTAGTAATCTTTGGCGGGCGAGCCCTTGAAAAAGGGTTTTGAGAAGTCGCCATGGTATATCAGCTGGACGTTGATCAGGCCCTAGATGGTGCCCATTGTTGATGTCGATTGGAAGACATCTGTTGGCCATTGGTCGGTCGAACCGAGCTCTTGACCTTCGTTTGATGTGTCCCCACAACTGCCCATGGAATTTTGAGCGCGAAATTGTGCAATCGAGGTACGTATTTCGTGACTAGGTGGGCCGTGCTGTGGGGCACGTATCCCTATTTGGGGGGAGCATGGGAGTGCGCCGGGGGCGAGGCTGTAGCTCGGGAGCGCTTGCGTGCGTCCAGTGTCTTGGCAGTGGACTGGGCTTGCAACGCCTCTTCGGCAGCTTGCACTTCGGCACCGAGAGCCGCAGTGTGTTCCTCTGTTCGGAGCGAGCGCTCGGTATTACCATTAATGGTAATAACGCCCCTTGGTCCTGGTATCTTGAGCTTCAGGTACGCATAGTGCGGGACGGCGTTAAAGCGAGCGAAGGCGGTCCGTCCGAGGAGTGCGTGATAACCACTGCGGAAAGGAACAATATCGAAGATCAAGTCCTCGGCGCAGAAGTTGTTGGGCGAGCTGAAGACGACTTCCAAAGTCACGGATCCCGAGCAGCGTGCCTCGACGCTAGGAATTACACCTTTAAAGGTGGTGTTGCTGGGTTTGATCCTTGACGGGTCGATCCCCATCTTCCTCACTGTATCTGCGTAAAGCAGGTTAAGACTGCTGCCTTCGTCCATCAGGACCCTAGTGAGGTGAAATCCGTCCACGATGGGGTCGAGTACCAGAGCCGCCGTTCCTCCATGGCGTATACTGGTCGGATGATCTCGACGGTCGAAAGTGATCGGGCAAGCCGACCACGGGTTGAATTTCGGGGCTACCGGCTCTAAGGCGTAGACATCCCGAAGCGCGCGTTTCCGCTCCTTCTTTGGTATGTGCGTGACATAGATCATGTTCACGGTTTTGACCTCTGGAGGGAACTATTTTTGGCCTCCATTATTCGGCCCGCGAGGTTCGTTGTCGTCCTCGCTCCGGGGGCCCTTGCCTTGTTCTTCGGCTGTGGCCTTGCCGGCCTGCTTAATTACCCAACAGTGACGGTTGGTGTGGTTAGTTGGCTTGTCGGGGGTGCCGTGAATCTGGCAGGGCTAATCCAATATTCTATCCAGCGCAGACGGGCCATCTCGGTTCCCTTTAGAGGGTTTTTTCCGCTGTCCCGATTTCGAGCCGCTGAATCCGGCGTTTACCGTTGTGTCATCGGCTTCACCGCCGTTGTTTGAATGCCGGCGCTTATTGTTTCTATTGCGCCGGGGTTTCCCGTTTCCGTCCCGGGTCTCTGAAGTGCCAGGGTCTTCGGGGTGGTTGCTTCGACAAGCCAACCAACTATCCTCACCCGTGCAAAAGTGGGTCATTAGGGAGGTAAGAGCCGACATTGTTCTCGGCTTATCCTGGCCGAGCTGTCGGGCGAGCCACTCGTCCCGAATACTGTGTTTGAATGCCGCAATAGCTTCAGCGTCCGGACAGTCAACGATTTGGTTCTTTTTGGTCAAGAACCGGTTCCAGAATTGCCGGGCTGACTCGCCGGGCTACTGAATAACGTGGCTCAGGTCATCGGCATCCGGTGGACGAACGTAGGTGCCTTGAAAGTTAGCTCGGAATGCATCCTCGAGCTCTTCCCAGCTCCCGATGGAGTTTTCGGGTAGGCTGTTCAGCCAATGTCGTGACGGTCCCTTGAGTTTCAACGGTAAGTACTTGATAGCATGGAGATCATCTCCTCGAGCCATATGAAGGAGAAGAAAATCCTCAATCCACACAGCTGGGTCAGTTGTCCCATCATAGGATTCTATATTAACGGGTTTAAACCCCTCGGGGAACTGATGCTGCATCACCTCGTCAGTGAAAAACATTGGGTGTGCGGCGCCCCTGGCCCGGGCTACATCGCGCCGTAGATCGGTTGTCATCCGGGCACGGTGCTGCTCCCGAGCTCTGTCGTTTCTATCGCGCCAGGCCTGGTATCCGTCCCGTCCAGCGGGTGCGTATCCTGTGGATCCATAGATGGATCTCGACTGGATCCCGCGTGCGTTCAGGTCGTGGCGCAGATCATATTGGTCATCCGGTTGAACCGGGTCTTCGCCAGCTCGGTGAGAGGGCACGAGTGGGTGTTCGGTTTCCCTGGCCGCCCTGTACCGTCCTCGAGGGGGCACGGGTGGAAGTTCGGCTTCGCCGGCCGCTCTATCTCGTCCTCGAGGGGGCGTGGGTGGGTATTCGGCTTCTCCAGCCGCTCTATCTCGTCCTTGAGGGGGCGCGGATGGGAGCTCAGTTTCCACAGCCGGCCTATCTCGTCCTCGAGGGGGCCGGTCGGGCTGGTCTGCGTAAGTTCGTCTGGGGGGTACAGGCTCGAAGGCCTCATCCTTGAATTCTGGAAGGAGGCGCCGCCGTGGGTAGCTCTTATATTGGCCCTGACGTTGATCGTCGAGGCCTTCTTCGGCGGTTAGGACCATCGTCCATCTGTCGTTGAGTGTATCCTGTTCGGCCCTTAGCTGTTGTTGTTTCATCTTCAAGCTTCGGGCAGTGGCAATGAGTTGCCGCTTGAATTTTTCTTGTTCCAGGGGATCCTCTGGGATGATAAAGTCTTCGGGTCTGAGGCTATCTTCCTCTTCGGATGGAGGGAGGTAATTACTGTCCTCGGAATCATCGAGGTCCTCGGGGTCACCCTGGTCCTCGTGCCCTTCAGGGGCGTCAGGTCGTTGCTCGGGCGTGTTATCGCCGAGCTCCCCCAAATTATCCGGAGTCTCGTTATCTCCGGTGTCGTTTGTGTCTGTGTGATTTTACTTGCCCTTCCCCCGCCCTCTGGCTCGCCGTCGTAGGCGTCTGGGCGGGTCTTCGGTGGTATCATCGCCGCCCTTCTTGGTTGTGTCACCGTCCTTCATGGGGGTGTCAACCATGTAAACGTCATAGGTGGAGGTGGCGGTCCACTTTCCGGTATTTGCAGTGGAAAGGAAGGTATCCGTGTAGGGCAGGATGTCAACGTCCTTGTCCATGTCGTCAGCCTCCTCGGAGGCGTAGTCCAGCATGTCGGTTAAATCTTCGACAGTGG
Organism: Elymus sibiricus; assembly: GCA_039707655.1. Classification (NCBI taxonomy): domain Eukaryota; kingdom Viridiplantae; phylum Streptophyta; class Magnoliopsida; order Poales; family Poaceae; genus Elymus; species Elymus sibiricus. The sequence goes on from CM077676.1 coordinate 181,849,321, forward strand.
CTACCAACTGGGTGGTGGGTGGGACGCAAAATTCCCCGCGGCCGGCATCCTGTCTGACCTGCTCCTGGTCCGAGGACGGGCCGTCCGCGATATTTATCATCTGGATCCGGTCCAGCATCTCGCTTAAAATCGAGGGGTCAACCGGATCTATGTTCGGGCAGCCATCGGAGCTGGGTTCCGGCGCGCCGATAACGGGAGTGTGTTCGGCCAAGGGCGACCCTTGGTTTTCCGGCTCCGGGGTCGGATCCAATCTCAAGGTTAGATCCGAACCGAGGCCCGCCCCGAAGACGGGGGCGGGGAAGGAATCCGAAGTCAAGGCCTCGGGGTTGATGGGTTCCTTGGGTAAGGCCGAGAACCCAGTGAAGTCCAGATCGCCTCGAGCATCGGTGACGTACTCAAGGCCGCCGAACCTGATTTCCTGCTCGGGGGCGAAGCTGCCGACCTGGTTGAGGCGACCGGTCGGATCGGCGTGCAACACGATGCTGCCGAACGCGAAGAGCTGGCCGGGGACGAAGATGTCCCCGCTGCGAACTCCGTTGCTGAAGAGAAGAGCTGTCCGAGGACGATGATATCCCCGCTGCAGGTTCCATTGCTGAAGAACTGTCCGGGGACGGCGAGCCATCGATCCTTGGCGACCCACGCGGGACTCTCAATGAAAGCACCAATGTCGGTACCAACACCGGCAAATCTCGGGTAGGGGGTCCGAACTATGGGTCAAGGAGTCGATGGTAACAGGGAACGTAGAGACAGCGATTTACCCAGGTTCGGGCCCTCTTGAGGAGGTAAAACCCTACGTCCTGCTTGATTGTATTGATGTGATTGTATGAAGTTTACAGAGTTGATCTACCTCGAGATCGACTGGGCTAAACCCTAAGTAATGATATCTCTCCTTCTACGGACTAGGCCTTCTGGTTTATATAGACACCAGGAGGTCCTAGGGTTACACATGGTCGGTTACCATCAGGGGACAAACATGCCAATTATGCCAACTGTTTCTTGGAGGAGACGCCAAGTCTTCGGAGGTTTCCTTCTGATGCACGGGGTCGTCCACAATCCGGCCTTCCATCGACGTGTAGAGGGCGGCCCACCAACCCGGCCTACGAGAGATAGGCCGGCGGCCCGTGTACCCCCTAGTCCGGGACACCCTCAGTCTACATCATGTCATCTTGCTTAAGGCGTTACTCTGTTTTATACTTAATACCCTAGATGCATGCTGGATAGCGGTCGATGGGTGGAGTAATACTAGTAGATGCAGGCAGGAGTCTGTCTACTTGTCTCGAACATGATGCCTATATACATGATCATTGCCTTGAATATCGTCATAACTATGCACTTTTCTATCAATTGCCCAACAATAATTTGTTTACCCACCATATGCTATGTGTTCGAGAGAGAAGCCTCTAGTGAAAACTATGGCCCCCAGGTCTACTTTTATCATATATTAAAATCCAAAAATACCTTGCTGCAATTTATTTACTTTTATTTTCTTTTGCAATTTACTTTTCTATCCATCACTATCAGAATTAATCCTTGCAAGTGACCGCTAAGGGGATTGACAACCCTCTTATTTGCGTTGGGTGCAAGTTTTTGCTTTTTTGTGTGTAGGTGTTGCTAATGAGGTTCTGTGTGGTTCTCCTACTGGATTGATTATCTTGGTTCTTAACTGAGGAAATACTTATCTCTACTGTACTGCATCATCCTCTCCTCTTCGGGGAAATTACAACGCAGTTCACAAGTAGCAGGAATAATTTCTGGCGCCGTTGCCGGGGAGACATCACCAAAACCTATCAAGTACCTTCGCACAAACAATCATCCACTTGCTCTTATTTTCATTTGCCTTTTATTTGCATTTGCCTCTCGTTTTCATCTCCCCCACTTCTAAAACAATTTTACAAAAACACAAAAATATTTTCGTTTGCTTGTTTGTTAGTTTGTTTGCTCAAAGTTGCTATCATGACTAAGATTGGAAAAATTGGTAATTCTCCCGCCACTAGAGCGGATTCTTTAGACAACCCTTCCGTACTTTTGAAGCTTATAAATAATGAAAAGAGAAGCTTTCCTAAAGTTGCTAAAGAAAAATTAGATAATCTTGCTAATGATGATCCTGATAAAGAAGAACCTACTATTAAGCATACTAAAAAACTCCGTGTCGGTAGTGGTAATATCATTGGAAAAGGAGTTTTATAGGATTTCTTTACTTGTGCTGGCACGTTACCTATGTTAGGAGGGTCAATTCTTAATAAAACTTCTAGCTTTGCGGATGCCATAGCTTTGCTTATAGTTGAATTTGAAAGACAATTTGTGCACATGCATCCCGCTATACAAAGGATACTTCTAGAGTTTACAAATATTCATGATCCTTCTGTTAAATGTGTAGTTACTATATTCTTAGCCTATGAATTTGGCCACATCATGAAAGAGGCTCGTGAAATATTTGCTTATTATAATATAAATAGTGGATGCCCTCCAATGGAAGAAATTCTTTACAATCAAGAGGAAATGAGGAGATTACAATCTCCGGATTATGCTGCTTACAATAAGAATCTTAGGAAAAAGGTTCCCCCATCTATTTTACATTTTTACTTGATAAAATTTCTGAACACAATGATAATTTTGCTATACAAAATAATGGATTGGGGCTTGTGCTTGAGAAAAAACTAAAGGAACATATTCGAAGGAATATGTACAATGAAGAATTAGTTATTACTTACAAAGGGCCAAAGGAGGAATCTCCTCCTCCTAAATTTGATCTTACGGATCCTTACCCTATTAAATTTAGCCCTTTTGATTACTTTTGCTTTCCACTTAGGAAGCTTGCTGCTGAAACAAGAGAATATGAGATGAGCATGGATGATCTCCCTTACCTTTATGATAATGCCTGAAACAATGCATTATTCCTAGTTAGGGGCATAAAACAATAGCGCTTGTTGGGAGGCAACCCAATATTTATTTTTATTGCAACATTTTATTTTTCTTGTGTCACACAATTTTAGCTTCTGTTATTATTGTGTTTTTATCTTTTAATTAGTGTTTGTGCCAAGTAATGCCTTTGGGATTATTTGGATGATAGTATAATTGATGCTGTTTGGAAAACAGAAAGTTTTGTGTCCAGTATTTGATTTTTCGTTCTGTACTGGAGCGTCAGAAAAATCTGAAATTTTTACACAGTATTGTTATATGAATTTTTTACGTTTTCCTAAATTTTCAGAATTTTTGGAGTTACAGAAGTATGGATTTGAAATAGATCTTTACAGACTGTTCTGTTTTAGGCAGATTCTGTTTTTGTTGCATAGTTTGCTTATTTTGATGAATCTATGGATCGTATCGGGGGGTATGAGCCATGGGGAAGTTGGAGTACAGTAGCATTATGACAATATTAAATATGAATCAATTTACAACAGTACCTAAAGTTTAAGATTTATTTGTTATACTAACGGATCTCACAAGGTTTTTGTTGAGTTTTGTGTGCTGAAGTTTTCAAGTTTTGGGTGAGACTACGATGGATGAAGGAATAAGGAGCGGCAAGAGCCTAAGCTTGGGGATGCCCAAGGCACCCAAGGTAATATTCAAGGAATACTCAAGCGTCTAAGCTTGGGGATGCCCCGGATGGCATCCCCTCTTTCGTCTACAATCTATAGGTATATCACTTGGAGCTATATTTTTATTCATCACATGATATGTGTTTTACTTGGAGCGTCTTGTGCTACAGTTTGCTTGCTTTTGTTTGCTTTTTAGTTTGCCACAATCATATTTTCTGAACACACTTTTTTGAGAGGGACACACATTATTCGTGATTTGTTAGAATACTCTATGTGCTTCACTTATATCTTTTGAGCTAGGCAGTTGCTCTAGTGCTTCACTTATATCTTTTAGAGCACGGGGGTGGTTATATTTTAAAGAAATAGTTGCACTCTCATGCTTCACTTATATCTTTTTGAGAGTCTAAGATATAGTAATGGCAATTTGCACATGTTAAAAGAATGGTCCTGATATGATAAGGTATCCAAGGGGGATATAATAAAAACCTTCATGTAGATCACTAAGTATGAAGTGCATGGTTAATTTTATTAATGTCGTAATATGAAAGAATATAGGTTCATAATCATTGGTTAGTAGAAATATCGGTATTAAAGTTTGTTATGACATATTCACCTAAATATTAGTTGTGGCATGGCGAGGAAGTTGGAGCATTTATAGGTCTGAAATGAAATCCTTGAGTGCTGTTATAATCGGGGTCGCGCGATGGTTAACTCCTACCAACCCGCCTCCTAGGGGCATGCGGTGAGTGCTTTGCTTCGAGGACTAAGTAGACTTTTGCAATAAGTATGTGAGTTCTTTATGACTAATGTGAGTCCATGGATTATACGCACTCCTATCTTTCCGTAATTTGCTAGCCGCTTCGGTATGCCCTTTCTCACCTCGAGAGTTGGCGCAAACTTTGCTGGTGCATCCTAACCCCGTGATATGATACGCTCTTTAACACATAAACCCCTTCTACCTTCCTCAAAACAGCCACCATACCTACCTATTATGGCATTTCCATAGCCATTTCGAGATATATTGCCATGCAACTTCCACTGTTCCATTTATATGACACACATCATCATTGTCATATTGCTTTGCATGATCATATAGCTGACATAGTATTTGTGGCAAAGCCACCGTTCATCATTTTTTATACATATTACGCTAGATCATTGCACATCCTGGTACACTGCCAGAGGCATTCATATAGAATCATATTTGTTCTACTATTGAGTTGTCATTTTGAGTTGTAAGTAAATAAAAGTGTGATGATCATCCTTATTAGAGCATTGTCCCAGTGAGGAAAGGATGATGGAGGCTATGGTTCCCCCACAAGTCGGGATGAGGCTCCGGCCAAAAAAAAAGAGGCCAAAAAGAGCCCATCAAAAAAATGAGAGAAAAAGAGAGAAGGGGCAATGTTACTATCCTTTTCCACACTTGTGCTTCAAAGTAGCACCATGTTTTTCATATAGAGAGTCTCCTATGTTGTCACTTTCATATACTAGTGGGAATTTTTCATTATAGAACTTGGCTTGTATATTCCGATGATGGGCTTTGATACGCCTCCAACATATCTATAATTTATGAAGTATTCATGCCATGTTTATAAAAAAATTATATGGTTTTGGTATGATTTGATTAGAACTAACCCGGACTGACGCTGTTTTCAGCAGAACTACCGTGGTGTTGTTTTTTGTGCAGAAATAAAAGTTCTCGTAATTGGCTGAAACTTTTTGGTGATTTTTTTGGAACATAAGAGACCCCCGAAGCTTCGTGGAAGGACCAGAAGAGTCACGAGGAAGCGACAAGCCTGCTAGGTGCGCCCTGGGGGGTAGGGAGGGCCTAGCGAGCTTGTCGCTCCCTCGTGAGCCCCCTTGACGTGAAACCAACGCCAAAAATTCCTATAAATACCAAAACCCCCAGAAAGAAACCTAGAACTTCCACGCCACTACCGCAAGCCACTGTTCCAAAGTGATCTCATCCGGAGCCCTGTTCCGGCACTCTGCCGGAGGGGGAAATCATCACCGGAGGCCATCTTCATCATCCCGGCGGTCTCCATGACGAGGAGGGAGTAGTTCACCCTCGGGGCTGAGGGTATGTACCAGTAGCTATGTGTTTGATCTCTCTCTCTCATATTTTTGATTTGGCACGATCTTGATGTATCGCGAGCTTTGTTAATATAGTTGGATCATATGGTGTTTCTTCCCTCTCTATCTTCTTGTGATGGATTGAGTCTTTCCCTTTGAGGTTTTGTTATTGTTGGATTGAATATTTCAGATTTGAGAACACTTGATGTATGTCTTGCATGTGGATACCCGTGGTGATAATGGGGTATTCTATTGATTCACTTGATGTATGTTTTGGTAATCAACTTGCGGATTCCTGTGACCTTGTGGTGATATAGGCATAGGGGTTGGTTGCATGTTTTCATTATCTTTTCTCCAATAAGAAACTTTGGGGTACTCTTTGAAGTTCTTTGTGTGGATTGAATAATATGAATCTGAAGTTGTTTCGTGCATATCGAATAATCAACTCACAGATACTTGTGGTGACATTGGAGTATCTAGGTGACATTAGAGTTGGTTGATGCGTATCATATGGTGTTATTTTAGTACGAACTCTAGGGTTGTTTGTGACATTTAAAGGGATGGCTCAATAGATTGATCGGAAAGGATAACTTTGAGGTGGTTTCGTATCCTACAACAATTTCTTTCTTATGTTCTCCACTAATAGGAACTTTGGAGTGATTCTTTGTCGCACGTTGAGGGATTGTTATATGATTCAACTATGTTAGCACTGTTAAGAGATTGCACTAGTGAAAGTATGAACCCTAGGCCTTGTTTCTAAGCATTGCAATAGCGTTTGTGCTTCGTTTTATCACTTGCTACCTTGCTGTTTTTTATATTTTCAGATTACAAAAACCTATATCTACTATCCATACTACACTTGTATCACCATCTCTTCGCCGAACTAGTGCACCTATACAATTTACCATTGTATTGGGTGTGTTGGGGACACAAGAGATTTCTTGTATTTGATTGCAGGCTAGTTTGAGAGAGAGCATCTTCATCCTACGCCTCCCACGGATTGATAAACCTTAGGTCATCCACTTGAGGGAAATTTGCTACTGTCCTACAAAACTCTGCACTTGGAGGCCCAACAACGTCTACAAGAATAAAAGTTGCGTGGTAGACATGAAGCTCTTTTCTGGCGTCGTTGCCGGGGAGGTGAGTGCTTGAAGGTGTATCTTTAGATCTTGCAATTGAATCTTTTAGTTTCTTGTTTTATAACTAGTTTGGTTTATAAAAGAAAACTACAAAAAAATTGGAATTGAGGTTGCCTCAAATGCTTTATCTTTATAATGTGTTTCTTGAAAATGATGGATCAGAAAATTGTGCTAAAGTGTTAGAAGAAGAATTTAATAAAATGTTTGGCATAAAATCTTTGAATGATAAGCATGATTGCAATGTTATTAGTATGTCTTCTGTGAACATCCATGATGCTAATGATATGCAAAGCTACAAGCTTGGGGATGCTACGTTTGATGAAGATGGTATTTTTAGTCCCCCTAGTTTTGATGAGCAAATTTATTATGATGATTGCATGCCTCCTATTTATGATGATTACAATGATGAAAGTGGGTTTGGAAGAGTGTCAACTTTATGCAATAATGATCCCACTATTTTGGAGGGTGTTGAATCTTATTGGAATAATGATAAAAGTGGATTTGGAGAGGTCATGACTTTATTTAGTGATGAATCCACTATTTTGGAAGAGGTTTAAATTGATTATGACAATAAAGTTGCTATCTATGATGATTATGGTGATGACATGTATGCTATAAAGAGTAATGATAACCATGCAACGTGTCATCATGATTTTAATGTTCAATTTGATTATGCCAATCAAGCATTACATGATAGTTATTTCATTGAGTTTGCTCCCACTGTTATGAATGAGAAGAAATTTGCTTATGTGGAGAGTAATAAAAATCCTATGCTTGTAGGTCATGAAAAGAATGCTTTATGTGATTGCTATATTGTTGAATTCATTCATGATGCTACTGAAAATTATTATGAGAGAGGATCATATGCTTGTAGGTGTTGCAATAATATCAAGTTTCCTCTCTATATGTTGAAAGTTTTGATGTTATATTTGTTTTGCCTTCCTTTGCTAGTTGATTCTTGCTCCCATAAATTGTTTGCTCACAAATCCCTATGCATAGGAAGTGGGTGAGGCTTAAATGTTCTTGTCATATGATTCATGATGCTCTCTTTGTATTCCAATTTTTTTACTTTTATGCGAGCATCATTGAAATCATCATGCCTAGCTAAAAGGCTTTAAAGAGAAGCGCTTGTTGGGAGACAACCCAATATTTATACCTACTGTTTTTGTGTGTCCACATGATTAAGATACTGTAGTAATCATGTTTTATATGTTTTCTTTCAATAATGTGCCAAGTAAAGCCTTTGGGATAGTGTGGATACTTGTTGATTTGATTCTATGCAAAAACAGAAACTTTTGCGTCCAGTGCTGGAATTTCTCTTCTGTACTGGAACATGATAAAATTCTGAAATTTTTTCACATTATTTGGTTATAATTTTTTTACGCTGTCCTAGTGTTTCAGAATTTTTGGAGTTACAGAAGTATGACTTTATTTCAGATGATTACAGACTGTTCTGTTTTTGACAGATTCTATTTTCAATGCGTAGTTTGCTTGTTTTATAGTTTCTATTGCTTATATTGGTCAATATAAATTATAGAAATGATAGAGTACAGTAGGCATTATGTGGGAACAATTTTGAATCTTGTCTTGACAGTACCCAAGTGAATGATTTGTTTTATTATACTAACGCATCTCACGAAGTTCCGTTAAGTTTTGTGTGATTAAAGTTTTCAAGTTTTGGGTGAGATGATGATAGAAGGAGAAGAAGGAGTGGCAAGACCTTAAGCTTGGGGATGCCCAAGGCACCAAGTTAATATTCAAGGAATACTCAAGCGTCTAAGCTTGGGGATGCCCCAGAAGACATCCCCTCTTTCGTCTTCAATCTATCGGTATACCTCACTTGGAGCTATATTTTTATTCATCACATGATATGTGTTTTACTTGGAGCGTCATTTTCTTTTGTTGAAATTTGCTTTCTGTTATCAATAATCATGTTCTGTATCTTTTAGTTCAATAAAATGCCAATTATAGCTTTTACCATGCTCAATTTGCAAGTGTATGAGTTGCTGTTTCAAAACAGAAAGTTTTCTATTATTGTCTGAATTCTCTAGAAAAGTCAGAATGTGATAAAATCTTGAAATTTTGACACAGTAAGCTATTATAAATTTTCTACAGTGTGGTAAATTGTCAGAATTTTTGGAGTTAAATAATTATGAATTTTTCTTCATCCTTTACAGACTGTTCTGTTTAGACAGATTGCTGTTATGTTTGCATTGTTTGCATATGTTTGCTTGTTTAATGATTCTATTTGAGGATAGGAGTATTAAATATGCAGAGGAATTTAGTATGCAATGTTTAATTATAATTTTAGTGATTTGGTACAGTAGAGAATGTTAAGGTTTTGAGTTGATTTATACTAACTTATCTCACGAGTTCTTGTTGAGTTATGAGTGGATGAAGTTTTTAAGATTTAGGAGAAGCCACGATATGAGAGGAATTAAGGAGACACAAGAGCTCAATCTTGGGGATGCCCAAGGCTCCCCAAGATAAAATTCCAAGAAGTCTCAAGCAACCAAGCTTGGGGATGCCCCGGTAGGCATCCCACCTTGCTTCATCAACAACTATCGGTTAGCCAAAGTTTTTACTTATTCACATGATATGTGCTATTCTTGGAGTGTCCTTTTATTTTCACTTTGTTTGCTGTTTGAATAAAATTATCAAGATCTGAAATATTTATTTGGAGAGAGTCTTCACAGAGCTACTTAATTGTTTAACTACTCATTGTTCTTCACTTATATCTTTTGGAGTAGTTTGTCATTCACTCTTGTGCTTCACTTATATCCTATGAGTAAATTGTTGAATGAATTGAATATCATAAAGTTGAAATTATATGTGCTTCATATGCTTGTCTCATGCTTAGAAATATTTCACATTCGGTTTAGAAAGTAAAATCTATTGAAGTTTGGCAATCACAATCTTAGTCATACAAGCAATTCATGAATGATTAGTATATGGAAGAGAACCTTCACATATAAATATACTATCTTGGACATCTTCTATGATTATGAGCCCCCATTAATTATTTTCAACCTTGATCAAGTAGTTGATGTTGAACAAGGAAGACAACGTAATGGGTTATGTTTGTTTATATTCACATAGAAGTTATATGTTCTTGGATCCTCTAGCATGTGGTGCTTGCCCCCTATCCTTTGCTAGCCAAAAATCCGCACTAAGTAGAGATACTACTTGTGCATCCAAAACCCTTGAACCCAGCTTCATGTCATGAGTGTCAACTATATCTACCTATGGGTTGAATAAGATCCTTCAAGTAAGTTGTCATCGGTGCATAAAGCAATAAAAATTGCCTCTAAATATGTATGAACTTTTATTGTAAGGGAAAATAAGCTTTGTATGATCTTGTGATGGTGAAGAAATAAAAGCTACAGACTGCATAATAAAGGTTGCTATCACAAGGGGCATTATAAAGTGATGTTCCTTTATAGTTTGCACATCCAAAAATAAAAAGCGCATGACAACCTCTGCTTCCCTCTGCGAAGGGCCTATCTTTTACTTTATGTATTTACTTTTATGCAAGAGTAAATAGTGTTCTTCTCTATTCCATTTTTATTTTCTCTCTTGGCAAGCATCATGTGGTGGGGAAAGATCCAGGCACATATATCCAGTTGAATATAGGTGATTATGAGTTATTATTGTTGACATTATCCCTGAGATAAATAAGTTGGGAGGCAAAACATTAACCCCCTATCTTCCTATGTGTTTGACTGAAACAGTTTGTTCTAAAAATATGCTTTGAGTGTTAGCAATCATGGAAGACTAAATGATAGTTAAGTATGTGGAATTTGTTAAATCAAAGTTCTTACATAGACCCTTCCTGAAAATAAGATGAATTGCAATTGTTTGATGATTGAGAACATAGTTTGTTAGTTTTCAAGAGAGTTTATGATCTATACTTTAGCATGTGAATAGCTTGCTACTTGATCATAAGAAGTTTTATGAGATGAGCTATTGTTTATGATATATAATGATGCTAGGAAACGTGATTGAAATTATCATTGATCAAACTTGTGCGCTATGCTAGCATTCACACTTCATAAATTATTTCTTTTATCATTTACCTACTCGAGGACGAGCAGGAATTAAGCTTGGGGATGCTAATACATCTCCAACGTATCTATAATTTATGAGGTATTCATGCCATGTTTACAAAAAAATTATATGGTTTTGGTATGATTTGATTAGAACTAACCCGGACTGACACTGTTTTCAGCAAAACTACCGTGGTGTTGTTTTTTGTGCAGAAATAAAAGTTCTCGGAATTGGTTGAAACTTTTTGGTGATTTTTTTTGGAACATAAGAGACCCCCGAAGCTTCGTGGAAGGACTAGAAGAGTCACGAGGAAGCGACAAGCCTGCTAGGCGTGCCCTGGGGGGTAGGGAGGGCCTAGCGAGCTTGTCGCTCCCTCGTGGGCCCCCTTGACGTGAAACCAACGCCAAAAATTCCTATAAATACCAAAAACCCCAGAAAGAAACCTAGAACTTCCACGCCGCCACCGCAAGCCTCTGTTCTGAAGCGATCTCATCCGGAGCCCTGTTCCGGCACTCTGCCGGAGGGGGAAATCATCACCGGGGGCCATCTTCATCATCCCGGCGGTCTCCATGACGAGGAGGGAGTAGTTCACCCTCGGGGTTGAGGGTATGTGCCAGTAGCTATGAGTTTGATCTCTCTCTCTCTCTCTCTCTCTCTCGTGTTCTTGATTTGGCATGATCTTGATGTATCGCGAGCTTTGCTAATATAGTTGGATCATATGGTGTTTCTTCCTTCTCTATCTTCTTGTGATGGATTGAGTCTTTCCCTTTGAGGTTTCGTTATTGTCGGATTGAATATTTCAGATTTGAGAACACTTGATGTATGTCTTGCATGTGGATACCCGTGGTGACAATGGGGTAATCTATTGATTCACTTGATGTATGTTTTGGTAATCAACTCGTGGATTCCCGTGACCTTGGGGTGATCTAGGCATAGGGGTTGGTTGCACGTTTTCATTATCTTTTCTCCGATAAGAAACTTTGGGGTACTCTTTGAAGTTCTTTGTGTGGATTGAATATTATGAATCTGAAGTTGTTTGATGCATATCGAATAATCAACTCACGGATACTTGTGGTGACATTGGAGTATCTAGGTGACATTAGAGTTGGTTGATGCATATCATATGGTGTTATTTTAGTACGAACTCTAGGGCTGTTTGTGACACTTAAAGGGATGGCTCAATAGATTGATCGGAAAGGAAAACTTTGAGGTGGTTTCGTACCCTACAACAATTTCTTTCTTATGGTCTCCGCTAATAGGAACTTTGGAGTGATTCTTTGTCGCACGTTGAGGGATTGTTATATGATTCAACTATGTTAGCACTGTTGTGAGATTGCACTAGTGAAAGTATGAACCCTAGGCCTTGTTTCTAAGCATTGCAATACTATTTGTGCTCCGTTTTATCACTTGCTACCTTGCTGTTTTTTATATTTTAAGATTACAAAAACCTAAATCTACTATCCATACTACACTTGTATCACCATTTCTTCACCGAACTAGTGCACCTATACAATTTACCATTGTACTGGGTGTGTTGGGGACACATGAGATTTCTTGTATTTGATTGCAGGGTTGTTTGAGAGAGACCATCTTCATCCTACGCCTCCCATGGATTCATAAACCTTAGGTCATCCACTTGAGAGAAATTTGCTACTGTCCTACAAAACTCTGTACTTGGAGGCCCAACAACGTCTACAAGAATAAAAGTTGCATAGTAGACATCAGGGTTCCTCAAATGCCCGAGGTCTTCATGATCAAGCAAGTTGGATGCACACCCACTTAGTTTTCAGTTTGAGCTTTCATACACTTATAGCTCTTAGTGCATCCGTTGCATGGCAATCCCTATTCCTCGCATTGATATCAATTGATGGGCATCTCCGTAGCCCGTTGATCCACCGAGTTGATGCGAGACTTTCTTCGTCTCTTTCCATTATTTGATACCTACCACCACATTCTATTCCACCTAGTGCTATATCCATGGCTTGCGTTCATGTATTGCGTCAGAGTTGAAAATGCTGAAGTGTGTTAGAAGTATGATCCAATTGCCTGGTTTAACACCGGGGTGCTCAATATTTATATATTTGCGGTGAAGATAGAGTCATGCCATGATTAATATGAGAAAGTGAGTAGGGATAACACTCGTTAAGGATCGTATATTTTGAAAGTTAATGATTATGCTTCTTATGTTCAAGGATATTATTATGTTGATATTGTTAATTCATCGCTTCACAACTTATATGCCGTAAAGAGATTACATAATAAACATGTTGGGTAGCATTCCACATCAAAAATTCTGTTTTTATCATTTACCTACTCGAGGACGAGCAGGAATTAAGCTTGGGGATGCTTGATACATCTCCAACGTATCTATAATTTTTTATTGTTCCATGCTATTATAGTATCAATCTTGGATGTTTTATATGCAATTATATATCATTTTTTTGGGACTAACCTATTAACCTAGTGCCCATTGCCAGTTGCTGTTTTTTTCCTGTTTTTGCCTTTTCAGAAAATCATTATCAAACGGAGTCCAAACGAAGAAAACACTTTGGATTAATTTTTTCTGGACCAGAAGGGACCCTAGAAGCTTCGGGAGAAGACCAGAAGAGTCACGAGGGAGCAACAAGCCCGGAGGGCGCACCCAGGGGGGTAGGCGTGCCCCCCAGGCTTGTGGACCCCTTGTGGCACCTCTTGACCTAATTCCAGCGCTATAAATTCCAAAATATTCCATGTATACTAGAAAGACAGAAGAGAAAACCTTTCCGCCGCCGCAAGCCTCTGTTCTTCCGCGATCCCATCTGGAGGCCTTTTATGGTACTATGCCGGAGGGGGAATCGATCACGGAGGGCTTCTACATCAACCTTGCCGCCCTTCCGATGATGTGTGAGTAGTTTACCACAGACCTACGGGTCCATAGCTAGTAGCTATATGGCTTCTTCTCTCTCTTTGATCTTCAATACCATGTTCTCCTCGATGTTCTTGGAGTTCTCCTCGATGTTTTCACTAGATGCTTCTCTCTCGAGCGCAGAACATACGGTGGGTAAACAAATTACTGTTGGGCAATTGATAGAAAAGCAAATAATTATGACGGATTCATGGCAATGATCATGTATATAGGCATCACATCTGAGACAAGTAGACCGACTCCTGCCTGCATCTACTACTATTACTCCACCCATCGACCGCTATCCAGCATGTATCTAGGGTATTAAGTATGAAATAGAGTAACGCCTTAAGCAAGATGACATGATGTAGACAAAGTAAACTCAAGCAATATGATTAAACCCCATATTTTTATCCTTAATGGCAACAATACAAATACGTGTCATGTTCCTTTCTGTCACTGGGACTGAGCACCGCAAGATTGAACCCATCACAAAGCACCTCTCTCATTGCAAGATAAACCAATCTAGTTGGCCAAACCAAATCGATAGATTGGAGAGAAATACAAAGCTATAACAATCATGCATAAAAGAGTCAGAGAAGACTCAAATATTTCTCATGAATAATCTGATCATAAACTCACAATTCATCAGATCCCAACAAACACACCGCAAAAGAAGATTACATCGGATAGAACTCCAAGAACATCGAGGAGAACATGGTATTGAAGATGAAAGAGAGATAAGAAGCCATCTAGCTACTAGCTATGGACCCGTAGGTCTGTGGTAAACTACTCACACATCATCGGAAGGGCAGCAAGGGTGATGAAGAAGCCCTCTGTGATCGATTCCCCCTCCGGTAGAGTACCGGAAAAGGCCTCCAGATGGGATCGCGGAAGAACAGAGGCTTGCGGCGGCGGTAGGGTTTTCTCTTCTGGCTCTCTGATGGTTTTCGGATATTTGAGAATTTATAGAAGTGGAATTAGGTCAAAAGGAGCCACGAGGGGCCCTGTTGCCTTTTGGCTTCCTCGTGAAGCTTCTGGCTTCCTCCCGAAGCTTCCAGGGTCTCTTTTGTCCAGAAAAAAATCTTCAAAAAGCTTCGTGGCATTTGGACTTCATTTGGTACTGATTTCCTGAAAAACCAAAAACAAGCAGAAAACAGCAATTGGCACTAGGCACTAGGTTAATAGGTTAGTCCCAAAAAATGATATATAATTGCATATAATTGCATATAAAAACATCCAAGATTGATACTATAATAGCATGGAACAATCAAAAATTATAGATACGTTGGAGACGTATCAAGCATCCCCAAGCTTAATTCCTGCTCGTCCTCGAGTAGGTAGATGATAAAAACAGAATTTTTGATGTGGAATGCTACCTAACATGTTTCATCTTGTAATATCTCTTACGGTATGAATAATAAGATCTGAGCGATTCAAAGCAATAGTATATAATTTGATATAAAGACATCAATACTCAGGCATACTAATAAACAATCATGTCTTTCAAAATAAAAATGCTAAAGAAAGTTATCCCTACAAAATCATATATTCCTGTTATGCTCCATCTTCTTAACACAAAGTATTTATCAAGCACTACCCCGATGACAAGCCGAGCAATTGGTTCATACTTTTTAACGCGCTTCAGCTTTTTCAACTCCCACGCAATACATGAGCGCAAGCCATGGATATAGCACTATGGGTGGAATAGAATGTGGTGATAGAGATTAATAAGGGGAAGTCAAAAAGCAGAAGATAGTCTCACATCGACGCGGCTAATCAACGGGCTATGGAGATGCCCATCAATTTATGTCAATGCGAGAAGTAGGGATTGCCATGCAACGGATGCACTAAGAGCTATAAGTGTATGAAAGCTCAACATGAAAACTAAGTGGGTGTGCATCCAACTTGCTTGCTCATGAAGACCTCGGGCATTAGAGGAAGCCCATCATCGGAATATACAAGCCAAGTTCTATAATGAAAAATTCCCACTAGTATATGAAAGTGACAAAATATGAGACTCTCTAGATAAAAAACATGGTGCTACTTTGATGCACAATTATGGAAAAGGATAGTAACATTGCCCCTTCTCTCTTTTTCTCTCATTTATTTTTTTCTTTTTTCATTTTTTCTTTTTTTCTTTTTTCTATCTTTTTTTTTCCGTGGGCTCTTTTTGGCCCCCCCTTTTTTTTCTTTTTTTCCTCACTGGGACAATGCTCTAATAATGATGATCATCATACTTCTATTTACTTACAACTCAAAAGAAAATTACAAATCGAAACTAGAACAAAAATATGACTCTATATGAATGCCTCTGGCGGTGTACCAGGATGTGCAATGATACTAGCGTAACATGTATAAAAATGATGAATGGTGGCTGAGCCACAAATACTATGTCAGCTATATGATCATGCAAAGCAATATGACAATGATGATGTGTGTCATAAAAAATCGGAACGGTGGAAGTTGCATGGCAATATATCTCGGAATGGCTATGGAAATGCCATGATAGGTAGGTATGGTGGCTGTTTTGAGCAAGATATAAGGAGGCTTATGTGTGATAGAGCATATCATATCATGGGGTTTGGATGCACCGGCAAAGTTTGCACCAACTCTCGATGTGAGAAAGGGCAATGCACCATACCGAAGAGGCTAGCAAAGTGCGGAAAGGTGAGAGTGCGTATAATCCATGGACTCACATTAGTCATAAAGAACTCACATACTTATTGCGAAAGTTTATTAGCCCTTGAAGCAAAGTACTACTACGCATGCCCCTAGGCGGATAGATTGGTAGGAAAGGACCATCGCTCGTCCCCGACCGCCACTCATAAGGTAGACAATCAATAATAAATCATGCTCCAACTTCTTAGCATAACGACAGATCATACGTGCATGCTTCGGGAATCACAAACCTTAACACCAATATTCTTACTAAACCACAATTATCTACTAGCACCTCCCATATATTACCATCTTATTATTGCAAAACTATTGCAAGGAATCAAACTTATCATATTCAGTGATCTACATGAAAGTTTTTATTATATCCCTCTTGAATACCTATCATATTAGGACCAAATTCATAACCCGTGCATATTACCATTGCTATTCAATAAACTCTGAAAAAGATATAAGTGAAGCATGAGAGTGCAACTATTTCTTTAAAATATAACCACCACCATGCTCTCAAAGATATAAGTGAACCACTAGAGGAACTGCCTAGCTCAAAAGATATAAGTGAAGCACATTGAGTATTCTAACAAATCACAAATAATGTGTGTCTCTCTCAAAAAGGTGTGTTCAGCAAATATTATTGTGACAAACTAAAAAGCAAACAAACTATATCACAAGACGCTCCAAGTAAAACACATATCATATGATGAATAAAAATATAGCTCTAAGTGAATTACCGATAGATTGTAGACGAAAGACGGGATGCCTTCCGGGGCATCCCCAAGCTTAGACGCTTGATTCTTCCTTGAATATTACCTTGGGGTGCCTTGGGCATCCCCAAGCTTAGGCTCTTTCCGCTCCTTATTCCTTTATCCATCGTAGTCTCACCCAAAACTTGAAAACTTCAGCACACAAAACTCAACAGAAACCTCGTGAGATCCGTTGGTATAACAAACAAATCTTAAACTTTAGGTACCGTTGTAAATTGATTAATATTTAATATTGGCATAATGCTACTGTACTCCAACTTCTCCATGACTCATACCCCCCGATACGATCCATAGATTCATCAAAATAAGCAAACTATGCAACAAAAACAGAATCTGTCTAAAACAGAACAATCTGTAAAGATGTGAATTAAAGTGATACGTATGTAACTCCAAAAATTCTGAAAAATTAGGACAACGTGTAAAATTCATATATCAATATTTTGTAAAAAAATTAGAAGGTTCTGACGCACCAGCAAAAAAATCAAAATTCCAGCACTGGACGCAAAAGTTTTTGTTTTCAAACAGCATCAATTATACTATCTTCCAAATCATCCCAAAGGCATTACTTGGCACAAACACTAATTAAAAGATAAAAACACAATCATAACAGAGGCTATAATTGTGTAAACACACAAAAACAGAAAGTAAAACTATTGGGTTGTCTCCCAACAAGCTCTTTCTTTATAGCCATTAAGATAGGCTTTGAGATTTTAATGATGCTCACGTCAAAGACAAGAATTGAAACACAAAAAGAGCATCATAGAACATGTGGCAAATACTTTTAAGTCTAACATACTTCCTATGCATAGGCATTTTATAGGAAAACAAATTATCAAGACAAGCAATATCTAGCATATGGATATAAAGGGAATGAAACATTAATAATTCCAACACAAAGAGAGGTAATTTTGTGATATGAAGGTTTTTATAACCATGTTTTCCTCTCTCATAATAATTACATGTAGGATCATAATCAAATTCAAAAATATAGCTATCATATAAAATATTCTCTTCACGATCCGCATGCATAAAAGTTTTATAATCTTCCAAGATAGTGGGATTAACATCAACTAAAGTCATGACCACTCCAAACCCACTATTATCCAAAAATTCATAAGATTGATAATTCTCCAAAGTAGTGGGATCATTATTACCTAAAGTTGACGCTCTTCCAAACCCACTTTTAATAGTATTGCAAACATTATTATCAATAACATATTCATTATGAGGCTTAAATAAATTTTCAAAATCATAAGAAGCATTATCACCCCAATCATGATCATTACAATAAGTAGTGAACATATCAAAAATTTCATCTCCAAGCTTGTAGCTTGGCATATAATTAGCACAATTGACATTAATATAATTTATAATAACATCATTGCAATCATGCTTTTCATTCAAGGAGCTATCAAGTGTGGGTGCAATTGCAATAATTTCATTTTAAACATAAGGAACTATAGCAAGTTCACCTCTATAAGCATCATTAATATTGGCATCATGGCCATAAGAATAGCAAGCATCACATTCATCAAGAGGGGATATTTCAATCGAATCAACAGAATCATAATTATCTATGGATTCATGCATATCAATATTTTCCTCCAAAGTAGCAGACATTCTCTCAATAAATTCATTAACATAGGCATTAGGAGCATAGTTTTCATAGCAATATTTAAGTATGTCAAAATTTTCAGACTTGTAGAGAGTAGCATCATACTTCTCAATCAAAGAAGCAACTTCATAAGCACCCTTAAAAGCCAAAAATTCTTCAATTTGTTCGATATTTTTTTTGGTGACAAGACCTGGAGATATCAGAAGTGAGAATGCTGACATGAGTAACGAGAAATCATGTGAAAAACACGATCGCCTGCCAGTGGAAGGCTTTCTGCGTTCAGTCAATCTACGCAGAGTGAATCGGTCCCTAAGGAACCCCCGAAAGGCCTGCCGTCCGATGGGTACACGAATGTGACGAAGTTGCTTTGACTAGTAACTATAAACACCCTTGGCATAAGAAGATAAGATTTCATTATCATTAAACTCACATAGGTAGGGAAGGTGTTTTTTAGGGTTCTTCGAGCAACAAGTAAAATCATAAATTTCACATAGATTCCAAGCATAACATAGCAAACAATTTATTTGATTCCATAAGAGTCTCCCTTTTGAGACAAACGGTGACGCACAAAATGAGCATGCTCATATAATGATTTTCCCTCAACTAAACTAGTTGGGGTTTCAGCACGAGCACAAATTGATCGAAGATGATCCAAGTAGAAAACTTTAAGTGGATCCATAGTCATCTTAAATTTTTGCTTTCATTTTCTGTTTTTGTGTGTTGACTTGAAGGCAATAAAAGCAAGCAAGCAAGCAAAAAATATTTTTGTGTTTTTGTAAAATTGTTTTAGAAGTGGGGGAGATGAAAATGAGAGGTAAATGCAAATAAAATAAATGAAAGTGGATGATAGTTTGTGCGAAGGTACTTGATAAATTTTGATGATGTCTCCCCGGCAACGGCGCCAGAAATTCTTCCTGCTACTTGTAGACTGCGTTGGTATTTCCCCGAAGAGGAGAGGATGATGCAGTATAGTAGAGATAAGTATTTCCCTCAGTTAAGAACCAAGGTTATCAATCCAGTAGGAGAACCACACAAAATCCCTTTAGCAGCACCTACACACACAAAAGCAAACACTTGCACCCAACGCAAATAAGAGGGTTGTCAATCCACTTAGCGGTTATTTGCAAGGATTAATTCTGATAGTGATAGATAGAAATATAAATTGCAAAATAAAATAAAAGTAAATAAATTGCAGCAAGGTATTTTTGGATTTTAATATATGATAAAGATAGACCCGGGGCCATAGTTTTCACTAGAGGCTTCTCTCTCGAGCGCAGAACATACGGTGGGTAAAAAAATTACTGTTGGGCAATTGATAGAAAAGCAAATAATTATTATGGCTTCATGGCAATGATCATGTATATCGGCATCACATCCGAGACAAGTAGACCGACTCCTGCCTACATCTACTACTATTACTCCACCCATCGACCGCTATCCAGCATGCATCTAGGGTATTAAGTATGAAACAATGTAACGCCTTAAGCAAGATGACATGATGTAGACAAAGTAAACTCTAGCAATATGATTAAACCCCATCTTTTTATCCTTAATGGCAACAATAAAAATATGTGTCATGTCCCTTTCTGTCACTGGGATTGAGCACCGCAAGATTGAACCCATCACAAAGCACCTCTATCATTGCAAGATAAACCAATCTAGTTGGCCAAACAAAATTGATAGATCGGAGAAAAATACAAATCTATAAAAATCATGCATAAAAGAGTTCAGAGAAGACTCAAATATTTCTCATGAATAATCTGATCATAAACTCACAATTCATCGGATCCCAACAAACACACCGCAAAAGAAGATTACATCGGATAGAACGCCAAGAACATCGAGGAGAACATGGTATTGAAGATGAAAGAGAGAATAATCCATCTAGCTACTAGATATGGACCCGTAGGTCTGTGGTAAACTACTCACACATCATCGGAAGGGCAACAAGGGTGATGAAGAAGCCCTCCGTGATCTATTCCCCCTCCGACAGAGTACCGCAAAAGGCCTCCAGATGGGATCGCGGAAGAATAGAGGCTTGCGGCAGTGGTAGGGTTTTCTCTTCTGGCTCTCTGATGGTTTCCGAATATTTGAGAATTTATAGAAGTGGAATTAGGTTAAAAGGAGCCACGAGGGCCCCACAAGGCATCAGGGCGCGCCTCCCTGGGGCCGCACCCTGTTGCCTTGTGGCTTCCTCGTGAAGCTTCCAGCTTCCTCCTGAAGCTTCCAGGGTCTCTTTTGTCCAGAAAAAAATCGTCAAAAAGTTTCGTGGCATTTGGACTTCGTTTGGTATTGATTTCCTGAAAAACCAAAAACTAGTTGAAAATAGCAACCGGCACTGGGCACTAGGTTAATAGGTTAGTCCCAAAAAATGATATATAATTGCATATAAAAACATCGAAGATTGATACTATAATAGCATGGAACAATCAAAAATTATAGATACGTTGGAGATGTATCAGGGACTCCAAACCTGAAGACTATCTCTTTGATGAACTTGATGGTCGTAGTCGAGTCCATCTTCTTGATGGGCTTTGCTTCGATCCACTTGATGAACTTGTCCACTGCCACCAACAAATGAGTGAACCCGCTGGCGCCAGTCCGTAGAGGCCCGACCATGTCAAGCCCCCAGACGGCGAACGTCCATGTGAGCGGAATTGTCTTCAGTGTGGATGCCGGTTTGTGCGACTGGTTTGAATAGAGCTGGCATCCAACACACTGTTCAACCATGTCTCTGGCTGCTTCATTGGCGCGGGGCCAGTAGAAGCCTGCCCGAATCGCTTTAGCAACTAGCGTCCGAGAGGACGCGTGGTGCCCGCAGGTTCCTGAGTGAATCTCTTGCAAGATCTATTGCCCTTCTTCGGGTGAAATGCTGTACTGAGTGACTCCACAAGTACTCTTCTCGTACAACTGATACCCCATGATGGTGAAGGCCTTTGCTCGACGGACGATCTGGCGGGCTACCACCTCGTCGTCAGGGAGCTCCTGCCTGAGCAGGTACGCTATGTACGGCTCGGTCCACTCGGGTATGATCACCAGTACTTCATGCACCAAATCGATAACCGCTGGAATGTCAACTTTAGTCGGATTGGATGGTCCGACTGGCTGCGGGGGCTCCTCCACAAATGGATCTTCTTTGATCGTCGGGGAGTGTAAGTGCTCAAGGAACACGTCTTTGGGTACTTCTCTTCGAGTGGAGCCAATCTTGGCCAAGTCATCAGCAGCTTGATTCTTGAGACGAGTGATGGCTCTATATTTTACGCATTTTTAGAGCTCATTTGTTGCATGTTCTCTTCATATATCATGTCCCATTGAACCAAATAGTTGTCCATTATGCATGATTACCAGTTTTTGCACTTATCATTGTGAGCATTGCACATTTAGTATTTTATTTGGTTTTTATTAGTTTTGTTTGTTTTCTTGTGTCTACAGGTATTTTGGAGCAACCTAGGACCAAGCACGATGAAAGGACCAAGGATGGGGTTGATACGGAGTCAGCCAGGGGTCAGACTTAGCCATTTCCAAGGTCGGGAAAACTCATTTTTTTTTTCAAAGTTCTCCAAATCAATATCTAAGACCAGAAATGGATCGGCGTCGTTCATACGAATCCAACGAGCCCAAGAACGTCAAATTCCGAGTTCGTATGAAGAAATGGCGGCTGTTTTACCGGAGAAGAGAAGAACAAAAAGACAAAATGAAAGACGGCTTTCCGAACGACCACACGCGGTCGTTTCGGCGGTTGTTTGATGTGCAAACAGCTCCGAAAGTTGCCCTTCTAGACGGGATTCTTCACCGGTTTCGTCCCCGTTCGTTCCCACGAGACCCTGGGTTCGTAAAGAAGAGATTGGGAGAGGATTTGGCTCAAGGAGAGCCCTTGGATGAAGCCCATCAAGGGAGGAGGCTCCTACATATGGCATCCTCAACCCTAGCCGCCGCCTCCATCATCATACACCATGCCATTCATCACCAACACATCCAATTCCATCTCCATTGCTGCTCCATCACCACCATGGAGGAAGGGACAAGATCAAGAGGAAGAGGAGGAGGCTCCACCACGCGAGCACCGGCCTTCGGGCCGGTGCCCTCTCCATCGCGCTTGCGCCATCATCACCATCATCTCCACCGCACCGCCGCCGCCATCATCATCATCACCTCCTCCTTTCACCGGCTCTATGCCGGCTTGTAACTTGACCCTTACCTTCACGTTTGAGTAGATGTATTTGTTCTCAAGGATACGAATGAACTCTTCTGTGATTAGTATTATTATTTTCAAGCGATCCAATATATTCTTTTTCATGTTCCAAGTTAGTATTCTCGCGAGTGTTGAGAGGAGGCCTCGCTCACATTATTGCCGTGATTGGCCGTGGAGGAACTACTGTCACTGCATAGGGTAGGACATTGAGGGAATTCGAGGTGACAGTAAAACCTCAATACCTAGTCTTTGCAAAGTTGGTAGGGGAGTTCAGGTTAACCCATATCTGGCCACGTTCAAGGGATGACCCTTAATTATCATGTGATTGTAACCCTATGGGGGAGACCATGATGGTGGCGTGTGTGGCACGAAGTCTACCTTGAGTAGAACGTGTACTGTACCGGGGACCACCCACTTAGGCACATGAAGAGTGGATAGAGGATACGATAGAGGGCGTTTGCTCCGCACTAGATGCGCAGGTCAT
The DNA here is from genome assembly GCA_039707655.1 of Elymus sibiricus. Classification (NCBI taxonomy): domain Eukaryota; kingdom Viridiplantae; phylum Streptophyta; class Magnoliopsida; order Poales; family Poaceae; genus Elymus; species Elymus sibiricus. The sequence continues at coordinate 181,872,737 of CM077676.1, forward strand.
ATTTGTGGTAATGACTTTGGAGTCGTAGAGAACACTTTACTACTCAAGCACCTTCACTACTAACTTAGCATCTTTTATTACTATTTTTACCTTCCTGTTCTTAGTTTAGTTAAACACCCTTTTTTATCTAGTTTCCCTAGCAACTTAAAGAATAGGCTATTTCCAAACTCCGGTTTGGGTGCGTACGTAGCTCGTTAAGTGACAATGTATCTACGGGGTTTGTGGTGCCTTCCTATAAGCTCCCTGTGGGTTCGACACTTTACTTATCACGAAAGTGCTACAACAGCCCTGTGCACTTGCAGGACATCAAGCATTTTCTGGCGCCGTTGCCGGGGAGCATAGCGCTTGGTTATTACTTACCAGCTCGCACATAGTTTATTTCGTTTGTTGCTATTTATATTACTATTTTTATTTTAATCAAACAAATACCAAAAATATGTCTTGCACTGAGATGTCTTCTGCAGATGCTGCAATAGAACAAATCGAGAAAAGAGGAATGACGTATGCACATTACAGATTTTCTTTTAAAGGTCTTGATGTGGAACAAAATTTAGAGTCATTGGGTTACTACGCTGAAGCTATATTTAAATTCCCTACTTTTTGTGAATATTGCAAGTCCAATGAACATATGAGCTTTGCAAGTTCCACCCTTGCCTTGTTATATCGTCATACAATCGTGATGATTATCCTTTTGATTATGTTGAATCGATTGAGGAGCAAGTATTATTCCTTAGAACCTCTGAACTTATGAGAAGGGTAAAGGAGCTTACTCCATATTATCCAGAGGTTTCTGAGTATAAGGAGGACTTCGAGATTATCCATAACTATTGCATTACTAATAATTTTAATAGAAACACTTCTTTCATGGAATATGAGAAGCGGTTCGCCGTGATCTCCCAAGGCTCTCAATTGCAGGAAAATAACCTCTTGAAAGAAACCGAGGAAATACTCAAGCGGTGGAAGAAAAATACACTGGAAGCTAAATTCTAGGAAGTATGTCTAGGAGACAAGAAGGAAAATGAACATGGAGATGAAGGAGGGAAAGGCCGCCTTCCGACAACTCCTACTGATCATGGTAACTTCCTAGACACGATTAATGCCCAGCTCGATGATCATTTATCATATCTATGTTCTGTTAGAGCTTTCATGGAACCTATTGGAACAATGCTTGAATATTCTCCACCGGAGGATATAGTGAGGGCTGATGTTTCAAAGTTTATTGTTAGAGATGAACTAGATATTGGCATTGTTCCCGATGTGCCTCCGATGACTCCTTTTGATGAAACACCAATCGGCATTCATCTTAGGGATGAGATAGCACAAAAGGAGGGTGAGTTGCTTGCATTAAGAGATTTATCAAAGGGTGATGCAACCACCATGGTGTCTGATCATTCCTCGTTACCTGTGGATTTGTCAATATTAGACAAACCCCAGATTGCACATTCAGAAATTGATCTTGATGATATATGGGCTGATTTTCTGCAGGCTCTCCATAGACCTCCTTTGGAGAGTGAATTGCAAAGTCTTATAGATGATAATAGCCTTTATATTGAATTTGCAAATTTGGATACTAACATTTCCAGGTACACTGAAGAAAAAGAAGAAGAAGAAGAAGAAGAAGAAGGTTATAATTTCCCTGCTGCTCCATATCCTCTCTGTTTTAAAAATATTATCAAATTGCAGCTACTGACCTTTCAGGCATCTCAGCTGAACCGTGTGCATCGGTACTCACCAAAGAGCGAGTATGAATTTACATATATGATGCCGATGCACCGGAAGAGAGTACGACTCTGACCGAGCCCTGCTATGAGGTGCTCCAAACCCCGGTCGGAGTCTGGTCTGACACTCGGGGTTGATATCCCTTGGGATCCGGGTGGATGACCATAAGGAGCACCGAAGCCTAGCTATATGGCTATAAAGAAAGCACTGCCAGGGAGGTAACCCGGAAGTCCGTAGGTGTCTTTCTTAGCTTTGTGTCTTGAGTCTAGTTGCATTTCATGATTGCATTGGCACTTTTGTTTTTATTTTGAGTAGTTGCTATTTGTGTTGGTTTTGTGTAGTTTTCATTGGTAAAATCTATAGCATGTCGGTAGCCTGTTTTTGTTGCATACCTCCTCCTATTTTTATTGCAATATTGCTATGTGCCTAACGTGAGGAGGAAGCACAAATTTTTTCATGAAGTTCTGCAGCTTCAGGAGAAAAGACGGCGTTCCATACGACCGCCCCGGTCGTTTGAGCGCCCGTATGAGCTCGTGGCCGCAAGAAAGAAGAGGACCAGACCAAAAGATGGCCAACCGTATGAGCACTCGCGCTCGTACGAGCGGTCGTTTCACCTGGCGTTCACAACAAGCATCTCCCAGAGCGAACGACGGTGTTCCATATGACCGCTACTGGTCGTTTGAGCACCCGTATGAGGGCAAAAACACCTCCAATTGATTGTTTTTCGATGTCTGAGGTCAATGAGGTGTTTTCTAACCGACTATTTGCTTTCTAATTAAATGTTTATTACCTCTGAAACCATGTAGCCAATAATTCTCTTTAGCAACTATGTTTTTTTTATTTCTTTTTACCGGCTGGGTATACGAACTCTGTTCGTATACCGAACCGATGTTTTTATTTCGTGTGTTATTTTCGCAGGGGCTTGGACCTTATGTGGAGACATGTACGGTATGGTGCCAACCGTATAAATATCCACACAAGCCACTTGGCTGCTTCATCATGATGAACTTCATCAACAAGTGTCCGGTAATGCTTTTCAATTTGAACCTTGCCCAAATAAAGTTGTTTAGTAATGAGTCTCACCTTAAGTGAGATTTCTCTTTTAATTAGGCACTTAGGAGCTGCACACTTGTGTTTCATATCTTGTCTCGCACGCACTTCATCCCAATCTAGGAGCACAGCTGTCTTCTAGACATAGTTTGTTTACTTAAGTGTGGTGCTTAGGTACATGAACCGATCTTGTTGAGACAAATATTTTTTATCACTTGTGTTGCTAATCCATTGTGCTAAAAAAATTGAGAAACCATAAAAGCACAAAAATGTTTCGTTTCCTTTTTAGTTTCTTTCTAGCAGGTTCTATCGGAGGGCAGCCCCCGGACCACAACAAGGATATCTATTGAAGCAAGGTCCATGTCTATTAGAAGAGAGCTCATATGCGCCTCAATGGTAAAAGTGTCTACCCTTTGCTTAATTAAGCTTAGGGGAGGTAACCACTTCTCACCCTCTCTTTTAATAACTGCATTTTCTCTTTACTTCCATAATTTTCCCTAGTTTAGTTCTAAGCGTGGGGAGGTTACTTTGCATGTGTAGTGTCTTGTGCAAAGCTCCTGATCATATGGTTTTTGTGCATTAGTGTGTCCCGCTGTTTTGACATGCTTGCTTTGCACTTGTTTGACTTAGCTTGGGGGAATCTTGTTATCTTCTGAAAAACATACATAGAGCTTTTGATCATATGGTTTTTGTGCATTAGTGTGTCCCGCTGTTTTGACATGCTTGCTTTGCACTTGTTTGACTTAGCTTGGGGGAATCTTGTTATCTTGGGGGAATCCGGTTTGGGTGCGTACGTAGCTCGTTAAGTGACAACGTATCTACGGGGTTTGTGGTGCCTTACTATAAGCTCCCTGTGGGTTCGACACTTTACTTATCACAAAAGTGCTACAACAGCCATGTGCACTTGCAGGACATCAACGAGGCACGTGATGCAACTCCAACCCTTCGAAGTTCTTCTCCAGTTTTCTGACTGCATTGCAATATCCTGTCATGGCTGGGCTACGGATGTCCCACTCCTTCATCACTTGGTTCACCATGAGATCCGAGTCGCCATAGACCATCTGTCGGCGGATGCCAAGTGAGATAGCCATTCGCAATCCATACAAGAGGGCCTCGTACTCGGCTTCGTTGTTGGAAGAATCAAAGTGAATCTGCAGCACATAGCTGAGTCGGTCTCCTTTAGGAGAGATTAGGACTACTCCAACCCCCGAGCCATGAAGCATCTTAGAGCCATCAAACAAAATGGCCTAGTGCTCGGGGAGGCTCAGGGCCGGCTGCTGTTGTTCCGTCCACTCGGCCAGAAAATCCACCAGTGCCTGGGATTTGATAGCTTTCTTTGCTTCGAACTTGATGTCTAAAGGGAGGAGTTTAATAGACCATTTGGCCACTCAGCATGTTGCATCTCTGTTGTTCATAATCTCAGACAGTGGAGCGGTCACTGACCACTGTGACCAAGTGTTCTTGAAAATAGGGAGCCACCTTCTTTGCAGTCAGGTATATGCCATAGACCAGCTTCTGATAGTGTGGGTATCTCTGCTTCGAAGGGGTCAACACTTCTGATATGTAGTAGACTGGGCACTGCAGCTTGAGGGCTTTACGCTGTTCTCTCGCTCCACAGTGAGCACGGTGCCAACCACTTGATTAGTGGCCGCGATGTACAAGAGCAAAGGCTCTCGGCTGCCCAGAGTAGCAAGCACCGGCTGGGTGGAAAGCAGAGCTTTGAGTTCCTGGAACGCAGCCTGCGCTTCATTTGTCCATTCGAATTTTTTTGATTTTTTCATGATTTGGTAAAGCGGCAGGGCTTTTTCACCGAGTCGTGAAATGAATCTGTTCAGGGCTGCCAGACAGCCCGTGAGTCTTTGTACATTAGGGAGACGTTCTGGTTGCTTCATTCAGACTACAGCGCCGATCTTCCCGGGGTTAGCATCGATCCCACGTTCGGAAACGAGGAAGCCGAGTAACTTGCCTGCTGGAACCCCGAAAGTGCACTTGGCCGGATTGAGCTTTATTCCAAATATGTGCAGGTTTGCGAAGATTTCGGCGAGGTCAGCTAGGAGGTCGAAACCTTTCCTAGACTTGACCACGATGTCATCCATATAGGCCTCCACATTCCAACTGATCTGCTTTTGCAAGCACTTCTGAATCATACGCTGGAAAGTTGCCCTGGCGTTTTTCAATCTGAATGGCATCGTGATATAGCAAAAGCACCAGAATGGGGTGATGAAGGCTGTTTTTATTTCATCAGGGTTGTACATTCGGATCTGGTGGTACCCGGAGTATGCATCCAGAAAACACAAACGCTCGCACCCGGCAGTAGAATCGACTATCTGATCTATGCGGGGGAGTGGAAAGTGATCCTTGGGGCAGGCGCAATTGATGTGCTTGAAGTCAATAGACATCCTGAGGGAGTTATTCTTCTTGGGCATCATGACGACGTTGGCGAGTGATACGTCTCCAACGTATCTATAATTTATGAAGTATTCATGCCATGTTTACAACAATTTTATATGGTTTTGGTATGATTTGATTAGAACTAACCCGGACTGACGTTGTTTTCAATAGAACTACCATGGTGTTGTTTTTTGTGCAGAAATAAAAGTTCTCGAAATTGGCTGAAACTTTTTGGAGATTTTTTTGGAACATAAGAGACCCCTGAAGCTTCGTGGAAGGACCAGAAGAGTCACAAGGAAGCGACAAGCTTGCTAGGCACACCCTGCGGGTAGGGAGGGCATAGCGAGATTGTCGCTCCCTTGTGGGCCCCCTTGACGTGAAACCAACGCCAAAAATTCCTATAAATACCAAAAAACCCAGAATGAAACTTAGAACTTCCACGCCGCCGCCGCAAGCCTCTGTACCGAAGCGATCTCATCCGGAGCCCTGTTCCGGCGTCCTGCCAGAGGGGAGAATCATCGTCGGAGGCCATCTTCATCATCCCGGCGGTCTCCATGACGAGGACGGAGTAGTTCACCCTCGGAGCTGAGGGTATGTACCAGTAGCTATGTGTTTGATCTCTCTCTCGTGTTCTTGATTTGGCACGATCTTGATGTACCGCGAGCTTTGTTAATATAGTTGGATCATATGGTGTTTCTTCCCTCTCTATCTTCTTGTGATGAATTGAGTCTTTCCCTTTGAGGTTTCATTATTGTCGGATTGAATATTTCAGATTTGAGAACACTTCATGTATGTCCATGTGGATACCCGTGGTGACAATGGGGTATTCTATTGAGTCACTTGATGTATGTTTTGGTGATCAACTCGCGGATTCCCGTGACCTTGGGGTGATCTAGGCATAGGGGTTGGTTGCACGTTTTCATTATGTTTTCTCTGATAAGAAACTTTGGGGTACTCTTTGAAGTTCTTTGTGTGGATTGAATATTATGAATTTGAAGTTGTTTGATGCATATCGAATAATCAACTCACGGATACTTGTGGTGACATTGGAGTATCTAGGTGACATTAGAGTTGGTTGATGCGTATCATATGGTGTTATTTTAGTACGAACTCTAGGGCTGTTTGTGACACTTAAAGGGATGGCTCAATAGATTGATCGGAAAGGATAACATTGAGGTGGTTTCATACCCTACAACAATTTCATCTTATGTTCTCCGCTAATAGGAACTTTGGAGTGATTCTTTGTCGCATGTTGAGGGATTGTTATATGATTCAACTATGTTAGCACTGTTGAGAGATTGCACTAGTGAAAGTATGAACCCTAGGCCTTGTTTCTAAGCATTGCAATACCGTTTGTGCTCACTTTTACAACTTGATACCTTGCTATTTTTATATTTTCAGATTACAAAAACCTATATCTACTATCCATACTACACTTGTATCACCATCTCTTCACCGAACTAGTGCACCTATACAATTTACCATTGTGTTGGGTGTGTTGGGGACACAAGAGATTTCTTGTATTGGATTGCAGGGTTGTTTGAGAGAGACCATCTTCATCCTACGCCTCCCACGGATTGATAAACCTTAGGTCATCCACTTGAGGGAAATTTGCTACTGTCCTACAAAACTCTGCACTTGGAGGCCCAACAACGTCTACAAGAATAAAAGTTGCGTAGTAGACATCAGCGAGCCACTCGGAGTGGTACACTTCACTGATGAATTCGGCTGCCTGGAGCTGTGCAATTTCTTCGCCAATCGCCTTGCGCTTCTCGGTGGAAGAGCGACGAAGGTGCTCCTTCACCGGTTTGACCTTCAGGTCGACACGGAGTCTGTGCTCAGCCAGCTCCCTGGGAACACCTGGCATATCAGACAGCTTCCATGCAAAGATGTCCCAGTTCTCACGGAGGAACTGGATGAGCTCGGCTTCCTATTTGTTGTCCAGCATCGTGGATATGTTAGTGGGCTGGGCGTTCGGGTCATTGGGGTGGACATGAACTTGCTTGGTCTCGCCGGCCGACTGGAATGCAGATTCAGTCGCCGGCTTCTTGGACTTTGGTAGCTCACTCGAGTCAACCGCTTTCTTGTACTCGTCCAACTCTCCCATAGCCATCTGCTCGTCAGCTATCTTGGAGCCCTGCTGGAGGCACTCCTTAGCCGGCTTTCTATTGCCTGAGATAGTGGTCACACCATTCGGCCCTGGCATCTTAAGCTTAAGATACACATAACATGGTCTGGCCATGAAACATGCGTAGGCAGGTCAACTTTTCCTTTCTGTAATTCTTCTCGTCGCCGAACACGACGTCTAGGGCAATCTGTCCGAGTGACTTTGCTTTCTTTTCGGGGATTACCCCGTGGAACTGCATGTTGCTCTTGCTCAGTCGGGACATCGGAATGCCCATTGAGTGTGGGCGTAGAGGATATTCAGTCTGCTGCCGCCGTCCATGAGGACCTTGCGCAGTCGGACGCCGCTGACGGCTGGATCCACCACTAGCGCCTGCCGCCCTGGGGTTGGTATGTGGGCTGGGTGATCCGATTGGTCGAATGTGACCGGTGTCTGAGCCCAGTCGAGGTACTTGGTAACCGCTGGCATGGCCAGATTCACCTCTCAGTTTATGACCTTCTGTCGGCTTTTACTCTCGACGTCTGCGAAGATCATCAGGACTTTCTCCACTTGGGGGTAACCAGAAGCATGCTTCTTCCCCCCATCGCTGTCGTCCTGGTCCTTGTCGTCAGAACCATCCTCTTTCATCGCCTGTTTCAACAGCCGACAATCCCGAGTGGTGTGCTTCGGCAAAATCAGATTGCCGTCTTCGTCCATCTTCATGTGGATCTGACACGGCTGATCAAGGATGTCGCTGCCCAAGTGATCCTTCTTCTTGGCAGGCCAAGACTTCTTCTATTTGGGCTGGCCCTTGACTTTTCCCTGTAAGGCCAGAGCCGCAGCTTCAGCGTTATCAGCCGCTTTGGCCTTCCGCTTCTGCTTCTTATTGAAGTTGTTGTTGCCCGACTGATGGGCATCTCCAGCTCGTCCTTTGCCACTCTGCAACCGGTCTTCTTCTTCGCCATTGGCATACCGATTGGCTATCTCCATCACTCGGCTGAGAGTGGGAGTCTCTGTCCGGCCAAACTTCAAGATGAGCTCGCGGTACTTGATTCCCGCCTTGAAGGCGCAAATTGCCTGGTGCTCTGTGACATTCTCCACTGTGTTGTGCAAAGTAGTCCAACGCTGAATGTACTCTCAGAGAGTTTCATTGTTCTTCTGCACGCAGTGTTGCAGTTCCGACAAACCACCCGGCCGCTTGTACATGCCCTCAAAGTTCTTCACAAAGACTCGGGCCAGGTCATCCCAGTAGTAAATGCTGCCGGCGGGCAGCTGGTTGAGCCATGCTTTCGCTGACCCTTCGAGCATCAGGGGCAAGTGCTTCATGGCCACGTTATCGTTGCCGCCGCCATTCTATACGGCCATTCGGTAATCTTCTAACCAAGTCTCAGGCTTTGATTCGCCCGTGAATTTGCTGATCCCAGTCGCCAATCTGAAGTTCGCAAGAATGTCAGCAGCCCGAATGTACCTACTGAAACACTCGGGTCCTGATGAGGAGGATCCACTCGGACGATCTCTGTCTTGGTCCTCACGGTTTGCCCTGTTCCTGTCGACCAGGTTCTGTACTCGAACGGATCTCGCGTCGAACCGCGGGTCTCTAAGGTCACCCGGACGGCGGTGAGGGCTGGGCCTTCGGTCATTCTCGCACGGCCGCCTGTCATCATAGGGCTGGCGCCCGTATGTGATGTCCCGTGGAGGGGGCGTCCGAGTGCGATGATAACCGTCGTGCCGCCGAGGCGGAGTGATCTGGTCATGCCTCTGATCCCCGTAATGATCCCTGCGCCTCCCGGATGCAAGGGGACTATGAGTCGACTGGACCGTCTCGGCGCGGACTGATGCGCTATGGATACAGCCCCGAGACTGGGACACAGCCGCATTCTGCGACATAGCAGTTTTTAGCAGAGCGCGGATCTGCCGAATACCTTCTCCAGCGGCTGAGCCAGAGGGCTGGATGGAGTCAGCGATCCGGGTCGCCGCTGCCAAGTTCTGCACTGGGGTGTTGAGGACCTGATAGTTCCGGGACTGATCACCCGGGAATAGAAGCCGCCGATGCCGACTGGAACTAGGTTGTTGCTAGCGGGCGCGGTTGTCCAACTCCCTCTGCAACCGCTCGAGGCGGTCGCGCTCATCCAGAGTGGCCAAACGCGTCGACTCCATGGCCAGGGCCTTAGAAGCCGTCCCTGTGATGGGGGTGCGAAGAACTTGATCGTTCCTCTACCGGAGCTCTTCCCTCTGCTCCCGAGCGAGGGGCTGCGGGATGTACTGTTCGTGGCGCGGAGAGCGATCGCCTCTCGGGTCGTCGCCGACGCAGTCGCAGGAGACGCCTTCGAGGCCATCGCGGGTGCCGTAGAATCCCGGAGGACTGCTGGGCTCTCTCCCGGCCATAAGAACTTCCGCCGCCAAGCCGTTGCTCTCGCACTCGGATTCGTCTGAAACCTCCTCAGGCGTGGCAGGGAACAGGTCGAGGACGGACTCGTCAGGCTCAAGCACCGACACTTGTGCAGCCGTGCCCTGGAGGGCCACAGCGTGCTTGACCCAGCGCTGGAGCCATGAGCGTCCAGAGCGCTGGCGACGGTGTCCGGCTGGAAGAAGGGGTGCTGCTCGGTACGGGACCGACGGCTGTCGGAGAAGGACTCCGTAGGATGCTGCGCGGAAGTGCGCCGCGCCTCAGACGGGCAGCGACTCCACATCCAGCGGGGCTTCCTAGAGCCACGCCGAATCGTCGGCGACGAAGCAAAGAGCGCCGAATCGGATCTCGCCGCCGTAAATCATGATGATGATAATGAAAATCCCACTTGCGCCGAAAATCGCTAGACGCGCTGTCCCACGGTGGGCGCCAACTATCGAGGCAACGAACCTGACAATGAGTACTAGGGGTATGAACGATGGGCAGAGCCTAGCTACGACGCAAGCGTATCACTCGGATTTAGCGAGTTCGGGCCCCTCTCGGAGAGGTAATAACCCTACGTCTCGTGCCCGGAGGCTTGTGTTTTCTCTTGGGGTATAGGATTACAAGGAGTGCTCAACCCTTGCCATGGAGCTGAGGGGAGGCTTATATAGAGTGCTCCTCGGCCCATCAATGCCACGTCACAAGGGAGATGAATGTACATAAGTGTTGCAGTTACTGGTAACGGCAGCTATAACTACACTTTAATGCCAACGTAAAGCTACTCGACCGTTGCGGCTCCCACGTCGTCTGTTCGTCTTCTCTTGTCCGAGTGACTCCGGTATGGCCGACTGGTGGGAGGCGTCCGAGTGTCGTTGATGCATCCGAGTGGATAGTCGATATTGCGCATCCGAATGCGCGTGTGGTCTGGAGACCCACCAATGATGGTGTGGAGCCCTAGGTGGCCCCCAGATGTCAGGTCTATGACCCTACCCTTAGTAGGTGACCCCATCAGTGCTCGGGGTGGGAAATCTTGTTGCCTCGGTTCCCGTTAGTAGATAGATTAGGATTTTACTCCCCGTAGGGCGGCGCTCGGATGGATGGCGACGCTTCATCTTCAAGTCGGTTTTCCGGGCTTTGATCCTCCTTGAGTGCGTCCATCACAATGGATTAGACGGAGCTCCGGCGCAGATTCCTGCCGGCTCCTCTGGGCGGTGAGGTTAGGGTTTCTCGCCATGTGAGTGAGATTTGGTGTCATGTTCTTCATATCGACTCAAGAGTTGAACGATGACGACTGTGACTTTGGGGTGATGGTCCTTAGCGACATATGCACGAAGACTTTCCGATTGTTATCGACAAGGTGAAGCCAACTCCGGTATGTGAGCGACGACAATGGCGTGTCGATGACTCGTTTGGGCAACTATAGTGGTCGTCCGGTGGTTAAAAAATCTCCATGCAATTTTTATCCCAAATGATAAGTGCCACACGTGTGGCAATCCGGCCCTGATGTTTTTTACAACTAAAATTGCCATCCGAAAAGAAAAAACAAACCCAAAAAAAATACTGAAACTTGCCGTCCAAAAAAGAAGTTGCAATGCTTCACAACTAAAGTTATCATCCTCGCGTCACTAAACTTGCCATAAAAAACGTTTGGAGTTGCCATGTGTTCGTGTCACACTTGTGGCACATATCAGGGTCCATTTTTATTATATTTGAGGTGCTATGTAGTTCTGATAAATCTTTATATCAGATTTGGTTTCTTTTCTATGAAAAACGCTGAACCCATTGATACGAAATCTGTGTATTTGTCCAGAGAACGCAGTCGCTCACATTTTTTTGTCTTTTGTAAGTTTGTTGCGTCATTAACCGATAGAATATGAGATTTTATTGAGAGTTTCCAGCTTTCGTGCCAAAGGCTACAAACATGCCCATTTATTAATACGTGGCACAGTATACTAGGAGATAAACTTATTAGCTGTACTACAAGGTGTGCGCTCCTTGGCTTGCCATCACCCTCCTGTAAGCATTGACCTATCAACAGCTAGAAAGCAATGGACAGCCGTGTCTACTACCTCTCGCTCGCCATTGTTACGCTCCTGTACCTACTAAAATGAGTCAATTACATCGATGGTGTTTGAACTTGCGCAAACGGCCACTTTAGTGCTAGAACTTGTGATATCCATTAAAGTTGTGCAAAAACTTGGCTTTGACGTGCAAATACGGTGCATTTACGTCCGCAGATGTTAACTGTGCTGACGTGACACAGTATTTTCTGTCTACTGTGCATGCATCGCGTGGGTCCCACCTGTCAGAGAAACAATACAAATAATATTTAGTACAAAAAATAGGGAGCGCATAGCGTTCGAACACGCGACCTGCCACGAACACGCGCGCAACGCTAACCACTACACCAGACGGCGATAAATGTACTTAATGGATAGATATTCCTTATATTCTTAGATTCATAAATGGGCTGCTAAAAATGCGGCCAATTTTGCACTGTTAGTTTCTTTCTTATAGAATATTCACTGCTGGCAGGTAAATTATAATTGTGTGAAATAAATAATACAAATATAAATAAAATAAATTATATTATATAAATATTCAAGTATAAATTTTAAAAAACATACATATAATTAAATTGCGAATTACAACAGTATTCACATCACAATTTGCATATTATATAAAATACTGTAGTAAAGAAGTATTTATTCTTTCTAAATATTTAAATAAATTGTAATATAATTTTAAATGTTCATGGTTTTAATAAAAGAAAAATATCCATGTGTCTAAAAGTGTTCAAGCTTAATTATTTTTATGTTGTTTTAAAAGTGTTCATGTGTTTTAATAAAGTTTGTGCGTGTTTCTAAAAAACTATGTATATAATGAAAATTAAATATAAAAAATAAAATAAATATCTTTTCAAATAATAAATGATTCCTTTAAATAAAAATAATATTTTTAAGTTTATTTTATCTATATGTATATTATTTGTAACAATAGGAATATCTAATTTAATTTTATTGTTATGAAAAGTATTATCTTTTTTAGGCATTACAGTCTTCTGGTTAAAGAGGTAAAATGTAGTTTATTATCCTGTAGATATATGAAATGGTTTCTGTTGGAGTGGTAGGCAAGGCCGATTAATTACCTTAGTAGCTTGTTCGATCCCTCAAAAAAATGGTAGCTGGTTCGAACTACCGCTACTGCTTCTGTTTTCTTCCGATTAAATCCTTGATTTATATAGTGAGTTAAAGGATATAATGTGTATGTACCGACCTAATGGATTAGAAGCCGTTGTGCTTTTTGGCTGGCCTCCCGCTCTTGTTTGCTGCAGGTCGTGTGTTCGAACTACCGCGCGTTTGCAAATATTTTTATTAAATCTTGTTCGTGCTGTTCCACCGACAGGTGGGCCCACGTGATGTACTCAGAGTAAACGGAAATACGGTGCCACGTCAGCATAGTTAACGTCTACGGATGAGAAATGCACCATATTTGTACATCAAAGCCAAGTTTTTGCACCACTTCAATGTATACCGCAAGTTCTAGTACTAAAGCGACCGTTTGCGCCAAGTTCAAGCACCAGCGGTGTAATTGACTCTACTAAAATCATGCGTATTCTACTCCAAGGCATGCAACCGCGGCCTACGGCTCCCGCCTGGCCCGTGGCGGCTCCCCGTCATCGGCAGCCTCCACCATCTGATCGGCGCGCTGCCGCACCACGCATTGCGCGACCTGTCACGGCGGCATGGCCCCCTTATGTTCCTCAAGCTGGGGGAGATCCCGGTGCTGGTTGTGTCATCCGCCGCTGCCGCCAAGGAAGTCATGAAGACCCACGACATCGCCGTGGCGACGAGACCGGTGACCACAACCATCGAGATCCTCACCCGGCAAGGCGAGGGGGTCGTCATGGCACCTTACGGCGACCACTGGCGGCAGCTGCGCAAGCTCTGCATCGTCGAGCTGCTGAGCACCAAGCGCGTGCAGTCGTTCCGGCGCGTCCGGGAGGAGGAGACCGACAGCCTCGTCCGGTCCGTCTCTTCCGCGTCGCAGGCGCCGCAGCCCGTGGTCAACCTCAGCGAGCGCCTCACGGCGTATGTCACCAACGCGACGGTGCGCGCCGTCCTGGGTGACCATTTCGAGGACCGGGACGCCTTCCTACGCCTCGTGGATGACGGGGTCCGGATCGCGGGGGCCTTCAGCCTGATCGACCTCTTCCCGTCGTCCCGTCTTGTGCGGCTGCTCAGCCGGACGACGGTGCGGAGGGCGGTGATCTACCGGCAGACACCGTTCGCTTTCATGGACGGCGTTGTTAGGCAGCACTTGCAGCGAAGATCTGAAGACGGGGGACGCCATGATAACTTGATTGATGTCCTCCTCAGGATCCAGAGGGAAGACGGGCTTCAGATCCCTCTCGCCACAGGCACCATACATGCCCTCATTTTCGTATGTTCTCGAGCCTCACATCTCATCCTGAATTCCTGATCTCTTTCCCTTATGCAACGCCATTTTCTCTTTCGAAATTGGATGCAGGATCTTTTCGGAGCTGGAAGTGAGACGGCAGCGACAACACTACAGTGGGCAATGGTAGAGCTGATGAAGAACCCAGACGTGTTATCCAAAGCACAGGCCGAGGTTCGCGCACAATTCATGGATGAAATGAAGGTGTCCGAAGAGGGCTTGAGCAGACTGCTCAACCTGCCATTGGTCATCAAGGAGACCTTGAGGCTGCACCCACCCGCGCCGCTCTTGCTGCCGAGAGAGTGCAGAGAGCAGCTCCAGGTACTCGGCTACGAGGTGCCCATGGGCACCATGGTGCTCGTGAACGCATGGGCGATATCCACAAACAAAGATTACTGGGAAGACGCGGGGGTGTTCAGACCGGAGAGGTTCGAGAGTGGCACTGGCAGTAGCACCCGAGACTTCAAAGGGAATGATTTCGAGCTCATACCTTTCGGATCTGGACGGCGGATTTGTCCTGGGGTGCTGTTCGGCCTCGCCAATATCGAGCTTGCGCTTGCGAACCTTGTGTTTCATTTTGACTGGAGCTTGCCGGAAGGCGTTGATTGCGGCGAGATGGACATGTCTGAAACATTAGGAATGACGGCGAGGAAGAAGATGGATCTCTTGTTGGGTGCCACCTTGCGTGTCCCTCTGACATGCTGAATTCCTTGAATTAGATTTCCTTTTTTCTTTTTGTAACCGGCAGGAGCGCTGCTATCTGTAGTTATTTTTGCAACTGAGCCCCCAATTCATAATAAACTGGAGTTCTTCCCCAAAAGCGTGATGAAGTAAACGACTGCCACCTCAGGGTCATATTTTTATCATCATTTTAACTAATACTCCCTATGTTCTATAATGTAGTGCGTATAGATTTTTTAGAAAGTCAAACTTTGCAAACTTTGACCAAGTTTATAGAGAAACTAATTACATTTGCAATACTAAATATATAAAATATAAAACTAGGTCTTATTATGAGTCTAATGATATATATTTGACATTCTATATGTAAATGTTTTTCTCAAACTTGGTCAAAGTTGGTTATGTTTGACTTTCAAAAACATCTATATGCACTACATTATGGAACAGAGGGAGTAAAATATACAATATAAATTACACATATATAAAATAATAGGGAAAAATATAATTTTCGTCCTTGAACTCTATCAAAAGTATAGAAAAGGTCCCTCGACTATGAAACCAGTAAAACTTAGTCTCTCAACTTATTAAACTGGAATAGTTTAGTCCCTCATGCCGCTTTTGTGGTTTCCTGCTGACATGAACCTGGTTTTGACTAAAACTTGACACATACAAGTTTGACCGCCGTGTAAACGACGCGCAGCATACCTGTTCATGGCGCCACCGAGGGCCAGCAAGGAGCGCAAGGCGCCGGTGGGGCCACGGTCTGCAGGATGAGCCACAACGAGTAGAAGAAGCAGCTGCCGGTGCAGAGCAGCGAGCACTGACAGAACGTTGAATGGCCTCATCTGTTTACTGAAGTTTACGTTGGTGATCTTATTAATGCATTAATATCTTGTCTACTGTCGAAAAACAAGTCATAAATAAAAAATAGCACATATACATTCTTGGAAGAAAGCTGTTACGCATGGGTTAAACACGTTATTCCTTCTTTTTCAGCGACACAGCCAACATAACTCTCGGGTTTCTGGCCAGCTCCTCTTCCAAGCTGCCCTGCCGGCTCCAGCGTCATTCCGCGGTCCTCACAAATTCATCCATGATCTCCCCAGACGATCCGAAATGTTGGACTATTATCGGCTCAAATCCAGCTCTCAGCAGATTGGCCATCTTGCTCCGGGAGATCAGCGTGCTTTCCACATTGCTTGCAGGCTCATGCACTTGCATCTCCCTTATTGAAAAAGAACCCTCTGCCTGAATGATCTCCCTCAGCTCTTCGTCGGAAGGTCCGTATATCGGTATGTAGAAAGTATCAAACTTCACTCTGTTAATCATGCCCTGTCAATTTATTCAGAAGCTCAAGATGTCACGTACACAACCTTATTATCTAAAAAGGGTTTCCTCCGTTTTATATTCCAAAGCAACCAACACCGAACACATAGCATTGCTGGGGCGAGCAGCACATCAAGCCCAAAAGAGAAAGAAGAAGAAACAAATGCCAACAACGACAGCTCGACAAAGCGCTGATGACCCGCCACCGCTGCGCCCTCCGGAAACAAACCACCACAGCCCAAGGCTCCGATCCGCCGCGTACCAAGCAGCACCTCCAAGAAGGGATGCGACGCCGACGTCCCGCTACCCGCTCCATTCTGTATAAAAGGAGTATTCTATTTGTCTGCTGCCCGGACGTGTCCTAGGGTTTCCCCCGGCACGCGAAGGGAAGTGGGGGATGGATACCACCGACACCCTCCAGGAAGGAATGGTGGCACCCGCCGGTGTCACCGCATCGGAGCCGGACGAACCGGCAAGGATTTCTCCCGCACTCCAAACCCCACCGCCCAACCGGAGCCGACCAGCCAAACCACCGCCCAACACCATGCGCCATCGCGGTTGTGCCGCCACCCACGTTGTCTCACTCCGAACACCAACACGAGGCCAAGAAGACCGGAGAGGAGTGCCAAGCGACGGGAGCAGCAGCACCGAAGCCGAGCGGGAGGGAACCACCTCCACCGCCGTCATGCGAGAGGACCGCGCCTCCGGCACTGTCGCTATCGCCGTCCGGACACGGCAGGAGGGCAAACCAGGCCACCCCTAGCGCGGCCAGGCCCGAAACGGGCCCGCTAAGCCCCGCCGGCCACGCTGCAACAGGCCGGCATCGGCGCCGCCAGCACCCAGCCACTCCCCCGCCTCCCGGAAGTCACGCCGGAGACCCGCCCCACCGCCGGCCCGCCCTGGCCCAGTTGGGGCCCGAAGGGCCCAGATCTAGGCTGAGCAGCCGCCGCCAGGTCGCGCCGCCACGCCACCCCGCCGCCAACGACGATGCCGCCGCCCAGCCGCCCGCCCGCGCCGCGCCAGGGAACCCTGCCGCCACCCGGACCGTCGCCGCCTAGGAGCACCCCCCGGTGCAGGTCCGTCCCGCGCCGGAGAGCCACCGCGAGGGGAAGGTCAGGGGCCGCCGCCACCAGCGTCCCCAGGGCCAGGCCGACCGCGGGCGCCGGCGCCGGCGGCGGGGAGGGAGGGGAGAGGGGGGGCTGGTGGAAGGGGAGGCCGACGCGCGACTGGTCGCCCGCGGGGGCGACGCGGTCACGAGAGGGAGAAGGGGGGATCAGTACCTTCGGATTGGAATAAGTGGATTGATACGTCTCCGTCGTATCTACTTTTCCAAACACTTTTGCTCTTGTTTTGGCCCTAATTTGCATGATTTGAATGGAATTAACCCGGACTGACGTTGTTTTCAGCAGAATTGTCATGATGTTGTTTTTGTGCAGAAAATCAAAGTTCTTGGAATTGGATGAAACTTTCTGGAGATTTTTCATTGAATATATAAAAAATACTGGCATCAAGAACTACTGGAGGGGGGCCACCCAGTGCCCACGAGGTACCAGGGCGCGCCACCCCCCCCCCCCCCAGGCGCGCCCTGGTACCTCGTGGGGCCCACGTGGCTCCGTTTGACCTATTTCCAACGCTATAAATTCAGTTTTCCAGAGAAAAAAATAAGAGAGGAAGTTTTATTACGTTTCACGATACAGAGCCGCCGCCACCTCCTGTTCTTCATCGGGAGGCCAAATCTGGAGTCCGTTCAGGACTCTGGAGAGGGGGATCTTCCGGCATCGTCATCATCAACCATCCTTCATCACCAATTTCATGATGCTCACCGCCGGTAGTGAGTAATTCCTTCGTAGGCTTGCTGGACGGTGATGAGTTGGATGAGATTTATCATGTAATCGAGTTAGTTTTGTTGGGGCTTGATCCCTAGTACCCACTATGTTCTGAGATTGATGTTGCTATGACTTTGTTATGCTTAATGCTTGTCACTAGGGCCCGAGTGCCATGATTCCAGATCTGAACCCTTTATGTTTTCATCAATATATTTGTGTTCTTGATCCGATCTTGCAAGTTGTATGCACCTGCTATGTGTTATGATCCGCATACCCCAAGGTGACAATAATTGGGATTCTTTCCGGTGATTGCCGTAGTTTGAGGAGTTCATGTATTCACTAAGTGTTAATGCTTTGTACCGGTTCTCTATTAAAAGGAGGCCTTAATATCCCTTAGTTTCCTTATGGATCCCGCTGCCACGGAAGGGTAGGACAAAAGATGTCATGCAAGTTCTTATCGCAAGCACGTATGACTATATACGGAATACATGCCTACATTACATTGATGAATTGGAACTAGTTCTGTGTCGCCCTAGGTTATAACTATTACATGATGAATGTTATCCAACGAATATCACCGATCCAATGCCTACGAGCTTTTCATATATTGAATCTTGCTAAATTACTACTGCTACTGCTGTTACCGTTACTGCTGCTATTACAATTACTACTGCTACTGCTGTTACCGTTACTGCTACTGTTACTATTATTTCTACTGCTATCAAACTATCATACTACTGTGCTACTGATCACTCTGCTGCAGATATTTAGTTTCCAGGTGTGGTTGAATTGACAACTCAACTGCTAATACTTGCGAATATTCTTTGGCTCCCCGTGTGTCGAATCAATAAATTTGGGTTGAATACTCTACCCTCGAAAACTGTTGCGATCCCCTATACTTGTGGGTTATCAAGACCTTTTTCTGGCGCCGTTGTCCGGGAGCATAGCTTTATTTGCTAAGTCACTTGGGATTTATATCTGTTGATCACTATGAAGAATCTGAAGGATACCAGAACCAAGATTGTTCCCTCTAAGACGAGGGGAGGTAAGGAACTGCCATCTAGCTCTGCACTTGATTCACCTTCTGTTTTGATTAAACTTGCAACACCACAACATGCTATTAATCCTGATGTGTCGCAAGTTATTGATGATACCACTTCTTCTATGAATGATACTCATGATGATGCTAGTACTATGCTTGAGAATGCTGTGCCACTTGGTGAATTTCTTACTGAACAAATTGCTAAAGCCAAAGAAATTGAAAATGCTGAAACTCCTGAGAATGATGATTCACCTGTTATGCCTAGCTCTCCTACTAGAGTTGAAACACCTGATGAACAATGTTTTGATAGGGAGACCGCTAGAGCCATTCTTGCTTGCAATGATAGATATGAAGTTATAAAATTAATTGCTGATATGAAAGAAAAATCTATGAGAGAGAAAATGAAATATGATCCTAAATTTGCAACCTCTCCCATATTTGTTACTGATAAGGATTATGAATTCTCTGTTGATCCGGAATTGATTAAGTTGGTAGAATCTGATCCTTTCCATGGATATGAAACTGAAACCGTTGTGGCACATCTTACTAAATTAAATGATATAGCCACCCTGTTTACTCATGAGGAAAAAATCCGCCACTATTATATTCTTAAGTTGTTTCCTTTCTCATTAAAGGGTGATGCTAAAGATTGGTATAATACTCTTGCTCATGGATGTGTGCGTAGTCCCCAGGATATGATTTACTACTTCTCTGAAAAATATTTTCCTGCTCATAAGAAACAAGCTGCCTTACAGGAAATATTTAATTTTGTGCAAATTGAAGAAGAGAGTCTCCCACAAGCTTGGGGGAGGCTTCTCCAATTACTTAACGCTTTGCCTGATCATCCTCTCAAGAAAAATGAAATACTTGATATCTTCTATAATGGACTAACTGATGCTTCTAGGGGTTACCTAGATAGTTGTGCGAGTTGTGTTTTCAGGGAAAGGACTATTGAACAAGCCGAGGAATTATCGAATAATATATTGAAGAATGATAATGATTGGACACTTCCTGAACCACCGCCTAAACCCACTCCGAAGAAGAGGGGTATCTTATATCTCAGTCCAGAAGATATGCAAGAAGCAAAGAAATGTCAGAAAGAGAAAGGTATTAAAGCTGAGGATGTTAAGAATTTACCACCTATTGAAGAGATACATGGTCTTGACAAACCGACACAGGTAGTAGAGGTAAATTCTCTTATAAAGTTTGATGAAAGTGATATTCCGTATAACAAACCTCCTAGTCAATGCTTGTATGAATTCGAAAATTATATTATGAAGCAAGATCATTTTAATGCAAACGTTATGAAACAATTGAAACGAAACTCTTATATGATTGATCGCCTGAGTGACTTGTTATTTAGAATTGCTAATGACGTTAAAGGTGTTAGTAAACATGCATCTATGGTTCAAACTCAATTAGAACAAGTTGCCAAATCTCAAAGTGAATTGCTTAATGAAATGAACAACAATATGAATGATCATGTTGTTAGAGTAATGACTAGAGGAGGAAGAATGACTCAGGAGCCACTATATCCTGAAGGTCACCCAAAAAGAATTGAACAGGACTCTCAAAGAATTAATGTTGATGCACCTAGTCCTTATAAAAAGAAAAAGAAAAAGAAAAATGATAGGACTTTGCATACTTCTAGTGAACCCGAGGTAGAAAAACCCTTGGAGGATAGTAATGATGTTTCTATCTCTGATGCTGAAACACAATCCGGTAATGAACAACCACTTGATGATAATAATAATGATGATGTTCATATGGATACCCAACCAGATAATGATAAAGAACTTGATAATGATGTTGAAATTGAACCTGAAGTTGATCTTGATAACCCATCTACTAAAAATAAACGTTATGATAAAAAAGATTTCGTTGCTAGAAAACATGGTAAAGAAAGAGAACCATGGGTCCAAAAACCCATGCCCTTTCCTCCTAAACCATGTAAGAAAAAAGATGAGGAAGAATTTGAACGCTTTGCTGAAATGCTTAGGCCAGTCTTTTTGCATACTCGTTTAACTGATATTATAAATATGCCTCCTTATGCTAAATATATGAAAGACATTGTCACAAATAAAAGAAAGATACCTGAAGCTGAAATTTCCACCATGCTTGCAAATTATTATTTTAAGGATGGAGTGCCTAAGAAATTAGGAGATCCAGGAATACCAACTATACCATGCTCCATTAAGAAAAATTATGTCAAAACTGCTTTGTGTGATTTAGGAGCTGGTGTTAGTGTCATGCCTTTCTCCTTATATAAAAGACTTGATTTGAATAAACTCACTCCCACCGAAATATCATTGCAAATGGCTGGCAAATCAACTGCCATACCTATTCTAACAGACTTTGTTATACTTGATATGCCCGAGGATGACAACATGTCAATTATCCTTGGTAGACCCTTTCTGAATACTGCAGGGGCTGTTATTGATTACAACAAAAGCAAAGTCACTTTTCATATCAATGGTAATGAACATACGGTGCACTTTCCAAAGAAACAATTTCAAGTGAATGGTATTCATATTATTGAAAAGACTCCGACAATTACTATTGGGAGTTTCCAAATTCCTCTTCCTACTGTTAAAAAGAGATATAAAACTTTTATTGTTGGGGAGATGCATATCCCCGTTGAGGTAACTTAGTGTTATACGAAAGTTCTTCGGTTTCATGTCACTCGAAAATGGTTTGTTAATAAGACCTGATCAACCTTATTAATGGATTCTTCTTGAGAGGCATGTAGTCGATGAATTTAGTATGCACAGCCTTCTGTGCCCACTCTTAGTTTGATGTTATTTTTATTAAAATATAATAAAATGCCATGATTACTCTGTTTTCTGAATTACCCGTGCAATAAAAAAAATGCCCAAAAATAAAAGTGCTCAGAATGCAATAAACTTTTAACATGATTTTTTATTGATTATTTAAGAATTTTTGGTATAAAAATCATATCAGGGGGGTGCCCCAGGTGCCCACGAGGCACCAGGGCGCGCCACCCCCCTAGCGCACCCTGCTACCTCGTGGGCCCCACAGAGGCCCCCTCACTTATTCCTTTAGCTCACTTCGTCTCCTACCTCTAGAAAAAATTCCTGGTAGCTCTCTCTCTCTCGTGTTCTTGCTCACAACACTGAAATTTTCGATCTCTTTGCTCGGAGCTCCGTTTCCGAAACTGTTTTGGGGAATTGCTCCTTGGTATGTGACTCCTCCATTGCTCCAATTAGTTTTTGTTTTAGTGGATTATATCTTGCATAATTAGCTACTGTTGGTGCTACAGAAATTGAGCTTGCATGTTGAATCCTTTGAGTTCCAAGTAGTTTGAATGCTTGATATAGCCTCTAGACATCCATATGAGTAGTTGCTATCAATCTTGTGAAGTTTTATTGATATCATTTTGTGGTCCAAAAATTTTCAGAAATTTGTTCATAGGACAATGAGTTTTTTTCGGAGGAGTTCCTCGATGTGGAACGCCAAGGGAGTCCTTGGGGAGTCCTCGGACAATGACCTCAACCTCCCGCGTAGGACGGAGGTCCGGCCGTGTGAATGGCCGCACAACCCCTTCATGAACGAAGCCGGATTCTATCAAGAGTTCACGCAATTCATTGCAAATGCCGGACTGACCGACTTCCTCGCAGATGAGTGTGAACAGTACCACATCCTTACAAACTGCTTTGTGCAAAACTTTCACTTTCTGAATAGGCTCGAACCCCCTGAGGTGCGTTTTGATTTATATGCTGAACATCATCAGATACCTCTAACTGAATTTTGTGAAATATGTTTGATTCCCTCTGAGGGGGAAATCAGAGAGCCTCGACCGGAGGAGTTTGAGGGTTTCCTCCGCACCTTGACTGTGGGAGAGGAAAGGGGTGTGTCGAAAGCTCGAGCCACTAGCTTGCAGTTTCCCTCTGTTCATTACTTTGCTCTATTCTTAGGGAAATGTTTGCTTGCTAGGGAGCAAGGTAGTGCGCTAGCTGCACCTGACTGGACCATTTTACGCCGTACATTGCATAATGATTACACTTATAGCCTTGGAGCTATCGTTGCACGCCGCTTGCACACTAATAGGACTAGGGGTAAGATTCATGGCGGTATTTATGCTACTCGCTTAGCGACACGTTTTAATGTTAACATACGCCCTCATGATTATCGATTGCCCAGAGTTTACTTAGATCACCAGTCCATGATTGACCACCATTTTATTGATGATCCCGAGCCCCCTCACAACATTCGTTATAACTTAGTTTTTAGCGAGAATACTCATGATATTATTCCGTTGCCTGCACCTGCTTTGTTTGATTCTTATGCCAGGAACGGATATACCGTGATGCCACTGGACATCGCCGATTATCGGAGCGCCTTAGCGGCGGCAGAGGAGGAGCCCCAAGACTGGGACGCTCGGGTGCCGCCTCCTCAGGAGTTTCACATGGGCCCGGAAGGCTACTACAGATGGCCGTAGACCAAGCTAGGCAAAAGCCTAAGCTTGGGGGAGTACGTATTTCTCACCGACATTACATTCATGCTCACACATTTTACTCCAGTTGTCGGTGTTCATACTTTTTCATTGTATAATCCATGTTAGTTATATTTTCTCGCCTTCTTTTTCTGTGTTTGAAAAACTTTGAGAAAATCCAAAAACATTCCTCATTTCTTTTCAGTTTATCTTTCCAGTTTAATTAGCTGTAGTTTCGTGATAGTAAAAGAAAACCCAAAAAGATTTCCCGTTTCTTCTTTTGCTTGTTGGGAGTTTTCCCGTGTAAATAGTTTTCTTCTCTCGTTTTTTGTTTTCTTCTTTAATTTGTTTTCTTCAGAAAACTAAAAACTCCAAAAATATTTCAGTTTGTTTCTCTGAATTTCTTTTCTTTTGTTGAGTCATTGCAAGGAGAAGACCACGATGAAAATGATGAGTGGCTTTCATATGCATTATTGTTGATTTAACAAAGAGCCCATCTTACCTTGTCTTCTCCTTTGAATAAAATGCTTGCAGATTTCAGCTTAGTCCACGACACACTTGCACTATTATTATTTTTATATCATTCGGTCGTGCAAGTGAAAGGCAATAATGACGATGATTTGATGAAGTGACTGTGGCAAGGAAAGGCGGGTATGAACTCAATTTGTTCTTTGTTTTTGTAAATATGTTTAACTCAGTATCCATGATTCAGCATATTATGATTAAGCATGTTTGTGATGACAATTAGAGATTATAGTTGCTCATACCATGCCTAAGTAGCTAGGAGTGGATAATGATTTATCTTGAGTGTCAACATGCATTAAAATGTTCATGATGTAGTATGATGATACGGTATCCTCCTCTGAATGTTTCATGTGGCTTGACTTGGCACATGTTCACGCATGTAGTTGAATCAAAACCAACATAGCCTCCACGATATTTATGTTCATGGTGTTTATATCCTACGCATGCTAGTATTCAATGTTGATTATTCATAATGCATGGTTATGACCGTTTTCGCTCTCTAGCTGGTCGCTTCTCAACCTATTTGCTAGCCTCCGCCTGTACTAAGCGGGAATGCTGCTTGTGCATCAAAACCTTTAAACCAAAGTTATTCTAGATGAGTCCACTATATCTACCTATATGCAGTATTATCTTGCCGTCCTAAGTAAATTTGCATGTGCCAACTCTAATATTCAAACGAACATCTGTTTTGTGTGCCCGTACCGCTCATGGAGCGACAGGGGGCGGTCAGTATCTTCCATGCTAAGCGGGTTATTCTCATGATGAGTGTTTACTCACTTGTCCTTGCACGAGAGGGGCTGGTAATCGGGATGCCCAGTCCCATCATTAAAAAAGCAAAATAATAAAACAAACTCCCCCGGAAAGTTGTTAGTATGGAGGGCACCCGAGGATTTGGCTAGCCATGGCTTGTGATTGATGGTGGAGGGGGAGTAAACTTTACTTTACCGCTTGGGAACCGCCGCTAATGTGTTTAGCATGGAAGATATTGAAAACTCTTCGTCGTGACGTTGACAGCAAAGGCATACCTCCCAAAATTTATTTACCTCTGATTTAAGCTTCGAGCTCTGGCACCTCTGCAAATCCATGCTTCCCTCTGCGAAGGGCCTATCTATTTACTTTTATGTTATTTTACTTTTATTGTTGAGTCATCACCTTCTCAAACAAGCACCGGACCTGAGAGCACTATTGTCATTCTCATGCATTGTGTATAGTTAATGTTGTGTGCATCATGACTGGATCTCTTCTACCATGAATTACAATGTTTAGTCGCTGCTTGAACTTTGGAGGTGCTCTGCATTTATGTTTTGCGGTCTCAGAAAGGGCTAGCGAGATACCATGTTATCATATTATATCATGATTGTTTTGACAAAGTGTTGGCATTTGAGATATTTTATTATTGCTCGCTAGTTGATTATGCCATCGATATGAGTGAATATAAATTCTAAGAGTTATCATTTGCGTGGTTAGTCATAATCTTTGCTGAAAACTTGGACACTACTTAAGTATATATATAGACACAAGAACAAAAGAGTTTGTAAAAGTTTTTCTTTATCACTTTCAGTTTGTCAACTGAATTGCTTGAGGACAAGCAATGAGTTAAGCTTGGGGGAGTTGATACGTCTCCATCGTATCTACTTTTCCAAACACTTTTGCTCTTGTTTTGGCCCCTAATTTGCATGATTTGAATGGAACTAACCTGGACTGACGCTGTTTTCAGCAGAATTGCCATGATGTTGTTTTTGTGCAGAAAATCAAAGTTCTTGGAATTGGATGAAACTTTCTGGAGATTTTTCATTGAATATATAAAAAATACTGGCATCAAGAACTACTGGAGGGGGGGAGGGCACCCAGTGCCCACGAGGCACCAGGGCGCGCCACCCCCCCCCCCCAGGCGCGCCCTGGTACCTCGTGGGGCCCACGTGGCTCCGTTTGACCTATTTCCAACGCTATAAATTCAGTTTTCCAGAGAAAAAAATAAGAGAGGAAGTTTTATTACGTTTCATGATACGGAGCCGCCGCCACCTCTTGTTCTTCATCGGGAGGCCAAATCTGGAGTCCGTTCAGGACTCCGGAGAGGGGGATCTTCCGGCATCGTCATCATCAACCATCCTTCATCACCAATTTCATGATGCTCACCGCCGGTAGTGAGTAATTCCTTCGTAGGCTTGCTGGACGGTGATGAGTTGGATGAGATTTATCATGTAATCGAGTTAGTTTTGTTAGGGCTTGATCCCTAGTACCCACTATGTTCTGAGATTGATGTTGCTATGACTTTGTTATGCTTAATGCTTGTCACTAGGGCCCGAGTGCCATGATTCCAGATCTGAACCCTTTATGTTTTCATCAATATATTTGTGTTCTTGATCCGATCTTGCAAGTTGTATGCACCTGCTATGTGTTATGATCCGCATACCCCAAGGTGACAATAATTGGGATTCTTTCCGGTGATTGCCGTAGTTTGAGGAGTTCATGTATTCACTAAGTGTTAATGCTTTGTTCCGGTTCTCTATTAAATGGAGGCCTTAATATCCCTTAGTTTCCTTATGGACCCCGCTGCCACGGAAGGGTAGGACAAAAGATGTCATGCAAGTTCTTATCGCAAGCACGTATGACTATATACGGAATACATGCCTACATTACATTGATGAATTGGAACTAGTTCTGTGTCGCCCTAGGTTATAACTGTTACATGATGAATGTTATCCAATGAATACCACCGATCCAATGCCTACGAGCTTTTCATATATTGAATCTTGCTAAATTACTACTGCTACTGTTGTTACCATTACTACTGCTATTACAATTAGTACTGCTACTGATGTTACCGTTACTGCTACTGTTACTATTATTGCTGCTGCTATCAAACTATCATACTACTGTGCTACTGATCACTCTGTTGCGGATATTTAGTTTCCAGGTGTGGTTGAATTGACAACTCAACTGCTAATACTTGCGAATATTCTTTGGCTCCCCTTGTGTCGAATCAATAAATTTGGGTTGAATACTCTACCCTCGAAAACTGTTGCGATCCCCTATACTTGTGGGTTATCATGGATCCTCCCTTCATCACGAGCTTCTACTGTTGGAAATATGCCCTAGAGGCAATAATAAATTGGTTATTATTATATTTCCTTGTTAATGATAATCGTTTATTATCCATGCTATAATTGTATTGATTGGAAACTCAAATACATGTGTGGGTACATAGACAACACTGTGTCCCTAGTAAGCCTCTAGTTGACTAGCTCGTTGATCAAAGATGGTTAAGGTTTCCTAGCCATTGACATGAGATGTCATTTGATAACGGGATCACATCATTAGGAGAATGATGTGATGGACAAGACCCAAACTGTAAACGTAGCATTTGATCGTGTCAGTTTATTGCTATTGTTTTCTGCATGTCAAGTATCTGTTCCTTTGACCATGAGATCATGCAACTCACTGACACCGGAGGAATACCTTGTGTGTATCAAACGTCGCAACGTAACTGGGTGACTATAAAGGTGCTCTACAGGTATCTCCGAGGGTGTCTGTTGGGTTGGCATGGATCAAGACTGGGATTTGTTACTCCGTATGACGGAGAGGTATCTCAGGGCCCACTCGGTAATACAACATCACAATGAGCCTTGCAAGCAATGTGACTAAAGTGTTAGCCACGAGATCTTGTATTACGGAACGAGTAAAGAGACTTGCCGGTAACGAGATTGAACTAGGTATAGTGATACCGACGATCGAATCTCGGGCAAGTAACATACCGAAGAACAAAGGGAACAGCATACGGGATTAACTGAATCCTTGACATAGAGGTTCGACCGATAAAGATCTTCGTAGAATATGTAGGAGCCAATATGGGCATCCAGGTCCCGCTATTGGTTATTGGCCGTAGAGGTGTCTCGGTCATGTCTACATAGTTCTCGAACCCGCAGGGTCTACACACTTAACGTTTGGTGACGATTAGTATAATTGAGTTATTATGTTGGTGACCGAAAGTTGTTCGGAGTCCCGGATAAGATCCCGGACATGACGAGGATCTCCGGAATAGTCCGGAGGTAAAGATTGATATATGTGATAATAGTGTTTTGATCTCCGGAAGAGTTCCGAAGTTCACCGGAAGGGGTTCCGGATGTTTACCGAAGTGTTCGGGTGCAGCAACACTTTATATGAGCCAAAGGGATAAAGCCCACGAGGTATTGGAAAGTGCAAAAGTAGTTTTGCTGCCGCGTAAGCGGTACTACCGCTTGGTGAAGCGGTACTACCGCCGGAGCGGTACTACCGCTTGTGTGAAGCGGTACTACCGCCCAAGCGGTACTACCGCTTGTGTGAAGCGGTACTACCGCTTGTGCGCGGCTGTGCACGGTTCGGCAGGGATCCGAGTTAGACTCTTTTCCTGCGGGCCAAACCGACCTTGTGCGGGCAAAACCGACCCGGAGGAGGCTTTTACTCCAAGTTTAGACCCCAAGGCTCAACATATAAATAGAGGGGCAGGGCTAGCACACGGGACACATCAGGATTTCCCAAGCCGTGTGCCGGCAACCCTAGCCCTCTAGTTCCTCCGTCATAATCTCCGTAGTGCTTGGCGAAGCCCTGCAGAGATTGTTCCTCACCACCATCACCACGCCGTCGTGCTGGAACTCAACCACTACTTCACCATCGCTCGCTGGATCGAGGAGGTGAAGGCGTCATCAAGCCGTACGTGTGTTGAACGCGGAGGTGCCGTCCGTTCGGCACTAGATCGGAAGGATCGTGATTGGATCGCGGGACGCTCGGCGATTTGGATCGCGAAGACGTTCGACTACATCAACCGCGTTTATTAACGCTTCCGCTTAGCGATCTACAAGGGTATGTAGATTCACTCTCCCTCTCGTAGATGCTCATCACCATGGATAGATCTTATGTGTGCGTAGGAAAATTTTTGTTTCCCATGCAACGTTCCCCAACAGTGGCATCATGAGCCAGGTCTATGCGTAGATGAGATCTCGAGTAGAACACAAACGAGTTGTGGGCGTGGATGTATACATATTGCTTGCCGTTACTAGTTGATGCTTGATTCCGCGGTATTGTGAGATGAAGCGGCCTGGACCGACATTACGCGTACGCTTACGCGAGACTGGTTTCACCGCTGCGTGCACTTGTTGCATAAAGGTGACTGGCAGGTGTCTGTCTCTCTCACTTTAGTTGAATCGGTTCAATGAAAAGGGTTCTTTTAGAAGATCAAAAAGCAATCACTACACCACGTTGTGGTTTTGCGTAGGTAAGAACGGTTCTTGCAAACCCGTAGCAGCCACGTAAAATTTGCAACAACAATTAGAGGACGTCTAACTTGTTTTTGCAGGGTATGTTGTGATGTGATATGGCCAATTACATGATGAGATATATGTGATGTATGAGATGATCATGTGTTGTATAGAATATCACGACTTGCATGTCGATGAGTACGGCAACTGGCAGGAGCCATAGAGTTGTCTTTAATTATTGTATGACCTGCGTGTCAATCATTAAGCGCTATGTAATGCTTTACTTTATCGCTAAACGTTAGCAATAGTCGTGGAAGCAACAGTCGGCGCGACAACCTTATGGCGACACGTTGATGGAGATCAAGATGATGGAGATCATGGTGTCATGCCGGTGACGATGGAGATCATGCCGGTGCTTTGGAGATGGAGATCAAAAGCACAAGTTCATGGCCATATCATGTCACTTATGATTTGCATGTGATGTTAATCCTTTTATGCATCTTATTTTGCTTAGGACGACGGTAGCATTATAAGGTGATCCCTCACTTAAATTTCAAGATAAATTGTGTTCTCCCCAAGTGTGCACCGTTGCGAAAGTTCGTCGTTTCGAGACACGCCGTGATGATCGGGTGTGATAGACTCTACGTTCGCATACAACGGGTGTAAGCCATGTTACACGTGCGGAACACTCGGGTTAAACTTGACGAGCCTAGCATGTACAGACATGGCCTCGGAACACAAGAGACCGAAAGGTCGAACATGAGTCATATAGTAGATATGATCAACATGAAGATGTTCACCATTGAAACCACCTCAACTCACGTGATGATCGGACTTGAGTTGGTGGATTTGGATCATGTTACACTCGAATGATCGGAGGGATGTCAATTTGAGTGGGAGTTTTTTAAATATGATTAACTAAACTCATTATCTAAGAACAATAGTCTAAGTTGTCTTTGCAGTATTTATGTTGTAGATCATGGCTCGCGCAGTAGCACCCCTGAATTTTAATGCGTTCCTAGAGAAAGCTAAGTTGAAAGATGATGGAAGTAACTTTGTGGACTGGGCCCGTAATCTAAGGATTATCCTTACGGCTTCCCAGAAGGCTTATGTCCTTGATGCACCGCTTGGTGATCCACCCGCTCCAGTTGAGTCTCTAGACGTTGTGAACGCCTGGCAGGCTCGTTCTGATGATTACTCAATAGTTCAATGTGCAATGTTGTATGGCTTAGAACCGGGACTTCAAAGACGTTTTGAACGTCATGGAGCATATGAGATGTTCCAGGAGTTGAAGTTTATCTTTCAGAAGAATGCCCGGATCGAGAGATATGAGATCTCCGATAAGTTCTATGCTTGCAAGATGGAGGAGAACGGGTCTATCAGTGATCACGTGCTCAGAATGTCTGGGTACTCCACCCGTCTGGCTGAGTTAGGGATGCCCCTTCCGCCAGAGGCTATCACTGACAGAGTTCTTCAATCATTGCCACCTAGCTACAAGAGCTTCGTGTTGAACTATAACATGCACGGGATGAACAAGTCAGTCGCCGAGCTGTTTGCGATGCTGAAAGCCGCTGAGTCTGAAATTCAGAAGGAGCATCAAGTGTTGATGGTCAATAAAACCACTAGTTTCAAGAAAAATGGCAAGGGTAAGAAGGGTAACTCCAAGCAGAGTGGCAAAGCAGTTGCTCCTCTCGTGAAGAAACCCAAGGCTGGACCCAAACCAGAAACTGTGTGTTTTCATTGCAAGGGAACTGGACACTGGAAGCGGAATTGCCCCAAGTATTTGGCTGACAAGAAGGCGACCAACAACAAACAAGGTATATATGATATACATGTTATTGATGTGTACCTTACCAACTCTCGTTGTAGTGCCTGGGTATTTGATACCGGTGCGGTTGCTCATATTTGCAACTCAAAACAGGAACTGCGGAATAGACGGAGGCTGGCAAAGGACGAAGTGACGATGCGCGTGGGAAATGGTTCCAAGGTTGATGTGATCGCCGTTGGCACGCTCGCTCTTCGATTACCGTCGGGATTAGTGATGAACCTAAATAAGTGTTATTTGGTGCCTGCGTTAAGCATGAACATTATATCTGGATCTTGTTTATTGCGAGACGGTTACTCATTTAAATCAGAGAATAATGGTTGTTCTATTTATATGAGTAATATCTTTTATGGTCATGCACCCAATGTGAGGGGTTTATTCTTGTTGAATCTCGATAATAATGATACACATGTTCATAACATTGATGCCAAAAGATATAGAATTGATAATGATAATACCACTTTCTTGTGGCACTGCCGTTTAGGTCATATTGGCGTAAAACGCATGAAGAAGCTCCATGCTGATGGACTTTTGGAGTCACTTGATTTTGAATCACTTGACACATGTGAGCCATGCCTCATGGGCAAGATGACTAAAACGCCGTTCTCTGGAACAATGGAACGGGCAAGTGACTTATTGGAAATCATACATACTGATGTGTGCGGTCCGATGAGTATTGAAGCGCGCAGTGGTTATCGTTACTTTCTCACCTTCACTGATGACTTAAGTAGATATGGGTATATTTACTTAATGAAACACAAGTCTGAAACATTTGAAAAGTTCAAACAATTTCAGAGTGAAGTTGAGAATCATCGTAACAAGAAGATTAAATTCCTACGATCTGATCGAGGAGGAGAATATCTGAGTTATGAGTTTGGCAGTCACTTAAGACAGTGTGGAATTGTTTCACAATTGACACCGCCTGGAACACCACAGCGTAATGGTGTGTCCGAACGTCGTAATCGAACTTTATTGGATATGGTGCGATCTATGATGTCTCTTGCCGATTTGCCACTATCGTTTTGGGGTTATGCATTAGAGACAGCTGCATTCACTTTAAATAGGGCACCATCGAAATCCGTTGAGACGACGCCATATGAACTTTGGTTTGGCAAGAAGCCAAAGCTGTCGTTTCTTAAAGTTTGGGGATGTGATGCTTATGTCAAAAAGCTTCAGCCTGAAAAGCTGGAACCCAAAGCGGAGAAATGCGTCTTCATAGGATACCCAAAAGAGACAGTTGGGTATACCTTCTACCTCAGATCCGAAGGCAAAGTGTTTGTCGCTAAAAACGGAACATTTCTTGAGAAAGAGTTTCTCTCGAAAGAATTGAGTGGGAGGAAGATAGAACTTGATGAGGTTATTGAACCTTTACTTCAACCTAAGAGTAGCGCAACGCAGAAAGTTGTTTCTGTCGAGCCTACATTAGCTGAAGAGGAAGTTAATGATGATGATCATGAAGCTTTGGATCAAGTTGCTATCGAACCTCGTAGGTCGACAAGGACGCGTACTGCTCCTGAGTGGTACGGCAACCCTGTCTTAGAGGTCATGTTGTTAAACAACGATGAACCTACGAGCTATGGAGAAGCGATGATGGGCCCGGATTCCGAGAAGTGGTTAGAGGCCATGAAATCCGAGATGGGATCCATGTATGAAAACAAAGTATGGACTTTGGAAGTATTACCTGAAGGGCGTAAGGCCATTCAGAACAAATGGATCTTTAAGAGGAAGACGGACGCGGACGGTAATGTCACCGTCTATAAAGCTCGACTTGTGGCAAAGGGTTTTTCACAAGTTCAAGGAGTTGACTACGATGAGACCTTCTCACCCGTAGCGATGCTTAAGTCCGTCAGAATCATGTTAGCAATAGCTGCCTTTTTCGATTATGAAATTTGGCAGATGGATGTCAAAACAGCGTTCCTTAACGGTTACCTTAAGGAAGAGTTGTATATGATGCAACCAGAAGGTTTTGTCGATCCAGAGAATGCTGACAAAGTTTGCAAACTCCAGCGATCCATTTATGGACTGGTGCAAGCATCTCGGAGTTGGAATCTTCGTTTTGATGATGTGATCAAAGCGTTCGAGTTTATACAAGTTTACGGAGAAGCTTGTATTTACAAGAAAGTGAGTGGGAGCTCTATAGCGTTTCTAATATTATATGTGGATAACATATTGCTGATTGGAAACAATATAGAAATGCTGGAAAGCGTAAAGGAATATTTGAACAAGAGTTTTTCAATGAAGGACCTAGGAGAAGCTGCTTTCATATTAGGCATCAAGATCTATAGAGATAGATCAAGACGCTTAATAGGACTTTCACAAAGCACATACCTTGATAAGATTTTGAAGAAGTTCAAAATGGATCAGTCCAAGAAGGGGTTCTTGCCTGTTTTGCAAGGTGTGAAGTTGAGTAAGACTCAATGCCCAGTGACTGCAGAAGATAGAGAAAAGATGAGTGTCATCCCCTATGCTTCGGCCATAGGCTCTATCATGTATGCAATGCTGTGCACAAGACCCGATGTCAGCCTTGCCATAAGTATGGTCGGAAGGTTTCGAAGTGATCCAGGAATGGAACACTGGACGGCGGTCAAGAATATCCTGAAGTACCTGAAAAGGACTAAGGACATGTTTCTCGTTTATGGAGGTGATCAAGAGCTCGTCGTAAAGGGTTACGTCGATGCAAGCTTTGACACTGATCCGGATGACTCTAAGTCGCAAACCGGATACGTATTTATTCTTAATGGGGGTGCGGTTAGCTGGTGCAGTTCCAAGCAAAGCGTGGTAGCAGATTCTACATGCGAAGCGGAGTACATCGCTGCCTCGGAGGCGGCGAAGGAAGGTGTCTGGATGAAGGAGTTCATGACAGATCTTGGAGTAGTGCCTAGTGCACTTAACCCAATGACTCTGTTTTGTGATAATACTGGTGCCATTGCTCTAGCCAAGGAACCAAGATTTCACAAGAGGACCAGACACATAAAGCGACGTTTCAATTCCATCCGCGATTACATCAAGGAGGACGACATAAATATTTGCAAAGTACACACGGATCTAAATGTTGCAGATCCGTTGACTAAACCTCTTCCAAGGGCTAAACATGAACAACACCAGAACTGCATGGGTGTTCGATTCATTACAATGTAAATCACATAGTGATGTGAACTAGATTATTGACTCTAGTGCAAGTGGGAGACTGTTGGAAATATGCCCTAGAGGCAATAATAAATTGGTTATTATTATATTTCCTTGTTAATGATAATCGTTTATTATCCATGCTATAATTGTATTGATTGGAAACTCAAATACATGTGTGGGTACATAGACAACACTGTGTCCCTAGTAAGCCTCTAGTTGACTAGCTCGTTGATCAAAGATGGTTAAGGTTTCCTAGCCATTGACATGAGATGTCATTTGATAACGGGATCACATCATTAGGAGAATGATGTGATGGACAAGACCCAAACTGTAAACGTAGCATTTGATCGTGTCAGTTTATTGCTATTGTTTTCTGCATGTCAAGTATCTGTTCCTTTGACCATGAGATCATGCAACTCACTGACACCGGAGGAATACCTTGTGTGTATCAAACGTCGCAACGTAACTGGGTGACTATAAAGGTGCTCTACAGGTATCTCCGAGGGTGTCTGTTGGGTTGGCATGGATCAAGACTGGGATTTGTTACTCCGTATGACGGAGAGGTATCTCAGGGCCCACTCGGTAATACAACATCACAATGAGCCTTGCAAGCAATGTGACTAAAGTGTTAGCCACGAGATCTTGTATTACGGAACGAGTAAAGAGACTTGCCGGTAACGAGATTGAACTAGGTATAGTGATACCGACGATCGAATCTCGGGCAAGTAACATACCGAAGAACAAAGGGAACAGCATACGGGATTAACTGAATCCTTGACATAGAGGTTCGACCGATAAAGATCTTCGTAGAATATGTAGGAGCCAATATGGGCATCCAGGTCCCGCTATTGGTTATTGGCCGTAGAGGTGTCTCGGTCATGTCTACATAGTTCTCGAACCCGCAGGGTCTACACACTTAACGTTTGGTGACGATTAGTATAATTGAGTTATTATGTTGGTGACCGAAAGTTGTTCGGAGTCCCGGATAAGATCCCGGACATGACGAGGATCTCCGGAATAGTCCGGAGGTAAAGATTGATATATGTGATAATAGTGTTTTGATCTCCGGAAGAGTTCCGAAGTTCACCGGAAGGGGTTCCGGATGTTTACCGAAGTGTTCGGGTGCAGCAACACTTTATATGAGCCAAAGGGATAAAGCCCACGAGGTATTGGAAAGTGCAAAAGTAGTTTTGCTGCCGCGTAAGCGGTACTACCGCTTGGTGAAGCGGTACTACCGCTTGTGTGAAGCGGTACTACCGCCCAAGCGGTACTACCGCTTGTGTGAAGCGGTACTACCGCTTGTGCGCGGCTGTGCACGGTTCGGCAGGGATCCGAGTTAGACTCTTTTCCTGCGGGCCAAACCGACCTTGTGCGGGCAAAACCGACCCGGAGGAGGCTTTTACTCCAAGTTTAGACCCCAAGGCTCAACATATAAATAGAGGGGCAGGGCTAGCACACGGGACACATCAGGATTTCCCAAGCCGTGTGCCGGCAACCCTAGCCCTCTAGTTCCTCCGTCATAATCTCCGTAGTGCTTGGCGAAGCCCTGCAGAGATTGTTCCTCACCACCATCACCACGCCGTCGTGCTGGAACTCAACCACTACTTCACCATCGCTCGCTGGATCGAGGAGGTGAAGGCGTCATCAAGCCGTACGTGTGTTGAACGCGGAGGTGCCGTCCGTTCGGCACTAGATCGGAAGGATCGTGATTGGATCGCGGGACGCTCGGCGATTTGGATCGCGAAGACGTTCGACTACATCAACCGCGTTTATTAACGCTTCCGCTTAGCGATCTACAAGGGTATGTAGATTCACTCTCCCTCTCGTAGATGCTCATCACCATGGATAGATCTTATGTGTGCGTAGGAAAATTTTTGTTTCCCATGCAACGTTCCCCAACATCTACAGCCTGCCCGAAACGCTCCACCATGAGATCGGCACTATCCAGGCACGTTTTTTCTGGGCCGACGATGGGGATAAGCAGAAGTACCATATGGTACGTTGG
The DNA here is from genome assembly GCA_039707655.1 of Elymus sibiricus. Taxonomy (NCBI): domain Eukaryota; kingdom Viridiplantae; phylum Streptophyta; class Magnoliopsida; order Poales; family Poaceae; genus Elymus; species Elymus sibiricus. The sequence goes on from CM077676.1 coordinate 181,908,894, forward strand.
CCAGACATCTGCAAGCCTCGGGACCAGGGTGGCCTCGGGATCTTGTCCTCCAAGCGCATGAACATTGCCCTCCTGACGCGCTGGCTTTGGCAGATCGTGAATGGTGAGGGTGGACTATGGCTACACAACATCCGGAACAAATACCTGCGTGGCCAACCTCTTGCCTTCTGTCAGCGGCAAGGGGGTTCCCAGTTCTGGCAGTCCGTCATCCAGTTGCTCCCTGTTCTCCGCATCGGGACCTCCATCACAGTTGAATCTGGGACGGCCACCCTGTTCTGGTTCGACCGGTGGGCTGGGGACTTTCCCTTCGTTGCCCGCTTCCCGGACCTGTTCTCTATCGCGGTGGAGCCTAGAGTCATCGTTGAGACGGCCCTTATTGACTTAGGGCGTCTCGCGTTCCGGCGGCCATTTGGGCCCCCGAAACTACTCGCCTGGAACGAGCTCCTAGAGGCCGTCGCGCTCCATGAACCGGATGATGTGTACACGACCTTATTTCATCTACCAATGGTAGAAATGAAACAAAAGTAACTAAATCAATGTACATTTGAGGCCATCTCAGTTAATATAAGAGCTACTGATTCCCAGGCATGAGAGAATCTGGCAGCAGGTTCTTCAGAGCACCTCCCCGCAAGGGAAACAACCGATCGGCCCCCTGCGACCAATTCTTTGGCTCTCGGCTCAAGGAAAAGCGTGAGATCTTTCTTGAACTGTCGTGCGTACGCTCCAATGACCACATCCCGTCTTTCTCGCCTGACAAGCTCGTAGATGTCGTATGCTGGGATCTTGTTCCTCCTCAGTTCGTCAGGAGCCTGTAGTCACCTCCAAAGTTAAATGTAGTATTGCGCAAGAGCGGATACGTGATGCAGCTCGGCCGTCGAGCCGTGTAAATTTCATACCTCGGAGAGCCTGTGAAGGCTGTTGGCTGAGCACACAAGATGCAAGGAGCCACTGGTGAAGAGCCTCCCATAGAACAACCCTGGTATAACACCGGTGACGACCGACTTGTGGCTTTGCTGGAACGCCACCAAGCTCTTCACCACCATGTTGAAGTCGTTGTCCGGAAGATCGTTGAGTAAGACGCAGACTTCTACCGGTGGCTGCTGGGAACGAAGACACTGACGGCGGACTGTAACATCCCCAGATCTTAACCCTGTCATTAAGCTAATTAAATTGACATGTCATCATGATCATCCTATTTAAATTGTATTTAGGAAATAATACAAATTCAAATTCCAAATTCAAATGCAAGTCAAATAATTATTTCTTCAAACAGCAAAACAAAAACGTTCATAATATTGCAAAAATTCCCAAAGCAATTATAAAAATAAAGCCAACATTGTTTAAATTCCCAAATTGACCATAACATCCAAAAACAGTGACTAAAACAGGCACTTTAATCCATTTGCATTTAATCAAAAATCTAGTGATTTCAAATATTACCCCAACCATTTTATATCAGTGCCAAATATTGCCTGGTATTTGTTGGGCCAAGTCTCATATTTTACAAAAGTCATTTTGTGGCCAAACATTTTGCAAACAGTAGGGTTTAGAGGAAAGTAGAAAAAGAAAAGAAAAGTCCTAACGCCTACTGTGCCTACGGGCCTAAGTCGAATAGTAGACGGCCCAGCCCATTACGCCGGCCTTCCCCTACCTCTTGCCGCGCCACTGCAAAGGCCGACGCGCGCCATGGCCACCGACACGCTCGCACGTCCATCGAGGGCCATGGATGGATAAGAGCATCCCCACGGCGCTCTTCCTCTCCCCCGAAACCCTAGACCCCCTCAGATCCCCCTCCTCGCCTCTCTCTCGCCCGATTCGCGCGCACCCGAGCGCATCCATAGCTGCGCCGCCGACGTAGCGCGGCCACCGAGCCCCTCCTGCCTCGCCGAGGTGTCCACCGGACTCGCCGCCGTCCGCTACTTCATCCGCGCCAACGAACGTGGGTCGGGGACCGCCACAGCGTCGTCCACGACCCCGTCTTCTTCCTCGACTCCGACGCGCTCCGGCGATGATTCCGGCGCCAGCGAGCCCTCCCCGAGCACACTAAGCTCATCTACAGGCTCCCCGTGAGCAGCTCTACCTTTCCCCTCAACTCTCTCTCTCTCGGTCGCCCTCTAGGTGCCATCCCCGACGTGGCCGAGCCCGCCACCGCGCAAGCTCATCGCCGGCGACCAAATGGTCACGGGCTCATGCCCATCGTCCTCACCGCGTCACGCAGACCCTCCCTAGCCGCTCCATTTGCACGTTTGCGCCGTGTCGCTGTTTCCGCCCGTGCCCGAATTCTGGCCGTTGCGCGCGAGCTCGCCGACGTCGCTCCGGCGCCTCTCCGGTGATGCCACCACCACCATAAGACGCGGCACACTCTCCTCGTTCGAACGCGACCTCTCGCGCGCTAAACGGGCCACTGTGGGCGATTTCCGACGCTGCCCCGCCGCTCGCTGCCGTGGATTCGGTCGCCGGAGTTACTCCGGCCGCCGGCTCCGACGTGGGCGCCTCTAAGCCCCACCCCCGAGTCGCTGACGCTGGGCCCCGCGGGCCTAGTTGACCGGTCAACGGTCGCCGCTGATCGCTGACTGGGCTGGCCCAGCCACTAACATGCGGGCCCCGCGCTAATTAAAACATTTTTATAAATAAATAATCTGTTAACTAATTTAATTACTAATTAGTCACTGACAACTGGGTCCTACCTGTTAATTAAACTAATAACTAAATTAACCTCTGTTAAGTTTAATCAGTCACTGACCAGTGGGACCCACTGGTCAGGTTTGACCCTGGCCAGCTAGGTTTGACCGATGACGTCACACTGACGTCATGATGACGTCACATATTACTGTTTTGGATAATTCGGATTTAAATATTAAAAGAATTCCAGAAAATGATTAAAACTTTGAAAAATCATATAAAATAAACCGTAACTCGGATGAAAATAATTTATATATGAAAAATGATCAGAAAAATATGACGAATCCGAGTATGTCATCTGCACGCATGTTAGAACCCTCTGCGTAGGACAACCTGTAACTTTTGGCCTATTTCTGATAGATGAATAGTGCATGACTTCGGTAAAATAATTCCAAATAAATTCCTAAAACATCTAAAATAGTTTGAGATGCAATATATCACCCCTACATATCAGTTAGGCATGTCATGCATAGTGATTGCATTTGAATGCTTGTATTTATCTGTTTCCTCCCTCTCTTCTCTCCGGTAGACCCCGAGACCGACATTGCCCCTGAGGACTGCTACTCCACCGAAGACCCCTCTTTTACCGCAGAGCTTCCAGGCAAGCAAAACCCCCTTGATCATTTCAATATCGCCCATTTTTTTCTCCCCCTTGCTTGCATTAGATTTTGCTACTGTAATTGATTGCTCCTATTCTGATGCATAGCCTAATTTTGTAACTGCTGTTGATTCCTTTCCTGTTGTCCTAAATGCTTAGTATAGGCTGGTTAGTGATCCTTCAATGGCCCCACACCCTTGTCCTTGTTGCCATGCTTTACCACCGGTGACTTGATCAATGAGATCGATGTTCAGAGACCGAACACAACACCGCACACCCCCTTAGTTGTACGACTCTGCAGAGCAATCATCGAGTGCCGAGGGTGATACCTCCTACCTCACTCCTCATGATATCTCTGTAGCATAGCTAGTCGGTTGTGGGTTACCGAGGGTGATTCCTCTTTCACCACCTCCGATGACGCCCTTGTCGTGCAACCCTTCAAGTGTGAATCCATCGAGGGTGATTCCTCCGGGTTCACCTTGACGGTAGCATCGAGTGGGAATCCATCGAGGGTGATTCCTCGGATTACCCCCCCCCCCTTGATGTTACGGACACACGGTTACCTTTAACTGTTGCCCCATGTACTGTTACTGCGGGACTGAAGGGGCAGGCGGTACCACCCCGGTAGAGGTGGACCTGAGTTCCCGACAGTCTCTTGAGAGTCGGGTTGACCAGGAGGGTACCCGCGAGATAATTACGAGGCGCGGCCGGGCAGGCAGAGACCGCCCTAGAGAGGGATGGGCCTGACCCTTGTTGCACTTCCTCGAGACGGGGTGACAGGAGCACTAATCGTCACCGCGAGCTCCCAATGCACTAACGGATTTGGGTATTTGATCTGAGTTGGCCACTGGCCTATACGCACTACCACCACGCGGGATAATGGTTTAATGGGGCCCTCGGCGCCATATGTATCAGCCGAAAGTTCTGCCAGACGTCCAGTTCAGCATTGTGGCCGGGTCGGGCTGGCGCCATCTAGGACACAGGTGGTGCCTGGGTTCACCCTGCACACAACGACCCGGAGTGCAAAGGGCGATGGGCCCAAGACCCCTGAGCACTTAGGATGTAGACCGGCGGGGACCTCTCTACTGAGCCTAGGTAGGACTACGTTGTGTCGATCAGCCGAGGCCGGGCATGACCTGGAAAAGTGTGTCCGGCCAGAGTTAATCGAGCGTGTTGGGTAACAGTAGTGCACCCCTGCAGGGAAGTTATCTATTCGAATAGTCGTGTCCACGGTAACAGGACGCTCAGTGTTGTATCCCGATCTACTACAACTTGAACTGGATACATGTTAATTAATATGTAAGCTCCAGGATCGCTTTCTCGCAGGGAGTCGAGGAAGGATCTCTAGGCTTTGCTACTACATGCTTGTTGCTTTATTATTTACTATTGCTAATCTGCACTCTTCTAATGCTGCAAGACGCTGAAGATGCTAGTCTTCGATAGGCTAGGCCTTCCCCTCTATTCTGGCATTGCTGCAGTCCAGTCCACAGATACAGTCCTTTCCCTTTGATACCGATGCATACTTAGCATAGTTCTGATGTAAGTCTTGCGAGTACTTTGGATGAGTACTCACGGTTGCTTTGCTACCTCTTTTTCCCCATACCCGATTGTTGCGACCAGATGACGGATCCCAGGAGCCAGCTGCTCCCGCCGACTACTACTACTACCCTACTGGTGGAGCCTACTTCTACGTGGATACCGACGGCCAGGAGTAGTTTAGGAAGCTCCCAGGCAGGAGGCCTTGCCTCTTTCGATCAGAGCCGTTGTTTGTTTTCGCCTTCTTAGGGCAACTTGTTTACTCTTTACATCTGTACCCAGATGTTGTTGCTTCCGCTAACGCTTGTTCTCAAGCTTATGTATTCGAGCCTTCGAGGCCCCTGGCTTGTAATATAAAGCTTGTATTATTTTATTTTGTGTCTAGAGTTGTGTTGTGATATCTTCCCGTGAGTCCCTGGGCTTGATCGTGTGCATTTGCGTGTATGATTAGTGCACGGTCGGGTCGGGGGCGTCACAAGCTGGTATCAGAGCCGACTGCGTGTAGGAACCCCCCCTTTCCAACTCCTTGGCCGAAGTTGAGTCTAGTCTTTAAAAAAATTGTTCTACTAATATGGCTGTGTGGCTTACGGGCTCACATCACCAATGGGTGGCATTAGGATCTTTTATTCCTCTCCTTTACTCTGGGACTCTGATCTCTCTTCTATTCGGGTTAAAAATTTTGCTAACTCTAATATTAGGTTCTCGTGCTCACATTCACCCGGAGAGCTGGATTGTCTGCAATTATTCCTTTCCATTGGTCTATTTAATCTGATAATCACATTTTCCTTTCCATTGGTCTGTTTAACCTTTCTTGTAATCTAGCTTTTATCTGAGCAGTGATAATTCCCTGTTTAAGCCAACACCCCCAAATGATTGTCCTCTGACGTGCCTTACTATCGTGACCATGCAAGATGTCACCACCCTTCCTACTTTTAACCCACACTACCCACAGTTCCACAGGATCGAAACCTGACTCTCCTGTACATGCTTGATCCGAAGATTCCCCTTATTCCACCTCTTAAATCTCGGGACGAGCTTTCTTGTAGTGGGGGAGATTTTGTAACATCCCCAGATCTTAACCCTGTCATTAAGCTAATTAAATTGCCATGTCATCATGATCATCCTATTTAAATTGCATTCAGGAAATAATACAAATTCAAATGCAATTCAAATAATTATTTCTTCAAACAGCAAAAAAAAATGTTCATAATATTGCAAAAATTCCCAAAGCAATTATAAAAATAAAGCCAACATTATTTAAATTCCCAAATTGACCATAACATCCAAAAACAGTGACTAAAACAGCCACTTTAATCCATTTACATTTAATAAAAAATCTAGTGATTTCAAATATTACCCCAACCATTTTATATCAATCCCAAATATTGCTTGATATTTGTTGGGCCAAGTCTCATATTTTACAAAAGTCATTTTGTGGCCAAACATTTTGCAAACAGTAGGGTTTAGAGGAAATTAGAAAAAGAAAAGGAAAAGTCCTAACGCCTACTGTGCCTACGGGCCTAAGTCGAATAGTAGACGGCCCAGCCCATTACGCCGGCCTTCCCCTACCTCTTGCCGCGCCACTGCAAAGGCCGACGCGCGCCATGGCCACCGACGCGCTCGCACGGCCATCGAGGGCCATGGATGGATAAGAGCATCCCCACGGTGCTCTCCCTCTCCCCCAAAACCCTAGACCCACTACTGGAATTTGGCAATTTGCCATCTGTCCCCTCTTTGCCTTCTGCCAGCAAAGAGGCCAATGGTAGACGGCAAAGAGGCCCGTGGGCCCCAGGGGGGCTCGGCGCTGGATAGGTCACCTCTTTGCTGTCTGCAGGCCCTTTGCCGTCTGCTAGCAGACGGCAAAGAACGGCCAGGCAGACGGCAAAGGAGGGATGCGGGGCCCACCAAAGCACGGCGTGGGCTAACCTAACGGCTGGCCTCTTTGCCGTCTGCTAGCAGACTGCAAAGGAGCGATGTGCCTTAACGGCTAGCCCGCGCACGCCCAGCCCCCACTACCCCACTCTCCTCCCCCGCACCCCTCTCTCGCTCGCTCCCTCCGCCGCCGCGCCCGTCGCCGCCGCCGGCCCGCCGCTCCGCCGCCCTTCGCAGCCGGCCCCCGCGCCCCGCCGCCCCTGCCCCCGCGCCCCGCCGCCCCTGCCCCCTGGCCCCGCGCTTCGCCGCCCCTGCCCGCGCGGTCCGCCGCCCCCTGCCCGGAGGCCTCCTCTCCACGCCGCCGGCCGCCCCCGCCCAGCGGCCTCCTCACCTTGCCGCCGGCAGCCCCCGGCCGCCCTGGAGCTTCACCCCCGCCCCTCGCCGCCGGCCGCCCCCGCCGCCCCCTGGTGAGTGCCCCACCCCCGTCTTTTTTTTGTTTTTTTTCTGTTAAATTAGTTAGTTAGTTTATTAGGTAGAAAAAACTTAGATAGAAAAGAAGAAAAGAAAAAACCTAGAAGAAAAAACCTAGAAGAAAAAAAAAAGAAGAAAAGAAGAAGGAAAAAAAGGAAAAAGGAAAAAGGAAAAGAAGAAAAAATAAGAAGAAGAAGAAGAAGAAGAAGAAGAAGGGGAGGAGCAGGAGGAGAAGAAAAAAGAAGAAGAAGAAGAAGAAGAAGAAGAAGAAGAAGAAGAAGAAGAAGAAGAAGAAGAAGAAGAAGAAGAAGAAGAAGAAGAAGAAGAAAGAGGAGAGGAGGAGAAGAAGAAGAAGAAAAAGGAAAGGAAGAAGAAGAAGAAGAAGAAGAAGAAGAAGAAGAAGAAGAAGAAGAAGAGGAGGAGGAGGAGGAGAAGAAAAAAGAAGAAGAAGAAGAAGAAGAAGAAGAAGAAGAAGAAGAAGAAGAAGAAGAAGAAGAAAAGGAAGAAGAGGAAGAAGAAGAAAAGGAAAAAGAGGGAAAAAAAAGAAGAAGAGGAACAAGAAGAAAACGACACCCCGACACCGACACGACACCCCGACCCCGACACGACACCCCGACCCCGACACGAGACCCCGACACCCCGACCCCGACACGACACCCTGACCCCGACACGACACCCCGATACCCCGACACCCCGAGACCCCGACACCACGACACCCAGACACGACACCCCCGACACCCCGACCCAGACACGACACCCCAACACCCCGACCCTGACCCGGCACCCCGACACCCCGACACCCCGACACCACGACACCCAAACACGACACCCCCGACACCCCCGACCCCCGACACCTCTTCGGCCTCCTGTTGACCGAAAAGGTGCTCTTCTGCCTTCCAGAGGCCGACGGGGTCATATATTTGTGAATTATGAGTTAGGTCATATATTTTCTGATTTTGTTATGAAAAACATCATATATATTTGTGTTGATCGGGTGGATTTAAATGTGCAGTTGTTTCGTCGCTGCGAGGGTCTGGTGTTCGACGACCTCCCCGTGCGTTCGACGAGCTCCACCCCTGCGTTCGTGGGTGAGCACAAATGACATCTCCTCCTCCCCCCTTCATTTGCTCTGTTCCGGTCTTCATGCCGATGAAACTTGCTAGCTATAGGTGTCTTCAATCATCAGTATGCGTGACCACTATGCGTCTCCCGTTCGAAAGGGTTTCATCTATAAATATGCATGCATTTGCATATTTATAACCGTGATTCTTTCGAATTGTCCAACGCTATCCATGGACAGCCCGAGTATGTGTAGATTGGGTTCGTTTTCCCATATGCTCTGCTCCGGATCCGATGCAGAATTTCGTCAGTGCCTCCCTGTTGTTCTCCGGGTACACATCCTCTCTGCTTATTGCCGAGACGTGTATTAAGAGAACAGCGGGGAGGTGCTGCCGAAATTTTGCGTCGGATCCGGAGCAGAGCATGGGAAAACGAACCCAATCTACACATACTCGGGTGGGATTAGGACCTATCTTTACCTATTAGCGTCTAGGTTGCATGGACGTAATAAAACTGACAAACTCCATTAATTGATGAATATGGTTTGCTGAATTATGTATATATTTCTTGTGTGTCCAGTAGCTAGGCAAGATGAGTGATCGTGAGTGGATGTACACCGGTCACACTAGTCAGAAAGACATGACCGATGAATGGAAGACAAAAACCAAGGGGTTTGTGAGAGCAGCATTTGCAAATGGCCAGAGAAAAACCTGGTGCCCCTATGTCCGGTGCGACAACTTTCAAAAGAGGACAGAGGTTGAAATGGGTAAACACCTACAGAAGTGGGGTTTTACACCTGATTATACGGTGTGGACATTTCATGGTGAGTCTGCCCAACGTGCCAGAGCTGAGGTGGTTCGTCGTCGCACGGACAAGCATGGTACCGGGATCGAAGAGATGGTGCAAGACTTTGATGATGCTCGGGATTCGGACGATGAGATGGACGAATCTGCAAAGGCCTTCAATGATATGTTGGAGTCTTCAAAACGTCCTCTCCACAAGCACACTGAGCTTTGTCAGCTGGATGCCATCGCACAAGTAATGGCTCTGAAGGCTCAATTCAACTTGGGCAGAGAATGCTACGACGCGATGATGACACTATTTGGACGCTTTCTACCCAAAGGCCATGTAATGCCTGCAAACCTGTACCAGTCGGACAAAATCCTCCGTGTACTTAAGATGCCCTATGAGAAGATAGATGCCTGTGAGAATGGATGTGCCTTATTTAGGCTTGAGTATGCGGACTTGAACTATTGTCCCATTTGCAAGTCTTCCAGGTATGTTGTGGTAGACAACGGTATGGGTGAGAAGAGGCAGACCAAAATCGCCGTTAATGTTCTTCGGTATATGCCAATCATACCAAGACTTCAACGTCTTTTCATGGTCGAAGAGACGGCCAGACAGATGACATGGCACAAATTGGGCAAAAGAACCGAACTAGATGCAGATGGGAATCAGATGATGGTACACACATCGGATGCTTTTGCGTGGAAGAAGTTCGATGAATTACATGGGGATAAAGCGGCAGATCCAAGGCATCCTTGAGTCTGCATCGGTACGGATGGGTTCAATCCGTTTGGTATGACGGCAACCCAATGCAGTTGTTGGCCTGTATTTGTCATTCCACTCAATCTCCCCCCCCCCCCCGGACAGATTATGCAAAGAAAGAACATTTTCCCGACGTTGATAATTCCAGGGCCCAACTATCCGGGGAAGAATATGAATGTGTACATGCAGTCGCTTAAGGATGATTTGCAAGAAGCTTGGGATAATGGGTTCAAGACATACGACGCCGCTAGCAAACAAAACTTCATAATGCGTGTCTGGTACATGTACTCGATGCATGACTTGCCGGCGTATGCGCTATTCGTTGGCTGGTGTGTGCATGGAAGGTTCCCGTGCCCCACATGCAAGGCAGCTCTTCAGTTTCGTTGGCTGGAGGCGGGTCGCAAGTATTCTTGCTTCGACTTGCATAGACCGTTCCTGGATCCTCGCCATAAGTTCAGAAAAGACAAGAAGAACTTCATCAAAGGTAGAGTTTTGAAAAATTCAGCACCATCTGCGTTGACAAGCCAACAGATCCTGGATCAGTTAAACGCTCTCGAGCCTGATGCAGAGCGTCCAGGGTATTTCAAGGGGTATAATTCGGAACACGCCTGGACTCACAAGACATGCTTGTGCGATCTGCCTTACTTCAAAGACCTCCTTTGCCCACACAACATCGATGTGATGCACACTGAAAAGAATATCGCCGAGGCCCTTTTTGGTACATTGTTCGGCATAGAGGGGAAGTTAAAGGATAATCCTAAGGCTAGAGTCGATCAGGAGGCTCTATGTGATAGACCGTTACAAAACATGCGACAACCGAAAGGAAAGCAGAACTGGACGAAGCCAAAGGCCTGGTTCAATCTTGGAAGGCCAGCTATGAGGGAAATTATCTTGTGGGTGAAAATGCAGTTGATGTTCCCCGATGGGTATGCAGCGAATCTAAAGAGGGGAGCGAGTCTTGAAAAATTGAAAATATTTGGTCTCAAGAGTCATGATAGGCACATATGGCTTGAGCGGGTAATGCCGGTGATGTTGCGTGGCTTTATCCCTGAGGATGAATGGCTAGTACTAGCAGAGCTGAGCTATTTCTTCCGTGTTCTTTGTGCGAAAGAACTATCGCCTGGCTTGCTAGATGAAATGGAAGAGTTGGCGCCGGAGTTGATCTGCAAGTTAGAGAAGATCTTTCCATCGGGCTTCTTTAATCCAATGCAACATTTGATTTTGCATCTCCCGACCGAGGCAAGATTGGCGGGGCCCGTGCAGAATCGTTGGTGCTACGCAACTGAGAGGATGCAGAAGACGCTTCGAGCAAAATGTAAAAATAAACGTAGAATTGAAGCATCGATGGCCGAGGCATTCATTACTGAGGAGGCGGCAAACTTCGTGACAGCACACTACGAAGCCAAAAATCGTCATTTGCATAATCCGAAGCCTCGGTACAATGCTGGCGACCCTAAAAAAGGTGGATCCAACCTCAGCCTATTCAAAGGGAAGCTCGCACCAGCCGGTGCTTCAAAACCAGTAGGGTTGGATGTCGAAGAATGGCGGACCATTTCGTTGTATATCTTCAACAACCTAATAGAAGTGCGGCCGTACATCGAGTAAGTTCTCGGTACATTGTTTCGCAACTTCTAATTCCGTTGAACTGCTCTTATTCCCGGATATTTGATACAATCGATACGTCGCCAAATTCTCGGATGGAGCGGTGATCCAAAAGGATTCCATCGAAGAGTATGAGCTTCTGGCAAAGCATGGAGGCGGCTATCCCGGTTTCATCTCTTGGTTCAAACAAACGGTAATTTCCATTAGACCATTTCATTCCTTCCGTATTAAACTTGTAGGCTAATTCAGAGTCAATGGACGCCGAATTGAGACAAGTCGCTAATGGTTTTGACTATAAGGTCCGTTCATTTGACAAATACGACATCAACGGGTATCGCTTTCGTACCTTTGGCCAAGAGCTATCTATGGCCGACCGAAAGTCTACAAATTGTTGTGTCTCTGCTATCGGCGAAGGAGATACCGAGTATTATGGAAGAGTTTAAGCAATTTATGAACTTCTATTCTATGGTGAAAACCCACCGAATGTCGTAGTCTTCAAATGTTATTGGTTCCAGCCGAAGGAGACTAGAAGGACTCATGAACATTTAGGGCTAGTCGAAATCAAACAAAGCACTCATTTAGATGTTCCCGATGTCTATATTACGGCTCAACAGGCGACCCAAGTTTTCTATCTACCGTGGGCCTGCCAAACTGATCCAAATCTGAATGGTTGGGATGTCGTTTATGAAGTGCCGCCACGTGTTAGACCACCTCCCCCCAATGAAGAGGATTATGAACCTCACATTAACCCAGACACATATGAAGGAGAATTCTTCCAAGAAACACGTCTTTCCAAAAAACATTTCAAGAACCGCTCTACTTCACCCCAGAACATTGAAGTAGACAGCGACGGTGAATATGACTTCACCCCTGAGCCAGAACAAGAAGAGCCGGAAGAAGAAGAGGTTACTGCTGCGGATGACCTGTCAATGCTTGACCAATTACATAAAGGAGGCCTTCCACATGTTGATGCCGCTGAACCCGATGAGCACGTCATCCAAGATAGTGATGATGATGATGCATTTATTGATCCCGGAGCATATATAGACGATCAAGATTTCTATTAGTTCATGTCAGGTATTCAATTTTTATTATATACATATATATTAATAGTTCATGTCAGGTATTCAATTTTTATTATATACATATTATTGGTTCATGTTAGGTATTCAATTTTGATGATATATACATGATGATGATACACTTAAATTATATACATATTATTATTCACGTCAGGTATTCAATTTTTTTATGTTGTACTAATTTCGTTTACTCTTTGTCATGGCAGGTGTTGGAAGATGGTGGGCGCGGGTCGAGAGCGCTCCGCGGCTCCTTCTTCGTCGGTGCGTGGTGGGAGGGGTACTTCCATTCCAGCCCCGTCTCTCCGAAGAGCGTTGATTGACAGTCTGTAGACACCGGTGGGCGCTTCTTCGTCGGCGTCGTTGCCCACCGAGAGAGGAGGTCGGGGGAAGAAGAGAGCTAGTAGAGCTGGACGTGGCCGCGGGAGAGGTAGGCAGGCTGCTACGCCTTCCTCGCCGCCACCCCCAGCTGATTCACCCGAGCACAGGACTGCTAGGGTGGACGACCCGTCTGAGGTGGAGGCTACGCGGACTCCGGTCCACGAGCCTCGGGTCGACGAGCCTTCGACCCACGAGACTCCTGTCCCAGAGGCTTTGTCCCACGAGACTCCGGACCAGGGCAGGGATCAGGCTACGTCTCAGGAGACCCGATGGGATGCCTGGCCGGAGTCGAGTGGCCATGCTGATGGTGGCGGGGATCGGTTTTCTAATAGCGAGGGCGAGGTGGTTGAGGGGCGCACCGTCTACCAGCGTGGTAGTACACGGCTCCCGCCCGTGCCGGCGACCCGCGAGCAGAGGTGGTTCGTTAGGCCTGATGGGGAGAAGTAAGTGCATTTACTTTTTTTTAACCTTTTGCCTTCACGTTTCTTGAAATATCTAATGCGTTGGCCTTGTCATATTGCAGGGGTTGGCACCACGCCAAGGAAGTCTGCAGGCCCAACACTGTCCTTGGTGTGATTTGCCGGGAAAACTTCTCGGGGTTTGTCACGTTGCCCGGTGAGGGTCAGCTTTCATAGCTAGGATTGAGCTGGGAGCACTACTTGGCTGCCCCGGCCCCGCCGGAGGAGAGGATCGACGGTGTCTTGTGCACCACGAGGGCCGAGATGGTGCACAGAGAGTTTTGGGTAATTCATCCTTTACACAATTAAAAATCAACAATAGCTAGTTATTGTACTAATCAGTGTTGTCTCGTTTGATTGCAGACCTTCTACAGGTGTGAGGAGGGATACGAGGAGGCCGCAACACAGGTTATCGATGCCAAGTGCAAGCGCCTACTACAGAACTTACGGCACGAGGCTCGGCCGCAGGCTGTTCGAGACTACTACGCCTCGCATGGTATTAAGAAGGACAAGCCGTCGTGCCGCGAAAAGTTTCTGAAGGAGCAGTACATGCAGGTAATTACCTATTCTTAAGGCCTTTCACTTAGTTTTCTTGATTTGATTCGTAGGCGTAGCGCTCAAATTTCTCTTTACTGACTTAGGTGCCCCCGAGATGGTGTGCGGATAAGATGGATTGTTGGGAGGCGTTGGTGAATGAGTGGTGCTCAGACAAATGGCTAGCCGTCCACAACAATGCCAAGGACCGGCGTGCCAAAATGGTTGGTGTGCCACACCATCAAGGCAGCGCCAACTTATATCAGTTCGGGCAGAACTGGGTATGTGTTTTGCTTCATGATTCATGCAATTCATTCTTCATGCTAGCTTCAGGTATCTGAGCCCGCGTCATTTACTAATACTTTGTTCCTCTCTTTTAGGCGCGACACAATAACACGGAGGTGCCACAGGTGTACGACCTCTATGCCATGGCCCATACTGCAAAGTACAAGAAGGCCAAGGCATTCTCTGAGTCTGACCTCGATAATCCAGAGAACTTCACCAACATCTCCTCCCACCACAAGCTCGTGAGGTACAGAGAGGAGGGGAAGGCGAGGAAAGGGGAGGACTTTAACCCGAGCCAGCAGCCTATTGATCCAGAGCTGGTGATGATATCTGGTGGCGGGAGGCCCCATGGCTCGATAGCCATTGGAGATGGGCTGATACGTTGTCCTCGCACTCTCCCGGAGATCAAGTCGCGCCAAACGAGCTCCTGTCGTGAGATAAGGCCTCGTCCACGGCCACTGGAGCTCGCCATCGAGGTTAGTTATACGGACTCAGATACCTTTCATCTCCATTACATTGTGTGTGCGTCTGCTCAATGATTACAATGCTAACGAGGAGTGGTGTTGCAGGCTGCTATTCAGAAAGAGAGAGAGGCAACCAAGGAGCTTCTGGCGGAGAGGGACCGGCAGGCGGCGGAGAAGGAGCAGGAGTTGGAGGAGAGGACGGCCAAAATGTTGGAGGAGGAGAGGTCACGGAATGACATGGCGAACCGGGCCATGTACGAGCTCCTCGTGGTAAGTTTCTTCTGCATATTAGCCAAATCATGCACTTAATGTTCGTTTCATTACTAACTAATATGACTGACTCGTCAAAACCAAATGTGCAGTCTGTGTGCGAGAAGACCGGTCAGACCCCTCCGCCGATGCCAGTCATTGCTCCGGGGACCACGGTGAGTTTCATTTGAATGGTCATTAGTTACTAGTCTTAACATTTCAGTGTCATCATGCTAACGAGACATTGCAAATGATCTTTGGTGCAGCGTAACTCCAGACAAGCATCGCACGATCCTTCTCCAGGTGGTACCGGCATGAGCACCCCCGGTGCTTCAGCTCCGTGATGACGGTAAGTTTTCTCTAATGTTTTGCTTAACAAATGCATAATGACCTAGACTTAGCTTTATTTCCTCCAATATGCTTACCATAATGACCTAGACTTAGCTTATTTTCCTCCAAAATGACATAATAAGCTTACTTAGCTCCTAAATGATCCATTTTACCTAAGTTAGCTCTAAAATGACCTAAGTTAGCTCTAATATGCTAAGTTAGCTCTAATATGCTTAGTTACCTAGGTTTGCTCAATAATGACATATACTTAGCTTACTTATGTCAAAAATGGCATAATTAGCTTACTTAGGTCAAAAATGGCATAACAACCTTGGTAACCTCATAAATGTCATATACTTAGCTTATTTTCGTCCAAAATGACATAATAAGCTTACTTAGCTCCAAAATGATCCATTTTACCTAAGTTAGCTCCAAAATGACCTAAGTTAGCTCTAATATGCTTAGTTACCTAGGTTAGCTCAATAATGACCTATACTTAGCTTACTTATGTCAAAAATGGCATAATATGCTTAGTTAACTCAAAAATGGCATAATTACCTAGGTTAGCTCAATAATGACCTATACTTAGCTTATTGAGTTCATTTATGACATAAGTAGCTTACTTAGCTCATAAATGGCATGATAACCTTGCTAAGCTCATAAATGTCATATACTTAGCTTACTTACCTCATAAATGACATGATAACCTTGCTAAGCTCATAAATGTCATATACTTAGCTTACTTAGGTCAAAAATGGCATGATAACCTTGGTAAGCTCATAAATGTCATATACTTAGCTTACTTAGCTCATAAATGGCATGATAACCTTGGTAAGCTCGCATTGATGGAGTGCTTCTTTTTACTTTCTTATTCTTCTTCTTCTTCTTTTCTTCTTCTTCTTCTTCTTTTTCTTGTAGTCTTCTTCTTCTTCTTCTTCTTCTTCTTCTAGTCTTCTTCATCTTCTTCTAGTCTTCTTCTTCTAACTTTCTTATTTCCCATTTTGCAGATTTCATTCGCTTCACGGAAGCTTTCTTTGATGGAGTGCTTCTTTTTACTTTCCGTTTTGATTTTGTACCTTTGAACATATGTGGAACTTGCTATATGGATGAAACTATGTATGTGGAACTTGCTATGTATGTATGGATGGAACTATGTATGTATGGATGAAACTTATGTGTTGGATATCTCATATGTTTGCTGTGAAACTTGCCCTGTGAAATATATATATATATATATCATATATTTGCTGTGAAAATGCTTGGATATAAGAAAAAACAGAATAAAAAGAGGCAATGCAGGCTCTTTGCCGTCTGCCACCAACGGCAAAGGGCTCTTTGCCGTCTGCCGCAGACGGCAAAGTGGACACGTGGCAGCAACCTGTGCAACCTGGGAGCACTGGGGGCTGACCCATTTGGTCACTTTGCCATTTGTGGCAGACGGCAAAGGATGGTGTGGTTTGCCGTCTGTGACGGACGAGAAAGAGTGGCAGCGGCAGACGGCAAAGAGCGGGGAGGGTGACGGGTCTGATGACGTCATGAAGCAGACGGCAAAGGGGAGGGCACATTTGCCGTCAGCCGGCAGACGGCAAAGCCTCCCGTTAGCCACCTAACGTGGCTAATGTCTATCCTTTGCCGTCAACTTTCTTTGCCGTCTGCTGGCCCAGGAAAGCTGACGGCAAATGTCTTTGCCGTCCGCTGTGCGAAAACAGACGGCAAAGAAGCTCATTACCGTAACTTACAGTGCCGTCCATGTTTGCCGTCTGCGGCGGACGGCAAAGACCTTTGCCGTCAGCTTTATGGTCCTTTGCCGTCTGCCATGGCAGACGGCAAATCAGCTGATTCCTGTAGTGACCCCCTCAGATCCCCCTTCTCGCCTCTATCTCGCCCGATTCGCGTGCACCCGAGCGCATCCATAGCTGCGCCGCCGACGTAGCGTGGCCACCGAGCCCCTCCTGCCTCGCCGAGGTGTCCACCGGACTCGCCGCCGTCCGCTACTTCATCCGCGCCAACAAACGCGGGTCGGGGACCGCCACAGCGTCGTCCACGACCCCGTCTTCTTCCTCGACTCCGACGCGCTCCGGCGACGATTCCGGCGCCAGCGAGCCCTCCCCGAGCACACTAAGCTCATCTACAGGCTCCCCGTGAGCAGCTCTACCTTTCCCCTCAACTCTCTCTCTCTCTCTCGGTCGCCCTCTAGGTGCCATCCCCGACGTGGCCGAGCCCGCCACCGCGCGAGCTCGTCGCCGGCAACCTTCCGGCGACCAAATGGTCACGGGCTCGTGCCCATCGTCCTCACCACGTCGCGCAGACCCTCCCTAGCCGCTCCATTTGCACATTTGCGCACCGTGTCGCCGTTTCCGCCCGTGCACGAATTCCGGCCGTCGCGCGCGAGCTCGCCGACGTCGCTCCGGCGCGTCTCCGGTGATGCCACCACCACCATTAGACACGGCGCACTCTCCTCGTTCGAACGCGACCTCTCGCGCGCTAAACGGGCCACTGTGGGCGATTTCCGACGCTGCCCCGTCGCTCGCCGCCGTGGATACGGTCCCCGGAGTTACTCCGGCCACCGGCTCCGACGTGGCGCTAACGTGGGTGCCTCTGGGCCCCACCCTCGAGTCGCTGACGCTGGGCCCCGTGGGCCCAGTTGACCGGTCAATGGTCGCCGCTGACCGCTGACTGGGCTGGCCCAGCCACTGATATGTGGGCCCCGCGCTAATTAAAACATTTTTATAAATAAATAATCTGTTAATTAATTTAATTACTAATTAGTCACTGACAACTGGGTCCCACCTCTTAATTAACCTCTGTTAAGTTTAATCAGCCATTGACCAGTGGGACCCACTGGTCAGGTTTAACCCTGGCCAGCTGGATTTGACCGATGACGTCACCCTGACGTCATGATGACGTCACAAATTACTGTTTTGGATAATTCGGATTTAAATATTAAAACAATTCCAGAAAATGATTAAAACTTTGAAAAATCATATAAAATAAACCGTAACTCGGATGAAAATAATTTATATATGAAAAATGATCAGAA
Organism: Elymus sibiricus; assembly: GCA_039707655.1. Lineage (NCBI taxonomy): Eukaryota > Viridiplantae > Streptophyta > Magnoliopsida > Poales > Poaceae > Elymus > Elymus sibiricus. The sequence continues at coordinate 181,927,082 of CM077676.1, forward strand.
AAATATGACGAATCCGAATATGTCATCTGCATGCATGTTAGAACCCTCTGCGTAGGAGAACCTGTAACTTTTGGCCTATTTCTGATAGATGAATAGTGCATGACTTCGGTAAAATAATTCCAAATAAATTCTTACAACATCTAAAATAGTTTGAGATTCAATATATCACCCCTACATATCAGTTAGGCATGTCATGCATAGTGATTGCATTTGAATGCTTGTATTTATCTGTTTCCTCCCCCTCTTCTCTCCGGTAAACCCCGAGACCGACGTTGCCCCTGAGGACTGCTACTCCACCGAAGACCCCTCTTTTACCGCAGAGCTTCCAGGCAAGCAAAACCCCCTTGATCATTTCAATATCGCCCATTTATTTCTCCCCCTTGCTTGCATTAGATTTTGCTACTGTAATTGATTGCTCCTATTCTGATGCATAGCCTAATTTTGTAACTGCTGTTGATTCCTTACCTGTTGTCCTAGATGCTTAGTATAGACTGGTTAGTGATCCATTAATGGCCCCACACCCTTGTCCTTGTTGCCATGCTTTACCACCGGTGACTTGATCAATGAGATCGATGTTCAGAGACCGAACACAGCACCGCACACCCCCTTAGTTGTACGACTCTGCAGAGCTATCATCGAGTGCCGAGGGTGATACATCCTACTTCACTCCTGATGATATCTCTGTAGCATAGCTAGTCGGTTGTGGGTTACCGAGGGTGATTCCTCTTTCACCACCTCCGATGACGCCCTTGTCGTGCAACCCTTCAAGTGTGAATCCATCGAGGGTGATTCCTCCGGGTTCACCTTGACGGTAGCATCGAGTGGGAATCCATCGAGGGTGATTCCTCGGATTACCCCCCCCCCCCCTCCCTTGATGTTACGGACACACGGTTACCTTTAACTGTTGCCCCATGTACTGTTACTGCGGGTTTGAAGGGACAAGCGATACCACCCCGGTAGAGGTGGACCTGAGTTCCCGACAGTCTCTTGAGAGTCGGGTTGACCTGGAGGGTACCCGCGAGATAATTACGAGGCGCGGCCGGGCAGGCAGAGACCGCCCTAGAGAGGGATGGGCCTGACCCTTGTTGCACTTCCTCGAGACGGGGCGACAGGAGCACTGATCGTCACCGCGAGCTCCCAATGCACTAACGGATTTGGGTATTTGATCTGAGTTGGCCACTGGCCTATACACACTACCACCACGTGGGATAATGGTTTAATGGGGCCCTCGGCGCCATATGTATCAGCCGAAAGTTCTGCCAGACGTCCAGTTCAGCATTGTGGCCGGGTCGGGCCGGCGCCATCCAGGACAGAGGTGGTGCCTGGGTCCACCCTGCACACAACGACCCAGAGTGCAAAGGGCAATGGGCCCAAGACCCCTGAGCACTTAGGATGTAGACCGGCGGGGACCTCTCTACTGAGCCTACGTAGGACTACGTTGTGTCGATCAGCCGAGGCCAGGCATGACCCAGAAAAGTGTGTCCGGCCAGAGTTAATCGAGCGTGTTGGGTAACAGTAGTGCACCCCTACAGGGAAGTTATCTATTCGAATAGTCGTGTCCACGGTAACAGGACGCTCAGTGTTGTATCCCGATCTACTACAACTTGAACTGGATACATGTTAATTAATATGTAAGCTCCGGGATCGCTTTCTCGCTGGAAGTCGAGGAAGGATCTCTAGGCTTTGCTACTACATGCTTGTTGCTTTATTATTTACTATTGCTAATCTGCACTTTTCTAATGCTGCAAGACGCTGAAGATGCTAGTCTTCGATAGGCTTGGCCTTCCCCTCTATTCTGGTATTTCTGCAGTATAGTCCACAGATACAGTCCATTCCCTTTGATACCGATGCATACTTAGCATAGTTCTGATGTAAGTCTTGCGAGTACTTTGGATGAGTACACACGGTTGCTTTGCTACCTCTTTTTCCCCATACCCGATTGCTGCGACCAGATGATGGGTCCTAGGAGCCAGCTGCTCCCGCCGACTACTACTACTACCCTACTGGTGGAGCCTACTTCTACGTGGAGACAGACGACCAGGAGTAGTTTAGGAGGCTCCCAGGCAGGAGGCCTTACCTCTTTAGATCAGAGCCGTTGTTTGTTTTCGCCTTCTTAGGGTAACTTGTTTACTCTTTACATCTGTACCCAGATGTTGTTGCTTCCGCTAACGCTTGTTCTCGAGCTTATGTATTCGAGCCTTCGAGGCCCCTGGCTTGTAATATAAAGCTTGTATTATTTTATTTTGTGTCTAGAGTTGTGTTGTGATATCTTCCCGTGAGTCCCTGGGCTTGATCGTGTGCATTTGTGTGACACCCTGGTTTTTGGCAATTTTTTTCTTTTCGAAATCTTTCTGGCTTTATTTGCAATTTGGTTGGATTTTGAACCTTTTCAGTTGACTTTGGACTTATGAATTCCTCTCAGTGATCCAAAGCCCTCAGCATCTTGCCAAAATCTTGTCACTCACCATCTGGATCAATTTCCAATTATTCATCTTTCCCAAATATTCATTTTCTTCCTGTGGGAAAATCTGTCATCACTATGGGTTACAAAGCAACCTATAGTTCTGGTGATCAGAAAAATCCCAAATTAATCCCAGACCTTCTTGTCATCATCCAATCCCACAATCCTCAAAAACATTTCATGGTCCAGTATAAAATTTTGTCCAGAAAACTCCAATTGCTCTCTGGGCAGCACTGGCCATTTGTGAAGCAACTCCTATTTTCCCAACTCAGTTAATTCTCAGAAAATTCCCTGAGCTTCTAGGGAACCTATCTTTCCACAACATCCAAAAATATCATCTTGTCTAGTACAAATTTTCCCCACCAATATTCTGCCAAGTTTCTGTTCAGTTGGGACCACTGTGAAGGAAGTACCAGCTAGAGGGATCCAATTGAGCTGAAATTTTTATGGCATCTTCTCCTCACCAAATAACCCGGCCACACTAAAATTCAGCTCCAGGAGATCACTAAGATGAGTGCTACAAGCTCATCTAGGTTTCTGGTTCAGTACAACACTTGTACATGAACTATATTCAATTCTTGATGAAATCCTTTCAAACTTGGCCAGATTGGAGTCCTTCCAACATAGATCCTCCCAGACATCTCCACTAGCTCCATCTCCAGCTCATCTCTCCTCTAGATCTCTCTCAAGTTTTCTGTCAGAGACTGTAGCTGAAGCTACACTTCAACTCAGTCTGTATCTAGCCAAACCAAGTGAACAGAGGAGCTAAATGACCAAGGGAGAACACCCCAGACATGGTGCGCTGGACTTGGACAGCCTCGAGACATCACTTCCCGTGGTGAGCACGGGATTGGCATGCCAGTATGCGTGCTCTGCATCTCGCCGGCGATGGCCGAGGTCATTCCAGAGGACTCGTGTTGCCATTTGATGTCCTGAGGTGCCGACTTCGTCGCTGCCGTCCACGTACCCCTCTCTCGATCCTTTCCCTCGCCGGACACGTCCCCGGCGGCCGCCACGGCACACGCGCACTGTGCCGCCCGTGCGGGCACAGTGGCTGTGCGGAGCGTCTTCTTCCCCGCTAGCCGCCACCGACCGCCTAAACTCCTCTGAGCTCTCCTCTGCCCTCTCCCGTCTCGTCGCTCGCTCCCAGCCAGCCAGCTCAACGTCGCGACGACGGCGACATGACCCGAGCTCCGCCGTTCTAGAGAACTCCTCCCCCTGCTATAAATACTCCTCCCCAGCCTCTCCCGAGCTCCTCACCCCACTCCTTCGCCCTCCAATCGCCCTCCTGAGCAACGAGCCAAGGCCGAGAGACCCTCTGGCCTCACCTCTCGCCGGAGATCCGCCGCCACCCGAGCTCTGCCTCCCTGCCGTTCTACTCCTCCCCGAGCTCAACCAACTCCACCATCGAGCTCAGCTCGCTCCACTGACCTCGCCTGAGCTCTTCCCGAGTCGAATCGCTGCCAGAACCGCCATCTCCGACGACACCCGAGCGCCGCCGCCGCCAGAGAAGAAGGGGACGACGCCATCCGGCCACCTCTCGTCACCCTACTGGTACATGCGTGTTCGTCTCCAAGCGCTCGTTCCATCCCTGCTCTCTCCCGACCTCGCCGTCGACCGCATTGCCGACGACCGTCGCTGGAGTGCCGCTCTCTCTCTGTTCCCTCCCCCCCCTTTTAAATCTGACGAAGGGGCTCGCTTGTCAGTGGCACGCCGAAGCGGTAAGTGGAGGCGCCTCTCCACTTTACGCCTTCGACGTGGCCCCCTGTCAGTTTTTCTATTTTCTGTTTAATTCCAGAGTTGACCAGAAACTTTGACCGTCCATAACTTTTTATCCATAAGTCCAAATCAAGTGATTCTTTTTGCATCTGGTTTGTCTTGAGCTCCTCTATCTTCTGGCAAATTTTGGTATTTTTCTTTTGTCCACAGAATTTATGGTACCCAAAACAGTAGCATGTGACATTTTCAATTGCATTTTAAAAATATTTTCAGAGGGAAATACTTTTGGATTTGAAGCCCAGGAGTTTGTGGACAACCCAACAGAGCAAGGCAAGCCATGTCATCCATTGCATGAAGCATTTCAATAGTGTTGGTCATTTAATTGAATTTCATGCATTACTTTTGATATGTGATAATCCATAGTAATTTATTTAAATGCTTAGCTACTGCCATGTTAATTTTCTTGCAATTAAATACCCATAATGGTTAAATTCTTAACAACACTAAACTTAGTTGATTGATCAAGAGCCACCTACCCGGACTTTTCCGTGCAGCCACATTTGCCGGTATGGGACGGCCTTAACTTGGTCTAGCTTTGTGCTCTTTTATCGGTACCACCAAACTAGGGAGGGTTATGCGTGTGTGCTACCCTAATCAGGTAGACGACGATAATCCTGTGAGCCCAGTTGAGTTATTTTGCCGGCGTCCCCGTTTGGGACAGTTAGTGGCCACGACGGTGGCAGGTGTCACGGGGTGACACAGGGGCCACCCAGGACATGACCCTGGGAGGGTATGATTGTCGGTGGTACGATAGAGGGGTCACGGGTCTGGCAGGTTTCGTTGGAGCACCACCGGTCCACCCGAATGGGATCACAAGGCCAGGTACTCCATAGTGTGGGTAAAGTGCGCAACCTCTGCAGAGTGTAAAACCTATTCGAATAGCCGTGTCCACGGTATTGGACAGTCCGTTTAGGCCTCTCTAGGATGATCAACCGTGATAAAGATAATAATGATGGAAGAACTTGTCTTATGCTCGGGAGTGCCCTGTGGATTGTGAGCATTCCGAGGGTTGTGGGACAACCTAGATGAGAGTAAGTTGGTACTGGGTACCAGTAAGTAAGCAACCTAATCACTTAACTTGTTATTTGCCATGCTATTGTTTGCTGCATTGTTTTGGTTGCCATCAGCTTGCGAGTACATTCCAAGTACTCACCTGGCGTATCATGCCAGATGCAGGAGAAGCCGAGGACGGAGGTCCCAATGGTTCGTGCTACGCTAACTAGGCCGTGTCCACAGCAGTGTCCCTGTGGATGGAGTTTTCCGCGCTATGTTCCGCTACGCCGTAGTTCTACCCAGTAGTATCGAGGCCCTGCTATGTTCCATAAATAATGTCGATATTGTTATAGCACGTGCAGTGCTTCTGGCCTCGCTATCATGTAAATTACGAGCTTGTACTCGAGATATTTTAATAAAGTTCAGTTCAGTTCTGTTCCAAGTTGTTGAGTGTTTCCAGAAGACCCGATCTCTGGGTTGGAAACACTGGTAAACCGGTTCTCTGAGCCGGGTTGCCACAACGCTTGGTATCAGAGCCGCGCTGACTGTAGGACACCCTACTTAACCCTGCGCTAGAACCACGAGTAGTTTAGAGTCTTGGGATGTGTCTTGCTTGCTGCATCTGATTGTTGCATTTGATTGCTGCATTGCATGGCATGCATATAGTTTTTATTGCGCTAACCGCTGGTTTGATGAGTGTAAATGGCACCAGTTCCATACCACTACAATCATGAGCCGGCACCGTTCACTTTTCCAGTACTGCTTCGTAGCGTTTGGCTTTGGTTGTATCCCAACGGTGAAGACCCAGTGTTCCAGGTGTTCCGTGAGAAGCTTGCTGGTTCAGTATTCGAGTATCACGCGCAAGCCTTTCTCACTACGAGCTCAGATATTGGCAGCTACTCCCGTTCTTCTAAGGGCAGAACTGCTTCTACTCCAGAGTTGGCGATCCAGTTTGCTGCGATGGAGGCTCTCACTGACTTGCGCTTCCACGAGGTCGAGATGCAGCCTCATCCAGGTTTGTTTCACTACCCCACCCTATCGCCTACGACAGGGCGAGTCCTTTTCGCACCTGTTGATCCGGCGAGTGATCGTGCTACTGGTGTTTTACCTCGTTATCTAAACGCCAGTTACCGTATGATCACTTCTCTAGCCGAGGAGCTGACTTCTGCCCGTGAGGCACTTGCTGCTGTTGCGGCAGCACAGTCTCCTCCTCCACCTCCGTTTTCACCTATGAATACTCCACCCAATCCACCTTCCGACACTCCTTCTAGCTCGTTCGGACCACCAGGCTTTTTGTCTGATAGCCGACGTGAGACCCCGTCAGAGTGGGCCTCACTCCTAGCTACTCCAGCTGCTCCGATGTTGCGACGTCGTGCTTCTTCTCCTTCTGAGGGAGAACCTGCCCGTCAGCGTCGCCGTGTTTCCTTTGATCTGGAGGCCGAGGTGAACATCATCAGCTCAGATTCCGAGACAGGATCAGACGACGAGGAGTCTTCAGTGTACCAGTGTTCGTGCCACCGGCGTCACTAGAGCGGAGGCTTGAGTCTCAGTGCATGCATCATAGCATCCCTGCATATGTCAACTGCCGTATGAGCAATCTAGTCATGATCATTCCCCTACTAGCTTGTCATGTATGATGTTGGGTCGCCTTGTATAATTATGTTCTTCGCTTTATTTCTCTCGTTTTATTTGGCTCCTTTTCTGGTGTCATACTACCCTGCTTTTTCCCTTATGGATGTTGCTCATCGATTCGGTATTTGCAATGGGAACAAAATTTAGGATGAAGAGGTGTAGTACTCAAGGCGGCGATGGAACTCCCGTTCGTCGATCCGCTAGACAGGCAGGACAGCCACCAGAAGATTTACCACCTCCACCACCACAGTCACCTACCACTGATCAGATTATGAGGATGTTTGAAGAGAAAAGAAACCAAGATCTCATGGAATTTCTGAAAAGTATGCAGACTTTGGTGGGTCAGAACAACCACAATGGGACACACTCTAAGCTATCCGATTTTCAGCGGACAAAGCCACCTAGTTTTGGCCAAGCTGTGGATCCGATGGAAGCTGATGACTGGCTGAGGACCATGGAAAATAAATTGGAAATAGCCCGCTATGAGGAGGCAGATAAGGTTCCTTTTGTCACACACTACCTGGAAGGACCAGCAGCCATATGGTGGGACAACACAAAAATGTTATGGCCTTCTGGAGAGGATATTTCTTGGGAAAAGTTCAAAGAGGCATTCCGCAAGTATCATATTCCTACTGGCATAATGAAGGTGAAGCAGAGGGAATTTTTTGCTCTTACTCAAGGGAACATGTCAGTAGGTGAGTATTTGAACAAGTTCAATAATCTGGCACGGTACTCTACCCATGACGTGTCCACCGAAGAAAGGAAGATTGACCGATTCCTAGGAGGGCTGAATCATACCCTCCGCTGTCAGCTCTGTATGCTGGACTTTCCTGACTTCCAGACTCTGGTAAACAAGGCCTTCATAGCTGAATGAGAGCATAAGTCAGGCTATGATGATCGCAAGCGGAAGTTTGAACCCAAGAAGGACAACCGTGAGCAGTTTGTGCAGAAGCCACGCATTTGGCAACCAAGTTCATCTGAGTACAAGCCTGCCTGGAACAATGGCAACAACAACAACAACAAGCCTGTCAGCCAGGAAAAGACCTTCGGCAAACAGCCAGTGTTGGAGGACTGCCGCCACAACAACACATGCTTTACTCGTGGCCAGAGCGGGCACTATTCTAAGCAATGCCCCACAAGAAATGGGAAGCCACCATCCGACTTCAAGCCACAAGTCAACAGTGTTGAACGCCGCCCCAATCCAAGCTTCTATCGCGGCCAAGTCCATCACATCTCCGCTGAGGAAGCCCGCGAAGCACCAGATGTGGTCCTTGGTATGTTTTTTGTTAACAACATACCTGCAATAATTTTATTTGATTCTGGGGCTTCTCATTCATTTATTTCGCGGAGTTTTGCCACCTTGCACAAATTTTCTCCTTCTCTTTTGGACAAGATCATGGTGGTACAATCCCCTGGCTCCATGCTCAGAACAAATGTGATATACAAGAATCTGGAAATCTTGATACACGATGTGAAGTTTCCAGCCACTCTCGTTGCCATTGAATCCCCGGGACTGGATATAATACTGGGAATGGATTGGTTGGTACCACACCAGGTGTGTATCAACTGTGCCACCAGGAAGGTGACACTGGTTAACCCGGCAGGCCAAACAATGCAATTCACTGCTAGCAGAGTGATGTCAAAGAAGGGAATGGCATTCAAAGCCACAGCTACAGACATAAGTCTGATTCCGGTAGTCAGTGAATTTCCGGACGTATTCCCAGAAGAGATACCGGGAATGCCACCTGATCGGGAACTAGAGTTTGCTATTGAGGTTGTTCCCGGAACTGCTCCAATATACAAGAAGTACTACCGCATGCCTTCCCCAGAGCTGGTGGAATTGAAGAAACAGTTGGATGAATTATTACAGAAAGGGTATATTCGTCCAAGCACTTCACCTTGGGGATCACCCGTGTTGTTTGTCAAGAAGAAGGATGGCAGCCTACGAATGTGCGTAGACTATCGCCAACTGAATGAGGCCACCATCAAAAATAAATATCCGCTCCCTCGCATTGATGACTTGTTCGACCAGTTGAACGGAGCCCGGGTATTTTCCAAGATTGACCTCCGAACGGGGTATCATCAGCTAAAAATCAGAAAAGAGGATATCCCCAAGACAGCCTTCACCACCAGATATGGTCTGTATGAATTTACAGTCATGTCATTTGGGCTGACAAATGCTCCAGCATATTTCATGAGCATGATGAATAAAGTCTTCATGGACTTCTTAAACAAATTCGTGGTAGTCTTTATCGATGATATTCTCATCTATTCGAGAGATGAAGAGGAGCACACGCAACATCTCTGTACTGTCCTGGAAAGACTAAGGACCCATCGCTTGTATGCCAAATTCAGTAAATGCGGATTTTGGCTAAGAGAGGTGGGATTTCTGGGACATATTCTGTCAGAACAAGGTGTGGCTGTCGACCCCAGCAAAGTGACCGTGGTATTAAACTGGAAGACACCAGCCACAGTAACGGAAGTCCGTAGCTTTCTGGGATTGGCAGGCTATTACCGTCGCTTCATCGAAGGCTTCTCAAAAATAGCCAAGCCATTGACAGAACTGTTGAAAAAGAACCACAAATTTGCCTGGACGGAAGAATGTGATAGCAGTTTCATGGAGCTAAAGACGAGGCTAACCACCGCCCCTGTCTTAGTTCTTCCAGACATTCACAAAAGCTTCGACATATATTGTGATGCTTCCAGGCGTGGAATCGGCTGCGTTCTAATGCAAGAAGGAAAGGTTGTAGCATATGCATCCAGACAGCTACGACCTCATGAAGAGAACTACCCCACTCATGATTTGGAATTAGCAGCCGTGGTTCATGCATTAAAAATTTGGAGGCATTATCTCATTGGGCAACGATGTGAAATATACACGGACCATAAGAGTCTCAAGTATATTTTCACCCAACCCGATCTTAATGTCAGGCAGAGAAGATGGCTTGAATCGGTCAAGGATTATGACCTTGGGATTAATTATCATCCAGGAAAAGCCAATGTGGTCGCCGATGCCCTCAGCAGAAAGCAAGGTACCCTAAATGCACTAATGGAGGGAATGCATCCGAGGCTACGAGAAGAGTTTGCTAAGCTGAATATGGTGTTATGCGGCCCAATTAGCCTGGATACAATGGAAATTACTCCAACACTTATGGAAGAAATTAAAGAAGCCTAGAAATCAGACCAAGAAATACAAGAGATCAAGGAACGCATTCCGCTAGGAAAGGCCAAGTCCTTCCGAATTGATGACCAGGACACTGTATGGTTTGAGAACCGAATATGTGTGCCTAATCAAGACAGCTTGAGACAGCAAATACTCAGAGAGGCACATGAATCTGCATATTCTATCCATCCGGGAGGAACAAAAATGTACCAGGACTTGCGAGAAACCTTTTGGTGGCCAGGAATGCGAAGGGACATAGCATACTATGTCGCATGTTGTGACATCTGCAACAGAGTCAAGGCTGAACATCAGAAACCCGTTGGGCTACTGCAACCTTTACCAGTTCCCTAGTGGAAATGGGATGACATATGCTATCTGGGTCATCGTGGACATACTTACGAAAGTGGCTCACTTCCTTCCGGTAAAGACCACTTTCAACGCGAGTCAGCTCGCACAGCTCTATATGTCCCGGATAGTCAGCCTTCATGGGGTACCCAAGTCGATCACGTCAGATAGAGGTTCCCTGTTCACTTCAGCATTCTGGCTGCGACTGCACCAAGCCCTGGGATCTGTGCTAAAGCATAGTACGGCATATCATCCACAGACAGATGGGCAGACAGAACGTGTAAACCAAATATTGGAAGATATGCTTCGGTCCTGTGCCCTCACCTATGGACCCAAATGGGAGGACACTCTACCTTATGCAGAATTCTCCTACAACAACAGTTATCATTCAAGTCTCAAGATGTCACCATTTGAAGCTCTGTACGGACAGAAATGCCGCACTCCTTTAAATTGGTCTCAGACAGGAGACAGCCGTATCTTCGGCACGGATTTGATCCTCGAGGCTGAGAAACAAGTCAAGGATATCCAGGAGCATCTTCGAGCAGCCAAGTCCCGTCAAAAGAGCTATTATGACCCGAAGCACCGAGAAGTAACCTTTGAGCCCGGGGGATATGCCTATCTCCGAGTTACCCCCATGAAAGGAATAAAAAGGTTTCACACCCGAGGAAAGCTTGCACCGAGATATATCGGTCCCTTTCCAGTCATGGCTAGAAGAGGCAGAGTGGCATATCAGCTGGAGTTACCACCAGAGTTGTCTGACGTTCACGACGTCTTCCACATATCACAGTTGAGAAAGTGCATTCCACCTTCGATCAAACAGGCAGATATGAGTGAGCTAGAGCTGACCAAAGATTTGACCTACGAGGAAAGACCTGTCAGAATATTGGATGAGATGGAAAGAACCACCAGGAGTAAGACCATTAAATTTTACAAGGTTTTGTGGGATCATCATACTGAGGAAGAGGCTACCTGGGAAAGAGAGGATTTTCTGAGATCAGCCTATCCACACTTGTTCCCTGAGCAACCGAATCTCGAGGACGAGATTCATTCTAAGGGGGGTAGGTTTGTGACACCCTGGTTTTTGGCAACTTTTTTCTTTTCGAAATCTTTCTGGCTTTATTTGCAATTTGGTTGGATTTTGAACCTTTTCAGTTGACTTTGGACTTATGAATTCCTCTCAGTGATCCAAAGCCCTCAGCATCTTGCCAAAATCTTGTCACTCACCATCTGGATCAATTTCCAATTATTCATATTTCCCAAATATTCATTTTCTTCCTTTGGGAAAATCTGTTATCACTATGGGTTACAAAGCAACCTATAGTTCTGGTGATCAGAAAAATCCCAAATTAATCCCAGACCTTCTTGTCATCATCCAATCCCACAATCCTCAAAAACATTTCATGGTCCAGTATAAAATTTTGTCCAGAAAACTCCAATTGCTCTCTGAGCAGCACTGGCCATTTGTGAAGCAACTCCTATTTTCACAACTCAGTTAATTCCCAGAAAAATCCCTGAGCTTCTAGGGAACCTATCTTTCCACAATATCCAAAAATATCATCTTGTCCAGTACAAATTTTCCCCACCAATATTCTGCCAAGTTTCTGTTCAGTTGGGACCTCTGTGAAGGAAGTACCAGCTAGAGGGATCCAATTGAGCTGAAATTTTTATGACATCTTCTCCTCACCAAATAACCCTGCCACACCAAAATTCAGCTCCAGGAGATCACTAAGATGAGTGCTACAAGCTCATCTAGGTTTCTGGTTCAGTACAACACTTGTACATGAACTATATTCAATTCTTGATGAAATCCTTTCAAACTTGGCCAGATTGGAGTCCTTCCAACATAGATCCTCCCAGACATCTCCACTAGCACCATCTCCAGCTCATCTCTCCTCTAGATCTCTCTCAAGTTTTCTGTCAGAGACTGTAGCTGAAGCTACACTTCAACTCAGTCTGTATCTAGCCAAACCAAGTGAACAGAGGAGCTAAATGACCAAGGGAGAACACCCCAGACATGGTGCGCTGGACTTGGACAGCCTCGAGACATCACTTCCCGTGGTGAGCATGGTACTGGCATGCCAGTATGCGTGCTCTGCATCTCGCCGGCGATGGCCGAGGTCATTCCAGAGGACTCGTGTTGCCATTTGATGTCCTGAGGTGCCGACTTCGTCGCTGCCGTCCACGTACCCCTCTCTCGATCCTTTCCCTCGCCGGAAACGTCCCCGGCGGCCGCCACGGCACACGCGCACTGTGCCGCCCGTGCGGGCACAGTGGCTGTGCGGAGCGTCTTCTTCCCCGCTAGCCGCCACCGACCGCCTTAACTCCTCTGAGCTCTCCTCTGCCCTCTCCCGTCTCGTTGCCCGCTCCCTGCCAGCCAGCTCAACGTCGCGACGCCGGCGACATGACCCGAGCTCCGCCGTTCCAGAGAACTCCTCCCCTGCTATAAATACTCCTCCCCGGCCTCTCCCGAGCTCCTCACCCCACTCCTTCGCCCTCCAATCGCCCTCCTGAGCAGCGAGCCAAGGCCAAGAGACCCTCTGGCCTCACCTCTCGCCGGAGATCCGCCGCCACCCGAGCTCTGCCTCCCTGCTGTTCTACTCCTCCCCGAGCTCAACCAACTCCACCATCGAGCTCAGCTCGCTCCACTGACCTCGCTTGAGCTCTTCCCGAGTCGAATCGCTACCAGAACCGCCATCTCCGACGACACCCGAGCGCCGCCGCCGCCAGAGAAGAAGGGGACGACGCCGTCCGGCCACCTCTCGTCACCCTACTGGTACGTGCGTGTTCGTCTCCAAGCGCTCGTTCCATCCCTGCTCTCTCCCGACCTCGCCGTCGACCGCATTGCCGGCGACCGTCGCTGGAGTGCCTCTCTCTCTCTGTTCCCTCCCCCCCTTTTAAATCTGACGAAGGGGCCCGCTTGTCAGTGCCACGCCGAAGCGGTAAGTGGAGGCGCCTCTCCAGTTTACGCCTTCGACGTGGCCCCCTGTCAGTTTTTCTATTTTCTGTTTAATTCCAGAGTTGACCAGAAACTTTGACCGTCCATAACTTTTTATCCATAAGTCCAAATCAAGTGATTCTTTTTGCATCTGGTTTGTCTTGAGCTCCTCTATCTTCTAGCAAATTTTGGTATTTTCCTTTTGTCCACAGAATTTCTGGTGCCCAAAACAGTAGCATGTGACAATTTCAATTGCATTTTAAAAATATTTTCAGAGGGAAATACTTTTGGATTTGAAGCCCAGGAGTTTGTGGACAACCCAACCGAGCAAGGCAAGCCATGTCATCCATTGCATGAAGCATTTCAATAGTGTTGGTCATTTAATTGAATTTCATGCATTACTTTTGATATGTGATAATCCATAGTAATTTATTTAAATGCTTAGCTACTGCCATGTTAATTTTCTTGCAATTAAATACCCATACTGGTTAAATTCTTGACAACACTAAACTTAGTTGGTTGATCAAGAGCCACCTACCCGGACTTTTCCATGCAGCCACATTTGCCGGTATGGGACGGCCTTGACTTGGTCTGGCTTTGTGCTCTTTTATCGGTACCACCAAACTAGGGAGGGTTATGCGTGCGTGCTACCCTGATCAGGTAGACGACGATAATCATGTGAGCCCAGTTGAGTTATTTTGCCGGCGTCCCCGTTTGGGACAGTTAGTGGCCACGACGGTGGCAGGTGTCACGGGGTGACACAGGGGCCACCCAGGACATGACCCTGGGAGGGTATGATTGTCGGTGGTACGATAGAGGGGTCACGGGTCAGGCAGGTTTCGTTGGAGCACCACCGGTCCACCCGAATGGGATCACGAGGCCAGGTACTCCATAGTGTGGGTAAAGTGCGCAACCTCTGCAGAGTGTAAAACCTATTCGAATAGCCGCGTCCACGGTATTGGACAGTCCGTTTAGGCCTCTCTAGGATGATCAACCGTGATAAAGATAATAATGATGGAAGAACTTGTCTTATGTTCGGGAGTGCCCTGTGGATTGTGAGCATTCCGAGGGTTGTGGGACAACCCAGATGAGAGTAAGTTGGTACTGGGTACCAGTAAGTAAGCAACCTAATCACTTAACTTGTTATTTGCCATGCTATTGTTTGCTGCATTGTTTTGGTTGCCATGAGCTTGCGAGTACATTCCAAGTTCTCACCTGGCGTATCATGCCAGATGCAGGAGAAGCCGAGGACGAAGGTCCCGATGGTTCGTGCTACGCTAACTAGGCCGTGTCCACAGCAGTGTCCCTGTGGATGGAGTTTTCCGCGCTATGTTCCGCTACGCCGTAGTTCTACCCAGTAGTATCGAGGCCCTGCTATGTTCCATAAATAATGTAGATATTGTTATAGCACGTGCAGTGCTTCTGGCCTCGCTATCATGTAAATTACGAGCTTGTACTCGAGATATTTTTATAAAGTTCAGTTCTGTTCTGTTCCAAGTTGTTGAGTGTTTCCAGAAGACATGATCTCTGGGTTGGAAACACTGGTAAACCGGTTCTCTGAGCCGGGGTGCCACAATTTGCGTGTATGATTAGTGCACGGTCGGGTCGGGGGCGTCACACGGACATCGTCAACGGAGATCAACACTAGAGTAAGTGCGTTTGGGCCGGAGGAACATCCCAAGTCCGTGACCACCATGCTTCTGGGCAAGGAGGAGGCGCTGGTGCTGAGCAAGTCAGCGATGGCCTCTTCTATGAGGGGCCTCATCCTGTTCTGCTCAGCGTTCTGCAAGTGAGTTTCATGGTAACAGCTAGGTGAATCAGTTCTGGGGGAAATAGACATGAGAAACTCAACGGCTGTGAATCAAGCAAGAGAGGAGAAGATACCTGTAGGCTGGAGTTGCGGGCATAGCTTGTGTCCCCTTGTCCTCCATTCATGTGCACCGTCTGCCCGGAAGCCATGGATCTTGCTCAAGCAGGCTAAGCTTCGGATCTTGCTCCTGCAAGATCCAGAATAGGAAGGCGGTGCTGGTAAAGTCTTTGGGTATTCAGAGCTTACAATTTTTGTATGCTACTCGCATGGAGAAAACTATTCTGGCGGCTTATTGGCACGTGAGTGAGATTAGGGTTTCTCGTCACGTGAGTGAGATTTGGTGTCACGTTCCGTTGGAAATATGCCCTAGAGGCAATAATAAAATGGTTATTATCATATTTCCCGTTCATGATAAATGTTTATTATTCATGCTAGAATTGTATTGACCGGAAACTTAAATACATGTGTGAATACATAAACTACACCGTGTCCCTAGTAAGCCTCTACTAGACTAGCTCGTTGATCAAAGATGGTTATGGTTTCCTGACCATAGACATGAGTTGTCATTTGATAACGGGATCACATCATTAGGAGAATGATGTGATGGACAAGACCCAACCGTAAGCTTAGCATCAGATCGTTTAGTTGTTTGCTACAGCTTTCTTCATGTCAAGTATCTGTTCCTTAGACCATGAGATCATGTCACTCCCGGATACCAGAGGAATGTCTTGTGTGCTATCAAACGTCACTTCATAACTGAGTGATCATAAAGGTGCTCTACAGGTATCTCCGAAGGTGTCTGTTGGGTTGCATGGATCGAGACTGAGATTTGTCGCTCCGTATGACGGAGAGATATCTCTGGGCCCTCTCGGTAATACAACATCGTAAAGAGCTTGCAAGCAATGTGGCTAATGAGTTAGTCACGAGATCTTGTATTACGGAACGAGTAAAGAGACTTGCCGGTAACGAGATTGAACTAGGTATGGAGATACCGATAATCGAATCTCGGGCAAGTAATATATCGCCGGACAAAGGGAATTGTATACGGGATTAACCGAATCCTTGACATCGTGGTTCAACCGATAAAGATCTTCGTTGAATATTTAGGAATCAATATGGGCATCCAGGTCCCGCTATTGGTTATTGACCGGAGAATAGTCTCGGTCATGTCTACATGTTCCGAACCCGTAGGGTCGCACGCTTAACGTTCGGTAGCGTTAGGGTAGTATTGAGATATTAGCAGTGGAAAGTCCGAAGGTTGTTCGGAGTCCCGGATAAGATCCCGGACATCACGAGGAGCTCCGGAATGATCCGGAGGTAAAGATTTATATATGGAAAGTCCTATTTTGGTCGCCGGAAAAGTTCAGGGGCATGCCGGAAGTGTACCGGAGTCACCGAAGGGGTCTGGGGGTCCACCAGCCCCGGGGGTCCACGTGGGCTGTAGGGAGGGGGCGCCCTGGCCTAGATGGGCCAGGCGCACCAGCCCCCCCCCCCACCTGGCCCATGCGCCTAATGGGGCAAACCCTAGGGGTGGGAGGCGCCCCCCTTGGCTTGGGGGGCAAGCCACCCCCTAGGGCTGCCGCCTCCTCCCTTGGAGGAGGGGCTAGGGCCGGCGCCCCCTCCCCCTCACCCCTGTATATAGTGGGGAGGGGCGCGGGGGGCTGCACCCCTTCACCCTTGCCCTCCGTCGCTCCCAACTCCTCCCACCTCTCCTCCGGTACGCGCTTGGCGAAGCCCTGCCAGAATCCCGCTGCTGCCACCACCACCATACCGCCGTCGCTTGCTGGATCAAGAAGGACAGGACGTCATCGAGCTGAACGTGCCCTAATCTCGGAGGTGCCGTCCGTTTGGCACTAGATCGGATTGGATCGCGATTGGATCGTGAAGAGTACGACTACATCAACCGCGTTACGACGCTAACACTTTCGGTCTACAAGGGTACGTAGACACACTCCCCTCTCGTTGCTATACATCTCCTAGATTAGATCTTGGGTGTTCGTAGGAATTTTTTTGATTTTCATGCTTCGTTCCCCATCACGTTCTTCAGATCGACTCAAGAGTAGAACGTCGACGACTGTGGCTTTGGGGTGATGGTCCTTAGGGACATATGCTCGAAGACTTTCCGGCTTTATCGACAAGGTGAGGCCAACTTCGGTATGTGACCGACGACAATGGCATGTCGACGGCTCGTTCGGGCAAATATAGTGGTCGTCCCGTGGTTGAAAAATCTCAATGCAATTTTTATTATATTTGAGGTGCTATGTACTCCTGATAAATCTTTATATCAGGTTTGATTTCCTTTCTAGGAGAAAAGCTGAACCCACTGATACGAAATCTGTGTATTGTGCAGAGAACGCAGTCGCTCACACTTTTTTGTCTTTTGTTGCGCCGTTAACCGAGAGAATATGAAATTTTATTGAGAGTTTCCAGCTTACAAACGTGCCCATTTATTAATACGTGGTACAGTACACAGTAGGTGATAAACTTATTAGCCTCCTGTAAGCATTGACCTATCGAGAACTAGCAGCGATGGACAGCCGTGTCTACTACCTCTCGCTCGCCATTGTTACGCTCCTGTACCTACTAAAATGAGTCAATTACACCGATGGTGTTTGAACTTGGCGTAAACAGCCACTTTAGTGTTAGAATTTGTGGTATACATTAAAGTGGTGCAAAAACTTGGCTTTGGCGTGCAAATATGGTGCATTTACGTCCGCAGATGTTAACTGTGCTGACATGGCACAGTATTTTCTGTCTACTGTGCATGCATCGCGTGGGTCCCACCTGTCAGAGAAACAATACAAATACTCCCTCCGTTCCAGAATATAAGGTGTATTGTTTTCCGTGCAAGTCAACCATTTGAAAGTTTGACCAAGATTATTGAAGAAACTAACGACATCTACAATACCAAATAGATAAAATATGAAACTACTTTTCATGATGGATCAAATGGTATAATTTTTTTATTGTGGATATTGATATATTTTTCGAAAAACTCGGTCAAACATGGCCTTGTTTGACTTTTGAAAAAACAAATACACCTTACATAAAGGAACGGAGGGAGTAATATTTAGTACAAAAAGTAGGGAGCGCATAGCGTTCGAACACGCGACCTGCCACGAACACGCGCGCAACGCTAACCACTACACCAGACGGCGATAAATGTACTTAATGGATAGATATTCCTTATATTCTTAGATTCATAAATGGGCTGCTAAAAATGCGGCCAATTTTGCACTGTTAGTTTCTTTCTTATAGAATATTCACTGCTGGCAGGTAAATTATAATTGTGTGAAATAAATAATACAAATATAAATAAAATAAATTATATTATATAAATATTCAAGTATAAATTTTAAAAAACATACATATAATTAAATTACGAATTACAACATTATTCACATTGCAATTTGCATATTATATAAAATACTGTAGTAAAGAAGTATTTATTCTTTCTAAATATTTAAATAAATTGTAATATAATTTTAAAATGCTCATGGTTTTAATAAAAGAAAAATATCCATGTGTCTAAAAGTGTTCAAGCTTAATTATTTTTATGTTGTTTTAAAAGTGTTCATGTGTTTTAATAAAGTTTGTGCGTGTTTCTAAAAAACTATGTATATAATGAAAATTAAATATAAAAAATAAAATAAACATCTTTTCAAATAATAAATGATTCCTTTAAATAAAAATAATATTTTTAAGTTTATTTTATCTATATGTATATTATTTGTAACAATAGGAATATCTAATTTAATTTTATTGTTATGAAAAGTAATTATCTTTTTTAGGCATTACAGTCTTCTGGTTAAAGAGGTAAAATGTAGTTTATTATCCTATAGATATATGAAATGGTTTCTGTTGGAGTCGTAGGCAAGGCCGATTAATTACCTTAGTAGCTTGTTCGATCCCTCAAAAAAATGGTAGCTGGTTCGAACTACCGCTATTGCTTCTGTTTTCTTCCGATTAAATCCTTGATTTATATAGTGAGTTAAAGGATATAATGTGTATGTACCGACCTAATGGATTAGAAGCCGTTGTGCTTTTTGGCTGGCCTCCCGCTCTTGTTTGCTGCAGGTCGTGTGTTCGAACTACCGCGCGTTTGCAAATATTTTTATTAAATCTTGTTCGTACTGTTCCACCGACAGGTGGGCCCACGTGATGTACTCAAAGTAAACGGAAATACGGTGCCACGTCAGCATAGTTAACGTCTACGGATGAGAAATGCACCATATTTGTATGTCAAAGCCAAGTTTTTGCACCACTTCAATGTATACCGCAAGTTCTAGCACTAAAGCGACAGTTTGCGCCAAGTTCAAGCACCAGCGGTGTAATTGACTCTACTAAAATCATGCGTATTCTCCTCCAAGGCATGCAACCGCGGCCTACGGCTCCCGCCTGGCCCGTGGCGGCTCCCCGTCATTGGCAGCCTCCACCATCTGATCGGCGCGCTGCCGCACCACGCATTGCGCGACCTGTCACTGCGGCATGGCCCCCTTATGTTCATCAAGCTGGGGGAGATCCCGGTGCTGGTTGTGTCATCCGCCGCTGCCGCCAAGGAAGTCATGAAGACCCACGACGTCGCCATGGCGACGAGGCCGCGGACCGCAACCATCGAGATCCTGATTTTTTGTCGAAAAGGACCACCTGCCCAACGAAATTGACAAAAAAGACCACCTCTGAGACGAATTGTCAAAACAGACACGTGACGCCTGCCAGGGGCTGCCGCCATGGTGTGAGGCGGCCGGTGGCCGATTACAGGAAAAAGACGACCCGACGAGCTGCGACGGAACGGGGGGCAGGGCAGGTGGGCCCTGCCGCCACGCAGCCAGGCGGCATGCACTGCTGCTGGACGCAAGCCGGGCCACCTGCACCCTGTTTTGCCATTGCTGTCCTGATGTCCTGATGAATGGACCACTTGCTCGCTAGAGAACAAATCCTGATGCGTTCATGTATCCACCCAACTTTGCAATTGCTGTCCATTTCGATGAGCAGTGAAGTGAAGTGACCTGGCTCGCGCGCGGCAGCAGTGCATGCCGCCTGGCTGCATGGCGGCAGGGCCCACCTGCCCTGCCCCCGTTCCGTCACGGCTCGCCGGGTCGTCTTTTTTTCTGTAATCGGCCACCGGCCGCCTCACACCGTGGCGGCAGGGGCTGCCGCCTCCGCGTGTTGGCTGGCACGCCTGCCTCCACGGCTAGGCTGGTCTGTTTTGGCAATTCATCTCAGAGATGGTCTTTTTGTCAATTTCGTTGGGCAGTTGGTCTTTTTTAACAAAAATTCGGAGATCCTCACCCGGCAAGGCGAGGGCGTCGTTATGGCACCGTACGGCGACCAGTGGCGGCATCTGCGCAAGCTCTGCATCATCGAGCTGCTGAGCACCAAGCGCGTGCAGTCGTTCCGGCGCGTCCGGGAGGAGGAGGTCGCCCGCCTCGTCCGGTCCGTCTCTTCCGCGCCGCAGCCCGTGGTCAACCTCAGCGAGCGCCTCAGCGCGTATGTCACCGACGCGACGGTGCGCGCCATCTTGGGCGACCATTTCGAGGACCGGGACGCCTTCCTGCGCCTCGTGGACGACGGGGTCTGGATCGCAGGGGGCTTCAGCCTGATCGACCTCTTCCCGTCGTCCCGTCTTGTGCGGCTGCTCAGCCGGACGACGGTGCGGAGGGCGGTGATCTTCGGGCAGACACTGTTCGCTTTCATGGACGACGTTGTTAGGCAGCACTTGCAGCGAAGATCTGAAGACGGGGGACGCCATGATAACTTGATTGATGTCCTCCTCAAGATCCAGAGGGAAGACGGGCTTCAGATCCCTCTCGCCACGGGCACCATAAATGCCCTGATTTTCGTATGTTCTCGAGCCTCACATCTCATCCTGAATTCCTGATCTCTTTCCCTTATGCAACGCCATTTTCTCTTTCAAAATTGGATGCAGGATCTTTTCGGAGCAGGAAGTGAGACGGCAGCGACAACACTGCAGTGGGCAATGGCAGAGCTGATGAAGAACCCAGACGTGTTATCCAAAGCACAGGCAGAGGTTCGCGCACAATTCATGGATGAAATGAAGGTGTCCGAAGAGGGCTTGAGCAGACTGCTCTACCTGCCATTGGTCATCAAGGAGACCTTGAGGCTGCACCCACCCGCGCCGCTCTTGCTACCGAGAGAGTGCAGAGAGCAGCTCCAGGTACTCGGCTATGAGGTGCCCATGGGCACCATGGTGCTCGTGAACGCATGGGCGATATCCACAAACGAAGATTACTGGGAAGACGCGGGGGGTGTTCAGACCGGAGAGGTTCGAGAGTGGCACTGGCAGTAGCACCCGAGACTTCAAAGGGAATGATTTCGAGCTCATACCTTTCGGATCTGGACGGCGGATATGTCCTGGGATGTTGTTCGGCCTCGCCAATATCGAGCTTGCGCTTGCGAACCTTGTGTTTCATTTTGACTGGAGCTTGCCCGAAGGCGTTGATTGCGGCGAGATGGACATGTCTGAAACATTAGGAATGACGGCGAGGAAGAAGATGGATCTCTTGTTGGGTGCTACCTTGCGTGTCCCTCTGGCATGTTGAATTCCTTGAATTAGATTTCCTTTTTCTTTTTGTAACCGGCAGGAGCGCTGCTATCTCTAGTTATTTTTGCAACTGAGCCCCCGATTCATAATAAACTGGAGTTCTTCCCCAAAAGCGTGATGAAGTAAACGACTACTACCTCAGTCTTGGTTTATTAGTTTCTTTGTATATAGGGTCATATTTTTACCATAATTGTAACTAATAAAATATACTCCCTCATAAAGCTAGTACAAAGTTGAGTCACTTATTTTTGGACGAAGGGAGTAGTATAAATTACACATATAAAAAATAATACAGAAAAGTATATTTTTCGTCGTTGAACTCTATCGAAAGTATAGAAAAGATCCCTCAACTCTGAAACCAGCAAAACTTAGTCTCTCAACTTATTAAACTGGGATAATTTAGTTCCTCGTGCCGTTTTTTGTGGTTTCCTGGTGACAAGAACCTGGTTTTGACTAAAACTTGATACATACTCCCTCTGTAAATAAATATAAAAGCATTTAGATCATTAAAGTAGTGATCTAAACGCTCTTATATTTCTTTATGGAGGGAGTACAAGTTTGACCGCCGTGTAAACGACGCGCGGCATACCTGTTCATGGCGCCACCAAGGAGGGCCAGCAAGGAGCGAAAGGCGCCGGTGGGGCCACGGTCTGCAGGATGAGCCACAACGAGTAGAAGAAGCAGCTGCCGGTGCAGAGCAGCGAGCACTGACAGTACGTTGAATGGCCTCATCTACTTACTGAAGTTTACATCGGTGATCTTATTAATGCATTAATATCTTGTCTAATGTCGAAAAACAAGTCATAAACAAAAAATAGCACATATACATTCTCGGAAGAAAGCTTTTACGCATGGGTTAACACGTTATTCCTTCTTTTTCAGCGACACAGCCAACATAACTCTCGGGTTTCTGGCCAGCTCCTCTTCCAAGCTGCCCCGCCGGCTCCAGCGTCGTTCCGCAGTCCTCACAAATTCATCCATGATCTCCCCAGACGATCCAAAATGTTGGACTATTATCGGCTCAAACCCAGCTCTCAGCAGATTGGCCATCTTGCTCGGGGAGATCAGCGTGCTTTCCACATTGCTTGCAGGCTCATGCACTTGCATCTCCCTTATTGAAAAAGAACCCTCTGCTTGAATGATCTCCCTCAGCTCTTCGGTGGAAGGTCCGTATATCGGTATGTAGAAAGTATCAAACTTTGCTTTGTTAATCATGCCCTGTCATTTTTTCCAGAAGCTCAAGATGTCACGTACACGACTTTATTCCATGTACCAATGATACAGAAATGAAGCCAAACGAACTAAATCAATGTACCTTTGAGGCCATCTCAGTTAATATAAGAGCTACTGATTCCCAGGCATGGGTGAATTCGGCAGCAGGTTCTTCGGAGCGCCTCCCCGCAAGGGAAACAACCAATCGGCCTCCCGCGACCAATTCTTTAGCTCTCAGCTCAAGAAAAATGGTGAAATCTTTCCTGAACTGTCGTGCGTAGGCTCCAATGACCACACGCCGTCTTTCTCGCCTGACATGCTCATCAATGTCGTACGCTGGGATCTTGTTCCTCGTCAGCTCTTCAGGAGCCTGGAGTCATCTCAAAAGTTAAACTTACTGAACTTTGCTTCGGTACACCGCCTAAAAAAGTTTACGGATTTCGATGCAGATTAAACGTGGAGATTATAAGGTACCCTTCAATCAAAAGGGATAATATAGTCCTTTGTATCCAAATCAATCTATTCAACATGTCTGATTTGCAAGCTAATATGACGATGACCTTTTCAATTAACTCTAAAATTCGTACAAACTTTTAAGAGGGGGGTACCGAAACAAAACTCAAACTCACTGCTCAAAAAGAAACAAGCCACGCAGTTCGGCCATCGAGCCGTGTAAAATTCATACCTCGGAGAGCCAGTGCAGGCTGTTGGCCGAGCAGACGAGATGCAAGGAGCCACTGGTGAAGAGCCTCCCGTAGAACGACCCTGGTATAACACCGGTGACGACCGACTTGTGGCTTTGCTGGAACGCCACCAAGCTCTTCACCACTATGTTGAAGTCGTTGTCCGGAAGATCGTTGAGTAAGACGCAGACTTCTACCGGCGGCTGCCGGGAACGAAGACACTGACCGCGGATGGCGTCAACGGAGATCGACACCAAAGTAAGCGCGTTTGGGCCGGAGGAGCATCCCAAGTCCGCGACCACCATGCTTCTAGGCAAGGAGGAGGTGCTGGTGCTGAGCAAGTCAGCGATGGCCTCTTCTATGAGGGGCCTCATCCTGTTCTGCTCAGCGTTCTGCAAGCGAGTTTTATGGTAACAGCTAGGTGAATCAGTTCTGGGGGAACAAGACATAAGAAACTCAACGGCTGTGAATCAAGCAAGAGAGGAGAAGATACCTGTAGGCTGGAGTTACGGGCATAGCTTGTGTCCCCTTGTCCTCCGTTCATGTGCACCGTCTGCTCGGAAGCCATGGATCTTGCTCAAGCAGGCTGAGCTTCCGATCTCGCGCCTGCAAGATCCAGATTAGGAAGGCAGGCGATGCTGGTAAAGTCTCTGGGTGTTCAGAACTTAGATGTTTTTTGTATGGCAAACACATGGAGATAACTATTCTGGCGGCTTATTGGGACCAATAATCAGGCCACTGTTCTTTCTTTTCAATCACTATTAGGACCAGCCAATCGAGAGCCATAAAGGTTGAGTCAAATCAGGATAAGGATATACTGGCACTATGAAGTTGTCAGCACCTGAGCCGGTCTTTGTTTCCAGTTGGCGAAGCAGTGATTTCGGTTTGGTGAATTTGTTCAACCGTTGGTTACTTGGTTCAGAACCAGAAGCAAACGTTTGCAAATTTTAATTTGCACGGATACCGACTTCTCTTCTAGTGTATTTTAGTGATGACTTCTGCATATGTGAGTGTTTCTTTAGTGTTTATGTTGTTATACGATGAAGTCTTTCTGTATCCTTTTGCTTGTCTGTTGAGCTAATCTGGAAATCACAAAGCAGTTCTACGTACACAAACAAATACTGTGAAATAGTACAATTTACTCAAGGTCATCTTCTGATCTCAAGAAATACACATATCTCGCTAGTCTTTCAGTGCAAGCTATGTATTTTGAAGGTTCATGTAAACATAAAAAGCTATGTATTTTGAGACATAAAAAGCTATATATGTATTGGAGGTGCCTTTTCTCTGACAATTTCCTGGAACAATAATCTGTATGATCTGTCCATCTATCACAAGACAAAGATTTCACAAGAAAATATATACACGAGCGTTTCATCACTTATACAAACTCTTATTACCTCTACGTAGGGGCACACATAGATACAGAGTATTTCAAGCGCACAAAACAGAGCAGCATGGAAAGGCCGACGGCACACGAAGATCCGCTCGCTCACAGACTAATAACCGCCTGCTGCGTTCGTATCATGGACACGATCGAGCAGCTGAACCAGCTCGCCATGGCAGCGATCACATGGACTTCAGCATGGCGGTGGTGCATGAGCCGCCGGACTTGTACGGCAGCGCGGGGCGGCTGTAGTGGCAGCCGATCAGGTAGAGCGCCAGCCGCTTCTTGACCCGCCTGAGCAGCAGCAGCTTGTCCTCCCCCCACTCCACCACCGCCACCACCACCTGTCGCTTCCACCGCCTGTCGCGGCCGCCAACGTCGTACCGGTCCTCGTCGTCCTCCGCCTCGGCCCGCCCCTGCTTCTCGTCGCCGCCGCCGCCGGGCGCCGGCGAGTCCCACTGCAGAGGGTAGCTGCGCAGGAACACCCGCCTGGTGCTGTAGTCCTCGTACCGGAAGCTCCTCGTCGGCTTCACCACCGCCTCCTCCTCCCTGGATATCTTCCGGCCGAAGTGATCCTCCATTTTGGCGGCGATCGTTGGCTTGGCCACTTGGCTTGCTACGCCGCTCGCTGGCTGAGCCCACAATGCGGTCGATGCTATGCTGTGTATATATGGGCGGTTGTCCTTTCAAAAAAAAATATATATATGGGCGGTTAAGCGGCGGGCGGCCACGTCGGCTTTCTTTCATTTTCTACTCCCTTTCTCTTTTGTCGTGCGTGGGCCGTGTGGGCAAGATGGTTTAATTAATAATTCGCGCGGTTTGATGGGCCTGGCACGGAGCTGTTTTTCAATACTTTCCGGGCCAAGGATTTCCTTTACCGGTAAACTGATGGCAACCACTCGGACGGGCGACTTTACTTGACCATTTTTCTGCTTATAAACAAATGCTATTCAACTTGTTCTTCCATGATATATTCTTGCAAAAGATCGATCTGCTTTTGCTTAACTAGTAAAATGGTACACAATCTCTTTCTTACCGCCAAAAGTTATGCTGAGGCACAAACACATTTTAAAGATTTCGCATCGCTAATCTCCTAGTAACGAAACCGGCGGTACTAATCACCTCCCTGACAAGTGGGCCCGACGGTCCCAAGCACGAGCGGGTCCCCCCTGTCAGCTACACATAATAATGTCCGCATGTACGAGCGAGGTTCCGAGCAGGACGGAATGGGTTCATTCACCGGCATCTCTTTCCCTCCCAAATTACTTTTGGCCAGCTTAACCAGAAAGTAATACGGAGTGTTAGGCCATTTGATCCGCATTCGCCCCTTTTATGCTTTGGCAAGGCGGGCCAGCAAAAGTTTCCCAAAGCCAGGATGGAGTGGCTCTGCAGCGCCGGGCTTTTCACCGGATAACGCACATGACGCGCGGCGCGACTGACTACAAAGCCAGCCGGCGGTGACACGGCCGACCGGAGTTTTCGCCGCTTTAGGCCAATCCTCGCGATATGTGAAGATATTTCACATCAAACCCTGCCTTTTTCTCGCGCCCAATGGAGAAATTTAATCAGGACTCTTCGGGCTGGCTTTTTCCTGCTGATCTGATCTGCCGCGCCGTGTCGATATGATATGACCTCGACTGCAACGGGGTTCCTTGGAGTGTTGGGGGGCGGCGTGCTGGACGGTGGGAGCTGTGCGGTGTGCATAGCTGGCTGCTGGAGCACGGTGCGTCCGTCGATGTTTTGTTTGATTTCTGCGTTGGCATGTGGAGATGTCGATGTCGGGGACGGCTCTTGGGTCTCCACGCTAAGTTGTTCGTTAGAGAACAAATTGTGGCTAGAGAGCGCGCGAGGGGTAGGCTCGTGCTCGTCTGATCCTAACCGAATTGACTGCCTTTTTAAAAGAGAAATGGGATTACACATGTTTTTCTGACGAACAAACATGCTTAATTATACTAGCTCATAAGCTCAATACACACATATGGTAACAAGCTTCCGTCTAAAAAGCTATCTCTACTACTTAAAAAGAACATAAGGTTCCGTTTCTTCTTTTTTCGCACCACCCCTTCATCCAACCTTCCCCGTATAATAATCAATCACATTAATTTACTTACCTTCTGAACCAATTTCACTTTAGTTTATTTATCAAATTTCTGATCAAAATATAAGGTAAATCACGGACATGATTTGATGAACATTTATTTACACAATGGGTCTGTCTAGGTCTCAGTCGACTTAGACTTCGCGAAGTCTAAGTCGACTGATGTCATCTGTTTATTTTTCTATTTTTCTAGAACATGTTATCCCTTTGTTGTTTATTGTCCAGCCCATACCCTTGTTGCTTGTTGTTTTTTTGCTTTTTGAGCTGGCCAAGTCTTTGTGCGTATTAGCATTGGGCCAGCGAGTTTGTGTAACAGTTTTCTCCGGCTGCTGCTCATCGACTGTGTGGTGCACCAGTCGGGTATATTAGCTGTTGTAGATACCCCTAAAAAAACTGTTGTACGTACAATTTTCTTAACGCCTGGTTTCTATCTGTTTTGTCTGGTTTTTCTTTTCAATTTTTTTGTTTCCATTTTCTACTTACATTTTTTTTAATTTTTTTTATGATTCTATAAAATGTAAAAAATGATGTCAATTTAGAAAAACGTGCAATTGCGCATGGCCAAAGAACATGCAACTATGTACGGCCGACGTGTGCGCAAATCAAGTGGCATTATTTTTTTCAAAAATTCCAAGACATCACTATTTAGAAAATGAAAATAACACAAATCCAAAACTCAAAAATAAAAATAGAAAGAAAAACAAAAAGTAGAAAAACAAAAAAAATAAAAAAATTCAAAAATAAACCCACATACTGGGCCGTCCAAGCACCTAGCTCCGTGCGCACCCTAGTTACGCCCGGCTGGTTTCGCTTGGAATTGCATGTGGACTACAACATATGCGGTTGCACATGGGGCTACGTGCAACTGGGTGGCACATTTGAAAATAAAAACACCACTATTTTGGAAAAGATAAAAACCTACAAACAAAAAAATAAAAAAAACACTATGTTTGGTCGGGTGCGGCACTTGCAGTTGCGGGGCTGTTGTCGGGCTTGCAACTGGCCCGCGCCCTCTCCCGGCGCCCTCTCCCGGCGCCCCCTCCGACAGAACAAAAAAGTCCAGTTGCGGTTGGGTTAGAAGACATGCAGTTGCGGTCGGGTGCGGCACTTGCAGTTGTGGGGCTGTTGTCGGGCTTGCAACTGGCCCGCCCTGTGACGCCCCCGGCCCGACCGTGCGCTAATCATACACGCGAATGCACACGATTAAGCCTAGGGACTCACTTGAAGATATCACAACACAACTCTACACAAATAAAACAATACAAGCTTTATATTACAAGCCAGGGGCCTCGAGGGCTCGAATACATAAGCTCGATGTCATATAAGCATCAGCAGAAGCATCAGATATCTGAGTACAGATATAAAAGTAAAACAGATATGCCCTAACAGGCGGGGCAAAACAAAACACTGGATCGAAAAGGCACAGGCCTCCTGCCTGGGAGCCTCCTAACTACTCCTGGTCGTCGGCGGTCTCCACGTAGTAGTACGCTCCTCCAGAGGGGTAGTAGTAGTCGTCGACTGGGGCAGCTGACTCCGGGGCTCCGTCATCTGGTCCCAGCAATCGGGTATGGAGGAAAAAGGGGAAGCAAAGCAACCGTGAGTACTCATCCAAAGTACTCGCAAGACTTACATCAGAGCTATTCTACTTATGCATCGGTATCAAAGGAAGGCTGTATCTGTGGACTAGACTGCAGAAATGCCAAAATAGAGAGAGAGGCCTAGCCTATCGAAGACTAGCATCTTCAGCGGTCTTGCAACATAAGAAGAGTGCAGATTAGTACATAATTAAAGTAACAAGCATGTTGTATCAAAGCCTAGAGATCCTTCCTCGACTCCCTGCGAGAAATCGATCCCGGAGCTTCCAATTAATTATCATGTAACCAGTTCAAGTAGTAGATCGGGATACTTTACTGAGCGTCCTGTTACCGTGGACACGTCTATTAGAATAGATATATCTTCCCTGCAGGGGTGCACTACTGTTACCCAACACGCTCGATTAACTCTGGCCGGACACACTTTCCTGGGTCATGCCCGGCCTCGGTGGATCGACACATCGCAACCCTACCTAGAGCTCAGCAGAGAGGTCCCCGCCGGTCTACATCCTAAGTGCTCAGGGTTCTTGGGCCCATCCCCTTTTGCACTCCGGGTCGTTGCACGCAGGGCGATCCAGGCCACCTCCTCTAGGGCGCCGACCAGGCCGTGCCGCAATGCTGAACTGGACGTCTGACAGAGCTTTCGGCTGATACATACGGTGCAGAGGGCCCCATTAAACCATTATCCCGCGTGGTGGTAGTGCGTATAGGCCAGTGGCCAACTCGGAACAAATACCCAAATCCGTTAAGTGCATTGGGAGCTCACGGAAACGATCAGAGATCCACGAAACATGTGTCCGCGTCGCCCCGTCTCGTGGACTTACGGCAAGGGCTCAGAATGCCCGGCCGTGCCACGTAATCATCTCGCGGGTACCCTCGTGGTCAACCCGACTACACATCTCTCGCGGGTACCCCTCGGGGCCTACCCGACTTTATCAAGTATCTGTAACAAGGCCAAGGTACCCGTGTGTCCATAACATCAAGATGGGATCCGAGGAATCACCCTCGTTGGATTCCCACTCAATGTATCCGTCAAGGTGAACCCGGAGGAATCACCCTCGATGGTATTCACACTTGCGGGATTGCACGACAGAAGCTTTATCGGAGGTGGTGAAAGAGGAATCACCCTCAGTAACCCACGACCGACTAGCTGTACTACAGAGGCAACATCGGGAGTGAGATAAGAGGTATCACCCTCGGCACTCGATGGTAGCTCTGAAGAGTCGAGCAATGTAGGGGGTGTGCGGTGATGTGCAGGTCTCAGCCCGTCGATCACATCGAACGGGGCACTGGTAACTAAGCAGGGCAACTAGGACAAGGTGGAGGGGCCACAAATGGATTTACATCCAACCTATACTAAGCATTTAGAATATCAGGTAAAGTATCAAAAGACAGTTTACAAAAACAGGCTATGCATCAGAATAGGATAAATCAATAGCAGTAGCAAATTCTAATGCAAGCAGGAGGGAGAAAGAATATGTGATATAGGCATGCGTCAAGGGGGGTTGCTTGCCTGGTTGCTCTGCGGCAAAAGAGGGGTCGTCGACGGAGTAGCAGTCCTCGGGGGCAGCGTCGGTCTCGGTGTCTAACGGAAGAGAAGAGGGGGAAGAAACAGATAAATACAAGCATACAAATGCAATCACTATGCACGACATGCCTAAATGATATGCAGGGGTGATATACTGCATCTCTGAATATTTTAGACGTTTTAGGAATTTATTTGGAATTATTAATCTGAGGTCATGCACTATTCATCTATCGGAAACGGGCAAAAAGTTCCATGTTCATCTACTTAGAGAGTTCTAACATGCATGCAGATGACATATTTGTATTCGTTGGATTTTTCTGATCGTTTTTCATATATAAATTATTTTCATCCGAGTTATAGATTATTTTATATGATTTTTTAAAGTTTAATTGATATTTTGGATTATTTTAGTTCGAAAATTAAATATCTAAATACTTCTGTCACATGGGGCTGTGCTAGTTAGTTTGTATTACAGGTGGGGCCGTCGGTTGGGATGACCCAGTCAACTTGACTGGTCAACAGGATGTGTGTGGCCCACATGTAATTGACTTGGGTCAAAACACTAGCCTAAAAAAAAGAACTAACCTACTCTGTTTGGGTCCACATGTAATATGTAACACTAAACAAATCCTAGCTCTAATCAAGTGTGTTACCCGGCTGCAGTGCACGCACAGGAGCACGAGCATGTCCAGGAGCACCGGATGCTCGCGTGCACGCACGCCCGGCCGGCCATGGCCGAAGCACAGCATGGCTAGCGCGCGCAGGAGGCCGTGGGCCGGCGAGCAGCGGCGAGCGGCGGGAGTGCGGGCCGGCAAGGTAGCGAGCAGCAGCAGCTAGCATCAGTAGCAGCAAGAGGCACCAGCAAAGCAGAGCAGTAGCAGCGCAAGAGCAGCAGGCAGTAGCTAGCAGCAGCTAGCAGTGCAGCTAGCAGCGGCTGTAGCAAGGAGCAGCGACAGCAGCGCTGGCGGCAACAGTAGCCGGCGAGCAGCGGCGGCAGCGCACTAGCAGCAGGCGGGCAAGCGCGGCCATGGCCTGCAGGCAGCAGGAGCAGCGCGCACACATGCGAGAGGCGCGGAGCTCCGGCAAATCGACGGGAGCAGTAACTACGGCGAAGGATCGAAGGTAAAAGCAAGGGAGTCGGAGGAGATGCTCACCGCAGAGCTCAGGGACAGCTCGGTTGCGGCGGGGAAGGACCGGAGTAGCGGCCACCGTCGACGAGATGTGGCGGCCGTGGGCGAAGACGACGGCGATGGCGAGCGT
This sequence comes from Elymus sibiricus, assembly GCA_039707655.1. Lineage (NCBI taxonomy): Eukaryota > Viridiplantae > Streptophyta > Magnoliopsida > Poales > Poaceae > Elymus > Elymus sibiricus. The sequence continues at coordinate 181,958,525 of CM077676.1, forward strand.
ACATGGCCTCCTAGCTCGATCCCCTTCGGCGTGGTGATGGATCCGACCAAGACGAAGCTCCCGGACATCTTCGTGCGACGAGGGAGGCCGTTGGCCACGTGAGCGACGGCGGCGCACTTCGGCTTCTCTCGTGTGTGCGCCAGAACGAGGAGAGCGAGGCGAGGGAGAGAGAAGCGAGCGTCAGGTTGTGTCCATTGGGTCGAGGAGGGTCGACCTTATCCTCCCAGCTATCTACCCCATCGCCGTGGCGGCCAGCGGCCGGTGCGTCGCGCGCCGGCGAGTTCTATGCTGCCACGCACTGGGAGCAGGTAGAAGAAAAGCTAGTGGGCTACATCTTCTACTGTACACTTGGGCCAAGGGCATAGTGACATTTTCTGCTTTCTGTTTCCGTTAAGGAAGTAGCCACTGTTTTCTAATTAAATGAGTGACCAAACGATTTTTGCTAAATATAAAACTCGGCACATAAATTCTTAGGAATATTCTGAGGTTGCTCAAAAAGTTTGAGGCCAACTGGAAATGTTTATAATTGTGTTTGCATTTAATTGGACCACTTTAAATGCTGTTGGTACATTCCAAAATTAGTTAGGGGCATTTTAGAAATTCTCTCAAGTGGGGTTTCTTCATGAAAAAATCTGTGGATTATTTGCAATATTATGAATACTTTTGTTTTGCAGTTTGAAGAAATAATAATTTGTCTTGCATTTTGAATTTGAATTTGGATTATTCTCTAAATGCAATTTATTTAGGATGATCATGATGACATGGCTAATTAATTAGCTTAATGACAGGGTTAAGATCTGGGGATGTTACACGCCCCCTCTCCCGGCGCCACCTCCGACAAAACAAAAGTCGAGTTGCAACCATGTTGGGGGACATGCAGTTGCGGTCGGGTGCGGCACTTGCAGTTGCGGGGCTGTTGTCGGGCTTGCAACTGGCCCGCCCCCTCTCCCGACGGCCCTTCCGACAAAACAAAAGTCGAGTTGCAACCATGTTGGGGGACATGCAGTTGCGGTCGGGTGCGGCACTTGCAGTTGCGGGGCTGTTGTCGGGCTTGCAACTGGCCCGCCCCCTCTCCCGGCGTCCCCTCCGACAAAAGAAAAGTCGAGTTGCAACCGTGTTGGGGGACATGAAGTTGCATGGCTGTTGTCGGGCTTGCAACAAGCCCGCCACTTCTCCCGGCGCCCCCTCCGACAAAACAAAAAAGTCCAGTTGCGGTCGGGTTAGAAGACATGCAGTTGCGGTCGGGTGCGGCACTTGCAGTTGCGGGGCTGTTGTCGGGCTTGCAACTGGCCCGCGCCCTCTCCCGGCGCCCCCTCCGACAGAACAAAAAAGTCCAGTTGCGGTTGGGTTAGAAGACATGCAGTTGCGGTCGGGTGCGGTACTTGCAGTTGCGGGACTGTTGTCGGGATTGCAACTGGCCCGCGCCCTCTCCCGGCACTCCCTCCGACAGAACAAAAAAGTCCAGTTGCAACCATGTTGGGGGATTTGCAGTTGCGGTCGGGTGCGGCACTTGCAGTTGCGGGGCTGTTGTCGGGCTTGCAACTGGCCCGCGCCCTCTCCCGGCGCCCCCTCCGACAAAACAAAAGTCGAGTTGCAACCATGTGTGGGGATTTGCAGTTGCAGTCGGGTGCGGCACTTGCAGTTGTGGGGCTATTGTCGGGCTTGCAACTGGCCCGCCCCCTCTCCCGGCGCCACCTCCGACAAAACAAAAGTCGAGTTGCAACCATGTTGGGGGACATGCAGTTGTGGTCGGGTGCGGCACTTGCAGTTGCGGGGCTGTTGTCGGGCTTGCAACTGGCCTGCCCCCTCTCCCGGTGCCACCTCCGACAAAACAAAAGTCGAGTTACAACCATGTTGGGGGACATGAAGTTGTGTGGCTGTTGTCGGGCTTGCAACTGGCCCGCCACTTCTCCCGGCGCCCCCTCCGACAAAACAAAAAAGTCCAATTGCGGTCGGGTTAGAAGACATGTAGTTGCAGTCGGGTGCGGCACTTGCAGTTGCGGGGCTGTTGTCGGGCTTGCAACTGGCCCGCGCCCTCTCCCGGCGCCCCCTCCGACAGAACAAAAAAGTCCAGTTGCGGTTGGGTTAGAAGACATGCAGTTGCGGTCGGGTGCGGCACTTGCAGTTGCGGGGCTGTTGTCGGGCTTGCAACTGGCCCGCGCCCTCTCCCGGCGCTCCCTCCGATAGAACAAAAAAGTCCAGTTGCAACCATGTTGGGGGATTTGAAGTTGCGGTCGGGTGCGGCACTTGCAGTTGCGGGGCTGTTGTCGGGCTTGCAACTGGCCCGCGCCCTCTCCCGGCGCCCCCTCCGACAAAACAAAACTCGAGTTGCAACCATGTGTGGGGATTTGCAGTTGCGGTCGGGTGCGGCACTTGCAGTTGCGGGGCTGTTGTCGGGCTTGCAACTGGAATAAGAAAGGAAAAAAGGTTTGAAAACAACGATAAAAAAGGACAAGAAAAAAAGAAAAGCAAGAGAAAAGGTGGAAATACAAAATGTAAAAAGAAATTCAAACATGACAAGGAACATAGACGAAAGATTCATTTAAAACACTTACAAGTAAATAAAAAATTAAAAAAGATACAAAATAGCTGCCCTCGGTAGTTCTCAACCGCTTCCCTACCCCTCTTCGGGCGGTTTGTTTAAAAAATTAAGCCCAAAACTAGACAAAAAAGAAACCTCTCAAGCCCTGCCCGTAGCGCATATTTGGCCGACATGAGAGAAAATAAACAACAAAAGAAAAGGAAATTGGCCCATCGCGCACCTAAGCAATCGATTTCAATATAAGACAGACATAGCTGCATAGATCTTGAAGCAACAACGATCTAATGGCCAGGGAGTCGACTGAGTTTTAACAGTCCTGTATGAACCTAAACAGAGAAAAATAAATAAAAAATAAAAATAATGGTAGAAAAAAAAGTCGAGGCCTATGAACTAAAGTGCTTGGTACTGCAACTAACTGAGAACAAAAAAACACACACAAGTCACTTCACTCTATATGTTCGTTCCCTTCCTGTAGGAAAAAAGAAAAAAGAAAAAAGAAACGGACCTAAACCTTGTAAAAGAACTGGCAAAATAAAGCCCAACACACAAAGAAGAGGACCACCGCCCAGCCCACCACCTGAAGCCTGCCCCGACGGAAAAAACAAAGACAAAAAAACAGGCCCACCCAGTTCGTTCCCTATGTGGGTTGATTTATAGGAAACAACAGGGCTGCACGGATCCTAAAGCAACACAAAGATCTAAGGGTCAACAAATCGACTGAGACTTCACTAAAAATCAGTCGACTGATTTTTAGCAGAGCCGTTACACAATCGCATACTATAGGCATGTAAATCACTTCTGATCAAAATATAAGGTAAATCACGGACAGGATTTGATGAACATTTATTTACACAATCGCATATTATAGGCAGGTAAATCACAAGCTAACGTACTAGAATATTTATATCCCGTTGCAACGCACGGGCATTGTTCTAGTCTGTGAAAAAGAGTGAAATACGTTGTTGTCCATTAACTCAAACTGATTGCATGTTTTAGACCAATAATTTTGGAATTGATCAATTTTAGGCCAGAAACTCAAAACCGATCCAGGAGGGGGAAAAACTGCCATGTGATTGCCACGTCAGCCTACCTTTGACCGTTCACAAATTGATTAATCTTTACAGGGATCTTTTTGCACCAGCGTCGTCCTCCTTGTTTGATTGCTTTTGATTGATATAAACTAAAAATAATTAGGTCACACGAGTCTGTGTTAAACAGGGCTCAAGCCCGTGACCCATAGGACAGAACCAATGCTCAATTACCACTACGATGCTAAGAGATTTGTATATAGATTAGGTTAAATAGTATATATTTTAGTGTGGCACACTGGTTTTTAGAGTTTTTTTTTTTTGCAAGGGGGGCGGTCCGATCCAGTCACACAATCAGTTTCTCTCTGTTGCAACTTGCAATCGTTGGAGAGGCGATTTGTAGCACGCACGTCTGATGGCACGTAGATTTGTGGCCGTCCGATCGGCTCATGATTCGGAATTGGTTTGCTCTTTGCATGTGCTTTAGCCCTTAATTATCTTAGATGGGTCCATGTGCAGATTTTCGCAGTTTTTGGCGGCTCCGTCCATCGCACCGCTCATGCTTCTTTTCTTACTTTCAAATTTTAATCTATTATATCTTTTAAACTGAAAGTCTAATTTACATTTTTTTTGCATATTCATGATCCTTGTGATGTCGGCTTTCAAATGAGACCACTTTTGAATACGTTTTGACAAGTTTTAAAAACTTGACCAAGTATCAACTACTAAACATTAGTAGGAACGGATGATGAATTAACCAAGTTTCATAAACTAAAACTAAAACCCTAAACCCTAAAACTCTAAATCCTAAGCCCTAACCCCTAGACCCTAGGCCCTAAGCCCAAAACCCTGAAAGCAAATGAAACTTGCTGAAACTTAGTAAAAACTTAATATTACAACAACCAAGTTTTAATATTTAAAGCTTACCAAAAAATAAAAGTTGTCAAAATGTATTTAAGAGTGGTCTTGTCTGGAAGTGCTCGTCAAAGGAACACGAATATGCAGTCGAAACATAAATTGGACTTTCGGTTCAAAAGATACAGTAAATTCAAAATTGAGGATGAAATGAAAAGGCATGGGAGGTGGGGTGGATGACGCATGAAAATCTGGCAAAGCTGCCATTAGCATGAATTGATGGACCCCGTCCTAATGTAATCAAAGGCCTTAAGACCAAACACTACTAGGGAAAATCCTAGTAGTGGCGCGGGTTTAGAGGCTAGTAGTAGCGCAGGGGACCGTGCTACAGCTAACTTTTAGCAGTAGCGGGGATTCCTACCCGCGCTACTGCTAACCATACATATCAGTAGCGCGGGTCCAACCAGCGCTATTGCTAACTAACTGCAGCGCGCTGATACGTCTCCGACGTATCTATAATTTATGAAGTATTCATGCCATGTTTACAACAATTTTATATGGTTTTAGTATGATTTGATTAGAACTAACCCGGACTGACGCTGTTTTCAGCAGAACAACCGTGGTGTTGTTTTTTGTGCAGAAATAAAAGTTCTCGGAATGGGCTGAAAATTTACGGTGATTTTTTGTGGACCAAAAGAGACCCCCGAAGCTTTGAGGAAGGACCAGAAGCCTCATGAGGAAGCGACAAGCCTGGGGGGCGCGCCCTCCCCCCAGGGCGCGCGGAGCAGGCTTGTCGCTCCCTCGTGGGCCCCCTTGACGTGAAACCAACGCCAAAAATTCCTATAAATACCAAAAACCCCAGAAAGAAACCTAGAACTTCCACGCCGCCTCCGCTGTAGGAGATATTCCCTAGAGGCAATAATAAATGTTACTATTTATCTCCATGTTTGTAGTTAAGTTTATATTCCGTGCTATAACTGCTATGGTTCTCGAGTCTGCAATAACCACGGGCTCGGAGGAAGACTCATATGCACGTGTGGAATAATAAACGGTAAAATGTATTCCTAGTCTGGCCTCTAAGACTAGCTCAGGTGTTGCATGATGGTTCTGTTTTCCTGATCATGGGCATGGATATGCCGGCAACTTTGAGGGCACAATGTTAGGAGAACACTTGTGTTGAATCGACACGAATTGATGTTATGCTATGAGATACATTCGTCACAAGTTAATGGTTAATAACACAGAGATGATTTACGTTTGCATAATTCCTTAGACCATGAGAGTATCGAGTTTCTTCATACTTGCTTCATGAACTTTGGGGTTTGTTAAACGTCATCCGTAAATGGGTGGCTATTACAGCGGCTTACGGGTTCATGGAAAAGTATGTCAAGTAACTTGATAGCTCAAGATTGGGATTTGCTCCTCCTACGATGGAGAGATATCTCTGGGCCCTCTCGGTGTTACGGTATCCATCATCGTCTGGCCAGACACATGTGTGATTTGATCACAGGGATGCCGAAACACGGAAACGAGAAAAGAGAACAAAACCGGTAACGAGGTAACTGGCATTGTGGACAAGTGTTGATCCACGGGAATGCAAATAAATCTCACCTCGGGTATTTGTAACATATCGCGAAGCAACAGGAATAGCACACGGAAACTGGAGGTTCACTCGAATATTCATTCGTGTGGGTATAGGGGTCAATATGGGTGTCCCCGGCTCCGATGTTGATCATTGATCGGAAAGTGTTCCGGGTCATGTCTATACTTCACCGAACCTATAGGGTCACACGCTTAAGGGTCATCTATCTACTGAATACTAGACGGGGAGTCTGAGAGAAAATCACCGAAAAAGTTTCGGACAAAACGGAAACGTTCCGGAGAGAACACCGGAATAGTTCCGGTAAAACTGAAAAGTTGTTTCAGGGGATACCATTAAGTCAAATTTGTTTCAGCACACGTCTGGAAATTCTTGGAGGATGCCAGAAGTGTTCTGGAAACTTCTGGGAATTTTCCGGGATAAAAACCGGAAATGTTCCGGAGCTGCCGGAACCGATTTGGTTGCTTTTCGCAGATGGAAATCACTAATCCGATATTGTTTCGGAACGCGTCCAAAATCATATGTGTGGGTACTGGAATTATTCTAAGACCCACAGAAATATTTTTGGATTTAACGGTCACGGAAAATTGGTTCCGTGAATAGTGAAAATCACTTTATGGATATTTTTTGGAAAGTCACCTTTTGGGATATTTCCCAAAAGGCTTCTAGAAGGCATTGGGGATCAAGGCACCCCCATGTGGGGGCCCCCCTAGAGGTGGCCGGCCAAGGTGGGGCTCCTCCATGGAGCTCCACATGCCACCCCTTTTCCCTTTTATTCTTTTATGTGAGACATAAAGTGGGGGTACTTTTGGTATTTTTGTATGCCAACTTTACCCCTTGGCTTCCCTATAAATAGATGTGGAGGGGTGCTCTCCAAACCTCATCCTTGCTCTCATACACATGCCATGCTCGTCTGGCTCTCTCTCTCTCTCTCCCTCCCATGAAAAGAGTTTCGTAGAGCCGAAAGGCTGTTTGGGTTCCGGCAGGACCTAGTTCTGGACGGCGAAGCCCTGCCGGATAGATGACACCGTATGTGTGCAACTCTGTAGAGAGATCGTAGTTTCGGTCTTAGTTCGAGAGTGCCTCCCGAAGGGCTGTCTGAGTGACTGTCCGAGTTTCGAGGGTCCTCCCGAAGGGCTGTCCGAGTGACCGTCTGAGTTTTGAAGGTCCTTCCGAAGGGCTGTCCGTGACACCGTCCGAGGGACTGTCTGACCGCCTCCCAGAGGGCTGTCCGAGGGGCAGATGAGGGAGTATATCCTCGTGGTTGGGAGGTTGTAAATCCTAGTTGCGGGGATCTGCACCGCCGATCGTCATCGACTCTACTTCCGTTGCGCTACGAGTCGGTAACGAAAAAGATCAAACCTTGTATGCAGTCTCCATAGTGGTCCTGGGCTGGTGCATAGGTCGGAAATTTTTTGTTTTCTGCTGCGTTACCCTACAGTGGCATCATGAGCCGTGCTATGCATAGATGCAGGTTATGATCTAGAATACATAGAGATGTATGGGTGTTGCACAATATAATTTGTAGTAGATGAGTTCTACTGCTGACAATTATTTGTGCGGGTAGCAGATGAAATCTGTTACCCGATGTTCTTGTTGCTTCCCTGGAATTTGCATATTTCTGATCTTGATAACAGCATGGTGGAGTTTCAAAGTTCTGGCAATCCGCGATCCTGATTGATCAACGAAGTGCTAACAGTTCTTTGAATTCCACCATAGTTAAAAAGAAAGATGAAATTTCGCAGACAAAAGGGCAATGCAGATATGATCTGCATGGGGGTCATGCGTATGATGAAGTTCAGTATGGGACTCAAGATTTTGTTATCTCGTGTTTCATACACCCCGCAAAGTTAAGCTAGCGACTTGAATAATCATACTTGATGATGGACGTTGGTAGCTGCGGTTTGTTCGAAACCTTAGAAGCCACGTAAAATGAAATTTTGCATAAACCGATTAGAGGCATCTAACTTGGTTTTGCAGGATGGTTTGCATGTGCATATGATGTGGTATAGCAGTGCTCATATTAATTTGATTATGTATGAGATGACTATATGATGTAAAATTAACATGACATGCGTGTCATGATTCGGCATGATGGCTGGAGCCATATGATTGTCACTTTAATGACCTGCGTGTCAACCTTAAGTAATGCACTTATTTTATTAGCTATAGAGATAAGAATATTATCTGGTGCATCGACAAGGTGGTGGCAAACTTCACGAAGGTGAACACCGACGCTAATGCCGAAGACGAAGAAATAAAAGACTTCTCCGTCAGAAAGGGCTATACCATATCATGCTATTATGAATTGCCTGAGATGTTTATCCCTTTGATGCACCCTTTTTGATTTCGCGGTAGTCGCCTTTTATTAGGGTGATCTCCCACAAAAATATCAAGTAGTTAGTGTTCACCCAAGTGTAGCACCGTCACGACACCTATCTTTTCGGGGTGCGCTGTGTCACACGGGTACGAACGATTAGAGAAGTGTGAGGCGGGTGAGTTGAGACCTCGCAGCGAGATCACTTGGTTGTCTTGACGTTCAGGCATGACCATCATGAGATCGGAACACGCCCATCGAAAGATGAACAAGAATCACATAGAGATGTGATTGGCAAGTTGGCCTACCGGTTGAAATTTTCGTCATCAGTGGTGTTACACCAATGGCGAACAATTGAAATACGGGTCTTGTATCACTCACAATCAATTATGAGAGATATTGATTTGAGTGGGAGCGCATTGTAGAATTAAACTTGCTTAATTCTCAATGCACTTAATTATGAACTTTGTCTAAGTGAAATTTGCATAATAGTTGTAGAATAATGGCTCGCGTTTCCACCTTCCCTGTTAAAATTGAATAAGTTGTTAAATATCTGGTTAAAACTTTACGGTTGGTAACGTAATGTGAGGATTATCCTCAAAAGTGCCGAGAAGGACTTTGTCCTATCGCATGCTTTTGGTATTCTCCCGCTAATGCTATGGATAATGTGACTCTCGTCCTTCGATCCAAAAGCTAGAATTCCGTTATGGTCAAGTGCAATATGTTTGCTTCCATGAGACCCGAACTTCAAAAGTTTGGGATAGCTATGTGATATTCATGGAACTGAAAATCATTTTCAGACACAAACAAAGGCTAAAGATATGTGATATCCAAAGCAATGTTTGTTTTGCAAACTATTAGTAAAAGTGTTTACTATGCATTTGACTAATAACAGAGGGATCCAGTAGAACGCCTGTCATATGATGATGGTGAATAAAACAACAACTTAAGAGAAAGGAAATGTCCGAAGGGTGTTAGTATGACTTACACACCTAGGAAGTCCGGGGCTAACGCCACTCTTAAGTTGAGTGCTTCTTCTGAGAGTAAGAGAAATACTAAAAGTTAAACTGTTAGAAGTATAAAGGCAAAAGGAGTGAAGACTGGAATATCCAGCTCATGTATGAATGTCATACGAGTTATAGATGTATGGAAGGCTGGTCAAAGAAATAGTTCTTGGGAATTATGATTAAACATGCTAATCACTAATTCTTGGGTATTGTGAGTTAATCACAAAAGATACCCGCTCGATTGCAATCTGTTGCGACTCGATGCAAGAACTCCTACGGCCTAAAAGACTTGCCGGAGTGAGGTTTAGATATGCGCTGAGAACATAGTAAAAGTTGCTATACTCGGTACATTACCTATGTATTTATTTTCATAATTCATTTTAGAGTTTTTATACACTCTAGCCCATTGCATAAAGTATCTTGCAAGAAGGTTGTTCATAAGAGAACTTTTGATGTTCGGTGTTATGAATAACATAAGGGCCATGCTTCCATCATGGATGAGATGTATGTTATGAATATTGATAATAATATATTACCTCTATATTTACTTTCATAATTCGTTTTAGAGTTTTACACACTCTAGCCCATTGCATAATGTTTGTTGCAAAAGGGTTGTTCATAAAAGAACAATTGTTGTTCAGTGTTATGAATAACATAAGGGCCATACTTCCATCATGGATGGGATGTATGTTATGAATATTGATGGTAATATGATACATCCGTAACACTGACGCTAAATGTCACAAGACTAAGAGAATACCACACATGTGTGGCACTGCATTTAGTCACATTGGAGAAACCCGCATGGAGAAATTCCGTAGTGATGGATTTTGAAGTCGTTTGATTATGAATCATCTGACAGTTGCAACTTTCCTCTGAAAAGTGAAGGGACTAAAATACCGTTCACAGGCCATAAGGAACGAGCAACGAACTTATTGGTGATCATACATTTTGATGTATGTAGTCCGATAAATGTTGTTGCTAGCAGTGGATTTATCTATCTTCAGAAATGACTCAAGTACATATATGGATATTTACTTGATGAGATGTAAGTCTGGATCTTTTGAAATCATTCGAAAGGTTTTCAAAATGAAGTAGAAATTGTTGTAACAAGAAGATTATGTTTCTGCAATTTGATTGCAGAAAGGAATATTTGAGTTACAAGTTTAGCGAATGTCTGATGAGTTGTGAAAGGAGTTTCATAACTTACACCTCCCGGAACACCACTGTGAGTGGAATGTCTGTGAAGATGTATTCAAACCATTTATGACATGGTAAGATCAAAGATGACATAAATCAATTTGCCATTATCCCTTTTAAAAGTAATGCTTTAAAGACTGCGGCTTTTACACTGAAAAGAGCACCATCAGGTCTGTTGAAATGACGCCATGGTATGGTACGCCCAACCATGCTTTGTCTTTTCTTAACATTTGGAATATGGGGCTTGTGTAAAATATTTACAAACCTATTCCAAATCAGACAAGTACTACATTGTAGGTTATCCCAAGTAATTGGGAATTCCTCCACCACTATACCGAGGCAAAAGGTTTGCCACCGAGAACAGTATGCTTTTAAAGAGAATGGTTCTTGCAAAAAGGTGAGTGGGAGAACAGTGCAACTCGATGAGATAACAGTATCTTCATCATCAGATCAAAGGAAAGGAACCTTGGAAGTGATTCCAGAGTTTCCTACTGCGACTGATATGGAAGCCTCTACATGAGATGTATGGACTTCGGTCGAACTTGCAACTGAACCACGTAGGCAAAACTCGTGCAAACCTCTTAGGTGTGCAAGCGAGATATTGTTGTTAGACAACAATATACCTACGATACACAAGGAAGCGTTGATGGGCCCTGACTCCAGAATTGGCTAAATGCCAATATAATCCGAGATAGTTTCCATAAATGATTCAAGATTATATCTTGATAAACCCTTCGGAAGACTTAGAGTCTAACGAACATTAATGGAACTATAAACTGATGTGGATAAAATGTTTTATCCATAAAGCTTGACTTGTTGCAATAACAAGTTCAAGGAGTTGACTACGATGAGATTGTCTCACCATAGCGATGCTTAAAGTCAGATCGGGTTAAACTAGCAATTAATACATATTTCAATCATGATATATGAAACATGGATGCCAAAAGGATTTCCATGAAATGGAAATACAAACTAGGACTTGTATGTGATACAGTCCAAAGTATTTTGTCGATCCAGAGGATGCTAGAGAGTGTGCAATCTTCAGAGTTCCAACAATGGATAGAAGAGAGCAAAATGGAGTTGGAATCTTCGTTTTGATGAAATAGTCAAAAGAGTTTGATTTCATCAATGGATAACGAAGATGCTTGTGGTTTCAAGAAAGTAAGTGGGAGCATAATAATATTTCTAAAAACTTTGTGTGCTTGACACACTGTTGATTGGAAATTTCTTGACACGAATTAGGACTTCATTGAAAATAGTTTTTCGATGAAGTGCTTAGGCTAAATAGCCTTGATATTAGGCATATTTATCTACGAGATATAATTGCCTAATAGGCTAAGCCAAAAATACATATTGACAAGATGCTAAAACAGTTTAGCATAAGAACGCCAAGGAGTGATTCTTGCCGAAGTCACATGGAAAGAGTTTTTCAAGACTCGGTGTCCCAAAACACCGATGAGCAAAATACATGATGGATTTCCACACACCTTTGTGTTTGGATTAATCATGTATTCCATGGTATGTAAAACAACCAGATATGTCCGATACTCCCAAGCTGTTGCGAGTATAGATACCAAAGTGATCAAAGTACTGATCATGGGACAACAGTGAAAAATGTCATTGAGTACTAAAGTAGCACTGATGACATGTTTTATCGCAAGCAGAAATTATGAAGTGCTCGTTGTAAGTAATTACATCGATACAGTCTTCATCAATGCTCCATGCGATTTTCGATTTAAGTTAAGGATTTTGTGTAATACACAATATGGTGGCACGGTGTTAGGAAATCGTTCCAAACAGGTTACTGTGGCGAATTCTATAACAAAGGCTAAGTATGTTGCCGCTTTCAAAGCGACATAGAAGATGTTGAATCGTACAATTCATTCATGAACTTAGTATGATTCCAAGATGGCTTTGGTCAATGGAATACTATTGAAGATAGTTGCTCCATAGCTCAGTCTGAGGAATCAAGGTTTGACCAGTGATTCACATATATACGAAGCCAAGTCCACACAAAATATGAATTTTGTGAAAGCGTGAAAGCGCGAGGATATGCAGAGATACACATGGAACTGAAGTTGTCAGATCCGTTGGACATCAGACTATACCACAAACGAAGCATGTTTTACACCGGTATACCATAGGTGTAAAGTGCATCAGCATGGACTAGATTATTGACTCTAGTGCAAGTGGGAGTCTATAGGAGATATGCCCTAGAGGCAATAATAAATGTTACTATTTATCTCCATGTTTGTAGTTAAGTTTATATTCCGTGCTATAACTGCTATGGTTCTCGAATCTGCAATAACCACGGGCTCGGAGGAAGACTCATATGCACGTGTGGAATAATAAACGGTAAAATGTATTCCTAGTCTGGCCTCTAAGACTAGCTCAAGTGTTGCATGATGGTTCTGTTTTCCTGATCATGGGCATGGATAAGCCGGCAACTTTGAGGGCACAATGTTAGGAGAACACTTGTGTTGAATCGGCCCAAATTGATGTTATGCTATGAGATACATTCGTCACAAGTTAATGGTTAATAACATAGAGATGGTTTACATTTGCATAATTCCTTAGACCATGAGAGTATCAAGTTTCTTCATGCTTGCTTCATGAACTTTGGGGTTTGTTAAACGTCATCCGTAAATGGGTGGCTATTACGGCGGCTTACGGGTTCATGGAAAAGTATGTCAAGTAACTTGATAGCTCAAGATTGGGATTTGCTCCTCCGACGATGGAGAGATATCTCTGGGCCCTCTCGGTCTTACGGTATCCATCATCGGCTGGCCAGACACAAGTGTGATTTGATCACAGGGATGCTGGAACACGGAAACGAGAAAAGAGAACAAAACCGGTAACGAGGTAACTGGCATTGTGGACAAGTGTTGATCCATGGGAATGCAAATAAATCTCACCTCGGGTATTTGTAACATATCGCGAAGCAACAGGAATAGCACACGGCAACTGGAGGTTCACTCGAATATTCATTCGTGTGGGTATAGGGGTCAATATGGGTGTCCACGGCTCCGATGTTGATCATTGATCGGAAAGTGTTCCGGGTCATGTCTATACTTCACCGAACCTATAGGGTCACACGCTTAAGGGTCATCTATCTGCTGAATACTAGACGGGGAGTCTGAGAGAAAATCACCGAAAAAGTTTCGGACGAAACGGAAACGTTCCGGAGAGAACACCGGAATAGTTCCGGTAAAACTGAAAAGTTGTTTCAGGGGATACCATTAAGTCAAATTGGTTTCGGCACATGTCTGGAAATTCTTGGAGGATGCCAGAAGTGTTCTGGAAACTTCTGGGAATTTTCCGGGATAAAAACCGGAAATGTTCCGGAGCTGCCGGAACCGATTTGGTTGCTTTTCGCAGATGAAAATCACTAATCCGAAATTGTTTCAGAACGCGTCCAAAATCATTTGTGTGGGTACTGGAATTATTCTAAGACCCATAGAAATATTTTTGGATTTAACGGTCGCGGAAAATTGGTTCCGTGAATAGTGAAAATCACTTTATGGATATTTTTTTGGAAAGTCACCTTTTGGGATATTTCCCAAAAGGCTTCTAGAAGGGATTGGGGAGCAAGGCATCCCCATGTGGGGGACGCCCTAGAGGTGGCCGGCCAAGGTGGGGCTCCTCCATGGGGCTCCACATGCCACCCCTTTTCCCTTCTATTCTTTTATGTGAGACATAAAGTGGGGGTACTTTTGATATTTTTGTATGCCAGCTTTACCCCTTGGCTTTCCTATAAATAGATGTGGAGGGGTGCTCTCCAAACCTCATCCTTGCTCTCATACGCATGCCACGCTCGTCTGGCTCTCTCTCTCTCCCTCCCACGAAAAGAGTTTCGTACAGCCGAAAGGCTGTCTGGGTTCCGGCAGGAACTAGTTCTGGACGGCAAAGCCCTGCCGGATAGATGACACCGTATGTGTGCAACTCTGTAGAGAGATTGTAGTTTCGGTCTTAGTTCAAGAGTGCCTCCCGAAGGGCTGTCCGAGTGACTATCCGAGTTTCGAGGGTCCTCCCGAAGGGCTGTCCGAGTGACCGTCCGAGTTTCGAAGGTCCTCCCGAAGGGCTGTCCGCGACACCGTCCGAGGGACTGTCCGACCGCCTCCCAAAGGGCTGTCCGAGGGGCAGATGAGGGAGTACATCCTCGCGGTTGGGAGGTTGTAAATCCTAGCTGCGGGGATCTGCACCGCTGATCGTCATCGACTCTACTTCCGCTGCGCTACGAGTCGGTAACGAAAAAGATCAAACCTTGTATGCAGTCTCCATAGTGTTCCTGGGCTGGTGCGTAGGTCGGATTTTTTTTGTTTCCTGCTGCGTTACCCTACAGCCGCAAGCCTCTGTACCGAAGCGATCTCATCCGGAGCCCTGTTCCGGCACTCTGCCGGAGGGGGGGATTATCACCGGAGGCCATCTTCATCATCCCGGCGGTTTCCATGACGAGGAGGGAGTAGTTCATCCTCGGGGCTGAGGGTATGTACTAGTAGCTATGTGTTTGATCTCTCTCTCTCGTGTTCTTGATTTGGCACGATCTTGATGTACTGCGAGCTTTGTTAATATAGTTGGATCATATGGTTTTTCTTCCCTCTCTATCTTCTTGTGATGGATCGAGTCTTTTCCTTTGAGGTTTCGTTATTGTCGGATTGAATATTTCAGATTTGAGAACACTTGATGTATGTCTTGCATGTGGATACCCATGGTGACAATGGGGTACTCTATTGATTCACTTGATGTATGTTTTGGTAATCAACTCGCGGATTCCCGTGACCTTGGGGTGATCTAGGCATAGGGGTTGGTTGCACGTTTTCATTATCTTTTCTCCGATAAGAAACTTTGGGGTACTCTTCGAAGTTCTTTGTGTGGATTGAATATTATGAATTTGAAGTTGTTTGATGCATATCGAATAATCAACTCATAGATTCTTGTGGTGACATTGGAGTATCTAGGTGACATTAGAGTTGGTTGATGCGTATCATATGGTGTTATTTTAGTACGAACTCTAGGGCTGTTTGTGACACTTATAGGGATGGCTCAATAGATTGATCGGAAAGGATAACTTTGAGGTGGTTTCGTACCCTACAACAATTTCTTTCTTATGTTCTCCGCTAATAGGAACTTTGGAGTGATTCTTTGTCGCACGTTGAGGGATTGTTATATGATTCAACTATGTTAGCACTGTTGAGAGATTGCACTAGTGAAAGTATGAAGCCTAGGCCTTGTTTTCAAGCATTGCAATACCGTTTGTGCTCCGTTTTATCACTTGCTACCTTGCTATTTTTTTATTTTCAGATTACAAAAACCTATATCTACTATCCATACTACACTTGTATCATCATCTCTTCGCCGAACTAGTGCACCTATACAATTTACCATTGTATTAGGTGTGTTGGGGACACAAGAGATTCTTTGTATTTGATTGCACGGTTGTTTGAGAGAGACCATCTTCATCCTACGCCTCCCACGGATTGATAAACCTTAGGTCATACACTTGAGGGAAATTTGCTACTGTCCTACAAAACTCTGCACTTGGAGGCCCAACAACGTCTACACGAATAAAAGTTGTGTAGTAGACATCACGCGCCTACCTGACCCACGCTACTACTAACCCAGCGCTGCTGCTGCTACACTACCCCGCGCTACTGCTAAGATTTTCTGTATTTTTTTCTTCTGCGTATTTACGATGTATTTGTACATGTTTTATACAGTAGCAACATACACATACATTGAAACTATATGAGAGAAGAATGTCTCATCATCATCATCACCGAAGTGGAACAACATAGTCTCATCATATCATCATCATCATCCGACACAAATGATGTCTCATCATCATCTCGAATACATGCAAGTACATGGTCATCACATACACATGTTTTTCATCATCTACCTAAACTATGATATACAAGAGAAGAGCGATCACTATGAGCAGGACCTGGATTATGTACTAGTTCTTGAGGTGTCGGTTCTGATTCCTCTCTCGCGCTAGCTTGAACCTCATGTAACTAGCTTCTGCTTCACGACGGCTATCAAACCCTCTCTGGTTGCCGCCCGGGAAGCGGTGCACTTGGGCCTGACACTCTGGGCACTCGTCGTACACTCCTGGAACCTTCCCTATGTACACGGCATAGCACTTCTTCACCATCGATGATCGATGTACCTGTTAGAGATGCATCGTCAATAGGCGAATTCAACGATATATAATATGCAACATAATATACTTGAGAAACACGAAGAGAAAGAGTTAGCAAATAGAAGCAACATATAGTAAACATAATTAACGAAGTTCATCGTACCCAAACTAACTAATTAACTAGTGTTACGCAAGTTGAGCAGGACCGTTTACATCACAAAGTTTCAAAGTTCCGTCGATTACATAAAGTACAAATTCAACGGACATGTCATCATCGTGATCGTCAATCATGGGAAGTTCCATTCGTCAAGATCCGAAAGGATGCACCCTAGCTTCGTGAAAGGCGTCATGTCCATACGCTGTAGGCCTATGCGAGTTCAGACGTCAGCCCGCGATATAGGGCCGCCGTGGAACATCCCCTTCTCTTCGACGACATCTTTCATGATGATCGTCGCAATGTCCTGCTGGATGCGATAGAAGTCATTCCTCAGTTTATGATCCGGTGAGGCTCCTAAGGCTTCGGCCCATTTGCGGATATGGGCATCGGATGTAGATGTCATGCCAAGTTGTTGGCGATCCCTTCTGAATTCCATCATGTGATGGATGACATAGAATCCATCGTTCGTACTTGCTGCTGGTTGCTGGACGCAGCAGAAGTCAGTTTTATGGCCGAAAGCCGGCGCGTTATTCCTTTGTTTCTTGATCTGAATGTGTCCACCCCTCATGCTAAAGCCAACGAGAGCACGATCCAGAACACTCTTAATGTGTGTGTAATCTTTCTTCACCGTGTTTTTGGACGAGTCCAAATACAGAGCGTACGAGACTCGCGGTAAAGAACGATAAGGACGGCGCGCTCCTCGCTGCGCAAAATAAATACACCTCAAATTAGCCTCCTTGCGTGCGAAGGAATGATTGAAATTTACGAAAGGATGTGTTATAGCGGGTATCCGGGAATGACTTACATGGGATGACAAGGCAGTAGAATCATTTCCTTGTCCTTATTCATTACCATGAAGTCTTCGATGTACTTACTCGCAGCTTGACGCTCCACATCGCTGATTCCCAAGAAGCCCTCATGCATGTAGTAGGGGTCCGCTACCGCGATTAGCGAGATTTGCTCTTTCCTGATGATGTAGCTCATATGTAGTGCAAAAAGGCGGACGAGCGTAAAATCGAGCCGCCTCTGGAGATACATCTCGAAGATCTGATCAAACTGCAGGAAGAAAAGATCCGTGGGGCATCTCTGGATGTAGCACTTGCCCTCCGGCACATGAACCGCGTAAAGCGAGTATCCTGGAGCATCCGAGGCGAGAAGCCTTTTCTCTGTCGACAACACATGGTCATGCAGTCTCCTGAGATCCCCATCTCTGGCCTTGAGAGCGTCCGGCGATAGCATTGGCTTGCCCGCAACATGGAGTAACACCGCACCTCTGATCGATACACTGTCCACAACCCTGGTCACCGAAGGCGGCTGGCTGCTAGAAGCAACTTTGGTGGCAGCAGAGCCTTTCCTCGACGGTCTCTTCCTCGGCTTCTTCTTTAGGGTTTGAGTCTATCAGACCCTGCCTGACCACTGCCCCCAGTGTCGTCGGGCTCAGCATTGCACGAAACTTGGGTAGTTGACCCTGGATTGAGGCGGCATTTCGAGGCGTGTCCTGCGAGGATTCGATGAACAAAGACTTCTTGCACTCAACCCGAGGATGTTCCGGCTCTGGTGCGTCATGCATCTCATCTTCACGCTCATAGCCTAAGTCATATGGTGTCTAACTCATCAGTTCTGCGTCGTCATAGCCGGTATTGATGTACCAGAGAGGGTCATCCTCATCCATGTCATCATCCATATCTTCTTCCATGGGGGCGACGGTTGGACCCCCTTCCTCGCATCATCCACTCTCACCCAACATGACAGACGGCGGTAATTGTGTGGGTGGGGTGGTGGTCATACCTTGCATCGGTATTGTTGTCGTTGGTGTGCTCCCGGCCGCCTCCACACGAAGAAGATTCTTCGGCCACAGCAACGGCCAATTCTTGCATTGGCCCAGCTGCGCCGGGCTCTTGTCATCCTCTTCCTCGGTTCGTAGCGGGGGAGCCAAACCTTCGTAGGCACCTTTCACACTCGCCACGGAACCCCTGAAGACGTTATCGGGCATCTGCCGGCCGTGGAACAGGCGCTCCTTGGGCTTCATTATTGTACCCTTTCCCACATCCACCAACTGGTTGTTCAAGTGGTAGAGTAGGGTGCACGGATTTTCGTCAGCCTGCGAAGACATGTGTGCGGTGTGTCAGACATCCGAAAGGCAGCAGAAACGGAAGATTATAGATATGTTTATGAGGGTGCGACGCGTAATTACGTTGAGGGCGTCGAGCTCAGCCAATGTGGAAGCCCCGCCGAGCATGCCAGAGACGAAGGACGGGCTGCTATGAGCGGGTGCGGGAGCAGGTGCAGTTGCAAGAGCAGGTGCGGGTGCGATGTTCACCGAGTTGCTCCTGATGAAGCTGGGAAGGGGAAAATCCTTTGCACTTTTGTCTGGATTTTCCTTCGTCCAGGTGACAAGAACGGAATCAAGGAAGAAATCGAAGATACGAATTCAATTCTGCAAGCAGCTACCGCTGCCTGGACTGCCTCCTGGTCTGTCTCAGCTTTGGTCGCTTCTTTGGTCTCAGCTGTTTTTTTCTCGACCGTCAGCACCACCTTCTCGTCGATATTCACTTGGCTGAACTTCCTTCTCTACTTTTTTGCCTCCGGGTCCTTGCGGTAGTAGTACTTCCACGTGGTGCCATCTCCGGCAGCGTGCACACGTCCATACTGCGGCCGCTGGTCCATCGGGTGTCCCTGCATTATGTTGATGGCTCGGTTGAAAGGGGTGTCCCACTTGTACTTCGTCGACAAGTCACTTTCTTCAGCTGCAACCCTGTGTTGCTCTCTCTGCAAAATGAACGTGAACCGTTTACAAATGTGACTAGAACGTGGCCGACTTGATCAAAAGCTAATATAAGGTGGTAAATTAATAATTACCAGTATTCTTATGAACTGTCTCATCGGCCCGTCTGTGTACCATTCCTTTTTTTCTTGTTCCACTTGTACCGGGCCCTGATGAAGTCATGCTCCTGCTGGTCGGTGAACTCCGCGAAGGGGTCTGGGATCCCCTTACTTTCACATTCCGCGTCCTCCTTAGCCCACACGGGCCTCTTGCCCGTGTAACCATGGCTTCCGAGGCAGTGGATACCCACGTTCATGGACTGAAGCTCCTTCATTCTCTCCGCCTTTTCCTTGGTTGCTTCGGCAAGGAGAGTCTCCTTGAATTTTTCAGAGTCCTCTTTCGTAAGTACCGGATTAGCTGCAATAATCTCGGCGTCGGATTTCTTTTTTTTTAGAATCAATTTCTTCACCCGACCTTTCCAGGCGCTTAATGCGCCGCTGAACTTGCCAATGGCATGGTTGTTTATCTTTTTCATGGCTTTATCTTCCCACGGTTCTTTATCGTCATCCCGGTCGGGGAACTAGAATCTCGCGTGCAATTTGGTCAACAGGAGGCCCTTCAAGAGTGGTTTCTTCCGTATGTCTGTGTCGTTGATGTTGGCGGTCTCCCGTAGGATGCATCCTATTTGGTTGCCATAGCACGCTGCCATTTCCTGCGGCTCTATTGGCTCGAATTCGCCGGGGTGCACCACCATGACCACCAGTCTTCCGGTGCCGAGCTTGTTTGGTCATCGTTTTGTCTTACTCTTCATTACTTTGGCGGCTTGGCCGGTACTAGATTTCGTGGTCTGGTTGCCACCATCCGTGCCGGTGCCGGCGCCGATGCCGGTGTCGGTGTCGGCGGCACTATCACCCTCCATTCTGATAAGGGGGGCTTGCAACTCTTCTGCTTCCTGTCTAGCAAGATAGTCAAGGTAATTGTGTGCATTCTCGTAGAGGGCGTGATCAGAACCCCCGGCTTCATCATTGTGCCCCATGTTTCCTAGGGGGGTTTAATTCTCGAACTATAATAAAAATGAATAATGACATTAAAAATGGCCTATGTTTTGCCGGAATGCCGTTTCATTCCCGTCCCGGCAAATCCCGGGCACTCGATATGTCCTACTTTCTAGCACAAGTCATGCCGATCACGGGAAATTTGGGCATGACCTTTGCTAAAAAGTGGACATATCGAGCACCTGAAATTTGCTGGAACGGAAATGAATCAACATTCCAGCAAAACATAGGCCAGTCGGATCATTTTCCCTGCAAAGATATAGTAGAAAGACACATCTATAGCACCACATACACATGAAACCACTTGCTTTGACATCCCACACATGATACAAATGATACAAAGTGGCCATCGAGAGCAGTATAAGCTCTTCCAAATGATTCTGAGTGGCCATCGAGAGAATGCTATAGTGTGGGTTGGGATGCTCACTAGATGGATGTCGAGGATGCGGGTGTCGTCGAGTGGCATGATACGTCCCAAACGTATCTACATTTCCAAACACTTTTGCTCTTGTTTTGGACTCTAATTTGCATGATTTGAATGAAACTAACCCAGACTGACTTTGTTTTCAGCAGAACTACCATGGTATTGTTTTTGTGCAAAAATAAAAGTTCTTGGATTGAGATGAAAATTTACGAAGAATTATTTCAGAATATATAAAAAATACTGGCGAAGAGATCTACTGAAGGGGGGCCACCCAGGAGCCACAAGCTCAGGGGGGCGCCCCTCGAGCTTGTGGGTCGCATAGACCTTCGTTTGCCCTAACTCCGCCTCTATAAGTACCGTCTCGCGTTTTATGATACGGAGCCGCCGCCACCTCCTGTTCTTCATTGGGAGGGCTGAACTGGACTCCGTTCGGGGCTCCAGAGAGGGGAATTCGTCGCCATCGTCATCATCAACCCTTCTCCATCAACAATTTCATGATGCTCACCACCGGGCATGAGTAATTCCTCCGTAGGCTTGCTGGACGGTGATGGAGTTGGATGAGATTTGTCATGTAATCGAGTCAATTTGTTAGGGCTTGATCCCTAGTATCCACTATGTTTTGAGATTGATGTTGCTATGACTTTGCTATGCTTAATGCTTGTCACTAGGGCCCGAGTGCCATGATTTCAGATCTGAACCCTCTATGTTTTCATGAATATATTTGAGTTCTTGATCCTATCTACTAGTTATATGCACTTGTTATTGTTCTGATCCGTAGACCCCATAGTGACAATTGTTTGGGATACTCTCTGGGGATGACTGTAATTCGAGGAGTTCATGTATTCACCATGTGTTAATGCTTTGTTCCGGTTCTCTATTAAAAGGAGGCCTTAATATCCCTTAGTTTCCTTATGGACCCGCTGCCACAGGAGGGTAGGACAAAAGATGTCATGCAAGTTCTTATTATAAGCATGTATGACTATATATGGAATACATGCCTACATTATATTGATGAATTGGAGCTACTGTGTATTGCTCTAGGTTGTGACTGTTATATGATGAATGTCATCCAACACAAGTATCCATCGCTGATCCAATGCCTACGCTTTTCGCATATTGATCTTTGCTAAGTTACTACTACTGCTGCTGTTACAATCACTACAAACTGCTACTATTACTGTTCCTGTTACTATTGCTACTGTGCTACTAAACACTTTGCTGCAGAAATATTATATCCCAGGTGTGGTTGAATTGACAACTCAACTACTAAGGCTCATACATATTCTTTGGCTCCCCTTGTGTCGAATCAACAAATTTGGGTGAAATACTACCCTCAAAGACTGTCGCGATCCCCTATACTTGTGGGTTATCAAGACCTTTTTCTGGCGCCGTTGCTGGGGAGCATAGCTCTATTTATTGAGTTCACTTGGGATTTTACACTATGAAGAATCTGAAAGACGCTAAGACTAAGATCGTACCCTCTAAGATGAGGGGAGGTAAGGAACTGCCATCTAGCTCCGCACTTGCTTCACCTTCTGTTTTGAGTAGGCTTGCGACACCACCACCTGCTATTCATTCTGATATGTCGTAAGTAATTGATGATGCAACTTCTACTATAAATGAAACTTGTGATGATGCTAGTACTCTGCTTGATGATACTGTGCCACTAGGTGAATTTCTTGATGAACAAATTGCTAAAGCTAAAGAGATTGAAAATGCTGAAACTGATGAAAATTATGATTTACCTATTATGCCTAGCTCTCCTACTAGAGTTGAAATGCCTAATATACCTGATGGTTATGTTATGGATGGGGAGATAGCTAGAGAATTTCTTGCTTGTAATGATAGAGATGATTTTAAGAAATTACTGAGTAAGCTGAAAGAAAAAAAGCAATGATAGAGAGAATGAAATATGATCCTAAGTTTGCTACTTCTCCTATCTTTGTTACTGATAAGGATTATGAATTCTCTGTTGATCCTGAGTTAATTACTTTGGTAGAATCTGATCCTTTTCATGGTTATGAAACTGAAATTGTTGTGACACATCTTACCAAATTGAATGATATAGCCACCCTATTTGCTCATGAGGAAAAAAATTGTTACTACTATATTCTTAAGTTGTTTCCTTTCTCTTTAAAGGGTGATGCTAATAAATGGTTTAATAATCTGGCTCCTGGTTTTGTGCGTAGTCCCCAGGATATGATATATTACTTCTCTGAAAAGTATTTTCCTGCTCATAAGAAACAAGTTGCCTTGCAGGAAATATTTAACTTTGTGCAATCTGAAGAAGAGAATATCCCTCAAGCTTGGGGGAGGCTTCTCCAATTACTTAATGCTTTGCCAGATCATCCTCTTAAGAAAAATGAAATACTTGATATCTTTTATAATGGACTAACCGATGCTTCTAGGGACTACCAAGATAGTTGTGTTGGTTGTGTTTTCAGGGAACGAACTGTTGGACAGGCTAAAGAATTGTTGAATAATATGCTAAAGAATGCCGATGATTGGACACTTCCTAAACTACCACCTAAACCCACTCCGAAGAACAGAGGTATTCTATTCCTCAGTCCAGAAGATATGCAAGAAGCTAAGAAATCTATGAAAGAAAAGGGTATTAAAGCTGAAGATGTTAAGAATTTACCACCTATTGAAGAAATACATGGCCTTGATCTCCCAACACAGGTAGTAAAGGTAAATTATCTCTATAGATTCGATGAAGGCGATATTCCTTACAATAAATCTGCTAGTCAATGCATGGATGAATTTCATAACTACATTGTTAAGCAAGAGAATTTTAATAGATATGTTAGCAATCAATTGAAACAAAATGCTATTATGATGGATCGCTTGAGTGACTTGATGTCTAGAATTGCTAATGATGTTAAAGGTTTGAGTAATCATTCATCCATGGTTCATACTCAGTTACAACTAGTCTGTAAGTCACAAAATGATTTGCTTAATGAAATGAATAATAGAATGAATGATCATGTTGTTAGAGTTGTTACTAGAGGAGGTAGAATGACTCAGGAGCCTCTTTATCCTGAAGGTCACCCTAAAAGAATTGCACAAGATTCTCAGAGAATTAATGTTGATGCACCTAGTTCATCTAGGAAGAAGAAGAAAAGGCAAAATGATAAAACTTTGCATGCTTCTAGTGAACCTGTGATAGAAAAACCTTCTGAGAATCATAATGATGTTTCTATTTCTGATGATGAGACACAATCTGGTAACGAACATCCACCTAATGATAATGATAATGATAATGTTCATGATGATGCTCAACCAGACAATGATAAAGAACCTGCTGTTGATCTTGATAACCCACCTCCTAAGAATAAAAGTTATGATAAAAGTGATTTCATTGCTAGAAAACATGGTAAAGAAAGAGAACCATGGGTTCAAAAACCCATGCCTTTTCCTAGTAAATCTTCGAAAAATAAGGATGAGGAGGATTTTGAATGCTTTGTTGAAATGCTTAGGCCAGTCTTTTTGAGAACACATTTGACTGATATTCTGAAAATGCCTCCATATGCTAAGTACATGAAAGATATTGTCACTAATAAAAGGAAGATACCTGCAGCTGAAATTTCCACCATGCTTGCGAATTATTCTTTTATGGGTGGAGTACCTAAGAAGTTAGGAGACCCAGGAATACCTACTATACCATGTTCCATTAAGAGAAGTTATGTCAAAACTGCTTTATGTGATTTAGGAGCCAGTGTCAGTGTTATGCCTTTCTCTTTATATAGAAGACTTGATTTGAATAAGTTGACACCTACTGAAATATCTTTGCAAATGGCTGATAAATCAACTGCTATACCTATTGGAATTTGTGAGGATGTTCCTGTTGTAGTTGCAAAAGTTACTATCTTGACAAACTTTGTTATTCTTGATATGCCCGAGGACGACAGTATGTCGATCATCCTTGGTAGACCCTTTTTGAATACTGCAGGGGCTGTTATTGATTGCAACATAAGCAAGGTCACTTTTCATGTCAATGGTAATGAGCATACGGTATACTTCCTGAAGAAGCAAAGTTCCGTGAATAGTATCAACTCGATTGAAAAAATTGTGACAATTACTATTGGAGGTTTGAATTTCCTCTTCCATCCATTAAAAAGAAATATGACATTCTTATTGTTGGGGAAATGCATATCCCCGTTGAGGTAACTTAGTGTTATACGGCAATTCTTCTGTTTCATGTTACTCGAAAATGGTTTGTTAATAAGACTTGATCAACCTTATTAATGGATTCTTTTTGAGGGGCATGTGGTAGATGAATTTAGTACGCACAATCTACTGTACTCTCTTTTTGCTCTTTGTTATTTCACGTTCAATAAAGTAGAATGCCATGATTATCCTGTTTTCTGAATTATCCGTGCAATAAAAAATGTCCCGAAAATAAAAGTTCTCTGAATGACCTGAAAATTTAGTATGATTTTTTCTACAATATTTAATAATTTTTGGCACTGAACACACCCCAGGGGGGGTGCACCTATGAGCCACAAGCTCACAGGGTGCGCCCACCCCCCTGGGCGCGCCTAGTGAGCTTGTGGGTCCCACAGGGGGCCCCTCACTTATTCCACTAGCCCACTGCCTTCTTCTTCCTCCAGAAAAAATTACCCTTGCTCTCAAGCCCGTGTTCTTGCTCATTTTCCTGTGATTTTTGATTTCCTTGCTCGAAACTCCGTTTCCGAAACTGTTTTGAGGGATTACTCCTTGGTATGTGACTCCTCCAATGCTCCAATTAGTTTTTGTTCTAGTGCTTTATGTTTTGCAAATTTTCTCTGCTGTGGTGACCATGTTTATGAGCTTGCATGTTGAATTTGTATGGTCCAAAGTAGTTTTGATGCATGATATAGCCTCTAGACACTTGTGGGAGTAGTTGTTATCAATTTTGTTAAGTTTTGTTCACTTTTATTTTGGAGACTAAACATTTCAAAAAAAATTCAGAGAAAAGACAATGTTTAGGAAGATGTTCCATGGGGGTTCTTCGAGCAAAATCTCCCCAAGTCTTGCAATACGTGAGCCGGTTCTCGAACCACCGCGGGATTCCCTCGTGAGAGCATGCGAATGGCCTTCCGATGCCTTCATGATACGAGTCGGTTTCAAGGAAAAATTTGATATGTACGTACACAACGCCGAGCTCACAGACTTCTTGTCAGATAAGTGTCCACAGTACCATGATCTCACTGATTCCTTCGTGCGGAAATTGAAGTATGTAACTCACCACTCCTCTCATGATGTCATGTTTGATATATATGAAAACTCTTTTCGCATGTCCGTTCAGGAATTTAGTGAAGCTTGTAAAATTCCCTCTTGGGGAACATGCCTTGAACCTCGCAAATCTGACTACAATGAATTTCTCATGAATATAACTCGGGGAGTAGCTAGGGGCATAACGCAAGCTAGAATTAGGAGTATTCATTTTCCTGCTATTCATTATTTTGCTCTATTCATCGGTAGATGCATAAATGGTAAACATGACCTCAGTACCCAGTGTGCTCCTGATTTAAGCATTCTTAAAAGTGCGGTTTTGAGAGATAGAAAATTTAACATGGGGGCTATCATTGCACGTCGTGTACATCATAATGCTCTTGATGGTGATCTTTTTGGTGGAATATATGCTACTCGTTTAGCTACTTATCTTGGCATAACCATAAGAGAAAATGATACCCTATTGCCACCGAGTTACCTTGATTATGAGGCCATGGAGCGTCATCTGTTTCTCGAAAGTAACACCTCACCATTTCGATACAGGCTAATCTTTAATAAGCGTCATGTCATCTATATTACTTTGCCTGCTCCTGCCTTCTTCAACTTTCAGGAAAAACAAAGATATTTTATACTTGAGGAGGAGGCCGGGGCGTACGAGATGGCAGAGGAGACTGCTCGCCGTCATGAGACAGCGCACCAGGTCATGGCTGCTGCACTTCAGTATAACCCGGATTATCTCCACGAGTTTTATCCAGGCCATCCATGGCACTAGACCAAGTTAGGCCAAAAGCCTAAGCTTGGGGGATTACGTATTTCTCACCAACATTACATTCATGTACCACACATTCATTCCAGTTGTCGGTGTTCGTCCTCTTTCACTGTATATCCATGTTAGTTTTATTTTCGCTTTCTTCTTGTGTGTTTGAAAAACTTCGAAAATCCAAAAATATTTCTCGCTTCCTTTCGGTTTTTCTTTCTTGTTTAATTAGTTTGTAGTATTAAAAGAAAACCCAAACATATTTCTCGTTTCTTCTTTTGCTTGTTGGGAGTTCTCCCGCGTAAATAGCTTTTCTCGCTTTTTGTTTTTCCTTCGTTAGTTTGCTTTCTTCAGAAAAACTAAAAACTCCAAAAACATTTCAGTGTGTTTCTCTGAAATTCTTTTCTTTTAGTTGAGTCGTCATATGGAGAAGACTATGCTAGAATTTTTAAGTGGCTCATCTATGCTTTATTGTTGATTTACCGAAGAGCCACTATTACCTTGTCTTCTCCTTTGAATAAAATGTTTGCATATTCCAGCTCAGTCCATGGCACACTTGCACTATTATTATTTTCACATCATTCGGTCATGCAAGTGAAAGGCAATAATGATGATGATTTGATGAAGTGATTGCGGTGAAGTAAGGCTGGTATGAACTCTTCTTGTTTTTGTTTTTGTAAATATGTTTAACTCAGTCAATCTTGATTCAACACATTATGAGTAAACATATTTGTGATGACAATTAGAGATTATAGTTGCTCCTGTCGTGCTTAAATAGCTAGGAGTGGATAATGATTTATCTTGTGTGTCAACATGCATTAAAATGGTTGTGATGTAGTATGTTAGTATGGTATCCTCCTCTGAATAATTCAAGTGGCTTGACTTGGCACATTTTCACACATGTAGTTGAATCAAAACCAATGCAGCCTTCATGATATTTATGTTCAGGGTATTTATATCCTACTCATGCTCGTATTCAATGTTAGTTATTCGCAATGCATGATTATGACAATTGTCGCTCCTTCAGTTGGTTGCTTCTCAATCTATTTGCTAGCCTTCGCCTGTACTAAGTGGGAATACTGCTTGTGCATCCAAAATCCTTAAACCCAAAGTTGTTCCAGATGAGTCCACCATATCTACCTATATACGGTATTACTCTGTTGTTCCATGTAAATTTGCATGTGCCACCTCTAATCGTTCAAATAAACATCTGTTTTGTGTGCCCGTACCGCTCATGGAGAGATGGGGCGGTCGATATCTTCCATGCTAAGTGGGTTACTCTCATGATGGTGTTTATTCACTTGTCATTGCACGAGAGAGGCTGGTAATTGGGATGCCCAGTCTTATAATTTGAAAATAAAGAAAAAATAATAAAACAAACTCCCCCGGAAAGTTGATTGTTTGGAGGGCACCCGTGAACTCGGCTAGCCATGGCTTGTGACTATATGGTTGAGGGGGAGTAAACTTTACCTTTCCGCTTGGGAACCGCCTATAATGTGTTTAGCATAGAAGATATCGAAATCCTTTGTCGTGATGTTGACAGGAAAAGCACACCTCTCAAAATGTATTTATCTCTGTTTTAAGCTTCGAGCTCTGGCACCTCTGCAAATCTCTGCTTCCATCCGCGAAGGGCCTATCTTTTACTTTTATGTTATTTACTTTTATTGTTGAGTCATCACCTTCTCGTTCAAAGCACCAACCCTGAGAGCACTGTTATCATTTTTATGCAGTGAGTCTAGTTAATGTTGGATGTGACCATGACTGGATCTCTTCTATCCTGAATTACAATGTTTAGTCGCTGCTTGAACCTCAGAGGTGTTCTGCATTTATGTTTTGCGGTCTTAGAAAGGGCTAGCGAGATACCAAGTTATCATATTATATCATGGTTGTTTTGACAAATTGTTGGCATCTGAGATATTTTATTATTGCTCGGTAGATGGTTATGTTATTGTCATGAGTAAATTTGAGACCTAGGTGTCACCATCGATATGGTTAGTTCATGATCTTTGCTGAAAACTTGATCACTAGTTAAGCTTATATACAGTAACAAGAACAAAAGAGTTTGTAAAAGTTTTTCTTTGTCACTTTTAGTTTGTCAACTGAATTGCTTGAGGACAAGCAATGAGTTAAGCTTGGGGGAGTTGATACATCCCAAATGTATCTACTTTTCCAAACACTTTTGCTCTTGTTTTGGACTCTAATTTGCATGATTTTAATGAAACTAACCCGGACTGACGCTGTTTTCAGCAGAACTAGCATGGTGTTGTTTTTGTGTAGAAATAAAAGTTCTCGGATTGAGCTGAAAATTTATGGAGAATTATTTTAGAATATATAAAAAATATTGGCGAAGAGATCTACTGGAGGGGGGCCACCCAAGAGCCACAAGCTCAGGGGGCGTGCCTACCCCCAAGGCGCGCCCCTCGATCTTGTGGGTCCCACAGACCTCCGTTTGCCCTAACTCTACCACTATAAGTACCATCTCGTGGAGAAAAAAATTAGAGAGAAAGTTTCATTGCGTTTTACGATACGGAACCTCCGCCACCTCCTATTCTTCATCGGGGGGTTGATCTGGAGTCCGTTCGGGGCTCCGGGGAGGGGAATTCATCGCCATCGTCATCATTAACCCTTCTCCATCAACAATTTCATGATGCTCACCACCAGGCGTGAGTAATTACTCCGTAGGCTTGCTAGACGGTGATGGAGTTGGATGAGATTTGTCATGTAATCGAGTCAATTTGTTAGGGCTTGATCCCTTGTATCCACTATGTTTTGAGATTGATGTTGCTATGACTTTGCTACGGTTAATGCTTGTCACTAGGGCCCGCGTGTCATGATTTCAGATCTGAACCCTCTATGTTTTCATGAATATATTTGACTTCTCGATCCTATCTACTAGTTATATGGACTTGTTATTTTTCTGATCCATAGACCCCATAGTGGCAATTGTTTGGGATACTCTCCGGGGATGACTGTAATTCAAGGAGTTCATGTATTACCCATGTGTTATTGTTTTGTTCCGGTTCTCTATTAAAAGGAGGCCTTAATATCCCTTAGTTTCCTTATGGACCCCGCTGCCACGGGAGGGTAGGACAAAAGATGTCATGCAAGTTCTAATTATAAGCACGTATGACTATATATGGAATACATGCCTACATTATGGAATACATGCCTACATTATATTGATGAATTGGAGCTATTGTGTATCGCTCTAGGTTGTGACTGCTATATGATGAATGCCATCCAACACAAATATCGATCGTTGATCTAATGCCTACGCTTTTCGCATATTGATCTTTGCTAAGTTACTACTGCTGCTGCTATTACAATCACTACAAACTGCTACTGTTACTGTTCCTGTTACTATTGCTACTATGTTACTAAACACTCTGCTGCAGAAATATTATATCCCAGGTGTGGTTGAATTGACAACTCAACTGCTAAGGCTCATAAATATTCTTTGGCCCCCCTTGTGTCGAATCAACAAATTTTGGTGAAATACAACCCTCGAAGACTGTCGTGATCCCCTATACTTGTGGGTTATCACGGCACATCGATGATCTTCCCTGCACAGAAATATGGCTAGTTAATAGCAACCTGTGTTTTTTTTTACATTGTCTTAACTGAATTTTTTTGACATTGTCTTAACTGAATTTTTTTTGACTAATATCAATCTATAAATTTGACTATTAAAATGTTGACAGTGAGTTAACTGATTTTTTTTACATTGTCTTAACTAAAAAAACTAAATTTCATGTAGAAAATCACAATCATGCTGTTTCTATACAAAATTCTTTACACCAACAAGTTTTTTTTAAAATAACAACAATTCAAGATAATATTTACATCAACAATTTTGTTTTACAAACAAATTATTCAGGATAATAATCAAATTGATTATGCACTGCATTTTACATTTCGAAGTCCAATTTTACATAGTATATATTTCTAGGGTTCATATTCTAGCACTAACCCTAGGGTTCATAATCTAGCACTAGAAAGACTCCAAATTTTAGGGTTCATATGGCACCTAGGGTTAGTGGCAGAGAGAGAGAAAGAGCAGAGAGAGAGAGAGAGAGCAGAGAGGGAGAGCAGAGAGAGAAGAGGGAAGGGGAGAGGAGGGGCTTACGGGGCGGCGATGACGGCGGGCTCGGAGAAGGCGGCGGTGAGGTCGATGGAGGAGGAGGGGCAGCACCGCGATGACGATGGCCCGGGCGACGGAGGGGCCCGGATCTTCTCCGGTAGCCTTGGCAGGGGCGCGGACGAGGAAGAGCGGGGGCACGAGGCCGAGACCGGCGGGGGAGCGATGGCGGCGACGGCGATAGAGGAGTGAGGAATCGAGGGAATGGAGAGAGGGGAATGGAGAGGACGGCGCACACCGGTAACAAAGTCAAATTTAGCTGTAGCGCGGGCCAGGCTACCCATCGCTACTACTAAATTTTGCTATTTCATTTATTTTTATTATTCACTTAAGATAGTTGTAGCGCGGTCTAGTATAACCCGCGCTATAGCTAACTTAGCTGTAGCGCTGGCTTAACTACCCCGCGCTACAGCCATAAAAGTGATTTTTTTTAAATGTACTTTTCTTTTATTCTGTTTTTAACATGGTGAAATTTTCTTTTTCTTTTTCTTTTCATTTTCCTTTTTCTGTTTCATTTTCTTTTTCTAAAAAATCCTTTTTCTTTTTCTGTTTAAAGTTGCAGCGCGGGTTAGTGTTAGGGTTGCTTTTCTAGGTATAACACCATGTGAGCACCTCCGAAAGACGTCTCGCTGTCGATGGGAACGTCTCCTCCCACTAATTCAGATCGATGCATGATGTCTACTATGAAACTTTTATTCTTGTAGATGTTGTTCGGCCTCCAAGTGCAGAGTTTTGTAGGACAGTAGCAAATTTCCCTCAAGTGGATGACCTAAGGTTTATCAATCCGTGGGAGGCGTAGGATGAAGATGGTCTCTCTCAAACAACCCTGCAATCAAATACAAGAAATCTCTTGTGTCCCCAACACACCCAATACAATGGTAAATTGTATAGGTGCACTAGTTCGGCGAAGAGATGGTGATACAAGTGTAGTATGGATAGTAGATATAGGTTTTTGTAATCCGAACAATAAAAAACAGCAAGGTAGCAAGTAACAAAAGTGAGCACAAACGGTATTGCAATGCTTGAAAACAAGGCCTAGGGTTCATACTTTCACTAGTGCAATCTCTCAACAATGCTAACATAATTGAATCATATAACAATCCCTCAACGTGCGACAAAGGATCACTCCAAAGTTTCTATCAGAGAATGTAGGACGAAAATGTGTATCAGCCTATGTGCCTAGATTACCCCAATGTCACCACAGGAATCCGCAAGTTAAATACCAAAACATACATCAAGTAACTCAATAGAATACCCCATTGTCACCACGGGTATCCACATGCAAGGCATACACCAAGTGTTCTCGAACCCAAAGTATTCAATCCGACAATAACGAAACCTCAAAGAGCAAGACTCAATTCATCACAACAAGATAGAGAGAGAGAGAGGGAAGAAACACCATATGATCCAACTATATTAACAAAGCTTGCGGTATGTCAAGATCATGCCAAATCAAGAATACGAGAGAGAGATCAAACACATAGCTACTGGTACATACCCTCAGCCCCGAGGGTGAACTACTCCCTCCTCATCATGGAGACCACCGGGATGATGAAGATAGCCTCCGGTGATGATTCCCCCTCCGGAGTGCCGGAACAGGGCTCCGGATGAGATCGCTTCGCAACAGAGGCTTGCAGCGGCGGCGTGGAAGTTCTAGGTTTAGTTTCGGGGTTTTCTATATTTATAGCATTTTTTAGCGTTGGAATCACGCCAGAGGGGGCCACGAGGGAGCGACAAGTTCGGGGGGCACGCCCTGGGGGGGGGCGCCCTCCAGGCTTGTCGCTTCCTCGTGAGGCTTCTGGTCCTGCCTCGAACCTTCGAGGGTCTCTTTTGGTCCATAAAAATTCACCGTAAATTTTTAGCCCAATCTGAGAACATTTATTTCTGCACAAAAAACAACACCACGGTAGTTCTGCTGAAAACAGCGTAAGTCCGGGTTAGTTCCATTCAAATCATACCAAAACCATATAAAATTGTTGTAAACATGGCATGAATACTTCATAAATTATAGATACGTTGGAGACGTATCAGCATCCCCAAGCTTAATTCCTGCTCGTCCTCAAGTAGGTAAATGATAAAAGAAATAATTTTATGAACTGTGAATGCTAGCATAGTGCATAAGTTTGATCAATGATAATTTCAATCACTTTTTCTAGCATCATTATATATCATAAATAGTTGCTCATATCATAAAACTCATCATGATAAAGTAGCAATCAATTCACATGCTATGGTTCAAACAATGTATTCTCTTGAAACTTAACAACCTATGTTCTTAGTCGCCAAACAATTGCAATTCAACTTATCTTCAACAGAGTTGTAAGTGCATCAAGTGCCCCCTTAGTGGTTTTGGAGTATTGAAGACAAATAAGTTAAGGGACTAATAAGTTTGTGAGTGTACACAGGAGAAAATAGTCCCTGAAGACTTGGTTTAACCACGGAAGTCGACCCCTAAAAATGTATTTCTTCAAGTGAAGAATTTGGTGCGGCCTTTGAGGAAATTGATGTGAAAACTTGGAAGCTTGAAGACTTTGTTTTCATAGTTTCTTTTTCTTCTTATTTGAGTCATAGGAAAAACCGTACTATCAAAGGGGGTCTAGGCGAAACATATTTCATACTTCAAAGCGATGCTCAAAACTATACAAACCTAAGCCGCTTCGAGTGAAGCCTTTGGAAACATCCGGAACAGCAGACGAATTTGACAGTGACAGTGATGAAGTTCATCTGGTCTCTGACGAATTTGGTCAGGTCAGTGCGATCTGCCTATCATGAGGAAATAGAGTGCCCCGACGAAATTGAGAGCTTAATTTCCGACCGTTGATGCGCCGCGTGCCAGCTGTCGAGTGGATTCTTATCCTGATAATGGTCATGTCTGAGAAGGGCATTTATGACAATTCATGTCGGGTTGCCCCCTGGCTATAAATAGCCGCCCCCACAACCACTAGTTGGTTGGCTGCTCTTGAGAGAACTTGACACTTGTCATTTGAGAGCAACCCTTCCTCTGATGACTTTGTGAGAACCCAAGTGAGGAAAACCCAACCAGAGCCTAAGTGACTGAAGACCGTCATTCTTCCAGACGGTTAGGCGTCATGTTCTGAGCACCCAAGAGTAATTGTGGCGTGCCAGTGAACAAGTCTGTGAAGGTTTTGGAAGTCTACCTTGAAGACTTACCACAAGTGATTGGGCGAGGTCTAAGTGACCTTAGCTCAAGAGGAATACGGTGAGGACTAAGTGTCCTCCGAGGTAAGACTCAGCCACCTCAACCAGATGTACAGTTGATACAACAACTGGAACTGGTCTACCAAATCGCTGTGTCTTCATCAAGCCCAACCGGCTTCAAATTCCTCACCCCTTTACCTTTATGCATTTCCGCTGCTGAAGAACTTGTGCTCTACTTTTCTGATGAATTTGAACTGAAGACTTTCATCATGTTGTATATCATTTCTTCAGTTCATCTTCTTCATGCATGTCTGCTTGTATGACTACTTGTTCTTCACTTGTATGTATTTCTTTTGCATGCTAGTTACATCTGTGTCGATCTAGTTTCACTCCTATTTATATTTTGTCACTCTGATTTTCATCAAAATCTTCGGAGTTTGACGAATTTCTAAAAATCTCCCATTCACCCCCTCTGGGAGTTAACATGCGCTTTCAATTGGTATAAGAGCAAGGTACTCCCTTGTTCGGTGTGATTTTGGTTTAACCACCTGGAATTTTAGTTATGTCGACTGCAGGTATGATCAAGGTATCCACTGCGTGCCCCATCTTCGATGGCACAAACTATTCATACTGGAAGGTCATGATGTGAAAGCATCTCTTGGCCATGGATAGTGAGCTATGGACGGTCACGGAACTGGGGCTGACCGACCTCTGCAAGATGGCGAATGCTGATGACATTCGCAAGTACACTCAGCTTGATGCTCGGTCCAAATACTTCATCTGCTCTCATCTAACCAAGAATGAGTTCACTCGCATCTATCATCTGGGCAATGCAAAGCTCATCTGGGATAGGATCTCTGATGTCTATGAAGGAGCATATAGACGTGATGATCCCTGGCTTGTGGAATTCAGGAATCCCTCAAATCTCGGGATCCTGATCCCGCCACAACTTCTTCTGCCGTCTTCCTCATGGCAAGAGGCACCAAGGTACTGCAAAGACCTTTATCTTCCTCCAGTGAAGGTGGATCTGATGAAAACATGACCCCCAGCTATTTCATGCTTGCTAATATTGCCACTCGGCAACAAAATGCCATGGAAAGAATTCAAAACTTGTTAGACAAAAGCGACGATCTGTTGAACGACGAAATGGAACGCTCACAGATCTTGACTGACGAAATCAAACGTCTTCAGTCAAAATTTGATGAACTTGAAAGTCATCATGTGTCCCTCTCAGCTGTACATGAGAAGCTGTCCTATGAATTTCTTCAAAGGAAGCAAGATCTCGAGAAGCTGAGAGCGTCTCATGATGATCTTCAAAAAGAAAATGATTCACTCCTCGCTCAACAGATCAGTGCCGCTCAGGAAGAATTTGTTGCACCATGCCTAAAATGCCTTGAACGTGATAATGCAAATTCTTCAGCTGAATGTTCAAATGCTTCTGTACTTTCAATTGCTTCAACTGCTACGATGGCCACTAACCCCTCATCTGAGGAAGCCACCAGTGATACTGATGAAAATGCAGGGCTGAAGGAATTGTATGTCACTGGCATGTACAAAAGCCTCAAAGGGCATCAAACCCAGTGTGAAGTGATCAAAAGCAAATTCTTCACAGAAACCCTAGGAAAGAGGGTATTGCTTTTGAGAGAAAGCTCAACGCTGATGGTTCGTATTGGAAGCCTGAGCAGTATCCCAAAACTACATGGGTTGCTAGAAAGGGACCTCCAATAGATCCATCCACTTTATCTGGCTATACTTGTGATACTTCATATTCTTCATATGAGTCGTTTGACTCCAACTATAAACTGTTCAAGAATCAGAATGGTGAAGTCTTTGCCAGATTTATTGGTACTAACTGTAGGAACGGTCCACCTGTGAAGAAAATCTGGGTTCCTAAAAGCCTTCTGGAAAATCTTCAGGTGAATGTCGTCATGACGCCACCAATGAAGAAGAAACCTTCCAGGGAAAATTCTTCACAGGGATCAAAGTCGTCAACTGGACGCAGATCCACTTATGGTCGTGCTAATGCCTCTGTTTCGCAGGGAAACAAACAGTGATTTGATGACTATGAGCATTATTCTTTGAACCACTATGTTCACAAATCATCGAAGAATTTCTCTGCTTATTCATTCAATTACTATAACCCTCCTGTGAAGAGAAATGCATATTCTTCAATGCCTAAGTTCTCCATTAATGCACTTCGCTACATTGCTTCTCAGCCACCCATACAGATGTGGGTGGTTAAAAAGAAGAACTAATCTTTTTTGGAGGGTCAGGTCTTCAGATAACTGAAATGTCTGATGAATTTGCTGAAGACCTGATAAAGTGCCAGTTGGGATGGAGGCTAATCATGATGAAATGAATAACTCATTTCACACATCCCTTTATGCTGCTAAATACTATTCCTTGATGAAATTGTCTAACGAAATTGATCATCATCATATTCTTCACTTTGACGTATATGAATTCGTAAGTCAGACTAATTCTTCTATAGGATGATACACCTTCAGCCACTGAATGGGTCTTGGATAGTGGCTGCACGAATCATATGACTGGAGATAGGAATCTCCTCACTGATGCTCCCCTTACTCCGTCTCATCTGAAGCATATCACATACGCCGACAAAGGAAAAAGCAAGGTATTGGGTCTAGGTAAGGTTGCTATCTCAAAGGATCGACACATGGAAAAGGTGATGCTTGTCGAGTCCCTAGGATACAACCTCATGTCTGTCTCAATGCTTTGTGATCTTGATATGATTGTCATCTTTGGCAAATATAGATGCATTGTGCTGTTGGAATCTGACAAATCCAAAGTCTTTGAAGGTTTTAGGAAAGGTGATTTGTATATTGTAGATTTCTCTTTAGGTCCTCAGCCTGTCACGTGTTTACTGGCAAAAGCTTCAGAGTGCTGGCTATGCCATCGATGTCTTGGACATGCTGGCATGAGGAATTTGAGCACACTCGTCAAGAAGAAGCACATCATTGGCGTCGAAGGCGTCAAATTTGTCAAAGATCATTTGTGTGGTGCTTGTGAGTCTGGAAAGATGACCAGATCCAAGCATACGGCAAAGACAATCATGACCACTACTCGTCCCTTTGAATTACTTCATATTCATTTGTTTGGTCCCACACATTATGCCACACTAACCAATGCAGCATCTCTCTACGGATTCGTCATTGTTGATGACTACTCTCATTACGCCTGGGTGCACATCATTTCCTACAAGACTGAAGTTCAGGATGTCTTCAGACGATTCTCCAATCGGGCCATGACGAATTATGGTCTCAAGATCAAGCACATAAGGAGTGACAACGGCACTGAATTCAAGACCACAGGCCTTGACGACTATCTTGATGAACTTGGTATTACTCATGGGCTCTCTGCTCCCTACACGCCTCGGCAGAATGGAGTCGTGGAGCGCAAGAACAGAACACTCATCGAGATGGCGCGTACTATGCTTGATGAATACAAGACACCTCGTCATTTCTGGCCTGAAGCCATTGACACTGCATGTCACATCATCAACCGGGTATATCTTCACAAATTCCTCAAGAAGATCTCATATGAGCTCCTCACTGACAAGAAACCCAATGTGAGTTATTTCAAATTCTTCGGTGCTAAATGCTGGATTAGAGATCCTCATCACAGTTCTAAATTTGCACCAAAAGCACATGAAGGTTTTATGCTTGGTTACGGAAAGTACTCGCACACCTACAGAGTCTTCAACTCCTTCCACCACAAGGTTGTTGAAACTATAGATGTGCGGTTCGATGAAACTAACGGCTCGCAAAGAGAGCACCTGCCTTCTGTGCTAGAT
The DNA here is from genome assembly GCA_039707655.1 of Elymus sibiricus. Classification (NCBI taxonomy): domain Eukaryota; kingdom Viridiplantae; phylum Streptophyta; class Magnoliopsida; order Poales; family Poaceae; genus Elymus; species Elymus sibiricus. The sequence goes on from CM077676.1 coordinate 181,996,701, forward strand.
GAAATGCCTCCTGAGGAATCGATCAAGCTAATGGGCACTAGTGAAATTGTGCCTAGTGAAGAAATAGATGATGAAGAAGTACTAATCCCTCATCATGAAGAAACTACTAATCCTGAGGAAAATGATGCTGAGGATTTTGCACGGCAACAACAACAGCAAGGCCCTCGTCCAGCACACCCACGAGTGGCGAATGAAGTGCAGATTGAAAAGATCCTCGACAACATCAATGCACCTGGTCCCCTCACTCGCTCAAGAGCTTCACATTTAGCTAACTTTTGTGGGCATTATGCGTTTGTCTCTATTTCAGTGCCCACCAAAGTTGATGAAGCATTTCTTGAACCGGAATGGATTCAAGCGATGCAAGAGGAATTGCATCAATTTCAGCTCAACAACGTGTGGGAGCTTGTCAAGTGTCCCGACCCACGCAAGCACAATGTCATCGGCACCAAATGGATCTACCGCAACAAACAAGACAAAAATGGCCAAGTGGTGAGGAATAAGGCCCGTCTGGTAGCTCAAGGCTACACACATGTTGAGGGTATCGATTTCAATGAAACATTTGCACCTGTTGCTAGGCTTGAAGCCATTGGTATACTACTTGCATATGCTAACCATCATGATATCCTCTTATATCAAATGGATGTGAAAAGTGCATTCCTCAATGGTAAGCTTGACGAAGATGCATATGTTGCTCAACCACTAGGTTTTGAGGACCCAAAGCATCCAGACAAAGTCTTCAGACTCAACAAGGCTCTCTATGGCCTCAAGCAAGCCCCGAGGGCTTGGTATGATACACTGAAGGAGTTCCTGAAGAAAAAGGGTTTCAAACCCGGTTCACTTGACCCTACTCTTTTCACAAAATCTTATGATGGTGAACTGTTCATATGCCAAATATATGTTGATGATATTATCTTTGGTTGCACTAACAAGAAATACAGTGATGAATTTGCATATATGATGCGAGAAGAATATCAGATGTCTATGATGGGGGAGTTGAAATTCTTCCTCGGACTTCAAATTCGTCAACAACGAAATGGCATCTTCATATCTCAGGAAAAATATCTCAAGGATTGCCTGAAGAAATTCGGCATGCAAGATTACAAAGGCCTCAAGATACCAATGCCAACAAATGGTCAACTCTGCACTGATGAAAATGGTAAAGATTTCGATCAGAAGGTATATCGCTCCATCATTGGTTCGCTGCTTTACCTATGTGCATCTAGGCCATATATTATGCTTAGTGTTTGCATGTGTGCCTGCTTTCAAGCGTCACCGAAGGAGTCACACCATCAGGCTGTGAAACGAATTCTTTGATATTTAGCTCACACACCAACACTTGGATTATGGTATCCCAAGGGCTCATCATTTGATCTTGCTGGATTTTTTGATTCTGATTATGCTAGAGATCGTGTGGATCGCAAGTCAACATCAGGCACATGTCATTCCTCGGACGATCTCTTCTTTGTTCGTCCTCGAAGAAGCAGAACAACGTCTCACTTTCCACAGCCGAGGCTGAATACATTGCCGCTGGTGCCTGTTGCTCACAGCTTCTATGGATGAAGCAAACCCTCAAGGACTATGGCGTCAACGTGAAGAAAGTGCCACTCTACTGCGACAATGAGAGTGCCATCAAGATCGCCCACAACCCAGTGCAACACTCTAGGACGAAGCACATCCAGATTCATCACCATTTTCTTCGTGATCATGTGCTGAAGGGACACATCGTCATCAACCGCGTGAAGACTAAAGACCAGCTTGCAGATATCTTCACTAAGCCCTTGGATGAGAGAAGGTTTTGCATGTTGCGGTGTGAGCTAAACATCCTAGAATCTTTGAATGTCCTTTGAAAAGGACACACATCCTAACGCTTATGCATTCTTGATGACTTTGATGCACAACACACGAAGTAATGTTTTTCTTCAATCAATGAAGACTAACCCTCTAAGTGTGAAGAAATTAACGAAGAACTTGATTCTCAGAACCCTACGACAATTGTACACAGTGTCTGAAATCATCATAGTTCTATTACAGTGGGTAACGCCACCACCCATTCTTGATTTGCTTCAATTTGGTTTTTCTTCGCCAATTGCAATTTCGTCAAAACTTTTCAAATTCGTCATTTGTGGTTGTTCTTCATTACTTGAGACAATTCTTTCTATTTATATATATATCTAAGTTTTTCATGTCCTCAACAACATTCACATATTGCTAAGTCTTCAAGTTGTTTTTCCGTCTATGTGAATGTGATCGGACCCGCTCCACTCTATGCTAAACTCAAACCACTCTGTTCACAATCTCTTCATGTGCGTTCTATTTGACACTGTTCAAAGTCTTCACTGTGTCCTTGACAGCTGAAGAAATTGCAAACACACTTTAAAAACTTCTATTCAAATTTTTGGCGGTTGCCACAGTAACTTAATCCCGCACACCCCACGCGCGGATAAGTGCACTCAAAATGCATGTGTGACGCGTGTCGCAGAAATGCGAAGAGCCAGGGGCTTATCCGTCCAAAAAAATTGGATCACTCATTTTTCACCGCGCCTATATAATGGCTTGACCACGTCAAACCTAGTTCATTCAGTCTCGCGCCCCTGTCGCTCTCAAAACCCTAGTGCCGCCGCTGGATTTCATCGTTGCCAGAGAGGAAGAGCTTCACTGCCTCGACTTCTTCGTCGTCGTACTCTCACCGGCCGCGGATTTCTTCACCTCCGCCACCGCCGTAGCTGTCTTTCGTCACCAAGTTAGGGCACGAGAGATCTAAGCTGACGATTTCCTTCGACTCGTCGTCCAGTCAATCGAGTTCATCCTTGGGGTAATTAAAATTTCTTTTACTGCCCAAGTTTGATCTTTTTACTTTCTCAAATTCTTCAAGTGTTGTTTTTACCACTTCTTTCCAAATCTTCAGCACTTCCTTTTTGGCCAGTCTTGGTAATTTCATCTAAGTTGCACTTCATGATTATATTCCTCAGTTGTGCAATTGTATCAATCTGTACAGCTCTGAAATCTAAGTCAAGAACACTTAGTAAATTTCTTCAAGACGATAAGGGTCAATTTCCTCAACTGGGCTTTATTTTGAAACTCTCTGAGAACGCATGTGACTCTTCCCAATTTCCTCGCAACTATATTCTATTCACAGGTATCCATGTCTATAGACGAATCTCTTGGTTCTCGTCAACTTAATTCATTTGCAACATTAGTTGAGGAAAATCTATAGACTTCTTCAGAAACATCAAAAGTTCAAAACCCTCAGTTGAAGAAAATGGCAGATGGCAAAAAGCCTCAGAAGGGAGGCAAGAGGAAAGAGGAACACACAGCTTTTGAGATACCAGATGAACTGTATGTTGGATATTGCACACCTGATGAAGATATTCACGGGAAAGAAACTGACAATCAGCGCAAGACGCGCATGCAGAAGATCAAGAGGTACTGGTCCTATGAATGGTGGAGTTACAATTATGTCACTCCCAAATATATGAAGGATTTCGCTGTCAAGCCTTCGTGCAAAAGACCATAGTTGGCTCCTGGTCAAACAGCTGATCCCACGAGCATCAGAAGAGGTGAAGAATTCCCCAAAGAATGGGCCAAGCGTCAGGCCAAACTGCAAAAACAGGCTCAAAAGGCTGTTAAAGAATTCAACAGGGCCTCAAAGGCTTCACAAGAAGCGGGTGCAAGCTCAAGTGGCAGTGCGCCCAAGAAAGCTATGAAAAAGAAGCCGCCTCAAAAGCCTAAACCTTCGACTGAAGAGCCCTCACGGCCAAAATCTTCGTCAAAGCCCTTAGAGCCCAAGCCATCTTCCTCAAAGGCTTCAGCGCCTAAGGCACAAACTGCTCCCACTTCATCTGCACCTCCACCATCCGTAAGTTCTTCAAGGGCTGCAGCTAGAGCTTCAACGCCAGTTGTGCTAGCTTCATGCCACTGTACTGAAGGCTTTCCAACATCCTCCATTGCTGCATCAAGTGCCTCAGCATCAGGGCATATTTCCTCAAACACGCCAATGCTAAATAAGAAGGTCACTGCAGGCCGAGGAACTAGGCCCAGCCCCAAGAGCAAGGTTGTATTGCCTCAAGCTGATGAACATGGGAAGGCTGATGAAGATGAACTTGCAGAATTTGTATAGAGAAGAATGGAAGAGGCCACTCATGCCAAGAACTCCTCAATCCCAACATTTCTAAGTCCGAAAAAGATCCTTGACTTCATTGATGTTTGGTGTCAGAAACCAGATACACCACTTGACGACTTGGATTTGCCACCAGGACCAAGTCATGTTCTTTCTGCCTTTGTCCTCAACGAAAAGCACAAGATAGAGAAGGTAAAGCTTGTATGTCGGGGGGATAACCCCCGGGTAGGCGCATCAACACTTAACCATTTTCAAAACAACGGGGCGAGTAGCACCCCTTGACCCGGCCCGCTCACCAGCCGGCCTGGAGGCCCAGGGCCGGCCAGGCACGACAATGAAGCTCGACCTGGCAACACCGAAGGCGGCGGACGCCCAAGCCAGCATCAGCTCCAGCCGGCCAGATGAGAAGACAGCCCCCCACGACGGAGCCAGCATGGCCACAGTGTACGTCGCCCCGAAGACCGGGCAAGCGTGGCTACAGTACGCCCCAGAACCACGACCCGGGGTCAACGGCGACGACCCAGCGTGGCACTGTACCTGAACAGTGCCCGCCGCTCCATGACGCAAGCGAAGACGTGCTACAGTGCCAGACGGTCGGCGGGGTCCGTAGCCGGCGGGCCCCAGCAGCCGGCGGGTCCCACTGTCCGGCATGAGGCGATGACAACTGGGCCCCGTGCCCTAGTAGATTACCAATGTAACCCTGGGGAGCCGGCCTACAAGACCCCCAGGGAGCCCTCCATGCAGAGGGGGCTGGATCCTGAGTTCTTTCCCCCCGCACGAAATATCCCACCATTTCATCAGGAGAAGGAGAGAGCTAGTCCTCCTTCCTCCTCCACCCACACAATTCAAGGAGCGCCATTGTAGCTCGTCTAGTGATCCATCTAGTTGAGCTTGCAGGACTAGGGGTGTTACCTCCCTCGGAGGGCCCCGAACATGGGTACATCGTGTGTCATCCACCGCTTGTCCCCATTCTCGCCTCCGGAACCCTCCGACATCCTCTGGCCCCAACCACGTTCGATAGGCCTACCCATGGCATCTGTCGTGAGCACACCACGACAGTTGGCGCCCACCGTGGGGCCGTCCGCGGCGTCGGCCGAAGTTTCGTTCCGAACGAGACCCTTCACTCCCACTGGCGAGCGCATCGCGCACGGCTTGATCAGCTCACTTGGCATGGTTGAGCACGTCGGCTCCGACGCGGCGCCAGGCACAACCCTCCACGCCGGTGGCTCCATCGCCCCCTAAGGCGAGCTGCGCGTCATTGTCTGATACGTCTCCAACGTATCAATAATTTTTGATTGTTCCATGCTATTATATTATCAATCTTGGATGATTTTATATACATTTACAACAATTATATATATTTTTTGGGACTAACCTATTAACTTAGTGCCCAGTGCCAGTTGTTGTTTTCTACCCTATTTTTGTTTACAGAATATCAATACCAAACGAAGTCCAAATGCCACGAAACTTTTTGGAGATTTTTTTCTGAAGAAGATAAACACTAGAAGCTTCGGGAGAAGGCCAGAAGCCCCAGGGGGTGCCCACGAGGCACCAGGGCGCGCCTGGGGGGGGGGGGGCAGGCGCGCCCTAGTACCTCGTGGGGCCCACAGAGCTCCGTTTGACCTAATTCCACCACTATAAATTCCCAAAAAATCAGAATCCCTCGGGGGAGTCCACGAAATACTTTTTTCGCCGCCGCAAGTTTCTGTTCTCGAGAGATCCCATCTGGAGGCCTTCTCCGGTACTCCGCCGGAGGGGGAATCGATCACGGAGGGGCTCTACATCAACCTTGCTGCCCTTCCGATGATGCGTGAGTAGTTTACCACAGACCTTCGGGTCCATAGTTAGTAGCTAGATGGCTTCTTCTCTCTTTTCGATCTTAAATACAACGTTCTCCTCGATGTTCTTGGAGTTCTATCCGATGTAATCACTTTTTGCGGTGTGTTTGTTGGGATCCGATGAATTGTGAGTTTATGATCAGATTATCCATGAATATTATTTGAGTCTTCTCTGATCTCTTTTATGCATGATTATTATAGCTTCGTATTTCTTCTCCGATCTATTGATTTGGTTTGGCCAACTAGATTGCTTTATCTTGCCATGGGAAGAGGTGCTTTGTAATGGGTTCAATCTTGCAGTGCTCAATCCCAGTGACAGAAAGGGACATGACACGTATGTATCATTGCTATTAAGGGTAAAAAGATGGGGTTTATTCATACGTGAGTTTATCTTGTCTACATCATGTCATCGTTCTTAAGGCGTTACTCCGTTCTTTATGGACTTAATACACTAGATGCATGCTGGATAGCGGTCGATGTGTGGAGTAATAGTAGTAGATGCAGGCAGGAGTCGGTCTACTTGTCTCGGACGTGATGCCTATATACATGATCATTTCCTTGGATATCGTCATGATTATTTGCTTTTCTATCAATTGCCCAACAATAATTTGTCTACCCACCGTATGCTATTTTCTTGAGAGAAGCCTCTAGTGAAAACTGTGGCCCCCGGGTCTATCTAAATCAATTACTAAAACCCTAAAAATATTGCTGCACTTTTTCTTTTTTTATTTTATTTTGTATTTTTGTTTCAATCTATCTATCTATCACATACAATTTAATCTTGCAATTTACCGCCGAGGGATTGACAACCCCTCGTTTGCGTTGGCTGCAAGGATTTGTTGTTTGTGTGCAGGTACTGCTAACGAGGTGTTGCATGGTTCTCCTACTGGATTGATAACCTTTGTTTCATAACTGAGGGAAATACTTACCTCTGCTGTGCTGCATCATCCCTTCCTCTTCGGGGATAAAACAACGCAAGCTACAAGTAGCAGGAAGAATTTCTGGCGCCGTTGCCGGGGAGACATCATCAACATCTATCAAGTACCTTTGCACAAACTGTCTTCTCCTTGCATTTACTTTATTTGCCTCTCATTTTCATCTCCCCCACTTCTAAAACGTTTTTACAAAAATACAAAAATATTTTCCGTTTGCCTTTTTCTTGTTTGCTTGTTTGCTTGCTTGCTTTTATCTTGTTTGCGTAGTCACGATGTCTCAAGAAAATACAAAATTGTGTGATTCTTCCAATACTAATAATAATGATTTTATTAGTACTCCGATTGCTCCTCCCGCCGCTAGTGCGGAGACTTGTGATATTAATGCCGCTTTGCTAAATCTTGTTATGAAAGAACAATTTTCTGGTAGTCCTAATGAAGATGCTGCATCCCGTCTTAACACTTTCGTAGAATTGTGTGACATGCAAACGAAAAAAGATGTGGATAATGATATTGTGAAATTAAAATTATTCCCGTTCTCATTGCGGGATCGTGCAAAAATTTGGTTCTCATCTTTACCACGAAATAGTATCGATTCTTGGGATAGGTGTAAAGATGCTTTTATTACTAAGTATTTTCCTCCCGCGAAAATTATTTCACTTAGAAATCAAATTATGAATTTTAAGCAACTTGATCATGAACATGTTGCCCAATCTTTGGAGAGGATGAAATTAATGATAAGAAATTGCCCTACTCATGGTTTAAATCTATGGATGATCATACAAATTTTTTATGCGGGATTGAATTTTGTTTCTAGAAATCTTTTAGATTCCGCCGCGGGTGGTACTTTTATGGAAATTACTTTGGGAGAAGCTACTAAATTTCTTGATAATATTATGGCAAATTATTCACAATGGCATACTGAAAGAGTTCCTACTAGTAAAAAAGGTGAATTCGGTTGAAGAAATTAATACTTTGAGTGATAAAGTTGATGCGCTTATGAAATTGGTTGCTAGTAAAAATTCTTATATTGATCCTAATGATGTTCCTTTGTCCACTTTGATTGAGCAAAATAATGATCCCGTAGATGTGAATTTTGTCTCGCGAAACAATTTTAATAATAATGCTTATAGAGGTAATTTCAACGCTAGACTGTTTCCTGGAAATTCCTCTAATAATTATAGAAATCCTTATGGTAATTCTTATAATAATAATAATAATAGGATGCCCTATGATCTTGAAAGTAATATTAAAGAATTTATTAATGCTCAAAAAGTTTTCAACACTACGATAGAAGAAAAATTGAGTAAACTTAATGATATGTCTAGGAGCATTGATAGAATTATTCATGACGTGGAAAATCTTAAGACTAAAATTTTGCCACCTAAAATTGATATTAATTAATCAATTAAAGCTTTATATATCTCCATGGATGAGAGTAAGAAAAGAACCGCCATGCTAAAAGCTAAACGAGAATTTTTAGAAAAAGCGATTCCTCCCGGTTTTTATCGTAGTAATGATGAGGATTTTAAAATGATTGGTGTTTCCTCTATTGATTCTTTGTTTAGCAATATAAAACTTGATGAAAAGGGTACTGAAGAAGAGTCAACTTTAGCTAGTAGGCGTTCCCATAATTCGGAGGGTGAAAATCTTAATGAAAAAACTGCTAAAAGTGGGTTTGGAGAGGTAAAAACTTTAAATAGCGATGTGCCCACTCTCTTGGATTACAAAGATTTTAATTATGATAATTGCTCTTTGATTGAGTGCATTTCTTTGTTACAATCCATGTTAAATTCACCCAACGCTTATGAGCAAAACAAGGCTTTTACTAAACACATCGTAGAAGCAATGATGAAAGCGTTAGAAGAAAAGTTAGAACTAGAAATTTCAATTCCTAGAAAATTATTTGATGAATGGGAACCCACCATTAAAGTTAAAATTAAAAATTGTGAGTGCAATGCTTTATGTGATTTAGGTGCTAGCGTTTCCACAATTCCAAAATCTCTATGTGATGTGCTAGGTTTTACCAATATAGATGAATGTTCTCTTAATTTGCATCTTGTGGATTCTACTATTAAAAAGCCTTTGGGAAGAATTAATGATGTTCTTATTCTTGCAAATAGGAACTATGTGCCCATTGATTTTATTGTACTTGACATTGAATGCAATTCTTCTTGCCCCATAATATTTGGTAGACCGTTCTTACGAACCATTGGTGCCGTTATTGACATGAAAGAAGGGAATATAAAATTTCAATTTCCATTAAAGAAGGGTATGGAGCACTTCCCTAGAAAAATAATTAAAGCACCATATGAATAAATTATGAGGGCCACTTATGGAATCAACTCGAAAAATGGCAATACTTGAAACTATGCATTATGCCTAGCTAGGGGCATAAAACAGTAGCGCTTGTTGGGAGGCAACCCAATGAATAAAATAATTTTTTACCTTTTGTTTCTGTTATTGTGTGTTTTCACAATTATTCTACTGGTATGAGTGTGTTTTTGTGTTTTTAATTAGTGTTTGTGCCAAGTAAAGCCTTTGGGATGATTTGGAAGATAGTATAATTGATGCTGTTTGGAAAATAGAAAGTTTTGCGTCCAGTGCCAGAATTTTGTTTCTGTACTAGAGCGTCAAAAAAATCTGCAATTTTTACAAAGTATTGGTATATAAATTTCCCACATTTTCCTATTTTTTCAGAATTTGTGGAGTTACAAAAGTATGGATTTTAAATAGATTGCTACAAACTGTTCTGTTTTTGACAGATTCTGTTTTTGATGCACTACTTGCTTGTTTTGATGAATCTATGGATTGTATCGGGGGGTATAAGCCATGGTGAAGTTAGAGTACAGTAGTTATAATGCAAAAATAAAATATGAATGGGTTTGCAACAGCACTTAAAGTAGTGATTTATTTTGTTATACTAACGGGTCTCATGAAGGTTTTGTTGAGTTTTGTGTGATTGAAGTTTTCAAGTTTTGGGTGAGATCACCATGGATGAAGGAATAAGGAGTAGCAAGAGCCTAAGCTTGGGGATGCCCGAGGCACCCCAAGGTAATATTGAAGGAAGACTCAAGCGTCTAAGCTTGGGGATGCCCCGGAAGGCATCCCCTCTTTCTTCTACCAACCATCGGTAATTTTATTTGGAGCTATATTTTTATTCATCACATGATATGAGTTTTACTTGGAGTGCCTTGTATTATATGAGTATTTGCTTTGTTTGCTTTTTAGTTTGTCACAATCATCTTTGCTGAACACACTTATCTTGAGAGAGCCACACGTTTATCATCATTTGTTAGAATAATCTATGTGCTTCACTTAAATTTTTTTGAGCTAGGCAGTTGCTCTAGTGCTTCACTTAAATATTTTTGAGCACGGCGGTGGCTATATTTTGAAGAAATAAACTCTCATGCTTCACTTATATTATTTTGAGAGTTGATAAGATTGAAATTTTGGAGAAATGAATTCTCATGCTTCACTTATATTATTTTGAGAATTGATAAGATAGAAATTTTGAAGAAATATTTGCACTCTCATGTTTCACTTAAATCTTTTTGAGAGTTGATGATAGTAACGGTAATTTGCACAAGATATGAATTTGGTCCCAAAGTGATGAATATTCAAGAGGGATATAATAAATACTTTCATATAGATCATTGGATATGATAAGTGTGATTCCTTGCAATAGTTTTGTGATATGGAAATGATAATATGTGAGTCATGTTAGTGAGTAATTGTGATTTAGTAGGAATATTAGTGTTAAGGTTTGTGATTCCCTATGCATGCACATCAAGTCAATAGTTATGCAACGAAATTATATCCTACTTATGGTGCATTATTCGGTGTTAGTTATGTTCAATGCATGCTTATGATCGTTTTCGTTTTTTGGTTGGTTGCTTCTCAATCTATTTGCTAGCCTTCATTTGTACTAAGCGGAAATACTGCTTGTGCATCCAAAATCCTTAAACCAAGTTGTGCCAAATGAGTCCACCATACCTACCTATATGCGGTATTGCCATGCCGTTCTAAGTAAATTTGCGTGTGCCAACTCTAATTTTCAAAATAATTTTCCTTTTTGTGTGCCCGTACCGCTCATGAAGCGGCAAGGGGTGGCCATTATTTTCCATGCTAGGTGTGTTATTCTCATGATGAGTGTTTATTCACTTGTCATTGCACGAGAGAGTGGCTGGTAATAGGGATGCCCAGTCCCACAATGAAATCAAAAATAATAACAACAAAATTGCTTGGAAAGTGTTGGTTTGGAGTGCACCCGTGGATACGCTAGCCATGGATTGTGAAAGAAATGGTGGAAAGTAAATAAACTTTACTTTCTGTTTGGGAACCGCCTATGATGTGTCTAGCATGGAAAATATTGGGAATTCTCCGTCGTTTTCGTTGACATGAAAAGCATGCCTCTCAAAATATTTTATCTCTTTAATTTCAGCTTTGAGCTCTGGCACATTTGACAAATCTCTGCTTCCCTCTGCGAAGGGCCTATGTATTTACTTTTATGCAATTTTTATTTTTATTTGAGTCTCCATCTTCTCTTACAAAAGCACCAACTAGAGAGCACTATTGTCATACTTGTGCATTGGATGTAGCTAATATTTGAGTTTGTTTCATGAATGGATCAATGATTGAGCATAATGGGCTAGGGATAACTTTCTTTAGCGTTGATATTTTGAAAGACATGGTTGCTTGTTAGCATGCTTGAGTATTTATATCTTTATGTCAAACTATAGACTATTGCTTTGAATCATTCAAGTCCAATGTCCATGCAATAAAAGAAAAGAATATGTGATGAATATGATAGGCAGCATTCCACATCAAAAATTCTATTTTTATCATTTACTTACTTGAGGACGAGCAGGAATTAAGCTTGGGGATGCTGATACGTCTCCAATGTATCAATAATTTTTTATTGTTCCATGCTGTTATATTATCGATCTTGGATGTTTTTATATACATTTACAGCAATTATATATCATTTTTTGGGACTAACCTATTAAATTAGTGCCCAGTGCCAGTTGTTGTTTTCTGCCTTGTTTTTGTTTTACAGAATATCAATACCAAACGAAGTCCAAATGCCATGAAACTTTTTGGAGATTTTTTTATGGACAAGATAAACACTAGAAGCTTCGGGAGAAGGCCAGAAGCCCCAGGGGGTGCCCATGAGGCAGCAGGGCGCGCCTGGGGGGGGGGGGCAGGCGCGCCCTGGTACCTCGTGGGGCCCACAGAGTTCCGTCTGACCTAATTCTACCACTATAAATTCCCAAAAAATCAGAAACCCTCGGGGGAGTCCACAAAATACTTTTTCCGCCGCCGCAAGTTTTTGTTCTCGAGAGATCCCATCTGGAGGCCTTCTCCGGTACTCCGCCGGAGGGGGAATCGATCACGGAGGGGCTCTACATCAACCTGGCTGCCCTTTCGATGATGCGTGAGTAGTTTACCACAGACCTTCGGGTAAATAGTTAGTAGCTAGATGGCTTCTTCTCTCTTTTTGATCTTCAATACAATGTTCTCCTCGATGTTCTTGGAGTTCTATCCGATGTAATCACTTTTTGCGGTGTGTTTGTTGGGATCCGATGAATTGTGAGTTTATGATCAGATTATCCATGAATATTATTTGAGTCTTCTCTCATCTCTTTTATGCATGACTATTATATCTTCGTATTTCTTCTCCGATCTATTGATTTGGTTTGGCGACTAGATTGATTTATCTTGCCATGGGAAGAGGTGCTTTGTAATGGGTTCAATCTTGCGGTGCTCAATCCCAGTGACAGAAAGGGACATGACATGTATGTATCATTGCTATTAAGGGTTAAAAGATGGGGTTTATTCATACGTGAGTTTATCTTGTCTACATCATGTCATCGTTCTTAAGGCGTTACTCCGTTCTTTATGGACTTAATACACTAGATGCATGCTGGATAGCGGTAGATGTGTGGAGTAATAGTAGTAGATGTAGGCAGGAGTCGGTCTACTTGTCTCAGACGTGATGCCTATATACATGATCATTGCCTTGGATATCGTCATGATTATTTGCTTTTCTATCAATTGCCCAACAGTAATTTGTCTACCCACCGTATGCTATTTTCTTGAGAGAAGCCTCTAGTGAAAACTATGGCCCCCGGGTCTATCTAAATCAATTACTAAAACCCTAAAAATATTGCTGCACTTTTTCTTTATTTATTTTATTTTGTATTTTTGTTTCAATCTATCTATCTATCACATACAATTTAATCTTGCAATTTACCGCCAAGGGATTGACAACCCCTTGTTTGCGTTGGGTGCTAGGATTTGTTGTTTGTGTGCAGGTACTGCTAACGAGGTGTTGCGTGGTTCTCCTACTGGATTGATAACCTTGGTTTCATAACTGAGGGAAATACTTACCTCTGCTGTGCTGCATCATCCCTTCCTCTTCGGGGATAAAACCAACGCAAGCTACAAGTAGCATTGTCGCGCTCGTTCCTGACGAGTACCCCAGCAGGGGTGCTCACCTTCTTCGACCCGTTGCCGACCGGCGGCAGCTGCATCACTAGCGGCCTTGACAACCTCTGCGTCCGCATGGAGGTGCTCGCGACCGGGTCTAGCACCACTACCGGCCGCGCCAGACACGCTTCCTAGGTGGCCGCCGCGAATGTGACTGGCGCAGGCCAGTCCGACCCGCTACTGGCTACGCTGCAGTGTCTGCGTACCCCCATCGCACCGGGCGTCGACGCGGCAGCAGCTGCGGCCGAGCTTGAGGCTTCCCGCCAGCGCCTCTTCACCGAGGCCAATGAGTTGGTCACCGTGCAGCGCCGCCTCGAGTCCGCGCAGCTCGAGTACAACACCGCCTACGGCCTCACGCCCGCTGGCGTCGAGCCCAGCCGGCGCGGGGAGGTCCGGCAGCGTGGCGCCGTCATCGGCGAGCTCATCGGCGCCAACCGGCTAGTCTACGCCACCCCCGACTAGAACATGAGGGCGGCACAGGCAGCTGTCGCCGAACTCGAGCATTTGGAGGGCGAAGCTCTGTTGGAGCAACAGCGGCGCGTTCGCGATCTTGTCGCTGCCGCCAACCAGCAGCGGGACCAATTTGAGCAGGCACAATCCGGCTCGGACCCCCCGCGTCAAGACGCCAACCCGCGGCAGAACGACCGTCCCCAGAACACCATGCAAGCCTCCTCCCCGCCCGTGGCTATCCACGGGGGGCGATCCCATAGCGGCAGGGTGGGCCGGCACCGGCAGGACGCCCCAGCCGTCATGAGCCGGAACGTGGAGCCGGCCAACCCAGCGTGCCAGCGGTAAGTCCCTCAGCGTCCGCCCGCGCGGCAGGGGCTCCAGGGGTCGGTCGGTCAGGCCAGCCATAGCCACGTGGCCGACTGGCTTGGTCCCCGCGACATTCTCGACAAAAACGACGCCCGCCATCGCATCGACCAGCTGGCCCGCTCGCTTGCGATGGAGGAGGAGGGCTCGGTCGGACCGGCATGTTTCGGCCCGTGGATCCGCGAGGAGCCTTTCCCCAGGGGCTTCACGCTCCCGCGCGACACCCCCAAGTACAACGGAATCGCCAAGCCGGAAGACTGGCTCACAAACTACACTACGGCCGTCGGCATCGCCAGCGGTAACAGGCGCGTGGCGGTGCGCTACATGCCCCTCATGCTACAGGGTTCCGCCAGGACTTGGCTGAACAGCCTGGAGGCCAACAGCGTCAACGCCTGGCTGGACTTCGAGTAGGCCTTCGTGCACAACTTCACCGGCACGTACAAGCGGCCGGGCCGGCCCCGCCAACTCTCCATGTGCATCCAGCAGCCAGACGAGTCGCTGCGCGACTACCTGACGCGCTGGACGGAGCTGCGCAACAGTTGCGAGGGGGTCCATGAGGTGCAAGCCATTCAGTTCTTCATTGACGGGTGCCGGGATGGCACTTTACTCAAGCACAAGCTCATGCGCTCCGAGCCGGCCACCCTGACCGCGCTCATGGCCACGGCGAGAAGTACGCAATGGCCGAGTCCTCGATGATGGTCCAGGTACGAGTGGATGCGGCCGGCAAGGCCGTGCCGCCTGCACCGGCCAACCCCCGCTCGGCCGGCGACAGTGGCCGGCAACAGAGAAGCAATGCCAACAACAAGCGGAAGAACGAGCATCCGGACACCCATTATGGCAGCTGGCAGGTAGCAGCCATCGAGGAGGAGCCGCCGGCTGAGCAAGGCGGCAGCTGGCGTCGGCAGACCGACAAGGGCGCTTGGCAGCCCAAGCTCACCTTTGAGCTAATGCTCAATGCCCCTTGCAAGCATCACAATGGAGCAAAGCCGTCTGAACACACGACCCGGAACTGCTGTTGGACACAACGCTTGGCGTGGGATGAGGGCGCCGCCCCTCCCCCGCCGCCTCCGCAGCCTCCTCCGCTTCGCCTCCGCCCGCTGAGTCGCCAGCTGAGCCAAGCTCACTCCCAGATACCAGGAGAGCGCGAGCCGCAGCGCCATCGCTGCGCCGGCTCGCGCGGCGGAGGCTCTCCAGGCATTGATCCGTGCCGGCGCCATCTCTAGCCACCTGGCCAGCCGGTTGACGGTCGCCGGCTGCACCGCATCCGGCCAGACGCTGCGCACCACCGCCAGGCCGGCGTCGCGGAGCTGGTTCATGACGCGCCCGAACGTCTGCAAGCGGGCCTCAACGGCAATTGCCGTCTCTTCCACCGTCCAGGCAGCATGTCGCCCGACGCGGTTCCTGGCCGCCCGCTGCTCGTCCCGATGGGAGCTCACGACACCTTCGGTCGCCTCCTATGTCTCCGGCAGAGCCCCTAAAAGAAGGGTGAAAGCACACTTGCTCCCTTGGTGGTTTTGGTAATTCATAACAACATATATCTCATTGAACTAATGTCCATTCAAGATTAAGATTTCAGGATGTTCAATGATTGGCATGGCATGGACTAGAGATGTGGACCCCTCAAAATGCTAAGGACAAGGATTGGCAAAAGATCAAGACTCTACATTTTTGGTTTAGTGATCCAAGATCACATTGAGTCCATAGGAAAGCCAATACTATTAAAAGGGGATGAGGTGTTGCTTAATGGTCTTTTTGCTCAAGTGCTTAGTGACAGTACTCCTAAACCCTCAACCACTCTCTCTAACCAAATATGTCCAAAACCTATAGTCCAACTCGGCCCCATCGATATTTCCTATCCGGCCCCACCGAGTTCATCCAAGACATAGCCACTGCCAAAACCCTAACAAATCGGATCCACCGAAATGGATCTCGGTCCCACCGAGATGGCCTTGCCAACTCTCTGTAATCGTTTGCACTTACTTCGGTCTCACCGGGTTTTGCAAATCGGTCTCACCGAGATGGCTTGCCAACTCTCTGTTGCCTTATTGCTTCACTTCGGTCCTACCGAGTTGATGCAATCGGTGCCACCGAGATGAGGTTTGCCCTAGCCATTGCACTTCGGTCCATCTGAGTTGTCCGTATCGGTCCCACCGAGATTCCTAAAGTTCATATCTTTTACACAGTTCGGTGTTACCGAGATTATCGTTTCGGTGCCACCGAGTTGGGTCAAAAGTGTGTAATGGTTGGATTATGTGTGGAGGCTATATATACCCCTCCACCACTCCCTTCTCAGAAAGGAGAGCCATCAGAACGTGCCTACACTTCCACCATACATTTTCTGAGAGATAACCACCTACTCATGTGTTGAGATCAAGATATTCCATTCCTACCATTTGAACCTTGATCTCTAGCCTTTCCCAAGTTGCTTTCCACTCAAATCCCTCTTCCACCATAGCCAAATCTATGAGGAGTTGTTTGAGTGCTGGGAAGACTATCATTTGAAGCACAAGAGCAAGGAGTTCATCAACAACACACCGTCTATTACCTTTTGGAGAGTGGTGTCTCCTAGATTGGTTAGGTGTCACTTGGGAGCCTCCAACATGATGTGGAGTTGAACCAAGAAGTTTGTAAGGGCAAGGAGATCGCCTACTTCGTGAAGATCTACCCCGAGTGAGGCTAGTCCTTCGTGGACGTAAGCCATGGTGGAATAGACAAGGTTGCTTCTTCGTGGACCCTTCGTGGGTGGAGCCCTCCATGGACTCGCGCAGCCGTTACCCTTCGTGGGTTGAAGTCTCCATCAATGTGGACGTACAATAGCACCACCTATCGGAACCACGCCAAAAACTACCGTGTCTTCATTGCGTTTGAAATCTCCGATCCCCTCCTTTACTTACATATGCAATCGTTTATTTTCCGCTGCTATACTCTTAGAATTGCATGTGTAGGGTGATGCTTGACATGTATTATTGCTAATATCTGCCCACAACTAAAATTGGGAAAAAGGTTAGGTTTTATTTGGTCAAGTAGTCTAATAACCCCCCCCCCCCCTCTAGACATACTTTCGATCCTACAAGTGGTATCAGAGCTTTGTCTCCGTAAAGCCTTGATTTCCATTGCTTTGGTGATCATAGCCTTGGTTTCACAACCTAGGAGAGTATGTCGTCTAGTGAGGGTAACTATCACCGTAGAGGTCCATATTTTGATGGTACAAACTTTGCTAGTTGGAAACATAAGATGTAAATGCATATTCTTGGTCATAACCCCACCGTTTGGGCTGTTGTTCATATTGGCTTGCAAGGTTACTTCTTTGAGGATGGCAAGGAACCGGATCGTGAAGCAACCCTGGAAGAATTGAAGATGTTGCAATACAATGCTCAAGCTTGTGACATTCTATTCAATGGTCTATGTCCCGAAGAATTCAACAAAATCAGCCGCATCGAGAATGCAAAGGAAATTTGGGATACTTTGGTTGATACGCATGAGGGTACCGAGTCCGTCAAGGAATCTAAGTTGGATGTGCTTCAAAGTCAACTTGACAAGTTCAAGATGAAGGATGGTGAAGGAATTGGAAGATGCTTCATGGCAAAAGGCCCCAAGGTATCACACCCCGAGTATCTTGATTTCAATAGTGATGAAGATGATTTGCTTGGTGATGATGATTTACTTGTTGACAAAGATAGTAATGTGAGCTATAATGAAAATGCTAGTAATTATGATAGTCAAGAGGAAACGAGTGACAATGCTATGAAGGAGATTGAGCGTCTAACTAAAGAACTAAATGCTCTTAAGTTAGCTCATGAAAGAACTCAAGAGGATCATAGAGAACTTCTAAGAACTCATGAGAAGCTACGCTTCGAGAAGCTAAATTTAGAGCAAGAGCATGAGTTTCTTAAAGCTATCAATGATGATCTTCGAAAGAAGAGTTCTTCATATCTTGCCAAGCGTTTACTCTTGTCTACCTTTATGCCACAAGTTAAACCAAAGCAAACTAGCAACAAGGGTAAAAATGGTTCTACCTCTAGTAGTAACAATAACAATGCTAAATCCAATGTTGTTGCTTCTAGTAGTTCTATTGATTCCACTAATGATTCTCTTAGCCAAGTTACACTTGAGCAAGAAAATGTGCTATTGAAAGGAATTATAGAAAAAGGTGTCTACAAGAGTCTTGCCGGGAGTAAGCAATTTGAGGAAATTGTACGCAAGCAAGGAAGGCACCGGAAGAACCAAGGTGTTGGTTTTGAACGAAAGTTCAATGCCAATGGAGTTGAGTGGGAAGAAGATCAATACGCCAAGACGAAGTTTGTTCCTCAACAAGAGAAGTATGATCCTACTTCCTTCAAGGGAACACAAGCTCAAGAAGATCTTCCACCACAAGACCACAAGCTAAAAGGCAAGGATAAGCTTCAAGAAGAGATTGATTCATTTGAAGAAGCTCCTCAAGCCATGGTCAAGTGGGTTCCCAAGACTTCATCAAGTTCTACTTCATCAAGTGCTACTACAACTCCAAGGATTCCCATCAAGTTGATGTGGGTCCAAAAGAAGAAGAACTAGAGAGTTCTTGAGGGTGACTCCACCAACAAACTTCACTCATATTCTTTATGGCAAGGACTTGTGCAACCAACCTCCACATTTTGCACTAGTTCATGGAGTCACAAACCCTCTTGTTGGTAAGGCAAGGGACAAGGTAGTTATTGCATTCATGGACATCATCATATGTGTATTTTACTCTATGTCTATGGATATCCTTGTATGTTATTTGTGTGGGACTAACCCATGTAGGTATTGAAAGCACAAAACTCCAAAGGATTGCTCCCAACTCTTGATGGTCTACATCAACATTGAGTATCCACATCTTCAACATCTACATGAAGTCATCGTCGACAAAACCCAAGGTTAGTTCATCCCTCTTAGGGGGGATATCACATCTAGGGGGAGCTTTGCTCTAAACAATTGAGCTAAAGCAACTCTAATGGTGTGAACACATCAATGCTTTATGTAAAAGTGACAACCCCACTTGTGCTTAAACGATGAGTATGACCTATGATCAAATGTTCTCATTTGGCTCCTAAGTCAATATACTCATATATAGATGACCTAGTCATCGCCATTGCTTGATAGATGCTAGATTTGGTTGTGCATGTTTGACACATATTTCATTTGCAATCTTATTGTGTGAGCATGTTGGTTTGCATGTTTTCATCATTTGAGGACATCCATTTGTTGTTTTGATTGTCTTGGTTTTTCTGGCCAAGTGGATGTACAAGAAAGCCTAAGTACCTTCTCTAGCTATCTATGCTTTCTTGTCTCAAATTCTATTCTTGCTGCATCACAAAAATTGAACAAGTCATTTTCGGACCCTCCGGGTGAGGAGCACTCGGAGCCACCGATCTGAAAGGGCTGAACCTCCAAAACCTTCTATCTGATTTCGGCCGAACCAATTCACTCAAACTCGGTCCAACCGAAATCACTTAGATTGATCTAGGTTTTCCATCTCGGTGCAACCGAGTTGAACCATTTCAGAGCCACCGATGTGCTTACCTGTGTGCAGTTACACATATCGGTGCCACCGAGTTGTCCAACTCGGCGCCACCGACAGCGTACGGGTATATATATCGCGCGGACCGAACGGTTGAAATTTCTGGACCCCACTCGTTCCCGCTCCCCGTTGCTGCCGTCGCCCTTCGTCTTCAGACTTCGCCGTCGTCTCCAGCGCGCCCTCGCCGCCGGATTCCGCCGTCGTCAACGGCAATCTTCACCGCCGTTGCCGCCGTAGAGGATCTCCACCAAGTTAGGGTGAGATTCGATCCCTCTCGTGCTCCCATTTCCGATTCAATGCATGATTGGACTGCCTGAATTCATGCCACGGATTGAGAACTCCTGTTACACTGCAAACTCCATAGATTAGATTCGAGTAAAAAATTTAGGTTTAAGTTTCCGCCGAATGCATCTCGGACCGACCGATTCGAAATTTTCGGTCCTACCGATTTGGCCTCTGGCCATAGCACTAGTACATCTCGGTGCCACCGAGTTGTATGAATCGGTGAGACCGAAAGTAAATCTCAGTGAAACCCTAGCAACTCGGAGTCACCGAACCCCATCTCGGTCTGACCGAAGTGGTGTGTAAGGTTTTTGTAGTGTGCTTCGGTATCACCGTGATGATCAACTCGGTCCATCCGAAATGCATCCTATGAAAACTTGAAACTAAGACTTGAACTCGAATTTTATGAAAAATCTCTGCTTTTTGTGATGACTCATCTACTCTGCCCATACCTATCTATTCACAGGGTCAGCTCAGCAAGATGTCAGACAACAGTGACAGTCAGAACAGATCTGAACAGCATGCAGAAATGAGTGAAGGGTCAAGCCCTGCAGAAAGCTTCTATGAGGGAGAGAGGAGCTCTCCAGATCTTCCTAAGGCTGCAACCAGAACAAGGAAGAAGAAAACCTCAGACAGTGAGGATGAAGATTTTGTTGCAAGTGAAGCTGCAACTAAGAAAAAGAGAGTCGTGCTTGCTAAGGAGTACAGCACCAAACCATCAACTGCCAAAGAGAGGACTGCTGTGAGGAAAGTGCCAAAGCAGACTATGCAATTCACTCTTGAAGAGCCTAGTGACACAGAACCAACTGCAGGTGGCAAGAAGAAGAGAGTAAGGAAAACTACTGCCCCTGTGATTGGCAGACCCTCCTTGATGATTGATGAGGAGGAAGAGGAGGAAGAGCCAGCAGCCACTGCACCTCCAGCCAAGTCTCAGAAACTTATGTCTGATGCAATCAAGACTTCTGCCCCCAAGTCCAAGCCAAAGGTGTCAGCACCAAAGAGATCAACCAGGAACATATCAGTTGCTGAGAAGAACAAGGCCCCAGTGCCAGAGTCAAATGTTGATGAAGGGCCTCTAGTGCTCAGAAAATTGAAGCCAAAGATACCAGACCATGACAATGCACACCCAGTTGCGGAGAACATGATGCTGAGGAAGGATAAAGGACTGCGTCAGTGGAGACAGTCAGATCCTTATGCTATAAGGAGGAGGACAGCATGTGATTATCGCTTTCACACTCATGAACAACAGGATTTTTATGAGACAGTATTGCTTGACAAGAAGCCCATAGTCAGTGACATGAAATGGGTGGATTGGGAATACATTGATGAGAATGAAGATAATTTTCCCCATGTTCATGAGAGCTTCAGAATTGCAGGTGTTGATGACTTTGTTCGAAAGAAGTTGACCAAGTGGAATGACGAAATGGTCATGCAATTCTACTCTATAGCACACTTCTATCCAGATGGCCGCATTATATGGATGACTGAGGGTATAAGATACCAGTCTACCATCTCTGAATGGGCAAGTCTTCTTGGTGCTCCCAAGGAAGAGGATGATGACATAGATATTTATGCTAAGCTCAAGATGGATCACAACTCCATGGCCAACATGTACACTGCAATTCCTCAGAAGGACCTTGAGACTCATAAACTTGGATCTGTGAAGCATCTGCTCCCAGGATTAGCCACAACGAACACCATATTGCGGTACACTCTGCTACCCAAATCAGGAGATGACAAAATGATTCGTGGCCACTCCATCAACTTGCTGCATTTATTTGACACACCTCAGAAATTCAAGGTGATGAGCCTGATAGTAGAGACTATCAAGAGGACTGCAGCAGATCAGAAGAGATCATGCGGATATGCTCCACATATTCAGATATTGATCAATTCCAAGGTTGGAACCAGCACATACCTTCTTGATCGAGAGCATTTGCCTTTGCGTCCAGAGTTTGAGGACAATGTGATTGTAATGGATCCTTCGCATCCCACTTTAGCACAAGCTCAAGAGAAGATCCGCAAAGCCAAAGAAGCAAAAGCAGCTCAGGAGGCATCAGCTCCAAATGCTCCAATTGCCAATCTCAAGACACCCAAGGACCAAATGACATATCTGCTTGAAGCCACTCTGAGGATTGAGCGAAGTTTGGCCAACCTCACCCAGACCCAGGCTAGTTTTGAGCGGATTATTGAGACTAAATTTCATGATCTAGATGTCAAGGTGACAGAGATTCAGACTACAGTGGAGCAGCTGCAGAATGATGTAGATGTTGTCAAGACAGCCCCATCAGATGACAGTGGAGATGACAGACCAACCACAGAGCGATTTTAGACAGTGCCCAGAGCAGCCAGGTCTGCTGCAATACCAGTTGTGGATCCACGGACCATAGTATCTGCACCAGCTGCTACTGCCACAGTGCCACCTCAGGTCTCCACTCCACCAGCCCCACAGACATCTGCAGAAGCCTTCGTGGATGCTCTTCTCTCAACGCCATCTATGCACACCGGAGCTGCCAGCAGGAGATCGCCTTCAGGAGCTTCGGAGGACCGTGCCTAGAGTGCCGACTAGTCCTATACCTATTCGATCTTTTTGGTACTTGTTGCCAAAGGGGGAGAATTTGTATAGATCATAGGCTTCGAGAGAGAGTGTTCTGCTTTGATTTGCTCAAGTTCTTTTGCTACTTATTTTCTTGTTGGTACTTTGTTTTATGTGTGTGCTTGCTACAGTGCTTGTGAGATACTATGTTGATTCATCATACTATGCTTATTGTGATGATCTATGCTTATCTTTATCATTATCTTGTATGATCATTCATTTGTGTTGGTGATGCGTGCCTTTTATTCCAATCATATCTTTTTGCGCGCTCCACCAAGATGTATGTGACATGGAAGAGTGACCCATGAGCCTAATCGATTGTGCATTTGCATTCAAACGCAAATTTTTAATAATGCACAAATTTAGGGGGAGCTCTTGCTTATCACATACTTCTCAAAGTGACGATGTATTTCATTCATTTAATCATTTGTCGAAGCTTTGATCTATATGTTGTCATCAATTACCAAAAAGGGGGATATTGAAAGCACACTTGCTCCCTTGGTGGTTTTGCTAATTCATAACAACATATATCTCATTGAACTAATGTCCATTCAAGATTAAGATTTCAGGATGTTCAATGATTGGCATGGCATGGACTAGAGATGTGGACCCCTCAAAATGCTAAGGACAAGGATTGGCAAAAGATCAAGACTCTACATTTTTGGTTTAGTGATCCAAGATCACATTGAGTCCATAGGAAAGCCAATATTATTAAAAGGGGATGAGGTGTTGCTTAATGGTCTTTTTGCTCAAGTGCTTAGTGACAGTACTCCTAAACCCTCAACCACTCTCTCTAACCAAATATGTCCAAAACCTACAGTCCAACCCGGCCCCACCGATATTTCCTATCCGGCCCCACCGAGTTCATCCAAGACATAGCCACTGCCAAAACCCTAACAAATCGGATCCACCGAAATGGATCTCGGTCCCACCGAGATGGCCTTGCCAACTCTCTGTAATCGTTTGCACTTACTTCGGTCTCACCGGGTTTTGCAAATCAGTCTCACCGAGATGGCTTGCCAACTCTCTGTTGCCTTATTGCTTCACTTCGGTCCTACCGAGTTGATGCAATCGGTGCCACCGAGATGAGGTTTTCCCTAGCCATTGCACTTCGGACCATCCGAGTTGTCCGTATCGGTCCCACCGAGATTCCTAAAGTTCATATCTTTTACACAGTTCGGTGCTACCGAGATTATCGTTTCGGTGCCACCGAGTTGGGTCAAAAGTGTGTAACGGTTGGATTTTGTGTGGAGGCTATATATACCCCTCCACCACTCCCTTCTCAAAAAGGAGAGCCATCAGAACGTGCCTACACTTCCACCATACATTTTCTGAGAGAGAACCACCTACTCATGTGTTGAGATCAAGATATTCCATTCCTACCATTTGAACCTTGATCTCTAGCCTTTCCCAAGTTGCTTTCCACTCAAATCCCTCTTCCACCATAGCCAAATCTGTGAGGAGTTGTTTGAGTGCTGGGAAGACTATCATTTGAAGCACAAGAGCAAGGAGTTCATCAACAACACACTGTCTATTACCTTTTGGAGAGTGGTATCTCATAGATTGGTTAGGTGTCACTTGGGAGCCTCCAACATGATGTGGTGTTGAACCAAGAAGTTTGTAAGGGCAAGGAGATCGCCTACTTCGTGAAGATCTAACCCGAGTGAGGCTAGTCCTTCGTGGACGTAAGCCATGGTGGAATAGACAAGGTTGCTTCTTCGTGGACCCTTCATGGGTGGAGCCCTCCGTGGACTCGCGCAGCCGTTACCCTTCGTGGGTTGAAGTCTCCATCAACGTGGACGTACGATAGCACCACCTATCTGAACCACGCCAAAAACCACCATGTCTTCATTGCGTTTGAAATCTCCGATCCCCTCCTTTACTTACATATGCAATCGTTTATTTTCCGCTACTATACTCTTAGAATTGCATGCGTAGGGTGATGCTTGACATGTATTATTGCTAAAATCTGCCCACAACTAAAATTGGGAAAAATGTTAGGTTTTATTTGGTCTAGTTGTCTAATCACCCCCCCTCTAGACATACTTTCGATCCTACAAAGGGCAAAAAAAGAAAAGACATAATGAACCGACCGGCAGCCGAGGCCAGTCGAATCAAGCAGGTGAAGGGGGCACCCGGGACTTACCAACAAGAAGCGCGTCAATCGGATGCACCTCGGCAAGCATCCCCCGCTCCTTCAGCGCCCACGCTTCATCCCTCTCCGCCAGCGCTCGCCGATGCTCCTCTGCCAGCCGGATTAGCTCGGCTTGATGGGCGTCCCCATGCCGGACCTCCTCTGCCGCAAGCTGGGTCACCCGCTCCTACAGAAGGTCGCGTTGCTGGCTGGCTCGCGCCAGCTGGCGTCGGATCTCCCGGGTCCCGGCGTAGGCGGCTGCACATCAAGCAGGCCGGATGGTTAGCGCCACGGCGCAGACCGAAAAAGAAAAGGACAAAGGGGACAATGATCAGGCGAAGAGACTCGACCCGGCAACGGAGCAGCCGGCCCGAATCTCGGGGGCTACATCCAGTTGGTGCGTTGATGCGCACCCACTGAAGGAAGATAAGACACGTACCACGGATGCGCTGCAGTTCCGCGTCCCTCGCCACGAGTTCGGCCCCGGCCGCCCGGTAGGCCCCGAGCAGCCGGGTGTAGCTTGCCACGCGCCGGTCATGAAGCCCTCTAGAGGAAGGATCAGCAACCAAGGCCAAGAATAATCCCGGGAGGCTCCGCCCGCCTGTTGTGCAGCCGGCCTGAGCCTCGGGGGCTACACCCAGTGGGTGCGCTGGCGCGCCCCCACCGGAAGGCGTTCTGAAAACAAATGAAAAAAAGGAGGAGAAAGGGAACTCATGGCAACGGCCTCCTCCAGCCGGGCGAGCTGCTCCTGCGCCCCCTCAGTGGTCCCCTGCAGGAAGCGACGGCAGTTGGCGAACTCCGCGCGCACCCGATCCAAGGCCGCCGTTCGGGACCTTGGACGCTCCCTGCTGGGGGTCTCGCCGGTGCTCGCCCAGTCCCTTTGCAGCTGGGCAGCTGAGCTCGCGCTAGCTCCGCTCCCTGTCGGCCGATGAGAGGCCATGGCCGTGTCGGCACCCCCAGACGCGGTCCTCGCGCCGCCCGACGGCGTCTCCCCTTCGGCTCGGCGGCCGGCATTACCAGGACCCCCGCCGTCGGCCCGTGCGCCACTCTTGCCCTGGCTGGTGGTAGGCGCGTCGGCAGCCGACCTCGGCGAGGGGATCGCCGGCTCGCGAGAACGCGTCGGGAGCGGCAGCGAGCTCGCGTCCCAGGATCCCCACGCGGCACCCCCAACCCTGTTCGAGCGTGCCGCACTCCCCCGCGCCACCGCATCCTCCCACGCCTTCGTAGAGAGCTCGGCCTCCTCCCGCATGGCCCGCTAACTAAAGGAATTGAAAGACAGCAAATGGCCCGAGATTGAACCCTAGGCCGGACAAGCGGCGCTCACCCAGTGCTCGTCGGAATCGCCCGCTTCGGGGTCGGCACTGGGACAAGGCAATGCGCCCTCTTCGCGCCTCGGCGCTCTCCCCCTGGCTGCGCCTCCGCCGGGCGTTTTTCGGTTGAGGACCCGACCTCCTGCTTCCCGTGCGGCCGGACGAGGCCCTCTGACCGGCCGGCCGGCACCAGCTCCGTCGCCCTCCGCAGCCGTCTCCCCGCCATGAAGGCCTCGCCGGTGGGGGCGGTCGTCGTGGCCAGAAGCGTTGCTTCGTACGCCTCGTCGGGGTCGTCCGAATCATCGTCCGATCTGGCCTCCCCGTCCGAAGCCTCCCGGTCCGGCTCGAAGGCCGGCGGGTTCGCCCCGTCCCGCGCATTCTGGCGGGAGAACCTCTGCACCCATCACCACGCTCAGTGTCAGCGCAGCGCATGAAAGGGTGAAGGAAACGATAAATGCCAGTCAAAAGCATACATGAGGCGCCGGGCCTGCGCGGCTATACGGCTCCTTCCCAAAGCTCCAGGTGCTCGGGTTGAGCTTGTCGGAGGTGACGCGATTCACCCGCTTGGCAACCCGGCCGGCGTCAGCTCAGAGGTTGCCAATCGGCACGCGTCGAACCGGCCGCTCATGTTGCATATGCGGTGCGGCCGGCGCTGCAGCGGCAACACCCGATGGTCGATGAAGGCCGCGATGAGGTCCGTTCCGCGCAGGTGCTCCTCATTCTTCAGCTGCTCCAGCCGGCCGCAGACCGCGATGGCTTCCTCTGTCGACCTGCGCGGCTCGAAGCTCCAGTTGTGCTTCTCCACCAGAATGACATCCGCGAAAGGTGGCAGGTTTATATAGTCGGTCACCGGATCCGCGTTCTTCACGTAGAAGAACGAGCGCTGCCATTTCTTCACCGACTCCAGCAGCGGCAGCTTAGGGAAGCCTCCCACGGGCCGGATGGTCACAAGAGCTGCTCCACAGGAGGTCATCACTGCCCCCCCCCGGCACCGGTGCCGTCTGCGGCTTCAGGAAGAAACATCTGTTCCAGATGTCCACCGACGGCTCCAACCCGGCGTAGCCCTCGCAGAAGGCCACGAATGCGGAGAGTTGGAGGATCAAGTTGGGCCCCAGGTGGAGGAGCTGGAGGCCAAAATAGTTGAGGAAGCGGCGGAAGAAGCTGCTGGCGGGGAGGCCAAACCCGCGAGTGAAGTGCTCGGCGAAGACGACGACCTCCCCGTTCTGCGGCTAGGGTGCGACCTCATCGCCAGGTGTGCGCGCGTCCACTCACTCTGCAGGCGGCAGCCTCCGTCGAGAACGAAGATGCCCGATGAGCTCGTCTGAAACGTCGGAGCCCTCCCATGAGCACTTCTGGGTCGCCATCGTCGGGCACGGTGAAAGAACGGGAGCGGCGATGGTGCTGCGCGCTGCGGTCGGCCTGTCACGCGGAGTGGCGGCGGCGGTGAGCGTGCGGACGCGGGCGCGCAGAGGAAGAGCAAGGGAAGAAGAGGAAGCAGTGGGGCGGGGCGAGGGGCGTTTGTGCCTCGGCTCCTCCCCCTCCCCCTCATTTAAACCCCGCAGGGGCGTGGGGGAAGTGGGATCGTTTGCGCCCACATTCCCCCACCCCTTCCGCGGTGAGCGGGCGCATTAAATGCCTCGGGAAGCGCAAGCGTCCAGGGCCGCCGCAGAAGATCCCGTGCGTGCGCCGAACCTGCAGCCTGGTGGGCCCGGCCTGCGGGAACGTCCCATCGCGCGCGTGGCCTGGTAGGCCAAGGCCTGGCCACGGCGCCATGTGGCGAGCTCCCGACAGGCAGCGGGCGCGACTTTTCGCACCAGAAGACGGACCGACAGCCCCCCCCCCCCCCCCCGCCTCAGCCATCCAGGCCGGATGCGTGGGGACCCGGACACGCTCTTCACGGCCGACCAGGCCGGACCCGCCGCTCATCAAGGAGGTAAGCTACCGGGGCCCCCAGCCGGCAGTCGGCGGCCTCGCCAGCTTCGGGGACTACTGTTGGGGGATAACCCCCAGGTAGGCGCATCAACACTTAACCATTTTCAAAACAACGGGGCGACCAGCACCCCTTGACCCGGCCCGCTCACCAGCCGGCCTAGAGGCCCAGGGCTGGCAAGGCACGACAATGAAGCTCGACCCAGCGACACCGAAGGCGGCGGACGCCCAAGCCGGCATCAACTCCAGCCGGCCAGATGACAAGACATCCCCCCCACGACGGAGCCAGCATGGCCACAGTGCGCGCAGCCCCGAAGACCGGGCGAGCGTGGCTACATTATGCCCCGAAACCACGGCCCGGGGTCGGCGGCGACGACCCGGCGTGGCACTGTACCTGAACAGTGCCCGCCGCTCCATGACGCAAGCGAAGACGTGCTACAGTGCTAGACGGCCGGCGGAGTCTGCAGCCGGCGGGCCCTAACAGCCAGCGGGTCCCATTGTCCGTCATGAGGCGATGACAACTGGGCCCTGCGCCCTAGTAGATTACCATTGTAACCCTGGGGAGCCGGCCTATAAGACCCCCAGGGAGCCCTCCATGCAGAGGGGGCTGGATCCTGAGTTCTTTCCCCCCCGCACGAAACATCCCACCATTTCATCAGGAGAAGGAGAGAGCTAGTCCTCCTTCCTCCTCCACCCATACAGCTCAAGGAGCGCCATTGTAGCTCGTCTAGTGATCCATCTAGTTGAGCTTGCAGGACTAGGGGTGTTACCTCCCCCGGAGGGCCCCGAACCTGGGTACATCGTGTGTCATCCACCGCTTGTCCCCATTCTCGCCTCCGGAACCCTCCGACGTCCTCCGGCCCCAACCACATTCCATAAGCCTACCCATGGCATCTGCCGTGAGCACACCACGACATTGTAAGAAAAGAGATGAAGAAGAAGCAGAAATAGCTCAAGGATAGAATGCTCTCTATATCCCCTCGGCAACTTGTTGCTATGCAAACAGAGATTCAGCGCTTGTCTGATGAATATGAGCGCCAGGCTGAGCACTGCTGTGGAGTGAAGACAGATTCATCAACGCTTCAAACAAAGTTGTTGATGACTATAATCAAAGGGAGGCTACGAAGTGTGGTCAAGCACCTCCAACAAGTTCTTCAGCTCCACCACAAGAACCTACCAGGGCAACTGAGACTGTTGCGCCTGAAGAAAATGCCAGAGCAACTGCATCAGTTGCATCTGATGAAACTATACCACCAAGCTCCTCAGCGGCAGTACCAGACCAGTCTTCAACCTTGAAGCTTATCACAGTACCTTCTGCATCAGAAGCGAAGAAGACTGCCGTCAAGAGAAAAGCTTCAGTACCCTCTGCCGCAGAATCTGTGAAGAAATTGAAGATGGCTCCAATATCTTCAAATGCACCTATCGATGCCATACCAATTTCTTCAGCCCCTCCAACCAGATCCACTCAAGAGCTTCAGATCATTCCCTTCGGTGTGGACTATGTCATCCCACCTGAAGATGAAAAAGAGAATTCCCACTCTGCTGCTTCCATAGAGCAAGTGGATGAAGAGATTGAAATTGAAGCAGATGCTTCGTTTCACCAGGTATCATCGCCTCTAGTCCATGTGACCGATGAAGAAACTGATGAGGACGTGGATGTGGGTTCTTCAACTCCTGTTATCCATGATGATTTCTGGGATGTCGCACATCCGAACTTACCCCTCACCACGCCGCTCACGCAAGTACCTCAGTGTCCTGCTATCACTGAGGAAATACAAACTGATTCTGAAGGTCACCAACCATTCCTTCAAACCATCAATGAGGAAATTCCAGCTGCATCAGCTGAAGAAATTATGCAACAAATGAATGATGAAGAAGTTGCACCCCCTCCAACACAACGCGAAGAACTAGCTCCCTCAGCAGATTCAGACATTGTTCCATTCGCAACTGCTGAGGAAGTTGCAAAATCTTTGGCCATCACGGATCCCAATGACTCAACGGGCTCTCTAAGACCCATCTTCGATGTGAGGCCAAAGAAGATAAACCTTCAGCCAGTGCCCTCAATGCCCAAGATGTGCAAAAGCGTCAGAAGGCCAAAATTTGACAATACCGCCTTCTTTAAAGAGAAGAATTTCTTCATAGGCGAGTCCCCTTATGACTCTGCAAAAATCAGGCGTCAGAGATTTTGGACAAATGCTCAAATGAACTTCTATTCCTCACTGCTGTTTGACAAGAACAAAGTGTTCCCGCATCGCCATATTCCTCATGTGGATATGGAATCCTTACCGTGCTTTCGGCCAGTTCTGGTTGTTCTTCACGATGCCGGGCTACTCAGTTTCGTCACAGATGTGTGTGATTGGAATGAAGAGCTTATTCTTCAATTTTATGCCACCTTGCATCTATCTGGTGATGTTGATAACATTCACTCATGGGCTCTCGACTGGATGAGTGAGAACACACATTACAAGGCTCTAGCTGATGAATTGCTTCGAGCTCTTCCTGTTGATTAACCCTCCACTGAAGCCAGAAAGATTTATGAAGAACCTGAGCTGCCCAATCATCTGATGCAACTGCTGATGAAGCCGTTGGCTGAAGGAGAAGCTCCAAGAACCACCTTCTTAGTGAAGGATTTGCTATTTGTGCCAAGGACAGTATATTGCATTCTGGCCAAAACCCTCAGTCCTATCAAAGGCCACAATTCAGAGACTGAAGAAGTTGTGGGAATCATGAAGAACTTGCTATTTAATATCATCCATGGTATTCCTATCAACATACATGATTTCTTCATGAGGACTTTGGCCACTGTCGCACAATCTCTATTTGACTTGAAGCCTTATGCTCCCTGGCTCATGAGATTCATCCGAACAAGATCTTCAATCAACTACAAAGCTGATAGTCAAAATCATCTCAGTTTTCTGCCAGATGTCGAAATTCTTCAAAGCACAATTGCTTCTGTTCCTGGTAAAGGGAAAGCTGTTATTGATGATGGAGTTCGTCCCCTTGATGGCCAATTTCGTCAGCCTGTCTCACAATCCACAGGATATGATTCTTCAAGCCATGACACTGACGCAAATGCTACTCAGCAAACCCCTCAAGGTGAAGCTCCTCGAGTGATGACTGATCGTGAGCTCCTCATAAGCCTTCATCAGAAAGTTGATAAGAACCACAACTGGGCTAAGCGTCAACTCCATGCAATTCTAGGCAATATGACCGTGACGCAAAATTCAGTCCGGAAAAATCATTATTATCTGCATGAGATCTTCGACAGGAGTTGGGCCATTCTTTCACATCTGAACACCCCTGACGAACTTGACGAAATGGAATTCAAAATGAACTTTGATTGGGCCAATCTGCCCAAGAAGAAGTTCAAGAAGGTTCAAGTTCCTCCGATGGTCCCGAGCTCTGTGTCTTCTTCACAAGCTACTGATGAAAATGAAGATGTTGAAGAAACTGCAGCAGGCCCTTCCTCAACTCGCGACCCCAACAACGACGCTGGCGCTCCCTCGACTGCATCATGATGTTTTTCTTCAGGGGCGCTAGTTCTCAGTTTCGTCTCCTTTTGGTCATCTGATGACAAAGGGGGAGAAATTTGAGTTAGTCTTCAAGCAGGTCTTATATCGGGCTGTTTCTTTTGATAAGTTGCAACTCTTAGTTCTTCGTTTGATTCGCTCCTTTGATGAGTTGTAACTTAAATATTGTTGGTGGTCTGACATTCTTCTGCGACGTTTTATTTTGTATCCATGATTATGCTCTGATCTTCAAATATATATATGTGCATGCATGTTATAATTCGTCAGACACTATTTGTCATCATGCATTCAAATTCTTCAATATCTTATGATCATGCATGATTGGATTCCAAGATATAGGGGGAGATCTCCACGATTTCAACATGCCATGTGCATTTGCAATCCAGAGCAAAATTCGTCATATGCACATCTTCAGGGGGAGTTCCTCAATATCTTGTAACCAATGTCTTCATATTTTGTACTTACACTTCCATTATTTTTGTTCCCGTTGAAAACTTAACTGATTTGTCATCAATCACCAAAAAGGGGGAGATTGTAAGTGCATCAAGTACCCCCTTAGTGGTTTTGGAGTATTGAAGACAAAAAAGTTAAGGGACTAATAAGTTTGTGAGTGTACACAGGAGAAAATAGTCCGTGAAGACTTGGTTTAACCACGGAAGTCGACCCCTAAAAATGTATTTCTTCAAGTGAAGAATTTGGTGTGGCCTTTGAGGAAATTGATGTGAAGACTTGGAAGCTTGAAGACTTTGTTTTCATAGTTTCTTTTTCTTCTTATTTGAGTCATAGGAAAAACGGTACTGTCAAAGGGGGTCTAGGTGAAACATATTTCATACTTCAAAGCGATGCTCAAAACTATACAAACCTAAGCCGCTTCGAGTGAAGCCTTTGGAAACCTCTGGAACAGCTGACGAATTTGACAGTGACAGTGATGAAGTTCATCTGGTCTCTGACGAATTTGGTCAGGCTGAGGAGTTAGGATTTTGCCAGTGCGATCTGGCTATCGTGAGGAAATAGAGTGCCCCGACGAAATTGAGAGCTTAATTTCTGACCGTTGCTGCACCGCGTGCCAGCTGTCGAGTGGATTCTTATCCTGACAACGGTCATGTCTAAGAAGGGCATTTATGACAATTCATGTCGGGAGTATCCACTCAACGTGACTCCGGAGTTAATGTCCTGCGCAATCTCTTCAATTGATTCAAGAGGCTCGACAATGAAAATGTGCAGCAAACCTTCGACCGCCTCACTGATATCTCCAATGGGCTACAGGCTCTTGGTGCTGTTGACATCACTGATCATGAGGTGGTGAAGAAATTGCTGAGGTCTCTGGACAGTTCCTTTGACACTTTGGCACTGATGATACAAGAGCGCCCTGACTACAAGTCACTAGATCCTGCTGACATTCTTGAGAGGCTCAACACACATGAATTTCGGCAAGCAGAGAAGAGATATATATATGGACCCAGCTATGATCGTCCTCGCGCTCTGAAGGCAAAAGCAAAAGCCAAGGCTATTTCTTCATCTGAAGAAGAAGAGGAATATGGGAGCAGTTCTGATGGTGCTGAGGAAATTGGCAGAGAACTAGCTATGCTGGTGAAGAAGTTCCAGAAGTTTTCCAAGAAGAACCGCTTTAGAAAATCTTCAAAGTATGACTCGTAGAACACTGGAGAAGCGTCTGCTCGAGACTACAACAAGAGAAGGTATCACAAATGCAAGAAGCCAGGCCACTACATCGCCGACTGCCCTCTATGGCTAAAGAAGAAGAAGAAGAAGAAGAGCAGGGATGATGATGAATCTGATGGCAAAAAGAAGAAGTCCTCAAAGTCCTCATCTCACAAGAAAACCAGTTCTAGCAGAGCTCATGCATTCATTGGGAAGGAAATGGATTCTGAAGAAGAATCTGATGATTAGCAAGCTAAGGAATCTGAGGAGGAGTCAGACACAGGTGTGGCGAGCCTTGCACTCGCTACTGAGTACGTCAGCAAGTCCATCTTCAACCCTGAGGATAATGGTATCTCCACCAACAATGATGACTGTGCTGATGACTACACTCCCACCTATTGCTTCATGGCATGAGGTGCAAAGGTAACCTCACGAGAAGCTTACTTTGAAACTTCCAGTGATGACGACTCTGAGTGTGAATCTAAACCAAGCTATAAGAAACTTGCTAAAATTGCACCTGAGCAACAGCATGCCATGGAAAAGATTCAAAAACTGCTAGACAAAAGCGATGACCTGTTGGACGAGGAAATGGATCGTAGTCAAGCTTTGTCTGAGGATCTTAGAAGGCTTAAGTCTCAATATGAAGAACTTGAAAGTCGTCATGTGTCCCTCTCAGCCGAACATGAGAAGCTGTCCTATGAATTTCTTCAAAGGAAGCAAGATCTTGAGAAGCTAAGAGCGTCTCATGATGATCTTCAAAAGGAAAACGATTCACTCCTCGCTCAACAGATCAGTACCGCTCAAGAAGAATTTGTTGCACCATGCCTAAAATGCCTTGAACATGATAATGCAAATTCTTCAGCTGAATGTTCAAATGCTTCTGTACTTTCAATTGCTTCAACTGCTACGGTGGCCACTAACCCCTCATCTGAGGAAGCCACTAGTGATACTGATGAAAATGCAGGGCTGAAGGAATTGTATGTCACTGGCATGTACAAAAGCCTCAAAGGGCATCAAACCCTATGTGATGTGCTCAAAAAGCAAATTCTTCACAGAAACCCTAGGAAAGAGGGTATTGCTTTTGAGAGAAAGCTCAACGCTGATGGTTCGTATTAGAAGCCTGAGCAGTATCCCAAAACCACATGGGTTGCTGCAAAGGGACCTCCAATAGATCCATCCACTCTATCTGGCTATACTTGTGATTCTTCATATTCTTCAGATGAGTCATTTGACTCCAACTATAAACTGTTCAAGAATCAGAATGGTGAAGTCTTTGCCAGATTCATTGGTACTAACTGTAGGAATGGTCCACCTGTGAAGAAAATTTGGGTTCCTAAAAGCCTTCTGGAAAATCTTCAGGTGAATGTCATCATGACGCCACCAATGAAGAAGAAACTTCCCAGGGCAAATTCTTCACAGGGATCAAAGTCGTCAAATGGACGCAGATCCACTTATGGTCGTGCTAATGCCTCTGTTTCGCAGGGAAACAAATAGCGATTTGATGAATATGAGCATTATTCTTCGAACCACTATGTTCACAAATCATTGAAGAATTTTTCTGCTTATTCATTCAATTACTATAACCCTCCTGTGAAGAGAAATGCATATTATTCAATGCCTAAGTTCTCCGTTAATGCACTTCACTACATTGCTTCTCAGCCACCCATACAAATGTGGGTGGTTAAGACGAAGAACTAATCTCTTCTGCAGGGTCAGGTCTTCAGACAACTGAAATGTCTGATGAATTTACTGAAGACCTGACAAAGTGCCTGTTGGGATGCAGGATAATCACGATGAAATGAATAGCTCATTTCACACATCCCTCTTTATGCTGCTAAATACTACCCCTTAATGAAATTGTCTGACGAAATTGATCATCATCATATTCTTCACTTTGAAGTATATGAATTTGTAAGTCAGACTAATGCTTCTACAGGATGATACACCTTTAGCCACTGAATGGGTCTTGGACAGTGGCTGCACGAATCATATGACTGGAGACAGGAATCTCCTCATAGATGCTCCCCTTACTCCGTCTCATCTGAAGCATATCACATACGCCGAAAAGGAAAAAGCAAGGTATTGGGTCTAGGTAAGGTTTCTATCTCAAAGGATCGACACATGGAAAAAATGATGCTTGTCGAGTCCCTAGGATACAACCTCATGTCTATCTCAATGCTTTGCGATCTTGATATGATTGTCATCTTTGGTAAATATAGATGCATTATGCTATTGGAATCTGACAAATCCAAAGTCTTCGAAGGCTTTAGGAAAGGTGATTTGTATATTGTAGATTTCTCTCTAGGTCCTCAACCTGCCACGTGTCTACTGGCAAAAGCTTCAGAGTGCTGGCTATGGCATCGACGTCTTGGACATGCTGGCATGAGGAATTTGAGCACACTCGTCAAGAAGAAGCACATTATTGGCGTCGAAGGCGTCAAATTCGTCAAAGATCACTTGTGTGGTGCTTGTGAGTCTGTAAAGATGACTAGATCCAAGCATACGGCTAAGACAATCATGACCAATACTCGTCCCTTTGAATTACTTCATATGGATTTCTTTGGTCCTACACATTGTGCCACACTAACCAATGCAGCATCTCTCTACGGATTCGTCATTGTTGATGACTACTCTCGTTACACCTAGGTGCACATCATTTCCTACAAGACTGAAGTTCAGGATGTCTTCAGACGATTCTCCAATCAGGCCATGACGAATTATGGTCTCAAGATCAAGCACATCAGGAGTGACAATGGCACTGAGTTCAAGAACACAGGCCTCGATGACTATCTTGATGAACTTGGTATCACACCTGAGCTCTCTGCTCCCTACACGCCACAGGAGAATGGAGTCGTGGAGAGCAAGAACAGAACCCTCATCGAGATGGCGCATACTATGCTTGATGAATACAAGACACGTCGTCATTTCTGGCATGAAGCAATTGACACTGCATGTCACATCATCAACCGGGTATATCTTCACAAATTCCTCAAGAAGACCTCATATGAGCTCCTCACTGACAAGAAACCCAATGTGAGTTATTTCAAAGTCTTCGGTGCTAAATGTTGGATTAGAGATCCTCATCACAGTTCTAAATTTGCACCGAAAGCACATGAAGGTTTTATGCTTCGTTACGGAAAGGACTCGCACACCTACAGAGTCTTCAACTC
The DNA here is from genome assembly GCA_039707655.1 of Elymus sibiricus. NCBI lineage: Eukaryota > Viridiplantae > Streptophyta > Magnoliopsida > Poales > Poaceae > Elymus > Elymus sibiricus. The sequence continues at coordinate 182,033,039 of CM077676.1, forward strand.
CTTCCACCTCAAGGTTGTTGAAACTATAGATGTGCGGTTCGATGAAACAAATGGCTCGCAAAGAGAGCACCTGCCTCCTGTGCTAGATGAAATGCCTCCTGAGGAATCTATCAAGCTAATGGGCACTGGTGAGATTGTGCCCAGTGAAGAAATAGCTGATGAAGAAGTACTTATCCCTCGTCATGAAGAAACTGCTAATCCTGAAGAAAATGATGCTGAGGATTCTACACGGCAACAACAACATCAAGGCCCTCGTCCAGCACATCCACGAGTGGCGAATGAAGTGCAGATTGAAAAGATCCTCGACAACATCAATGCACCTCCCTCACTCGCTCAAGAGCTTCACATTTAGATAACTTGTGTGGGCATTACGCGTTTGTCTCTATTTCAGAGCCCACCAAAGTTGATGAAGCATTTCTTGAACCGGAATGGATTCAAGCGATGCAAGAGGAATTGCATCAATTTCAGCTCAACAACGTGTGGGAGCTTGTCAAGCGTCCCGATCCACGCAAACACAACATCATCGGCACCAAATGGATCTACCGCAACAAACAAGACGAAAATGGCCAAGTGGTGAGGAATAAGGCCCGTCTTGTAGCTCAAGGCTACACAGGTTGAGGGTATTGACTTCAATGAAACATTTGCACCTGTTGCTAGGCTTGAAGTCATTCATATACTGCTTGCATATGCTAACCATCATGATATCCTCTTATATCAAATGGATGTGAAAAGTGCCTTCCTCAATGGTAAGCTTGAGGAAGAAGTATATGTTGCTCAACCACCAGGTTTTGAGGACCCAAAGCATCTAGACAAAGTCTTCAGACTCAACAAGGCTCTCTATGGCCTCAAGCAAGCCCCGAGGGCTTGGTATGATACACTGAAGGTGTTCCTGAAGAAAAAGGGTTTTAAACCTGGTTCACTTGACCCTACTCTTTTCACAAAATCTTATGATTGTGAACTGTTCATATGCCAAATATATGTTGATGATATTATCTTTGGTTGCACTAACAAGAAATACAGTGACGAATTTGCATATATGATGCAATAAGAATATCAGATGTCTATGATGGGGGAGTTGAAATTCTTCCTCGGACTTCAAATTCGTCAACAACAAAATGGCATCTTCATATCTCAAGAGAAATATCTCAAGGATTGCCTGAAGAAATTCGGCATGCAAGATTGCAAAGGCCTCAAGATACCAATGCCAACAAATGGTCAACTCTGCACTGACGAAAATGGTAAAGATTTCGATCAGAAGGTATATCACTCCATCATTGGTTCGCTGCTTTACCTATGTGAATCTAGGCCAGATATTATGCTTAGCATTTGCATGTGTGCCCGCTTTCAAGCGTCACCGAAGGAGTCACACCATCAGGCTGTGAAATGAATTCTTTGATATTTAGCTCACACACCAACACTTGGATTATGGTATCCCAAGGGCTCATCATTTGATCTTGCTGGATATTCTGATTCTGATTATGCGGGAGATCGAGTGGATCGCAAGTCAACATCAGGCACATGTCATTTCCTTGGACGATCTCTTGTTTGTTGGTCCTCGAAGAAGCAGAATAGCGTCTCACTTTCCACAGCCGAGGCTGAATACATTGTCACTGGTGCCTGTTGCTCACAGCTTCTATGGATGAAACAAACCCTCTAGGATTATGGCATCAACGTGAAGAAAGTGCCACTCTACTGCGATAATGAAAGTGCCATCAAGATTGCCCACAACCCAGTGCAACACTCTAGGATGAAGCACATTCAGATTCGTCACCATTTTCTTCGTGATCATGTGCTGAAGGGAGACATCGTCATCAACCACATGAAGACTGAAGACTAGCTTGCAGATATCTTCACTAAGCCCTTGGATGAGAGAAGGTTTTGCATGTTGCGGTGTGAGATAAACATCCTAGAATCTTTGAATGTCCTTTGAAGAGGACACACATCCTAACGCTTATGCATTCTTGATGACTTTGATGCACAACACACGAAGTAACGTTTTTCTTCAATCAATGAAGACTAACCCTCTAAGTGTGAAGAAATTAACGAAGAACTTGATTCTCAGAACCCTACGACAATTGTACGCGGTGTCTGAAATCTTCATAGTTCTTATACGGTGGGTATCGCCACCACCCTTTCTTTGACGTACTTCAATTTGAGTTTTCTTCGTAATTTGCAATTTCTTCAAAACTCTACAAATTCGTCATTGTTGGTTGTTCTCATTGCTTGAGACAATACATCTATTTGTATAGATATATGAATTTTTCATGTTCTCAACAGCATTCACATATTGCTATTTCTTCAAGTTGCTTTTGTTGTCTATGTGAATGTGATCGGACCCGCTCTCCTCTATGCTAAACTCAAATTACTCTGTTCACAATCTCTTCATATGCGTTCTACTTGACACTTTTCAAAGTCTTCACTGTGTTCTTGACAGCTGAAGAAATTGCCAACACATTTTAAAATCGTCTATTCAAATTTTAGGCGGTTGCCACAATAACTTTATCCCGCGCACCACGCGTGGATAAGCGCACTCAAAATGCATGTGTGACGCGTGTCGCAGAAATGCGAAGAGCCAGGGGCTTATCCGTCCAAGAGTTTTGGACCACTCGGTTTTCACCGCGCCTATATAATGGCTTGACCTCGTCAAACCTAAGTTCATTCTCTCTCGCGCCCCTGTCGCTCTCAAAACCCTAGCGCCGCCGCTGGATTTCATCGTCGCCGGAGAGGAAGAGCTTCACTGCCTCAACTTCTTCGTCATCGTACTCACGCCAGCCGCGGATTTCTTCACCTCCGCCATCGCCGTAGCTGTCTCTCGTCGCCAAGTTAGGGCACGAGAGATCTGAGCTGACGATTTCCTTCAACTCATCGTCCAGTTCATTGAGTTCATCCTTGGGGTAATTAAAGCTTATTTTTACTGCCCAAGTTTGATCCGTTTACTTTCTCAAATTCTTCAAGTGTTGTTTTTACCACTTCTTCCTAAATCTTCAGCACTTCCTTTTGGCCTGTCTTGGTAATTTCATCTAAGTTGCACTTCATGTTTAGATTCCTCAGTTGTGCAAATTGCCTCAATCTGTATAGCTCCGATATCTAAGTCAAGAACACTTAGGAAATTTCTTCAAGACGATAAGGGTCAATTTCCTCAACTGGTTTTATTTTGAAAATCTCTGAGAACACATGTGACTCTTCCCAATTTCCTCACAACTATACTCTGTTCACAGGTACCCATGTCTGCAGACGAATCTCTTGGTTCTCGTCAACTTAATTCATTTGCAGCATTGCTTGAGGAAAATCTACAGACTTCATCAGAAACTTCAAAAGTTCAAAACCCTCAGTTGAAGAAAATGGCAGATGGCAAAAAGCCTCGGAAGGGAGGTAAGAGGAAAGAGGAACACACAGCTTTTGAGATACCAGATGAACTGTATGCAGGATATTGCACACCCAATGAAGAAATTCACGGAAAAGAGACTGACAAGCAGCACAAGACGCGCATGCAGAAGATCAAGAGGTACTGGTCCTATGAATGGCGGAGTTACAATTACATCACTCCCAAATATATGAAGGATTTCGCCGTCAAGCCTCCGTGCAAAAGACCACAGTTGGCTCCTGGTCAAACGGCTGATCCCACGAGCATCAGAAGGGGTGAATAATTCCCCAAAGAATGGGCTAAGCATTAGGCCAAACTACAGAAACAGGCTCAAAAGGCTGTTGAAGAATTCAACAGGGCCACAAAGGCTTCACAAGAAGCGGGTGCAGGCTCAAGTGGCAGTGCGCCCAAGAAAGCTATGAAGAAGAAGCCGGCTCAAAAGCCTAAACCTTCAACTATAGAGCCCTCACGGCCAAAATCTTCATCAAAGCCCTCAGAGCCCAATCCATCTTCATCAAAGGCTTCAGTGCCTAAGGCACAGACTACTCCAACTTCATCTGCACCTCCACCATCTGTAAGTTCTTCAAGGGCTGCAGCTAGAGCATCAACACCAGTTGTGTTGGCGTCATGCCAGCGCACTGAAGGCTTTCCAACAGCCTCCATTGCTGCATCAAGTGCCTCAGCATCAGGGCATCTTTCCTCAAACACGCCAATGCTGAAGAAGAAAGCCACTGCAGGCCGAGGAACTAGGCCCAGCCCCAAGAGCAAGGCTGTGTTGCCTCAAGCTAATGAACACGATATGGCTGATGAAGATGAACTTGCAGAATTTGTACAGAGAAGAATGGAAGAGGCCGCTCGTGCCAAGAATTCCTCGGTCCCAACATTTCTTAGTCCGAAAAAGATCCTTGACTTCATTGATATATGGTGTCAGAAACCAGATACACCACTTGACGACTTGGATTTGCCACCTGGACCAAGTCATGTTCTGTCTGCCTTTGTCCTCAATGAAAAACACAAGATAGAGAAGGCAAAGCTCGTACGAAAAGAAATGAAGAAGAAGCATAAGGAGCTCAAGGATAGAATGCTTTCTATATCCCCTCAGCAATTGGTTGCTATGCAAACAGACATTCAGTGCTTGTATGAGGAATATGAGCGCCAGGCTGAGCACTGTTGTGGAGTGAAAGACAGATTCATCAGCGCTTCCAACAAAGTTGTTGATGATTATAATCAAATGGAGGCTGCGAAGTCTGGTCAAGCTCCTCCAACAAGTTCTTCAGCTCCACCAACAGGACCTACCAGGGCAACTGAGACTGTTGTGCCTGAAGAACATGCCAGAGCAACTGCATCAGTTGCGTCTAAAGAAATTGCTCCACCAAGCTCCTCAGCGGCAGTACCAGACTAGACTTCCACCTTGAAGCTTATCCCAGTACCTTCTGCATCAGAAGCGAAGAAGACTGCTGTCAAGAGAAAAGCTTCAGTACCCTCTGCCGCAGAATATGTGAAGAAATTGAAGATGGCTCCAATATCTTCAAATGCACCTATCGATGCCATACCAATTTCTTCTGCCCCTCCAACCAGATCATGTCAAGAGCTTCAGATCATCCCCTTCGGTGTGGACTATGTCATCCCACCTGAAGATGAAGAAGAGAATTCCCACTCTGCTGCTTCCACAGAGCAAGTGGATGAAGAAATTGATATTGAAGCTCATGCTTCATTACACCAGGTATCATCGCCTCTAGTCCACGTGACTGATGAAGAAACTGATGAGGACATGGATGTGGGTTCCTCAACTCCAGTAATCCATGATGACTTCTGGGATGTCGCACATCCGAACTCACCCCTCACCACGCCGCTCACGCAAGTACCTCAGTCCCCTACCGTTACTGAGGAAATACAAACTGGTTCTGAAGGTCATCAACCATCCCTTCAAACCATCAATGAGGAAATTCCAGCTGCATCAGCTGAAGAAATTATGCAACAGGTGAATGATGAAGAAGTTGCACCCCCTCCAACACAACGTGAAGATCCAACACCCTCGGCAGATTCAGACACTGTTCCATTCGCAACAGCTGAGGAAGTTGCAAAATCTTTGGCCATCACGGATCCTAATGATTCAATGGGCTCTCCGAGACCCATCTTTGATGTGAGGCCAAAGAAGATAAATCTTCAGCCAATGCCCTCAATGTCCAAGGTTGGCAAAAGCGTCAGAAGGCGAAAATTTGACAATGTCGCCTTCTTTCAAGAGAAGAATTTCTTCATTGGTGAGTCCCCGTATGACTCTGCAAAAATCAGGCGTCAGAGATTTTGGACAAATGCTCAGATGAACTTCTATTCCTCACTGCTTTTTGACAAGAACAAAGTGTTCCCGCATCGTCATATTCCTCATGTGGATATGGAATCCTTACCGTGCTTTTGGCCAGTTCTGGCTGTTCTTCATGATGCCGGGTTACTCAGTTTCATCACAGATGTGTGTGATTGGAATGAAGAACTCATTCTTCAGTTTTATGCCACCTTGCATCTATCTGGTGATGTTGATGATATTCACTCATGGGCTCTTGACTGGATGAGCGAGAACACGCACTACAAGGCTCCTGCTGATGAATTGCTTTGAGCTCTTCCTGTTGATTTGCCCTTCGCTAAAGCCAAAAAGATCTATGAAGAACCCGAGCTGCCAAATCATCTGATGCAAGTAATGATGAAGCCTTTTGCTCAAGGAGAAGCTCAGAAAACCACCTTCTTAGTGAAGGATTTGCTGTATGGGCCAAGGATAGTATATCGCATTCTGGCCAAAACCCTCAGTCCTATCAAAGGCCACAATTCTGAGACTGAAGAAGTTGTGGGAATCATGAAGAACTTGCTATTCAATATCATCCATGGCATTCCTATCAATGTGCCTGATTTATTCATAAGGACTTTGGCCACTGTCGCACAATCTCCATTTGACTTGAAGCCATACGTACCCTGGCTCATGAGATTCATCCGCACACGATCATCAATAAACTACAAAGCTGACAGTCAAAATCATCTAAGCTTTCTGCCAGATGTTGAAGACACTGCAGCAGGCCCTTCCTCAACTCGCGACCCCAACAATGACGCTGGCGCTCCCTCAACTGCTTCATGATATGATTTCTTCAGGGGCGTTAGTTCTCAGTTTCATCTCCTTTTGGTCATCTGATGACAAAGGGGGAGAAATTTGAGTTAGTCTTCAAGCGGGACTCTTATATTGGGCTATTTATTTTGTTAAGTTTCAACTCTTGGTTCTTCGGTTGATTCGCTCCTTTGATGAGTTGTAACTTAAATATTGTTGGTGGTCTGACATTCTTTTGCAACGTTTTATTTGCATGCATGATTATGCTTTGATCCTCAAAATATATATCTGTGCATGCATGTTATAATTCGTCAGACACCAATTTTCATCATCCATTCAAATTATTCAATATCTTATGATCATGCATGATTGGATTCCAAGATATAGGGGGAGATCTCCACAATTTCAACCTGCCATGTGCATTTGCAATCCAGAGCAAATTCTTCATATGCACATCTTCAGGGGGAGTTCCTCAATATCTTGTAAGCAATGTCTTCATATTCTGTACTTACAATTCCACTATTTTTATTCCCGTTGAAAACTTAACTGATTTGTCATCAATCACCAAAAAGGGCGAGATTGTAAGTGCATCAAGTGCCCCCTTAGTGGTTTTGGAGTATTGAAGACAAATAAGTTAAGGGACTAATAAGTTTGTGAGTGTACACAGGAGAAAATAGTCCCTGAAGACTTGGTTTAACCACGGAAGTCGACCCCTAAAAATGCATTTCTTCAAGTGAAGAATTTGGTGCGGCCTTTGAGGAAATTGATGTGAAGACTTGGAAGCATGAAGACTTTGTTTTCATAGTTTCTTTTCTTCTTATTTGAGTCATAGGAAAAACCGTACTGTCAAAGGGGGTCAAGGTGAAACATATTTCATACTTCAAACCGATGCTCAAAACTATACAAACCTAAGCCGCTTCGAGTGAAGCCTTTGGAAACCTCCGGAACAGCTGACGAATTTGACAGTGACAGTGACAAAGTTCATCTGGTCTCTGACAAATTTGGCCAGGCTGAGGAGTTAGGATTTCGCCAGTGCCATCTGCCTATCGTGAGGAAATAGTGTGCCCCGACGAAATTGAGAGCTTAATTTTCGACCGTTTCTATGCCGCATGCCAGCTGTCGAGTGGATTCTTATCCTAACAACGGTCATGTCTAAGAAGGGCATTTATGACAATTCATGTTGGGGTGCCCCTGGCTATAAATAGCCGCCCCCTACAACCACTAGTTGGTTGGCTGCTCTAGAGAGAACTTGACACTTGTCATTTGAGAGCAACCCTTCCTCTGACGACTTTGTGAGAACTCAAGTGAGGAAAAACCCAACCAGAGCCTAAGTGACTGAGCATCACTGAAGAAGTTGATCTGTGTGATCCGACGCTTATTACCTTTGAAGACTGTCATTCTTCCAGACGGTTAGGCGTCATGTTCTGAGCACCCAATAGTAATTGTGGTGTGCCGGTGAATAAGTTTGTGAAGGTTTTGGAAGTCTACCTTGAAGACTTACCACGAGTGATTGGGCGAGGTCTAAGTGACCTTAGCTCAAGAGGAATACGGTGAGGACTAAGTGTCCTCCGAGGTAAGACTCAGCCGCCTCAACCAGACGTACGGTTGATACAGCAACTGGAACTGGTCTACCAAATCGTTGTGTCTTCGTCAAGCCCAGCCAGTTTCAAATTCCTCACCCCTTTACCTTTACGCAAATTTCCGTTGCTGAAGAACTTGTGATCTACCTTTCTGGTGAATTTGAACTGAAGACTTTCATCATGTTGTTTTTCATTTCTTTAGTTCATCTTCTTCATGCATGTCTGCTTGTATGATTACTTGTTCTTCACTTGTATGTATTTCCTATGCCTGCTAGTTACATCTGTGTCGATCTAGTTTCACTTCTGTTTCTATTACATCACTCTGATTTTCGTCAAAATCTTCGGAGTTTGACGAATTTCAAAAAATCTCCCATTCACCCCCCCCCCCTCTGGGAGTTAACCTGCGCTTTCAAAAACCCAACCAGAGCCTAAGTGACCGAGCATCACTGAAGAAGTTGATTTGTGTGATCCGCCGCTTATTACCTTTGAAGACTGTCATTCTTCCAGACGGTTGGACATCTTGTTCTGAGCACCCAAGAGTAATTGTGGCGTGCCAGTGAACAAGTTTGTGAAGGTTTTGGAAGTCTACCTTGAAGACTTGCCACGAGTGATTGGGCGAGGTCTAAGTGACCTTAGCTCAAGAGGAATACGGTGAGGACTAAGTGTCCTCCGAGGTAAGACTCAGCCGCCTCAACCAGACGTACAGTTGATACAGCAACTGGAACTGGTCTACCAAATCGCTGTGTCTTCATCAAGCCCAACCGGTTTCAAATTCCTCACCCCTTTACCTTTACGCATTTACGCTACTGAAGAACTTGTGCTCTACTTTTCTGATGAATTTGAACTGAAGACTTCCATCATGTTGTATATCATTTCTTCAGTTCATCTTCTTCATGCATGTCTGCTTGTATGACTACTTGTTCTTCACTTGTATGTATTTCTTTTGCATGCTAGTTACATCTGTGTCAATCTAGTTTCGCTCATGTTTCTATTTCGTCACTCTGATTTTCGTCAAAATCTTTGGAGTTTGACAAATTTCTAAAAATCTCCCATTCACCCCCCCCCCCCTCTAGGAGTTAACCTACGCTTTGAAAAACCCAATAAGAGCCTAAGTGACTGAGCATCACTGAAGAAGTTGATCTGTGTGATCCGACGCTTATTACCTTTGAAGACTGTCATTCTTCCAGACGGTTGGGCGTCTTGTTCTGAGCACCCAAGAGTAATTGTGGCGTGCCGGTGAACAAGTTTGTGAAGGTTTTGGAAGTCTACCTTGAAGACTTACCACGAGTGATTGGGCGAGGTCTAAGTGACCTTAGCTCAAGAGGAATACGGTGAGGACTAAGTGTCCTCTGAGGTAAGACTCAGCCGCCTCAACCAGACGTACAGTTGATACAGCAACTGGAACTGGTCTACCAAATCGCTGTGTCTTCATCAAGCCCAACCAGTTTCAAATTCCTCACCCCTTTACCTTTACGCATTTACGCTACTAAAGAACTTGTGCTCTACTTTTCTGATGAATTTGAACTGAAGACTTCCATCATGTTGTATATCATTTCTTCAGTTCATCTTCTTCATGCATGTCTGCTTGTATGACTACTTGTTCTTCACTTGTATGTATTTCTTTTGCATGCTAGTTACATCTGTGTCAATGTAGTTTCGCTCATGTTTCTATTTCGTCACTCTGATTTTCGTCAAAATCTTCGGAGTTTGACGAATTTCAAAAAATCTCCCATTCACCCCCCCCCCCCTCTGGGAGTTAACCTGCGCTTTCAAGAGTCTAAGTAAGAGCTCCACATACTTTATTATCATATAGTCTTCTATGATTGCTAGTACTCAAAGCATATTTTTAGAACAAATAATATCCATCGAACACAGAGAAAGATAGGGGCTAAATGTTTTGCCTCCCAACTCATTTATCATAAAGATAATTGTCAACAATAATAATTCATGATCAATTATATTTGAATGAAGGGCCATTTGCATTTCTGTCCCTAACTCGAACCACCTACTCATATATGCCCCTAATTTCGAGGCCTGCTCAAATTTGCCCCTCTGCCGTTGTGTGCACTTATAGAAATGCCCTTCTGTGCCGTTACCGTCCGGTCAAAGGGCTTTGACCGTCCTGAAAAAAATAGCAAAAAAATCTAAAAAATCTACAATTTTGTGGGATCGAAGATACTCATGTGCGCAAGGTGTGTGCAAATTTTCGTGCTATTTGGACATTCCAGGAGCTCGTGGCGAGGAAAACAGTAAATATGTACGCTTGTGAACAGTAAATTTGAAATAAAATAGCAAGAAAATTCAAAAAAAAATGAAATTTTTGGCATCAAAGAGGCTTGGGTGCACAAGGTGCTTGCAAGTTTTTGTGATCAAATGACATGCGAGGAGCTCTAGCAAAAAAAAAAAAAAATAGTCATTTTTCCAAAGTTTTTTCCCGAGCCAAATTTTGTTTTTTTCTCCACGAGCTCCTACAATGTCCAAACACAACAAAAATTTGCACGCACCTTGCGGACCCGAGCCTCTTTGATGCCAAAAATTTTCATATTTTTTTGAATTTTCTTGCTATTTTTTTTGAATTTACTGTTCATAGGCATACATATTTACTGTTTTTCCTTCGCCATGAGCTCCTGGAATGTCCAAACAGCACGAAAATTTGCACGCACCTTGCGAACCTGAGTATCTTTGATCCCACAATATTTCAGATTTTTTAGATTTTTTTTTCTATTTATTTCAGGACGGTCAAAGCCCTTTGACCGGCTTTGACCGGACGGTAACGACACAGAAGGGCATTTCTATAAGTGCACATAACGGCAGAGGGGCAAATTTGAGCAGGCTTCGAAATTAGGGGCAAATATGAGTAGTGGGTTCCAGTTAGGGACACAGATGTAAAAGACCCTTGAATGAATATATGTGTCTGGATCCATCCCCACCACATGATGCTTCCCAACTAGAGAATAGGTTGGAATAAGAAGTTGACTCAACAAAAATAAATAACATGAAAGTAAATAGCATAAAAGTAAATGGAATGTCCCTTCGTAGAGGGAAGCAGGGATTTGCAGAGGTGCCAGAGCTCATAGCTTAAAACAGAGATGAATACATTTTGAGTGGTGTGCCTTTCCTGTCAACGTCACAACTAAGGTATTCAATATCTTCCATGCTAAACACATTATGGCCAGTTCCCATGCAGAAATGAAAAGTTTAACTCCCCCTCAACCATTCAAACACAAGCCATGGCTAACCGAATTCACGGATGCCCTCCAAACTTTCAACTTTCTAGGGGGGGGGGCTTTGTTTTTATTATATATTTTTTTTATTTAAGGGACTGGGCATCCCAATTACCAGCCTCTCTCGTGCAATGACAAGTGAATAAACACCCATCATGAGAATAACCCGCTTAACATGGAAGATACTGACCGCCCCGTCGCTCCATGAGCTGTACGGGCACACAAAACAAATGTTTATTTGAAGGTTTTAGTGATGGCACATGCAAATTTACTTGGAATGGCAGGGTAATACCGTATATAGGTAGGTATGGTGGACACTCATGGAAGAAACTTGGTTCAAGGATTATGGATGCACAAGCAGTATTCCCGCTTAGTACAGAAATTTTGGATACCAAAAGATTCTAAACAAGCACCACATGTTGGAGGATCCATAACAATACAACTTCTATGCAAATATACCCAAACATAACTCATTACGTTGTCTTCCTTGTCCAACTTCAACTAATTTGCTCAAGTTTGAAAATAATTAGTGGGTATTCACAATCACAAAAGATGTCCAAGATAATATATTTGTATGTGAAATTTCTCTTCCATATACTAATCATCCATGAATTACTTGTATGACCAATATTGTGATTGTCAAACTTCAATAGAATTTACTTTTAAACCCAATGTGAAATTACAACTAGGCATACGACAAGCATATGAAGCACATATAATTTCAACTCTATGGTATTCAATTCATTCAACAATTTACTCTTAGGATCTAAGTGAAGCATGAGAGTAAACGAGAAACTACTCCAAAAGATATAAGTGAAGATTAATGAGTAGTTAAACAATTAAGTAGCTATGTGCAGACTCTCTCTCAATAAAAATTTCAGATCTTGATAATTTTATTCAAACAGCAAACAAAATGAAAATAAAAGGACACTCCAACAATAGCACATATCATGTGAACAAATAAAAACTTAGGCTAACCGATAGGTGTTGATGAAGAAAGGTGGGATGCCCATCGGGGCATCCCCAAGCTTAGTTGCTTGAGACTTCTTGGAATCTTATCTTGGGGTGCCTTGGGAATTCCCAAGCTTAAGCTCTTGTTGATGGTGTCCTAGATTAGGGGGTGCTAACCTAGCCCGCCCGTCTCTTCGGTTGGGCCAATGGGCCCTCGTGCGTGATCAAGGTGGACTCCGGAGGCCGTGTACAGGAGGTGTGATCAAGACTGTCTCCACCGAAGACTTGATGTATACTCCAAGATCTCTCCTACCGCCTTGCTCCTAGATACCGACCTTGTAACCCTAGATCCCCTCCCTGGCGTGTATATAAGCCAAAGGGTTTAGCCCGTAGAGGGGTCATAAACGCAACATCATTCACCTAGCCCTAGAGTTAGATATACATTACGATCTCGAGGTAGATCAACTCTGTACTCGATACATCTCCTTCAATATAAACAAGAGCAGGACGTAGGGTTTTACCTCCATCAAGAGGGCCCGAACCTGGGTAAACATCGTCTCCCCTGTCTCTATTACCATTGACCCACGATCCACAGCTCGGGACCCCCTACCCCGAGGTCTGCCGGTTTTGACACCGACACTGGTGCTTTCATTGAGAGTTCCACTGTGCGATCACTAGAAGGATCGATGGCTCACCTGCAGATCAACTGCTCCAATGGCCTCGGGAGCGTTTTCGCCCCCGGCCAGCTTTTTGTATTCGGCAGCATGGTCTTCTGCGCCGATTCGGTAGGTCATCTGACCTCTGTCGAGAACTACGCCCCAGGTCGGATCGTGACCTTCGGTGGCCTCGAATACATCGCGGATTCCCGCGGCGAACTCGTTCTATCGGGATGGACTCCCGGCCGAATTGAGAGCTTGTCTGGCTCCGGGGGCTCGACTCTGGAACCGATCTCCATCGTGGCGCCCTTAGAAACCCCCGACGCAACCACTCCGGCCAGTCTCCTTCCGATCTTCTGTCCGGACATAAATCCGGCTCCCACCTCCGAAATTAAGTCAGTATCAGAACTGACTTCGGCGCAGAACCCAGAATTGTGTTCAGATTCCCTTCGCGCCGAAGACGCGTCAAGTTACACGCCGGGCATACTTCGAGTCAGCCCTGCTTATAGCACAGCAATAAATCCCGAATAGCTATCTCACCTCGATGAGATGCTTGACCGCATCCAGAGTATGTCCATCTCGGACGGCAAGACTTCACTTTACGATCAGATCGGACTTAAAACCGATGATCGGGAAATTTACATCCCACCCATCACCCACCTAGTCGCCACGGTCGACGATTTAACCGATGTGTTGGACTATGGTGAGGCCACAGACATGGATGAAGATGCTGGTGGCCCCGTCGAGAACACCTCGCCCCCGGTAAGCGCGGGCAGGTGGACCGCCACGTCCACCTATGATGTTTACATGGTGGACACCCCCAAATCCCCTCCAAGACGTCAGCGAAGACGCCGAAGAGGCAATACCGGGGAACCCAGTGGTAATAACGCGACAGCCAATAACGGCGACGTGGAGGACGGTGATGCCAACAACCCTGAGGAGGACCTTCAAGCCTCCCCAGTAAGGAATGGCACACCCGACTGACATCTCAGGGACTCAGATCCCGATGACCTCTTTGAAGGGGCCAATGATAACTACATGCCGGAATCCGAGGAGGACGAGAGCCTCGGTACTGAGGACTACATCGTTCCCGAAGAACCTTTTGAACAAGAGCGCTTCCGGCGGCGCCTCATTGCGACAGCCCAGAGCATGAAACGCAAGCAGCGGTAGTTGTAGGCCAATACCGACGCAGTGAATGAAAAGTGGGTCGAAGTGCTCTCCGCCGAGCAAGACATGGAAGACCGGCGCCATAGCGCGCCGAAATCATACCCACGCAGGCGTCTCCTGCCGGAGTTCGATGAGGAGCTCGCTGATGACCACGACCGACCCCCTAGAGGCCGGGACAGGCCAAGACGAGAAAACCTCAACGACCGGCCACCTCCACACCGTTATGGCAAGGACCCCATGGATTACCTAGATCCTCACGACGCTAGACGCCGCATCGAGGAAAATAGGGCACCTCCTCGGTTCATCTATGGACCAAGAGGATGCGCGCCCGCCAGACTCGATGGCTACGATGCCTGGATGGACAGGAACGGCCGTGCCCGAGATCAGGCCTACTCACGGCTCTCACCCGATCTCCGACGAGATGCTCCTCGGTTCCGAGGTCCGGCTCACCCAATCTGCTTTACGGACAGGGTGATGGAACATCAATTCCCGGAAGGATTTAAGCCCATCAATATAGAATCATACGATGGCACCACAGACCCAGCAGTATGGATCGAAGATTTCCTTCTCCACATACACATGGCCAACGGAGATGATCTCCACGCCATTAAATACCTGCCACTCAAGCTAAAGGGGCCGGCGAGGCATTGGCTTAACAGCCTCCCTCCTCACTCTATTGGCAGCTGGGAGGCCCTAGAGGACGCATTTCGAGCAAACTTCCAGGGCACATACGTTTGACCTCCGGACGCTGACGACCTCAGCCGTGTCACCCAGCAGCCAGGCGAATCAGCCCAGAAATTTTGGAACAGGTTCCTTACCAAGAAGAACCAGATCATAGACTGCTCCGAAGCCAAGGCCATCGCCGCATTCAAGAACAATATCCGTGATGAATGGTTGGCCCGTCAACTCGGCCAGGATAAGCTGAGGACTATGGCGGCCCTGACCTCACTGATGACTCGCTTTTGCGCGGGAGAGGACAGTTGGCTTGCCCGTAGTACTCACAACGGCGAGGCAGGCACCTCGGAAACATGCGACGCCAATGGAAAACCCAAGCGCAACAAGAATAAACGCAGGTATAAAAATGGCGGAAGTGATACAGAAGACGCTGCGGTCAACGCGGGGTTCACCGGACCTAAATCCGGACACAAAAGAAAACCCTTTAAAGGGAACAAGGACGGACCTAGCCAGCTTGATAGACTCATGGACCGCCCATGTGGAATCCACGGCAGTCAGGACAAACCGGCAACCCACACTAACAGGAATTGCTGGGTCTTTAAACAAGCCGGCAAGGTAGCGACAGAGGGTCAAAATAAAACCCAAAATTGTAGCGAAGACGAGGAAGAACCTCGGCGGCCCAATAATGGAGGCCAAAAGAAGTTTCCTGACGAGGTAACAGAGGTCAATATGATCAATGTCACCCACATCCCTAAAAGGGAAAGGAAGCGTGTGCTTCGGGATGTATGCGCGCTAGAGCCAGTCGCCCCGAAGTATAACCCATGGTCGGCTTACCCGATCACATTTGACAAGCATGATCATCCGACCAGCATCAGGCATGGTGCATCAGCGGCTCTTGTCCTGGACCCTATTGTTGATGGTTATCAACTAACACGCGTCCTGATGGACGGAGGAAGCAGCCTCAACCTCATTTACGAGGACATGGTTTGAAAGATGGGCATTGACTCATCTCGAATCAAGCCAAGCACCACCACCTTTAAAGGTGTCATCCCGAGCGTCGAAGCCCGCTGTACCAGAATGGTCACCCTGGAGGTAGTCTTCAGCTCGCCCGAGAACTTAAGAACCGAAGAGTTAATCTTCGATATCGTACCTTTCCGAAGTGGATACCACGCGCTCTTAGGGCGCACGGCCTTCGCACACTTCAACGCAGTCCTGCATTATGCTTACCTCAAGCTCAAAATGCCGGGACCCAACGGCGTTATCACAGTCAATGGTAACACCGAACGCTCACTCCGGACGGAGGAAAAGACCGCGGCTTTCGCAGCCGAGGTACAGGCATCCGAGGAGGCAGCCCGCAGCGATAAACGCGCCGCTCGCTCTTCGAAGCGTGCCCGGGCCGCACAAATCGACCTCGGCCATGTACTCCCGCATCCAAAATAGGGATACAGGCTCCTTGCGTGCCCTCTCTAGAGTGGGCACTACGTCCCCAGGGTACATAATTTTGCACTCAAGACTCCCTGGGTCGTCGAGGAGCCAAAAATTTACTCAAACATCGGCACGGTTCGACCAAGCAACGACGTGGCTTCGAGCCCCCGCACAGGCAAGTCTCTGTCAAAGAAACAGCCAAACATGACTACGTCAATGTGGTTTCAACCACAGAACGGACTTCGGCAATGTCTCCTTTAAGGAGCTCGATCAATCAAACGCTTGGAGCGTATAAAGGGCCGGAAAGGCATCAGCCTCCGCAAGTCCTCACCATTAATGGTGAACATCTAGTCAACAGCTCGGAAGCGCAGACGTGCGGTAGGTCGCGGGTCAGATTCTTAAAAATCCGATAACAAATATCCGCCCTATTTCTTCCTCCCTTTTTACTTTTTATGTTGTATTCTTTCAACTCCTCTTGTTGTAGCTGGGCATGTAAACGCTTGAAATTATGAAATAAAGAAACCGTGCCCCTTAAAGGTCCTTATCATATTTCTTTATAAGCATGGCCCTTGCGCTACAAAGAAGTTCTCTAAAAAAGATACAATTGTATCACAAGTCCGAAGTATTTGGTGTCTCGGATTTTGGCTTTATATGCATCAGTTTCGAACCTAGATTTTGGTCAATAGTTGGGTTGCCCGGCTCCTATGTGTACCCCTTATGTTCCCGATGAATTTGGCTAAGGGTGTAACGGGAGAACCACTGCGATTGCACCACCAGGTCAATTGGCATGGCGCCTCAGTGGAGAAAGCCGAAAACTGATTATCTAGGTAGGCGCAAACTGGTCCGCCATCCACAGACCGCGTTAAGCGATGTGATGATAGAGATCACCCGTGTTAAATGAAGGGCTTTAATTTCTAGCCGAAGTGTGCTATGGCCTAGACCTCGGCCGACCAGGCCGACCACTTCCCACACCGGGGGCTCGTCACCAGCACCCACAGTCAAACTCCTATGACTAAGTGAAAGTCATAAAGCCACTATAGTCTGATTGCCTAGTTCCTATAAGCACCGACCACCTCCGGGCACCGAGACGTCAGCTAAGGGTCAAAAGTGCCTCGAGGAACACCCTTTGTATGATCTACACTGCGGATGAAGCCGATGGCTGGCCACTTTCAGTTTAAAACAGTCATCCAGGAGGTAAAACTAATTGAAAAACACACATGGAATTTAAAGCCATATTCATTCAAGCAAAAGATAAAGTTTTGTACACCACACACTTCGGCATTCTGAAGTACTATTTAGAAATACATAGTGTCCTTTGGAAACATGTCTTCGGTGATACGGGCTCCCTCCTCCACCTCGGCGAAGAACTGTTCGGCGGTGCGCGGCTTATCGGCAGGAGGGCCCGTGGCACATGTCACCGCATCAACCTTTCGGAAGTGCGTCTTCGCGCAGGCATATGCCCTCCGCGCTCCTTCAAAGCACGCGAACCTCCTCCAGCAGTTCACGCAGGGCACGGCATCTTGGAGACGGGCCGTCAGGCAGAAGAGGCTGTTGGGCATGGCTTCGGCAGGCCACAACGCGAAGCAGAGGTTCTGGAGCGCCGGTCTCATTATGCGAAACAACTCCACTAGCTGCTTCATTCGATGATTTAGCAGCTGTGCTGACGGCGACCCTGGGAACTGCCCCCAGAAGGCCTTCTCCGCCTCGTGGCCCGCCAGCTGGCCAAAGTACGCCACCGCATCCGCCGCGCTCTGCGGAAGATCTGCGAAGACCTCTGTGGAATGCCATAATTGGGTGAGCTCGATACACCCTTTGCTGCCAAACGTACACTACAGCAAAAATAGCTTACCCGAGGCAATTTGCTCCACTTGCTGGAGCGCCTCGTGGTCAGCCCGGGCCGTGGTCTTGAGCTCGGAGTGGGAAAGTTGGAGCTTCTCGAGCTCCTCCTTCATTTGTTTTCCATCCACCTGAAGCTTGTCGCGCTCCTCAAACAAGCCCTTCAGCATCTCCTTGACCTCCGCGACCCGTGCCCGGTCCTTCTCCTCGGCTACCTTCTCGGCGGCTCGGGCCTTCTCCGCTTCCGCGGCTGCAGCCTCATGCTGCTTCACCTCCTGACGAGCCCTTTCGAGCTCGGCCTTGAGCGTCTCAAGCTCCGCTAACGCTGATGTCATTAAAACAGTTCAGCCTTAGTTTTTCATTGAGCAAAACCTCTCATAACTCTTTCGTACAAAGTATAATGCAAGTTTAACTTGTTTGCCTTGAGACTGCTTGAATTTCTGGTCCACCAGGTTAAGGTCCTTCTGGGACCTCTCGAGCTTCCGGTTTATCTCCGCAATCTCCTTGGAGACGGAGTCGGGAACCGCGGCCGAAACCTGGCAGCAAAAATCCATAATACAAAGGCAACAGCTAAATTATTAAAAAGGTCCAGGACGGCTGCCATGGGCAGCGCCCTGGGGGCTACTTGACAAGCTCCTACTCAATTAAACGACCCCAATGCCGGTTTCTTGAAACCGACTTCGGGCTCGGGGGCTACTCACTCACTAAGCCGTTTAGCAGGCTATGATACTATGTCCTCGGACAAATAAATAAATCAATAAGCTCAAATGAATAAGTTAAAACTTGGTGCGAGGATAGAAGCATACCTGGAAACTCGCTACGAGGCTCTTAAAAGCCTCGTGCAGGCCGGCCCCTGCGGACCGGAAGCCCTGCAGCGCCGCGCCTATCAAGGCACGGTGCTCTTCCTTGATGGAGGAGCCCTTCAGGGTATCCTCCATCTCCTCGGTCCATCCCGCGCCAGCCCGTCCTTGGGCAGTTGACGGGGGTGGAGGGACGACCTCGGATGTACCGATCCGGGTAGCCTCCACCTGTGGTGGCGGAGCCGAGGCGGATATTGGCTGGACCGATGACTGGCCCAGCTCCTCTCCGATGACCTCGGGGTGTTTCTCCCCCGGGTCTTGTTGGGCCGAGGTGTTGACCTCGGCCGTGACGGCCACCTCCCCGATCCTCGTCATGTCGACGTCGGGAGCTAAGGTGGATGTCGCCTCCCCTAGCCCGTCATGCGCCGGGGGAGGAACGGCGGGCTCTGGAGTCCCTCTAGCGGATGGCAACCCGCTCGAAGAACCGCTGGGGATTACCCTCGGCGGACTGCGTGAGAAAAGATGCTCTATGAGTTCTCCCTTGCTAAAAATAACTTGTCAAATTGAAAGACATGATATAAAGACAACGGCTTACCCTCGAGGCACCGGTTTCTTCCTCCCCGCCGCGAGGAGGTCTTCTTCTGAGTCCCCGGAGAGCTCGACTCTCTCCGACAACATGCTGGCAGACCCGGACGAGGTTCTCCTCGGCCTCTTCGAGCCCTTTGGGTGGCATACCAACTTCGGCATCCTCTGACGCCGATCTCTTCCCTTTCGGGAGAGGGATCTCCTCGACGTCACCTTCCTCCGCGTCACCGTCGTGGGCAGTGGAGGTGTGGGTCTCTCCGGACCAGGTGACCGAGGTCTCCTGAGTCCGAGCACTTGACTTACCCCTCTGAGACTTCATCCCTTTGGGGGCCACCACGTGTGGCTCCTCAGTCAGGAGCGCCGAGAGCAGGGGAGTCGTGGGATCCTCTGGCAGTGGAGCCGGGCATCGCACTCCTTGTACCCAGGCCAGCCACTTCTGCAAAGCGTCAAGCATAACGACTCGTTAAACTCTACTCCTCGATACGGAGGACAGAAATGATAGTTGGTGAGCAAGATCACTTACCGGGGGAGCTTCATAGCCATCCTCGAGGCCGCGGTCCTCCCCTTCCTTGGGGATCTTGTCCCTGGCCAGCTTCCTGAGCTTCGTCCACATGGCGACCAAGGTGGAGCAGAAGAAGGTGGTGATGGAGTCCATGGCCTCGGGCTTTTGCGCCCACATCGGGGTAGCCCGAAGCTGGAGAGGGAGTATGCGGCGGTTGAGCATGACGTTGATGACGTCGGCAAGCTCGACCTTCCCCCTGGTGGACCACCATTTGACCCTCTCGACCAGGGCCTCCACCTCTGTTGGGTTCCCCCAGGCGACGCCCTTCTCCCTCCAGGACTTGAGCTTCTTGGGAGGCCCGGCCGAGAAAGCTGGGACCTCGGCCTGACTAGGGGCGAGCGGTTCGGTGATATAAAACCACTCTCACTGCCACTCCTTCACCGTTTCGATGAAGGTGCCCTTAAACCATGTGCCCCCCTGGTTCTTGCTAATCATGGCCCCTCTACACTCCGTGAGGTCGGAGCCACTGGACTTCGGCTTGATCCCAAAGAGCTTAGCCATAGGCCGAAGTGCGGCTCGCAGCGGAGGAAGGCCTCGCAGACCGTGATGAAGGAGGCGAGGTGAAGAATGGAGTTTGGGGCCATATGGTGGAAATCGAGCCCGTAGTAGTACATCACCCCGTGCACAAAGGGGTGCAGCGGGAACCCCAGGCCTCGGATGAGGTGGGGGACGAAGACTACCCGCTCCCCGGCATTGGGAGCGGGCACCTGCTGGCCAACAACTGGAGCACGGGTGGCGATGGCGGGGGGTCAGGTACCCCGCGCTGCGCAGCTCTAGGATGGTGCCATCCGTCACGATGGAACCACCCTAGTGCCCTTTGAGGGTGTCGGCCATGGCTGGTGGTGGAGGTTGGACTCACAGAAGGAAAAGGGAGCAGGATGGGATCTAGGCGCTGGAGCTAGATGAAGCAGTAGAAGGGGAGAATGGGAGCGGGGTCAATTGCGCTTTCCTCCCCTTCATTCTTATAAGCCTGTGAAAGGCTAAGAGTCCCCCTCGCTGCGCCGATAAAATCACCACTCCCATCAAAGATGTTGTTTAGCATATGGGGGGAAACAAAATCTTGATGATATCCCTGAGAAAACGGGCACGATCTCTGCCTCGAAGGGACGTGCTAGTAAAAAGGCTGCCTCGAACCACGATTTAAGGGAAGCAGTAACTGCCCGATCTGTCGTGGGGCGTGCCGCTTCGATAAAGCTGTCAGACCGGATTGAACCATTCATACCTGGACAGCGGGCCTTCGAGGCTAAGATATCAATCCTCTTCGGGCAGGGTACAAGCTCGGTTGGGCCTCGGATGACGTCGCTCCACTAAAAAGAGTAAATCGTAAAGGGGAACTCGTCTATCAAGCCAAGGACTCTGGATCCGAGGTGGCGTCTATTAAGAACATCGTCCTCGGCGTAGAAGACCAATTCGGGGGCTACTGACGGTGTCCTGGATTAGGGGGTGCTAACCTAGCCCGCCCGTCTCTTCGGTTGGGCCGATGGGCCCTCGTGCGTGATCAAGGTGGACTCCGGAGGCCATGTACAGGAGGCGTGATCAAGACTGTCTCCACCGAAGACTTGACGTATACTCCAAGATCTCTCCTACCGCCTTGCTCCTAGATACTGACCTTGTAACCCTAGATCCCCTTCCTGGCGTGTATATAAGCCAAAGGGTTTAGCCCGTAGAGGGGACATAAACGCAACATCATTCACCTAGCCCTAGAGTAAGATATACATTACGATCTCGAGGTAGATCAACTCTGTACTCGATACATCTCCATCAATATAAACAAGAGCAGGACGTAGGGTTTTACCTCCATCAAGAGGGCCTGAACCTGGGTAAACATCGTCTCCCCTGTCTATGTTACCATTGACCCACGATCCACAGCTCGAGACCCCCTACCCCGAGGACTGCCGGTTTTGACACTGACACTTGTGTCTTCTTAATTCCTCTCCTATCATGGCCTCTCCTAAATCTTAAAAACTTCATCCACACAAAACTCAACAAGAACTCGTGAGATAAGTTAGTATAAATCAACTCAAAACCTTAACATTCTATACTGTAGAAAATTACTAAAATTATAATTAAACATTGTGTACTAAATGCCTCTTCATATTTAATACTCCTATCCACAAATAGAAACATTAAATAGGCTAACATATGCAAACAATGCAACTATAACAGCAATCTGCCAAAACAGAACAGTCTGTAAAGGGAGAATAAGAATTCATACTTCCCTAACTCCAAATATTCTGAAAAATGATCACGTGACAGAGAACTCATGCATGCTTACTGTGTAAAAATTTCAGATTTTTATCACGTTCTGACTATTCAGGAATATTCTGGACATAACAGAAAACTTTCTGTTTTCAAACAGCAACACATAAACTTGCAAACTGAGCATGGTAAAGGCTATAATTGGCATTTTATTGAACTAAAAGATACAAAACATGACTATTGATAACATAAAGCAAATCTCAACAAAATAAAATGACGCTCCAAGCAAAACACATATTATGTGACGAATAAAAATATAGTTCCGAGTGAGGTATGCCGATAATGTTGAAGACGAAAGAGGGGATGCCTTCCGGGGCATCCCCATGCTTAGACGCCTGAGTCTTCCTTGAGTATTACCTTGGGGTGCCTTGGGCATCCCCAAGCTTAGGGTCTTTCCACTCCTTATTCTCCTCAAATCGATATCTCACCCAAAACTTGAAAACTTCAATCACACAAAACTTAACGGAACTTCATGAGATGGGTTAGTATGATAAAGAATAAATCATCCACTTAGGTACTGTCAAGACAAGATTCATAATTGTTCTCACATAATGCCTACTGTATTCCATCATTTCCAAAATTTATATTACTTAATATAAGCTATGGAAACACTAAAACAAGCAAAGTATGCACCGAAAACAGAATCTGTCAAAAACAGAACAGTCTGTAATGATCTGAATAAACACCATACTTCTGCAACTCCAAAAATTCTGAAAATTTAGTAAAGCGTAGGAAATTTGTATATCAATCATGTTAAAAATTTCAGAAGGTTTTGGCGCTCCAGTAAATTATAGGAATTTCTGCACTGGACACAAAAGTTTCTGTTTTTGCACAGAATCAAATCAACAAGTATTCACACTATCCCAAAGGCTTTACTTGGCACATTATTGAAATAAAACATATAAAACATGATTACTACAGTAGCTTAATCATGTGGACACACAAAAATAGTAGGTATAAATATTGGGTTGTCTCCCAACAAGCGCTTTTCTTTAATGCCTTTTAGCTAGGCATGATGATTTCAATGATGCTCGCATAGAAGTAAAGAATTGAAACACAAAGAGAGCATCATGAATCATATGACAAGCACATTTAAGCCTAACCCACTTCCTATGCATAGGGATTTTGCGAGCAAACAATTTATGGGAGCAAGAATCAACTAGCATAGGAAGGCAAAACAAGCATAACTTCAAAACTTTCAGCACATAGAGAGGAAACTTGATATTATTGAGATATGTAAAAGCATATGTTCCTCTCTCATAATAATTTTTAGTAGAATCATGAATGAATTCAACAATATAACTACCATATAAAGCATTCTTCTCATGATCTACAAGCATAAATTTTTTGTTACTCTCCACATAAGCAAATTTATTCTCATCAATAGTAGTGGGAGCAAACTAAACAAAATAACTATCATGAGATACTTGATTGACATAAGCAAATTGAATATTAAAATCATGATGACAAGATTCATGGTTATCAATATTCTTTATAGCATACATGTCATCACCATAATCATCATATATAGCAACTTTGTTGTCATAATCAATTGAAACCTCTTCCGAAATAGCGGAATCATCATTAAATAAAGTCATGACCTCTCCAAATCCACTTTTATCAATATAATCATCATAAATAGGAGGCATGCTATCATCATAATAAATTTTCTCATCAAAACTTGGGGGGCTAAAAATATCATCTTCATCAAACATAGCCTCCCAAGCTTATAGCTTTGCATATCATTAGCATCATGGATATTCATAGAAAGCATACTAACAACATTGCAATCATGCTCATCATTCAAAGGACTCACATTAAACATTTTATTAAATTCTTCTTCTAACAATTTAGCACAATTATCGGAATCCATATTTTCAAGAAAGACATTATAAAGATGAATAATATAGGGCAACCTCAATTCCATTTTTTTGTAGTTTTCTTTTATAAACCAAACTAGTGATAAAACAAGAAACTAAAAGATTCAATTGCAAGATCTAAAGATATACCTTCAAGCACTCACCTCCCCGGCAACGGCGCCAGAAAAGAGCTTGATGTCTACTACGCAACTTTTATTCTTGTAGATGTTGTTGGGCCTCCAAGTGTAGAGTTTTGTAGGACAGTAGCAAATTTCCCTCAAGTGGATGACCTAAGGTTTATCAATCCATGGGAGGCGTAGGATGAAGATGGTCTCTCTCAAACAACCCTGCAATCAAATACAAGAAATCTCTTGTGTCCCCAACACACCCAATACAATGGTAAATTGTATAGGTGCACTAGTTCGGCAAAGAGATGGTGATACAAGTGTAGATATAGGTTTTTGTAATCTGAACAATAAAAAACAACAAGGTAGCAAGTAACAAAAGTGAGCACAAACGGTATTGCAATGCTTGAAAACAAGGCCTAGGATTCATACTTTCACTAGTGCAATCTCTTAACAATGCTAACATAATTGAATCATATAACAACCCCTCAACGTGCGACAAAGAATCACTCCAAAGTTTCTATCGGATAACATAGAACGAAAACATATATCAACCTATGTGCCTAGATTACCCCAATGTCACCACGGGAATCCGCAAGTTGAATACCAAAACATACATCAAGTAACTCAATAGAATACCCCATTGTCACCACGGGTATCAACATGCAAGACATACATCAAGTGTTCTCAAATGCAAAGTATTCAATCCGACAATAATGAAACCTCAAAGAGCAAGACTCAATTCAGCACAACAAGATAGAGAGAGGGAAGAAACACCATATGATCCAACTATATTAACAAAGCTCGCGGTACATCAAGATCATGCCAAATCAAGAACACGAGAGAGAGAGATCAAACACATAGCTACTGGTACATACCCTCAGCCCCGAGGGTGAACTACTCCCTCCTCATCATGGAGACCACCGGGATGATGAAGATGGCCTTCGGTGATGATTCCCCCCTCCGGCAAAGTGTCGGAACAGGGCTCCGGATGAGATCACTTCGAAACAGAGGCTTGCGGCGGCGGCGTGGAAGTTCCAGGTTTAGTTTTGGGGTTTTCTATATTTATAGGATTTTTCAGCGTTGGAATAACGCCAGGGGGCCCCACGAGGGAGCGACAAGCTCAGGGGGCGCGCCCTGGGGGGCGTGCCCTCCAGGCTTGTCGCTTCCTTGTGAGGCTTCTGGTCCTTCCTCGAAGCTTTGGGGGTCTCTTTTGGTCCACAAAAAATCACTGTAAATTTTCAGCCCAATCCGAGAACTTTTATTTCTGCACAAAAAACAACACCACGGTAGTTCTGCTGAAAACAGCGTCAGTCCGGGTTAGTTCCATTCAAATCATACCAAAACCATATAAAATTGTTGTAAATATGGCATGAATACTTCATAAATTATAGATACGTTGGAGACGTATCAATGCACAATATATATTACATCATTTGACCGATAACGGTTTATACAAAATAGATATATAAATGTTAGTTTCTCAGCATCGAGGATGTTTTAGAGTGCTCTTCTTTCCTTTTTTGTTGGCTGTTGAATAATTGAGCCCCTCGTTGTGACTTTTCCGTTTGCAGGGAGTACGATCTTTCTTAAGTAATGTGGTCTTGCTTCTTCTTTTGACTTATGATTCATCGTCATCGTCATCTTCCCTCATCGGGTCGCCGTACTGGTCGTAGTCTTCCTCGTTGGCAACTCCATCCATTCCGACGATGCTCCTTTTGCCTCTCCTCATGACAACATGGTTGGGATTGCTCGGATCGGTTATGAAGAAGCATTGTGTCACGTGCTTAGCGTGTACCCATGGCTCATTTATGGTGGTGACATTCACGGTAGCGCTCTTGGCGTCGGGTATAGACATCGTAGTGAAATACCAGTTTTCTCTCTGTACTTCTTAGCCCATCTGACACGGAACATCATTGCGTTGTGTAGTCCAAAGTAGTCAAGCTCCCAGATCTCTTCGACCCTTCCGTAGTATCTTTCAGTTCCGCCTTTGTCGCTGGTCATGGATTCCATCATCACCCCTGAGTTCTGGTACCCATTGTTTATATCTTTGGCCTCCATGTAGAACGTGTATCCGTTGATATCGTATGCCTGATAAGTCGCGAGGTTGACCGCGGGGCCATGTGCTAAGGCGTATATGAGCATTCCGTCCGGACAACCCTCTTCCGGGGGATTAGCCAGAACCCGCTCTTTGAACCAAAGCAAGAAAGTGTAGTTGTGCTCTCTAATAACTTCGGCGTCCGTCTTGCACAGCCCCCGGTCACGGTAGTTCTTTGCGATGGTGTCTTTGTGCAGTTTCATGAAATCTTCTAGCACGTCTAGGTGTTGTAGCACTACTAAGTTTGCTCTGTCAAAGTCGTTGCATCGACATGAGTGGTCCACATGCAATTCCCTCCGGCCGTTGGTGTGACCTTCTCCTCCGAGCCTCCCGAGGTGCTTGTTGATGAGCAAACCAACAACAGGGTGTCCGACGCCTAGAAAATTCTGGCAGAAGGAGATGCACTCTTGGGTCAGATAGCCCTGGACGATGCTTCCATCCGGACGAGACATGTTATGAACGAATCCTTTGATGACCCCATTCATCCTCTCGAACGGCATCATGTCGTGCAGGAATGTCAGCCCGAGGTCGATGATATCGTCCACAATGTGGACACACAGATGCACCATTACGTCAAAGAACGCGGGTGGGAAGTACATCTCAAGCTCATTTAGTATGACTACGATCTCTTCATGTATCCTTCGGAGCTGCTTCACACTGATTGACTTTCAAGAGATAACATCAAAAAAGTTGCAGAAGCCAGTAAGCATGTCACGGACGTGCTTGTCCATTATCCCTCTAAGTGCATTCGGGAGTATCTGCGTCATCATCACGTGACAGTCATGGGACTTCATCCCGCTGAACCTTTTCTTCTTGGTGTCTAGAAATTTGCTTATCTTCCCACAGAAACCGGAACTAACTTTGATTCCGGTAAGGCACTTGAATAATTGATCAATCTCCTTCGGACTTAAGGAGAAGCAAGAGGGGGGGAAATAATGATCATCCTTCGTGTTGACTTTTTTGCCCCTGTCTTCCGTCTCCGTCCCTGTCTCCTCCGACGACTTCTTACGGGGCATGTGGAGATCTTCCCTGATATTCAAATATTCCAAGTCTTTTCTTGCCTTCGGCCCATCCTTGGTCTTATCCGGCATGTTCATCAGTGTGCCAAGTAAGCTCTCAAGGACATTCTTCGTGATATGCATCTGATCAAGGCTATGAGGTGTGTCGAGTTTGGGCCAGTACTCCAAGTCCTAGAAAACATACCTCGTTTTCCATACCTTCAACAGCGGCTCCGACGCCTTTTTCTTCTTTCCCGGTGCGGGTCACTCTTCCCAATTTTTCAACAACTCATCAATTTCGACGCCACTCCTCTTACGTGAAGGTCCTTGATGCTCAGCCTCACCATTGAATAGATCTCCACGCTTTCTCCACGGGTCATCCTTCTCGAGCCATCTTCGATGCCCCATGTACATGATTTTCGAAGACCCACCATCGGTAGCTGCTGAGACGTTGTATCATCCATGCACCTGGTGCATCCGCAATATTCGTGGCACACCTGGTCTGAGACATATCCGTAACCGAGATAGTCTTGCACCGTCGTCATCAGCACGGCTCTCATATCGAATTACTCTCCTTTGCTGGCATCCCATGTCTTGATCGGTGTTGTCCATAACGTGTCTAGCTCCTCTTTCAGTAGCCCGAGATACAGATTAATATCATTTCCCAGTTGTTTCGACCCTTAAACCAGCATACTCATGTGTATGTACTTTGTCTTCATGCACTTCCAGGGGGGAGGTTGTACATCCATACAAACATGGGCCCTGTGCTATGGTTGGTGTTCTAGTTGCCAAACGGATTCATGCCATCGGTACTCGCGCAGAGCATGATGTTCCTTGGATCTTGTGAGAAGCCTCGATACTCAGCATTGAATGCTCTCCACTGGCTAGCATCTGCGAGGTGTCTCAGCTTCGGATCATCTCCATCGTCCGGCTTCACCCTCTCCGCATGCCAACGCATGAGCTTTGCTTCCTTAGGATCTACAAAATAACGCTGCAGACGGGGAGTGATCAAAAAGTACCATACAACTTTCTGAGGGGCTTTCTTTCTAGCCTTCTTGTATCGAGAAGCATTGCACACTGGACAGCTGGGTTTTTTCGCGTGCTCCTTCCGATAAATGATGCAATCGTTGATGCATGCGTGGTATCTAATGTGCGGCAGATCAAAAGGGCACACGATTTTCTTGCCCTCCTCCACACTAGTAGGACACAGGTTCCCCCCGGGAAGAACCTTCTTTAGATACTTCAAAAGATCAACGAGGCTTACGTCGGTCCATTTGTTTTTTGCCTTCGTCTTTAGAATTTCGAGCATGAAACTCAAGCGGGTCACCTCGGGATTGCAACCATCATACAATGGAGTCTTCGAGTCTACCTCCAGTTGCGCCAGCTTGGCCTCCTCTCTAGAAGCAGCTCTATCGCTAGTCGTCTTCTTGCGAAGCAGGTCTCGAACATGAGGGTCCCGCACGACTGAACTTAGTAGCGACAAAGACTGCAGGGTGTCTGCGTCTTCTCCGTCATGTCTGGACTCTTCTCCGCCTTCTCCAGCCTCTTCTCCGCCTTGTCCGGCCTCTTCTCCGCCGCCATGTCTGGCCTCTTCTTCGGGTCCATTATCGGTCATCTCTTCGTCTGGCCCGATGTTGTTATTGGCTGCCCCGTCGACGTCCTCATCATCATCTTCAGTTATCCACCGAGTATAGCCATCCATGAAACCTTTCATGAGCAGGTGCGCCTTCAAACTGCCATCCTTAAAGGGGTCGAGCCAGACTCCTTTGCATTTTTGACACGGACATAAAATCGCATTCCAGTTATTTTCATACATGTCGTCCACCGTGGATCGCAAGAATCTATCCACCATCCTTCCACTTACATTCATGATCACCTGCGCGGTATAAGCAAAAGAATTATAACCACGCATGCATATGCATGCATGCATAAAAGTCATACAAAAATTTGGCATGACCTTCCCTAAAAATAGGACATATCGAGGTTGCCCAAAATTCGCCAAAACAGAAATAAATCAACATTTTGGCAAAACGTAGGCAACTCATGTCACACGCACATTTTGGCAAATACACATAGGCAACTCATGCCACGCACAATTCGGTCATATCGCACGATTCGGTCAAATCGCACACACACACACATTTCCATTCTTGCACAACACTTCTTTTTACTCACCTATCTCGAGAGATATCGAGCACGGTGATGAGGCCGGTGTTGCTAGCTAGGGATCTAAATGAGTAGATCTAGATAGTGAGGTACATAGCTCAATCTAGTGGAAAGGGAGAGAGAGCTAGATGGTGAGACAAAGCTAGGAGTGGAGAGGGGTATATGGAAGAAGGGAGAGAAAGTGAGGAAGGGGGGCATTAATTAATGGAGATGGTGGAGGGGCATTAAAGGAGAGAGAGGGAGGAGGGGGAGAATTGAAGGAAGAAGGAAGAAAGCAAGTGGAGGAGGAAGGAGAAGGAAGGGGGGAGGGAGAGGGAGAGGGGAGAGGGGAAATGTGGTAGATATTTAGGCTGGTGCACCTTAGTAGTAGCGCGGGATAGTAAGCCCGCACTACTTCTATTACTATTACCTGTAGCGCTGGTAAGGCACCATCGCTGCTGCTAAGTGGGGCCCACCAGCTGGCCCCGTGTATGGGTAGTAGCAGCGCGGGCTACAGGACCCGCGCTACAGCTACCATATTAGTTGTAGCGCGGGTATATGGCCAACGCTGCTACCACGGCTCCACCCGGGGGGTACCTTGGGCCCGCTTAGCAGCAGCGCTGGTTGAGCCCACCCGCGCTACTGCTAATAGGTACCTATAGCGCTGGGCATCCACCATCGCTACTACTACTTAACAGTAGCGTGGGTCACTCGCCCATCGCTACTGATAAGCATCTACCTATAGGCTTTTCCCTAGTAGTGAAACAAGTTCTCGAGTCTAAAAGCAATCCAACGGCTGCATGCATGTGTGCCTCGGACATGCGTGGCCCTGTGAGTTTCTCGCGATTGTTGCCGTCTCTTTCCTTGGATGGATGTTCCCTTCTGTTGCAATTGTATATATATCATGTAACCCTCTACATACCCAAAATACTTGGCATTCTAGTGGTTAGTGTGTGACCCTCCTTTCCCTTAGGGCTCGGGTTCGAGTCCCATTGAACGCACTAGGGGCTTCATAAAAAAATGAAACACACTTTTGAAGCAATTAACTATACCTTTGCGTTATGATATATATTGTTCGTGCATATTTGTGCACAAAGTTCTTAATGGTCTAGTGGTTAGCAAACCCCTTCTCTTACCCTGAGGTCATGTCATGGGTACAAGTACCATGCAATGTGCGACATTTTTTTTTTATCTTGTATCAGATCAGGTTGGCGCTATCGCAAAAATACACGTGTGTAAGTTAGTCAATTTGTGAGCAGTCAAAGGTGCTGACATGGCAGCCACGTGGACAGTTTTTTCATCCTAGATTCGTTTTGGCCTTATTTGATCAAATTAATGAGTGCATGGCCTAAATCGGCCAATTCGTGAGTTGTTAGCGTAAAGTGTGCAATCAGTTTGAGTTAATTGACCAACAATGCATTTCACTCTAAGAAGAAATTGGTGACGAGAGCCTTCGTCCTCCTCACAATACCGAGAAACACAAGGTTTATCTCTAGTTTGAATTGTCGCTAAGTAGATTTTTTGTTAAGGAAGGCATAAAAAGTGTCCAGCTTTGAATTAATAAAGGCAACAAAGGCCGAATAACGTAGTCTTACATGGTCATAACCACAAGTTGATTGGCGAAGCTATGACGGTTGTGTTGATTGTGTGCACCACTTAATTTTTTTCTCCACCATTCACAAACTTCTTGGATCCTTCATAATCTACTAAGGCTTTGAAGTGACACTAATCATTTAGGAGACGCGCCCTCCAAGAGTAAGAAGTACTTGCAATGTTCACTTTGTATGAAGCGTTGACAAGATATTCTAGAATCTGAAATGAGCTCTCTCCCCCTCTATCTCTCTCTCTCTCTCTCTCTCTCTCTCTTCACAAGGACATGACAGAACAAAGAGAGAGGAGAACAATACACAAGATGGTCTCTCATAGCAAGGGGTTTATTGATACGTCTAAAACGTATCGATAATTTTTTGCAAGATTCATGCTATACTACTATCACTTTTAAACACTTTAGGCATGATTTTTATTGAATTTTATTGAACTAACATATTAATCCAATGTCCAATATCAGTCTCTCTCTCTCTCTCTCTCTCTCTCTCTCTCTCTCTCTGGGTTTCCTCACAAGGATGGTACAGAACATAGACAGAGAAGAGCAATACACAAGAGGGTCTCTCACAGAAAAAGTCCTCGAAAAAATCAAAAAAAAAAACATTCACGAAGTTCAAGCTGGGAGAAGACCAGAGGGCCTAGGCACCACCCAGGGGCCACCCCAGGCGCCCTCCTAGGGGGCCTAGGGCTGGAGGCGCCTCGAGGGGGTGCCCAAAGGTTGTGGGGCCCCCTAGCTGGCCTCGGGTGCCCGAGGGTCCTTAAATACCCCCAAAACTTCACCCGAAGTTTTAATCGATTTTTCCTCCACCACCACCTTGCATTTCTGAAGTGATCTCCATTTTCTCTCTGATCTGGCACTCTGTCGGAGGGGGAACCTTTAACTTCAACCCCTACATTAACCCTTGAGGCTGAGGGTTTATGGTAATAGCTATGTGTCAAGCATCTCTCTGTCTGGATCTTATGATTTGCCACCGTGATTATGATCTTGGCATGGTGATTAGTTGAATTATATGATGTACCTGTTGTGATGAGTGCCTTTATGGATCGAATCTTGTTCATGTTATTTTTTTGAACGTGAGGAGTTAATGAGATTATGTGATTCATATCTAGTATAATCTTTAGAGACACCTGTAGTGACATTGTGGTGACCCATTAGACAAAGATTGAACGATTTGTTTCGTGAATGGTGATTGTTTAGTATAGTTCTTGGGGCTGTCTGAGGTGACACTGTGGCTTGATGTCTACTACACAACTTATTCTTGTAGACTCTGTTGGGCCCCCAAGCGTAGAGTTTTGTACCACGGCAGCAAATTTCCCTCAAGTGGATGACATAAGGTTTCTCAATCCGTGGGAGGCGTAGGATGAAGATGGTCTCTCTCAAACAATCATGCAATCAAATACAAGAAATCTCTTGTGTCCCCAACACACCCAATACAATGGTAAATTGTATAGGTGCACTAGTTCGACGAAGAGATGGTGATACAAGTGTAGTATGGATAGTAAATATAGGTTTTTGTAATCTGAAATAATAAAAATAGCAAGGTAGTAGTTAATAAAAGTGAGCACAAACGGTATTGCAATGCTTGAAAACAAGGCCTAGGGTTCATACTTTCACTAGTGCAATCTCTCAACAGTGCTAACTAATTGAATCATATAACAATCCCTCAGCGTGCGACAAAGAATCACTCCAAAGTTCTTATCGATAGCGGAGAACATAAGATGAAATTTTTGTAGGTAGCGAACCACCTCAAAGTTATCTTTCCGATCAATCTATTGAGCCATCCTTATAAGTGTCACAAACAGCCCTAGAGTTCGTACTACAATAACACCAAATAATTTCAGATTCATAATATTCAATCCAACACAAAGAACTTCAAAGAGTACCCCAAAGTTTCTATCGGAGAAAGTAGGACGAAAACGTGTATCAACCCCTATGCCTAGATTACCTCAATGTCACCACGGGAATCCGTAAGTTGATTACCAAAACATACATCAAGTGACTCAATTGAATACCCCATTATCACCACGGGTATCCGCATGCAAGACATACATCAAGTGATCTCAAATCCAATATTCAATCCGATAATAACGAAACCTTAAAGGGAAAGACTCAATTCATCATAACAGATAGAGAGGGAAGAACACCATATGATCCAACTATATTAACAAAGCTCATGATACATCAAGATCGTGCCAAATCAAGAACACGAGAGAGAGAGAGAGAGAGATCAAACACATAGCTACTAGTACATACCCTCAGCCTCGGGGGTGAACTACTCACACATCACCATGAGAATGGAGGAGAAGTTGGTGGTGATGGTGATGGAGGAGATGTCCCCGGCGGCGTCCCGGCGCCACCGGAGGAGAGGGGGAAGCCCCCCCCCCCTCCTTCTTCTTCTTCCTTGGCCCTCCAGGGGGAGAGGGAGCTCTCCCCTAGATTGGATCTCTCTGTTGTCTTCTGTTTCTCGCGACTCTTTTCGGAGCCATTCACCGTTTATTATATTCCCGGAGATCCGTAACACCGATTGGGCTGAAATTTTGAGGGATTTTTATCTGGAAATTATCTTTCTTGCGGCGAAAGAAGGGCTCCAACTGACCTACGAGGTGCCCACAAGGCAAGGGGGCGCGCCCAGGGGGGTAGGTCGCGCCTTGTTGCCTTGTGGAGCCCTCGGGCATTGTCTTGCATTGATTTTTATCCCAAAAATCACATATATTCCAAAAAAAATCTCCGTAAAATTTTATCGCGTTTGGACTTCATTTGATATGGATTTTCTGCGAAACAAAAAACATGCAAAAAAACAGGAACTGGCACTGGGCACTGGATCAATAAGTTAGTCCATAAAAATCATATAAAAGTGCACCAAAACCATAAAAAAAACTATAGTAAACATGGCATGAATACTTCATAAATTATAGATACGTTGGAGACGTATCAGCATCCCCAAGCTTAATTCCTACTCGTCCTCGAGTAGGTAAATGATAAAACAAATAATTTATGAAGTGTGAATGCTAGAATATTGCACAAGTTTGATCAATGATAATTCTAATAACTTTTTCTAGCATCATTATATATCATTAACAGTAGCTCATCTCATAAAACTTCTCATGATCAAGTAGCAAGCTATTCACATGTTAAAGTATAGACCATAAACTTTCTTGAAAACTAACAAACTATGTTCTCAGTCATCAAACAATTACAATTCATCTTATTTTCAGGAAGGGTCTATGTAAGAGCTTTGTTTAGCAAATTCCACATACTCAACTATCATTTAGTCTTCCAAGATTGCTGACACTCAAAGCATATTTTTAGAACAAGTTGTTTCAATCGGACACAGAGGAAGATATGGACTTAATGTTTTGCCTCCCAACTTATTTATCTGATGGATAATGTCAACAATAATAACTCATGATTACCTATATTCAACTGGATATATGTGCCTGGATCATTCCCTACCACATGATGCTTGCCAAGTGCAGAATAATTAAGGTTGAAAATAAGAATGACCACTATTGACTCTTGCATAAAAGTAAAAACTGAAAAGTAAAAGATAGGCCCTTCGCAGAGGGAAGCAGAGGTTGTCATACGCTTTTTATTTTTGGATGTGCAAGCCCTGAATGCAAAGGAGCGTCACTTTATATTGCCCCTTGTGATAGTAACCTTTATTATGCAGTCCGTTGCTTTTATTTCTTTACCATCACAAGTTCGTACAAAGCTTATTTTCCCTTGCAGTTAAAGATCATACATATTTAGGAGCAATTTTTATTGCTTTTTGCACCGATGACAACTTACTTGAAAGATCTTATTCAATCTGTAGGTGGATATGGTGGACTCTCATGGCAAGAAACTGGGTTTAAGGGTTTTTGGATGCACAAGTAGTATTTCTACTTAGTACGAAGTTTTGGCTAGCAAAATATTATGAGCAAGCACCACATGTTAGAGGATCCATGACAATATAACTTCTATGTGAATATAAACAAACATAACCCATTACGTTGTCTTCCTTGTCCAACATCAACTACTTGATCAAGTTTGAAAATAATTAATGGGGGCTCACAATCATAGAAGATGTCCAAGATAGTATATTTATATGTGAAATCTCTCTCCATTCAATATTCTTTCATGAATTGTTAAAGTGACCAATGTTGTGTTTGCTAAATTTCAATAAATTTTACCAGTTATACTTCTTATATGTAAAGTCACTACTCCCCATGGGACAAGCATATGAAGTACATATAATTTCAACTTTATGATATTCAATTCATTCAACAATTTACTCTTAGGATATAAGTGAAGCATAAGAGTGAATGACAAACTACTCCGAAAGATATAAGTGAAGATCAATGAGTAGTCAAACAATTAAGTAGCTATGTGAAGACTCTCTCCAAATAAAGATT
This sequence comes from Elymus sibiricus, assembly GCA_039707655.1. Taxonomy (NCBI): domain Eukaryota; kingdom Viridiplantae; phylum Streptophyta; class Magnoliopsida; order Poales; family Poaceae; genus Elymus; species Elymus sibiricus. Next base: position 182,068,436 of record CM077676.1, read on the forward strand.
TCATATCTAAGTATTTTATTCAAACAGGAAAAAAACAAAATAAAATGACATTCCAAGAATAGCACATCTCATGCGAAGAAGCAAAAACTTAGGCTCCACCAAGACTAACCGATAGTTGTTGATGAAGAAAGGTGGGATGCCTACCGGGGCATCCCCAAGCTTAGATGCTTGAGACTTCTTGGAATATTAACTTGGGATGCCTTGGGCATCCCCAATATTGAGCTCTTGTGTCTCCTTAATTCCTCTCGTATCATGGTTTCCCTAAATCTTAAAAGCTTCATCCACACAAAACTTGACAAGAGCTCGTGAGATAAGTTAATATAAATCAATTCAAAACCTTAGCATTCTCTACTATAAAAAATCACTAAAATTATAATTAAACATTGCATACTAAATGCCTCTGCATATTTAATACTCCTATACTCAAATAGAATCATTAAACAAGCAAACATATGCAAACAATGAAAATATAACAGCAATCTGTCTAAACAGGATAGTCTGTAAAGGAGAAATAAAAATTCATACTTACCTAACTCCCAAAATTCTGAAAAATTACCAAGTGACAGATAACTCATTCATGATTACTGTGTAAACATTTCAGATTTTTATCATGTTTTGACAATTCAGGAATATTCTGGACATAACAGAAAACTTTCTGTTTTCAAACAGCAACTCATAAACTTGCAAACTGAGCATGGTAAAGGCTATACTTGGCATTTTATTGAAATAAAAGATACGAACATGATTATTAATAACAGAAAGCAAATACAAATTAAAGAAAATGACACTCCAAGAAAAACACATATTATGTGACGAATAAAAATATAGTTCCGAGTGAGGTATTCCGATAATGTTGAAGACGAAAGAGGGGATGCCTTCCGGGGCATCCCCAAGCTTGGACGCTTGAGTCTTCCTTGAATATTACCTTGGGGTGGCATCCCCAAGCTTAGGGTCTTGCCGCTCCTTATTCTCCTTGATACGTCTCCAATGTATCTATAATTTATGAAGTATTCATGCCATGTTTACAACAATTTTATATGGTTTTGGAATGATTTGATTAGAACTAACCCGGACTGACGTTGTTTTCAGCAGAACTACCGTGCTGTTGTTTTTTGTGCAGAAATAAAAGTTCTCGGAATGGGCTGAAAATTTACGGTGATTTTTTATGGACCAAAAGAGACCCCCGAAGCTTGGAGGAAGGACCAGAAGCCTCACCAGGAAGCGACAAGCCTGGGGGGCGCGCCCTCCCCCCCAAGGCACGCGGAGCAGGCTTGTCGCTCCCTTGTGGGCCCCCTTGACATGAAACCAACGCCAAAAATTCCTATAAATACCAAAAACCCCATAAAGAAACCTAGAACTTCCACGCTGCCGCTGCAAGCCTCTGTACCAAAGCGATCTCATCCGGAGCCCTGTTCCGGCACTCTGCCGGAGGGGGGATCATCACCGGGGGCCATCTTCATCATCCCGGCGGTCCCCATGATGAGGAGGGAGTAGTTCACCCTCGGGGGTGAGGGTATGTACCAGTAGCTATGTGTTTGATCTCTCTCTCTCTCTCTCTCTCTCTCTCTCTCGTGTTCTTGATTTGGCACGATCTTGATGTATCGCGAGCTTTGTTAATATAGTTGGATCATATGGTGTTTCTTCCCTCTCTATCTTCTTGTGATGGATTGAGTCTTTCCCTTTGAGGTTTCGTTATTGTCGGATTGAATATTTCACATTTGAGAACACTTGATGTATGTCTTGCATGTGGATACCCGTGGTGACAATGGGGTATTCTATTGATTCACTTGATGTATGTTTTGGTAATCAACTCACGGATTCCTGTGACCTTGGGGTGATCTAGGCATAGGGGTTGGTTGCACGTTTTCATTATCTTTTCTCCGATAAGAAACTTTGGGGTACCCTTTGAAGTTCTTTGTGTGGATTGAATATTATGAATTTGAAGTTGTTTGATGCATATCGAATAATCAACTCATGGATACTTGTGGTGACATTGGAGTATCTAGGTGACATTAGAGTTGCTTGATGCGTATCATATGGTGTTATTTTAGTACGAACTCTAGGGCTATTTGTGACACTTAAAGGAATGGCTCAATAGATTGATCGGAAAGGATAATTTTGTTGGTGCAATAATTTGCCTCCTTATGTTTTGGAGATTGATTGACAAACAGTGAGGGACTGATGTGTTTGCTAGTGCACACAGAGTAACAGGTCCCCGGAGTTAAGAGGAGTTTGGATTCACAACTCCGAAGATTATCCCCTGCGTAGCAGTGAATGTTATCACCGAAGGTTATGACGACAAGAGTGACCCCTCAAAAATTGCTGACGTGAAGCATTTGATTCGGTGCCTGTCCGAAGGAAGTGACTGCAGCCGAGGAAATTGAAGACGAAGAGAAGACGTAGCATTCTTTTCGTTGTTTCTTTTCTCCTTATTGAGTCATAGGACCACCGTACTATTAAGAGGGGTGTAGCGTTCTAAGATTTGATTCACTGATGCTAAACCCAAATCCTATGAAAGCTGTGAGAGAAATCTCTTTGTGTTTCGAGCAAATACTTGCCAGCAAGAGACTGTGATCTTCTTCGCTACGAGAGATTTGTCTCTGACCGAGGAGTTAGCATTACTTGTTCCTCAAGTAATGTTACCATTGCTCCCAAATCCGACCGTTGTGAACGTTTCGGTTGGCCATTGGCTGGACCGCGTGTCCAAAATGGTCATTTCCCATCAGGGAAGGCTGCGGCTATAAATAGCCACCCCGCGTCGGCGTTGTTCGGTGGCTGCTCCGTTTGATTCTGAGAAGATTGTTGAGCAACCCCTCTCCGAGAGATTTGAGTTTAAAATCCACCGAGAGAAAACCCTAGAGCCGAAAAATTAGAAAGTGGTTCAGCATCACTAGAATCTAAGTCCAGTACGCTCCGCCTATTGCTCTTGAGAGCTGCAAACTCTCTAGACGGTTAGGTGTCAATTTCTTCAGAGACCAAGAGTAATTGTGGTTCTCGAAGAAGAAGTCTATAAAGGTTCGGAGATCGCCTTCAAGCATCTACCACGAGTAATCGGCATTGGTTGACGAACCAATTGTCGAGGAGAAAAGGGTGAAGAGAGTTTATCTTCTGTGTTAAATCACAACCCCTCCAACCAGACGTAGTCCTTGTGCAGAAGGGCGAACTGGTCTACCAAACACCTTGTCGCCATCGAGCATCACTGGTCACTTCTGCTACTCTCTCTACATTCGAACTGTGACATGCCATATTTCAATCATGTGATTTACCTCGGTACATGTTGTTAGTTTCCATTCGGTAGTTTGTATTCGCTCACTGTTTACTGTATTTTCATTCATTCCGCTGCTGGGTTCCGAGAGTTTTAATATTTCCGAGAAAAATTTAAAACTCCCATTCACCCCCCCCCCCCTCTGGTAGACATACTTCGATCCTACAATTGGTATCAGAGCAAGGTACTCCTTGACTCTGCTCATTTTGGTCTAACCACCTTGGAGTTTAAGTATGTCTTCAGTGAGCTACAAGTCGCACCTCAAGATTCCCATCTTCGATGGGACGGACTACCCCTTCTGGAAGGAGAAGATGAAGATCCGTCTCTGAGCTATTGATGATGATATGTGGAATGTGGTGCAGAATGGATTCACAGTTGAAGTGCCCCAGGTCCCCACTGACCACGAGAAGAAACTCATTCAGATGGATGCTCAAGCTAAAGATGAAATTGGTGGCCATCTCTCTCGTGCTCAATTTCTTTGCTACCGTCAGTGTGAAACTGCAAAGGAATTGTGGGACATTCTCGAAAAGATAAACGAGGGTGTTTCAACTCAGAAAGAAGCTCGCATTGATACACTTCGGGCCAAGTTCAATAGGTTCAAGCGAATTGGAAATGAAAGCTGTCAGCAAACTTTCGATCGTCTGAGTAACATTGCAAACGAGCTACAAGGTCTCGGCGCTAAAGACATCACTGATCATGAAGTTGTGAAGAAGTTGCTCCGATCCCTTGACAGTTCGTTCGACACTCTTGTCCTAATGATTTGGGAACGAGCTGATTTCAAAGTCCTCGACTCTGCTGATATCATGGAAAGGCTGAACACCCACGAAGAACAAGAGGAAGAGAAAAGAGATCTCTATGGCTCAAGTCACCGAAAAAGTCATGCTCTCAAGGCTGTGCCTGATTCTTCCTCGGAAGGAAATGCCGATGAAGATTCAGATGACACCGAAAGGATTAGTCAGGATCTCGCATTGATCACGAAAAGATTCCAGCGTCTTCATAGGAAAAATCAGTTTCAAAAGAAAGGATCCAGCAACTCTGGCGGCTCCAAATCTTCATCAAAGCCATCAGGAGATTACACCTGTTTCAAGTGCAAAAAGGCAGGTCATTTCATTTCGGACTGCCCTCTCTGGGAAGCTGAAATCCGTGCAAGTGGAAGATATGATTCAGTAAACCATGGCAAAAGCAAGAGCAAAAGCTACGACTCTGATGATGAGAAGAAAATGAAGAAGTTCTTCAAGAAGAAGGATTCCTCCAAGTCCTCGTCAAGATCTTCCTCGAGGAACCCCTCCAAGTCCTCGTCCAACCGCAAGAACACTTCACGCAAGGCCAAGGCGTACATCGGCAAGGAAATTGATTCCGAAGAAGAAGCATCCTCTGATGCCGAAGAGATTGACGAATCAGAGGAGGACTCCGATTCCGGCATGGCGGGCATAGCATGTGGCTCCGCTCCAGCAACGAACTTCTTCGAGAATCATTCGAGCGACAACGAGTCTCCTGCGTGATGCTTCATGGCCAAAGCCTCGAAAGAAAAGGTATCCTCCAAACATCACAAGGTTCACTCCAGTGATCAATATTCTTCTGATGAGGATGACCATGCTAAACTGATAAAAATTGCCCATATTCAACAAAACTCTCTCGAGAAAATTGAGAAAACCCTCAAGAAGTCCGAAGGGTTGTTGGTTGAGGAGATGGAGAAAAATCAGTCATTGACCAAAGAGTATTCCGCTCTCGAGTCTCGAATGAAAGAACTATCAGATCGTCATGATTTTCTCTCAGCTGACCACGAAAGATTGACTTATGATTACCTGAAACGGAAACAGGAACTCGAGTCGCTGAGAGAGGCTCATGATGATTTGATCAGAGAAAATTCTCTTCTCACCCAACAACTCAAAGAGAAACCTGAAGTGTTTATACCTCCTTGCTTAAAATGTCTCGAACACAGTAATGCTGAATCAAATGCTGAATCGTCTGTGAATGCTAACCCCTCGGTCGAGGAAAATGGTTCTGTTTCTGATGAAAATGCCAGATTGAAGGATCTTCTTCAGACAGGAATGTTCAAGTCTCTCAAAGGGCATCAAACCCTGTGTGATGTTCTGAAGAAATCCATTCTTCACAAAAACCCCAGGAAGGAAGGTATCGGTTTCGAAAGGAAACTAAATGAGAATGGCTCCTACTGGGAACCAGATCAATATCCTCGCACTGTGTGGGTGCCTGCTAAGAGCAAAATGCTCGATCCAGCTTTACTTTCGGGATATGACTCGCCGATCCCCGAATACTCATATGATGATTCGCTGGACAACTATAAGTTGTTCAAAAACCAACGTGGTGAGGCTGTTGCTCGCTATGTTGGACCGAACAGCAGGAATGGCCCTCCAAAGGAAGCTATCTGGGTGCCTAAGAAAACTATCGAAGCATTACCTGTTACTAGACTACTAACCATGCAGGAAGAAAATGCTCAATATATTCTGGAAAAGATTCGACAGAATGAGTACATGCTTGTATCTCCCAACCGCTATACTCATTCATCTGGAAGGAATTTCAATGCATACTCTTTCGATTATTCTCGTACTCATTCAAATTACAATTCACATGACTATCGAAAGAAATCATATCCTGCTCGCTCATATGTTTCGAAGCCACCTACAATGATGTGGGTGGTTAAGAAAGCCTGATTTCTCTACAGGACTATGTCTCCGGGTGTACCGAATGGATAATGGATAGTGAATGCACTAGTCATATGACCGGAGACAAGTCGTTATTTGTCGACCCCAACTTAACTGCTTCATCTGAGAAGTACATTACTTTCGGAGACAACAACAAAGGAAAGGTACTTGGGTTAGGTAAAATTGCTATATCCAAGGACAAGAACATTGATGATGTTTTACTTGTTCAGTCTCTTCGATTCAATCTTATGTCTGTTGGCAAGCTTTGTGATCTAGGCATGCTAGTTCTATTTTCTAAATCCAAATGCATTGTCTTCATGGCCACTGACAATTCCTTCGTGTTCGAAGGAAATAGAAAAGGTGATTTATATATTGTGGATTTCTCTAAGGGTCCCTCAGTCCGAACTTGTTTGCTTGCAAAAGCAACCGAAGGATGGCTGTGGCACCGAAGACTTGGTCATGCAGGTATGAGAAACTTGCAGACTCTCGTAAAGAAAAATCATCTCCGTGGTATTCCTGATGTGAAATTCGACAAGGATCGTCTCTGTGCTACTTGTGAGGCTGGTAAATTGGCCAAGAAGCATCATTCATCAAAAACTGTCATGACCACAACAAGACCACTAGAAATTCATCATATGGATTTATTCGGGCCTCAAAACTATGCAAGTTTCGGAGGCAGTCATTATGGTCTGGTTATTGTTGATGATTTTTCTCGATACACTTGGGTATTCTTTCTCGAAGACAAAACTTGCACCCAAGACATCTTCAAAAGATTCGCCAAGAAGGCTGAAAATGAATATGAAGTGCGAATTAAGCATGTCAGAAGCGACAATGGTACTGAGTTCAAAAATACTCATATCGAAGACTTTCTCGATGAAAATGGTATCACTCATGAATTCCCTGCCGCATACACTCCCCAACAGAATGGAGTTGTTGAGCGAAAGAATAGAACTCTTATTGAAATGGCAAGAACAATGCTCAGTGAGTATAAAACTCCTATTCGTTTCTGGGCTGATGCTATTAATACTGCTTGCCATGTTGTGAATCGTGTTTATCTTCACAAATTCCTTAAGAAAACTTCATATGAACTTATCACTGGCAAGAAACCGAATGTTTCCTATTTACGTGTTTTTGGTGCACCATGCTATATTCGTGACATGAATCATAATTCTAATTTTGCACCCAAAGCACATGAAGGTTTTCTTCTTGGTTATGGCTCGAACTCGCATACTTATCGTGTCTATAACTCTCACCACAGGAAAGTTATGGAAACGGTAAATGTGTGGTTTGATGAATCTAACGGCTCCCAAAAGGAGCACCTGCCTAATGTGATAGATGAACCTCCGATTTCGGATGCTATTCGGCAAATGGCTATTGGGGATGTCAGGCCAGTCGAAGGAAATGTACCTGATTCTTCCGATGATGATGCTCCCATAGCTCGACGAACACGCCAAGCTACTGCCGAAGCAAATGCCACTCCGAACACAAATGGCAACCCAAATGCGAATGCAAGTGCTGATCAAAATGGCAATCATGATGAAAATGGCGATACTAATGCCAATTCTGATGATGATGATGAGAATGAAAATGATCATCTCGAAGGAAATCCTCATCCACGAGTGGCAAATCGAGTTGACCCTGCATTAATCCTCGAAGATCTCGAGAATCCAGGTTACCGACCCACAACTTGCTCTCGCACTCGTTTGGCTAACTATTGTGGCAGCTTCTCTTTCGTCTCATTGACAGAACCTACCAAGTATGAAGAAGCCATGAATGATCCCGATTGGATGAATGCCATGCAAGAAGAGTTGGTGCAATTCGAATTGAATGATGTGTGGGAATTGGTTGACAAACCGAATCCTAAGAAGCACAATATCATCGTCACAAAATGGATTTTCCGAAACAAGCAAGATGAAAATGGCATTGTTGTGAGAAACAAAGCACGTCTTGTCGCTCAAGGGTATACACAGGTGGAAGGTATTGATTTCGGTGAAACATATGCTCCTGTTGCTCGCCTTGAGGCAATTCGTATTCTTCTCGCTTATGCAAATTACAATGATATTCTGCTTTATCAAATGGATGTGAAAAGTGCTTTCCTCAATGGTGAAATTGATGAGGAAGTATATGTTAGGCAGCCACCTGGCTTTGAAAATCCTCAGTTTCCTAACAAAGTTTTCAGGTTGAAAAAGGCGTTGTATGGGTTGAAGCAAGCCCCTCGAGCTTGGTATGACACTCTAAAGAGGTTTTTGCTTGACAAAGGGTTCAAGCCAGGATCCACTGATTCCACTCTTTTCACTCGTGATATCGATGGTGATCTATTCGTGTGTCAAATTTATGTGGATGATACTATTTTCGGTTGTACTAACAATGCTTGCAGCATGGAATTCGGGCGAATGATGTCCGGGAAGTATCAAATGTCTATGATGGGTGAACTTAAGTTCTTTCTCGGACTGCAAATTCGTCAACGGGACAATGGAATTTTCATATCTCAGGAGAAATACCTGAAAGATTGTCTTAAGAAGTTCAACATGCAAGATTGCAAACAGAAGGGTTACAAAACTCCCATGCCAACAAATGGCCAGCTGGACGCAGATGTGTACGGTAAAGATTACGATCAGAAAGCTTATCGTTCAATGATTGGTTCTTTGCTTTACCTATGTGCATCCAGACCTGATATTATGTTGAGTGTTTGTATGTGTGCTCGTTTTCAAGTTGCACCGAAAGAATCGCATCACCAAGCGGTCAAGCGTATTCTGAGATATTTGGCTCACACCCCCACCTTAGGTTTATGGTATCCTAAGGGAGCACAGTTTGACCTCATTGGCTATTCAGACTCAGATTATGCAGGTGACCGGATTGACAGGAAATCTACTTCGAGGACATGCCATTTCCTCGGTAGATCATTGGTATGTTGGTCGTCAAGGAAGCAGAATTGCGTCTCACTCTCTACGGCTGAGGCCGAATATATTGCTGCTGGTGCTTGTTGTACACAGTTATTATGGATGAAGCAGACTCTGAAGGATTATGGCATCAAGGTCAAGAAGATTCCTCTATTGTGCGACAATGAGAGTGCAATCAAAATTGCACACAATCCTGTGCAGCACTCTCGCACCAAGCATATTGAGATCAGACATCATTTCTTACGCGATCATGTTGCTCGAGAGGATATTGTTATCAGTCACGTCAACACCGAAGAGAATCTCGCCGATATCTTCACCAAGCCTCTCGACGAGAAAAGATTCTGTGCGTTACGGTGTGAGCTAAATATCCTAGATTCTGCAAACGTGCAGTAAGCTGGACTCGGCACCCGTACTAACACTTCCACATCTTTGAAGGAATGGGTGCATAACACTCGAAGAGTTTGAAAATTTCGACAAAGTGAAATTTTCTTTCTGAGAGTGAATACATTAACAAAGAACTAGACTAACCGGGTGCCACGATAATTTTGCGACGCTCGGGGTCATACAAATCTTATACGGTGGGTAACGCCACCACAATTTCTCTTCGCTGAAATTGCTTTTGAAACCTTTCGAGTTTGTCTGAATGTATTTCACTCATAGCTTGTCTTTCGGGTATTTGTGTTTCTTCGTCTGAGTGAAATACCTAGGACCCTGTTTTCCCTCTATTCTATCTCTTCCAGTCTATGCTGCTCAGTTATGAATGCACAAATTTCATCTGTGAACGAAACTTTATCTGGTGTCCTTGACCACGTTAAAGTTTCGGTTCGAACTTAATCTGTTTTGGCGAAAGCCGTCCAAAATTTGGGGTTTCCCGCCCAGGTCTGGACCACGTTCTTTGATGACGGTTGCCACGTGCTCTTCATCAACTGCCAGCTTATCCTATCCGTTGAAGAGAAAGAGTCCCTTGACTCCGTCCGTCCGATCATATTCAGGGTGCGGTCATTTTCCCCTCGCATATATATACTGCGCCGCCCCCTTTCTCGTTTCACTTCGCATCTCTCACCATCGCCACCTTACGAAGCCCTACCGCACTGCTCCTTCTCGAGCTCGACGACGCCGACCACCTTCGCCGCTTCACTGCCGGAAAGAGGTCGCCGAAGTCCTTCCTCGCCGCCGCGGATCATCTTCGTCTCCGCGCCGCCGTAGTTGCTGCACATCACCAAGTTAGGGTATGTGCAGTGCGAACTTGTTCTTCCATTCATCCAGTTCAAGTTCGTCCGCGATAGAAATAGCCTTGTTTTTACTGAAATTTTTCAGATCTTTACTGCTAGGTAACTTCTGTGGATGTGGTTTGTAGTTGTCCCTCGCATCCGAAAAACTTCAGATCTAGGGTTTGTGTTTTGTCTCGTCCGAACGGAATGCTTAGCACGTTCACTAGTATTTTCTTCGAACCTACTAGTTCGTTCTACACATTTCCTTCGCCCGAAACATTTCTCAAAGTCTGCATCTACTTCTTCATCAAAAACGAGTTCCTTTTCAAAATCTTCTTTGTGTGCATTCGTAACCCTGTCCCCATTTTCCCTCGCATCTATCTCTGTTCACAGGAAAATGCAGTCAGTTGCGGACTCAGCTCAGCGTAGCCTGCCTGACGGAGATGATATTGTATTGGGCACTGCTAATGAATCGAAAGCTCCAAATGCCAAGGGCCCAACGGTAGGCCCGTCCACCAGCAAGAGAAAAAGGGCCGAACAGAATGACAACGAGCAAGTAGAAACTGCTCCGAAGAAGAAGAGGGGTGGCAGACAGGCTCTCACAAACACAGCAGAATATATCTCTCATGATCGATAGAACACAGTTCCAGGCGAATCTAAACACGATCGAGATACACGACAGCAATGGATTCGACGCCACTGGGTGCGCAAATGGTTCAACTATGAGTTTGTTGCTCCTCGTTTTGCTCAGAATTTTGCATTCCATCCACCGTGGGGTGACTGCCGAGAACTTTCTCTAATCAAGTCAAATGGACCTCAAGAGAGACCACCTCCTCCGGCAAATGATCATGAGTCTTCCCTTCGCACTCCTGCCTCATATCCCGATGAGCTCGCTAAGCGTCAGCGTAATGCCGTCAAAAGTGCTGAGAGGGCTGAAAAGAAAAAGGCTCGTGAAGCAGAAAACCTTCGTCTTCTCAAAGATGATGTGGAAAAGAAAAAGGCCGAAGGGATGTCTGAAGGACGCACCAAACACAAGCATGATCCCAGTGCTGCTGCGTCGAAGAGAAAGCGTGCACCAAAGAAGAAAAAGGCTGTACCAGCAGATGAAGCAAATATGGATGATTCCTCCGCTGATGAAGATGATCCTCCGCTCACCAAAGAAGAGGTCGATGTTACTCTCAGCGAGGATGTGAACATTACCACTTCAACCGTGCTGCCTGATCTTCGGATCAATTTGGCCTCATCGAAGAAGATGCCAGCCAGGAAAACGCCAGCTACCATTGTCACCATGAAACAGCACGTGAACACAACTCCTCATCCAGATGCAATTAACTTGAAGGATTTGGTAGTTGATGCTCCAGTGAATGCTGCGAAGCCTGGCGAAAACATTCCCAAACCTGAAATGAAGAAAATCAAGGCACCTACCGAGCAAAATGCTCCTCAATCCTCTGCTCCGAAGGAAAAGGTTGCTAAATTTGCTCCTACGCTGACTCAACCATTGGCTTCTCAGCCGCCTTCCGAGCAAGTTCTTGTTCCTGTTCAGACTGCTCCCTCTGTCAAGTCAGATGCACCTCATTATTATGATCACATATTCATCATGGAGCAGCTCGATAAGTTTGTGGAGAACCCTTTCGATGGAGAGGTGGCATCTTTGCCAATCCCTGTCGAAGTTATTACTCAAGCAACTTCCGTAGTGCAAGAACTGAGAGATGATGCAGTTGAGATTAATTCTCTCTCTGCCGAACTGATGGATCTTAATGAGCGAATGAAAACTGCCTCATCAAAGTTTATCATCAACACACTCGAAGATTCCTACAAGGATATCAACCGAGCCATGAGTCTTCTACATAACCGAAGGTTGCGCTTTCACACAGATCTCGATGAAATTGTTCGGAAAATCTGTGATGAACATCAAGCCAAAGTTACTGGCTACAATGATCTGGTAAAGGGTCACATTGATCATGTTGCTAAGCAGAAGATCAAGCAAAGAAAGAAAATAGCGAAGAAAAATGTACCTCCTGTTCCGAAGGAACCGTCGCCTGTCCGTCAAGATGCTCAGTCTCAGAAAGAAAAATCTCCTGAGCCTGCTATTCCTTCGCCACCACCTGTTAAGGATTCGGATGCTCCTCCCTCGCCAAGGCCAACTGAACCAGTGCATGTGGCTTTCCCTGCTCGGGCTGAAATTCCCTCGCAACACGTTGTTTCAGAGGAAGGTGAAATTCCTCGCTCCGAACCCCAAGCCTCTCCAGCTCATGAAGCGACACAAGTCCCAGCTCCATCTGTCGACGAGCAAAAACAATTTACTGTGGAACAGTCTCAGCCTCCTCCAATGGATGTTTCGGCCTCGATGCCCAAAGTTGATGAACCTGCTCCAGTGCCAAGCGCCCCTGCTGCACCATCTGTTGTGCCACATACTCCATCACCACTCAAGTTATCCATCGATACAGTCGCACGGATGCCAGATGTTGGTCCCTCCGAGCACAAATCTGTCTCTGCCCGCCGGTCTGACTCAGTTGTATATGGTGATGAGTATCTTTCTCCTGAAGAAGAACTCAAATATCCATATCCCCGTGAAGAATTGCCATTGTTCTCGACAGGCGCAGGCGCAAAAGGACCGCTTTTTAATCGGAATGCACATCCAAAATTCTTTCAGGCCAGTCCGTATGATGGCCCGCGCACCTCTGAATCGCCTCGTTTCTGGACCAAGGAACAAGCTATTTATTATTCTCGGGTCCTTTATGAGAGCAAGAAGATTTTTCCTCATGAATTTCTGGCCGTTCCTGCTATGCGAAATATTGGCTGTTTTAATCAATTACTTCAGGATCTGGATGATTTCTGCCTCACAAAGGTATTTGAGTTCGAGCACCCGTGGAACAGAGAAATTATTCTTCAATTCTATGCAACATTGTACATCTCTGGTGATGAAAAAGATAGCTCAAAATGGATTATGGAATGGATGACCGAAGGAAAACGCATCAAGTGCACTTCGACAGATTTTGTCTCGCACTTCCATTTCCCTCGCTTTGAGCACGGTAACACTAACATTCAAGTTCACAACATTGATGTCATATCAGATGAACTTTTTAGATGCACAATGGATCCCGAAAAGATTCGTGACTACACTGGTCCTCCTCGTCCTGAGCATTAATCATTCGACAATCAGACGCTATTCCATATGCTCTCATACACCATTTGCCCATTGGCTGGCATGAATCCGAACAAGTCCATCTCAGATGTTCTTCGCAATGCAATATATGCAATCTCTGAGCGATACATTTTCGATGTGGAAGACATGTTCCTGCGTATTCTGAAGGATTCAGCTCAATATCCCTTTTGCATCAAAGTGTTTGCGCCATGGATCCAGAAAGTTGTTGATCATGCCATGCGCACAGTGTATCTTGCAAAGGAAAGCCACAAAAGCTTTATTCCTCCTGTTCATGATACTTTGCAAGTTATGACTAATCTTTCTTCGGGCAAGTCACCTGCTTCAAGCTCGCGCGATTATCACAAGCAATTTGATGGGCCTCGTCTGCCTCAGCGCGACCGAAAGATTTCGCCTCAACCTCCGTCGCAACTTGAAGTGAGTTTACGTACACAACAACTGCTGCTGCAGCATATCGCTGAGGATCGACGCGAGAAAGAACATCTCGCCTCCGAGCTGAATGTACTTAACAATCGCACGAGGATAATGCATCTGATAGCTGATGAAAATAAGAAGAGACTCTGGAAATTGCTTCGCAAGTTCTTTACCGAGAAACAACTCCTGAATGTCAATCTCCAGAAGCTCTATGACTATATTGGCAAAGGCTTCACTGTCGAAGATTTTCAAGATAGGACTCCTTCTCTACCTGCTCGTGAGCCTACAACTGATCTTCTTCATCTAAAGCTGCGTAAATTGCTTGATGAATCTGAAGCCACATCACCAACAAAGAAACCTACCGAAGGCAATGTGCAGTCTCGTGCTTCTCCTGTGGCCACTCCAGCTATTCCTTCGTCTGCTCAGCCCCAAGCTCTTATTCTTGAAGGAAAATCTATTGCTGCTGAAGACGAAGCCATTCCGGTCACTTCCGAAGATGAAATCACCTCGGACAGCTCATCCGGAGATGCCACCGATTGATCCAAGATCTGCGTTTCTTTACTCATGTTATTCGTCACCTTTTTTACACTTGTTGACAAAAAGGGGGAGAATTACATCGAGTCTCGATAGATTTGCTTTTGGTGTTTCATTTGAGTTTGGTTTCGTTCGAGTTTGCAACTTTTGGTCTATATCCTATCCGCACTATGTTGTAAAACTCGATAACTTCTGTGCCGTAATGTTAATAACCCCTGCTGCTGCACCATTTCTCTCGAAGTATTTGTCTTGCAGGTGGAATTATTATCAGAAGTTATCTTTGATTGCACTAAGATCTCGATGGATTATATCTCATCAGTGCGAATGAAATGTCTCGAATGATTGAAATTTCCTCCATATACTTTAAATTATTGCAGGAGAATCTATCTCATATCTTTCGTCCCTGCATACATTTAGGGGGAGTTCATTTCATATTCGAGCAAGTAACTCTTACTCACTCTTGTTTGATCCATTTTACACTTATCTATCTTCACTTCGATGATTATCTGTTTTGTCATCAATCGTCCAAAAAGGGGGAGATTGTTGGTGCAATAATTTGCCTCCTTATGTTTTGGAGATTGATTGACAAACAGTGAGGGACTGATGTGTTTGCTAGTGCACACAGAGTAACAGGTCCCTGGAGTTAAGAGGAGTTTGGATTCACAACTCCGAAGATTATCCCCTGCGTAGCAGTGAATGTTATCACCGAAGGTTATGACGACAAGAGTGACCCCTCAAAAATTGCTGACGTGAAGCATTTGATTCGGTGCCTGTCCGAAGGAAGTGACTACAGCCGAGGAAATTGAAGACGAAGAGAAGACGTAGCATTCTTTTCGTTGTTTCTTTTCTCCTTATTGAGTCGTAGGACCACCGTACTATTAAGAGGGGTGTAGCGTTCTAAGATTTGATTCACTGATGCTAAACCCAAATCCTATGAAAGCTGTGAGAGAAATCTCTTTGTGTTCCGAGCAAATACTTGCCAGCAAGAGACTGTGATCTTCTTCGCTGCGAGAGATTTGTCTCTGACCAAGGAGTTAGCATTACTTGTTCCTCAAGTAATGTTACCGTTGCTCCCAAATCCGACCTTTGTGAACGTGTCGGTTGGCCATTGGCTGGACCGCGTGTCCAAAATGGTCATTTCCCATCAGGGAAGGATGCGGCTATAAATAGCCACCCCGCGCCGGCGTTGTCCAGTGGCTGCTCCGTTTGATTCTGAGAAGATTGTTGAGCAACCCCTCTCCGAGAGATTTGAGTTTAAAATCCACCGAGAGAAAACCCTAGAGCCAAAAAATTAGATAGTGGTTCGGCATCACTAGAATCTAAGTCCAGTACGCTCCGCCTATTACTCTTGAGAGCTGCAAACTCTCTAGACGGTTAGGTGTCAATTTCTTCAGAGACCAAGAGTAATTGTGGTTCTCGAAGAAGAAGTCTGTAAAGGTTCGGAGATCGCCTTCAAGCATCTACCACGAGTAATCGGCATTGGTTGACGAACCAATTGTCGAGGAGAAAAGGGCGAAGAGAGTTTATCTTCTGTGTTAAATCACAACCCCTCCAACCAGACGTAGTCCTTGTGCAGAAGGGCGAACTGGTCTACCAAACACCTTGTCGCCATCGAGCATCACTGGTCACTTCTGCTACTCTCTCTACATTCGAACTGTGACATGCCATATTTCAATCATGTGATTTACCTTGGTACATGTTGTTAGTTTCCATTCGGAAGTTTGTATTCGCTCACTATTTACTGTATTTTCATTCATTCCGCTGCTGGGTTCCGAGAGTTTTAATATTTCCGAGAAAAATTTAAAACTCCCATTCACCCCCCCCCCCTCTGGTAGACATACTTCGATCCTACAAACTTTGAGGTGGTTTCGTACCCTACAATAATTTCTTTCTTATGTTCTCCGCTAATAGGAACTTTGGAGTGATTCTTTGTCGCACGTTGAGGGATTGTTATATGATTCAACTATGTTAGCACTGTTGAGAGATTGCGCTAGTGAAAGTATGAACCCTAGGCCTTGTTTCTAAGCATTGCAATACCATTTGTGCTCACTTTTGTTACTTGCTAACTTGTTGTTTTTATATTTTCAGATTACAAAAACCTATATCTACTATCCATACTACACTTGTATCACCATCTCTTCACCGAACTAGTGCACCTATACAATTTACCATTGTATTGGGTGTGTTGGGGACACAAGAGATTTCTTGTATTTGATTGCAGGGTTGTTTGAGAGAGACCATCTTCATCCTACGCCTCCCACGGATTGATAAACCTTAGGTCATCCACTTGAGGGAAATTTGCTACTGTCCTACAAAACTCTGCACTTGGAGGCCCAACAACGTCTACAAGAATAAAAGTTGCGTAGTAGACATCACTCCTCAAATCGTTATCTCAACCAAAACTTGAAAACTTCAATCACATAAAACTTAACAGAACTTTGTGAGATAGGTTAGTATGAAAATAAATCATTCACTTAGGTACTGTCAATACAAGATTCATAATTTTTCTCACATAATGCCTACTATACTCTATCATTCCCACAATTTATATTACACAATATAAGCTATGGAAACACTAAAACAAGCAAACTATGCAATAAAAACAGAATCTGTCAAAAACAGAACAGCATGTAGTGAGCGAATTAAAAGGCATACTTCTGTACCTCCAAAAATTCTGAAAATTTTGGAAAACGTAAAAAGTTTGTAGTACTTTGTAAAAATTTCAGAATTTTTTCACTCTCCAGTACAGAATATAAAATCGCTCACTGGATGCTAAACTTTCTGTTTTTCCACAGAACCAAATAAACAAGTATCCATACTATCCCAAAGGCTTTACTTGGCACATTATTGAAAGAAAACATATAAAACATGATTACTACAGTAGCCTAATCATGTGAACACACAAAAACAGTACGGATAAATATTGGGTTGCCTCCCAACAAGCGCTTTTCTTTAAAGCCTTTTAGCTAGGCATGATGATTTCAATGATGCTCGCATAAGAATAGTAATTGTAACATGCAAGGGAGCATCATGAATCACATGGCAAGAACATTTAAGTCTAACACACTTCCTGTGCATAGGGATTTTGTGAGCAAACAATTTATGGGAGCAAAAATCAACTAGCATAGGAAGGCACAACAAGTATAACTTCAAAACTTTCAACACATAGATAGGAAACTTGATATTATTGAGATATGTAGAAGCATATATTCCTCTCTCAAAATAATGTTCAGTAGCATCATGAACAAATTCAACAATATAACTATCACATAAAGCATTCTTTTCATGAGCCACAAGCATAGAATTTTTATTACTCTCCAGATAAGCAAATTTATTCTCGGCCATAATAGTGGGAGCAAACTCAACAAAATAACTATCATGAGACACTTGATTTACATAATCACTTTGAGCATTAAAATCATGATGACAAGTTTCATGGCTATCATTATTCTTTATATCATACATGTCATCACAATAATCATCATAGATAGCAACTTGGTTGTCATAATCAATTGAAACCTCTTCCGAAATAGTGGAATCATCTTTAAATAAAGTCATGACCTCTCCAAATCCACTTTCATAATTATTACAATGAGATTCAACACCCTCCAAATTAGTGGGATCATTGTTACCTAGAGTTGACACACTTCCACATCCACTTTCATCATTGTAATCATCATAAATAGGAGGCATGCTATTATCATAATAAATTTTCTCATCAAAAGTAGGGGGGCTAAAAATATCATATTCATCAAACATAGCATCCCCAAGCTTATGGCTTTGCATATCATTAGCATCATGAATATTCAAAGAAGACATACTAATAACATTGCAATCATGCTTATCATTCAAGGATTTTATGCCAAACATTTTATTGAATTCTTCTTCTAACACTTTGGCACAATTTTCCGATCCATCATTTTCAAGGAACACTTCATAAAGATGAAGCATTTGAGGCAACCTCAATTCCTTTTTTTGTACTTTTCTTTTATAAACCAAACTAGTGATAAAACAAGAAACTAAAAGATTCAATTGCAAGATCTAAAGATATACCTTCAAGCACTCACCTCCCCGGCAACGGCGCCAGAAATGAGCTTGATGTCTACTACACAACTTATTCTTGTAGACTCTGTTGGGCCTCCAAGCGCAGAGTTTTGTAGGACAGCAGCAAATTTCCCTCATGTGGATGACCTAAGGTTTATCAATCCGTGGGAGGTGTAGGATGAAGATGGTCTCTCTCAAACAACCCTGCAATCAAATACAAGAAATCTTTTGTGTCCCCAACACACCCAATACAATGGTAAATTGTATAGGTGCACTAGTTCGGCGAAGAGATGGTGGTACAAGTGTAGTATGGATAGTAGATATAGGTTTTTATAATCTGAAATAATAAAAACAGCAAGGTAGTAGTTAATAAAAGTGAGCACAAACGGTATTGCAATGCTTGAAAACAAGGCCTAGGGTTCATACTTTCACTAGTGCAATCTCTCAACAATGCTAACATAATTGAATCATATAACAATCCCTCAATGTGCGACAAAGAGTCACTCCAAAGTTCTTATCGATAGTGGAGAACATAAGATGAAATTGTTGTAGGTAGCGAACCACCTCAAAGTTATCTTTCCGATCAATCTATTGAGCCATCCTTATAAGTGTCACAAACAGCCCTAGAGTTCGTACTACAATAACACCAAATAATTTCAGATTCATAATATTCAATCCAACACAAAGAACTTCAAAGAGTACCCCAAAGTTTCTATCGGAGAAAGTAGGACGAAAACGTGTATCAACCCCGATGCCTAGATTACCCCAATGTCACCACGGGAATCCACAAGTTGATTACCAAAACATACATCAAGTGACTCAATTGAATACCCCATTGTCACCACGGGTATCCGCATGCAAGACATACATCAAGTGATCTCAAATCCAATATTCAATCCGATAATAACGAAACCTCAAAGGGAAAGACTCAATTCATCACAACAAGATAGAGAGGGAAGAACACCATATGATCCAACTATATTAACAAAGCTCATGATACATCAAGATCGTGCCAAATCAAGAACACGAGAGAGAGAGAGAGAGAGATCAAGCACATAGCTACTAGTACATACCCTCAGCCTCGGGGGTGAACTACTCACACATCACCATGAGAACGGAGGAGAAGTTGGTGGTGATGGTGATGGAGGAGATGTCCTCGGTGGCATCCCGGCGCCACTAGAGGACAGGGGGGAGGGCCCCCTGCTTCTTCTTCTTCCTTGGCCCTCCGGGGGGAGAGGAAGCTCTCCCCTAGATTGGATCTCTCTGTTGTCTTCTGTTTCTCGCGACTCTTTTCAGAGCCATTCACCGTTTCTTATATTCCTGGAGATCCGTAACTCCAATTGGGCTGAAATTTTGAGGGGATTTTAATCTAGAAATTATCTTTCTTGCGGTGAAATAAGGGCTCCAGCTAACCTACGAGGTGCCCACAAGGAAAGGGGGCACGCCCGGGGGGTAGGCCGCGCCCTGTTGCCTTGTGGAGCCCTCGGGCACCGTCTTGCGTTGATTTTTTTTCCTAAAAATCACATCTATTCCAAAATAATCTCCGTAAAATTTTATCTCATTTGGACTTCGTTTGATATGGATTTTATGGGAAACAAAAAATATGCAAAAAACAGGAACTGGCACTGGGCACTGGATCAATAAGTTAGTCCATAAAAATCATATAAAAGTGCACCAAAACCATACAAAATTATAGTGAACATGGCATGAATACTTCATAAGTTATAGATACGTTGGAGACGTATCATGGCTCTACTTTAGATTAGAACGACAAACTTAAAGGTGTGCCTGATGTAACATTCCAAAAAAATCAAACTTTGGAATGTTAATAATATATTACTGAGTGAATTGCTATGACTTTTAGGGGAAATTAAAACGGTTTGAATCTTTGTTTAAACCTTTTCAAACCTTGTTATTAAAGTTGGATAATCTTCTATCCAATAAAGAAAATCTTGGTTGAAGGGCTTATTCTAGTTCAAAAGGAATTCCTTTCTTTTTGATTCTTTTCAAATATTTTGAAACCACATTCAAAACTATGGTGTGAGATGAAATTACTTTCTCAAATATGGTGGGAGCAGGGGAGCGTCCGAAACCATCGAGGAACCGGAGGAAACCTCCTCTCTCCCCGCCTTCTCCGTCATCGCCCATCCGTCGCAGATCCTTGGAGACAGACGATCTCGAAGAGAGGAGCGGCGAGGCATGGGCAGGAGCGGCAGCTGGGGTGGGCGGCAGCCTTGGACGATGGCTGCTGCATCCGGAGTGGCATACAGTGCGGGGAGAGGGGTGGGAGCTAGCTCAGCCTCATAAAAATAGAAGGGGCGAAGAGAAGAGAATAGAAGTCAAATCCTCATATTTCTATTCTTCTTTGTAGTCTTTTTTTTGGCTGAACAATAATCCTCTCCTCTCCTCGAGCCTCCGCTGCCCCTCTCCTCGACCCCCTCCCTCCCGATCCCCTCCTCCTGATCTGATCTAGGGCTTTGAGCCGCCACAACCCCTCTCCTCAACTCCGCCAGAGCTCCGCGGGGAAAATCCCAGTCGGGGGATGATGGCGGCGGTAGGACCTTCCTCCGCCGCGGCTCCGGGATGCGGCTGCAGTGGAGATCCGCGTGGGTGCCCAGGACTGCGTCGTCCGGCGTCGGCGGCGCAGCGGTGAGGGCCCCTCTGCCCCGCCGCCGATGGCTGACCCAGGCGGGGTGGTGGTGCGGCTCCGGTCGTGCGGTTTTCCGGTGGCAGACGTCACCCATGGGCATGCTGGATGATGGAGGAGGTCGATCTGGTGGTCCAGCCGGGGATGGGCGCGAATTTGCCAGTGAAAGCCTGGTTCAGCCTCGGCCAGAACCGTCAACAGCGGCACCCGCGTGCGTCGTTGCCTTGTTGGCGGCGTTGTGGGGAGATTCGCATTCTCTGTGTGCCCCGGGGGAAACCCCACATTCAGGCTTTCCCAGTCGGATGATGGCGAGGTTCCTGTGTCATCATCTCCATGGGGGCATCATCTTTGGGGTTGTACATCGGCTGAAGGGACAAGTGTGTTGGCTTGGTGGCTGGGCGCAGGTCTCCGTATGCTTCCCGTGTGGTGACCAAAGTGGAGCGGCGTGCCATCTATAGTATCGACGACGGCGAGTCTTGGCGGCAAGGTGCAGCGGGGTCTCGACCCTGGATATCATTTAATGGGCACGCGCAGAAGGCTGGCGCTGTCCGGCGTCGTGGTGGCATGGACGGCAGAAGGGTCTGGCAAGATCAGTGCATTGATTGCTCGTGAAGATGGGAGTGCGGAAGAAGGCGGCACGCTGAGAGTCTGTTAGACCGGTTGTACTCTCGGCTAGCCAGCCGGCGACTTGGTGAGGCCACCGGGTTTCTTGGTGTGCGTGGCGCAAGGTCATGGCACATCATCAATCTTGTAGGTAGGGCGATAGTTTTCGCCAGGAAGGTGGCTTTGAGGTTATCTATGTATTTATTTTATAAGGCCTTATTCTATAATGCAATAAAGATGAATGTGTGCATCGCTCGATGCAAAGGCCGAGGGTAATCCCTCTTTTCGGAAAAAGAAAAAAAATCACTCTTAGTATACTCGGTTGCAATTTTGTAACGACAACTAGTTCATTCTCAAGTTGATGATTTTGAAAAAAGTTTAGACTTCATAAAATGTTTGCGAATTCAAAAAAAACAAGGATTTTAAAAAATGTTTACTTATTTGAAAAAATGGTCACGGATTCAAAACAAAGTTCACAAATTCGAAAAATATTCGTGAATTAAAAAAATGTTCACGAATTAGAAAAATGTTCATGAGTTTGCAAAAAGTTCATGAATTAAAAAATAAAACATAAAAATGAAAAAACGTTTTTAAAAAAAAGAGAAAGAAGAAGAAGAAGGAAAAAAGAAAAAGAAAAAAGAAAAGGTTAGTAGAAAACCGGAAAAACGGGCTTCCCAAAACAGAATAAAACACTGTGAACCTCATCGAAGAAAACCAGCAGAAACCCCCCGTAGCGAACGCTACTGGGCCGCCCAGTTCTCGCGCCCTGTGGGGGATTCGCCAGTAGCGCTTGCCACGGGCGACACATAGAGCATCAGGAAATCGCTACGGGCGACACATAGAGCATCCAACAGGAAATCACGTTCATGGGCTAGCCCAACTACGGGCGTTCGGTATATGAACTTCATGATCTAGATTCAGCTCACATGACACAGTACACCAGACCAGATTTTGATTCCTATGCTTTGCTACTGCTCCATCCAGGACTTCAGCACTAGGTACAGTTACAAACACTCTCGTCTCGCCTACAGGGCGCAAGATTCATGGCACCTTACCTTATGCTACACTCAGGAATCATACCAAAAGGCTGTGTGCATCACTCGGTGCATAGGCCGGGGGTCATCCTCCATTTCGAAAAAAGAATCATACAAGAGAACCCTTGACAACTGCAAATGCGTCTACCTCTCCACATGCAGGAATGTTGCGGCCAGATCTTATGCATTAAGCTACAAAAATCAGGCACTTTACACTGCTCGTTATTGAGATGAGAAGAATCTGAAAATATCCAACAGTCCGACTACATAAATCTATAAGAAGATATCAAAGATGAGCTTAAAGAACAACAAAAAAGAAAGAAATGAAATGCGTCAAATTGACGCCGGAGCCAAGAATGCTGAGAACCAAAACCTTACACTGGTTGCAGACTGGGTTTAGTGGCACAGATGAAGACCAAGGTACCCCAAAGAATAGCATTATGTATGTACCAGACTAGGTTTCCTCCGGATGCTACGAATACACTGCACCAACTGTCTCCTCCTCAAAGCTCTTGATATCGCCTGCCAAACGCTTCATGTTATCGTCGTAGACGTACGGTACCTCCTCGAACATTACCTTGCTGCCATTGCTGGGTTTCGGCACAAACTCCCGGCAAGGCTCCTCCATGACATTGATCGAGTTATGATAATGGTAGTATCTGATCAAGCTTTCAGTTTTGTGGGTCGTCCTTCCGAAGACATTCTGGGACATGTGCACACCAGTGGAGTATGCATTCCTTGCTCGAATGGCATATTTGCGATCCCGCCTGACTCCGGTGATCGAATTACGGAAAACAAGTTTTTCAAACCCCCACTGCCTGAAGACCAATCACATGTAAATGTGTTAGTATGGGAAAGTCTGTCAGACAGATCGCATACGTGCACAAAGTAAGTATGCTGAAGTAAATTAAAACAAACTCAAACACAAAAAACAGCCAATGCCAGTTGTGTTTCATTCATTTACGTTATCGTAAGATAAAATGTTCACATAAGCTGAGTAGGTCATGTAAATATCTAGGTTCTTAACAATTATTACAGCAACAACACTCAGGTTGCACACAGAGTAGCATTGGTACAAAATTATAGGCCCCTCCTAGTGAAGAAACAAACTGATGGCCAAAGCATGATTGGGTTTATTAACGTCTGATGTCAACACAAGCTTTTTTACTAGCATAGAATAGAGTATCAGCAATCTGAAAGAAATCTAGAAGCAAACCTATTATGCAAAGATTTCTTGCAAGGTTCGATCAAGACACAAATGGTGGCAAACACTTTTTCTTGCGTTAACTACTAAAAACAATGCCTTGTTGCCAACTACTGTACTCAGAAATGGACAAGATGCGGCTTAGTTCATGATAAAAGAAATCATCATCACTGACGAACAATATCACTTTCTGCTCTGAACATGCCATGGCCAGATGGAGGACGAACTAATTGATGAATAATTTGCCTTCTCATGGAGAACTATGCACTGTCAACCTGATCACTGTTTCGTTATATGCTCGGAACAGCTACAGTCAATTTCACCCAAGGTTTTCTAAATGTGAAATTAGACAGCCAAGATCACATCCAAAGGAGAGTCCCCATTCAGGAGCCAGGACTAGCCGAAGCTGGTTGCTCCTCATGTCCTTTCATTGCTGGTTTCACCGATGTAATACTCGCCGCTGATTGACTCTCATCGCCATGAGAATGCAACTATTCATCACTATTTGCTTAAAGATTTACACTTGTTTCTTTTCGGAACAAAAAAAACACTTGTTTATGTAGTGACTCTGCCCCGAAACAAAAGATGCACAATTTTAGGTTCACTGTCAGAAAACAAAAGAGTAACTCAGGAAAGTAGCCCCAACCTGGCCAGCAGTATTTGATTTAGGGCTGAGCTAAATTCAGAAAATCCCGCAATGGACCAAGGTCAAACTGCCTTCAACTTAGTAAGGAAAGGAACAAAACAGTCGCACTGCCCAAAATCAACCAAACGCATAGACTAGTGTGACTCACAGCCTAGGTTCTTGAAGCATGTGTGCTGATAAAAAACAAATGGACAGTGACTGGAGCTACATTGCAAGTTCTGCGGACACTCACTGGATTCCAGGAACGCTATGAGGTAAACAAGGATATCTTGCCCCGATTGCAGTATTGTATTGCACGAATCTTTGTTGGATTTCAACGGGAATATCAACAGGCATAAACAATTGCAGCAACAGTTTACATAGATAGAGAAGGCTAAAGCAGGGAAGAAAGCAGACCTCGAGTAGTCCTTGGTCGGATCCTCCACGCAGAGCTTGCTGGACATGGGGTTCTGCTCAATGGTGAACTGCGTGTATCGCTCGAGCTGGCCGAGCACCTCCTCCAGCGACTGCCCCTCGGGGAGGTAGATGTACTCGTCGACGTCGAAGAAGAAGGTCCAGTTCGCCGCGTGGCGGTGCCGGTGGAGGCAGTCGTTCACCACCAAGAACTGGTTGTAGTAGTACCCGTCGTACTCCGCCTGCGCCCTGATGTCCTGGAGAGTGACCCGGCCGGCCCTCACCCACGGATCCAGAACCGCCTTGACCGCCGGGCTGACGCCGCCGGCGTCATGGAGAACAAAATGCGACCTTGGGCCGAAGAAATGCGCGTGGTAGGCCAGCCACTCCCGCATCCGCGGGGCGCTGATGTTGCCGTAGAGCGAGGAGCCGCAGTAGAGGTACTCGTAGGGGAACGGCGGCTGGAAGCGGGACCCGTCGTACGACCCCGGCGCCTCCTCGAGCGCGACGAAGCGCTCGTACCGGCGGGAGGAGGTGGAGTAATAGGCGTGGACGAGGAGCTTTCCCCCGCGGTTGCCGGCGTTGGGGTTGGACGGGAACGTGCAGTTGACGACGACGGTGGTGTAGACGCGACCGTAACCCCAGTCGGGCAGCATCTTGTACGCCTTGGTCCGGACGGGCCTCGGCGGCGGGCCGCCCGCCGGGTCCGGGTTGGGGAGCCACTCGCACTTGAAGTAAGGGGTGCTGAAGACGTGCGCCGGCTTGGACGCCAGCCCTACGATGGCGAATGTGCGCGGCCCGCCTCGGTAAGCCCCCATCTGGACGAACAGCGCCGCCGCGCTGCCGTACGGCCGGAGCTCCCGCTTGTTGGGGTCCCGTGGCCGGGATGGCAAGGTTGGCGCCTTTGTCGCGCTGGCGGCGGCATTCGGTGCGGCTCTGTCGGCTGTGGAGTTGGAGAAGGATACTGCAGTGGTGGTGGTGGTGGAGGCGCCGGCGGTAGATGAGGGAGGGATGAGGGGACAGGAGGAGCGGGTGATGGCGAGGATTGGCTGGTACGGGTGGAACTGCCAGAGCGCCATGATGAGGGCGAAGAGCACGAGGGAGGCGACGAAGGATTTGATGTCGAGGCAGGAGACGCCGAACGCGCCCCCGCCAATGCCGCCGCCAGGGTCTTTCCTCACGGCGGCGGGCTTCATCGGTGGAGCGGTTGTGTGCTCGATGCGCTCAGGCTCGATCTGCTCTGCTTTGCGAGTGAAATGTGCGGAGCGGTCAGTGGAGCAGGAGTGTTGCCACAGCTTTTTCCTCGTTTCTTGGGGAGTAGCTTGATCTATGGAAATGCTGAAGCAGCCAAGCTGGGAAGGGAGCAGGCAGATCGATGGGCAGATGGGGGAGTGGAGGAGAAATCGGCGGAAGAATCGGGGAAGAAGAGTGAGAGGGTGGTGAGGCTGAGCGAGGCTGTGTGGCTATGTGGGTATGGGATTGATTCCTCTCTCCCTTCCCTTTGGACTTTGGGGCTTTGTGGGTATGGGACTGGCACTGTAGCCGGTGGGTGGCCTTGTGGGGTTCCACGGGCAAAACCAAACAGTGAGGAGCTTCTTTCTATGAACATACAAGCACTTTGGATTTTTTGTCGAAAGAGACCACCTGCGTAATCGAATTGCCAGAAAAGACCCCCTCTGAGATGAATTGACAAAAAGGACCCTCTCGGCCGTGGCGGCAGGCGCGCCAGGCGACACGTGGCACCTGTCGCCACGGTGCGAGGCGGCAGCCCCTGCCGCCAGCCGGCCAGGTGGCAGGCTGCCTGAAACGGGAATCGGCGCTGGCGGGGTGGGGCCCGGCCGCGTCAGGGGCTAGCGGCAGGACTGTGCCGCTGGGCCCGGCCGCCTCAGGGGCTGGCGACAGCCCTGTTCCTGCGCGCTGCGGTGTCCCTCGTCATTTCCTGGCCCTGATTCCTAGGCGCACGCTGATTCATATGCATCTGTCTATTTTCTGCTCACGGGCCGGTCTGTGTTTCGTCTGTCTGTGTTTCGTGAAAGCACTGCGTGATTCCCGCCTAAACTTTCGTCCATCTGTTGCTGCAGCCGACGCGACAGCACCGAGGCGTGTGATTCCCTCGACGATGCCACTCACATTGCAAGCCCGACAGCTTTGCTGTTGCTGCGGCTGAGGAGACACCACTACGCTGGAATCCGACGCTGCGGTAGGTGAGTTTTAACCCGTTGTGCCGACATTACAGTGCTCGTCCTCTTCTTTTTATACACAATGCACGCAGACGCTCTCTCTCTCGAATCTCTCTGGTTGCCTCAGTGCCTCTCTGCTCTCTTTAAGTGGAATTCCTCTAAGTGACCAAGAACAGTAGCGATTTAGGGTGATTTAGAGTTGGATTCAGATGATGTTTTAGTTGAAGAAGATAGATGAAGGTAAGATATATCCATTTTTCTTGGTTTGGTTCGCATGCATGATGTTTTTGTTCTGTTTGATTAGTTCCTAAGTGTGTATTCTCTGTTGTTTTAGGCATTATTTCATCACTTTGTGGAGTCATTTGGAGCTTCTGCAGCAGGATTTGCCGTGCGAAGTGAAGTACGAAGTTGAAGATCAAGGTATGAGCCTTGCAATACATGGATTTTCTTGTGCATGCACGGTGAAAATTAGTTACTTTTGAAGCTCGTCATTAGCTATGCGATGTTTACCGCTTAGAAGTTAGAAAAGTTTTCAGACAAGATATGTTGCATTTATAGTATTTTTTTGAGAATAGTAGGTTGAAGATGTTGTAGACCAATGCTAGCTGTGTCCGTAAGTAGTTATATTTTTGACATGCACGATGTTGTTAATTTTGTCATTAAGACGTAATTAGTAGTACCATTGAACCTTTTAGTTGGGTTAGAGCCGGAATTTGGAGAGCAAATATTTGACAGTATTGTAGATCAGCGTTAGGCCTTTAAAATGCATAGATTTAGTTTGACATGCAAGAATTTATAAATGTGGTAAGTACGAAAAAGTTTGTGCTCTTATTGGTCATTGGATGATTAAATGCGTTGTTATTTCATGTGGTATGTTTATTAATAAGTTGTATAGTTAGGACACCGTTGGTATATTTTGTTAATTATCTAAGTTTTGTATATTAAAATGCTAATATCCTTAATGATGTATGTAATTAGGTAAAAAAAGATCATCTGAGTAGCAAACAAGGAGGAGAAATTGTATTTCGATCTTCGATCTCCCTTTTGAGGTGATGACCATGTTCATGCAAGTGCTATTTTGATGCTGTTGATAGCCAAAAAAAATCCGTGGCTAATATTTATGTTCATGTGATAATAGGTTGACTTCGTTGATATATTACTGGTGATATGTTAATGCTGAGGGATATTTTTTCGAACTATTGTGACGCTTAATTTTATTCGGAACGACATTCATATTGAAGCTGAGGTATAAATGACGCCGTGTAATATTGTGAATATTTTTTATATTGATGTATTGTTGTGAATGATGTTACCGCTGCTGTGAATATTTGGCGTATTATTATTCTTAAACAAACTATTATGTTAAAAGTGTAAGCAAATGATACTAAAAAAATTGATTAGTTTTTAACAAAAATACGGATATTAATGTCTTATGTTTAAAAAAACTGATTACTTTCTAACAAAAATACTGATATTATGTTTAAGGTGGAACCGAATGATATTAATAAAAATTGATTATTTCAAACATAAATACGGATGTAAAAATGTTTTTGCCCTTATTATTATATTTAAAGTTTTAATGACTAATAATACAATATTCGGTTACTAATTATTTGAAATATAAATATGGATGTTGGTTAGGTACTATGGAAAATTTGTTAGTGTTCTAGGGGGACGTCGTCCGCGACGGTCCTTCCGGGGTGGATGTGTCCTTGTGCGGGTCGACTACAGTTGTAGTGAGAGACATGGTGAACGTAGGTTATGCAGCAGTCAGAAGGTGCATCCGAGGGGTGTTTGGCCCAGCGATGCAGTGGAAAAAATGACAATGGAGGCCTTCGTCGTTGACGGAGGAAATGATGGGAGAGTTGCCCGTTGGGGTTTGCGGCCCGTCACAGGTGATAACTCGTGGGGGTCGTACATGAGGTTTGCAAGCGATCCCAATAACTCTATGTTTGGACAGCCGATGGTGTATGTGGAGTTCATTTCTGTCACTGATGTTGCCGGATGCAGTAGCGGTGGTGGTGAGGTGGAGTTGGCCATCACAGCAGCCCCTAGCGCCGGCCCATCGGAACCGACAGGCGGCCAGCAAGTGTATGACACAGGATATTGGTCTGCGACCGTTGACTTGAGCGAACACGTGGAGGGATTACCGGAGGCGCTAGATGATGACGATGACGGTCATTCTCCTGCGTCTTCGGACTCAGGCGAAGAAGAAGTTGTTCCTCCTCAGAGGGCGGTCGCGGCACCACTGCAACCTAGGTTTTTACAGGACATGAGCATCACCAATGAATTTCACTCTGTTTCTGGCCTAGAAGTGGGAAGCCTGGACGTTGGGCAGATTTTTCCAGACAAGAAATCTGCTTACCAAGCAATAGATAGCTATGCAATCGCCCTCCACCGCCAGCATGTAGGAGATATGCCCTAGAGGCAGTAATAACAGTTATTTTGTATCTCCGAGTTTGTAATGAATGTTTATGTTCCATGCTATAACTGCAATGATTCTCGAGTCTGCAATATCCATGAGGCTCGGAGGGAAACTCATGTGCACGTGTGGTATAATAAACGGTAAAATGTATTCCTAGTCTTGCCTCTAAGACTGGCTCAAGTATTGCATGATGATCCTGTTTTCCTGATCATGGGCATGTCTATGCCGGCAATTTTGAGGGCACAATGTTAGGAGAACACTTGTGTTGAATCGACCCGAATTGATGTTATGCTATGAGATACATTCGTCACAAGTTAATGGTTAATAACACAGAGATAGTTAATGTTTGCATAATTCCTTAGACAATGAGAGTATCGAGTTCCTTCGTACTTGCTTCGTGAACTTTGGGGTTTGTTAAACGTCATCCGTAACTGGGTGGCTATTACGGCGGCTTACGGGTTCACGGAAAAGTATGACAAGAAACAAGATAGCTCGAGATTGGGATTTTCTCCTCCGACGATGGAGAGATATTCTCGGGCCCTCTCGGTGTTACGGCATCCATCATCGTCTGGCCAGACACATTGTGATTTGATCACTGGGATGCCGGAACACGGAAACGAGAAAAGTGAACAAAACCGGTAACGAGGTAACTTGCATGGTGGACAAGTTGTTGATCCACGGGGATGCAATAAATCTCACCTCGGGTGTTTGTAATATATCGTGAAGCAACAGGAATAGCACACGGCAACTGGAGGTTCACTCGAATATTCATTCGTGTGGGTATAGGGGTCAATATGGGTGTCCACGGCTCCGATGTTGATCATTGATCGGAAAGTGTTCCGGGTCATGTCTATACTTCACCGAACCTATAGGGTCACACGCTTAAGGGTCATCTATCTATTGAATACTAGACGGGGAGTCTGAGAGAAAATCACCGGAAAAGTTTCGGACACAACGGAAACGTTCCGGAGAGGACACCGGAATAGTTCCGGTAAAACTGAAAAGTTGTTTCAAGGGATACCATTAAGTCAAATTGGTTTCGGCACACGCCTGGAAATTCTTGGAGGATGCCAGAAGTGTTCTGGAAACTTCTGGGAATTTTCCGGGATAAAAACCGGAAATGTTCCGGAGCTGCCGGAACCGATTTGGTTGCTTTTCGCAGATGAAAATCACTAATCCGAAATTGTTTCGGAACGCGTCCAAAATCATTTGTGTGGGTACTGGAATTATTCTAAGACCCACAGAAATATTTTCGGATTTAACGGTCACGGAAAATTGGTTCCGTGAATAGTGAAAATCACTTTATGGATATTTTTATGGAAAGCC
Organism: Elymus sibiricus; assembly: GCA_039707655.1. Lineage (NCBI taxonomy): Eukaryota > Viridiplantae > Streptophyta > Magnoliopsida > Poales > Poaceae > Elymus > Elymus sibiricus. The sequence goes on from CM077676.1 coordinate 182,099,088, forward strand.
ACCTTTTGGGATATTTCCCAAAAGGCTTCTAGAAGGGCTTGGGGGCCAAGGAAGCCCCTCATGGGGGGGCCCCCAAGGGGTGGCCGGCCAAAGGAGGTGGAGCTCCACATGCCATCCCTTTTTGCTTTATTCTTTTATGTAAAGACATAAAGTGGGGGTACTTTTGGTATTTTTGAATGCCAACTTTACCCCTTGGCTTTCCTATAAATAGAGGTGGAGGGGTGCTCTCCAAACCTCATCCTTGCTCTCATACACATGCCATGCTCGTCTGGCTCTCTCTCTCTCCCTCCCACGAAATAGTTTCGTAGAGTCGAAAGGCTGTCTGGGTTCCGGTAGGAACTAGTTCTGGACGGCGAAGCCCTGCCGGATAGCTAACACCGTATGTGTGCAACCCCATAGAGAGGTCGTAGTTTCGATCTTTTGCCTGAGGGGATGTTCGAGTGTCCTCCCGAAGGGCTGTCCGAGTTACCGTTCGAGTTTCGAGGGTCCTCCCGAAGGGCTGTCCGTGACATCGTCCGAGGGACTGTCCGACCGCCTCCCGAAGGGCTGTCCGACGAGGGAGTACATCCTCACGGTTGGGAGGTTGTAAATCCTAGCTTCGGGGATCTGCACCGACGATCTGCACCGACTCTTCTTCCGCTGCGCTACGAGTCGGTACGGATCAGATCAAACCCTGTATGCAGTCTCCATAGTGGTCCTGGGCATGCTCGTTGTACCGAAAATTTTGGTTTTCTGTCGCATTCCCCTACAGTGGCATCATGAGTCGTGCTATGCGTAGATGCAGGTTACGATCTAGAATACATGGAGATGTATGGTTATTGCATAATATAATTTTGGAGTAGATGAGATCTATTGCTGAAAATTATTTATGCGGGTGGCAGATGAAATCTGTTACCTGATGTTCTTGTTGCTTCCCTAGAATTTGCGTATTTCTGATCTCGAGACAGCATGGTGGAATTTGACAAAGTTCTGGCAATCCGCGATCCTGATTGATCAACGAAGTGCTATCAGTTCTTTGGGTTCCGCCATAGTCAAAGGAAAGATGAAATTCGCAGACGAAAGGGCAATGCAGATATGATCTGCACGGGGGTCATGCGTATGACGAAGTTTAGTATGGGGCTCGAGATTTTATTATCTCGTGTTGCATACACCCCGCGATGTTAATCTAGCGACTTGAATAATCATACTTGATGATAAAACGTTGGTAGCTGCGGTTTAAGTCAAAACCTTAGAAGCCACGTAAAATAATTTTTTGCATAAACCGATTAGAGGCGTCTAACTTGGTTTTGCAGGATGTGCATGTGATGTGGTATAGCAATGCTCATATTAATTCGATTATGTATGAGATGATTATATGATGTAAATTTATTAACATGACCTGCGTGTCATGATTCGTCATGATGGCTGGAGCCATATGATTGTCACTTTAATGACCTGCGTGTCAACCTTAAGTAATGCACTTATTTTATTAGCTATAGAGATAGCAATATTATCTGGTGCATCGACAAGGTGGTGGCAATCTTCGCGAAGGTGAACACCGACGCAAATGCCGAAGACGAAGAAATACTTGACTTCTCCGTCAGAAAGGGCTATACCATATCATGCTATTATGAATTGCCTGAGATGTTTATCCCTTATGATGCACCCTTTTGATTGCGCAGTAGTCGCTTTTTATTAGGGTGATCTCTCACTTAAAAATATCAAGTAGTTAGTGTTCTCCCAAGTGTAGCACCGTCACGGCACCTATCTTTTCGGGGTACCACATGGATACATGGGTACGAAAGATTAGTGAAGTGTGAGGCGGGTGAGTTGAGACCTCGCAGCGAGATCACTTGGTTGTCTTGATGTTCCGGAGGATCGTCCTGAGCTCGGAACACGCCCATCGAAAGATGAACAAGATTCACATAGAGATGTGATTGGCAAGTTGGCCTACCAATTGAAATTCTCGTCACTTGAGATGGATACATCCTTGGCGTTGAATTACAATTTGGGTCTTGTATCACTCATAATCAATTTTGAGAGATATTGATTTGAGTGGGAGCGCACTTTAGAATAAAATTGTTTATTCACTAGTGCCAAAATCATTATGAACAAAGTCTAAGTGAAACTTGTGTTTACCGTTGCAGATCAAATGGCTCGCAACACCGTGTTCAACTTAGGCCCGATGTTAGAGAAAGAAAAGTGTTGCTTGTGAATAAAACTGTCAGTTTCAAAAAGAAAGGCAAGCCAAAGAAGGGCAAGGGCGCCGGTAAGACCGGCTCCCAAAGCAACTCTAAGGGCGGAGCCAAGAATGAAACTGAGTGCTTCTACTGCAAGGGCACAGGGCACTGGAAGAGAAACTGCAAGAAATATCTGGAAGATAAGAAGTCCGGGAAAACCGGAAAAGGTATAATTGTTATACAAGTTAATGTCATTGACGTTTTGCTTGCTAGCGAAAATTCTAAGTCTTGGGTATTTGATACCGGATCGGTTGCTCACATTTGCAACTCGATACAGGGACTGCAGAAGGTGCGCAAGTTAGCAAAGAATGAAGTCGTGATGCGCGTCGGGAACGGCGCTGGGATCGCCGCTCAAGCCGTCGGCATTATGCCTCTACGTCTCCCTTCAGGATTTATCTTAGAACTAAATAACTGTTATTTTGTTCCACTATTGTGTAGAAACATTATCTCCGGATCATGTTTAGTACATGATGGGTATTCGTACAAGTCTGAGAACAATGGTTGTTCACTTTATTGTAAGGATATGTTTTATGGATTTGCACCCATTGTTGGGGGCCTTTTCATACTAAATCTTGAATGTGGAAATGATGTCTTTAACGTGAATGCTAAACGCCTTAAGAAGGCTGATACCACCACCACTTTCATGTGGCACTGTCGGCTTGGCCACATCGGAAAGAAACGCATGCAAAGACTCCATAAAGATGGAGTTTTACCGTCCTTTGATTTTGAATCATTTGACACATGTGAAGCTTGCTTGATGGGAAAAATGACCAAGACTCCGTTCACGGGTCATCCTAAACAGGCGAGTGAATTGTTGGAAATAATGCATAGTGATGTATGTGGTCCAATGAGCACAATCACACGGGGTGGGTATTTCTACTTCGTGACTTTTACTGATGATTTGAGTAGGTATGGATATATCTACTTGATGAAGCATAAGTCGGAAACCTTTGAAAAGTTCAAAGAATTTTAGAATGAGGTAGAAAATCATCGTAACAAAAGGATTAAGTTTCTGCGGTCTGATCGCGGGGGCGAATATCTTAGTCATGAGTTTGGCCAACATCTGAGTGATCGTGGAATCGTTTCACAGCTTACGCCTCCCGGAACTCCACAGAGAAATGGAGTATCGGAAAGACGTAACCGAACCCTGTTAGACATGGTAAGGTCGATGATGTCTCTTATAGATCTGCCGATATCTTTTTGGGGTCATGCACTAGAAACTGCCGCTTATACATTAAACAGAGCACCGTCTAAATCTGTTAAGACGACACCACATGAGATGTGGCATGGGAAGATTCCTAGTGTGTCGCATCTTAAAATTTGGGGTTGTGAGGCATACGTAAAGCGTTTACAGCCAAGCAAACTCGATCCCAGATCAGACAAATGTTACTTTGTAGGTTATCCCAATAACACCATTGGGTATTCCTTCTACAACCAGTCCAAGGGCAAAGTGTTTTTCGCAAAAGTTGGACACTTTCTCGAGAAAGAATTTCTCGCTAAAGAAGTGAGTGGGAGGACAGTACAACTTGATGAGATTAGTGAATCTTCGGCAACCGTTGATATGGCTAAGGAACCGGAAGAAATTCCGCTAATTATCCCTACAACCGAGCCGAAAGTTGTCGCATGTGATGCGGAAACTTCAGACAATGTTGTAACTGAACCGCGCAGATCAGGTAGGGCTATCCAGCCACCTGAGTGGTTTCATAACGAAATCTTCATTCTTGAAGACGATGAACCTACGCACTACAAGGAAGCGATGGCGGGGCCCAGCTCAAGGGAATGGCACAAGGCCATGAAATCCGAGATGGAATCCATGTACGAAAACCAAGTTTGGAACTTGGAAGAACTTCCAGAAGGCGTAAAGCCCATTGGTTGTAAATGGATTTTCAAAAGAAAGACGGACGCGGATGGTAACATTACTATCCACAAAGCTAGACTTGTCGCGAAAGGGTTCACGCAAGTTCCAGGAGTGGACTACGACGAGACTTTCTCGCCCGTAGCTATGCGTAGGTCTGTTCAGATATTACTAGCAATTGCTGCTTATTTCGATTATGAAATATGGCAGATGGACATCAAAACGGCTTTCCTAAATGGAAACCTCAAAGAAGATGTATACATGATACAGCCAGAAGGTTTTGTCGTTCATAAGGATGCTGGAAAGGTATGCAAACTTCAGAAAGCCATTTATGGTCTGAAGCAAGCGTCAAGGAGCTAGAACATTCGTTTTGATGAAGTGGTCAAACAGTTTGGCTTCATCAGGAATGACGAAGAATCTTGTGTTTACAAGAAGTTTAGTGGGAGCGCAAAAGCATTTCTAATCTTGTATGTAGATGACATATTGTTGATTGGAAATGACGTGAATTTTCTTAGTGAAATAAAAGACTCATTGAAGAAGAGTTTTTCAATGAAAGACTTAGGCAAAGCGGCATATGTATTGGGCATCAGGATCTATAGAGATAGATCAAAACGCCTGATAGCGCTTAGCCAAAGCACGTACATTGACAAGGTGTTGAAAAGGTTCAACATGGAGAACTCCAAGAAAGGCCTACTCCCCATGTCACCTGGCACAGTGCTTTGCAAGAATCAGTGTCCTCGGACTCTCGATGAGCGAGTACAGATGAATGATGTTCCATATGCCTCGGTAGTTGGTTCTATTATGTATGCCATGCTATGTACAAGACCAGATGTTTCCTATGCGCTAAGTGTTAGCAGCCAGTACCAAAGTGATCCAGGATTGGAACACTGGGCCGCAGTCAAGGGTATTCTTAAGTACCTCAGAAGGACCAAGGATTTACTCCTTGTGCACGGAGGTGATGAAGAGCTCATTGTAAGTGGTTACACTGATGCAGGCTTCATGACTGACCCAGATGACTTCAAATCTCAATCAGGCTATGTTTTCATATTGAACGGCGGCGCAGTTGATTGGAAAAGTTCCAAACAAAAGACTGTGGTGGATTCTATGACGGAGGCGGAATATGTTGTAGCTTCAAAAGCCTCCAAGGAGGCGGTATGGATCAAGCAATTTCTTGAAGACCTTGGTGTGGTTCCAAGTGCTCTGGACCCGGTGGACATCTATTGTGATAATAGTGGCGCCGTGGCTCAGGCAAGGGAGCCAAGTTCGCACCATAAGACAAGACATATTGAACGCAAATATAAACTCATTCGACATCATGTCGAAGCGGGTTTAGTGAAAGTACGCAAAGTTCACACGGATCTGAACGTGTAAGACCCGATGACAAAGCCTCTACCACGAGCAAAGCATGAGCAGCACCGGATAGCCATTGGTGTTAGGGAAGCCATGTAACTGGATTATGACTCTAGTGCAAGTGGGAGTCTGTAGGAGATATGCCCTAGAGGCAGTAATAACAGTTATTTTGTATCTCCGAGTTTGTAATGAATGTTTATGTTCCATGCTATAACTGCAATGATTCTCGAGTCTGCAATATCCACGAGGCTCGGAGGGAAACTCATGTGCACGTGTGGTATAATAAACGGTAAAATGTATTCCTAGTCTTGCCTCTAAGACTGGCTCAAGTATTGCATGATGATCCTGTTTTCCTGATCATGGGCATGTCTATGCCGGCAATTTTGAGGGCACAATGTTAGGAGAACACTTGTGTTGAATTGACCCGAATTGATGTTATGCTATGAGATACATTCGTCACAAGTTAATGGTTAATAACACAGAGATAGTTAATGTTTGCATAATTCCTTAGACCATGAGAGTATCGAGTTCCTTCGTACTTGCTTCGTGAACTTTGGGGTTTGTTAAACGTCATCCGTAAATGGGTGGCTATTACGGCGGCTTACGGGTTCACGGAAAAGTATGACAAGAAACAAGATAGCTCGAGATTGGGATTTGCTCCTCCGACGATGGAGAGATATTCTCGGGCCCTCTCGGTGTTACGGCATCCATCATCGTCTGGCCAGACACATTGTGATTTGATCACTGGGATGCCGGAACATGGAAACGAGAAAAGAGAACAAAACCGGTAACGAGGTAACTTGCATGGTGGACAAGTTGTTGATCCACGGGGATGCAATAAATCTCACCTCGGGTGTTTGTAATATATCGTGAAGCAACAGGAATAGCACACGGCAACTGGAGGTTCACTCGAATATTCATTCGTGTGGGTATAGGGGTCAATATGGGTGTCCACGGCTCCGATGTTGATCATTGATCGGAAAGTGTTCCGGGTCATGTCTATACTTCACCGAACCTATAGGGTCACACGCTTAAGGGTCATCTATCTGCTGAATACTAGACGGGGAGTCTGAGAGAAAATCACCGGAAAAGTTTCGAACACAACGGAAACGTTCCGGAGAGGACACCTGAATAGTTTTGGTAAAACTGAAAAGTTGTTTCAAGGGATACCATTAAGTCAAGTTGGTTTCGGCACACGCCTGGAAATTCTTGGAGGATGCCAGAAGTGTTCTGGAAACTTCTGGGAATTTTCCGGGATAAAAACCGGAAATGTTCCGGAGCTGCCGGAACCGATTTGGTTGCTTTTCGCAGATGAAAATCACTAATCCGAAATTGTTTCGGAACGCGTCCAAAATCATTTGTGTGGGTACTGGAATTATTCTAAGACCCACAGAAATATTTTCGGATTTAACGGTCGCGGAAAATTGGTTCCGTGAATAGTGAAAATCACTTTATGGATATTTTTATAGAAAGCCACCTTTTGAGATATTTCCCAAAAGGCTTCTAGAAGGGCTTGGGGGCCAAGGAAGCCCCTCATGGGGGGGGCAAGGGGTGGCCGGCCAAAGGAGGTGGAGCTCTTTGGAGCTCCACATGCCATCCCTTTTTGCTTTATTCTTTTATGTAAAGACATAAAGTGGGGGTACTTTTGTTATTTTTGAATGCCAACTTTACCCCCTGGCTTTCCTATAAATAGAGGTGGAGGGGTGCCCTCCAAACCTCATCCTTGCTCTCATACACATGCCATGCTCGTCTGGCTCTCTCTCTCTCTCCCTCCCACGAAATAGTTTCGTAGAGCCGAAAGGCTGTCTGGGTTCCGGTAGGAACTAGTTCTGGACGGCGAAGCCCTGCCGGATAGCTGACACCATATGTGTGCAACCCCGTAGAGAGGTCGTAGTTTCGATCTTTTGCCCAAGGGGCTGTTCGAGTGTCCTCTCGAAGGGCTGTCTGAGTTACCGTTCGAGTTTCGAGGGTCCTCTCGAAGGGCTGTCCGTGACATCGTCCGAGGGACTATCCGACCGCCTCCCGAAGGGCTGTCCGACGAGGGAGTACATCCTCACAGTTGGGAGGTTGTAAATCCTAGCTGCGGGGATCTGCACCGACGATCTGCACCGACTCTTCTTCCGCTGCGCTACGAGTCGGTACGGATCAGATCAAACCCTGTATGCAGTCTCCATAGTGGTCCTGGGCGTGCTCGCTGTACCGATTTTTTTTGTTTTCTGTCGCGTTCCCCTACACAACATAGAGTGAAGCAATCTGATAAAAAAGAGTTGAAGGTCATCTGCATCAATTCCGAGAAGGGTTGCCGCGGAAGAGTTCTCGCTGGACTGAAGCGTGGGGTATGTCAGCCATGGCATATCACAAAAATAGTGGAGCATAGCTGTGAGCAAACTGGGACTCTTTCAGATCACCGCAATGTGACTGCAAGATATGTGTCACAGCTGATGGAAACGATTGTGCGGGAAAGTCTCAACATTAGTATTAGGGCTTTGCAGGAAACTGCGGCAGATCAGATTGGCTTCCCTGTTAGCTACAGCAAGGCTAGGCGTGCAAAGGAACAAATATTCCAGAGGTTGTATGGAACCTATGAGGAGGCCTATTCTTATGCCCCCAGAATGCTTCATTAGATAGCAAGTGCTAACAGGGGGACTCAAGTTTGGCAGAAAGATCGTCCAAACCCAATGAACCCGGGCGAGCGAATCTTGGACCGCTTATTCTGGGCATTCGCCCAGACTATACAAGCCTTCAGGCACTGTCGCCCGGTATTATCAGTTGATGGTACCTTTCTCACTGGAAAGTACAAGGGTACACTATTGGTGGCGATTGCAGCAGATGCAAATAATCAGCTTCTTCCTATTGCATATGCACTGGTCGAGAGCGAGAACAAAGATAGCTGGTTGTGGTGCCTGAGCTGCCTGAAGATGGGTGTCGTGAAAGACCGTGAAGGTGTTTGCATCATCTCTGATCGCAACACAGGATTATTAAGCGCTCTCGACATAATTAAGGAGTCGTCAGAAGAGTGGGGGTGGTCCGATCTAGAGGGAAGGTGGTGCATGAGGCATTTGGCAGCAAATTTTTACTCCAAATTCAAAAACAAGGATTGGTTCAAGCTATTCAAGAGGATGTGCATGCAGAAAACTGAAGCCAAAATGAATGTGATATGGGCAGGTATCAATGGTGAGATCCAGCGCGCGGCCTTGCCGGAGAGAGAAGACCGGAGGGGCCGTAGGATAGCCATAAATTTTAGCCAGTGGATCGGCGAGAATTGCCCTCATTTATACAAGTGGGCACTGGCTCATGACACCGGGGCTCGGTATGGAATAATGACCAACAACATGTCAGAGGTGTACAATGGTGTTCTTAAAGGGGTGCGAGCCCTGCCTATCACAGCTCTAATCGAAGAAACTTGGAATCGGACTCTGTCATACTTTGCAGATAGAGTCACCGTCGCCAAAGCACTAGTTGAATTGAACAAGCCATGGTCAGAGAAGATGCAAAGACATCTGGACGACAAAGCAAAGAAGTCTCAAAGGCATGGTTGCAGGAAAGTGGACGCACTTAGGAATAAGTGGGAGGTCAACGTTTGAGCCAAGTTTGTTAAGGGTCACCACAGAGGATAAAAAAAGCAAGCTGTCATGCTCGGCCCAACGTCGTGTGAGTGCACTTGCAACAAGCCCAAGCTTCTGGGCTACCCTTGCAATCATGTCCTCCGTGCTGCTGCAGATCAAAAAATCAGTGTCGAACCATACATATCGCCGTACTTCAACATGTACAATCTATACAACACCTGGAACGGTGAGTTCTGGGCCTGGGGCATTGATATGAACTACAAAATGCTATGGCCAGATGGGCCCAAATGGGTTCCGAACGCCGAGTTGATGAGAACCAGCAAGGGATGACGCCAGTCTAGGCGTCATCGCAATGACATGGACCATAGCCAGATGGGAGAACCAAGGCGATGCCGCGTTTGCAGGCGCCCTGGGCATTCACGTAGGGAATGCCCGTATCGAGCCAACAATACCGCATGATGTTGTTAAATTTGTACTCGTTTTGTTACCTTTTATTTGTAATCGTTCAGTTAACTTCGAATATTTATATTACTTGTGATGTTAATTTTTATTTGTATTTGTGATGTTAATTTTTATATTACTTGTGATGTTAATTTTTATTTGTATTTGTGATGTTAATTTTTATTTGTATTTGTGATGTTAATTTTTATATTACTTGTGATGTTAATTTTTATTTGTATTTGTGATGTTAATTTTTATATTACTTGTGATGTTAATTTTTATTTGTATTTGTGATGTTAATTTTTATTTGTATTTTGTGATGCTCAATGTTATTTGTTCTGATGACTATGTGTGTGCAGGTTATGGCCGAACTGCCATTCCTTTTGCAGGGCCAGCACGACAGGGGCCACCGTTGCCACCTTTTCTTAAACCCAAATAATGATAATCATCCCCAAATCTTCAGGCTTCGAACCATAAAGAACACATGGGTAGTAGATGATTGTTTCATTACACATCTTCAGGCTTATGGACTACTTGGTTTTGCTAGGCTCGCATCTGGCAAACCCGAGTTCACTTTGGACCCATCTCTTTTGACCTCTCTCGTTGACCGGTGGAGACCTGAAACCCACACCTTTCACTTTCGTTGTGGGGAGATTGCACCTACATTGAAAGATGTGTCTATGATCACTGCCCTACCAATTAGAGGTGAGCCGTTGGTCCCTCCACGAGTCTCAGCATCTTGGCGAGACGATGTTTCAGCCCGTCTTGGTCTAACAATAACAGAATCGCGTCGTTCTGGGTCGTCCCATGGTGTCCCACTCGCATGGCTTCGTGAGCATTTTGAGCATATACCTCGTTATGCTACTCCTGAGACGAGGAAGAAGCATATGTTTGCGTATTTGTTGTGGCTCCTCGATATGATGTTTCCAAATTCACACGGTGACATAGTTCTCCCTGGTCTCATCTACTTTGCCAAGCAGATAGTAGATGAATCTTTACCTGAGCATCCAAAATACATCTTCGGTTCTGCTATGCTTTCCCATACATATAGAGGGTTGTGTGATGCCACACAAAAATCTTCATTGGCAACGAAAGCTCCGTTACTTTGTGTGTCCTACGAGTTTCTGCAGTTGTGGTCCTGGGAATACCTCCCTGTTGGACGACCCCGTATCCTGCATCCCATACACCCATACAACTGTGGTGCAGGCGGCAATGTAACTATGTCTAGCCGGTGGACACACGCACAGAAACAGTGGTCTCCAAGTGTTGCGAGAAGTTGTTACCCTATATACCATGAGCAGTTTGAGCTTCTTGATGAGTCACTAATCACATGGAACCCGTGGACTGAGCAAGACATTCAGATGGTCTTCGATGGACAAGCTATGCCAGTCGATTGCGTGAGAGATAGTGTCTTCTGGCTGACTCGTTGCAACTTACTATACCTGTGGTTTGTTGAGCCCTACAACCCAGAGCGTGTCATGAGACAGTTTGGTATCTATCAGTATATTCCACCACCTTCTCCGAGATGTATCGACGATGAAACTCATAAGTTAGTTCGAACCTCCCTAAATAGTTAACGTCTTTTTAATTTACAAAACTCACACTTTGTTACATAATTTTCAGGCTGAGCAATTCGGGCAAAGGTGGTCACGATTGGAAGGCACACAATGCTCAATGGATAGATGAGTGGGAAAATGAATCACTAGCAAATATAGTGCATGAACATAGGTAAATATTTTATTTAAGCTATTTTATGTACATACACAGGTTCATGAAATTAATTAATTATGCAGACTGTACGATGAAGCTAGAAATCAAGCGTACAAGGAGTGGTACTGCAGGAGCACGCGTACGCATCTAACCGGTCAACCACCTACCCAACCAACACATCTCACACACACGGAGCAGTTGGAGGGACGGATTGACATGCTAACAGCTTACTATCGTGACTACGCGGTAATCAGTATTAAAATTTTCAGGTCCATCATTTTATAATCAGTTCAACCAAATAACAACCAAATTTTGTTCAGATTGATATTTGCAACCAGGTAGGGGCGATGGCGGGGGAAGGCATGCAGGCCCGGGGCATTCCAGCGGCCTCCAAGTCAGTCTTAAAGCGTATTCAAGACTACGTCGCCACAAAGTTTCGATGCGGTACAGGCGACGATGTTGTCACTGGAGCGTACAACATGCCGGAAGCGAGGTCAGCCAGACCGAGTGCGGCGCCGTCGTCCAGACCGAGCAAGGCGCGTACGAGCCATACGGGGAGGTGGGGGAGGGTCCGAGCAGTACAACGACATTGCCACGGCATGACTCAGCTCTGCCACTACATCGCTCTCGTTTGGTGCAGCTTCGTCAGGGGCAGACATCCCAGGAACATGGCACGGGCTTGGATTTGATGCCCGAGCAGACTCTTTTCCCGAACCCAAATGCGTACACAGGACATGGCGCATACACCCAAGGCAAGGGATCTCAGCCGTATCTCTCCACGCGAGGGATCTCCATGCCCGAGGAGACTCGTGTCCCAGAGACGTACCAGTACGGTGCATGCACCCAAGGCGAGGGATCTCAGCAGGTACTCATGTTTACATTTTTAATGCATTTACAATGATATCATATATTTTCCTCTAACGATTTATTTTCATAACAATTTTCTTACCAGTACGGCGAACAATCACTGTACACTGGAGGCGCCGCTGAAGTATGTTCACACATAATAAGTAATTACTCGCATACAACATCTTCATGCCTCATATTTAAATACGGTTTTTTCTGTGCAGCAAAGTAATGATCCTACATGGCACGATGATGACACCCAGCGTGGACTCAACACAAACATCCTCATAGCATCCCATGATCCTGGCAACACGGTTACAGGAATAATTACAGACTTCTTCCAGGAGAACGTTATTGGCACAATTTATATCCCTCCAGAGTCAGAACCATACACCTACAATTTCGCATCAGGATCTCAATATGGATTGTAGACTCCACCACCTATACAGGAGTCGCAGACACAGGGAGACGACGGGGAGTACGGCCGTGGTCTTCGTCCACACCGAGCACCTAATCGCTTGTCACTTTCTAGTCGTCGAGAAAGGCCAGCTGGCCGTCGTCGAGTAGGGTGATTCGTCTATCTATGTGTGCGGCCTATTCTATCTATCTATGACAGTTTCAGACTTTCAGATGTATGTAAGAGACATCTATGTATGAGGAAATAAAAATGTTGATGCATCGTCATACAGAAACTACATGAAGTCATCCTCATTTTATTCCGAAGCTACATATTTTTCATTACGACACAGTACCACTGAAAGTAAGATACATTGAACTATTGAAATAAAGCTACATTGAACTACTTGAAATAAAACTACATTTAAACTATTGAGCCGAAATTAAGATACAAACGGTTGCGAAATTTAAGATACTACCACAGGAATCTACTGAGTCCAGCATGGATATTTTTCTTTTCCATCGCCAGCTTCTTCTGCTGCCTTGGCCTCACGAGCCCTTTCTTTCTTTCTCTGTCTCTCCGCCTCACGAGCCTCCTTTCGTTGCCGTTGCTGCTCCTCCATGCGACGAGCCTCTTCCCTATTTTTCTTCAGTAAATCCTGAAAGTAACCCTTTTGCTCGGCATAATATTCTTTTAACTCTCTCTCTCTTGCTCGGCTTTCTCCGCTGTTGCCGCCTTTTCACGTCGCTCTTCCGCGTAGAAACTATCCCATGCACGGCGACTTCTTTCACGAATCTCAGTCACTGCCCAAGCCGGCATCTCCGTGTCAATCCAACGATAGTACATGCACAGAGGCGGAGGAGACTACAACAAGAACAAGAATGTTAATAAAGAATCAACCAAAAAACCAACAATATATCTATTCGTGATGGTTAAAGCATACCGGAGACTTGTCGTACTTTGAACTAGCTACGGGTGGATCTTCCTCATAATTGGCACACATGAAAAATTTCATGCCCAACCAATCTGAAAAATATGTCACCTCCTTCACCTTGCAAAGATCGCCACACCAACAACGCAGGAGTTCCACCCCCTGAGGCAAACTAGCACTCTTCATTTTCCTCGGCCTGATGCTTTGATCCGAGCAAGGCAAACTCATAGCGACTAAAAAAACCGTGACACACTAAGCGCAGTGGGGATTTCGACGGTGGCTGCACGATGGATGACGAGAGGCTCAATGCCTCGTTTTATAGGCTCAGATGACAAATGTGATGACGGGAAAATAGGGACGAATAGATGAAAGTTTAGGCGGGAAAATACACTGCAATCAGTGTCAGCACAATGTGACAAAAGGACATAGGAATCAGCGCCGTCAATCAGCCGCAGCAGCAGCGGAATCTGTCGGCTCGCGCGTGCACTGGAATCAGCCGCACAGCGCATGAACAGAAAATAGACAGATGCATAGGAATCAGCGTGCGCCTAGGAATCAGGGCCAGGAAACGACGAGGGACACCGCAGTGCGCAGGAACAGGGCTGCCGCCAGCCAGTGAGGCGGCCGGGCCCAGCGGCACAGTCCTGCCGCCAGCCCCTGAGGCGGCCGGGCCCCACCCCGCCAGCCCGATCCGTCGCCAGCGCCGATTCCCGTTTCAGGCAGCCTGGCGCCTGGCCGGCTGGCGGCAGGGGCTGCTGCCTCGCACCGTGGCGGCAGGTGCCACGTGTCGCCTGGCGCGCCTGCCGCCACGGCCGAGGGGGTCCTTTTTGTCAATTCGTCTCAGAGGGGGTCTTTTCTGGCAATTCGATTACGCAGGTGGTCTCTTTTGACAAAAATTCCACTTTTTGAGCACACACCCCGTCTATGCATAGTTAGAATGCATACAACCATATATAAACACGTCTCATATAAGACCAGACCTATGCGTATGCAAAAAAAAAAGAGAGATCAGATATGCGATCGGCAAACTGTAGCAATGACCATATCCACGTTAATTATCTCATGACGCCACACAGACAACAAAGTTCTTCAACAACAACGCCTTCAAGAAGGGAGCGACGCTGATGCGTCACCGTCACCGGATCCAACCATCAAGGCAAGAATCTACGGAGTAGGTTTTCACCCTGAAAAATCATTCCGAGCATATCCGAGCAATGCCTTTAATAAGGTAATGACGCAAAAAAGTGTCGCCATTGCCAGGTATAATCAACTCAGATTCGACCTAAGTTTTCACCTTGAAGCTCGAGACCGGGTGCACGTAGCACCACCTCGAAGTCACACATGTGTCGTCACCACCACTTTTCCACGATCACAGCAGGTACATGCGATGTGCGACCGCCGCCTCTCCACGACCATCCCTCCATGTCAAGCCTTCGTCCATAGTTTGCATCTCATCATCGATGTCAACCACCGGACCTGAAGAGATGAACCCTCTTCGAAGACCTTTAGGTGACCACCGTTGTCATGGAGCCGTAGGAGGTCGTTGTAGTACAGTCTACAGCCACCACCATTCGACTGACCGGGTCTGGATCACCACCACCCTTGTCGTGCATCTGCGGGAGATCGTTGTAGCCACATTGCGGAGGTGGACGATGCACCACCACCCGCGCCTTGTTGTCTTGGAAATTTCAAAACATGCTCAAATCAACGCAGATCAAGTGTGCCTTGGATTTGTGTAGAATTGCATGAAATACGGAAACGGGAAAGCCCGTGTCCATTTGAATTCCATAGGATTTAGGTTTACTTGATGCGTCACAAGATTTTTTTTTAAATGTCTGAGTAGATGCTAAATTTTCTATGAAATGCAGGGCAAAAAAAATCATAAATTGTTCAATCCTACAAAACAAAAAGTGATATAGCAAAAATTCCTAATAGTTTTAATCCTCTAAAATGCTATGAAAATCTTTTCAATCAAAGAGGTCGTAATTATATGTGATCTAACAGATCATATAACTATTTCCCCCTAGGTGGTAATAGATGGTTAATACATTCAGATTGTGAATATAAACCATTTGCCCTATATAGTTAGGAAATTGAATGTCGAGAATTGTTGTTCCCCTTTGAAACTGCAAGTATACAAGGAAAACCACATGGTGATCAATGTCTGCTTTAGTTTCAGAATGTGCCGGTTTTTTGTTTGTATTTTGCATGTCAAAGCTAGATGGTACAAGAAAAATGGTGGGAAAATACTTGTTTTAAAAAAATGAAGGTATTTGTTTTCGAAAAAAAACAAAAGAAATCCAGAATAATTATGATAATGACCAAACAAAGTAATATATGTTTTCATGTTCTTGCACTTTTACATTATTATTTGTGAGAAAGAAGAAAGGTATGGTATTAATGATATAGTTTAATTTTTCGTCAACTTTTATCTTCATTTTTCATGTGTTTCATGTTCAGCAATTGATTATTATCTTCAAATTATAGTGTTGACCATATTAGGAAGTAATTAGAGGTCCACGATACTCTTGAGATCAGCATCTTGATCATATTTGTCCTTTTCATTACATTTACTTTCGTATGCGAATATTATGATGTTTTTTTTTTTTTGCGAGAAACGAATATTATGATGTTGATGTTGTTAGGAAAACTGTAAATATAATTCTTAGGAAAATATATGATTGCCCAAATACATCAGGTTCTGCAACTTCAGTAACATGGAGTGACCAGGTTAATGATATTTAAGAGATCGATATGCTACAGAGAGAAGACAAAACTAATGTGTTCCTCAATTTTGCTACCAGGGGCCGCAACTTTATTAATGTGCAATGGAATGTTTGCATTGTAGAGAGAAAACCATTTATTATACGTGATAAAAGATCATCTATTGTACAAGAGAAGGCGAAATTGTTCTTTTTTAAGTCGGTACTTATTCTGTGTGTCATTACAAAAAAGTTTAACACAACCTATTTTTACACAATAGATAAAAATAGTATTCATGCATATCAGATGTAATGTTAACGTATTTCAAAAAGTGATCAGATATTTGCCAAAAAAATATAAAGAACAAAACTGGAAAAATCCTATATAAGAAAAAAATTCACTTATTTACATGTGAAAGTAAAATAACTAAAAAGGAAAGGGAAAAGGAAAAACATCACTTATTTACAATTTTTTGAGCAAAATCACTTATTTACATGTGAAAGTAAAATAACTAATTTCAGCATCGCTCACCGTAGGAGGGAGCCTCATTTCGCTACTATTGGCCTGGCCAACTAGTAGCCTTAGATTTGTTCGTTTGTTCTTTCTTCTGCTTCTTCGTTCGTTCATTTTTCTTGTTTTTCTTTTGTTTTATCTACTTTTCTAGACTAAAAAAATTACTTTTCAATATATTTTGGAAATATACTAAATATATATATTCCAAGAATTAATTAATGAAATAATTAAAACGTTTACCGTGCATTTAAAAAATGATAAGGCAGTATAAAAAATTTATGCACGCAATTTTTAACAAATGTTCATATCATTCATAAACTGTTTCACATGTATTAAGAAAATGTTCCACATGTATTCGGAAAATTTTCAACTTGTATTCAAAAGAGTTTAATATGTATTAAAAAATGTTCAAACATGTATTCTGAAAACAATGCACATCATGTACTGAAAAATGTTCAAAGTGTATAAAAAAATTCAACATCTTTCGCAAAAAAAAAAAATCAACATGTCTTCAAAACAAATGTACAACGTGTATTCGGAAAAATGTTCAACGTGTATGTGAAAAAAATGGTCATCGTGTATTTTAAAAAATGTTCAAGGTGTATATATAAAATGTTTCACATGTATTAAAAAAAATTCAACCTAGATTCAAAAAATGTTCATGTCATCTTAAAAAAATGTTCACGTGTTTCAAAATATATCCTTGACATTTTTGAAAAATGTTTATACAATGTAAAAAAATGTTGACGTGATTTTTCTAAAAATGTTTTGTACCATTAAAAAATGTTCTTGAAATTTTAAAAACCCACAAATTTCAAAAATATGTTCCTGAGATTTTGAAAGTGTTAATAAAATGTAATAAAATATACATATGTTACAAAACAAATTCGTACCGTTAAAAAAAAGTTCAACGTCTATTTTTAAAGGCTTAACATTTCTTCAAAAAATATTTAAGGGATAATTAGTTTTATGCCCCTAGTTGTGTCCCACTCGGCTGTTTTATCCCTAATTTTCAAAAGCCATCGGTTCTGTCCAAGTCACTTCGCTCCTCTTATGCTTTTGCCCTTTGACCGTTTGGCCATCACTTTGAAAACTTCATAACAAATTCATACTAAATTAGAAAAATGCAAATAAGATACCAAAATGTTCAAAAAAACATCACCTATATGTCAATGTCATTTGCATTCATGACAAAAGTGTTGGAAAGTGCCCATCCGAGTTTTAGCTCTTATGATACCACCATGAACAGTAAAATCTAAAAAAGTTCAAAAAATTCAAAAAACATGGTGTCAAAGAATGACAAATGTTTTAAGTGCTTGCCAAGTTTCATTAGGGAATGACATTCATGGAAGTCATGGAAAAGAAAAACAATCTATTTTGGAGTGCTGATTGTTTTTTTGCCATGACTTCCACGAATGTCATTCCCTGATGAAACTTGGCAAGCACTTAAAACATTTGTCATTCTTTGACACCAATTTTTTTGGAATTTTTTGAACTTTTTCAGATTTTATTGTTCATGGTGATATCATAAGAGCTAAAAACTCGGATGGGCACTTTCCAACACTTTTGTCATGAATGCAAATGACATTGACATATAGGTGATGTTTTTCCGAACATTTTGGTATCTTATTTGTATTTTTCTGATTTAGTATGAATTTTTTATGAAGTTTTCAAAGTGACGGTCAAACGGTCAAAGGGCAAAAGCATAAGAGGAGTGAAGTGACTTGGACAAAACCGATGGCTATTGGAAATTAGGGGTAAAACAGCCGAGTGGGACACAACTAGGGGCATAAAACTAATTATCCAATTATTTAAACATGTATTTGGAAAACAAATCTTCATCATGTATTTTAAAAATGTTCAAAATGTATCAAAACATGTTACAGATGTATATGAAATGTGTACAACATGTATTTAAAAAAGTTGTCATGTATTTAAAAAAAGAAAATGAGAAAAAATAATAAAAATCCCATAGAAATAAAAGACGAAAAAAACATACAAAAAGGTTCTGAAGTCAGTTCGAACAGGTCCACAAAACCTTCCTAATACTGCTCCAGGGAATTACAGTGTGGTGTTGGCTTATCTAGCGGAGCGCCAAAGGCATAGGCTCCGAGTAATGGATTTCCCCGCCATTCCTATTCGGTGCCTTAGGCGTTGGTTCCATCTTTAACCATAGGTGGCGCTCACATCTTATGTACACTTCCCGGCCCATGCGGGTTTTTTTCCACCAGTTTGGGGAACTTGTTCAAATCGGTTTTTCTCGGGGCGGTATTTCTCCAGTATTGCCAGAATGGGTTTAGTTTGTTTCTTTGTATTTACTTTTTCATTTTTTTTTCTTTTCCGTTTTGTTTTTCCTTTTTCCTTTTTCCATTGTTTCTTTTTTTCATTTTTCATTTCTCCAATTTGTTTTCTTGTCTTTCTTTTTTCCTTTCTCTTTACTAGTTTTTCTTCAAATACGGAAACTTTTTTCAAATCCAAAATCATTTCTTAAATTTGTGAACTTTTAAAAAAATGAAAAGTTTTTCTCAAATTTGTAAACTTTTAAAAAATTTGCAAAGGTTTTTTCATTTTTGTGAACTTTTTTCAAATTCGTAAGCTTTTTCTCAAAGTTATGATTTTTTTTCCAAAACGCTGAACTTCTTAAAAATCACATTTTTAATCTATTGCCAATATTATAAGAATTCACGAACTTTATTGAATTTCTGATTTTTGTTCAAATCCATGTACTTTTTTGCAAATTGTGAACATTTTTTAAATTTGAAAACTTTTTTCATGTTCCTAAAGATTTTCTCAAATTTGTGATCTTTTTAAAATACGTGAATTTTTTCAATTTTATCTTCCTTCCCAGATTCATGATTTTTCTAAAAAGTCGGTGATCAACTGATCAACGGTCAAGCGCATAAATGCTGAGTTGCTAACGGGAGCTATATCTCGTTTGTAGCGACATATATGCTGCCCTCGCCTGAAAGCTTTTTCCCCACGGTAGCCATTGGACCAGCGCAGTTCCGTCTTTTTTTTATTCGATCTGGCTTCGATCCAGACGCTCGCGCTCGCTCAGGTTTCTTTGATTTTCTGCTTTCTTTCTTTGTTTTTCTGTTCTTACCTTGTTTTTTTTTTCTTCAATGGTTTTTCTATGGGTTTTTCTTTTTCTTTGTTTCAACTTGATTTCTTTCTCGTTGTTCATGGTTTTTCTCTTCTATCTTTTTTTCTTCATTATTTTTGTTTCTTTACTCGGTTTTCTTCGGGTTTTTGTTTTCTTTGTTTCCTTCTCTTTCTTGCACCAGTTTTTCTTCTGCTTTCTTTTTTTCGGTTTATTTTGTTTCTTCTGCATGTTTTTTCTTCATTATACCACCTGTTGTTTTTGGTTTTTTATGGGTTTCTTTGTTTTCTTTAGGTTTCTTTATGGTTTTCATTAATTTTTTGTTTGCCATCAACACATGCCTAATGTTTTTCAGTGCAGAGTGTATATTTTCAGTGTACAGATGAAACCTTTTTTGATACACGTTGTATATTTTTCAAATACACGATGTGCATATTTTTTTCTTAAAAAACATGTTACGAACACTTATTAGAATACATGGTCAACATTCTTTTTCAAATACACGTTGAACATTTTTTCTATGGAAATATACATTTTTAGCAGCACAAACATTTTTTAAATAAAGGATTAACATTTTTCTGAAACATATGTTTTTGATATCTACTTTTTCATACACATTTCTTCATTTTTTATCCATCAGGAACATGTTTTTATACACGTTTAACATTTCCAAATACATAATTAACATTTTCTAAAACTTAGGTTTTTTTTATGTCTACATTTTTCATAAACATTGTACATTTGTTGTATACATCAGGAATATTTTTATATACATGTTTAGCATTTTTGAATATATGGTTAGTATTTTTGAAAACTTATATTTTTTATGTATACATTTTCCATACACATTGTACAGTTTTTATACACACGTTTAGGACGTGTTTGGTTGCCTTCTCCAAGAGTGCCTGCATTTCATACCCATCTCAACCCAGCCTGGTTGAGCAAAAACAGGCAACAAACCAACATCTGCATGTTTGTTTGGTTGCCTGCATTGCATCAATGAGCACTTTAGGGCTGGCTGTTTGGTTGCCTGCATATGTGCTTTAGGGGTGAGTAGATGTAAATCACAGCTGTTTGGCTGCATACACGTTTGTGTTCTGCTCACTCCATTCAAATGTGGTGGCCTTACCACCACATTAGCAGCACAACAGCAGGCACAGCTGAGAGCAGATAAAGAGGCAAACAATGACAACAAGCAATGCACATGAAGGTAAAACAGCAGATTAAGAGCCAAACTAATATAACTATGACCATAATTAAAGACAGCAGGGGCATCCCATGCCCCCTGCTTCACACCAGGGTGTTGATCCTGGCCAAAATGATCAAGTTCACAGCACACGTTCAAACCATCACCATCACCACAAACTACTAGCAGTTCTATAATACGACTAGGTACTAAACTGACGATCTAGATAGCTTCGAAAAGTTCGCCAACGTAGCTATGCTTGCTGCAGCGCACCCTGCACATGATCAAGCTGTCGTGGTTGTATATCTGCACCTTCAGGCCCAGGCCGGAGATCCGCACGACGACGAGGTCGCCGGGGACGATCCTGTGGCGCCGGCAGAAGTGTTGCCAGCCCCGGCCAAGCACCATCTGCCCCTCGAACCTCTGGACTTGAACCCAGAACTCACACCTCTTGTTGGCCGACAGCCTGACGACGCGCGGGGGCTTGATCACCAGCCACTGCTTCATCACCTCCTGGAACTTGGGAGGGATGACGAGCATGGCGAGATCCTCCTCGTCCTTGATCTGGACGTAGAAACGTAGAGGCTCTCGGGACCCCTCCTCGTGGCTAGTCCTCGAAGGTCGTCCCCTTGAATGCGGCTGGCTCATGAAGGCGGCCCTGCCAGGCAGGTCCACCCTCTTGAGCCAGCGGTTCGTGGGGATGAAGTCCACGGTGCCCTCGGCGCCAACCACCACCTGGGCTCCTCGACCGGCCATGTCCCACTCCGCCTTCATCACCTTGTCAGGTAAGATGACAAGGGTTAATAACAGGGCACTGGGCTCAGACACTGATCAGTGGCACTTGCCGAAGAGCAAGTGTCACTGATGAGTGGCACTTGCTCATGGGCAACAACCACTGATCAGTGGCACTTGCCGAAGAGCAAGTGTCACTGATGAGTGGCACTTGCTCATGGACAACAGCCACTGATCAGTGAACATCATGGCATGATCTAAAGCTAGCAGTGCAAGTTGTGAGCACTTCCACATTTGGCAGCAATCTACATTGGTACTAGTACCTAAACGAGGAAACACAAGGGTCCTACAACGTGTATGAGCATGCGAATTTGTCCTACCTACCATGAATGACATGCACGTAATGAAATCATGCAACAAACCATGCCTAAGCTAGCACCGATCTAGCTTCAACATCTATCACAAACCCTACCTATGAACAACATGAACATGTAACTACCTATCATGCAAGAACCAATCTACCCTGCCTATGAACTACGATGTAACTACCTATGAACAAGAACAAATCTACCCTACCTATGAACAGCATGAGCATGAACAACATGAACAGTAGCAGCCAAGAAGGAATCAATTGGATTCGAATCGATTTGATTCGAATCGAATCGAATCCAATCGAATCCTTGTGATGCCTATTGCAGAAAACCCTAATCTACATGTACGAGAAGAGGGGAAATTTGTTACTTACCGGAGCGGGTGGAGTTCGAGCGTACGCCGGCCGGGGAGAAAACCCCGGCGGGAAGGTGATGGCGGGCGAAGAGGAGGAGGAGCCGGCAATGGCGACGGCCGTCGGCATCGCTCTGGTGCTCGTGGCCACGCGGGAGGTCGAGGAAGCGGGCGCTGTCGTCCAAGGCCCGGCCGCGCTGCCCGGAGCAAACCCTCGAATGGGGGTTAAAAAAAACCACCCACAGGGGTTCCGAGCAGCGGCGCGGTTGCCGCCCCCTCCGGCGCCGCCATCGAACCTAGGACCACGAGGTCCGGATACGGCGACGGAGCCGGAGCGGCCGGCACCGCATTGGCCGGACGAGGGGGCCTGGTGCAGATGGGCGATGGCGCGCGGAGGGTCGCCCTCAGGTCGACGCCCGAGTTCGCCAGGCCGGCAATCCACCTCTCGTGGATGCGGTTGCCGCTGGCGTCGATGGGGGTCAGGGGACGGCGCGACGGCGGGCGAGCCGCCGGAGGAGAGAAGAGCAACGGGCGGTGAGGACAGTGGGGGAGAGTGGTGTGAATGGAGCGTGGGCGGTGACACGAGAGAGAGGGGAGTTATTGAGACGTCTCGTCCGTCTCCCGCGCTAGCTCCCCGAGGCGTGCAACCAAGAGCCACGCGTGGCCGCAGCAAGCCTGGCTGCCGAGAACCTGCCGATTCGGCAGTAGCTCGCGGGCCTGGCCCGGGACTGCTTTAAGTTCCGTGCGGCCTGAGATGTAGATGCAGCCCAGGCAACCAAACAGCCGGTTTTCTTCCCGTGCGGGCCTGGTTGGGCCTTATGCAGGCAACCAAACACGTCCTTAACATTTTTTAAATACATGATTCTTTCTTGATATATACTATATGTTTTGATGTCTACTTTGTTTTATACATATTGTACATTTTTTGTACACACCAGGATCACTTTTTGATACACTGTTAACATTTTTTAAATATATGATCGGCTATTTTTCTTACACATTTCTTTTGTATATTTTTCGTATATATGACAAAAAAAATTCCTATACACATTTAACATTTTTTCAAATGTTTGAATAACATTTTTTAAATACTTGATTAAAAAAATTCATAAACATTGTATTTTTTTGTATACACGAGAAACATTTGCTATACGCATTTAACATTTTTCTAATGCTTGATTAACATTTTCAAATGTTTTATGTAAAGTGTTTTTATAATATATAATTAGGATATTTGGAAGTATAAAAAGAGTAAAAAAAAAACAGAAACAAAAACGTGGAAAGAAAAGAAGAAAAACGAGGCTCTGGCATATGGACTTCCGCGCTCCTGGGCCGGCCGAGTTCCGGCTCGTCTCCAGGCGAGGCTACCCATTGTGCAGCCCTCCATGTAGTAGCCTGACATTCATTCAGCCGAAAAAGAAAATCTTTTGCTAAAAAAAAGCTGAAAAAAAATCTGAAGGGCTGCACAAAGCCCATAGTCGTATATTGGGCCGAGAAATCAAGGTTTGTACTAGGTATTGCAGCTATATAAATCTGGATTTATTTCAGGATTTCCGGCGATGTGCATTTAGTGGGAGGAGACGTTCCCGTCGACGACGAGGCGCCTATGGTGACTTCGTAAATTTCAACATGATATGCCGGCTCAGTCATTCGGAGGTGCTCATTGTAGGGTAACGCAGCAGAAAACAAAAAATTTCCGACCTACGTACCAGCCCAGGATCACTATGGAGACTGCATACAAGGTTTGATCTGTTTCGTTACCAACTCGTAGCGCAGCGGAAGTAGAGTCGATGACGATCGGCGGTGCAGATCCCCGCAGCTAGGATTTACAACCTCCCAACCGCGAGGATGTATACCCTCATCCGCCCCCGGACAGCCCTCCGGGAGGCGGTCGGACAGTCCCTCGGACGGTGTCACGGACAGCCCTTCGGGAGGACCATCGAAACTCGGACAGTCACTCGAACAGCCCTTCGGGAGGCACTCACGAACTAAGACCGAAACTACGATCTCTCTACAGAGTTGCACACATACGGTGTCATCTATCCGGCAGGGCTTCGCCGTCCAGAACTAGTTCCCACCGGAACCCAGACAGCCATTCGGCTCTACGAAACTATTTCGCTGGGAGGGAGAGAGAATGCCAGATCATGCATGACTTGTGTGAGAGAGTTGGAGTGAGGATGGAGAGCTCCTCTCCACCTCCTTATATAGTGGTGGAAGGGGTGAGGGGGA
Organism: Elymus sibiricus; assembly: GCA_039707655.1. NCBI lineage: Eukaryota > Viridiplantae > Streptophyta > Magnoliopsida > Poales > Poaceae > Elymus > Elymus sibiricus. The sequence goes on from CM077676.1 coordinate 182,123,589, forward strand.
GCTGAAATTCAGCCCACAAAACATGCACCCACCAAACAAGGAAAACATGTTCCCACCAAACATGGAGAAAACATGTTCCCTTGTCCATGGTGTTCCCCCATGGGGCCCCACCTTCCTCCCAACACTCTCCACCATTTGTGGGGGCTGCCCCCCACCATGGGCCCCCCCCCCCCAACACTTTGTCCAGCCACAAGGGGGCTGCCCCCTAAAGGGGGCGCCCCCAAAAACAGCCCAAAATAGCCCCCACGTAACGTGGGATCTTGTCCCCTCACGCCGGGACAAGATGTTTTCCGCGACTATTACTTCTGAAAAATTCCGGAAGGTCCCAGAACATTTCCGGCATCCTCTAAAATTATCTGGACACGCTCCGGAACATTTCCGGTATGGTGGTTTAATTTAAAACCATCTTCGTTTACCCGGTAAATAATTCCAGCAGCTCCGAAACTTATTTTTCGGTTTTTTCTCCGGAAAAATTCCAGAAATTACCAGACCAATCTGGCAACCTCCAAAACATTCCCGGTGCTTGCCGAAACCTTTTTGGATCAATGGTTTTATCCGAAACAACTTTTCGGTTTTACCGAAACTTTTCCGGTGTTCTCTCCGGAACTTTTCCGTTGTCTCCGAAACCTTTTCAGTGACTTTCTCTCGGACTCCTTGTCTAGTATTCAACAGATAGATGACCCTTAAGCGTGTGACCCTATAGGTTCGGTGAAGTATAGACATGACCCGGAACCCCTTCCGATCAATGATCAACATCGGAGCCGTGGACACCCATATTGACCCCTATACCCACACGAATGAATATTCGAGTGAACCTCCAGTTGCCGTGTGCTATTCCTGTTGCTTCGCGATATGTTACAAATACCCGAGGTGAGAAACATCGGCATCCTCGTGGATCAACACTTGTCCACAATGCCAGTTACCTCGTTGCCGGTTTTTGTTCTCTTTTCTCGTTTCTGTGTTCCGGTATCCCTGTGATCAAATCACACTTGTGTCTGGCCAGACGATGATGGATACCGTAACACCGAGAGGGCCCAGAGATATCTCTCCATCGTCGGAGGAGCAAATCCCAATCTTGAGCTATCAAGTTACTTAACATACTTTTCCATGAACCCGTAAGCCGCCGTAATAGCCACCCATTTACGGATGACGTTTAACAAACCCCAAAGTTCATGAAGCAAGCATGAAGAAACTCGACACTCTCATGGTCTAAGGAATTATGCAAACATTAACTTCTCTGTGTTATTAACCATTAACTTATGACGAATGAATCTCATAGCATAACATCAATCGGGTCGATTCAACACAAATGTTCTTCTAACATTGTGCCCACAAAATTGCCGGCATAACCATGCCCATGATCAGGAAAACGGGATCATCATGCAATACTTGAGCCAGTCTTAGAGGCCAGACTAGGAATACATTTTACCGTTTATTATTCCACACGTGCATATGAGTCTTCCTTCGAGCCTCGTGGTTATTGTAGACTCGAGAACCATAGCAGTTATAGCATGAAACATAAACATAATTATGAACAGGGAGATAATCAATAACATTTATTATTGCCTCTAGGGCATATCTCCTACAGTCATAGGGGTAGGGTGTGCGTGTGTGCGTTCATAGGGGTGAGTGTATGCGCGTGTATATGAGCGCTTGCGTCTGTACTGTGTTAAAAAAAATATAAATCTGTATTTTTTCCTTAAAAAAAGCTATATAAATCGGGACCTCCTGTTTGACGCTCGCTGCGTCAAACAATCGAGCAATCGCACAGGCGCGCTCCCTATTGGGCCGGCCCATATAGCAAGCAATGCACTGTAGCGAGCCAGGTCACTGCAGAGAGTAGTTAGCATAAGGGCCTTGTATGTGCCCTGTCCTGTAGCAACCGAGTTTTAGTGGTTAAAATTTTTTCAAGTTTTTTTTATAAAACGAATATTTTTTGAGAACGCAAATAATTTTCGAAATTTCTGAACATTTTTTGAAATTCCGTACATTTTTTGAAATTGGGAACATTTTTTGAGACCTAGAAACATTTTTTTTAAAATTCCAATTTTTTTTTAAAAAAGCAAACATTTTTTTAATTAGTGAACAAAATTTAAAAATAGGAACAGTTTTTGAAAATTCTGAACAAATTTTGGTATATTAGAATTTTTTGAACATTTTTTCAAAAAGAGAAAAATTAAATAAAAAGTGGAAACATGAACATTTTTTGAAACTCTGAATAAAAATTAAAAACATGAACATATTTTGAATTGTGACCAAAATTAGAAATTACGAACATTTTTTGAATATATGAACAAATTTGGAAAACACATACAATTTTTTTCAAATAATTTATGAAAAATACGAACAATTTATATAATTCACGAACATTTTTTAATTTGTGAACAAAAATTAAAAACGGGAACATTTTTATATTCTCGAACACTTTTTTTAAAAGTGCGAACATTTTTTGAATTCGTGAACAATTTTTGAAAAAAGGAGAGCAATTTTTGAATGGGAACTGTTTTTTGAAATTCTAAACAATTTTCAAAAACAAGAAACATTTTTTGATATTCGAACAATATTTGAAATTCCCAAACTTATTTTGAAATAAAAAGGTAAAAGGAAAAAAAGAAAATAAAATAAATATGAAACAGATTAAACGGAAGAGAAAAAGTCAAAAAGAAACAGAAAAAGAAGAAAGAAAAAGGAAAACAGAAAACCAGCTTAAGGAACCTTCTAGAAGGTTCCCAAAACCGATAAAAACTGGCTGGGAAACTCCTAGAAAGTTCCCAAAACAGGAACTGCCTACAGTGGGAGATGGGCCGGCCCAGTTGATCGCTCCCCTATGCGATCGGTCGACTGCTTGACGCAGGGAGCGTCAAATAGGATTTTCCATATAAATCTGTATAAATCGTATGTTGGGCCGAGAAATCAAGGTTTGTACTAGGTATATTGGGCCGAGAAAGCAAGCCTTGATTATGTTCCCAACGTGCAGCATGTTCCTAATTTTTTTGAGAAGGAATAGATTCGCATGTCTGTGCATGTGCTTGCATGGGTTGCGTCTGGCCTATGGCTAGATTGACCGTGTTGACTTCAAATTTGGACGGCAGGATCGTCCCTTGCAATCTGAAGAACAGCCAAACCGATTGTACATTGAGCAATTCATTAATGCCTCCCATCAAAGATTTCTTTTTTTGAAGTTTCCCATCAAAGATTTCGGCATAGCAAAACATTTGCCTGTTCCTTGTGGTCAACAACTGCGCTGGCCAAATTTCCACATGTTTCTTGTCTCCTACGGCCGATGTGTGGACTGTGGAGTATACTATACGGGTATATCATTAGCCGTTTTCTTGTCTCCAACAAAGCAAACCAATTTCCACCTTCTGTTCCTCACTTCTATGTATGCCAAGTGAGGAGAGGTTGATAGGTACCTGGTTACTAATGGAATCGATCAGTTTCTGAGGCTTGAAATCTCAACTTTTACAAACTTGGTCGATGCCGTGGGGTTGTCCTGTCCACGGTTTGTTTTCCTTTCTCACGTGATCCCAGTTGCCACAGCCCACAAGTATGCATGAATACGACGAATCCATTCCTGCTTCTAAGGCCAGTGCCATGGGGCTGCCTGACAAAAATCCTTCAGTAAACTTATGTTTACTGGCGCGAGAGGAGGACGATCGATTTGGTCGACTTGGTGAAATTTAGAATGGGTCCTGTACGTTGGGTCCGACGTGACTGACGTGTCCGGACGAATAGGACCGGTTTGAGAAGACCGGTTGGGTCGATATTTTATGCCCAGTCGGCCGTCTGCCCAGACATACAAAGGGCATTTGAGGAACCCGGCTTTAGATGCTCTAAACATAAGTTGCTCGTGCCTTGGGTTTACGACGCAACATTAGTCAACCTTCACCCAACCCAACAACCTTACCTAGTGGTGTTTAATCCAGCTGCTGTCGTTTTGATCTGACCACATCTTCAGCCAGTGAACTCGAAGTGGAATCTACAGACATGGCAACGCACGCGCGCGCGCACCAAAGAGTGTCCACCGCAGAGCGTCCAAGGAAACCAGTTACGCGGAAACGGAAGGCGCGCGCCTTTCACATTCTACACGATCACCTACCTCCTTTCGGAAAGAAGATTTTAAAACTCTGTACTACTCTATCTACCAATTCTTTTGGTGGCTTTTTTGGTCTTCTAGAATAAGCTGCCCCACCCAGCTTATTCTAAGTTGCCCCCACCCAGCTTATTCTAGAAGCTCAACTAAAAATATTTTTTTTAAAGCCTACTAGTCAAGTATTAATTAGTAGGCTTCTAAAAAAAAAATTGTTGGGCTTCTAGAATAAGCTGGATCCAGCTTATTCTAGAAGACAGCAAAAGAACTGGCCCTACGGCACGAACAAACCAATCGATCATTAGGGCGCACTGGCCTGCCCTGTACATGCTTTTCTCCTTTGTCCACCATGCATTAGTTAAGCTGCTAATTAATCAATCGCGCCATGTCCCCAAATCTGCCGCCACACTCCATTGCTGGCTCGCGCTCGTCAAAGCCCACCCACCTACCTTCCTGCCGTCTTCCTCCCCCTGCCCCCCTCCTCCTATATATCGCCGTTTCCGGTCGCCACTTGACCTCCAACCAACGGAGCTGAGCTAGCTCACAGCTCACAAGTACTACATACATGTATACGTGTTGATCTGAGCGAAGTTAGCATATACAAGTGGCGAGTGGTAGCTAGAGGCAAAAGAGAAGGAAGCTAGAGCAGTGATCATGGCCATGGGTGCCCAGGAGATCAAGTACTTCTCGCAGGCGAAGCTTGGCCGGAGGTGGCGGCGGCCGGCGAGGGGGTTCCGGCTCAGCCCGACCCGCCTCTCCGTCCGCCGGCTACGCTCCAGGCTGTGGACCATGCTCGGCCTGCTGGGCCGCTACTTTCGCGGCGTACGCCTGCCGCAGCTTACCAGGGGCCTCGTCGCCAGTAGCAGCTCTCCCGCGTCGACGAGCGGCGGCGGCGGCAACAAGAAAGGGCAGCAGCCTGCAGGGTCACAGGCGGCCGGTGGCAACGGCGCCAAGCCGCGGAGGCCGCCGTGCATGCGGTCAAACTCCTTCTACGCGCGCGCCGTCGCGGACTGCCTCGACTTCATCAAGGGCAGCAACGCCGCCCCGGTCGAGGACAACCGCGGCGCCAACGGTGCCGTCCGGCACGGCCATGGCCAGCAGCATCAGGCGCTAAAAGCCACGTGAAGATCCACCCGTTGTGTACTGTGAAAGTGTAAATACGACGCGGCGCCGCATCGTTTCTCGCGTGGGATTTGATGGTTTTGTGAACTTGTTAGTTTCCAGCATGGTTCTTGTTCTTGGTGGTCGATCTGGATGCTCTTCTTTAATCCTTCCTTTTGTATGTTCTAGCAAATACGTAGATTGTTTAGGGGTTAGCTGGTGCAAGAAAAAGATGGTGGATTGCTTGATTGGCACAACATGCACGTGCCACTTAATCTATCTTGTGTTGAAAGCTGGCGAATCTTCTACAGTAATTCACTGTGCTTCCTAATTTTAAAGTCCTCTCATTTCATTCAGTTGTTTAATTTTGAATGTGGTTTATAATTTTGACCAGGTAAACTATTTTTTGAGGATCTCTCGTCCAATTGAGGTATTCAATTTTGGATTTGATTTATAATTTTAACTGAGTCAAGGATTTCTCAAATTAATTGGCAGCAACCAGCCTATAAAACACATCAGTCCCTGGCACTCTTTCACCATCTAAAAAAAGGAGCGCCAACATGTGACAATATAGCACCAATAAGTACATGCGGGCACCAACGTAAGAAACTTTTCCACGTAAGTATGAGTTGATTAGCAGATAACATAGAATCACAGTGCCAAAAAAACTCGCCAAAACACTGCATTATAAAAAAAGAAGTGAAAACACATTTCGTCATCTTCTCCAAGCGCCAAACCAAATTTTATCTTTATGAAATCCTAACAACACTAACGACGCAGTGAAGCGCGCCCAACCCTTATAGTCACGATCATGGTTGATGAGAGTTTTTCTGCGCGTGAGAATATTTTTGTTTGTGCCAGACACATGCCAGGGCACTGCATGTAGTGGCAGTTCACGCCCAACGTTACCAGGAAACAGAACAAATAGCACCGGCGTGGCTAGCTAATACCTATCACAGACGAACAGTATAATCTCGCGTCATCAGTTGATAAGTACGCTACATCTCACACTTGTTTTTGCTTGTCGTTCTTAATTAATTAATGAGATATCTCCATACTGTCAGCTACATACTCATGATGGCATGATAGATCGTGTTCACCTACTTCTTGCTCGTACGTGCATCGTTTTCATGATTTTTCTCTGATGTCGAACGATCGTTTGATTGTCACTTTCCACTGGAACACCTCTCGTGCCAAACAAATGTCTCGTTGTAAATTACAAATGTTAGTTCAGACGTTACGTGCTGTGAGCCATTCAATATGAATAGTGGGCAGTTCTTGCATTCTACTGCTAGTATAATTATTTGTCATTTGTGTGGTGAGACACCTTACCTGATGCAGATTGCGAAGATATGCCTTTGTGATTTGAAAACATCTTAATGCCAAAATAAGGTCTAGCTTATCCTCACATTCACTTAGTTTATACTTGTCTAAAGTATTCTCCAACTGAAACATCATGGCCTAGCAGAAAAGGGAGCTGGTGAACTGAAGCACTTGGGCCTAACGAAATGGAAACCGTGAACTCAAGCATCACTACTTCAACTCAAGAGGAAGTGCTAAGCTTCGATGTACTCCATCTGTGTGCAATTCTCTCTGCTGTCGAGGGTATGTTTTTGCCAACTGCCAATTGGAGACCTCGGTTACAGGCCTGTGGTCTGAGATATTCACCATCTTGAACTAACTGGACGCCAACTAAGGGCATCTCCAGACCCTCAAATCGTTCGTAAACGTTCAGACCATTTTTCCGGATGTAGTTTGTCATCTAGCGCGTGTTTGGTTGCTCGCATATAGGCCAACCAGGCAAGCGTGGGATGTATTTAGGCTGTTTGGTTGCCTGGTCTTCATCTGCTTCTCAGGCCGCACGGAACTTAAAGCATCTCTGGGCCTGCATACAAGGGCACGGCTGAATCGGCAGTTTTTGGCGAGCCAGGCTCGCTCGAGCCACGCGTGCTCGTCCGCTGCACGCATTGGGAAGCGCGGGAGATGGACGAGATGTCTCATAACTCCCCTCCCTCTCCCCAGCCACCTCCCACTCGCATTCACACCGCTCTCTCTCCATCTCCCTCATCGCCCCTTCATGCTCTCTTCCAATGGCATGCCCACCGCCCCGCTGCCCCCCACCCCCATCATCGCCGGCAGCAACCCAATCCAAGACCGGTGGGTGGCCGGCCTCTCCAGCAGCGGCATTGACCTCATGGCGGCCATCCGCACGCCGTCCCCTTTCTGCACCAGGCTGCGTCCTCCAGCCAATGCGGTGTTGTTCGCTCCGGCTCCGCCTCCGTATCCGCACCTACTAGTCTTGGGTTCGATTGCGGCTCCGGAGGGAACCCCATCGGCTGCGACGGCGGCAGCCGTGGCCTGAGGGTTTCTTTTACCCCCATTCGGGGGTTTTCTATGGGGAGTGCGACAGGGCCATGGACGACGGCGCCCTCTTCCTCTACCTCGCGCGTTACCAGGAGCATCGGCGCATCGGTGATGGCCCTGGTCATGGTCCGACCATCCTCTTCGGGCGGCCCCCGTGTTCCGCCAGGGTTTGCTCCGCGGCCGGCCTACGCTCCAACAACAACCGCTCCAGTAAGTTCCCTTTTCCCCTTTGCTTGTAGATGTAGTTTAGGATTTGTGCTTAGTAAGTACTAGGATTGGATTGGCCGATTGGATTCGATTGGATTGGATTGGATCCGATTCGAATCCAACGATCGCTGTAGACTAATAATGTAGATGGCAACTGCCTCGGGTGTTGATGCAAAATTGGTGCATGATCATGTGTTGATGTTAGATTGTTAGATTAGTGCTCCTCGGGTGTTGATGCTAGATTGGTAGTGGTACTACGTTGATGCTAGATTGGTAGTGATAGTTTGTTGTTGCTATATTTGTGCTTGTTGTTCGTTGATGCTAGATCGGTGGTGCTACTGCCAATGATTCCCCTCGTCCTGCGGATCTTCGGCCTTGGCCTGAAGGTGCAAATCTACAATCAGAACAACTTCATCATGTGCATGGTCCTGTTGGAAATATGCCCTAAAGGCAATAATATTGTATTATTTATTTCCACGTTTATAATTACGAGTTTATATTCTATGCTATAACCGCTATGATTCTGAAATATGCGATTCAGTGGAAAACTCATAAGTACGTGTGGAATGATAACCGGTAAAACCTGATTCCTAGTCTTTCCTCTAGGACAAGCTCAAGTGTTGTATGTTGATCATGGTTTCTAGATCTTGGCATATTGTTAAGTGTAACGATAGTCCCAAAACAACTTTGAGAGTACGACATTAGAAGAATGATCATATTGAATTGACCCAACTTGTTTGTTATACTTTAAGATACTATCGTCACAAGTCAATCGATATAACACAGAGAGTTAACGTATGCTTTAGTTTCTTAGACCATGAGAGTATCTTAGTCACTTCTTATCGTACGATGGACTTGGGGTTGCTCAAACATCATCTGTAATACGATGATCATAACGACAACTTACAGGTTCATCAGAAAGTTTGACAAGGGGCTAGATAGCTCAAGAGTGGGATTTGCTTCTACGACGATTGAGAGATATTCTTAGAGCATCTCCAACAGACGCGCGCTTGCGCGGCGCGCTAAAAAACTTTTACAGCGCCGAAATAGCGTTTTCGCGCGGGGAGGGGGGGGGTGTTCTGCTTTAGCAGAAGCGCTATATTTCGTGCCGCAGGTAGCGCTCCAGCAGGCGCGCTAAGATTACAGCGCGCGCGCCCAGCACAAACAACATTTCCCACAAGATAGAACCAAAAAGATCAAACACACAAAAAATAAATCAACAATAAATAGTTCAATTATTATTACAACTCAAACAAATAGTTTATCTTCCAATACAACAAATAGTTCAACAATACAACATCAAACATACAACATCAAACTAATTTTGTCGCCCATTCCATGCCCACCACTCCTCGATTAGATCCTTTTGAAGATCATCATGCGTTTCGGCACGTCGAATGGCATGATAGGAGGCAACAAATCGGGCCACCCTCGCAGCCCTCCTCCGCACTCGCACGGGGCGTCCCAACAACTCATACTGAGAATAGTCTAAATCTTGCCCACGCTCATTCACGATGATCATGTTATGCATGATCACACAAGCGTTCATGGTGTACCAAAGGATCTTTTGATCCCAAAATCTAGCCGGTCCTCTAACAATAGCAAATTGGGCTTGCAAAATCCCAAAAGCTCTCTCCACATCTTTCCTAGCCGCCGCCTGAGCATTGTGGAAATCAAGATTTTTCTTACCTTGCGGTGCTGTCAACGGCTTCACAAATGTTTGCCACCTTGGGTAGATGCCATCCGCAAGATAGTAGCCATAGTTGTATGTATGGCCATTTGCTACAAACTGCACCGGTGTAGTTTCACCATTTGCAATCTTATTCATGAGTGGTGACCGATTAAGAACATTGATGTCATTGCAAGATCCAGGCATTCCGAAAAAAGCATGCCAAATCCAAGTCTCCTGATCGGCCATCGCTTCAAGGATTATAGTGGAACCCTTTTTCTGGCCGTGGAATTATCCATGCCATGACTTAGGACAGTTCTTCCAACTCCAATGCATGCAATCTATTCAGCCAAGCATACCTGGGAACCCGCGAGCTTTGTTCATCTCCAAAAGCCTTGCGGTGTCTTCAGCATTGGGAGCTCTCAAATATTCCGGACCAAACACTTGCACAATTCCGACTGCGAAGCGCTTGACACACATGATGGCTTGACTCTCACCCATGGCCAAGTGGTCATCAACGAGATCCGCCGGAATACCGTATGCCAACATACGCAAAGCGGCGGTCACCTTTTGAAAGGTGCGATGCCCGAGTTCTCCGGCGGCATTCCTCCTTTGCTGAAAAAACCGATCATGGCTCGCCAGTTTCTCCGCAATGCGTTTGAACAACTCGATGCTCATCCTAAAACGGCGCCGAAAGTAGGACTCGGGGTATGTGGGATTCTCCACAAAATAGTTCCTCATCAATCTGTTGCGGGCATCGATCCTTTCCCTCCACAATTTCTGACGACCAAAAACCGAACCACCGTTGTTGGGGATATAACCCCACGGTATAACCCGCCCGTTCAGGGCCGGGTTACCCAAGTGGCGACTAATGAACAAGACTCTAGATGGGCTGTGACATTCAAGATCTCAAAAGCCTGCGGGGAGGCTCGTGGAGTGGGCCGACTCAGGGCCCAGTACTTGGAGACGGCGGTTCATGGCCCAGAAGTATAAGTCGCCGCCTAGAGTTTCCTTACTTAGGAAACAAGACAGATAGGAAATACATCAAGTCACGGATCGTGGTACGACCCGGACTCTATTGTAAGCCCAGGGCCTCTACCTATATATAAAGGGGAGCCCCTGAGGCGGAGGGACTAAGTTACAAGCTCTCGAGTACTAGGTTAGCCAAGTTGCACCCTTGTAATCGAGATCATCATCATCAATAACAATCAAGCAGGACATAGGCCTTTACCTACATCGCGAGGGGCCGAACCTGGGTAAACCCTTGTCTCTCGATTCCGATCAACCCCGTTCGAGTTACCACCTAGCTACGATGGCCTCACGACTAAGTCCTTTCACGAGGACATCTGCCGTGACAAAACCACGACAGTTGGCTCCCACCGTGGGGCTCTCGCTCGGTGGTGTTGAGTACTTGAAGGGAACTCCCGCAGGGATCGAGGGATACGCGATCGGCCGCATGACCAAGAGTCGCCGCGGCAAGCTTTACATCGACGATTCAGGCCGGGGCCCCGAGGCCGACTCAATCGAGTACGGGTACCGGGTCCCCTTCGGCAAAATCCACGTCTTCATCGGCAAAGCTAGCGGATCTGAACCCGGGCCGGACATCTGCGCCGACATCGTCGAGCCGGCCCGGCGCGCGCAACCCGCCCATGCTCAAGCCGGCCGGAAGCACGTCTTCGTCGGTTTCAACCCAGGGGGTGGACCTCGCAGATAACTCTGCATCCGGTGGCGATACCCTCGTCTATTCTGATGGCGAGTCCTCGGTAGGCGAGACCGAGTCGATCCTCCCGCTTTACGATGGCGGGATTGGGGGCTACTCCGACGACCAGCCGGCTCAAGACTCCTTCAACACGCCCCCCGGGCTGCTGTCTATATGGCAGGCTCAGCCCCGGCCCTTAATTCCACGGTGGCCGGCGCCGCGACAGGAACCGGGACCTCAGGGGCCGGCTCAGCCGTACCGCCGGCTCAGGCCTTGACAGAATTGGCAACCGACCTGGCGACGCTCCTTGCGACACCGGTGACCGCAGAAAACCAGGCGGAACGCAACACGGAGGTAACCAAGCTCCGCGAGCAGATGGCCAAGGTATAGGCAGATATCAATGCCGAAAACACTCGCATGGCGGAGTTGCAGTCTCAAGTCCAGGCCGAGGTAGAGCGCCTGAAAGCCGAAGCCTGGCGCATGGGGCTCCGTCAGAGTGCGTCAGAGGCGGTTCATCAGAGGCGCCATATGAGCCGTCTACCGCCCAACTACGAGCCCATGCGTCTGTTTAACACGCCGCAGGATGCACCTGTTCAGGGGGCTGGGACAGGCACCTCGGAAGCACCGTTTGTACCCCCGAGCAGAGGCAGGCAGCCGTCGTCGGGTCAACCCCATCAACCGGCTCAGCAGCGCCCGCAGGAGCCGGCCCAGCGACTCCCGCCGATTCAGACGCCTCCGCATCGTTTCCTCACGCCGGCGGGTCACTTCACCAATCCTTTGGACAACTTGGTGGCAGCAGCAACCAACCTGGCCGCGCTCCCAATCATGGGAAACTCACCGGTTGAGATCGAAGCCCGGAATTCCATTGAGATGTTAAAAACTGCGGTTGCCCAGCAGGCGAACTACTCCTACAGTCGGCAGCGACTCCACTCTACCCCGCTTCCAAGCCGAAGCAGGAGCCGCCACGATGAGTCACCGGCCGTCTCTAGCAGCGCTCATCGACATCGTGAGTAGCCTCGTGACCCGCCACGCCTTGGGCCCCTTAACGCCTAGGAGATTGTTGATACGGCTCGGGCTCAACGAGCGGCGGATGCGGCAAACGCGGCGGGTCAAGCGCCGCCTGTCACAACCCAATTGACTTCCAGTAGCAGGACCATTGGGATACCGTGTTTGGTGCCAGCTTTGCGCAACGAGCGCATGCCCAAGGATTTCAAAGGCCCTCGTAAGGTTCCAAACTACACGGCTGACCTTGAGCCGGCCGCTTGGATTGAGAGCTACGAGATAGCCATGGACATGCTGGATGTCAGCGACGCTGTCTGCGCCAAGTACCTGACGATGATGTTGGAGGGGCCGGCTCGCACGTGGTTGAAAAACTTGCCCCCTAACTCTATTAACACCTGGGCGGAGTTGAAGGACCGTTTCATCAAGAACTTCCAGGGAACCTGCAAGCGCCCAATGACGATCGTCGATCTTCAGCACTGCATCCAACGTGAGGGTGAGTCGGCCCATCACTGGACGCGCCGGGTCGCAGACATTATTCACGCCTCTGACAGCATCACGGCGGCTCAGGCGGTGCTGATCCTGGAGAAAAACTGTCACTTCGAGCCCCTCGTGCAGAAGCTTGGCCGGCTTAAGCGGAAGGTTCAAGATATGGGCGAGCTCATGGACGTCCTCACTAGGTATGCCGAGTCAGACACCACGAAGGATCCTAACCCAGACGATGACCAGACTGGCAAGGGAAAGAAAAACAATGGTGGCAAAGGTAATCAGCAGAATAATTCAGGGAGCAATGGAAACCATGGCAATGGTGGAAAGCGTAAGAACCTGGAAGGAGGATCAGACTTGGTTGCTAACACCAACACTGGTCATAAATACCAAAGGGGGAATAATTCGGGAAGATCCTACAGTGGCAACAAGCCCCGTAATTTTGAGGAAGCCCTCAAAGGCCCATGCCCAAAGCACAGCCTCCCTAATAAGCCATCAACCCACTCTTGGGAGAACTGTCACATAATGCAAGCTTTCGGAGAGCAATTCTTTCAGAACCGCCAGGGCGGCGGAGGAGGCAACCTGGGGCAGCCTGGAGCCGGCTCGTCAGGCGGCTTTCACAACTCGGGATTCCACGGCCCGGGCGGCTCAGGAGCAGGTTACCAGGGTTCTGGCAATAACGGAGGCAATCAGCATCCGGGACAAGGAAATCACCAGCAAGGCAATCAACAACAGGGCAATCAGTCTGGTTTTCAGAGCAATCCCAAAGAGTTGAATAGTGGGCAGTATCACATGTTCACGACCCATACTGACAAGCGAGATCGCAAACTCCGGAAACGAGCCGTCAGTGTTGTCGAGCCGGCAGTCCCGAAATATCTACGTTGGTCGGAACAGCCCATTACATGGAGCAGAGAGGACCACCCTCCCCGGGTCGACAGTCCAGGTTGCTTGGCTTTGGTGGTGGCACCTCAAGTCGGCGGCTATTCACTCACAAAAGTGCTCATGGACGGAGGAAGCAGCATAAACATCTTGTACTACGACACTTTCCGACGGATGAATCTGTCTGAAAAACAGCTCCAGTCGTCTTCTACAGTGTTTCACGGGATTGTTCCTGGAAAGTCTGCATATTCTATCGGGCGGATCAAGCTGGATGTCGCATTTGGCACTGATGATAATTACAGGTGTGAGTCTTTGACCTTTGAGGTGGTCAAGATCAAGAGCCCGTATCACGCCCTATTTGGGCGGCCGGCTTACGCTCGCTTTATGGCTCGACCCTGTTATGTCTACCTCAAACTCAAGATGCCTGGACCAAAAGGCACTATCACAGTTAATGGAGATCGAAAGATCTCCCTTGAGTGCGAGGAAGGGGATGCAGCCTACGCCGAGACGGCTTGCGCTGCGGAAGAGTTGAAATATTACACTGAAAATGTTGATCCGGCCGATATGACGCCCTTGAAGAAACCCACCGCAGAGTCTGACCTGCCCCTCAAGTTCAAGTCGACCAAGGACACAAAGCAGGTTGAGTTTGTCCCTGGTGACCCGTCCAAGACGTTCACTATTGGGACTGGTATGGATCCCAAATAGGAAAGCGCGCTCATCGAGTTCATCCGTGAGAATCGAGACATCTTCGCGTGAAAACCTTCTGACATGCCAGGTGTACCGAGAGAACTCGCTGAGCACCACCTTAATGTTCGACAATTCCTCCGTTGTTTTAACGAGGAGAGACACAAGGTTATTGGGGAAGAAGTAGCCCGGCTCCTAGCTGCCGGTTTCATCGTCGAAGTTTTTCACCCTCAGTGGTTGGCTAATCCAGTGCTTGTTCTAAAGAAAAACGGCACTTGGCGCATGTGTGTTGACTACACAGATCTCAACAAGGCTTGTCCCAAAGACCCGTTTGCTCTCCCTCGCATTGATCAGATCATCGATGCCACGGCGGGTTGTGAGAGTTTGTGTTTCCTGGATGCTTACTCCGGTTATCATCAGATAAAGATGGTCGTCGAGGATCAGGAGAAGACGGCTTTCATCACACCTTTTGGGGCCTTTTGCTATGTCTCTATGCCCTTCGGGCTCAAAAGTGCAGGAGCAACTTATCAGCGGTGTGTCCAGAATTGCTTCCACAAGCAGATTGGGCGCAACGTTCATGCTTATGTGGATGATATCGTGGTCAAGTCATTTAAGAAGGAGACCTTGCTGGATGATCTCAAGGAAACTTTCGCTAATTTTCGGACTTATCAGATGAAGCTTAACCCAGATAAGTGTGTTTTTGGTGTTTATGCAGGCAAGTTGCTGGGTTTCCTAGTTTCAGAGCGAGGCATCGAAGCCAACCCAGACAAGATTAAGGCAATAACATCGCTTGCGAAACCGGAGAATATCAATGACGTTCAGCGCATGGCGGGTCGTATTGCGGCTCTAAGCCGGTTCATAAGCCGCCTTGGTGAGAAGGCTATCCCCCTGTACCAGATGCTGAAAAAGACTGACGACTTTGTCTGGAGCGATGCTGCTGATGCTGCCTTCGAAGCCCTTAAGAAGCAGCTGGCTGAGCCGCCTGTCCTCGCTGCTCCCATCACCAAAGAGCCTATGCTCCTGTACATTGCTGCCAATAACAAAGCAGTAAGTGTTGCAGTTGTTGTCGAGAGGAAAGAGGCAGGGAAAGAATATCCAGTGCAGCGACCGGTCTATTATGTCAGCGAAGTTCTATCTGAGTCCAAGCAGAGGTACCCACATTGGCAGAAACTGGTCGTTGGCGTCTTCATGGCTAGTCGCAAACTCAGACATTATTTTCTGGAGCACCCCATTACTGTGGTCAGTTCAGCACCCTTGGGAGACATCATCCAGAACAGGGAAGCTACAGGCCGGGTTGCCAAGTGGGCGATTGAGCTTGGCCCACATCATCTTAAATATATGCCTCGCACGGCCATCAAATCCCAGGCACTCGTGGATTTCATCAATGATTGGACGGAACTCCAAACTCCAGAGGAGAAGCCAGATAATACATATTGGACTATACACTTTGATGGTTCTAGACAACTAGAAGGCTCGGGTGCTGGAGTGGTCATATCTTCCCCTCGAGGTGATAAGTTTTGTTATGTCCTGAGGATTCTGTTTACTTGTACTAACAATGCAGCTGAATACGAGGCTCTCCTCCATGGTCTTCGGATGTCTAAAGAGATGAATATCAGCCGGGTCAGGTGTTTAGGCGACTCAGATTTGGTCGCTCAGCAAGTTTCAGGAAAGTGGGACTCCAAGGACCCGCTTATGGCGGCTTATCGGTAAGAGGTAACCAATGTGGCCGGACACTTCAAAGGATATCAAGTTGATCACATCGATCGGCGGCTCAATGAGGCGGCTGATGCATTGTCACGACTCGGCTCTCAACGTAAGCCGGTCCCTCCTAATGTGTTCCGTGACGTGCTCCATAATCCTTCTATCAAGCTGCCTTCCGAGGAAGACCTCGCTGTCCCTGACCCGGAGGCACTATTGGTGGCGGCTCTTCGCGCTATTCCGGACTGGACAGTTCCCTATCTAGATTATTTGACTCAAGGCGAGCTCCCTGAAGATGAACTCATGGCTCGTCAGATCGTCCGCCGCTCCAAGTCTATGTCCATTGTTAATGGCGAGTTACATAGGAGGAGCATCACATGAGTTTTTCAGCGTTGTGTTTCCCCTGATGAAGGGCGAGAGATCCTCAATGAGATTCATTCTGGCGATTGTGGTCATCATGCCGGCTCAAGGTCCTTAGTGGCAAAAGCTTTTCGGCATGGTTTTTACTGGCTTACGGCTCACGCAGATGCTGAGGATATCGTACAAAAGTGTGATGGTTGCCAGAAGTTTGCTCGCCAGGCTCATGTTCCGGCTCAAGAGCTCCGGATGATCCCAATAACTTGGCCCTTTGCAGTCTGGGGGCTTGATATGGTTGGCCCTTTTAAACAGTCCAAAGACAAAAAGACCCATCTTTTGGTTGCTGTCGACAAATTTACCAAGTGGGTTGAAGCCGAGCCAATCAGCAATTGTGATGCAGCCACAGCAGTCAAGTTCTTGAAAAAGTTGATTTTTCACTTTGGTTATCCACATAGCATCATCACTGATAATGGCACAAATTTGTCCAAGGGAGCTATGAAGCAGTTTTGTCAAAGAGAGAATATCCGGCTTGATGTTGCATCAGTTGCACACCCTCAGTCCAATGGCCAAGCAGAACGCGCTAACCAGGAGATTTTACGAGGCATTAAGCCTAGGCTTATGGTCCCACTCAAGCGCACGCCAGGTTGTTGGGTCGAAGAGCTCCCTTCTGTCCTTTGGAGCATCCGGACCACTCCTAATAGATCAACAGGCTATACGCCTTTCTTTATGGTCTATGGTGCAGAAGCTGTTTTGCCCAGTGATATCCGTCATGATTCCCCAAGAGTTGCCGCCTACGTCGAAGCAGACAATGAACAAGCTCGTCAAGACTCTCTGGATGCCTTGGAAGAGGAACGTGACTTAGCAGCAGCACGATCTGCGATCTATCAGCAAGACCTACGTCGCTATCACAGCCGTCGGGTTCGCAGCCGTACTTTCCAAGAGGGCGACTTAGTGCTCCGTTTGATTCAAGAACAGGCGGGTATGCACAAGCTTTCCCCTCCCTGGGAAGGGCCTTTTGTCGTCAGCAAGAATCTCAACAACGGTTCATATTACCTGATGGACATACGTGAACGCAACAAGTCACGCACATCGGAGGAAGAGTCCAGCAGGCCCTGGAATATCGCTCACCTCCGTCCTTACTATACTTAGAGCCACTGGCTCAAGTTTGCTTGTACATACCTTTGTATATATTATGATCAATAAACATAAGCTGGCATCCCCGAAACTCGGGGCCTCTGTCGTTTCATCTCAAATATTGTGCATGAGTCTTTTCGTTTTTGATCATTGGTCACTTGGGGGCTTCCAACTCACCGAGTTTAGCTATCTCACCCTCTTGACCCGGCAAATGACGCCACATTATCTTGGTTAAACCTGCCTGTCTGCTTGATGCTACTCCGATTAGGTGACCCGGTGTACTCTTGACAAGCCAATCATCTCTATGACCCTAAACTTGTCTTGGTTAAAGCATCGGATGTCACGTGAGAGCCGGCTTACAGAGAGCGAGGATAAACCATGGGCTATCACGCCAGCTTCATTGAAGCAAGACTCGAGCCTCGAAAGCCGGTCTATATTGTCGTGCCTCGAAAGCCGACTTAACATTGATATTTATTCACGACTTATGTTCAATTTTTACAGGGGTTATCTTTGTTTTCTTTTTGGCCATGAGCCGCCGGATCATGGACGAGCCGGTTTAAACAAAAATCATAACAAGTTATTTCAGACTGGTGCTAGCCACAAGCCGGACAGCTATTAAGCGCCCCGGGTTATTTTACGCCTGTGTTATGCAGAGAAGGATTAACTATTGATGGTTCATATAAATATGACTCGCCATACTGTTACTCCACAAAGCATAGATTCCTTCAAAGGAGACTGGGCGGGTTAACATACAATCGCACCAGTGCAGCTGTTTCATACAAAATACTGCCAAATATTTAAGTGCGCGCAGGCATGCTCAACACCCAAATGTTTCCAACTATACTATTACACAGCCACATCTGAGCTCCATGATATCAAACGTTTTTTGGAGACATCTACTCCTGGGCACCAGTTTCTGTGCCCTCCGAGTTGTTAGTTCCCGGGTTAGCTCCTTCCTGGTGTTCGTCGGCGTCTTGGGCTTCCGGGTCATCCTGCTCCGGCTCCGCTCTTCTTCCGATCTGAAGATTGTCCAGATCCCAGTCGATTGTTGTCAAGGCTTGAAAGACGGCATCCTCTTGCATGATAATTGATGGGTCAACATCAGGAGCAAAGATATGCTTACGCCGTGCTGGAGTTAGGTCGATGGGCATGTAAGATGGCGGGGTAACCCGCACGTTCTCTTCGTTGTAAGCCGGCAGGTACCTCTTCAAGTCCAACTCTTCAACAAGTTGACTCGCCAAAACACGAGTTTCCTTCATGCACTGGGTGTAATCTGCTGAAGAGAATTCGCTGCCATCAGTGTTGAACTCTGGAAACCCGCCGGCCATCTCGGAAGGATCCATATCTGGCACATAAGCTTTGGCCCGGCTTAAGGACAACATGGCGCCCGCTCGGGCGGCTGATTTCTTCAACTCTTCAATTTGACCAGGAATGGTTGAAAGTTGCTTCAACACGTCCCTTATGAAACGTGGCGGCTCTTTGTGACCCATGACAGACATAATGATGAACAGGCTCCCTGCATAAAGTTGCTCCAAGAACGTGTAAACCGCCTTGAGCTTGACACGCTGATCTTGCCATAGATTGATGCTTCTACTACCTGCAAAATTTGAACAGATTCGATTACAACATTTCCATACAAACGACACTGATTGCGGGCGAGTCATTACAGACTGATTGGCGGGTCACTTACCAAAGATGGCCTGGGTCATGTCGGTAATATAGCGCTTCAAGCCGCTTAATTCATCAGTAATGGGCTTGAGCCGGTTCACTGCTTCTTCAGCACGTTTCAACAACGCTGCCTTTTCTTCCCCGTGAGAGGTCTTCATAGATTTCAAGTTTTCAGCAGCTGTTGATACAGATTCTTGCAAGGCTGCAACAGATGACTCGGCGTCTGTACGAAGCTTCTTTTCCACTTTGAGTTGCTCTTGTAAACCGGCCGCTTTTGACTCGGCGTCATCGAGCATATCCTGTCACAACCAGATTTCGTCAGTGGAATGCTATATACTGGAGCCCACAAAATTGCACAACCCGGCCCATGGGGGCTATGGGACAGCTCACAATTCTCATCTAAAGTCCCAGGCAGTTTGCTAGCAATCTACATGGCACTTGGGGGCTAATGCAGGTCATTTTTTCTCGTCTGTTGATCACTAGGGGAATAAGATCCGGCTCATCTTATCAAAATGAGTCGGCCCTTGGGGGCTACACGTTGCTTGTAACGGACTATTGTTGAAGATCCGGCTCATCTTATCAAAATGAGTCGGCCCTTGGGGGCTACACGTTGCTTTTAACGGACTATTGTTGAAGATCCGGCTCATCTTATCAAAATGAGTCGGCCCTTGGGGGCTACACGTCACTTTTAACGGACTATTGTTGAAGATCCGGCTCATCTTATCAAAATGAGTCGGCCCTTGGGGGCTACACGTCACTTTTAAAGGACAATTGTTGAAGATCTGGCTCATCTTATAAAAATGAGTCGGCCCTTGGGGGCTACACGTTGCTTTTAACAAACAGATATTAAAGAACCGGTTTGTTATATACATAACAACCCGGCCCTTGGGGGCTACAGTCCCGAAGCGAGTATATCATACTGAAAGTCTTACACATATTCATTCTGACCTATGTCTAAGACTTGGCGGCTACACAAGATATATACAGTATGGAAAGAAGGGACTTTTCTGACCTCATATTTCTTCTTCAGCAGATTAACCAGGCTTACTTCCATTTTCCGGCTTACAGATAGCCGGGTCAAGTACGCCTCATGGAGATCGGCTGCGCTGAGAACTTCAAAGTTTGGGAGCTCAAGCTTCCCTTTTCCTTTCTCAGCCGCGACCGGCTCATTTTTTGATACAAGCTTGGTCAGAATGCTTGACGTCTCTGGAGTCTTGAAGTATACCCCTGTGATGCCAATATCATCATCGGCTTGGGGAGATGATAAGACCGTATCTTCAGTCGCTTTCATCGGACTAGAAGGGCGGGTTGGACTTGGCGGGTTAAGATCCTCCGCCATGTCAGCCGCGCCTACTTGAGTATCCACCTTTTCAGTTGTTGGCGGCTCATTTTGCTTGGGCGGATCAACATTTTCACCAGGCTGATCCTTTGTCGTCTTGTGTTGACCTTCAGGGATCTCCAAATTTGGGTCTTCTGTTTCCAAGTTCTCTGGGGCCGAAGATGACTCGCCAGTATTCCTCTTCTTAGCCTTTGCCCTATGAATTCATAAGCAGACTCAATTAAGTGACATAATGGTTACAATGAAGCACGGTTTATAGAGAAGCACTTATCCTTGCTTAATGACCAAGGGTGGTAGATGAGTCGCCAGATGATGGTGGCGACTTCTGGTAATTTGAATCAGACGGGTTAAGAGGATGCTTAAAAAGGCCGGCTCGTGGAAGAGATGGGGTTGGACTGTGAGGCACCTCATTGTGTCGCTTACGGGTGATTGAAGCATCAGGTAACCCGGTCAGGAGTTCTCTAGAACCACTTCGAGTTTGGCGTCTTGCAGAGCCGGCATGCTGCGATTTCTTTAAAGAAAATTGTGGGTCTAAATAAGCGTGTGGATGAGAAAATGGCACTTTTCTGACAGTTTTTCTGGCTCTTTGGGGAACAAAATTTTCTGAGTCGGAGGAGATGGAAATTACCTCAACATCATCAACCCGGCTATTTTCAGCATCGCCCTAAGAATTAGAGGCGTTAGCCAGTTCAATAAAAAGACGGCCAAAGGGAGTCAAGTTCTACCTCTGATTCGTCATCAGCTGCTGGTGACCCGCCTCTAGCTACCATCTCACTTTCAATAGCCGGTTTATTCTTCTTTTGAGCCGGTGCAGCTTTAGCAGCCCTAGGCTTGGATGCGGGTACTTTCTT
Organism: Elymus sibiricus; assembly: GCA_039707655.1. NCBI lineage: Eukaryota > Viridiplantae > Streptophyta > Magnoliopsida > Poales > Poaceae > Elymus > Elymus sibiricus. The sequence continues at coordinate 182,144,814 of CM077676.1, forward strand.
CTTTTTCCTGTTCCAGAATGGAGAGTCGGCCTGCACGGTTTTAAACAAGATCAACAAGTAAAATTTAAAGAGTTGATAAAGATGGACAAGTGATCACAGGAATGCTTACTGGGGGAGCCTGGTTAAGGGCATAGAACGGTCTCAGCCCCGTCTTGTTACAATTTTCCTGTGACTCTCCAAGCAGTTTCTTCACAATCTTGTTTATTTCATCAGCTGATAGGTCAATGGGACTGAACCTTTGCGCATCATTTGATTTGCTTGAGTAATTGCACATTAAATCCGCCCGGCGACTTAAGGGAAGAATCCTCCAAGTAATCCAACACCGGGTTAGATCAACCCCGGTCAAACCATTGGCTAATAAAGCCCTCAGCTTTGGATATATGTGGGCGACTTGAGCGCGCTCTTCTTGAGGAGCCTAGCCAGGAAGCTCAATGGTGGAGTCAAGACGATCAGGTCTGTAACCCGGCAACGGGTTCTCATCAGTAGGAGCTGTGTTCTTACAATAGAACCAGGTCTTGTTCCATCCTTTTGGATGACTCGGCAGAGTGACTGCAGGGAAAGCAACGTCTCTTCGCCTCTGGATCGAGACCCCGCCAAGTTCTAGACTGGGGCCATCAGCACATTCAGTCTGGCGGTTGATATAGAAAAACTCCCTAAAGAGGGGAATGGTGGCTTCCATTTGCAGATATGCTTCACAGAGGACTTGAAATTGGCATAAGTTGGATATAGAATTTGGACCAAGATCTTGAGGATGAAGGTTGAAGAAGCTTAAGGCGTCCCGGAATTTTTTTGACCCGGGTGGAGAGAAGCCCCTAAGAAGATGGTCTGTAAACACCACGACTTCTCCTTCGCCGGGTTGGGGAACAGTTTCGCCTTGAGGAGCCCGCCAGCCAATCACCTCTTGAGCAGGCAGAAAACCTTGTTCTTCATAATCATTGAGCACGAGTTGTGAAACTTGGGAACTCACCCAGTTGCAGACTGTGCTCTTTGCCATGGTAAGTCGCCTAAAGAATTAACGGCTGCGGATAAAATATGAATGGCGAGTCATTTCACGATCGCTAAAATCGCCGTGGCGGGTTGAAGAGAAGCCAGTATGACAAGGTGGTTGAAATTAAGAAGCGAGTCAACATGGTTATTCAATCACTAAAATTACAAGCCGCCCGAACTGAGATTCAACTATGCTTCCTAATGAGGGCGAGTCATGATTTATACGGCGGCTCATCTTAAAGTTGGGGATTCTGATTTTTTGCTAAGTGTTGCAGGAACAGATTTCAAACAAAGTAGTTACAATTATGGATCTACAAAATACGCGAAAAGGAAAATATTTACTATTCCTAACTCATACAGTGGAAGCATGGTTTGATTCATTCGCAGTGTTTGGTGAAGATCTGAAGTTCCTAGATGCAGAAATGGTACTACAACCAACATAGGAGTTTTTCTCCGACGAGTTCATCAGAATCTAGATCTAAAACAGCAATAATAGGATAATCGGACGAACAACGATGAACTAGGTAAAATGGATGAAGAACTGTTGCGGATCTAGGAAGAAATGGGGCGTACCCGGATGCGGTGGAAGCCTAGGGAGGCTCTTGACGGTGTCGACAGCGGCGTGCGTGGAGCTGTTGAAGCGGATGGCGTCGTCGGAGACACCAGGGTCGCATGGCGGTGGAAAACTCGAGTCGCAGATGGCCTGGGCGCGAGGAAGAAGACGAAGCAATAAAAAAGAAGACTGCGGCCCTCGAGGGTATTTATGGTAAGATAGAAGGGGGAAAGGCAGGCCCGAAAATAGAGGAGGCACAGTGACTTTTGGCGAAGAGGCGCCTTGATTCTCGCGCCTACAGATATACATCCAGATTTGCTGCGACGTCACGCTTAAGCACCGTTGATTCCGGAAGATGACGTTTTGACACGAAGGAGCAAGGAATGCTAAGGTAAAAAGGTATTATGAGCCGGCGAATTCATATGACCCGGAAGTACAACAAGATTGAAGATTGACGTGAATGAATCCATGTCACTCTGGGGCTAATGTTGGGGATATAACCCCACGGTATAACCCGCCCGTTCAGGGCCGGGTTACCCAAGTGGCGACTAATGAACAAGACTCAAGATGGGCTGTGACATTCAAGATCTCAAAAGCCTATGGGGCGGCTCGTGGAGTGGGCCGACTCAGGGCCCAGTACTTGGAGACGGCGGTTCATGGCCCAGAAGTATAAGTCGCCGCCTGGAGTTTCCTTACTTAGGAAACAAGATAGATAGGAAATACATCAAGTCACGGATCGTGGTATGACCCGGACTCTATTGTAAGCCCAGGGCCTCTACCTATATATAAAGGGGAGCCCCTGAGGCGGAGGGACTAAGTTACAAGCTCTCGAGTACTAGGTTAGCCAAGTTGCACCCATGTAATCGAGATCATCATCATCAATAACAATCAAGCAGGACGTAGGCCTTTACCTCCATCGCAAGGGGCCGAACCTGGGTAAACCATTGTCTCTCGATTCCGATCAACCCCGTTCGAGTTACCACCTAGCTGCGATGGCCTCACGACTAAGTCCTTTCACGAGGACATCTGCCGTGACAAAACCACGACAACCGTGCTTCGGCTTTTTATTGATGTGCATAGCTAGGATCATTGCGACATCCTCCTCCTCTTGAAGATCAAATTCTTCATCGGAAGAATCGTAGGACGAACTCATCTACAAACTTGAATTTAAACTAATTTAAAACTACAAACAACATGCTCCAAATTCATCTACAAATATAAAGTTAGAAGCAATATATACCTTGCAGGCGTTTTGTCGAACACCTTGTGGGCGCCGAGCTGCAAACCCCCGCCGGGCGCTTTTCGTCGGAGGAAGGTGCACTCGAGGGGCAGCGGCGAGGAGAGAAGGTGGAGGAAGCAGCGGCGGCGCGCGGGGATAGGTGGAGGAAGCAGCGGTGGCACGCGGGGAAGCAGCAGCGGCGGCGCGCGGGGATAGGCGGCGGCGCGAGCGCCTGGAGGTTTCAGATCTGGCGGTTGGTGAGAGTCGTGTGTGAATCGTCGATGTCCAGCGCGCGGGAGCGGGCGCAGCAAATACACCGCGCGCGATGCCGTTTTCCTCCGCGCGCCGAACAAGTTTACCGCGCGCGCGATTATTGCGCGGCTGCTGGAGCGCCTGTTTCGGCCCAGCGCGCGCAATAAAGTTGTTTTTACAGCGTGCGGCTAAGATAGCGCGCCTGTTGGAGATGCTCTTAGGTCCCTCTCGGTGTGATGACATCCATTATCGTCTGGCCAGACACGTGCCTTGTTCGGGTACATTTTGAACAATGCATTCTTGATGATCAGCTGCGACTTGAGCTCATTGTGACGCCCCCGGCTCGACCGTGCACTAATCATACACGCAAATGCGCACGATCAAGCCCAGGGACTCACGGGAAGATATCACAACACAACTCTAGACACAAAATAAAATAATACAAGCTTTATATTACAAGCCAGGGGCCTCGAGGGCTCGAATACATAAGCTCGAGTTACACAAGCGTCAGTGAAAGCAACAGTATCTGAGTACAGACATAACTAGACAAGGCTGCCTTAAGAAGGCTGAGCAAAACAACGACATCTAGATCGAAAAGGCGCAGGCCTCCAGCCTGGGAGCCTCCTATCTACTCCTGGTCGTCGGTCTCCACGTAGTAGTAAGCTCCACCGAGGATCTCCGGCTCCGGGGCTCCGTCATCTGATCGCAGCAATCAGGTATGGGGAAAAGAGGTAGCAAAGCAACCGTGAGTACTCATCCAAAGTATTCGCAAGACTTACATCAGATTGATGGAAATATACCCTAGAGGCAATAATAAAGTTGTTATTATTTTATATTTCCTTGTTCATGATAAAGGTTTATTATTCATGCCAGAATTGTATTGACCGGAAACTTAAATACATGTGTGAATACATAAACAAATACCGTGTCCCTAGTGAGCCTCTACTAGACTAGCTCGTTGATCAAAGATGGTTAAGGTTTCCTAACCATAGACATGAGTTGTCATTTGATAACGGGATCACATCATTAGGAGAATGATGTGATGGACAAGACCCATCCGTTAGCTTAGCATATGATCGTTCTGTTTATTGCTACTGCTTTCTTTAATGTGAAATACATGTTCCTCAGACCATGAGATCATGCAACTCCCGGATACCGGAGGAATACCTTGTGTGCTATCAAACGTCACAACGTAACTGGGTGATCATAAAGATGCTCTACAGGTATCTCCGAAGGTGTCCGTTGAGTTGGCATGGATCGAGACTAGGATTTGTCACTCCGTGTTTCGGAGAGGTATCTCTGGGCCCTCTCGGTAATGCACATCATAAGAAGCTTGCAAGCAAAGTGACTAAGGAGTTAGTTACGGGATGATGTATTACGAAACGAGTAAAGAGACTTGCCGGTAATGAGATTGAACTAGGTATGGAGATACCGATGATCGAATCTCGGGCAAGTAACATACCGATGGACAAAGGGAATTACGTATGTTGTCATTGCGGTTCGACCGATAAGATCTTCATGGAATATGTAGGAACCAATATGAGCATCCAGGTTCCGCTATTGGTTATTGACCGGAGAGGCGTCTCAGTCATGTCTACATGAACCCGTAGGGTCCGCACGCTTAACGTTCGTTGACGATATACTGTTATATGAGTTATGTGAATTGGTAAACCGAATGTTGTTCGGAGTCCCGGATGAGACCCCGTACGTCACGAGAAGTCTCGGAATGGTCGAGAGGTAAAGATTTATATATGGGAAGTCATATTTTGGGTCCCGGAAAAAGGTGCAGTTTTTTCGGTATTGTACCGGGAAGCTTCCAGAAGGTTCCGGAGGATTCCGGAGGAGTCCGAAAGTCCACAAGTGGGTCCACCACGTCCCAAGGGCTGGCATGGGCTAAGGGGAGGCGCCCTGGCCTTATTGGGCCAGGCGCACCAAGTCCTCAAAAGCCCACGCAGCTAGGGAAGGAAAAAAGGGAGTGTCCTAGTAGGAATAGGATTGGACTTTGGAGTCCAAGTCCACGTGTGTACTATTCACGGTTACTGTTCACGTGGCACTATTCCTTCTACTCCAAGCCCCTACACATATATAAATAGAGGAGAGGGGGCGCCCCAAAAGACACAACATTGTCTTAGCCGTGTGCGGCGCCCCCCTCCACAGTTCCGTCCCTCGGTCATGTTTTCGCAGTGCTTGGGCGAAGCCCTGCAGAGATAGCATCGCCATCACCGTCACCACGCCATCGTGCTACCGGAACTCATCCACTACCTCGCCGTCTTGCTGGATCAAGAAGTCGAGGACATCACCGAGCTGAACGTGTGCTGAACGCGGAGGTGCCGTACGTTCGGTGCTCGGTCGGTTGGACCGTGAAGTTGTTCGACGACATCAACCGCGTTGTTCTAACGCTTCCGCTTACGGTCTACGAGGGTACGTAGACATACTCCCCCTCTCGTAGCTATGCATCACCATGGATAGATCTTGCGTGTGCGTAGAATTTTTTTTGTTTTCCATGCAACGTTCCCCAACAGTGGCATCATGAGCCAGGTCTATGCGTAGATGATATGCATGAGTAGAACACAAAGAGTTGTGGGCGGTGATCGTCATACTGCTTACCACCAACGTCTTATTTTGATTCGGCGGTATTGTAAGATGAAGCGGCCCGGACCAACCTTACATGTCCACGTACATGAGACCGGTTCCACCAACAGACATGCAACTTGTTTTGCATAAAGGTGGCTGGCGGGTGTCTGTTTCTCCTACTTTAGTTGAATCGAATTTGACTGCGGCCGGTCCTTGTTGAAGGTTAAAACAACAAACTTGATAAATCACCGTTGTGGTTTTGTGCCGTAGGTAAGAACGGTTCTTGCTAGAAGCCCGTAGCAGCCACGTAAATCTTGCAACAACAAAGTAGAGGACGTCTAACTTGTTTTTGCAGGGTATGCTGTGATGTGATATGGTCAAGACATGATGTGATATACGTTATTGTATGAGATGATCATGTTTTGTAATTTATCGGCAACCGGCAGGAGCCTTATGGTTGTCTCTTTATTGTATGAAATGCAAGCGCCATGTAATTGCTTTACTTTATCGCTATGCGTTAGCAATAGTTGTAGAAGCAATAGTTGGCGAGACGACCACGACGCAACGATGGAGATCAAGGTGTCGAGCCGGTGACGATGGAGATCATGACAATGCTTTGGAGATGGAGATCAAAAGCACAAGATGATGGCCATATCATGTCACATATTTTGATTGCATGTGATGTTTATCCTTTATGCATCTTATTTTGCTTAGAACGACGGTAGCATTATAAGATGATCCCTTCACTAAATTTCAAGATAAAAGTGTTCTCCCCGAGTATGCACCGTTGCTAAAGTTCGTCGTTTCGAAGCACCTCGTGATGATCGGGTGTGATAGATTCTACGTTCACATACAACGGGTGTAAGCCAGTTTTACACAAGCAGAATACTTGGGTTAAACTTGACGAGCCTAGCATGTACAGACATGGTCTCGGAACACTGGAGACCGAAAGGTCGAACATGAGTCATATAGTAGATATGATCAACATGGAGATGTTCACCATTGATGAGTATCCCATCTCACGTGATGATCGGACTTGGGCTAGTTGATTTGGATCATGTATCACTTAGTTAACTTGAGGGATGTTAATTTAAGTGGGAGTTCATTAGTAATTTGATTAATTGAACTTAATTTATCATGAACTTAGTCTTGATAGTTTCTTTGCATATCTGTGTTGTAGATAAATGGCCCGTGCTACTATTCCGTTGAATTTTAATGCGTTCCTAGAGAAAGCTAAGTTGAAAGATGATGGTAGCAACTACACGGACTGGGTCCGTAACTTGAGGATTATCCTCATTGCTGCACAGAAGAATTATGTCCTTGATGCACCGCTAGGTGATGGACCTGCTGCAGGAGCTGCTGCAGACGTTGTGAGCGCCTGGCAGGCTCGATCTGATGACTACTCGATAGTTCAGTGTGCCATGCTCTACGGCCTAGAACCGGGACTGCAAAAGCGTTTTGAACGCCACGGAGCATATGAGATGTTCCAAGAGCTGAAATTGATATTTCAAGCTAATACCCGGGTTGAGAGATATGAAGTCTCCAACAAGTTCTTTAGCTGTAAGATGGAGGAGAACAGTTCTGTCAGTGAACACATACTCAGAATGTGTGGGTACCACAACCACTTGACTCAGCTGGGAATTGATCTTCCGGTTGAGAGTGTTATTGACAGAGTTCTTCAGTCACTGCCACCAAGCTATAAAGGCTTCGTGATGAACTATAATATGCAAGGGATGAAGAAGACAATACCCGAGCTCTTCGTGATGCTGAAATCAGCGGAGGTAGAAATCAAGAAGGAGCATCAAGTGTTGATGGTTAACAAAACCACTAGTTTCAAGAAAAAGGGCAAGGTAAAGAAGGGGAACTTCAAGAAGAACGGCAAGCAAGTTGCCGCTCCCACGAAGAAACCCAAAGCTGGACCCAGGCCTGAAACAGAGTGCTTCTACTACAAAGGGACTGGTCACTGGAAGCGGAACTGCCCCAAGTATTTGGCGGATAAGAAGGATGGCAAAGTGAGCAAAGGTATATTTGAGATACATGTTATTGATGTGTTCCTCACTAATGCTCGCAGTAGCGCCTGGGTATTTGATACTGGTTCGGTTGCTCATATTTGTAACTCGAAACAGGAGCTACGGAATAAGCGAAGATTGGCTAAGGACGAGGTGACGATGCGCGTCGGGAATGGTTCCAAGGTTGATGTGATCGCCGTCGGCACGCTACCTCTACATCTACCTTCGGGATTAGTTTTAGACCTCAATAATTGTTATTTGGTGCCAGCGTTGAGCATGAACATTATATCTGGATCTTGTTTATTGCGAGACAGTTATTCATTTAAGTCAGAGAATAATGGTTGTTCTATTTATATGAGTAACATCTTTTATGGTCACGCACCTTTTGTGAATGGTCTATTCTTGTTGAATCTCGATCGTAGTGATACACATATTCATAATATTGATGCCAAAAGATGCAAAGTTGATAATGATAGTGCAACATACTTGTGGCACTGCCGTTTAGGTCATATTGGTGTAAAGCGCATGAAGAAACTCCATGCGGATGGACTTTTGGAATCTCTTGATTATGAATCATTTGATACTTGCGAACCATGCCTCATGGGCAAGATGACTAAAACTCCGTTCTCCGGAACAATGGAGCGAGCTACTGATTTGTTGGAAATAATACATACCGATGTATGCGGTCCGATGAATGTTGAAGCACGCGGCGGGTATCGTTATTTTCTAACCTTCACAGATGATTTGAGTAGATATGGGTATATCTACTTGATGAAACACAAGTCTGAAACATTTGAAAAGTTCAAAGAATTTCAGAGTGAAGTAGAGAATCATCGTAACAAGAAAATAAAGTTTCTATGATCTGATTGCGGAGGCGAATATTTGAGTTACGAGTTTGGCCTTCATTTAAGAAAATGTGGAATTGTTTCACAACTCACGCCACCTGGAACACCACAGCGTAATGGTGTGTCCGAACGTCGTAACCGTACTTTATTGGATATGGTGCGTTCTATGATGTCTCTTACCGATTTGCCACTATCATTTTGGGGTTATGCATTAGAGACAGTTGCATTCATGTTAAATAGGGCACCGTCTAAATCCGTTGAGATGACACCATATGAACTATGGTTTGGCAAGAAACCTAAGCTGTCGTTTCTTAAAGTTTGGGGATGCGATGCTTATGTGAAAAAGCTTCAACCTGATAAGCTCGAACCCAAAGCAGAGAAGTGCGTCTTCATAGGATACCCTAAAGAAACAATTGGGTACACCTTCTACCACAGATCCGAAGGCAAGGTCTTTGTTACCAAGAATGGGTCCTTTCTAGAGAAGGAGTTTCTCTCGAAAGAAGTGAGTGGGAGGAAAGTAGAACTTGATGAGGTAATTGTACCTTCTCTCGAATTGGAAAGTAGCTCATCAGAGAAAACCGTTCTCGTGATGCCTACACCAATAAGAGAGGAAGATAATGATAAAGATCATGAAACTTCAGATCAAGTTACTACTAAACTTCGTAGGTCGACCAGAGTACGTTCCACACCAGAGTGGTACGGTAATCCTGTTCTGGAAGTTATGTTGTTAGACAACAGCGAACCTACGAACTATGAAGAAGCTATGATAAGCCCGGATTCCGACAAATGGCTTGAGGCCATGAAATCTGAGATAGGATCCATGTATGAGAACAAAGTGTGGACTTTGGTGGACTTGCCCGATGATCGGCAAGCCATTGAGAATAAATGGATTTTTAAGAGGAAGACATATGCTGATGGTAATATCACTGTCTACAAAGCTCGACTTGTCGCGAAAGGTTTTCGACAAGTTCAAGGGGTTGACTACGATGAGACTTTCTCACCCGTAGCGATGCTTAAGTCTGTCCGAATCATGTTAGCAATTGCCGCATTTTATGATTATGAAATCTGGCAAATGGATGTCAAAACTGCATTCCTTAATGGTTTTCTCAAAGAAGAGTTGTATATGATGCAACCAGAAGGTTTTGTCGATCCTAAGGGTGCTAACAAAGTGTGCAAGCTCCAGCGATCCATCTATGGACTGGTGCAAGCATCTCGGAGTTGGAATATATGCTTTGATGAGGTGATCAAAGCATATGGTTTTGTACAGACTTACGGTTTCCTGTATTTACAAGAAAGTGAGTGGGAGCTCTGTAGCATTTCTAATATTATATGTGGATGACATATTGTTGATTGGAAATGATATAGAATTTCTGGATGGCATAAAGGGATACTTGAATAAGAATTTTTCAATGAAAGACCTCGGTGAAGCTGCTTATATATTGGGCATCAAGATCTATAGGGATAGATCAAGACGCTTGATAGGACTTTCACAAAGCACATACCTTGACAAAGTTTTGAAGAAGTTCAAAATGGATCAGTCAAAGAAAGGGTTCTTGCCTGTCTTGCAAGGTGTGAAGTTGAGTCAGACTCAATGCCCGACCACGGCAGAAGATATAGAGAAAATGAAAGTCATTCCCTATGCCTCAGCCATAGGTTCTATTATGTATGCCATGCTGTGTACCAGGCCTGATGTGTGCCTTGCCATAAGTTTGGCAGGGAGGTACCAGAGTAATCCAGGAGTGGATCACTGGACAGCGGTCAAGAATATCCTGAAGTACCTGAAAAGGACCAAGGACATGTTTCTCGTTTATGGAGGTGACGAAGAGCTCGTCGTAAAGGCTTACGTCGATGCAAGCTTCGACACTGATCCGGATGACTCTAAGTCACAAACCGGATACGTATTTATATTAAATGGTGGAGCTGTCAGTTGGTGTAGTTCCAAGCAGAGCGTCGTGGCGGGATCTACGTGTGAAGCGGAATACATAGCTGCTTCGGAAGCAGCACATGAAGGAGTCTGGATGAAGGAGTTCATATCCGATCTAGGTGTAATACCTAGTGCATCAGGTCCAATGACAATCTTTTGTGACAACACTGGAGCAATTGCCATAGCCAAAGAGCCCAGGTTTCACAAGAAGACCAAACACATCAAGAGATGCTTCAACTCCATTCGTGAATATGTCAAGGATGGAGACATAGAAATTTGCATAGTACACACGGATCTGAATGTGGCAGACCCGTTGACTAAGCCTCTTCCACGAGCAAAACATGATCAGCACCAAGACTCCATGGGTGTTAGATTCATTACTATGTAATCTAGATTATTGACTCTAGTGCAAGTGGGAGACTGATGGAAATATGCCCTAGAGGCAATAATAAAGTTGTTATTATTTTATATTTCCTTGTTCATGATAAAGGTTTATTATTCATGCTAGAATTGTATTGACCGGAAACTTAAATACATGTGTGAATACATAAACAAATACCGTGTCCCTAGTGAGCCTCTACTAGACTAGCTCGTTGATCAAAGATGGTTAAGGTTTCCTAACCATAGACATGAGTTGTCATTTGATAACGGGATCACATCATTAGGAGAATGATGTGATGAACAAGACCCATCCATTAGCTTAGCATATGATCGTTCTGTTTATTGCTACGGCTTTCTTGAATGTCAAATACATGTTCCTCAGACCATGAGATCATGCAACTCCCGGACACTGGAGGAATACCTTGTGTGCTATCAAACGTCACAACGTAACTGGGTGATCATAAATATGCTCTACAGGTATCTCCGAAGGTGTCCGTTGAGTTGGCATGGATCGAGACTGGGATTTGTCACTCCGTGTTTCGGAGAGGTATCTCTGGGCCCTCTCGGTAATGCACATCATAAGAAGTTTGCAAGCAAAGTGACTAAGGAGTTAGTTACGGGATGATGTATTACGGAACGAGTAAAGAGACTTGCCGGTAACGAGATTGAACTAGGTATGGAGATACCGATGATCGAATCTCGGGCAAGTAACATACCGATGGACAAAGGGAATTACGTATGTTGTCATTGCGGTTCGACCGATAAGATCTTCGTGGAATATGTAGGAACCAATATGAGCATCTAGGTTCCGCTATTGGTTATTGACCAGAGAGGCATCTCAGTCATGTCTACATGAACCCGTAGGGTCCGCACGCTTAACGTTCGTTGACGATATAGTGTTATATGAGTTATGTGAATTGGTAAACCGAATGTTGTTCGGAGTCCCGGATGAGATCCCGGACGTCACGAGGAGTCTCGAAATGGTCGAGAGGTAAAGATTTATATATGGGAAGTCATATTTTGGGTTCCGGAAAAAGGTGCAGTTTTTTCGGTATTGTACCGGGAAGCTTCCAGAAGGTTCCGGAGGATTCCGGAGGAGTCCGGAAGTCCACAAGTGGGTCCACCACGTCTCAAGGGCTGGCATGGGCTAAGGGGAGGCGCCCTGACCTTATTGGGCCAGGCGCACCAAGTCCTCAAAAGCCCACGCAGCTAGGGAAGGAAAAAAGGGAGAGTCCTAGTAGGAATAGGATTGGACTTTGGAGTCCAAGTCCACGTGTGTACTATTCACGGTTACTGTTCACGTGGCACTATTCCTTCTACTCCAAGCCCCTACACATATATAAATAGAGGAGAGGGGGCGCCCCAAAAGACACAACATTGTCTTAGCCGTGTGTGGCGCCCCCCTCCACAGTTCCGTCCCTCGGTCATATTTTCGCAGTGCTTGGGCGAAGCCCTGCGGAGATAGCATCGCCATCACCGTCACCACGCCGTCGTGCTGTCGGAACTCATCCTCTACCTCGCCGTCTTGCTGGATCAAGAAGTCGAGGACGTCACCGAGCTGAACGTGTGCTGAACGCGGAGGTGCCGTGCGTTCGGTGCTCGGTCGGTTGGATCGTGAAGTTGTTCGACGACATCAACCGCGTTGTTCTAACGCTTCCGCTTACGGTCTACGAGGGTACGTAGACATACTCCCCCTCTCGTAGCTATGCATCTCCATGGATAGATCTTGCGTGTGCGTAGAATTTTTTTTGTTTTCCATGCAACGTTCCCCAACACAGATCTATGCTAAGTATGCATCGGTATCAAAGGGAAGGGGCTGTATCTGTGGACTAGCCTGCAGAAATGCCAGAAGAGTGGGGAAGGCCTAGCCTATCGAAGACTAGCATCTTGCAGCATTAGAAGAGTGCAGATTAGCAACATAACATAAAGTAATAAGTAATAGTAGCAATGCCCATAGATCCTTCCTCGACTCCCTGCGAGAAAGCGATCCCGAAGCTATCAAAATATTAAGTAACACAGGTATCCAGTTCAAGTTGTAGTAGATCGGGATACAACACTGAGCATCCTGTTACCGTGGACACGACTATTCGAATAGATAACTTCCCTGTAGGGGTGGACTACTGTTACCCAACACGCTCGATTAACTCTGGCCGGACACACTTTTCTGGGTCATGCCTGGCCTCGGCTGATCGACACGACGTAGTCCTACCTAGGCTCCGCAGAGAGGTCCCCGCCGGTCTACATCCTAAGCGCTCAGGGGTCTTGGGCCCATCGCCCTATGCACTCCGGGTCATTTTGCGACGAGCCGGGACGAGCACCACCTCATCCTGGATGGCACTGGCCCGACAGGCCCACAATGCTGAACTGGACATCTGACAGAACTTTCGGGTGATACATACGGCGCCGAGGGCCCCATTAAACCATTATCTCGCGTGGTGGTAGTGCGTATAGGCCAGTGGCCAACTCAGATCAAATACCCAAATCCGTTAGTGTATTGGGAGCTCGCGGAAACGAGCAGAGATCCACGATCATGTGACCCCGTCGCCCCGTCTCGTGGACTTACGGCAAGGGCCAGGCCCAACCCTCTCCTGGGGCAGTCTACCTGCTCGGCCGTGCCACGTAATTATCTCGCGGGTATCCTCACGGTCAACCCGACTTCACATCTCTTACGGGTACCCCTCGGGGTCGACCCGACTTCAACCGGTAACTGAAGTAAAATTAGGGTAACCATGTGTCCATAACATCAAGGTGGAATCCGAGGAATCACCCTCGTTGGATTCCTACTCGATGTAACCGTCAAGGTGAACTCGGAGGAATCACCCTCGATGGGTTCACACTTGAGGGGTTGCACGACAGGGGCTTCTGCGGAGGTGGTGAAAGAGGAATCACCCTCGGTAACCCACAACCGACTAGCTACGCTACAGAGATATCATCAAGAGTGAGGTAGGAGGTATCACCCTCGGCACTTGATAGTATTTCTGCAGAGTCGTACAACTAAGGGGGGTGTGCGGTGCTGTGTTCGGTCTCTGTTCATCGATCTCACTGATCGAGTCATCTGGTAGTAAAGCAGGGCAACACGGACAAGGGTGTGGGGCCATTGATGGATCACTAACCAGCCTATTCTATGCATTTAGGATAGCAGGTAAGGTATCAATAGCAGTTACAAAAACAGGCTATGCATCAGAATATGAGCAATCAAATACGGTAGCAAATTCTAATGCAAGCACGGGGGAGAAGGAATAGGTGATATAGGAATGATCAAGGGGGTTTGCTTGCCTGGAAGCTCTGCTGAAAAGGACTGGTCGTCAGGAATGTAGTCGTACTCTGCTGCGTCGACGGCAATCTCGGGGTCTACCGGATAGAAGAGGGGGAAGAAACAATAAATACGAAGTAAACAAATGCAACACAATGCATGCCACGGCAAAATGCAGTGCTGGGGGTGACCTAATACATCCCTAAATCATATTAGTTAATTTAGGAATTAATTTGGAATTATTTATCGGAGGCCAGGCACTATTCATCTATCGAAAACAGGCAAAAAGTTCCATGTTCATCTACTTAGAGAGTTCTAACATGAGTGCAGATGACATATTCGGATTCGTTGGATTTTTCTGATCATTTTTCATATATAAATTATTTTCATCTGAGTTACGGATTATTTTATATGATTTTCAAAGTTTTAATCATTTTCTGGAATTTATTTATTAATTCGAAATTAAAAAGGAAATTGCTAAATGCACACAGAGAGTGTACACAACAGAGTGGACTAGAGGCTGACAGTGGGGTCCAGTGGGCTGAGTCAGCATGCACAGTCAGCAGGTCAAAGGTCAAAGTTGACTAGTCAACAGGACAGGTGGGGTCCACATGTCATTGACTGGGTCAATCCCAGTCAGCAGTTTGACTAGTCAACTGGGCCCAGTGGGACCCATTAGTCAGTGACAGAGTTAAATAACAGGATTTTAAATAATCTAATTAGCCTAATTAGTGAGATGGGGCCCAGCGGTCAGTGACTGAATTAGTTATTTGTTAGATTAAAACTAATCCTAATGCTACAGTACAGGGGCCCGCGTGTCAGTGGCTGTTAGCGCGGCAGTTAGCCGCTAATGACCTTACAGGCGGGGCCCACCGACGTTTAAACGCCGGCGTGCGCGCCGGCGCTGCTCCAACGAGCACCAGACGCGGCAGCGTCGCGCGGAAATGGCGCACAGGCAGCAGATCGAGCCGCGGTTGGGCTCATTCGAACGAGCACGGAGCCGCGCGTGCGATGGAGCGAGTGGCGGCAGCTGGGGGTGGCCGAAACGACGGCGGTGACAACGAACGGCGGCGACCCGTACGGGAGCTCGACGGATTTGAAGCCACGGGCGCGCTCACGATGAATGGGTGGACTAGGGGGCATCTACGCGATGGCACGAACTCGGTGGCGCGCTCATTTGAGCCAGAGCGGCACTACAGCAGCAGCAAGAGGCGCAGCGGCGGCGACGGGAGCGGCGACCATGGCAGGGGCAAGCAGCAGCAGCGGCTCGAGCAGTAGGGAGAGGGGAAGCGAGCGGAGCTCACCTAGGAGTAGCAGAGTAGGCTAGCAGGCTCGGGGGAGCGCCGGAGACGAAGAATCGACCGTGGCGATCTCGGTGGTCCGAGGTAGAAGACGAAGTCGCCGGCGACGCTGTAGAGCGTCTCAGCTCGCGTAGCTCGACGGAGAGGGCGAGGGCGTCGTGGCGGAGCGCGTGGACACGAAGGCGAGGCAGGAAGGGCTCGGTGGTCGCGTGGTTACGGAGGGGCGGCCATGGCCGCGTTCGGGTCTAGGAGAAAAGGAAGGGGGCGAGTGAGAGAAGGGAGATGGGGAGAGCTAGGGTTGCCAGGGGGCCGGGGTTCTTGCAGGCGTCGCGGCGCTGTAGCTGGGCGCTGTCGAGCGTGCGGGAGGGGGGCCAGTGCGCGCGCGCGTGCTGCGGCGACGACAGCGAGGAGAGAGGTAGAAGGAGAGGTGCGGGTGGGCTAGGCCGGTCACTGTTGAGCTTAAGCCCAACAGTGCAGTGCCGGTTTAGCTTTTCTTTTAATCTTTTTTCTGTTACTTGTTTAGATGTTGTTTTCTATTTACTTCTAATATCAAATGAATTTTGCTACTTATGAAATTTAGCACATAAATCAAACTCAACATAACCATAGCTCACACAAGTTTCTGGAATATTTGCAAAGGCTTAAGTATTTGTTTACTTCAAACTGGTTAATTTTAAATGCTGTTGGCTCTGTTTTAATTAGGTTAGGGGCAATTTAATAATTCAAATAATATTAGTTTCTCCAAGATAATTACTTAGTGATTATTTGCAAAATTATGAACTATTTTGTTTGCAAGTTTGGAGTTTTTCTAATTTCACTTGTTATTTGAATTTTGAATTTGAGTTCAATTATTTCTTAATTGCATTTCTTAGGATTTAAAGATGATAACTTGACACCATTAGTGTGAGATCACTGTAGTATGATACTGGGGGTGTTACACTCATAGACCAATGCATCGTTCATGCAGGTATGCTGTCCAAGACCAGCTGCATGGCGACCGATTCTTAGAGGTGTACAAGTGCTCATGAAGGGCACTACGGCACTAATCTAAAAGTTGATGGTTCTTTCGACCCATTTGATAGTTTGGAGAATAATAACTTGTATTGATTGGGGCCTCAAAGGGCTGTTTATATAGATTACAAGACTTGGGCTCCAAGACTAATAGAGATAGATTACAATTCCAAATCTTGCCGGATATAGTAACCTAACCGACCTATACTCTAATATCCCCCCGCAGTCTCAGCGTCAGGGGTAACGATGTTGAGACTGGAGCGTATGTCGGTGAAAGATGCAGTCGGTAGTCCTTTGGTGAAAATGTCAGCAAATTGAGCACTGGTAGGTACATGAAGAACGCGAACCTCGCCAAGAGCCACCTTCTCTCGAACGAAGTGTATGTCAATCTCAATATGCTTGGTGCGACGATGCTGAACTGGATTGGAAGCCATGTACACTGCGGAGATGTTATCACAATAAACGATGGTGGCACGATCCAGTGGGCGATGAAGTTCCACGAGAAGCTGACGCAGCCACACCGCTTCAGCCACAGCATGAGCAACCGACCTATACTCAGCCTCAGCAGAAGACCTGGAAACTGTTGCCTGCCTTTTAGAACACCAAGAAACAAGATTATCACCCAAATAAACACAAAATCCGGATGTGGACCGTCGAGTATCTGGACAACCTGCCCAGTCTGCATCAGAATAAACTGTCAAGCTTGTCGGGGAAGAAGAATTAATGAGAAGACCATGATCAAGAGTTCCTTTTAAATAGCGAAGAATGCGGTGAACGTGAACAAGATGAGGAGCACGAGGATCATGCATAAAAAGACAGGCTTGTTGAACGGAGTAGGAAATGGCGGGCCTAGTGAGAGTGGCATATTGGAGAGCACCAGTGATGCTACGATACAAAGTGGGATCAGAAACTGGATCACCATCAGCCGACAACTTGGCACCAACGTCGGCCGGTGTACGAGTGGGTTGACAATCAGACATACCAGCACGAGAAAGCAAATCTAAAAGATAGGATCGTTGAGAGAGAAAAAGAGAAGATTTTGTACGAGAAACGGTAACGCCAAGAAAATGATGAAGAGGACCGAGATCAGTCATGGAAAATTCATGATTAAGAGAAGAGATTATATGTTGAAGAAAAGAGTCAGAGCTAGCCGTGAGAACTATATCGTCAACATAAAGCAAGAGATAGGCAATGTGGGAAGATGAGCGAAAAATAAATAAGGAAGAATCAGATTTGGAGGGAATGAAGCCTACTGTTTGAATAAAGGTAGCAAAACGTTGAAACCATGCACGAGGAGCTTGTTTAAGACCATAAAGAGATTTGTGAAGAAGGCAAACGGAATTGGGAGAAGAGGGATCCTCAAAACCAGATGGTTGCTGACAATAAACAGTTTCATTAAGAGTGCCGTGAAGAAAAGCATTTTTAACATCTAGCTGATGAATGGGCCAAGAGGAGGAAACAACAAGACTAAGAACAACTCGAATAGTACTGGGTTTAACAACAGGAGAAACAGTTTCATCAAAATCAATGCCCTGTTGCTGAGAGAAACCACGACACACTCATCTGGCTTTGTAACGAGCAAGAGTGCCATCAGAATGAAATTTATGACAAAAAACCCATTTTCCAGAAACAACATTAACGCCAGGAGGTGTGGGAACAAGAGTCCATGTATTATTTTGCTGAAGAGCGTTAAATTCATCGCGCATAGCTGAGAGCCAAAGAGGATCAAGAAGAGCTCGTTTGTAAGAAGAGGGAATAGGAGAAAGGGCCGAGCTTGGCGAAGCCGTGGTTGCCGGGGTTGGGGTGGCTGTGAGGTTGAGGCGTTTGGTGGGTAGAAGAAATCCGCGTTTGCCGCGGGTGCACATGACGTGATCATTTGTGGGTGGTGGAATGGGGATGGCGTTGGGTGGTAGTGGTGGCGGGGAGGTTGGCGGGGCCGAGGTTGCCGGGGTTGCCGGACTTGTCTGGCGTGCCGAGACCGGGCTTGCCGGGACCGTGCTTGCCGGGCTTGCCGGGACCGGGCTTGCCGGGTCTGCTGGTGGCGTGGTTGCGAGGCTTGCCGGACTTGCAGGGTCCGGACTTGCCGGTTCCTGGCTTGCCGGGTCCGGGCTTGCCGGGCCTATCGGTGCTGTGATGGTCGAGCTGGCCAGACTTGCCGGGTTTAGGCTTGCCGGTCGGGCCGGTGCCAGACTTGTCGGGCTGCCCAGGCTTGCCGGCCTTGCCGCGGGAGAGGGAGTGGTGGTAGGGATTGATGCGGTGTGAGTGACAGAAAAAGGAAACGTGTTTTCATCAAATGTGACGTGGCGAGAGATAAACACGCGACCAGAAGATGGATCAAAACAGCGATATCCTTTGTGATCATCAGAAAGACCAAGATGAATGCAAGGAAGTGAACGGGGTTCGAGTTTGTTGGAGGCGGTAGAGGCAGTGTTCGGGAAACAAAGACAGCCAAAAACACGGAAAAAAGAATAATCGGGATGAGAGAGAAAAAGAGATTGAAAAGGCGAATAAAGAGGACAAGTCTTAGTGGGACGAATATTTAGAAGTAGAGTGGCAGTGCGGAGGGCTTCGACCCAAAAACGAGAGGGTAGAGAAGCTTGTAGGAGCAAGGTGCGAAGAATATCATTAATGGAGCGAAGAGAACGTTCAGCTTTACCGTTTTGAGGGGAGGTATAAGGGCAAGAAAAACGAAGAAGAATGCCTTGAGAGAGAAAGAAGGTGCGGTTTTGAGTGTTGTCAAATTCTCGACCATTATCACATTGAATAAATCTAAGAGGCAAGCCAAAGTGTGTAAGAACATATTGTCGAAAATTGAGAAAGATGGCATGTGCTTCAGATTTAGCGCGGAGAGGAAAAGTCCAAATATAATGAGAGTAGTCATCCAAAATCACAAGATAATATTTGTAACCAGATACACTAGGAACGGGAGAAGTCCATAAATCATAGTGAATTAACTCAAAAGGAAAAGTGCTAATGGTAGTAGAGGTTCCAAAAGGTAATCTAACATGTTTGCCGCATTGACAGGCAGTACAAAGAGAGGGATTATGAGGAACACTAGAACTAGGGATACAAAATTCTTGCAGCAAAGATGACAAGGTTGATTTATTGGGGTGTCCTAAACGACGATGCCACAAGTCCACTGAAGCAAGCATGGCGCGGGGAGTGGACGTGGGTGTGCCATGAAGCGGATAAAGATCGCCCGTGCTATTGTACCGAGCGAGTACCTCCCCCGTTGCCAGATCCTTCACAGACAAACCAAAAGGGTCAAAAGCCAAAAATACTCGATTGTCAATACAAAATTGGCGAACAGAAATAAGATTTTTGATGAGGGAAGGAGAAACAAGAATATTGCGAAGAAGAAAATTGCCGAAAGAGGAAGGGATGTAAGAGTGACCGGTGGCGGAAACAGGTATGGTGGAACCATCACCAATGGTGATCGTAGAAAAAATAGAAGGAGAGCAAGCTGACAGCAAATTCATATTTGAAGACATATGCGAGGAAGCACCAGAATCGAAAATCCAATCCGTACCTTCGGTATTGAGTGTAAAGTTGTTCATGGCGTTGAGGAAGGCGGCTTGATCCCAGGCCGGCTGCTGGGGAGGAGCAGAGGGGCCAGGAGCGTGCATGGGAGCGTAGGGCAGGGTCGGCGACTGGTAGTATGCCGTCGGTGCCGGCAAGCCCGGCAAGGTGCCGTAAGAGCCCGGCAAGCCCGGCAAGGTGCCGTAAGAGGCCGGCAAGCCCGGCAAGCCCGGCAAGGTGCCGTAAGAGGCCGGCAAGCCCGGCAAGGTATAGTAGGGTGGCGGTAGTCCTGGCGCGCTGGGAGGTGGCGTAGGAGTGGCGGTGTAGACATGCGCCGGTGGCTTGGGCCCAAGGAGTCCAGGAGAGCCGGTTGCCGGGCGGAGGCCAGGGCTCCACGTGCCCGTGAAAGCAGGCGGGGCACCGTACGGCTAAGGAGCCGACCAGGGCATCGGCCAAGCTTGAACAAGGCCAGGCCAGGGATCGTGCGGAGGCTGCCACGTGGAGGGGGCCGGTGGCGATGGAGAGGCCGATGGCGGAGCTGGGGCAGTGCCGGCAGAGCGAGATGCAGGGGGCCGGTAGATCGGATTCTTGCCCCGGTAGTTCGGGCTCGTGCGCCAGCCTGGAGGCGGTGGAGTAGCTGCTGCTGCCGCGTTAGGAGGGGAGGGTGCGGCAGATTGGGGCGGCACGCCAGGCACGGCCCCGGCAAGCCCGGCCCCGACAAGCCTGGCCGCGGCAGAAGCGGCAGCGTGAAACACCTGCGGCGGCCGTTGCGCCTTGCGAGCTTGATTCTTCTCTTCTTGCTGGAGGAGGGAGCGAACCTCCTTGAAGGTGGGGTAGGGCTTGAGCATGGGGATGAAGGACTGCTGCTTCTCGAACTGCTCGCCGAGGCCGACGAGGAGAGCGTTGATGAGGGCGCGATCGTCGATGTGATCGCCGAGTTCACGAAGTTCGTCGCCGATCGCCTTGATTCGCTGGCAGAAAACGGTGACCGGGGCGTCTCCTTGGACGATCGTATGGAGCTCGGTGTTGAGGGCGTTGATGCACGCGTCAGAGTTGTCCTGGAACAGCTGCTGAAGTGACGCCCAAAGCTCGGAGGCGGTGGCGTCGTCGGAGGAGACCAGATTGAAGAGCTCCGTGGAGATGCGTGTGTAAATCCACTGGATGATGGTGAGATCATCTTTCACCCAGCGAGGATCGGCGTGCCGCGGAGGGTAGGATGGATCTATGTGGTGGCGGAGGCCGCAGCGGCCGAGATGGATGGTGAAGAGGTGGCGCCAATGGTAGTAGTTGTGGGCGCCAAGATCTAACGAGATCGGGATGAAGGGGGAGACGTCGGCAATGGTGTCGGCGAGGGAGATAATTGGGAAGTGAGGAGGAGATATTTGGGTAGTTGTGGAGGAGGAAGAAGAAGTGGGGGCGCCGGCGACGCGAAACTCGGTCATGGAGAAGAGGGGCCGAGTCGGCCGGGGCGGCGGCACGGGTGGCGGTGCCATGCCAGGTGCGAAAAACCTAGGCGTCTGATACCATGATAGTTTGGAGAATAATAACTTGTATTGATTGGGGCCTCAAAGGGCTGTTTATATAGATTACAAGACTTGGACTCCAAGACTAATAGAGATAGATTACAATTCCAAATCTTGCCGGATATAGTAACCTAACCGACCTATACTCTAATACCATTTTATCTTTATAATTAGCACCATGATCGAGTTTGGGAACCCAATCCCGCCATGCGGGTCGGGTAATCTTCTGTTTGCCTTTCATCTGAATAAAGGTGGCCACGATATCAAATCTGAATCTCGCTGGAAAACTCCAAAACAAAAGTACGCTGCAGTGGAAAATAGTTCAGGAAATTCAGTAAAGCATGCCGCATGTCTTTGTCCCTTTGTTGCTTTGTGCTTCCTTCACCCACTTCCAACTTTAGAAACACAAAACACCAGAGTATGGATCCGTGCAGAAGGAAAGACAAATAAGGGCATCACCGACCTCACCCTTAAATTTGCTCTGGCATCTGTTCGCGGACAGGAACCAGTCCGCGGACACTGATGCAGGAGACGACCATCCAAAGCTAGCTGCATATGTCTGCTTACATTGCAATTGAATTATAACGAAAATGAACAAATTTGATTCAAACTCGAACAAACCGGACGATATTCATTTAAACTAGGATAATTTTACATAAAACTGGACGATATTTCGTCCGATGAACAAAAAACCTAAAAAAAAACTAAACTACCCTATACTTGACGGTGACCTCATAGGACATGTCGGGCTGGCCGGCGGCTCCTCCGTCATCGTCGCCGGATCTGGCGTCGGAGTCTGGTTTCAGGCGACGGAAGGGGGCGGCGTCGCGGCAGGGTTTCCCGGCAGCCGTCTGATGCTCGTGGATGATCCTCTCCGTTTCCTCCTGCGCCGTGCGGCCGCGGCTACCGACGATGTGGGTGGGGGTAGAGAGCGGCGGGCTTTGGAGGAGGGGGCGTTGGTGACGGCGATCTCGCTGAGAGACCACTCCTCACCGTTCTTGGCCATCTCCCTGTCGAATCGGCAGAGACGACGCTTGCTTGTCTCTGCCGTCGTTACGGAGCGTTCCAGGGCCTAGGCGTACGCCAGCTCCGGATCCGCCGCGATGTGTGATGGCAGGACGTCGGAGTCCGCGAACTCCGACCGGCGCGCCGCGTTCCGCCTGTCCCACCGGCGCCGCTCCCTGTCGGCATACTCATGTGCCGTTAGGGCGCTCCGGGACGATCGACGAACAGCTGCCACCGCCTAGGTAGTGGCGATTGCGACCGCACACCTTCGCGGCAGTCGCATTGGGCACGGGCAGCGGCGAGCGGCGCTCCTCCTTCACGCACCGGGGTGGCGGAGAGATCCGCTCCTCCTTCACGCGCTGGTGCGGCGGCGAGAGGGGCTCCTCCTTCACGCGGCGTCTAATTTGGACGCCGCGGTTGCGCGGTGGAGAGCACATAGGGGATGCGGCCTCTGGCTTCACGGGGAGAAGCGTCTCCAGTGGCGCTACCGGGCCGTTCGGGTGGATTACGGAGCGGCGGAGCATCAGCTCCATCTGATGCTCGTACTCCTCGTCCATGGTGTGCGTCGCCGGCATGGACTGCTGCTGCGGCGGCTGGTCCTTCTCGTCGCCGGAGGAGATGACGGTCTCCGCCTTCGTCGAGGAGCCGCCCGCCAATGAGTCCGAAGGACCTGGAGTACGAGGGCGGCGTCACCACGATCCTCCGGGGCCCGTCCTGGAGCCGCCTGCCGGCGCCGAGGCCCACGACTTTCCCATCGCCGGAGTTGTGGAGGAAGAGGGGC
Source organism: Elymus sibiricus (assembly GCA_039707655.1). NCBI lineage: Eukaryota > Viridiplantae > Streptophyta > Magnoliopsida > Poales > Poaceae > Elymus > Elymus sibiricus. Next base: position 182,167,951 of record CM077676.1, read on the forward strand.
GGGGAGGGAAGGAGGAGGACGAGTGGAGCGATGCGGAGATTGCGATGTGGACGGCGCTGGAGTACGGCTTATAAAGCCTCGGCCAGGCCATGCGAACGGACATTCAACCGATTCAATGCGGCGCAGCGGCCGGAGTTGGTTCCTCGGGAACCTGCGTCTGCATTGAAGCGGCGGCTCCCGAGAGGTCGCGTCAGTCAACGCCGCCCGCCCGTTCAGTCACATCGCGGCATCAATGCCGACCGTTGTGTGCTTTGGGCCGGCATTGATGCGGCGCGTGCATTGGAAGGAAAGCGCGAGAGAGGTGGGTGGGGTTGTTGGGTGGGCCAGGGCAGTCAGAAGTGTGCGTGGCAGTGGCCCCCCCCTCCCCCGGTTGTCTCCGGTTTACGGGAGAAAACACGCCCAGCAAACCATACAGACTCGCGGGATGGCACAACACGTCCGGACTGCGCGGTCCGAACATATACGGGGCGGTTTGAGGGCGGCGTTGGAGAGGCCCTAAGAGGAAGAGTCAAAGGACGATCATTGGTATCACCGGAGCACTGTCACCACGACAGAGTCCAAGTAAACAAGACAAAAGATCGCTTTACCAACTAGCAAACAACGAACTTTGACGGCAATAGCCAATGCTTAGCTTCATATTCTCTATCTTCGTAGTGGAAGCTTCTATCCTTTTCTTTTCCATCCGGCTAAAGACATACTTTTCGTCGCAGTGGAGTACAAGAGAAATATGTAGCATGTATTTACACTTACTGAAGTTCCACGTATTCAAGGCACATGTAGAATTTACCAAAATAGAAAGGGAAGTGTTCGGAGCCCCGCGACCGGCTACGACTTGCGCCGATCACGCGCGCGCCATCTGATCGAGCGAGATCCTACAGCCACAACACCGTCGCTTGCTAGCCATTCCGGGAAGAAGCTTTATGCATGCTCAAGGACTGCGGCAGGGTGATCCGATATCCCCTCTTCTGTTCGTGATTGCTATGGATGTGTTGTCCAGAATCTTGGTCAAGGCGGCGGGTCTGGGCGTGGTTAGCTCTTTCACCGGTATATCTATATGCGGACGATGTCGCACTATTCGTCAAACCAATAGAAGTGGATCTCAGATTTGTTAGGATGGTGCTCAAGGCGTTTGGAGACGCATCGGGCTTGCGGGTTAACTACCACAAGTCCTTGGCGGTTATGATACAAGGAGAGGAGTTGGATAGAAACCGAGTGGCAGCCCTGTTGCAGTGTAATCTAGGAGGTTTCCCGCGCAAATATTTGGGCCTACAGATGGCAATCCATCAGCTCACCCGTGCGGACTGGCAGCCCATGTTAGACCAAGCGAAACACTATGCGCCTGCGTGGCAAAGAGGACTCCTCCAACGATCTGGGAGGCTCATCTTGGTTAAGTCCATGATTGCAGCTAAGCCTATTCACCACTTCATGGTAGCAGATGTGCCAGCATGGGTGTTCGAGGAACTTGACCAATGGATGCGTGCTTTCTTCTGGGCGGGCAAAGAGAAAACTAATGGAGGCAAATGTCTTGTGGCTTGGAGCTCGGTTTGCAAGCCCACGTACCTGGGTGGCCTTGGGATGAGAAACCTCAAGCTGCAAGCCCTCGCCCTCAGGGTCAGGTGGGAGTGGCTCAAGAGGACGGACCCGGATAGGCCTTGGCAGGGACTTGCGATGTTTGACGACAAAGACGCGCGCGCAGTGTTTGACAGCCTCATCAAGATTGAGGTCGGAGATGGTACCAAGGTCCTGTTCTGGAGGGACAGATGGATTCATGGATTCGCGGCAGCAGACATCGCCCCTTTGATCCATGCGTTGGTTGACACGCGCTCGAGAAATAGGCGCACAGTTAACGAGGGATTGGATAACGGCAGGTGGTTGCAGGACGTGGCAGGATAAATTACCTTCGTGGGGCACATGCAGCTAGTGCACTTAAACTTGGCCATTAACACTGTTCATCGCGACACTAGCAGGCCGGACGGCTTCTCTTGGCCGGCCGACCGTTCGGGAGCGTATTCGGCCAGCTCTACCTATCACCGCCTGTGTCTTGGAGTTTAGAGGGTTCCATACGCCTCATGCATATGGAAAAGTTGGGCACTTCTCAAGTGTAAAATCTTTGTTTGGCTAGCTGTCCAACACCGTATATGGACGTCGGATCGGCGAGCCAAGCATGGGTTACAAGCTCAGTCTTCACCGTGCTACTCCTGCCTACAAGACGAGGATAATGCGGAACACATTATGGTGCGATGCGTGTACGCACGGGAGGTGTGGCATGAATGCTTCCACGCCCTGAACTTGACCACTAGGAGGCCGGAGTCGCAAGACACCTTCTTGGAGTGGTGGTCCCAGGCTAGGAAGGGTTTTCGCAGGGAGAGTAAGCGTGGTTTTGATACCTTTGTCATTGCGGTCGCTTGGGCATTGTGGAAGCAACGGAATGCGCGCGTGTTCAACAGGACACAACAGCAGAAGACCCCCCTAGAGCTAGTCGATTTCATCTTGCGCGAAGTCCAAGAGTGGAGGAGTGCCGGAGTAGGTGTTGGTGGTCTAACACGTTTTGTGAGAGAGTAGGTCGAGCATAGTCCGTGTGTGGGTTGTAATGCGGTGTTGCCAAGAGTGGATGTGCGCATCTACTTCGAGGCCTCTTGTACTTTGCTTTGCTCCCTTCTATAAAAATATGGTACGCCATTGGCGTACTCTCGAAAAAAAAAACACCGTCGCTTCCTACATTATTAATTTCTCTCTCCACGGCAACCACTCCTCTTTCTCCTCTGTCTTATCCATCGGGCGCCCATCTTTCGCTCCCCCGCAAGTCGCATCAGTGCCGTGGAGCTCTCTCCCCTCCTCTCTCTCTCTCTCTCTCTCTACTCACATCGGTGTTGCGTCTTGTCCCCCCCCCCCCCACCGCCTTGTTCGTGTCCCTCTCCAAGCTCGTCGGCCATCCTACACCAAGGGGAGGCCAACCGATGCAGCTAAGGTTGAAGCCTGGCTACGAGCGACGCTGGATGGGGCCACGGTCACGCGATCTGTGACAACTATTTTCCACTGAATGCTACAACCGGGGCACATGAAGATGGGCTCCACAACCAGCACCCGCCGTAGCTGGGTTGACGGCTACTGGCAATCGCAAATGCTGGAGCGAGGTGTTGTGTGTTACAGTGAGTCGACGTACTGCAATCGACACGACACAGAGCTACAACCGACGAGATTTTTTGCTAGGACCGGCGATGGCGAGGATTTTTTTGCTGGAACTGACTTTTTTATGGACCGACGAATTTTTTTTTGCTGTAACTGCTGCTGACGGTTGCTGCGACCCGCGAACATGGAGAGAGCTTCTATGGCGACCACGACCTACAATGGCGAAAGCTGCAATCGGGAATGGTGGAAGCTGCGGCGACACCGACATAAGCTGTGACCAGCTACGGGAAAAGCTATAACCAACAACAGAAAAAGCTTCAACTGGGAGACGACGGATGCTATGACCAGGGGTGTGCTGCGACGGCGATGGCGAGCGTCAAGGGATGTAAGCGACGTCGACGGTGACAGGGGAGGGGGTCGTGCTAGGTAGCAGAGGTCGACGAGGGGGGGGGGGGTGTGTGTTGCGAGCCAGCGAGCGCACGAGGCCAAGGGAGAAAGGGTGGCGAGAAAAAGGGGAGATCGTGCGGCTGCACGTCGTCCAATCCAACGATGCGGGTGCGACCGGTCGGGCTAGCGCCGGTGAACCGGCGCCTAGCACTGCCAAAAAGAAAACACACGTCATGTATGTATGAACAAATGTAAAATCAACTAGCAAACCGATACTGAAATGTTCGACATCACATTCACATCGCAATGATCCGATCGACCGGTCGGCATAGCTAGCCGTGTAGAACATTTGCTCTCCAGACTCTAGGAGGGCGTCGGGCGACCGAGTAGGACCACACGTCCGCGCCTGGTTGCATAAAATCCCGCGCAAAACCACGGCGGCAGCAAAGCCACGCACGCGTCGGCCCGTTCCAGTCACCACCTGACACGGCCCGGCCCGACGACCCGCGCCACCGAAAACCCACCCAAATCCCCGACCGCCGCCGCCCGCCCGCACCCCCCGCCGGCCTTGATGCGCCTCTGCTCCAAGCTCGCCGCGCTGCTCCGGAGGTCCCGCCCGTTCGCCGCCGCCACCGCCGCCGCGTCCGTCTCCGCGACCGCCACCGCCGCCGCGGCCGCCAACGGGATGGAGGAGGCGGCCGCGGGCCCGCTGCGCACGCGCGTGTGCATCATCGGGAGTGGCCCCGCCGCGCACACGGCGGCCGTCTACGCGGCGCGCGCCGAGCTCAAGCCCGTGCTCTTCGAGGGCTGGCTCGCCAACGACATCGCGGCGGGCGGGCAGCTCACCACCACCACCGACGTCGAGAACTTCCCCGGCTTCCCCGACGGCATCCTCGGCATCGACCTCATGGACCGCTGCCGCGCGCAGTCCGTGCGCTTCGGGACCAAGATCTTCTCCGAGACCGTCACCTCCGTCGACTTCTCCTCGCGCCCCTTCCGCGTCTCCTCCGACGACACCGTCGTCCACGCCGACTCCGTTGTCGTCGCCACCGGCGCCGTCGCCCGCCGCCTCCATTTCGCCGGCTCCGACGCGTTCTGGAACCGCGGGATCTCCGCCTGCGCCGTCTGCGACGGTGCCGCGCCCATCTTCCGGAACAAGCCCATCGCCGTCGTCGGTGGCGGGGACTCTGCCATGGAGGAGGCCAACTTCCTCACCAAGTACGGCTCGCGCGTCTACATCATCCACCGCCGCGACGCCTTCCGCGCCTCCAAGATCATGCAGGCCCGGGCTCTCTCCAACCCCAAAATCCAGGTCGTGTGGGACTCCGAGGTCGTTGAGGCCTACGGCGGCTCGGACGGCGGCCCCTTGGGCGGTGTCAAGGTCAAAAACCTGGTGACCGGCGAGGTATCCGACTTCCAGGTGGCCGGGCTCTTCTTTGCCATTGGGCACGAGCCAGCGACCAAGTTTCTGGCCGGACAGCTCGAGCTCGACTCCGATGGGTACGTGGCCACCAAGCCGGGCTCCACGCACACCAGTGTGAAGGGGGTCTTCGCTGCCGGGGACGTTCAGGACAAGAAGTACCGCCAGGCCATTACTGCCGCAGGATCAGGTATATAAAATGCTTTCAGACTTTTGTTTAAGTTGCCTTTGATGACGCTGCATTGTAGTTACGACTAGAAATCACTGCCAATCATGGGTATGATGTTTTGATAAATTTAGAATTAAATACGTTCCTGCATTGTAGTTTCCCATTTATAGAACATGCAGATGGTTGACACATCTAATTTAAATATAGAAATTTCTAGCGGCTTGTCAGTATGTTAGATCAGATATTCTATCTACTATCTCGTTTTCAAGCATTTGTGCTCCATTGAATTTTCAGTCAAACAGTAGGCATAAAACGTGATAATGTAGCGCTCCAGTGCTGTTTTTTGCACCAAGCCTTAATAGAGATTCATATGCAAGGAATAACCAAATAGGTATCCCTTTCTGGAGATAGTCATTTGTGCTGTTCAAGTATAGTCTGGTCTGGGGTCAGGATCCTGCATTGTTATTGTTGGTTGCCATTGAATGATTCGCTAGCCGTACCCCACTTATCATGATCTATGGGAGGGGGATGAGGCCAGAGGATATGGGAAGAGGAGAGTGATGTAGCCTAGCCACTCAGACAACTGACTATATGTCATTTTTGTTCCTGCCATTGTTGTTCCTTGTGGTGGTCATCAGGTCATTGTTGCCCACCACTACAGTTGGTAACTGCTTCACAAGCGAGAGTGGTAGACCGGGAGGAGGCGGCTTCCTGGGAAGGCAGCACTAGCAGAGGAGCAAGTTGAGCATGGTAGGAAGGGGTTGAGTGTGATGATGGAGAAGGGACAGCCAGGCTCAATGAACCTCCGATTCATCCTCCTCTCACTTGTCCTTCAATTATTCCTTTTCTTTTCCGAAGACTTAGGGGGGAGGGCGGGTTCTGAGAAGGCGGCACTATGGGAGGAACAAGTCGAAATGAGACAGGAAGGGATTGAGTGAGGTGGTGGAGAAGGGAAAGCCTGGCCCAGAGGACCTCTGATTCGTCCTGCTCTTGCTTCTCCTATTACCCTTTTTCTTTTCCAAAGACACTTGCCTTGTATAAGGTATCATTTAACTTTACTTGGGTCATCAACCTTGATTACTTGTATAAGGAGTCATCCCACTTTAGTTGGGTCATCAACCTTGATTTACTAGGTCACGCTCTGCACTCTATTTGCTAGCATCTTGAAGAACACTGTCCACCTGCGATTCTTTTTTTTTTTGGCACCCTCGTCTAGCTACGTTGTTTTGGCGCAGCCTACCCAAGTTCCTAGTAATTATATTGTTGAGTATAATAGGTAATTTGTGTATTGATTTATGATGCATCAGCTGTTGAAGATATGCCATGTTGAGTTATGATATTGTACTAGGACAATGCCTGTGCGTTGCAATGGGGTATAAATATTCTAGTACGCTAGTTTGTGACACTTGTTGTAATTTGATGCCTTGACAACTGTAGTATTGCTTAATGACAAGGTTTATTTATGGAGTCAACTAGAGAAATCTGAACTACTGGGCCTGCTCTTGTGAATATTTGACCCTTATGTGTGGAATTGGGGAGCAATAGCATAGTTTTGTTTGGTATGGTGTTGCTATCACTAAATAATAGGGATCAGATATTTTTCTTAGTGTCTCCCTTCTAGCTGCATCCATAGTAATCACATGAAAATAGTTATGCTGTCATGGTTTCTTTGGGGAATAATAGGAGATGCTCCATTTTGGTTGTATACATAAAGTTGTTCCCTACGCTTTCCTAAGCCCAGACTGGAGTAGCCGAATCATAGAGCTTTGGGCATGTTTGGATTCTTTGTACAACTTGCTCTGCCAAGGAATGAAAAACTAGCCCCACATGATTAGTAGCTCAAGGTATTTGGTTATGTTGTCTTTAAAGTGTAAAATGAGTGTTCATTTTCAGAAACATATAATTATTTCTTCAAAATATTGTATAATATTTATTTGATACTCTTTAGTGGACCACAGCATGACCACACGTGAGCCCCAATTTTGCTCCCCTCAGTGGGCTCATATTTCTTTGCACATGTGAGAAGAGTTTTCAACAAGGCCTAGGTGTCGGGTCAGCGGCAACCCAGTGCCTAGCATCCAGGCCACCAAGGTCCTGCCTAGGAATTGCACTGCAAGATCATGCAGCTGAGGCTGCTGAGCACTGGGCATTTTCTGTTCCCTTTAAGGAGGGTTTTGAGCTCCACCGAACACTAGTCTAATAGTCTTGCTATGAGATTAAATGGCAGTTGGATGGGCTGGAGAGGGAACAAAACCCTTGCTCCACTAACCGAAGCCCGTTTGAAGTAGTGACGGAATGGCAGCAGCCCATGTAGCCTATGCGTTTACTTGAAAATAAAATGACCTATAAGAATCAGCATCCTCTAGCTTTTTCATACAGAGTTTTCTCACTAGGTTTCTCTTTTCATCGTTTTGCCTGATGGGGGCTTTCCCCTAGTTCTTATTAGATGACCAGCCAGTACAAACGAAGTCTCACCGTACAAAGCCTTAAGAAAATCTGCTTACTTCTCATTCAGACCGTGAGACTATTTTCTATGCCATTCTTTTCAAACAATATCAATATCAGAGGACTTCAACGAGCTTCGCGGGCCAATCCTAAGTTGTGACATTGTGGCAATTAATCTGAACATGTTAATTTGTTATATGTGGTTGGAAAAGTATTGACCAGTCATTTTAGACGTAGAATCATGTCACTGTTACACCAAAATGCAAGTGCAGGGCTTTAAAAAAAATGCAAGTGCAATAGCCCAATGTGGCTGATTTTGTGATTACGAAGCAATATGAAGTACTTTTATAATTAAAAGCAAATAATCTGCACTAAGGGCAGTTTTTTTTTAGAAAACACAACATCTGTTTTGGACTTGGTATGCTGGCTTCCTTTACATGGAATGCAAGCAATATATAGTCACTTTTATTTTGCAAACATCATCTGTTCTGTCCAAGTCACCCAGGTTTTTTTTTTTCCGAGAAACTCGCAGGAGCATGTTTTTTTGGAATAACTCGATGAATTTGGTAGATCCTTTTAGGAGACACTCAATGGGACTTAAGAGTCATACTAAAACTTTAAGCTAATAAAATACGGAGAGTCTGTTGTGCAATTGATCTGGGCTGGCTAGGACTGTTTGAGTCATTAAATCTAGAGTATCAACTTTTCTCTAACAGTTTTTTTGGGACTCTTTTAAGCATTGAAATTATAAGCCACACTGTCATCATTGAAATCACCACAGCCACATTTGTCAGCATTGATTTAGTTGATTTTGTCAGGCATGGTATAATTGCATCACTCTGGCACCTGTCATTTATGGTATAGGTTTGATGCCATTGTCCTTTATGTGAATAATTTGATATAAATCATTGGGGTTACTGTAGCAAACAAGGAGTCAGGCTCAACTTTCATGTGATGAGTTTGATAAACAAGTTATGCTAACCAACAGAAATCATAGTAAAATACCAAGACATATTTGTGTTCTTCCATGTTCCATCACATGCCCTGCAATAAGGATGTGTCGACATTACAAGATAGAAGCACATTGTTAAACGGTGAAGCCTCCATGGCTTCATCTCTTTGATTATGGACCCTCTTATCTGGCGAACATTCGCCAGGAGGGGTGGCATTTGCGAACGTTTTGATGGCATTTTTAGTTGTGTGCCCAGAAAATGCCATGTCGCTCTGAAGAAACTGCCACCCGGGCACACAACTAAAAATGCCATAAAAAATGTTCGAAATGCCACCTGTTCCCAGCGAACGTTGGCCAGGGAACATTACCGTTGATTATTGATTTAAAATTGCACAATAAGAGTAGCACATCAAGATGTAGGATAAGGGTGCTGCCATTGTTCGAAAAAGTTGCCACAATATCCCAACCTGGCTATGGACATCAAAACTAAGCGGCTTTATGAACACAGAACTGTGACATGCTTTGAGGGGACTCTCCCCTCCTCTGCACATCACCATGTAGCCATCATTTATTTGTAAAATTACACCATAGGGGCCTCTCGTCGGTTTTCCAAAGAAGGGGCCCCATTCTCCCAATTACGGCACTCTTTATGGTTCTCTACTTGAAAGCTTCAGTCATATGGCTGCAGTATCTGTTCGCGATGCTTGTTTTGTGGAATTAGTTCACTATAGTGACGTGGAATAAGTTTCTAATTCGATGTTATATGCATTGGTGGTGCAGGTTGTATGGCTGCTTTGGACGCGGAGCACTACCTGCAGGAGGTTGGCGCACAGGAAGGGAAGACTGATTGACTATATGTGGGGAAAGCAGCTGGTAGTTCTACGAAAATTTCATTGGTGCCAAAATCTGCACTCTGAGGCGCAATTGTGATGAATCGTGGCAGCTCCTCAAAATCAGCAGATTGTTATTGTTTTTAGGCCACAAGTATATGATACGCTGTTGGAAATTTATTCCTGTGGATGGTCAATTTGTGCCAGCGATTTCGCATTCAAAATTCCTGAGTGACAAAATGAATTTGTGAATCCTGATTACTGTCTGCCGTTCCGACGAAATAGATGAAAGGAACATTCAAACTTAGGCCAATTCTGTTCTTTGAGATCATACTCCTTTGGATGGAATATAAGTAGGGCATGGGTTTTTAGTTCTTGATTTGACTAGCAAAACTTGTTTTTTTAACACGGTACAATTGAAGTCGCTCTCATACACGAGCATACCCTCACTCCTATGAACGCAAACCCTACCCCTATGAGCACCTCCGAAGCCTGAAATAAATCCAGAAAAATATGAGCATCAATGTCAAGTCTAGAACTTGAATCCTGGTGGGCTGAAGATACCACTTATCCTCCTAACCATCCAACCACAAGTTGGTTCATAGCAAAACTTGTGTTGGATGCCATAAAATAATATCTCTAGATTAATTGGTGAATGAACTTTCCAAATATATATTTTTTGCGGCATATTATACATGTTTCGCTAGTTAAATCGACGACCTAAATTCCCGTGCCCGACTTATATTCCAGAGGGAGTAGATGAAATGCCCCAATTTATTAGAAATCATGGGAACCAAAATCTTTTGTCACTGAGCTTGAGGCCGCGGAAGCCCAAATGATCTTCATGGATGTCCTGCTCTTCAGAGAGGCGAGGGGGTGGGTGGGTGGGTGGGGATCAATTTGTGGAACACCTGAGCGAGAGCCAATGCTTGTGTGTGTGTGTGTGGGGGGGGGGGGGTTGAAATTTGTGACACAACAAAGCAAGGACTGACTGGGGGGGGGGGGGGGGTTGAGTTGAACCGAGGATTCAAATTTGCGACACAACTGAGCGAGGATTGGGTCGGGCACAAAATCTCAATGGAGCAAACCATTCATTGTAGGAGATGAGGGGAAGGACGCCAAACCTAGGGGAAGCGCAGCGGAGGGGAGGGAGATCATCGGCAGTGCCGATACCTATGGTTTGGGGTGGGTGGGAGGGAGCCATCTCAATGTTATTATGTTATCGGTACATATTCTTCTTTGAACAAAAGTTGTCTTAACTTGGAATTGCTTGAGTTGTGGTTGGGATCATCATAGTTATTCTATAGGCTTGTATTGATCTCTCCCGCTTCTCTAGTGTGACTGTATATTGCCACACCGAGGTTGTTCCCGTGCTCAATCAATATAAATCACGCGGCCTCTCCTGCCCTCAATCAATATAAATCACGCGGCCTCCTATGAGAGGTGATACGCTTCCTTCTAACATGACTGTCTTTCAAAATTATATTAATAGTAGCCTAAGAACTATGTCTAACACAAAGCATGACACCTATATACACTTTGGCTAGCATAACATATGAACAAAGTTAACATGAGCTCTACATTATCAAATTGGTAGGGGTACATGGCACTTATGTTCACATCTCTCTCCTCTCCAAACCCTAGAGAGGAGATTTTGTGGGCTCACCGCGCTGCCATACCTCCTCGTCGGTATGTCGTCGCTCGCCTCCTCCTCCACCGAATCTACCACTGTGGAAGTTGATACGTCCCAAACGTATCTACTTTTCCAAACACTTTTGCTCTTGTTTTGGACTCTAATTTGCATGATTTGAATGAAACTAACCCTGACTGACGCTGTTGAAAGCACATTTGCTCCCTTGGTGGTTTTGGTAATTCATAACAACATATATCTCATTGAACTAATATCCATTCAAGATTAAGATTTCAGGATGTTCAATGATTGGCATGGCATGGACTAGAGATGTGGACCCCTCAAAATGCTAAGGACAAGAATTGGCAAAGGATCAAGACTCTACATTTTTGGTTTAGTGATTCAAGATCACATTGAGTCCATAGGAAAGCCAATACTATTAAAAGGGGATGAGGTGTTGCTTAATGGTCTTTTTGCTCAAAGTGCTTAGTGACAACATTCCTAAACCCTCAACCACTCACTCTACCCAAATATGTCCAAAACCCAAAGTCCAACTCGGCCCCACCGAAATTTCCAATCCGGCCTCACCGAGTTCATCCAAGACTTAGCCACTGCCAAACCCTAACAAATCGGATCCATCGAAATGGATCTCGGTCCCACCGAGATGGCCTTGCCAACTCTCTGTAATCGTTTGCATTTACTTCGGTCTCACCGAGATGGCTTGCCAACTCTCTGTTGCCTTATTGCTTCACTTCGGTCCTACCGAGTTGATGCAATTGGTGTCACCGAGATGAGGATTGCCCTAAGCCATTGCACTTCGGTCCATCCGAGTTGTTCGTATCGGTCCCACCGAGATTCCTAAAGTTCATATCTTTTACACAGTTCGGTGCTACCGAGATTATTGTTTCGGTGCCACCGAGTTGGGTCAAAAGTGTGTAACGGTTGGATTTTGTGTGGAGGCTATATATACCCCTCCACCCCATCCTTCTCAGTAAGGAGAGCCATCAGAACGTGCCTACACTTCCACCATTTATTTTCTGAGAGAGAACCACCTACTCATGTGTTGAGATCAAGATATTCCATTCCTACCATTTGAACCTTGATCTCTAGCCTTTCCCAAGTTGCTTTCCACTCAAATCCTTCTTCCACCATAGCCAAATCTGTGAGGAGTGATTGAGTGCTGGGAAGACTATCATTTGAAGCACAACAGCAAGGAGTTCATCAACAACACACCGTCTATTACCTTTTGGAGAGTGGTGTCTCCTAGATTGGTTAGGTGTCAGTTGGGAGCCTCCAACCAGATGTGGAGTTGAACCAAGAAGTTTGTAAGGGCAAGGAGATCGCCTACTTCGTGAAGATCTACCCCGAGTGAGGCTAGTCCTTCGTGGACGTAAGCCATGGTGGAATAGGCAAGGTTGCTTCTTCGTGGACCCTTCGTGGGTGGAGCCCTCCGTGGACTCGCGCAGCCGTTACCCTTCGTGGGTTGAAGCCTCCATCAACGTGGACGTACGATAGCACCACCTATCGGAACCACGCCAAAAACCGCCGTGTCTTCATTGCGTTTGAAATCTCCTACCCCCTCTCTACATACATATGCAATTGCTTACATTCCGCTGCTATACTCTTAGAATTGCATGTGTAGGGTGATGCTTGACATGTACTATTGCTAAAATCCGCCTACAACTAAAATCTGGGAAAAGGTTAAGTTTTATTTGGTCAAGTAGTCTAATCACCCCCCTCTAGACATACTTTCGATCCTACAGCTGTTTTCAGCAAAACTACCATGGTGTTGTTTTTGTGCAGAAATAAAAGTTCTCGGATTGAGCTGAAAATTTACGGAGAATATTTCCAGAATATATAAAAAATATTGGCGAAGAAAACTACTGGAGGGGGACACCCAGGAGCCACAAGCTCAGGGGGCGCGCCCACCCCCCAGGGCGCGCCCTGTGAGCTTGTGGGTCCCACAGGCCTCCGTTTGCCGTAATTCCGACTCTATAAGTACCATCTTGCGGAGAAAAAAATCAGAGAGAAAGTTTCATCGCGTTTTACGATACGAAGCCGCCGCCACCTCCTGTTCTTCATCGAGAGGGCTGATCTGGAATCCGTTCGGGGCTCCGGAGAGGGGGATTCGTCGCCGTCATCATCATCAAACCTTCTCCATCAACAATTTCATGATGCTCACCATTGGGTGTGAGTAATTCCTCCGTAGGCCTGCTGGACGGTGATGGAGTTGGATGAGATTTGTCATGTAATCGAGTTAATTTGTTAGGGCTTGATCCCTAGTATCCACTATGTTCTGAGATTGATGTTGCTATGACTTTGCTATGCTTAATGCTTGTCACTAGGGCCCGAGTGCCATGATTTCAGATCTGAACCCTCTATGTTTTCATGAATATATTTGAGTTCTTGATCCTATCTGCTAGTTATATGCACTTGTTATTGTTCTGATCCGTAGACCCCATAGTGACAATTGTTTGGGGTACTCTCCGGGGATGACTGTAATTCGAGGAGTTCATGTATTCACTTTGTGCTAATGCTTTGTTCCGGTTCTATATTAAAAGGAGGCCCTAATATCCCTTAGTTTCCTTATGGACCCCGCTGATGACCCACAAGTATAAGGGATCAATCGTAGTACTTTCGATAAGTAAGAGTGTCGAACCCAACGAGGAGCAGAAGGAAATGACAAGCGGTTTTCAGCAAGGTATTCTCTGCAAGTACTGAAAGTAGCGGTAACAGATAGTTTCGGTAGCAAGATAATTCGTAACAAGTAACTAGTAACAAGTATAATAAAGTGCAGCAAGGTGGCCCAATCCTTTTTGTAGCAAAGGACAAGCCAGAACAAACTCGTATAATAAGCAAAGCGTTCTCGAGGACACATGGGAATTTCATCTAGTCACTTTCATCATGTTTGTTTGATTCGCGTTCGCTACTTTGATAATTTGATATGTGGATGGACCGGTGCTTGGGTGCTGTTCTTACTTAAACAAGCCTCCCACTTATGATTACCCCCTCTCGCAAGCATCCGCAACTACGAAAGAAGAATTAAGATAACTCTAACCATAGCATGAAACATATGAATCCAAATCAGCCCCTTACGGAATAGCGCATAAACTAGGGTTTAAGCTTCTGTCACTCTAGCAACCCATCATCTAATTACTACTCCACAATGCCTTCCCTTAGGCCCAAAGATGGTGAAGTGTCATGTAGTCGACGTTCACACGACACCACTAAAGGAAGCAACAACATACATATCATCAAAATATCGAACGAATACCAAATTCACATGATTACTTATGACAAGCCTTCTTCCATGTCCTCAAGAACAAAAGTAACTACTCACAAATCATATTCATGTTCAAGATCAGAGGGGTATTAAATATCATTAAGGATCTGAACATATAATCTTCCACCAAATAAACCAACTAGCATCAACTACAAGATGTAATCAACACTACTAGCAACCCACAGGTACCAATCTGAGGTTTTGAGACAAAGATTGAATACGAGAGATGAACTAGGGTTTGAGATGAGATGGTGCCGGTGAAGATGTTGATGAAGATTGGTCCTCCCATGATGATAGGATCGTTGGTGATGTCGATGGCTTCGATTTCCCCCTCCCAGAGGGAAGTATCCCCGGCGGAATCGCTCCGCCGGAGAGCAAAATAGCTCCTTCCCAGGTTCCGCCTCGAGACGGCGGCGCTTCATCCCGAAAGTCTTCTCTATAATTTTTTTAGGGCAAAAGACCTTATATAGCAGAAGGAGGGGGGGCCAGAGGCCAGCCAGGGGCCCCACAAGGCATCAGGGCGTGCCCAGGGGGGCCGCGCCCTGTTGCCTTGTGGACAACTGGTGGGTCCCCTCCAGTATCTCTTTTCTCCAGTATTTTTTTATATATTCAATAAAAAATATCCGTGAAATTTCAGGTCAATTGGAGCTCTGTAGGATAGGTATCTCTGATGTAGCTATTTCAGGTCCAGAATTCCAGCTACCGGTATTCTCCCTCTTCATATAAATCTTGCAAATTAAGAGAGAAAAGGCATAAGAGTTGCATCATAAAGTGAAATAATGATCAAATACATTATAAATAACAGTAGAAAATCATGGTGCAAATTGGACGTATCAACTCCCCCAAGCTTAGACCTCGCTTGTCCTCAAGCGAAAGCCGAAATCGATAATCATGACCATATGTTTAGAGAGAGAGAGAGGTGTCGATAAAAATAAAATACGGACATGAAGGCATCATGATCTTTATTATAACAGCAATATATCATCATAAAACTCTCATGAAAAAAATGAAAATTCATTTTGTAAGTGTATCTAGTGCCACCCCTTGTTGGTTTTGGAGTATTGAAGACAAACTTGGTTGTGGGACTAATGTGTTTGTGAGATTCACAGGAGAACACAGGTAGAAGTCCCTATTGATTCGGTTTACCTATCGAAGATGACCCCTAAAAATGTATGAAGACAATGGTGGTTCACGAAGACATTCATGTTGAAGATAATGGCTCACGAAGACATTCACTTGAAGCAAATGGAACGCGAAGACTTAGTCTTTTGGAAGTTTCATTTTCTGCTCTCTTGAGTCATAGGAACCACCGTACTGCTAAGTGGGGTCGAGGTAAACAAAGTCAGAAACTGACGTGATGCTCAACCCAAATCCTATGTCTTCGAGCGAAGATAAATGAGAGAAAACCTCTTCCAGAGTTGGTTGAGTCAGCTTTGCTTGGAGCCCAAGTAAAAGTTGCCGCGTGTGTTGGGATCCGACCGTTAGACACGTGTCAGCTTCCCTATGACCCAAGGTCATTTCGGACATATCATGTCGGGTTGCCCCTGGCTATAAATAGCCACCCCTACCACCATAAATTGGTGGCTTCTCCGAGTTAGTGCACGGCTTTTGTCGTTTTGAGAGCAACCCACCTCGAAGCCTTTGAGAGAGAATACTTGCGAGGACAAAACCCAAAACACCCAGAGCCCAAAGTGATTGAGCATTACTGAAGACATTCTGTTCTGAGTGAACCGAAGACTTAGTACACTTGAATACTGTGATCTTCCAGCCGGTTAGGCGTCATGTTCTGAGCATCCAAGAGTCATTGTGGATTGCCGATGAACGAAGTCTGTGAAGGTTTGGAAGTCTACCTTGAAGACTTACCAGAGTGATTGGGCGAGATCTGCGGGTCTTAGCTCAAGGGGAATAAGGTGGAGACGTGGTCTTCTGAGTTCAATCTCAGCCTCCCTAACCACCCCCCTCATAAAAATCGCCTATTCACCCCCCTCTAGTCGATAACTAGCACTTTCAATTGGTATCAGAGCAAGGTGCTCCCTTGTTCTGTGTGATTTGGTTTAACCACCTGGAGTTTTAGCTATGTCGACTGCAGGGATAATCAAGGTTTTTGCTGCGTGCCCCGTCTTCGATGGCACTGACTATCCCTACTGGAAGATTATGATGTGCAAACATCTCAAGGGGACCAATTATGAACTATGGACTGTCACCGAGCAGGGCTTGACAGAGCTCTGCAAAAAGGCGTGTGCTGAAGACATTGACAGATTCACATAATTGGATGCTCGAGCAAAGTACATCATATGCTCTCATTTGTCCAAAGATCAGTTTACTCATGTTTATCATATGGACTCCGCCAAACTGATCTGGGACAGGATCTCCGATGTCTATGAGGGTGCCTTCACTCATCATGATCCTTGGTTTGAGGAATTCAAGAATTCCCTCAACTCCGTGGACGTTGGCCCCGTCACAAAAGCCTCCGGTCTCTATCTAATGGCCAGGGGCGTCAAGGTACCCAAACATCCCTTCTTCTCTTCAAATGAAGATGAATCTTATGAGAACATGACCCCCAGCTATTCCAAGCTTGCAAAAATTGTCACTAAACAACAATCCGCTTTAGAGAAGCTTCAAAAATTGCTAGATAAGAGCAATTATTTGCTGAACGAGGAAATGGATCGTGGTCAAACACAATCTGAAGACTTCAGACGTCTTCAAATGTCATTTGATGAACTTCAAGGTCGTCATGATACCCTCTCATCTGATCACGAGAAGCTCTCCTATGAATATCTTCAAAGGAAGCAAGAGCTTGAGAAGCTGGGAGCGTCTCATGATGATCTTCGAACAGAAAATGATTCACTACTCGCTCAATAGATCAGTACCGCTCAGGATGAATTTGTGCCACCTTGCTTGAAATGCCTTGAGCGTGATAACGCTAATTCTTCTGCTGAATGTTGCACTATTTCTGAATCTACAATATCTTCAACTGTTGATGTGGCCACTAACCCCTCATCTGAGGAAGCCACTGCTCTTACTGATGAGAATGCCAGGTTGAAGACATTGTTTGAGACAAGCATGTATAAGAGTCTCAAAGGGCATCAGACTCTTTGTGGTGTCCTCAAGAAACAGATCCTGTTGGGGATATTTCCCTGACATGGTGACCCGGCAGGTATCTTGACCCGGTCAGGAGAAAGACTCCATGGGCCAGAGACCAGACCGGGTCAGGACGAGGGCAAGGTAACGCCAGGAAGACCCGGCTCAAGGCCTGCTCACAAAAGAAACTAACGGGCCGACTCATGGTGAGGCCTAGAAGGAGGAGACCCGGCCTGTGTAGACCCGGCCCGGAAAGAAGACCCGGAATTAGTATCCGGCTTGTAATAGGAAAGAGAGTAGTCCTTGTCCTGCTAGGACTCTACATGTAAGCCAGCCCCTCAACTTATATAAGGAGGGGCAAGGCACCCCAAGGGGGGACAAGTGGAGAGACAGACAAGTTTTAGACAAGTTACAAGCTCTCGAGTACTAGGTTAGCCAAGTTGCACCCTTGTAATCGAGATTATCATCATCAATAACAATCAAGCAGGACGTAGGCCTTTACCTCCATCGCGAGGGGCCGAACCTGGGTAAACTCGCGTCTCTCGATTCCGACCAACCCCGTTCGAGTTACCACCTAGCTGCGATGGCCTCACGACTAAGTCCTTTCTCGAGGACATCTGCCGTGACAAAACCATGACAGTTGGCGCCCACCGTGGGGCCAGCGCATGGTGGTGTTGTGTTCTTGGAGGGAGCTTTTCCAGGGATCGAGAAGGTCGCAGTTAGCTGGATGAAGAAGAATTGGCTCAGAAGGATCTACATCAAACCTCGAGTTCATCAGTTGAGAGTTATGATCTATGAGATTTAAAGTTTGAAAGACATTAGGGTTGCGCTCTGTCCGCCGCCACCGTTCTGCGATTCATGCAATTGTTTTAAGTCGCCGAGACCGACAAAGTTTTGAAGAAGATGCGTCCGATCGGCCGCTGCCCTCGAGTACTTACGCACCGTCGCGTGTGCCTGCTCTGCCACTGATTCTACCCCAAACCGGAGTATGTGGCGGCCGCTTTTTCACTGCAGCGCCAATTTTGACCGGCCATTGATTCCTTGCATCATTAAGTACTACTCCAGTGCCCACTATGTCGATCCATCAACAAGACAGTAACTCACCTGCTGCTGAGGTTCACGCACAAGGGATAAAAAAGGGGGTTATTGCATAGGCGTGTGTCCCAATGCTTGATGGAAAATTACTCTCGTTGGAGACCAAGGGATACTAATACTAGTACATCAATTGCTAGTACTAGTAGTACGTCAAGCCGGCTGCCAAATTTTCAAACCATCAAGTTGTCATGTATACTCATACGCAGCCGATTTATCTGGAATACTTGTCTGATTCACGGATGCATGGAAGGAAAAGATGGCTGCAGTATACGCGGCAAGCTCAACAGCGGCGTACGTTCCCTAGTGCCACACGCAAAGACCCCTGCGCAAATCTCAGATATTTGACCGGCTGCTAGATATTCTAAACTCCTGTCTGCTACTGACAAAGCAAGATACCAGTGATTTGAAGTTTGCCTGAATTTCCATACAATTTTGCGTCTGTTACCCGACCGGTCTGACACACTCCAAAAAAAAACATCATCAGATCCCACGCCATCGTCCTACCCGAACAGTGCGCCGTCCCTTTTATTGGCCCGGGTTACATCAAAACACGCCGGGTTATCCGGCGGACGCCTGCCATGAAATACTAGGGCGAGTCTCATCAAATCAGACATCTCGGCGGACGTTGCACACAGATCAAAAAGAAAGAAGGTCAGTGGGAGCCTTTCCCACTGTCGCTAGCCCCTCAAAAAAAAAAATCAAATCAGACATCCCGGCGGACGTTGCACACAGATCAACCGTCGTCCGAATAAACCAGGTGTTGTTTTTCCTATATATTTTATCGGTACATATATTAATTCAGCAAGAACGAATTACTCTGCCTGTAATATGTTTTATGCAGGACAATAATTCACTATGAAGGTGACCAACATACCGTGGATTCAGAGTTCGCGCCAGCACCATCTTGTGCCGGCGTCCGTCTGTGGCGTGCAGGCCGCCGCCCACGCAGTCCGGTCTACATTAAAATGACAGGGTCGCGCCCGCTCGCACGAGCCGCCCAACGGACGCACGCAAGCCGCCGCCCCGCGGTCTAGTCTGCATCAACACACCAGTCACGTTCATTCGCACAAGCCGCCCAACGGACACGCGCCCAAGTCGCCGTCCCCTGCGGTCCGGTCTACATCAAGACGCCCGACGACACCCGCGTCTGCGACGGCCCAGACGCCGCGGCCGATTCCAACGCCACGGCCGACTCCAACGCCGCGGCCGACTCGCGCGTCCGCATCGGCTTACAATGCCACGGCCGACTCTCGCGCCCGCACCGGACTCCAACGCCGCGTCCGACTCCAACGCCGTGGACGACTCGCGCTTCTGCATCGGCTTACAACGCCACGGCCGACTCTCGCGCCTGCGCCGGTTTACAACGCCACGGCCGACTCTCGCGCCCGCGCCGGCTTACAACGCCGCGGCCGACTCGTGCGGCCGCGGTTTACAACGCCGCGGCCGACTCCCACGTCTTCATCAACACACCAGGGCAGCGCCTGCTCGCCCGAACTACCCAACGGACGCGCGCAAGCCGCCGCCCCCGCGGTCTGGACTACATCAACACGCCAGGGCTACGCCCGCCCGTACGAGCAGCTTAACGGACGCGCGTAGGTCGCCATCCCTGTAGCCTAGTCTACTCCAACAAGCTGGAGCAAAAAAAATATCTATTATCAGCCTCCGAGGGCATACAACGAGCATTGCGAAGATCATCAACTCGCCATACACCTTTGGCTTCGATAAATTTCATTTTTCGGCTGTCAACTCTACGCCGGCTTATGCCACAGCCAAGTATGATGAATCTCAAGCCGATTCCTCGAGTTATCTTAAGACTCGGGGGCTACACACACATGACTCGGCAGATTTGGCCGGCTTCACAAATTCAAGAACCCCGGGTCATTGCAGGGACGACAACCCGGACCCGGGGGCTGCTACCTTATTGGCGAAAAAGCAAAGGTTGCCAAAGAAGACTAGCCGCCATGATGCACAGTCTAAACATGGGTATCCTGCTCAATTATGATCAGTGGAATCAAGCTGGCTTATCTGGACCCCAGATGTTTTGCAGTAGTAGCATTGTCTCCCGTATATCCTATGCTGAGATTTTCCATGATCATATGGTCACTTGGGGGCTTCCAACTCACCGAGTTTAGCTTTCTCACGCTCTTGACCCGGCAAAAATGCCACATTATATCTTGGTTAAACCTGCCTGTCTGCTTGATGCTACTCCGCCTAGGTGACCCGGTGTACTCTTGACAAGTCAATCATTTTATGACCCTGAACTTGTCTTGGTTAAATCATCAGTTTAAGTCATGTGAAAGCCGGCTTACAGAGAGCGAGGATAAACCATGGGCTATCACTCCAGCTTCATTGAAGCAAGACTCGAGCCTCGAAAGCCGGTCTTTTGGTTGTGCCTCGAAAGCCGGCATTTTTATACTCCGTTATCATACACATACATCATCATACATTGCATCATTATTGCATCATCATACAATGCATCATATATGCATGTATATATTTGTTTATGTTGCAGGAGCCTGTTTTGAAAACCGGGTTACATTTTAACTCGGCAGGAATAAACAAATCTTTGATGGCCAACATGGCTGGATTTTGATCATGGTTATCGTAACCAGTATTAAATGATTGAGATATCAATTCTTCTAAATTCCCGGGTTACAAATCCAGCCGGGTCACATATAATACCTGGTCATTTAATTGGCCGGGTTTTGGGTTATTTAACATGTGCTTTGTAGAAGACTACAACACTTATGGATTTTTTTCACATATTTGCCGGGTTGCATTGCAACCACGGCCAAGGATTTCTTTCATCGCAAAAGCATCATCAGTTCACAGGCAAAATGTTAAAGTGCTTGATGGCATTGGCGGATTATGCAGTCTCACGCTCAAAAACTATTATAAAGCCACGATTGGGCTATTTTCTATCATGTTTTTCAAAACAAATTCAAGCTTGCAGTGGTTGATGGCTGAGACCCGGCACCTGGATCTGCCGGGTTAACTTTGGTTTGTTTTCCTTCTGCGTCAATTGCCGCCGGGTTGTCACTTGCCGGGTCACCAGGATTTATTTGGTGAGTTAATAATACAAAAGAGTATACTATGCGGCCAGGCAACCCGGTTCTTGGAAGCTACAGTGGATTCGAGTTTATTCTACAATGGAAGAAATAGTCCCGAGTCGCCGCGGGCAATACGACCCGGCACTTGGGGGCTACAATACTCAGTTCAAAAAATTACAAAGATAAAGGACGTCCCGAGCCGCCGCAGGCGATCGACCCGGCACTTGGGGGATACCATATTCAAGTCTATTATTCAGTCCCGAGCCACCGCAGGCAGCGACCCGGCCCTTGGGGGCTACAGCAATCAGCTTTTGACGTATATTATTGGAAGTCCCAAGCAGATGCAAGCATTCAACATGGCACTTGGGGGCTAATGGGACATTTATTTTTCTAAGGATCTATTGACAGAAGACCCGACTCATCATCAATGATGAGCCAGACATTGGGGGCTACAAACGGCTCAAAATTTCTAAGTTCTAATCCTATCAAAGGACCAGTTCATTATTCTATAATGACCCGGCCCTTGGGGGCTACGAAGTCATACTACAGAGGACGGGTCATGGATTTTAACCCGAATTTTTCTCAGACATATTACAGCAAGTCTCAAGTGTGTCAAATACTTACATCCCTTAAGACTTAGGGGCTACGCTGGCTGAAGTTTTATAAGTACAAGACAAATACAAGTCCCAGGCTGCTGCAGGCAAGACAACCCGGCACTTGGGGGCTACACTGTTAAGATATTATTTTGCAAAGCACCAAGTCATCATGAACTGATAAACTCGAAGCTTGGGGGGCTACAGGTAATATGGAGATTAAAAACAAGAAGAACTCTTTCAAGCTGTCATGTTTTGAATAAGCCAGGTCTCATGTTCTTGGTGGAAAAAGTTGCAAAGTTCATTAAAAACTGGCTCAACATCAGACGGATTTTCTATTCCAAATATTTTCATCAAGCCAAAGCACTGGAAGCCGGCACAACATTAGACAGGTTATTATTCCCAACGTTTTTGACGAACTGAAGCACTGGAAGAAGACTCAATGTTAGACGGGTTATTTTTCCAATATTTTTTCTGTGAGGGACCAACACCGGCAAGTTGATCACGAAGCCGGCCTGTTTATATGACAAAGAGATCCGGATTTTCGAGGAGATGGTTCATTGAATAAACCGGCTGTCTGAGCGAGCCGGTCCCTCAACATTTTAATTATTTCTATTTTAGGAGCTTAGCATGAGTAAATTCAAGCTAAACTGGGGGCTAATGTTGGGGATATTTCCCTGACATGGTGACCCGGCAGGTATCTTGACCCGGCCAGGAGAAAGACTCCATGGGCCAGAGACCAGACCGGGTCAGGACGAGGGCAAGGTAACGCCAGGAAGACCCGGCTCAAGGCCTGCTCACAGAAGAAACTAACGGGCCGACTCATGGTGAGGCCCAGAAGGAGGAGACCTGGCCTGTGTAGACCCGGCCCGGAAAGAAGACCCGGAATTAGTATCTGGCTTGTAATAGGAAAGAGAGTACTCCTAGTCCTGCTAGGACTCTACATGTAAGCCAGCCCCTTTAACTTATATAAGGAGGGGCAAGGCACCCCAAGGGGGGACAAGTGGAGAGACAGACAAGTTTTAGACAAGTTACAAGCTCTCGAGTACTAGGTTAGCCAAGTTGCACCCTTGTAATCGAGATCATCATCATCAATAACAATCAAGCAGGACGTAGGCCTTTACCTCCATCGCGAGGGGCCGAACCTGGGTAAACTCGCATCTCTCGATTCCGACCAACCCTGTTCGAGTTACCACCTAGCTACGATGGCCTCATGACTAAGTCCTTTCTCGAGGACATCTGCCGTGACAAAACCACGACAGATCCTGAACAGGAACTCTAGGAAAGAGGGCATTGGCTTCGAGAGAAACATAAATGTTGATGGTACATATTGGTGTTGGAAATATGCCCTAGAGGCAATAATAAATTGGTTATTATCATATTTCCTTGTTCATGATAATCGTTTATTATCCATGCTGTAATTGTATTGATTGGAAACTCAAATACATGTGTGGGTACATAGACAACACTGTGTCCCTAGTAAGCCTCTAGTTAACTAGCTCGTTGATCAAAGATGGTGAAGGTTTCCTAGCCATAGACATGAGATGTCATTTGATAACGGAATCACATCATTAGGAGAATGATGTGATGGACAAGACCCAAACTATAAACGTAGCATATGATCGTGTCAGTTTATTGCTATTGTTTTCTGCATGTCAAGTATCTGTTCCTATGACCATGAGATCATGCAACTCACTGACACCGGAGGAATACCTTGTGTGTATCAAACGTCGCAACGTAACTGGGTGACTATAAAGGTGCTCTACAGGTATCTCCGAGGGTGTCTGTTGGGTTGGCATGGATCAAGACTGGGATTTGTTACTCCGTGTGACGGAGAGGTATCTCAGGGCCCACTCGGTAATACAACAACACAATGAGCCTTGCAAGCAATGTGACTAAAGTGTTAGCCACGAGATCTTGTATTACGGAACGAGTAAAGAGACTTGCCGGTAACGAGATTGAACTAGGTATAGAGATACCGACGATCGAATCTCGGGCAAGTAACATACCGAAGAACAAAGGGAACAGCATATGGGATTAATTGAATCCTTGACATAGAGGTTCGACCGATATAGATCTTCGTAGAATATGTAGGAACCAATATGGGCATCCAGGTCCCGCTATTGGTTATTGGCCGTAGAGGTGTCTCGGTCATGTCTACATAGTTCTCGAACCCGCAGGGTCTGCACACTTAAGGTTCGGTGACGTTTCGGTAGAATTGAGTTATGTATGATTGGTGACCGAAGGTTGTTCGGAATCCCGGATGAGATCTCGGACATCACGAGGAGCTCCGGAATGGTCCGGAGGTAAAGATTGATATATAGGAAGTCCCGTTTTGGCCACCGGAAAAGTTTCGGGTATTTCCGGTAGTTTACCGGGAGTACCGGAGGGCCATCGGGAGGGGCCACCCACGCCGGGAGGCCACATGGGCCTGAGGGGGGTTGCACCAGCCCTTAGTGGGCTGGGCAAACCAGCCCTACAAGGCCCATGCGGCTAGGAATAAGTGGGAAAGGAAAAACCCCAAAGAAGAGGGAAGGGAGACCAAATATGGAAGGTGTCCTATTTGGACTAGGATTGAAGTGGAGGAGTCCACCTCCTCCACCTCCAATTTCGGCCAGCCCTTGAGGGTTTGAGGCTGCCTCCTCCCCTCCCTCCCTCCTATATATACTAGAGGATTTAGAGGAGAAAAATAACCCTAATTGCCACGTGCTCCCTCTACTTCATGTAGATCGGTTTCTCCTCTAGTCTAGTTTCAGCGGTGCTTAGGCGAAGCCCTGCCGGAATTGTTCCACCACCATAGCCGCCGCGCCGTCGCGCCGCCGGAAAACTCTTCTACCTCTCCGCTCTCTCTCTTGCTGGATCAAGGAGGCGGAGATCGTCATCGAGCTGTACGTGTGCTGAACGCAGAGGTGCCGTCCGTTCGGCGCTAGATCGGAAGGACCATGATCAGGATCGCGAGACGATTCATGATTTGATCGCGGGACGGATCGTGATGGGATCGTGGGACGGATCGAGATTGGATCACGAGATGGATCGTGATGAGATCGCGGGACACTCGGCGATTTGGATCGCGAAGACGTTCGACTACATCAACCGCGTTTCTTAACGCTTCCGCTTAGCGATCTACAAGGGTATGTAGATTCACTCTCCCTCTCGTAGATGCTCATCACCATGGATAGATCTTGTGTGTGCGTAGGAAAATTTTTGTTTCCCATGCAACGTTCCCCAACAGTGGCATCTGAGCTAGGTCTATGCGTAGATGAGATCTCGAGTAGAACACAAAGGAGTTTGTGGGCGTTGATATTCAGATTGCTTCCCTCCTTAGTATTTTCTTGATTCAGCGGTATTGTGGGATGAAGCGGCTCGGACCAACCTTACTCGTCCACGTACGAGAGACCGGTTCCATCGACTGACATGTAACTTTGTTGCATAAGATGGCTAGCGGGTGTCTGTCTCTCCCACTTTAGTTGAATCGGATTCGACAGAGGCGGTCCTTGTAGAAGGTGAAATAGCAAATTTTATATCACCGTTGTGGTTTTTGCGTAGGTAAGAATCGTTCTTGCTAGATACCCGTAGCAGCCACGTAAAACTTGCAACAACAATTAGAGGACGTCTAACTTGTTTTTGCAGGGTATGTTGTGATGTGATATGGCCAATTACATGATGAGATATATGTGATGTATGAGATGATCATGTGTTGTATAGAATATCATGACTTGCATGTCGATGAGTACGGCAACTAGCAGGAGCCATAGAGTTGTCTTTAATTATTGTATGACCTGCGTGTCAATCATTAAGCGCTATGTAATGCTTTACTTTATCGCTAAACATTAGCAATAGTCGTGGAAGCAACAGTCGGCGCGACAACCTCATGGCGACACGTTGATGGAGATCAAGATGATGGAGATCACGGTGTCATGCCGGTGATGATGGAGATCATGCCGGTGCTTTGGAGATGGAGATCAAAAGCACGAGTTCATGGCCATATCATGTCACTTATGATTTGCATGTGATGTTAATCCTTTTATGCATCTTATTTTGCTTAGGACGACGGTAGCATTATAAGGTGATCCCTCACTTAAATTTCAAGATAAATTGTGTTCTCCCCGAGTGTGCACCGTTGCGAAAGTTCATCATTTCGAGACACGCCGTGATGATCGGGTGTGATAGACTCTACGTTCACATACGACGGGTGTAAGCCATGTTGCACGTGCGGAACACTCGGGTTAAACTTGACGAGCCTAGCATGTACAGACATGGCCTCGGAACACAAGAGACCGAAAGGTCGAACATGAGTCATATAGTAGATATGATCAACATGAAGATGTTCACCATTGAAACCACCTCAACTCACGTGATGATCGGACTTGAGTTGGTGGATGTGGATCATGTGACACTCGAATGACCGGAGGGATGTCAATTTGAGTGGGAGTTTTAAGTAATATGATTAACTAAACTCATTATCATGAACATAGTCAAAGTGTCTTTGCAAATTATGTTGTAGATTACTAGATCGCGCTGTAGCTCCCTTGAATTTTTTATATGTTCCTAGAGAAATAGAGTTGAAAGATGATGGTAGCAATAATGCGGACTGGGTCAGTGATCTGAGGATTGTCCTCAATGCTGCACAGAAGGCTTATGTCCTTAATGCACCGCTCGGTGTGCCACCCCCCTCTATCATCGTCTGTAGATGTTGTGAACATCTGACAGGCACGTTCCGATGACTACTTAATAGTTCAGTGCGTCATGCATTACGGCTTAGAATTGAGGCTCCAAAACGTTTTGAACGTCACGGAACATATGAGATGTTCTAAGAGCTGAAATTGGGATTTCAGGCTCGTGCCCGTATTGAGAGGTATGAGACCTCCAACAAGATTCTTTGCCTGCAAGATGATGGAGAATAGCTCAATCGTTGAGCATGTGCTCAAATTGTTTGAGTGCTACAATCGCTTGAATCGAGTGGGAGTTGATCTTCCAGATAAAATAGTGATTGATATAGTTCTCCAAGTCACTGTCACTAAGCTACTAGAGCTTCGTGATGAACTATAAAAGGCCAGAGATGGAGATAATGATCCCTGAGCTGTTCGCAATGTTTGACACCGCGAAGGTAGAAATCTAGAAGGAGCATCAAGTGTTGATGGTTAGTGAAACCACTAGTTTCGAGAAGGGCAAGGGCAAGGAGGGAAACTTCATGGATGGCAAGTCAGTTGCTGCTCCAGTGAAGAAACCCAAGGTTGAACCCAAACCCGAGACTAAGTGCTTCTATTATGAGGAAAACGGTCGCTGAAGTGGAACAACCCTAGATACTTGGTAGATAAGAAGGCTGGCAACGTCGACAGAAGTATATTTGATATACGTGTTATTGATGTGTACCTTACTAGTACTCCTAGTAGCACCTGGGTATTAGATACCGGTTCGGTTTGCTAAATGTTAGTAACTCGGAATAAAAGCTATGGAATAAACGGAGGCTAGCTAAGGGCGAGGTGACGATGAGTGTTGGAAGTGTTTCCAAGGTTGATGTGATCACCATCGCACGCTCTCTATACCTTCGGGATTAGTGATGAACCTAAATAAGTGTTATTTGGTGTTTGCGTTAAGCATGAACGTGATTAGATCAAGTTTATTGCAATACGGTTATTCATTTAAGTTAGAGAATAATGGTTATTCTGTTTACATGAATAATACCTTCAATGGTCATGCACCCAATAAGAGTGGTTTATTGAATCTTGATCGTAGAGATACACATGTTTATAATATTGATGCCAAAAGATGCAAAGTTAATAATGATAGTACCACATACTTGTGGCACTGCCGCTAAAGGTCATATTGGTGTAAAAAGCATGAAGAAACTCCATGCTGATGGATCTTTGGACTCATTCGATTTCGAATCGGTTGAGACATGCGGACCATGCCTCATGGGCAAGATGACTAAAACCCCGTTTTCCGGTATGATGGAGCGGGCAATTGACTTATTGGAAATGATACATATTGATGTATGCGGTCCAGTGAGTATTGTAGTGTGCGGTGGATATCGTTATTTTCTTATCTTCACTGATGATTTGAGTAAATATGGGTATATTTACTTAATGAAACACAAGTCTGAAACGTTTGAAAAGTTCAAACAAAATCAGAGTGAAGTTTGAGATCATCGTGACAAGAAGATAAAATGTCTGCGATACGATCGTGGAG
Source organism: Elymus sibiricus (assembly GCA_039707655.1). Lineage (NCBI taxonomy): Eukaryota > Viridiplantae > Streptophyta > Magnoliopsida > Poales > Poaceae > Elymus > Elymus sibiricus. The sequence goes on from CM077676.1 coordinate 182,196,204, forward strand.
GTGAATATCTGAGTTACGAGTTTGGTATACAACTTAAGACAATGTGGAAGTTGTTTCACAACTCACGCCACCTGGAACACCATAGTGTGATGGTGTGTCCGAACGTCATAGTCATACTCTATTGGATATGGTGCGAACTATGATGTCTCTTATCGATTTACCACTATCGTTTTAGGGCTATGCATTAGAAACAACCACATTCACTTTAATTGGGACACCATAAGTTCGTTAAGATGACACCGTATGAATTTTGGTTTGGCGGAAACCTAAGTTGTCGTTTCTTAATGTTTGGGGCTGCGACGCTTATGTGAAAAAGGGTTTTTACCTAATGAGCTCGAACCCAAAGCGGACAAATGCATCTTCATAGAATACCCTAACGTAACAGTTGGGTGAACCTTCTATCTCAGATCCAAGCACAAAGTGTTTGTTGCTAAAACGGGTCCTTTCTCGAGAAAGAGTTTCTTTCGAAAGATTGAGTGGGAGGAAGATAGAACTTGATGAGGTTGTTGAACCTTTGTTTCAACCAGAGAGTAGCGCAGCGCAGAAAGTTGTTTCTGTGGAGCCTATGATTAGTTGAAGAGGAAGTTAATGATGATGATCATGAAGCTTCGGATCAAGTTACTATCAAACCTCGTAGGTCGACAAGGACGCGTACTGCTCCTGAGTGGTACGACAACCCTGTCTTAGAGGTCATGTTGTTGGACAACACCGAACCTACGAGCTATGGAGAAGCGATGATGGGCCCGGATTCCGAGAAATGGTTAAGACCATGAAATCCGAGATGGGATTCATGTAAGAAAACAAAGTATGGGCTTTGGAAGTATTACCTGAAGGGCGAAAGGCCATTCAGAACAAATGGATCTTTAAAAGGAAGACGGACGCGGACGGTAATGTCACCGTCTATAAAGCTCGACTTGTGGCAAAGGGTTTATCACAAGTTCAAGGAGTTGACTACGATGAGACTTTCTCACCCGTAGCGATGCTCAAAGTCTTTTGGAATCATGTTAGCAGTTGCTGCATTTTTCAATTATGAAATCTGGCAGATGGATGTCAAAACATCGTTTCCTTAACGGTATCCGTAAGGAAAAGTTGTATGTGATACAACCGGAAGGTTTTGTCAGTCCTAAGGATGCTAAAATATATGCAAACTCCAGCAATCCTTCTATGGACTGGAGCAAGCATCTCGGAGTTGGAATATACGCTTTGATGAGGTGATCAAAGTTTTTGAGTCTATACAAAGTTTATGAGAAACTTGTATTTACAATAAAGTGAGTGGGAGCACTATAGAATTTCTGATAAGTATATGTGGTTGACATATTGTTGATCGGAAATGATGTAGAATTTCTGGAAAGCATAAAGGGTCGTTTGAAAAGAGTTTTTCAAAGGAAGACCTAGAATGAAGCTACTTAAATATTGGGCATCAAAGATCTATAGAGATAGATCAAGATGTCTGATAAGACTTTCAATGAGTACATACCTTGACAAGATTTTGAAAGAGTTCAAAATGGATCAGTCAAAGAAAGAGTTCTTGCCTGATTTGTAAGGTGTGGAGTTGAGTGAGACTCAAAGCTCGACCACGGCAGAAGAAAGAGAAAGGACGAAGGTCGTCCCCTATGCCTTATCCATAGGCTCTGTATAGTATGCCAAGCTGTGTACCGCACCTAGTGTGTGCCTTGCCATGAGTCTGTCAAGGGGTACAAGAGTGTTCCAGGAGTGGATCACTGGACAGCGGTCAAGATTATCCTTAGTAACTAGAGGACTAAGGAAATATTTCTCGATTATGGAGGTGATGAAGAGTTCGTCGTAAAGGGTTACGTCGATGCAAGCTTTGACACCTATCCAGACGACTCTGAATAGTAGTCAGGATACATATAGTGGAGCAGCCATTTGGAATAGCTCCAAGTGGAGTGTGGTAGAAGTGTCTACAGTATGACATAGAGATTTGCAAAGTACACACGGATCTGAATGTCGCAGACCCGTTGACTAAAGATCTCTCTCACATGCAAAGCATGATCTGATCGAACCCCAGAACTCATTGGGTGTTAGATTCATAACAATGTAAATCACATGGTGATGTGAACTAGATTATTGACTCTAGTGCAAGTGGGAGACTGTTGGAAATATGCCCTAGAGGCAATAATAAATTGGTTATTATCATATTTCCTTGTTCATGATAATCGTTTATTATCCATGCTGTAATTGTATTGATTGGAAACTCAAATACATGTGTGGGTACATAGACAACACTGTGTCCCTAGTAAGCCTCTAGTTAACTAGCTCGTTGATCAAAGATGGTGAAGGTTTCCTAGCCATAGACATGAGATGTCATTTGATAACGGAATCACATCATTAGGAGAATGATGTGATGGACAAGACCCAAACTATAAACGTAGCATATGATCGTGTCAGTTTATTGCTATTGTTTTCTGCATGTCAAGTATCTGTTCCTATGACCATGAGATCATGCAACTCACTGACACCGGAGGAATACCTTGTGTGTATCAAATGTCGCAACGTAACTGGGTGACTATAAAGGTGCTCTACAGGTATCTCCGAGGGTGTCTGTTGGGTTGGCATGGATCAAGACTGGGATTTGTTACTCCGTGTGACGGAGAGGTATCTCAGGGCCCACTCGGTAATACAACATCACAATGAGCCTTGCAAGCAATGTGACTAAAGTGTTAGCCACGAGATCTTGTATTGCAGAACGAGTAAAGAGACTTGCCGGTAACGAGATTGAACTAGGTATAGAGATACCGACGATCGAATCTCGGGCAAGTAACATACCGAAGAACAAAGGGAACAGCATACGGGATTAATTGAATCCTTGACATAGAGGTTCGACCGATATAGATCTTCGTAGAATATGTAGGAACCAATATGGGCATCCAGGTCCCGCTATTGGTTATTGGCCGTAGAGGTGTCTCGGTCATGTCTACATAGTTCTCGAACCCGCAGGGTCTGCACACTTAAGGTTCGGTGACGTTTCGGTAAAATTGAGTTATGTATGATTGGTGACCGAAGGTTGTTCGGAATCCCGGATGAGATCCCGGACATCACGAGGAGCTCCGGAATGGTCCGGAGGTAAAGATTGATATATAGGAAGTCCCGTTTTGGCCACCGGAAAAGTTTCGGGTATTTCCGGTAGTGTACCAGGAGTACCGGAGGGCCATCGGGAGGGGCCACCCACGCCGGGAGGCCACATGGGCCTGAGGGGGGTTGCACCAGCCCTTAGTGGGCTGGGCAAACCAGCCCTACAAGGCCCATGTGGCTAGGAATAAGTGGGAAAGGAAAAACCCCAAAGAAGAGGGAAGGGAGACCAAATATGGAAGGTGTCCTATTTGGACTAGGATTGAAGTGGAGGAGTCCACCTCCTCCACCTCCAATTTCGGCCAGCCCTTGAGGGTTTGAGGCTGCCTCCTCCCCTCCCTCCCTCCTATATATACTAGAGGATTTAGAGGAGAAAAATAACCCTAATTGCCACGTGCTCCCTCTACTTCATGTAGATCGGTTTCTCCTCTAGTCTAGTTTCAGCGGTGCTTAGGCGAAGCCCTGCTGGAATTGTTCCACCACCATAGCCACCACGCCGTCGCGCCGCCGGAGAACTCTTCTACCTCTCCGCTCTCTCTCTTGCTAGATCAAGGAGGCGGAGATCGTCATCGAGCTGTACGTGTGCTGAACGCGGAGGTGCCGTCCGTTCGGCGCTAGATCGGAAGGACCATGATCAGGATCGCGAGACGATTCATGATTTGATCGCGGGACGGATCGTGATGGGATCGTGGGACGGATCGAGATTGGATCACGAGATGGATCGTGATGAGATCGCGGGACACTCGGCGATTTGGATCGCGAAGACGTTCGACTACATCAACCGCGTTTCTTAACGCTTCCGCTTAGCGATCTACAAGGGTATGTAGATTCACTCTCCCTCTCGTAGATGCTCATCACCATGGATAGATCTTGTGTGTGCGTAGGAAAATTTTTGTTTCCCATGCAACGTTCCCCAACAATTGGAAGCCTGAGCAGTACCCCAAAACCACTTGGGTTGCTGCAACAGGCCCCCCAGTAGACCCATCCACATTATCTGGCTATACCTGTGCTAACCCCATCATCATTGATGAGTCCTTTGACTCAAACTATAAACTATTCAAAAATCATAATGGTGAAGTGTTTGCCAGGTTTATTGGAACTAACTGCAGGAATGGTTCGCCTATGAAGAAAATCTGGGTTTTCAAAAGTCTCCTGGAAAAGCTTCCCGTGAATATCATCATGACACCACCAGGGAAGAAGACAAACCCCAGAGCAAAAGCTTCATATGGACTAAAGTCCTCATACATACGAAGGTCTTCGTATGGTCACCCTAACGCCAATGTTTTGCAGGGTTACAATAGTCAGACTCATGAATATGAGAGACGTTCCTCAAACCATTATGTTCACAAATCAAAGAATTTCTCTGCTTATTCATTTGAGTACTCTAATCCCCCTGTGAAGCTATTTGCTAGGGCTTCAAAGCCAAAGTTCTCAGATGCTGCACTTAGACTCATTGCTTCTAAGCCACCCCTTCAGATGTGGGTGGTTAAGAAGAACTGATCTTTTCTTGCAGGGTCAGGTCTCCAGCCGAAAAGCATTGGGTTCTGAAGATAATGCTCGGGACCTGAAAAATCTTGTTGGACGCAAGATAAAATGTCCAAATGGTCTTACCATTTATTTCGTCCATGGATTTCTTGATGATCATCCTACTATATCCTCCAAGAAACTTACATTCTCTGAAAGTCTTCATCGTTAAATGTTTGCACTACACAATTGTCTTGGTGAAGCCTATTCTACTAACTGCTCTGTAGAGTACACTTCCGAAAGCTACTGAATGGATCCTGGACAGTGGCTGCACCAACCATATGACTGGTGACCGAAGCTTACTCATGGACTCTACACTTCGTCCATCTACTCAAAAGCACATTACTTTTGTTGATACTGGGTTGCAATCTCGAAGGATCAGCACATGGATAAAGTGATGCTTGTCAAATCCCTTGGATTCAACCTCATGTCTGTCTCAGTGCTTTGTGATCTTGATATGATTGTCATCTTTGGCAAATTTCGCTGTCTTGTGCTTATGGCTTCTGACAAAACTCAAGTCTTCGAAGGTTATCGAAACGGTGACTTGTACATGGTAGATTTCTCCACAGGACCACAGCTTGCCACATGTCTTCTAGCAAAAGCTTCAGAATGCTGGCTTTGGCATCGACGGCTAGGGCACGCTGGCATGAGGAACTTGCACACCCTTGTGAAGAAGAAGCACATCATTGGGATCGAGGGCGTCAAGTTCAAGAAGGATCACCTGTGTGGAGCCTGTGAAGCTGGGAAGATGACTAGGGCGAAACACCCCTCGAAGACAATCATGACGACCACTCGTCCCTTTGAGCTACTACACATGGACCTATTTGGCCCTACTCATTACTCCAATCTTACTACTTCTATACATCTATATGGCTTCGTGATTGTTGATGATTATTCTCGATATACCTGGGTGCACATAATCCTATATAAGAATGAAGTGCAGGATGTCTTCAGGCGGTTCGCCAACCGGGCCATGACCAACTATGGCGTCAAGATCAAGCACATCAGGAGTTACAATGGCACCGAGTTCAAGAACACTGGGATTGACACCTATCTTGATGTTCTTGGCATCACTCATGAGTTATCAGCTCCATACACTCCACAGCAGAATGGCATCGTGGAGCACAAGAACAAGACTCTCATTGAGATGGCTCGCACTATGCTTGACGAATACAAGACACCACGCAAGTGGTGGCCTGAAGCCATTGATACTGCATGCCACATCATCAACAGAGTATATCTTCACAAGTTCTTCAAGAAGACATCTTATGAACTTATCACTGGTAAGAAGCCAAACGTAAGTTATTTCAAAGTATTTGGTGCTAGGTGTTGGATACGGGATCCACATCACACTTCCAAATTTGCACCGAAAGCACATGAGGGTTTTATGCTTGGCTATGAAAAGGATTCGCACATCTACAGAGTCTTCAACCTCTTTCACCACAAAGTGGTTGAAACTGTGGATGTGCGGTTCGATGAGACTAACGGCTCGCAAAAAGAGCACCTGCCACATGTGATAGATGAACTCCCTCCTAGTGAATCCATCAAGCTAATGGGTACTGGAGACATAATACCCACTAAGGATCCCGGAGATGAAGAGGTTGTGATACCTGCTCCTGTCCAGCGTGAAGACAATGATTAGACTGAAGATAATGCTGAGCCTAAAGACAATGCTCAGCAACAGCAAAGTCTTCGCCCTGTACATCCTCGAGTGGCCAATGAAGTTCAGATCGAGAAGATAATTGACAACATCAATGCACCTGGTCCTCTCACTCACTCAAGAGCCACACAACTAGCAAACTTTTACGGACACTTCACTTTCGTCTCCATCACAGAACCCACCAAAGTCAATGAAGCTTTCATGGAACCAGAATGGATTCAAGCTATGCAAGAAGAGCTTCAGCAATTTGAACTCAACAATGTGTGGGAACTTGTTAAGCGTCCTGACCCTCGCAAACACAACATTATTGGAACCAAATGGATCTACCGCAACAAGCAAGATGAACATGGTCAAGTTGTCAGAAACAAAGCTCGTCTCGTTGCTCAAGGTTACACACAAGTGGAAGGAATTGACTTTGATGAAACCTTTGCTCCTGTGGCTAGACTTGAAGCCATCCGCATACTTCTTGCTTATGCCAATCATCATGATATTCTCCTATATCAAATGGATGTGAAGAGTGCCTTTCTCAACGGCAAAATTGAAGAAGAAGTCTATGTTGCTCAACCACCTGTGTTTGAAGATCCAAAGCACCCTGACAAGGTCTATAGGCTCAACAAGGCACTGTATGGCCTCAAACAAGCTCCACAAGCCTGGTATGACACACTCAAGGAGTTCCTGAAAAGCAAAGGCTTCAAACCTGGTTCACTTGATCCCACTCTCTTCACCAAATCATATGATAATGAACTGTTTGTGTGCCAAATCTATGTGGATGAAATTATCTTCGGCTGCATTGACAAATGATATAGTGATGTGTTCAGTCATATGATGCAAGAGCAATATCAAATGTCCATGATGGGAGAGCTGAAATTCTTCCTTGGTCTTCAAATTCGTCAACAATGCAATGACATCTTCATATCACAAGAGAAGTATCTCAAAGACTGCTTGAAGAAGTTTGGTATGCAAGATTGCAAGGGCTACAAGACGCCAATGCCAACCAATGGTCATCTGAGTTCTGACGACAATGGTAAAGAGTTCGATCAAAAGGTATACCACTCCATGATTGGTTCTTTATTGTACTTATGTGCATATAGGCCAGATATAATGCTTAGCGTTTGCATGTGTGCCCGATTCCAAGCGGCACCAAAGGAATCGCATCACCTCGCGGTGAAGCGAATACTTCGATATTTGGATCACACCCCAACGCTAGGATTATGGTATACAAAGGGTTCAGAGTTTGATTTGGTTGGATTCTTCGATTCTGATTATGCTGGAGATAGGGTGGATCGCAAATCCACATCAGGCACTTGTCACTTTCTTGGACGTTCACTTGTATGTTGGTCTTCAAAGAAGCAGAACTGTGTATCACTCTCCACTGCTGAAGCCGAATACATTGCTACTGGATCCTGCTGTGCTCAGCTTCTCTGGATGAAGCAAACCCTGAAGGACTATGGCATCAACAAGAAGAAAGTACCCCTATTCTGTGACAATGAGAGCGCCATCAAGAGTTCACACAATCCTGTCTAGCACTCCAAGATGAAACATATTGAGATCAGGCATCATTTCCTTCGTGACCATGTGCTCAAGGAAGACATTGACATCATTCACGTCAACACTGAAGATCAGCTGGCAGATATCTTCACGAAGCCTTTGGATGAGAAGAGGTTTTGCAAGTTGTGGTGTGAGCTAAATATCTTAGAATCCTCGAATGTCCAGTGAATGGACACACATCCTAACGCTTATGCATTGTTGATGACTATGATGTACAACACACGAAGTAACGTATGTCTTCAATTCATGAAGATGTACACTCTAAGTGTGAAGATATTAACGCGGAATTTGACTTCAGAGCGCCACGATAATTGTGCGTCGTGTCTGGGTCTAATACTTCCTATACGGTGGGCCACCACCAAACTTTTCTTGAAGATTTTCATTTGGCGTCACATCTTTTGCATTATCTTCTTGATTTGGTTTGTCTTCACAAATGTTTGTACTATATATATGAGTTTGTCCTCAACAACATTCACTTATAGGTATGTCTTCAAATTGTGTTTTCTGAACTAAGTGAATGTGATCGGACCCGTACCCCCTCTATGCTTATCTCTTCCAATCTCTCTAAATCTTCATATGCATTCTACTTGACATGTGTCGATTGTCTTCACTGTGTCCTTGTCAGTCAAAGATTTTGAGACCAACATTTAAAATGTTTTTATATCCTTATCCATTTTTACTGGCCACCGCAGAAGCCGGAACGACCTCCCGCCAAAACTGCTAAGTAGTAGGGTCCAGGCGTGGCAGTAAAACAGCACATCAGTGCCACGCATCGAGCAAATATGTATCGCCAGGGGCAAAACAGTCGTTCCACCTGGGCCGACTCTTCCCTTATAAATACTTCGCCCCCGCATTCATTAATGCTCTTCACATCTGTCGCCATCGCCTCCATACAACCCTAGCGCCATCGCTAGCTTCCATCGACGCCGGAGAAGAAGCGCTTAGCTGCCGCGACCTCTTCGACGCCGTACTCACGCCGGCCGCGGATATCTTCTCGCCGCCGCCACCGTAGCCGTCTTCCACCGCCAAGTTAGGGCGTGGGAGATTGAACTGCTCAGCTTCCTTCACGTCTCGTTGAGCTGTTCCTCGTGCGGTAAATAAAAACTACTTTTTACCGTTTGTTTGATCTAAAATTTCTACATATATCTTCAGAAGTTGTTCTGTCATCTCCAAATCTAAGTCTTCATTCACACATCTCATAACTTGCTAAGTTCCTTCACTTATGCTATGCTTCGTATGATTCCTCACTTGTACCTATTTTCGGATTCGTACAAATCTGGAACCAACACACTGTAAGTGAATGTCTTCACACTATGAGGTCATTGTCTTCAAACTGATTTATCTTCAAAATCTCTCTAAGAATGCATATGACCTCTCCTCCTTCCCTCGCATCTCTAATTCTTTCACAGGTACATGTCCGTGGGGGAGTCTCTTGGTTCTCATAGTCTGAATTCATTTGCAGACTTCTTATAGCTTCATCTTGACTCTCCTGAAGCTAGTTCCTGTCAAATCAGCAGTGCGAAGCCATTCAGCCCTTTGAAGCCAATGGCCAGTGGAAAATCTGCAAAGAAGGGAGGAAGGCAAAGGTGAACTAACACTGCTCTTGACCTCCCTCCAGATCTGGATGAGCAATACAAGTCAGATCCAGAGGAAACATATGGAGAGCGCAAGTCACGTGTGTAGTGGATCATAAGATACTGGGCAGAGCAATGGTACTACTATCATTTTGTTACACCAGAGTATGCTGACAAGAATGCAGTCAGGCCACCTTGGGCTGATATTGTGTACCGGAAGCTGATTCCGAAGACAAAGGCTGACGCCATCGCTCAACACTTCTATCCATGCATGGTAAGAGGTGTGATGCCAGAAGATGCTGACCCATCCAGTATTAGATGGTGTCGGGAAGACGATCTCTTTGAAGCCAATTACCAGTTTGCTAAGGGTTCAGCAGAGCAGAACAAGAAGGACTATGGTGTTGACTTCAACCCTGGTCCAGCCGAGCCAAGGCCCGATGGCTCCCGTCAAGCAGATCCAATCTGACTGGGCCATGGAACAGTCTTCAAGCATACATTGAGCATCTCAACGCTCTTCATGCTGCTGCAGCTGCTGCTCGTGGAGAAGCCCCTGCTGAAGACATTGCTCCTGCCTCCCCAAGGCACAAAGAAAACCAAAAGCTTCCAAGCCTAAAGAAGGGCAATCTTCTAAGTCTGCTGCCGCACAAAAGCTTCAAGAGTGAAGCCAATGAAAACTGCACCTCCTGAATCCAGTGTGCAATCTGAAGATGTGTCTCGGAACTCTCCGAAGACAAAGAAAACTGCTGGGTGAGGCCCCAAACCAACAAGCACATTGAGAGATGATGATGCTATAATTGACCTATCTGATGATGAATTTGATGATGATGCCCTTGAGCTTCTCATCAAGAACAAGCAGGAAGAGGCTGTATCTTCAAGGACCTGCCTCTGTTCGACCACGACATCCTGAATAACCTCATTGATGAATGGTTTCTCGACCCGGCTCTGTCAATTGATGATCTGCAACTTCCCATTGACATCAGTGTCACATTCTGAGGCTTCATTGACAAGGAACTTGCTGTTGTTTGCTACTTGTAGCTTGCGTTGGTTTTATCCCTGAAGAGGAAGGGATGATGCAGCACAGCAGAGGTAAGTATTTCCCTCAGTTATGAAACCAAGGTTATCAATCCAGTAGGAGAACCACGCAACACCTCATTAGCAGTACCTGCACACAAACAACAAATCCTTGCACCCAACGCAAACGAGGGGTTGTCAATCCCTCGGCGGTAAATTGCAAGATTAAATTGTATGTGATAGATAGATAGATTAAAACAAAAATACTAAATAAAATAAATAAAGAAAAAGTGCAGCAATATTTTTAGGGTTTTAGTAATTGATTTAGATAGACCCGGGGGCCATAGTTTTCACTAGAGGCTTCTCTCAAGAAAATAGCATACGGTGGGTAGACAAATTACTGTTGGGCAATTGATAGAAAAGCAAATAATCATGACGATATCCAAGGCAATGATCATGTATATAGGCATCACGTCCGAGACAAGTAGACTGACTCCTGCCTGCATCTACTACTATTACTCCACACATCGACCGCTATCCAGCATGCATCTTGTGTATTAAGTCCATAAAGAACGGAGTAACGCCTTAAGAACGATGACATGATGTAGACAAGATAAACTCACGTATGAATAAACCCCATCTTTTTACCCTTAATAGCAATGATACATACGTGTCATGTCCCTTTCTGTCACTGGGATTGAGTACCGCAAGATTGAACCCATTACAAAGCACCTCTTCCCATGGCAAGATAAATCAATCTAGTTAGCCAAACCAAATCAATAGATCGAAGAAGAAATACGAGGCTATAATAATCATGCATAAAAGAGATCAGAGAAGACTCAAATAATATTCATGGATAATCTGATCATAAACTCACAATTCATCGGATCCCAACAAACACACCGCAAAAAGTGATTACATCGGATAGAACTCCAAGAACATCGAGGAGAACATTGTATTGAAGATCAAAAAGAGAGAAGAAGCCATCTAGCTACTAACTATGGACCCGAAGGTCTGTGGTAAACTACTCACGCATCATCGGAAGGGCAGCAAGGTTGATGTAGAGACCCTCCGTGATCGATTCCCCCTCCGGCGGAGTACCAGAGAAGGTCTCCAGATGGGATCTCTCGAGAACAGAAACTTGCGGCGGCGGAAAAAGTATTTCGTGGACTCCCCTGAGGGTTTCTGATTTTTTGGGAATTTATAGTGGTGGAATTAGGTCAAACGGAGCGCTGTGGGCCCCACGAGGTACCAGGGCGCGCCTGCCCCCCCCAGGCGTGCCCTGGTGCCTCGTGGGCACCCCCTGGGCTTCTGGCCTTCTCCCGAAGCTTCTAATGTTTATCTTGTCCAAAAAAAAATCTCCAAAAAGTTTCGTGGCATTTGGACTTCGTTTGGTATTGATATTTTGTAAAACAAAAACAGGGCAGAAAACAGCAACTGGCACTGGGCACTAAGTTAATAGGTTAGTCCCAAAAAATGATATATAATTGCTGTAAATGTATATAAAAACATCCAAGATTGATAATATAACAGCATGGAACAATCAAAAATTATAGATACGTTGGAGACGTATCAGCATCCCCAAGCTTAATTCCTGCTCGTCCGCGAGTAGGTAAATGATAAAAACAGAATTTTTGATGTGGAATGCTGCCTATCATATTCATCACATATTCTTTTCTTTTATAGCATGGACATTGGACTTGAATGATTCAAAGCAATAGTCTATAGTTTGACATGAAGATATAAATACTCAAGCATGCTAACAAGCAACCATGTCTTTCAAAATATCAACGCTAAAGAAAGTTATCCCTAGCCCATTATGCTCAATCATTGATCCATTCATGAAACACACTCAAATATTAGCTACATCCAATGCACAAGTATGACAATAGTGCTGTCTAGTTGGTGCTTTTGTAAGAGAAGATGGAGACTCAAATAAAAATAAAAATTGCATAAAAGTAAATAGATAGGCCCTTCGCAGAGGGAAGCAGAGATTTGTCAAATGTGCCAGAGCTCAAAGCTGAAATTAAAGAGATAAAATATTTTGAGAGGCATGCTTTTCCTGTCAACGAAAACGACCGAGAATTCCCAATATTTTCCATGCTAGACACATCATAGGCGGTTCCCAAACAGAAAGTAAAGTTTATTTCCTTTCCACCATTTCTTTCACAATCCATGGCTAGCCGTATCCACGGGTGCCCTCCAGACCAACACTTTCCAAGGAATTTTGTTATTATTATTTTTGATTTCATTGTGGGACTGGGCATCCCTATTACCAGCCACTCTCTTGTGCAATGACAAGTGAATAAACACTCATCATGAGAATAACACACCTAGCATGGAAAATAATGGCCACCCCCTGCCGCTTCATGAGCGGTACGGGCACACAAAAAGGAAAATTATTTTGAAAATTAGAGTTTGCACACGCAAATTTACTTGGAACGGCATGGCAATACCGCATATAGGTTGGTATAGTGGACTCATTTGGCACAACTTGGGTTTAAGGAGTTTGGATGCACAAGCAGTATTTCCGCTTAGTACAAATGAAGGCTAGCAAATAGATTGAGAAGCAACCAACCAAAAAATGAAAACGGTCATAAACATGCATTGAACATAACTAACACCGAATAATGCACCACAAGTAGGATATAATTTCGTTGCATAACTATTGACTTGATGTGCATGCATAGGGAATCACAAACCTTAACATTAATATTCTTACTAAATCACAATTACTCACTAACATGACTCACATAATATCATTTCCATATTGCAAAACTATTGCAAGGAATCACACTTATCATATCCAATGATCTATATGAAAGTTTTTATTATATCTCTCTTGAATATTCATCACTTTGGGACCAAATTCATATCTTGTGCAAATTACCGTTACTATCATCAACTCTCAAAAAGATTTAAGTGAAGCATGAGAGTGCAAATATTTCTTCAAAATTTCAATCTTATCAATTCTCAAAATAATATAAGTGAAGCATGAGAATTCATTTCTCCAAAATTTCAATCTTATCAACTCTCAAAATAATATAAGTGAAGCATGAGAGTTCATTTCTTCAATATTTTAATCTTATCAACTCTCAAAATAATATAAGTTAAGCATGAGAGTTCATTTCTTCAAAATATATCCGCCACCGAGCTCAAAAAGATTTAAGTGAAGTACTAGAGCAACTGCCTAGCTCAAAAAATTTAAGTGAAGCACATAGAGTATTCTAACAAATGATGATAAACGTGTGGCTCTCTCAAGATAGGTGTGTTCAGAAAAGATGATTGTGACAAACTAAAAAGCAAACAAAGCAAAGACTCATATAAATCAAGACGCTCCAAGTAAAACTCATATCATGTGACGAATAAAAATATAGCTCCAAGTAAAATTACCGATGGTTGGTAGAAGAAAGAGGGGATGCCTTCCGGGGCATCCCCAAGCTTAGACGCTTGAGTATTCCTTGAATATTACCTTGGGGTGCCTCGGGCATCCCCAAGCTTAGGCTCTTGCTACTCCTTATTCCTTCATTCATCGTGATCTCACCCTAAACTTGAAAACTTCAATCACACAAAACTCAACAAAACTTTCGTGAGATCCGTTAGTATAACAAAATAAATCACTATTTTAAGTACTGTTGCAAACCCATTCATATTTTATTTTTGCATTATACCTACTGTACTCTAACTTCACCATGGCTTATACCCCCCGATACAATCCATAGATTCATCAAAACAAGCAAGTAGTGCATCAAAAACAGAACAGTCTGTAGAAATCTGTTTAAAAGCCATACTTATGTAACTCCAAAAATTCTGAACAATTAGGACAACGTGGGAAATTCATATACCAATACTTTGTAAAAATTTCAGATTTTTTTGACGCTCTAGTACAGAAACAAAATTCTGGCACTGGACGCAAAACTTTCTGTTTTCCAAACAGCATCAATTATACTATCTTCCAAATCATCCCAAAGGCTTTACTTGACACAAACACTAATTAAAAACACAAAAACACAATCATACCAGTAGCATAATTTTGAAAACACACAATAACAGAAACAAAAGGTAAAAATTTATTTTATTCATTGGGTTGCCTCCCAACAAGCGCTATTGTTTTATGCCCCTAGCTAGGCATAATGCATAGTTTCAATTATTGTCATCTTTCAAGTTGATTCCATAAGTGGCCCTCAAAATTGATTCATATGGTGCTTTAATTTTATTCCTAGGGAAATGTTCCATACCCTTTTTTAATGGAATTTGAAATTTTATATTCCCTTTTTTCATGTCAATAACAACACCTATGGTTCGTAAGAACGGTCTACCAAGTATTATGGGGCAAGAAGAATTGCATTCAATGTCAAGTACAATAAAATCAACGGGCACATAATTCCTATTTGCAAGAATAATAACATCATTAATTCTTCCCAAAGGCTTTTTAAGAGTAGAATCCGCAAGATGCAAATTAAGAGAAGATTCATCTATATTGGTAAAACCTAGCACATCACATAGAGATTTTGGAATTGTGGAAACGCTAGCACCCAAATCACATAAAGCATTGCACTCATAATTTTAAATTTTAAATTTAATGGTGGGTTCCCATTCATCATATAATTTTCTAGGAATTGAAATTTCTAGTTCTAACTTTTCTTCTAACGCTTTCATCATTGCCTCTAGGATGTGTTTACTAAAAGCCTTGTTTTGCTCATAAGCGTTGGGTGAATTAAACATGGATTGTAACAAAGAAATGCACTCAATCAAAGAGCAATTATCATAATTAAAATATTTGTAATCCAAGAGAGTGGGCACATCGCTATTTAAAGTTTTTACCTCTCCAAACCCACTTTTAGCAATTTTTTCATCAAAGATTTTCACCCTCCGAATTATAGGAACGCCTACTAGCTAAAGTTGACTCTTCTTCAGTCCCCTTTTCATCAAGTTTTATATTGATAAACAAAGAATCAATAGATGAAACACCAATCATTTTAATATCCTCATCATTACTACGATAAAAATCGGGAGGAATCACTTTTCTAAAAATTCTCGTTTAGCTTTTAGCATGGTGGTTCTTTTCTTACTCTCATCCATGGAGACATATAAAGATTTAATTGATTCACTAATATCAATTTTAGGTGGCAAAATTTTAGTCTTAAGATTTTCCACATCATGAATAATTCTATCAATGCTCCTAGACATATCATCAAGTTTACTCAATTTTTCTTCTATCGTAGTGTTCAAAACTTTTTGAGCATTAATAAATTCTTTAATATTACTTTCAAGATCAGAGGGCATCCTATTATTATTATTATTATTATTATTATTATTATTATTATAAGAATTACCGTAAGGATTGCCATAATTATTAGAGGAATTTCCAGGAAACGGTCTAGCATTGAAATTACCTCTATAAGCATTATTATTGAAATTGTTTCGCGAGACAAAATTCAATCTACGGGATCATTATTTTGCTCAATCAAAGTGGACAAAGGCACATCATTAGGATCTATATAAGCATTTTTAGTAGCAACCAATTTCATAAGGGCATCAACTTTATCACTCAAAGTATTAATTTCTTTAACCGAATTCACCTTTTTACTAGTAGGAACTCTTTCAGTATGCCATTGTGAATAATTTGCCATAATATTATCAAGCAATTTAGTAGCTTCTCCCAAAGTAATTTCCATAAAAGTACCACCCGCGGCGGAATCTAAAAGATTTCTAGAAACAAAATTCAATCCCGCATAATTTTTTTGTATGATCATCCATAAATTTAAACCATGAGTAGGGCAATTTCTTATCATTAATTTCATCCTCTCCCAAGATTGGGCAACATGTTCATGATCAAGTTGCTTAAGTGAAATAATTTTCGCGGGAGGAAAATACTTAGAAATAAAAGCATCTTTACACCTATCCCAAGAATCGATACTATTTCGTGGTAAAGATGAGAACCAAAATTTTGCACGATCCCACAATGAGAACGGGAATAATTTTAATTTCACAATATCATTATCCACATCTTTTTTCTTTTGCATGTCACACAATTCTACGAATGTATTAAGATGGGATGCATCATCTTCATTAGGACTACCGGAAAATTGATCTTTCATGACAAGATTTAGCAAAGCGGCATTAATATCACAAGTCTCTGCACTAGCGGCGGGAGGAGCAATCGGAGTACTAATAAAATCATTATTATTAGTATTGGAAAAATCACACAATTTTGTATTTTCTTGAGACATCGTGACTACGCAAACAAGATAAAAGCAAGCAAACAAGCAAACAAGAAAAAGGCAAATGGAAAATATTTTTTTATTTTTGCACAAATGTTTTAGAAGTGGGGGAGATAAAAACGAGAGGCAAATAAAGTAAATGCAAGGAGATGAGAGTTTGTGCAAAGGTACTTGATAGATGTTGATGATGTCTCCCCGGCAACGGCGCCAGAAATTCTTCCTGCTACTTGTAGCTTGCGTTGGTTTTATCCCCGAAGAGGAGGGATGATGCAGCACAGCAGAGGTAAGTATTTCCCTCAGTTATGAAACCAAGGTTATCAATCCAGTAGGAGAACCACGCAACACCTCGTTAGCAGTACCTGCACACAAACAACAAATCCTTGAACCCAACGCAAACGAGGGGTTGTCAATCCCTCGGGGGTAAATTGCAAGATTAAATTGTATGTGATAGATAGATAGATTAAAACAAAAATACTAAATAAAATAAATAAAGAAAAAGTGCAGCAATATTTTGAGGGTTTTAGTAATTGATTTAGATAGACTCGGGGGCCATAGTTTTCACTAGAGGCTTCTCTCAAGAAAATAGCATACGGTGGGTAGACAAATTACTGTTGGGCAATTGATAGAAAAGCAAATAATCATGACGATATCCAAGGCAATGATCATGTATATAGGCATCACGTCCGAGACAAGTAGACTGACTCCTGCCTGCATCTACTACTAATACTCCACACATCGACCGCTATCCAGCATGCATCTAGTGTATTAAGTCCATAAAGAACGGAGTAACGCCTTAAGAACGATGACATGATGTAGACAAGATAAACTCACGTATGAATAAACCCCATCTTTTTACCCTTAATAGCAACGATACATACGTGTCATGTCCCTTTCTGTCACTGGGATTGAGCACCGCAAGATCGAACCCATTACAAAGCACCTTTTCCCATGGCAAGATAAATCAATCTAGTTGGCCAAACCAAATCAATAGATCGGAGAAGAAATATGAAGCTATAATAATCATGCATAAAAGAGATCAGAGAAGACTCAAATAATATTCATGGATAATCTGATCATAAACTCACAATTCATCGGATCCCAACAAACACACCGCAAAAAGTGATTACATCGGATAGAACTCCAAGAACATCGAGGAGAACATTGTATTGAAGATCAAAAAGATAGAAGAAGCCATCTAGCTACTAACTATGGACCCGAAGGTCTGTGGTAAACTACTCACGCATCATCGGAAGGGCAGCAAGGTTGATGTAGAGCCCCGCCGTGATCGATTCCCCCTCCGGCGGAGTACCGGAGAAGGCCTCCAGCTGGGATCTCTCGAGAACAGAAACTTGCGACGGCGGAAAAAGTATTTCGTGGACTCCCCTGAGGGTTTCTAATTTTTTGGGAATTTATAGTGGTGGAATTAGGTCAAACGGAGCTCTGTGGGCCCCACGAGGTACCAGGGCACGCCTGCCCCCCCAGGCGTGCCCTGGTGCCTCGTGGGCACCCCCTGGGGCTTCTGGCCTTCTCCCGAAGCTTCTAATGTTTATCTTGTCCAGAAAAAAAAATCTCCAAAAAGTTTCGTGGCATTTGGACGTTGTTTGGTATTGATATTCTGTAAAACAAAAACAGGGCAGAAAACAGCAAATGGCACTGGGCACTAAGTTAATAGGTTAGTCCCAAAAAATGATATATAATTGCTGTAAATGTATATAAAAACATCCAAGATTGATAATATAACAGCATGGAACAATCAAAAATTATAGATATGTTGGAGACGTATCATTGTTCAAAAGGTGCTTGAGCAAAAGAACAAGATTGAATATGAGAAACAACTTTTCAAGAAGCACCTGGCCAAGTTTAGCATCAAGGAAATTCAGGGCTACAAGAAGGTGATGGCCGAGCTAAAAGATGAATTTCAAAATCGACGTGATGACGCCAAAGGTGTCAGAGAACACCTCAAACATTATGCTGAGAAAACTGTGCAAGCGCATAATGAGGGTTTGAAGAGAAAAGCTCTTGGCCGCCCTGCCATTGATCCTAAGTTGGTCAAGAAGAAGAAGAAGCCAGTCACACCTGCTGTTGAGGCTTCAAGTCAAGAAGCGCCCAAGATTGTATTTTCCTCATCTATGCTCTGTTCGAAGCCATCTGCTCCATCCATTGCTTCAGAGAGGAAGCGGACTCAGGAAGCCGAAGCCGATGCTCGCAAGTGCAAGCAAACAGATGCCTCTGCTGCTCCTCCGTCTCAGAAGCGTCAGAAGATAAAGTCTTCAAAGGCTTCGCACAGGGCCCAAGCAGAAACTGCTCCATCAGCTCATCAAGAGCCTCTGCTTGTAACGCCAATATCTGTTGCTCCCCTGCCATCGTCAACACCGAGAGACGAGTCATTGTGCATGAACCTGCTTCCACAGAGGTTCCTGTCACTGAAGACATACCAGCTCAGTACCTCAAAGGCCTCAGAAATGAGCCAAGGTGATGACAGATAGAGAGCTTCTTGTTTCTCTTCATCAGAAGCAAGACAAGCATGATGACTGGCTGAAAAGGCAAATGAAGAGCATCATATCTGATCTTAACAGAGTGCGCAACCTCTCTACCAAGAATGCATTTGTCGCGCATGAAGCCAACCATCGTGCTTGGAAGAGCCTCACACTGCTATGCTCTAAAGATGACCTTGTTGCCGATGGCTTCAAGGAGAGCTTCAAATTTGGCTCCAAGCCTCCATCATCTGAGAAGTGGCGAGCTACGCCTTCACTTGAGGACTCCGATTATTCTTCTTCAGCGCCCACGATTCACGCAAGGATTGTTGATGAAGAAGATGATGCCACCTCTCCAGCTATAGCTTCACTGCACCACGATGCTGCATCAGGCCCGTCTGCACCGCCAAACTCCAACATCGACCCGGCTGCCCCAACATCTTCGTCGCCTCCTCGGGATGTGTTGACACCCTATGTCTTCACACCTTTTTGGTAACTTGTTGACAAAAGGGGGAGAAGCATTTGGGTTGATAGTCTTCAAGCGGGCATATTGGGTCGGGCTTGAGATATTTTGTTAAGTTTGCAACTCTCGTTCTTGAACATTTGGTGTTTGGGTTGTAAACTTAAGTCCTGATGGACGTCTGCTACATTCACTGCTGTTTTATTGTGCGCTACTTAAATTTGATCTTATGTGCATGAAGTCATTTGCAGACGCCCATATTCCATTGTGCATTCCATTATCTTCATATTATATGTATGCACATGTTGTGACTTCATGAATAGAGGGAGATCTCCACAAAGTAAAACCCGCCATGTGCATTTGCATTCAAAAGCAAATTACTTAAATGCACATCTTCAAGGGGAGCTCCTCAACATTCATGAAGCCAAACACCTTGTTCCTTCACTTTCACATATTTTTTATCCCCGTTGAAACTTCAACCAGTTTGTCATCAATCACCAAAAAGGGGGAGATTGTAAGTGCATCTAGTGCCACCCCTTGTTGGTTTTGGAGTATTGAAGACAAACTTGGTTGTGGGACTAATGTGTTTGTGAGATTCATAGGAGAACACAGGTAGAAGTCCCTATTGATTCGGTTTACCCATCGAAGATGACCCCTAAAAATGTATGAAGACATTGAAGACAATGGTGGGTCACGAAGACATTCGTGTTGAAGATAATGGCTAACGAAGACATTCACTTGAAGAAAATGGAACACGAAAGACTTAGTCTTTTGGAAGTTTCATTTTCTGCTCTCTTGAGTCATAGGAACCACCGTACTGCTAAGTGGGGTCGAGGTAAACAAAGTCAGAAACTGGCGTGATGCTCAACCCAAATCCCATGTCTTCGAGCGAAGACAAATGAGAGAAAACCTCTTCCAGAGTTGGTTGAGTCAGCTTTGCTTGGAGCCCAAGTAAAGTTGCCGCGTGTGTTGGGATCCGACCGTTAGACACGTGTCAGCTTCCCTATGACCCAAGGTTATCTTGGACATATCAAGTCGGGTTGCCCCTTGGCTATAAATAGCCACCCCCTACCACCATAAATTGGTGGCTGCTCCGAGTTAGTGCACGGCTTTTGTCGTTTTGAGAGCAACCCACCTCGAAGCCTTTGAGAGAGAATCCTTGCGAGGACAAAACCCAAAACACCCAGAGCCCAAAGTGATTGAGCATCACTGAAGACATTCTGTTCTAAGTGAACCGAAGACTTATTACACTTGAAGACTGTGATCTTCCAGGCAGTTAGGCGTCACGTTCTGAGCATCCAAGAGTCATTGTGGATTGCCGGTGAATGAAGTCTGTGAAGGTTTGGAAGTCTACCTTGAAGACTTACCAGAGTGATTGGACGAGATCCGCGGGTCTTAGCTCAAGGGGAATAAGGTGGAGACGTGGTCTTCTGAGTTCAATCTCAGCCTCCCTAACCAGACGTACAACTGTCACAGCAGTTGGAACTGGTCAAACAAATCATTGTCTTCCCTGAGCTCCTGGTTCTATCCTTTCACTTCCTTACTTACTGTTTTGAACTGTGAAGCCTTTGCATGTTTGTCTATGTTTGAAGATATTCCCTGAAGCCATTCATCTGTTTACTCATTTATCTTCATGCTTCTTGAGTTTATGTTCAACGCATGCTTGTATGTATGATGTCTATGCTTGTCATATCTGTTCATCTTATTGATAGAGTTTGCTAGTTCTCATCTTGCTTCCGCTTACTTCGAAGACATTACCTATTTTCGAAGCCTTTCATAAAAATCGCCTATTCACCCCCCCTCTAGTCGATAACTAGCACTTTCACATTCACAAGTTGAAGTATGAACCATAAACTAAATTGAAAACTAACAAACTATGATCTTAGTCACTGAAGCAATTGCAATTCATCATATTATTAGAAAGAGTCTATGTAAGTGCTTTGTTTAGCAAGTTCACATACTCAACTATCATTTAGTCTTCTATGATTGCTAACACTAACGGCATACTTATGGAGCAAAAGTTTTAGTCAAACACATAGGAAGATAGGGGCTTATAATTTCACCTCCCAACGTATTTACCTCAAGGGTAATGTCAACAATAATAACTCATGATCACCTACATCCAACTGGATATATATGCCTGGATCAATCCCCACCACATGATGCTTGCCAAGAGAGAAAATAAAAATGGAATAGAGGAGAATACTATTGACTCTTGCATGAAAGTAAATACATAAAGTAAAAGATAGGCCCTTCGCAGAGGGGAGCAGAGGTTGTCATGCGCTTTTTGTTTTTGGATGTGCAAGCTCTTAATGTAAAGGAACATCACTTTATATTGCCCCTTGTGATAGCGACCTTTATTATGCAGTCTGTCGCTTTTATTTCTTCACCATCACAAGATCGTACAAAGCTTATTTTCCCTTACAATAAAAGATCATACATATTTAGGAGCAATTTTTATTGCTTTGCACCGATGACAACCTACTTGAAGGATCTTATCCAATCCATAGGTAGATATAGTGGACTCTCATGACATGAAACTGGGTTTAAGGGTTTTTGGATGCACAAGTAGTATCTCTACTTAGTATAGAAGTTTGGCTAGCAAAAGGTAGGGGGCAAGCACCACATGTTAGAGGATCCAAAACAATATAACTTCTATGTGAATATAAGCAAGCATAACTCATTACGTTGTCCTCCTTGTCCAACGTCGACTAATTGACATAGAATATTTAATGGGGGCTCACAATCATAAAAGATGTCCAAGATAGTATATTTATATGTGAGACCTCTCTTCCTTTATTACTTTTTCATGAATTGCAACAATGACAAATACTATGTTTGTCAACTTCCAACAAGTTTTATCAATTATACTTCTTTTATGTGAAGTCATCACTCCCCATGGGATTAGCATATGATCTTACTTTTTATTCTCTTTATTTTATTTCCAAGATTGGATCAACAAAAGCAAAACACTCAACTCAAACTACTCTTTATTATATAACTTCCACACACGATTACATAGATAGATAGATCACTAAGCAAGCACTCAAAACTAGATCATACTAAAACTTTATTCTTATAAATCACGAAATAACTAAGGATTGAACTAAGATAGATAATGATGATAAAAGTGATGATGATACGATACCGGGGTACCTCCCCCAAGCTTGGCACAAGCCAAGGGTGGTGCCCATACCCATGTACTCAAGTCTCCTTCTTCGGTGATGATGGTGATGAAGTGATAGGCTTGTCCTCCGTCTTCCAAGGCATAGATTCTCCATCATAAAAGGACGAGCGTGTTTTCGGAGTCCTAAAATTTGCAGCTAAACTCATACCTTTGAACTTGGCCTCATACTCAAAATTTTGATTTTGTAGATCATAGATTTGGGCCTGAAGATAATCAATCTGGTCATTGAGCTTGAAGATGACGTCCCCAATATTCTTGCCATCCACCTTGTGCTCACGGATGAACTCCGTGATCATGGCGTGGTTAGCACTAAGTCCGCGCTCCACTATCCCTTGGCACTTGAAGATCTCCTGTTCCACCGCTTCCAGCCTGGCCTTCTCGCTCCCGGTCTTCTTGGGCCCTTGAACGTCCCGGATGTGGAGCACCCCCTCACACATCTCAATGGCTTGAGGGTGCTTCATCACCTCCGGTAGGTACGGGTTGATGACCTTCTCGTAGAACTTGTCCTTGGACGAGCTTGGAAACGTGATGTCTACTACACAACTTATTCTTGTAGACTCGTGTTGGGCCTCCAAGCGCAGAGTTTTGTAGGACAGTAGCAATTTTCCCTCAAGTGGATGACCTAAGGTTTATCAATCCGTGGGAGGCGTAGGATGAAGATGGTCTCTCTCAAACAACCCTGCAATCAAATACAAGAAATCTCTTGTGTCCCCAACACACCCAATACAATGGTAAATTGTATAGGTGCACTAGTTCGGCGAAGAGATGGTGATACAAGTGTAGTATGGATAGTAGATATAGGTTTTTGTAACCTGAAAATATAAAAACAGCAAGGTAGCAAGTGATAAAATGGAGCACAAACGGTATTGCAATGCTTGAAAACAAGGCCTAGGGTTCATACTTTCACTAGTGCAATCTCTCAACAGTGCTAACATAGTTGAATCATATAACAATCCCTCAAAGAGTGATAAAGAATCACTCCAAAGTTCCTATTAGTGGAGAACATAAGAAAGAAATTGTTGTAGGGTACGAAACCACCTCAAAGTTATCCTTTCCGATCAATCTATTGAGCCATCCCTATAAGTGTCACAAATAGCCCTAGAGTTCGTACTAAAATAACACCATATGATACTGTCGGAAGTGGGGCTCCGGGGACCCAAAGGTTCGAACACTGGGGTGATCTTGTTCCTACCTCTCCGTCTCCTACCATGGCTAAGCTACGGCGGGAGCGCGCTAGCGAGGAGTGGACCGTGGACTCAGCGGTTTTACCCAGGTTCGGGCCACCTTGCGGTGTAAAACCCTACTCCTGCTTGGTTTTGATTGTAGTCAGCAAGGGAGCGTTCTCGTGTACAAGGTAGGAGAAGGAGTCGACTGAGTTCGGTTCCCCCCTCCATGATGGCAGCACTGTCCCTTTATACCTGCCTTGGTCCTCTTCCCCCTCAAAACTTAGGCGGGAAGGGTTGCCACACTTGGCAGGTTTTGAAAGGGGACAGGCTCAGGCTATCCTGACTAAAGGCGGTCTTCGCCTACAAAAGCATGATCCATGATGCGCCGGTGGGTTCGGTGATGACCTCCGCCCTACGCGCCCGCCGTCTTGGTCTTCCTTCACCGATCAGGCAACCTTTGGGGCCGCTCTGGGAAGCGAACGGCTGGCCTTGCTCCCTTAACACAAAAGAGGAAACCATCTTCATCCGCGTGGTGCGGCCTCTGTCGCCGCTCGTCGCCGCACGCGTCACCCACGTGATGGGCTCGAGACCGCGCAGCCGAGCCGAGCAACCTTCGTCTTGAGCGCCTCTCGGGAGGAAGCCTCGGGAGGCCACCTCGGGAGGTCGCCTCGCGAGAGAGCCTCGCGAGGCTGCTGGTGAAGATGCCGGGTCTTGTTCGTCGCTCCCTGAGGAGGGGTCCTCAGGAGGCCAAGGCCTCATGAGGGGTCTTGGTGAGATGCTTGATGAAGAGGGTCTGCTGGGCCCACACCAGGCGTTGCACCCTGGGCCAAAGGCAGACGGGTCTGGATACCCTGGGATCCATGGGCCTGACAGTAGCCCCCGGGCCCGCGGCATGCACGTTCCCGCCTACTAGGGGGCGAAATGGCGCGGGCCCTAACCGCCTGCAGGCTAGGCGCGACGTGTGGCGCACGATATGGTGGGGGACGCCCCCACTGCTCCTACGACGCCTCGGTAACCGCCCGCGCTGACATAAAGCCTGCTGCGGGCGACGCGCGACCATCAATGCCTTCCTTCGCGCATTCCGTCTCCCTGTGCCTTCCTTCCCACGCGCAGCTCCTCGCGACCCCGTCTCCGAGCGCCGCCTCTTCCCACTCCTCAATTCACGCCTCCGCCGCGCAGATGGCGCCCGCCGGCAAGAGGGGAAAGGCGGCGGCCCCGTCCCCAAGCGCGCCTGTCCTTGGGGCGGCGCTGCAGCGCTCCTCCATCGTCGATGGAGAGGGCCTGGACAAGGTGCTCCCATTTGTGCCGGTGATCAGAATGAGAATCAGGCGACCCAGATCTGGCCGGGGTCGCGCGCGCGGCGTGACCTGGGGGCGACAGCCTATCCCTTCTTCCTCCACAGCGTTTATGCCGGGTTGGTGCCGCCATTCTCGGACTTTTTCTACGCCATTCTCTCCCATTATCAGATTCACGCCCTCCACCTTCAACCCAACTCCATTCTCCTCCTGGCCATGTTTACCTTTTACTGCGAGGCTTTCGTGGGCCTGATGCCTTCGGTGGCGCGCTTCTGCCACTTCTTCTGCTTGCGGCTAACCGCGGCGGACCAGTGCTACTTGTAGCTTGCGTTGGTATTTCCCCGAAGAGGAAGGATGATGCAGCATAGTAGAGATAAGTATTTCCCTCAGTTATGAAACCAAGGTTATCGAACCAGTAGGAGAATCACGCAACACCTCGTTAGCAGCACCTGCACACAAACAACAAATCCTTGCACCCAACGCAAACAAGGGGTTGTCAATCCCTCGGCTGTAAATTGCAAGATTAAATTGTATGTGATAGATAGATAGATTGAAACAAAAATACAAAATAAAATAAATAAAAGAAAATGGCAGCAATATTTTTAGGGTTTTAGTAATATGATTTAGATAGACTCGGGGGCCATAGATTTCACTAGAGGCTTCTCTCAAGAAAATAGCATACGGTGGGTAGACAAATTACTGTTGGGCAATTGATAGAAAAGCAAATAATCATGACGATATCCAAGGCAATGATCATGTATATAGGCATCACGTCCGATACAAGTAGACCGACTCCTGC
Organism: Elymus sibiricus; assembly: GCA_039707655.1. Taxonomy (NCBI): domain Eukaryota; kingdom Viridiplantae; phylum Streptophyta; class Magnoliopsida; order Poales; family Poaceae; genus Elymus; species Elymus sibiricus. The sequence continues at coordinate 182,222,216 of CM077676.1, forward strand.
CTGCATCTACTACTATTACTCCACACATCGACCGCTATCCAGCATGCATCTAGTGTATTAAGTCCATAAGAACGGAGTAATGCCTTAAGAACGATGACATGATGTAGACAAGATAAACTCACGTATGAATAAACCTCATCTTTTTACCCTTAATAGCAACGATACATACGTGTCATGTCCCTTTCTATCACTGGGATTGAGCACCGCAAGATCGATCCCATTACAAAGCACCACTTCCCATGGCAAGATAAATCAACTCAGTTGGCCAAACCAAATCAATAGATCGGAGAAGAAATACGAGGCTATAATAATCATGCATAAAAGAGTGCAGGAAAGACTCAAATAATATTCATGGATAATCTGACCATAAACTCACAATTCATCGGATCCCAACAAACACACCGCAAAAAGTGATTACATCGGATAGAACTCCAAGAACATCGAGGAGAACATTGTATTGAAGATTAAAAAGAGAGAAGAAGCCATCTAGCTACTGCCTATGGACCCGAAGGTCTGTGGTAAACTACTCACGCATCATCGGAGAGGCAGCAAGGTTGATGTAGAACCCCTCCTTCATCAATTCCCCCTCCGGCAGATTACCGGAGAAGGACCCTAGATGGGATTTCTCTGGAACAGAAACTTGCGGCGGCGGAAAAAGTATTTCGTGGACTCCCCTAAGGGTTTCTGATTTTTCCTGAATTTATAGTGGTGGAATTAGGTCAAACGGAGCAAAGGGGGGCCCACGAGGCACCAGGGCGCGCCTGCCCCCCCCCCAGGCGCGCCCTGGTGGCTCGTGGCCACCTACTAGGTCTTCTGGCTCTCTCCCGAAGCTTCTATTGTTTATCCTGTCCAATAAAAATCTCCAAAAAGTTTTGTGGCATTTGGACTTCGTTTGGTATTGATTTTCTGTAAAACAAAAACAGGGCAGAAAACAGCAGCTGGCACTGGGCACTAGGTTAATAGGTTAGTCTCCAAAAATGATATATAATTGCTGTAAATGATTATAAAAACATCCAAGATTGATATTATAACAGCATGGAACAATAAAAAATTATAGATATGTTGGAGACATATCAGCATGCCCAAGCTTAATTCCTGCTCGTCCTCGAGTAGGTAAATGATAAAAACAGAATTTTTGATGTGGAATACTGCCTAACGTATTCATCTCATATTATTTTCTTTTGTAGGATGGACATTGGACTTGAATGATTCAAAGCAATAGTCTATAGTTTGACATGAAAATATAAATACTCAAGCATGCTAACAAGCAACCATGTCTTTCAAAATATCAACGCTAAAGAAAGTTATCCCTAGCCCATTATGCTCAATCATTGATCTATTCATGAAACACACTCAAATATTAGCTACACACAATGCACAAGTATGACAATAGTGCTCTCTAGTTGGTGCTTTTGTAAGAGAAGATGGAGACTCAAATAAAAATAAAAATTGCATTAAAGTAAATAGATAGGCCCTTCGCAGAGGGAAGCAGAGATTTGTCAAATGTGCCAGAGCTCAAAGCTGAAATTAAACAGATAAAAATATTTTGAGAGGCATGCTTTTCCTGTCAATGAAAACGACCGAGAATTCCCAATATTTTCCATGCTAGACACATCATAGGCGGTTCCCAAACAGAAAGTAAAGTTTATTTCCTTTCCACCATTTCTTTCACAATCCATGGCTAGCCGTATCCACGGGTGCCCTCCATACCAACACTTTCCAAGGAATTTTGTTGTTATTAATTTTTGATTTCATTGTGGGACTGGGCATCCCTATTACCAGCCACTCTCTCGTGCAATGACAAGTGAATAAACACTCATCGTGAGAATAACACACCTAGCATGGAAAATAATGGCCACCCCCTGCCGCTTCATGAGCGGTACGGGCACACAAAACAAAAAAATTATTTTGAAAATTAGAGTTGGCACACGCAAATTTACTTGGAACGCCATTGAAATACCGCATATAGGTAGATATAGTGGACTCATTTGGCACAACTTGGGTTTAAGGATTTTGGATGCACAAGCAGTATTTCCGCTTAGTACAAATGATGGCTAGCAAAAGATTGAGAAGCAACCAACCAAAAAATGAAAATGGTCATAAACATGCATTGAACATAACTAACACCGAATAATGCACCATAAGTAGGATATAATTTCATTGCATAACTATTGACTTAACGTGCATGCATAGAGAATCACAAACCTTAACACTAATATTTTTACTAAATCACAATTACTCACTAACATGACTCACATATTATCATTTCCATATCACAAAACTATTGCAAGGAATCACACTTATCATATCCAATGATATATATGAAAGTTTTTATTTATATCCCTCTTGAATATTCATCACTTTGGGACCAAATTCATATCTTGTGCAAATTACCGTTACTATCATCAACTCTCAAAAAGATTTAAGTGAAGCATGAGCGTGCAAATATTTCTTCAAAATTTTAGTCTTATCAATTCTCAAAATAATATAAGTGAAGCATGAGAATTCATTTCTTCAAAATTTCAATCTTGTCAATTCTCAAAATAATATAAGTGAATCATGGGAATTCATTTCTTCAAAATTTCAATCAACTCTCAAAATAATATAAGTGAAGCATGAGAGTTTATTTATTCAAAATATAGCCACCGCCGTGGTCAAAAAGATTTAAGTGAAGCACTAGAGCAACTGCCTAGCTCAAAAAATTTAAGTGAAGCACATAGAGTATTTTAACAAATGATGATAAACGTGTGGCTCTCTCAAGATAGGTGTGTTCAGAAAAGATGATTGTGACAAACTAAAAAGCAAACAAAGCAAAGACTCATATAATACACGACGCTCCAAGCAAAACACATATCATGTGACGAATAAACATATAGCTCCAAGTAAAATTACCGATGGTTGGTAGAAGAAAGAGGGGATGCCTTCCGGGGCATCCCCAAGCTTAGACGCTTGAGTATTCCTAGAATATTACCTTGGGGTGCCTCGGGCACCCCCAAAATTGGGCTTTTGCTACTCCTTATTCCTTCATCCATCGTGATCTCACCCAAAACTTGAAAACTTCAATCACACAAAACTCAACAAAACCTTCGTGAGATCCGTTAGTATAACAAAATAAATCACTACTCTAAGTACTGTTGCAAACCCATTCATATTTTATTTTTGCATTATACCTACTGTACTCTAACTTCACCATGGCTTATACCCCCCGATACAATCCATAGATTCATCAAAACAAGCAAGTAGTGCATCAAAAACATAATCTGTCAAAAACAGAACAGTCTGTAGCAATCTATTTAGAAGCCATACTTATTTAACTCCAAAAATTCTGAAAAATTATTAAACGTGGGAAGTTCATATACCAATACTGTGTAAAAATTTCAGATTTTTTTGATTCTCCAGTACAGAAACAAAATTCGGGCACTGGACGCAAAACTTTCTGTTTTCCAAACAGCATCAATTAAACTATCTACCAAATCATCCTAATGGCTTTACTTGGCACAAACACTAACTAAAAACACAAAAACACAATCATACCAGTCGCATAATCGTGAAAACACACAATACCAGAAAAAAATTATTTTATTTATTGGGTTGCCTCCCAACAAACGCTATTGTTTTATGCCCCTAGCTAGGCATAATGCATAATTTCAAGTATTGTCATCTTTCAAGTTGATTCCATAAGTGGCCCTCATAATTGATTCATATGGTGCTTTAATTTTCTTCCTAGGGAAATGTTCCATACCCTTCTTTAGTTGAAATTGAAATTTTATATTCCCTTCTTTCATATCAATAACGGCACCTATAGTTCGTAAGAACGTTCTACCAAGTATTATGGGGCAAGAAGAATTGCATTCAGTATCAAGAACAATAAAATCAATGGGCACGTAATTTCTATTTGCAAGAATAAGAACTTCATTAATTCTACCCATTGGTTTTTTAATAGTAGAATCCGCCAAGTGCAAATTAAGAGAACATTCATCTATATTGGTGAGACCTAGCACATCACATAAAGATTTTGGAATTGTAGAAACGCTAGCACCCAAATCACATAAAGCATTGCACTCATAATTTTTAATTTTAACTTTAATGGTGTGTTCCCATTCATCATATAATTTTCTAGGAATTGTAACTTCTAGTTCTAGCTTTTCTTCTAACGCTTTCATCATTGCTTCTACGATGTGTTTAGTAAAAGCCTTGTTTTGCTCATAAGCGTTGGGTGAGTTTAACATGAATTGTAACAAAGAAATACACTCAATCAAAGAACAATTATCATAATTAAAATCTTTGTAATCCAAGAGAGTGGGAACATCGCTATTTAAAGTTTTTACCTCTCCAAACCCACTTTTAGCAATTTTTTCATTAAGATTTTCACCCTCCGAACTATGGGGACGCTCTTTAACTAAAGTTGACTCTTCTTCAGTCCCCTTTTCATCAAGTTTTATATTGCTAAACAAAGAATCAATAGATGAAACACCAATCATTTTAATATCCTCATCATTACTACGATAAAAACCAGGAGGAATCGCTTTGTCTAAAAATTCTCGTTTAGCTTTTAGCATGGCGGTTCTTTTCTTACTCTCCTCCATGGAGACATATAAAGCTTTAATTGACTCACTAATATCAATTTTGGGTGGCAAAATTTTAGTCTTAAGATTTTCCACATCATGAGTAATTCTATCAATGCTCCTAGACATATCATCAAGTTTACTCAATTTTTCTTCTATCGTAGTGTTGAAAACTTTTTGAGCATTAATAAATTATTTAATATTACTTTCAAGATCAGAGGGTATCCTATTATTATTATTATTATAAGAATTGCCATAAGGATTGCCATAATTATTTGAGGAATTTCTAGGAAACGGTCTAGCGTTGAAATTACCTCTATAAGGATTATTATTAAAATTGTTTCACGAGACAAAATTCACATCTACAGGATCATTATTTTGCTCAATCAAAGTGTACAATGGCACATCATTAGGATCAATAGGAGCATTTTTACTAGCAACCAATTTCATAAGCGCATCAACTTTATCACTCAAGGTATTAATTTCTTCAATAGAATTCACCTTTTTACTAGTAGGAGTTCTTTCCGTATGCCATTGTGAATAATTTGCCATAATATTATCAAGCAATTTAGTAGCTTCACCCAAAGTAATTTTCATAAAAGTACCACCCGCGGCGGAATCTAAAAGATTTCTATAGACAAAATTCAATCCCGCATAATTTTTTTGTATGATCATCCATAAATTAAAACCATGAGTAGGGCAATTTCTTATCATTAATTTCATCCTCTCCCAAGATTGGGCAATATGTTCATGATCAAGTTGCTTAAAATTCATAATTTGATTTCTAAGAGAAATAATTTTCGCGGGAGGAAAATACTTAGTAATAAAAGCATCTTTACACCTATCCCAAGAATCGATACTATTTCGTGGTAAAGATGAAAACCAAATTTTTGCACGATCCCGCAACGAGAATGGGAATAATTTTAATTTCACAATATCATTATCCACATCTTTTTTCTTTTGCATGTCACACAATTCTACGAAAGTGCTAATATGGGATGCGGCATCTTCATTAGGACTACCGGAAAATTGATCTTTCATGACAAGATTTAGCAAAGCGGCATTAATATCACAAGTCTCCGCACTAGCGGCGGGAGGAGCAATCGGAGTACTAATAAAATCATTATTATTAGTATTGGAAAAATCACATAATTTTGTATTTTCTTGAGACATCGTGACTACGCAAACAAGATAACAAGCAAGCAAACAAGAAAAAGGCAAACGAAAAATATTTTTGTATTTTTGTAAAAAACGTTTTAGAAGTGGGGGAGATGAAAACGAGAGGCAAATAAAGTAAATGCAAGGAGATGAGAGTTTATGAAAAGGTACTTGATAGATGTTGATGATGTCTCCCCGGCAACGGCGCCAGAAATTCTTCCTGCTACTTGTAGCTTGTGTTGGTATTTCCCCGAAGAGGAAGGGATGATGCAGCACAGTAGAGATAAGTATTTCCCTCAGTTATGAAACCAAGGTTATCGAACCAGTAGGAGAATCACGCAACACCTCGTTAGCAGCACCTGCACACAAACAATAAATCCTTGCACCCAACGCAAACGAGGGGTTGTCAATCCCTCGGCGGTAAATTGCAAGATTAAATTGTATGTGATAGATAGATAGATTGAAACAAAAATACAAAATAAAATAAATAAAAGAAAATGGCAGCAATATTTTTAGGGTTTTAGTAATATGATTTAGATAGACCCGGGGGCCATAGATTACACTAGAGGCTTCTCTCAAGAAAATAGCATACGGTGGGTAGACAAATTACTGTTGGGCAATTGATAGAAAAGAAAATAATCATGACGATATCCAAGGCAATGATCATGTATATAGGCATCACGTCCGAGACAAGTAGACCGACTCCTGCCTGCATCTACTACTATTACTCCACACATCGACCGCTATCCAGCATGCATCTAGTGTATTAAGTCCATAAGAACGGAGTAATGCCTTAAGAACGATGACATGATGTAGACAAGATAAACTCACGTATGAATAAACCCCATCTTTTTACCCTTAATAGCAATGATACATACGTGTCATGTCCCTTTCTGTCACTAGGATTGAGCACCGCAAGATCAAACCCATTACAAAGCACCTCTTCCCATGGCAAGATAAATCAACTCAGTTGGCCAAACCAAATCAATAGACCGGAGAAGAAATACGAGGCTATAATAATCATGCATAAAAGAGTGCAGCAAAGACTCAAATAATATTCATGGATAATCTGATCATAAACTCACAATTCATCGGATCCCAACAAACACACCGCAAAAAGTGATTACATCGGATAGAACTCCAAGAACATCGAGGAGAACATTGTATTGAAGATCAAAAAGAGAGAAGAAGCCATCTAGCTACTGCCTATGGACCCGAAGGTCTGTGGTAAACTACTCACGCATCATCGGAGAGGTGGCAAGGTTGATGTAGAACCCCTCCTTGATCGATTCCCCCTCCGGCAAATTACCGGAGAAGGACCCCAGATGGGATCTCTCTGGAACAAAAACTTGCAGCGGCGGAAAAAGTATTTCGTGGACTCCCCTAAGGGTTCTGATTTTTCCTGAATTTATAGTGGTGGAATTAGGTCAAACGGAGCAAAGGGGGGCCCACGAGGCACCAGGGCGCGCCTGCCCCCCCAGGCGTGCCCTGGTGGCTCGTGGCCACCTCCTGGGTCTTCTGGCCCTCTCCCGAAGCTTCTAGTGTTTATCTTGTCCAATAAAAAATATCCAAAAAGTGTCATGGCATTTGGACTTCGTTCGGTATTGATTTTCTGTAAAACAAAAACAGGGCAGAAAACAGCAATTGGCACTGGGCACTAGGTTAATAGGTTAGTCTCCAAAAATGATATATAATTGCTGTAAATAATTATAAAAACATCCAAGATTGATATTATAACAGCATGGAACAATAAAAAATTATAGATACGTTGGAGACGTATCAACCAGCGCTCCGGATGCGCGTCGTTCCTCGCCGTTAAGGGGATGGAGAACAAGATCATCAACTTGAGGGTTGCGAAGAAGGTGGAGGGCTATCGGCAGCGCTGGGTCTACATGGACGCGCGCCGGACCAGCCGGCTTCTGATGATCCCGATGGACCCGGCTGAGAAGATCTCTGTGTGGGGGCATGAGAAGCTTGCTGACCCGAGGATGGAGCCCGTCTTGGAGTGGATGGCCGCGCACCGGGCCGCAAAGCTGTCGGGGGCGACGGTCGTCAGGGAATACCTGCGGCGGTGCATCGCACCCCTTCAGCGGCACTCGCGCCCCATGTGGGAGTACACCGGCGCGGGCGACGCCATGAGGCTGAACCCCGGCAGCCTGTGGACAGAGGTGCTGGACGGGGCCCTGGCGACTCTGCTTAGTACCCCTGCCACGGACCTGCCCGAGGGGGCACTCCCGCTGTTCCGCTACTAGGAGAAGACGGAGCTGGTTGAGGAGATGCCTCCCTTTGACCAGTGGGGGCTCGTGCCAGAGGACCACGTCGGACCCCGCGAGAACCCCCTCGTGGTGGAACTGGATTCAGGAGGCAGTGGCGGTGGCGAGGATTCGGAGGAGGCCACAGAGGAGGGCGCGAACCGGGCGACACCACGCACTCGCCGTCAGCTCCTCTGCAAGCTCGGGGATGATGACGCCGACAGCGAGCCACTAGCGGCGGAGGGGCCCCTCGGCCGGGGGGCGGTCGAGCCCCCAGCGCCTGAGGCCCGTCAAGAGGCCGAAACTTCCCAGGGCCTCGAGGCAGGCGACGACGCGTCCGGGTCCACTGCGGCCCACTCCGGGGTCCCGAGCGGCGGAGCCGGGGCAATGCTTGACGGCGGTAACGACGACCTGCCCCTCGCGGAGAAGAAAAGGAAGTGGTCCGCCGGAGACAAGTAAGTCCTCCTGACTCCTCCAGCCGTTTCATGATCTTGCTCTTCGTCCGGGCTTGGAGCTGAACCGCCATTTACGTAGGAGGTTCGTCGGGGACCAAAGGAAGAAGAAGAAGACGACGACAAGGGCTAAGGCGACCCCCAGCCCGCAGGGGGCATCAGTACCCGCTGTGGGTGCCGGGGGGCCAGGAGAGGCCGCCCGCCGCTCCGACGCTAAGACGGAGTGTGCGGAGGTCGAGAGGGAGCCGACCGTTCCTCCGGAGCCGCACGCGGGCGCGCCTTGTGAGGCCGAGACGGAGAAGCCCCGGGAGGCGTCCTCAGGAGGTGGGGGCGCGCTCCCCTCTGACCCCGCCGCAAGGGAAGAAGCGGCGACGAGGGAGGCCGAAATGCCCACTCCCCCGCCGGAGGCCTCCCTAAGCGCGGGGGGAGGAGTCGTGGGGCGCGCCGCCGCAGGCATGGCGAGCCCCCACAGCGCGCCGCCGTAGCCGAACGCGAGGGAGGGCCCAACGAACCCACCGCTCCAAGCAGGTGGCGCCGAGTCATTCCTGACCGCGGCGACGGAGAATGTCAGGGGGCCTGACACGGACTGGCCCCTGGCACTCGCGAGCGGCCATGCCCTGCTCAGGCCTGAAGCCTTGCACGACACCAAGGCCGTGCTCGCTCGGCTCGGGTCAGACTTCCAGGACACGGAGGCGCGCCTCGCCGAGGAGCGCCTGAAGCTTGCTGACGGGTGGCGCCGGCTTAGCGTCGCCGTCGAAACAGCTCAGCGCCAAAACGAACGCGCTCGCGCACAGGGCGAGAAGGACGCCGTCGAAGCGGAGGGGGTCCGTGCAAGTGCTCTCCGAGAGGCCGAAGCGGCCGTCACGCGCCGTGAGGAGGCATAGGCCTGCCTGAAGGAGCTCCAGAATCAACATGCCGAGCAGGCGCAGTCATTCCTCATGCGGGAAAGCGCCCCCACCACTCGCGAGAAGGAGCTTGCGGCCCGCGAAGCGGGCCTCGCGACTCACACGGAAGACCTCGAGAGGGTGTCGACCGAGCAGGCCACTGAGCGGGGGCGCCTGGAGACGCTGGTGCGCCAGCTGGCCGACGCCCATGATGCCCATACGAAGCGTGTCAACGAGGCCAACACCCAGCTAGAGGCTAAGGAGAAGAAGGCCCAGGAGGATGCTGACGCGAAGATAGCGGAGGCGCGCCTGGCGCTCACCGAGGAGCACGGCAAGGCGCTGAAGCAGCAGAAGGACGCCTTCGAGACGGAGCGTGAGCGGTTCCGGCAGGAAATCGCTGGTCTCAAGGCGGGACTCGCTGAGGCAGAGACCCGCCGAGAGGCCGCACCACAGGCCGGTTCCAGCGCCGAGGCCAAGCCGTCCTCCCTTTGTCTTCAGGTGGGGGCGCCGCCAGCACCGCCGGGCAAGACGGAGGCGAGGTGGACCAGGAAAGGGAGCGGCAGCGCGAACGCGTCAAGATGCTCCACTCCCTCGAGGTCCGAGCCCGCGACGCCCTGAACTCCATCTGCCAGGGGAGGCTTGAAGCCTTCCGCGTGTCCCGCGATGCCGACTACATTGACTTCTCCACCAAGCTCGTGGAGCGGCTCGAGGATGGGGCCAAGGAGGTGGACGGCATCCTGGAGGAGGAGTGCCGCGGCCTCTTCTCCCAAGCAGCGACCCGCGTCTTCAGTCACCTCCTTCACGCCGATCCCAACTTCGATTTTGACAAGGTGATAGCCCCTGTCCCCGAGGAGCTCCGTGATGGCCTCGCAAGGGCGGTAGAAGGCCACATGGACGCGCTGCTTGGGAAGTACTCCTACGGCAGCGGCGAGAGCTCCGGCGGCGACGACGGCGACGGCGATGATGACGATGGTGCGAGTTCCTAGGGTCCTCCTTCCTTTGCTACCCTGCACTAGATTGACGTGGCCCCGTGGGGGCGTGAAGACGATGCCTTTGCGTTTAAGTACTTTATGATTTGCTGTAATGAACGCTTGTGCCCTCGTGAAGCTTTCTCTTGAGGCCTGTTTTGCTCTCTTTGCTTGCCTTGATGCTCTACGTCGTCAGGACCCAGCCCCCGTGAGGGCGTCGCTGGTATGTCAGGTCACGATGCCTGGACAAGGCTAGGAGGTGAGGGGCACCAGGAGCTAGTGAGGGCTCCTGAGGCGCGATGCTCAGGGAGCCCCCCTTTGACGCGCAAGCGGCTTGTGCCAAGAGAAACACTGGCGCTAGTGAGGGTGCTGGAGGGAAAGCTTAAGAGACGGCGAGGGCGGCTCGCGAGGTGAGAGACTTAGCTCTGTGCAGGATGGTGTCTGGTAGGCCATCACTTGTAGGGTATGCCTCGTGAGGGTTTCGCTCGCGAGATCTCCTGCTGAGACGGCCGTCGTGGGTCGGCTCTCGAGGCAGGGCCTGCGGGGCTTCCTGAGGCCCTGAGGGGGCCACCTCACGAGGCATCCTCGCGAGGCCTTTCAAGGGACCTGCTCCTGAGATAACTGCATGCAGAATACTTAACCACAGGGGAGCAACACACGCTCGCCGATTCGCTCATGGGCGTTATGCGAGGAGACAAGACACCAAGAACCTTGGTGAGGTGGCGTGCACGGGAGCAGGCCCGCGAACCAGAGCCAGGTTGCTTGGGTTTTTCAGCGCTGCTGGGACTGACCCGAGCACAGACACCGTGTCCAGCCCCCACTCGCGTGAGGCTCATGAGGGACGTCGTGAGCACGCGAGGCTCATGAGGTAAAGGCAAAACGAAACACCATGTAAAGAAACCGAAGCTTTATTGAAGTAAGATAGCAACCCATTACATAACCAAAACAAGATGCGGCTGCCGTGTCCGGCACAGGTCAGCTTGAGGTTGGTGCAACCCATGGGGTGCCCTCAATTACACATCAAAACGAGAAAAAGGGTGCTGCCCTGTCCGGCACGGGTTAGCTTGAGGTTGGTGCAGCCCGTGGGGCGCCCTCAGTTGATTGTTCCGCCAGCGCGGAGCATGGGGCTTCCACAGGGGTGTGGGTATGATTGCGGGTCGATCGTTCCGCCAGCGCGGAGCATGGGGCTTCCACTTGGGCGTGGGCGGGAGCTCTCGCGGGCCCATCAGGCGAACGCAATGAGAGGCTCCGGGGCGTGTACAGCCCCATTTCGTCCGTACGCATGAGGGTCATGGGTAGAACTTGCGGAGGTGTTGGATGTTCCAGGCGTTAGGCATAGGAATTCCGTCCTCCGTCTCCAGCCGGGCTGAGCCGGGCCTGGAGACATGAGTAACCCTGAAAGGGCCTTCCCACATAGGTGAGAGTTTGTGAAGTCCCTCTCCGGAGAGGATCCTGCGCAAGACGAGATCGCCGACCTCGAGAGTGCGAGGGCGGATGTTGCGGCTGTGGTAGCGACGTAAGGCCTGCTGGTACCTCGTGGCACGAAGAGCGGCCTGGCGGCGGCCCTCCTCGAGGAGCAACAGATCGGTCTCCCACTAGCCATCCTGACGCGCCTCGTCGAAGGCAAGGACTCGCGGGGAGCCGTGCTTAAGCTCCAATGGAAGGACCGCCTCAGCTCCGTAGACGAGGAAGAAGGGGGTCTCGCCAGTAGGCTTGCTTGCCGTCGTGCGGTTGGACCACAGCACGGACTGCAGCTCATTGAGCCAGCCCTTGCCGCAAGGGAAAATTTTGTTTTTGCCACTCTAGATTTTGCCAATTTTCCTTATGCCACTCTAGATTTTGACATTTCACTTTTGCCACTCTTAGCTTTTGACAATTATCACAATTGCCATTCCATGGCAAAAGCAAAATAATTTTATTTCATTTTTGCCACTCTTAGCTTTTAACAATAATCACAATTGCCACTCTGAAAATTTTGCTTTTGCCACGGGAATGGCAATTGAGATAATTGACAAAAACTAAGAGTGGCAAAAGTGAAATGTCAAAATCTAAAATGGTAAGGAAAATTGGCAAAATCTAGAGTGGCAAAAACAAAATTTTCCCTTGCCGCAAGCCTCGAGCTTCTTCTTGAAGCTCCTTGTTTTGAGGCCCTTGAGGACCTCGGCATTGGCGAGCTCGGCCTGGCCATTGCTTCGCGCATACGCCACCGAGGCGTAGCAGATCTGTGTGCCGAGGCTGGCGCAGTAGGACCTGAAGAGGCCGCTCGTGAATTGGGAGCCATTATCGGTGATGATGCGGTTGGGAACTCCAAAGCGGCTCACGAGGCCCTTGATGAACTTGACGGCAGAGCTTGCCGGGATGGTACGCACATGCTCGACCTCTGCCCACTTGGTGAACTTGTCGATGGCGACGTAGAGGTAGCGGTAACCGCCAGCCGCGCGAGGGAAAGGTCCCAGGATATCCAGCCCCCAGACCACGAAGGGCCATGAGAGGGGAATCGTCTGGAGGCCCTGCACCGGCTGGTGGATTTGCTTGGCGTGGAACTGGCATGCCTCGCAGGCTTGGACCAGCGCGGTGGCATCACACAGCGCAGTGGGCCAGTAGAAACCGCTGCGGAACACCTTGCCGAGGAGGGTGCGTGACGAGGAGTGGTGGCCGCAGTCTCCTCCATGGATATCGGCGAGCAACTCGCGCCCTTGTTCTTCAGAGATGCACCGCAGCGAGACGCCATTGGGGTGCCTGCGGTACAGCTCACCATCTTGTAAACAGTAAGCGGTGGCCTGCCGGGCCACGCGCTCTGCTTCTGAGTCCTTCTCCGGGTGGGTGCCGTGAAGCAAGTAAGCCTTGAACTCTGCGGCCCAGCTATCCGCTCGAGGCTCCGGTGCCAGCAGCAGGCTGGCTCCTGAGGCTGGGCCGCAGTCCGGCGCGCCCGTGGGCGGTGCGGGCGGGAGTTCCTCACGAAGGAGCGCGGTGCTCGCGGCAGGAGGTGCGGCTGATGGTTTGAGGAGCCTTTCCTCGAAGATGCCGGGGCTCTGAGGCTCGCGGCGCGATGCTCGTTTGGCGATGTCGTCAGCTTCTTTGTTGCCGCTGCGGTGGACGTGCTGCAGCTCCAGGCCAAGAAAACGCTTCTCAAGTTTTCGTACCTCGTCTAGGTAGGCGGCCATGAGCTCGTCCTTGGGCTTGTAGCCTTTGTTGGAGAAGTTGACGAGAAGTTGTGAATCGTCCTTGATGATCAGACGCTTGATGCCCAGAGTGAACACGGCCTTGAGGCCGGCGATGAGGCCCTCATACTCTGCGATGTTGTTGGAAACCTTGTTGGTGTGCCTAAAGCAGAGTTGTGCGGTGTAGTAGAGCCTGTCTCCTGTCGGCGAGGTCAGCATGACTCCAGCCCCCGCGCCCTGTCGTGAGAAGGCGCCGTTGAAGTGCATGGTCCAGCCGCTAGGGGCCTCGTCCCCTGGCAGGAGGTTTTTGGCCTCGCGAGGCTCCTCCTCGTACATGTCCGTCCACTCCGCCACGAAGTCGGCCAGAGCCACGCCTTTGATGACTCTGGTGGTGGAGAACTCCAGCTGGAAGGCTTGCAGCTCGATGTTCCATTCGGCGACGCGGCTGGCGGCGTTGGGGCTACGCAGAACTTGCTCCAAGGGGTAGGAAGAGATGACCTTGATGGGATGACCCTGAAAGTAGTGGCACAGCTTCCTGGAGGCGATGAGGAGCACGAGGAGGAGCTTCTGCTGCATGGGGTAGCGCTCACGTGCATCCCTTAGCACGGTGCTGACGAAGTACACGGGGTGTTCGACGAGGCGCATAGTTGTGGTGGCAGCTTGCTCTCCAGGCGCCTCGCGAGGCTCGATGGGCCCGGGGAGCTCACGAGGCTCAAGAGGCTCGCGAGGCTCGCGAGGCTCGCGAGGCTCGGAGGACTCACGAGGCTGAGGAGGCTCGCGAGGCTCAGAGGGCTCACGAGGCTTGAGAGGTGCGGAGGGTTTCTATTTAGCGCAGACGCGCTCCTCTCGCACCGCCACCAGTGCCGCGCTGGACATCTGATGGGTGGCCGCCAAGTACAGGAGCAAGGGCTCGCGAGAGCACGGCGCGACCATGATGGGCGGGCTCGTGAGGTACTTCTTGAGGTCTTCAAAAGTAGCGTCTGCCTCAGGAGTCCACTTGAAAGAGCCGGACCTCTTCAGGAGCTTGAAGAAAGGCAAGGCCCGCTTGCCAAACTTGGAGATGAAACGCCCCAGGGAGGCCATACTGTAGGGGAACGCGACAGAAAACAAAAAATTTCGGTACAGCGAGCACGCCCAGGATCACTATGGAGACTGCATACAGGGTTTGATCTGATTCATACCGACTCATAGCGCAGCGAAAGAAGAGTCGGTGTAGATCGTCGGTGCAGATCCCCGCAGCTAGGATTTACAAGCTCCCAACCGCGAGGATGTACTCCCTCGTCGGACAGCCCTTCGGGAGGCGGTCGGACAGTCCCTCGGACGATGTCGCGGACAGCCCTTCGGGAGGACCCTCGAAACCCGATCGGTAACTCGGACAGCCCTTCGGGAGGACACTCGAACAGCCCCTCGGGCAAAAGATCGAAACTACGACCTCTCTATGGGGTTGCACACATACGGTGTCAGCTATCCGGCAGGGCTTCGCCGTCCAGAACTAGTTCCTGCCGGAACCCAGACAGCCTTTCGGTTCTACGAAACTATTTCGCTGGGAGGGAGAGAGAAGCCAGACAAGTCTATGGCATGTGTATGAGAGCAAGGATGAGATTTGGAGAGCACCCCTCCACCTCTATTTATAGGAAAGCCAAGGGGTAAAGTTGGCATTCAAAAATACCAAAAGTACCCCCACTTTATGTCTTTACATAAAAGAATAGAGCAAAAAGGGATGGCATGTGGAGCTCCAAGGAGCTCCACCTCCCTTGGCCAGCCACCCCTTGGGCCCCCCCCCCCATGAGGGGCTTCCTTGGCCCCCAAGCCCTTCTAGAAGCCTTTTGGAAAATATCCCAAAAGGTGCTTTCCAAAAAATATCCATAAAGCACTTTCACTATTCACGAAGACATTTTTCTGCGTCCGTTAAATCCCAAATTATTTCCGTGTGCCTAGAATAATTCCAGTACCCACTAAAACAATTTTGAACGCATTCCGAAACAATTCCGGAACAATGTTTTTCTTCAGCGAAAAGCTACCATTGTGGTTCCGGCTGCTCCGGAACATTTCCGGTTTTTCTCTCCGGAAAAATTCCAGAAGTTACCAGAACAATTCTGGCACCCTCCAAGAATTTCTAGGCATGTGCCGGAACCAATATGACTTAATGGAATACCCTAAAACAACTTTTTAGTTTCACCGAAACTATTCCGGTGTTCTCTCCGGAACATTTCTGTTTCGTCCGAAACTTTTTCGGTGATTTTCTCTCAGACTCCCCGTCTAGTATTCAGCAGATAGATGACCCTTAAGTGTGTGACCCTATAGGTTTGGTGAAGTATAGACATGACCCGGAACACTTTCCGATCAATGATCAACATCGTAGCCGTGGACACCCATATTGACCCCTATACCCACACGAATGAATGTTCGAGTGAACCTCCAGTTGCCGTGTGCTATTCCTGTTGCTTCACGATATATTACAAATACCCGAGGTGAGATTTATTGCATCCCCGTGGATCAACAACTTGTCCACCATGCAAGTTACCTCATTACCGGTTTTATTCTCTTTTCTCGTTTCGGTGTTCCGGCATCCCAGTGATCAAATCACAATGTGTCTGGCCAAACGATGTCGGATAACGTAACACCGAGAGGGCCCGAGAATATATCTCCATCGTCGGAGGAGCAAATCCCAATCTTGAGCTATCTCGTTTCTTGTCATACTTTTCCGTGAACCCGTAAGCCGCCGTAATAGCCACCCATTTACGGATGACGTTTAACAAACCCAAAAGTTCACGAAGCAAGTACGAAGGAACTTGATACTCTCATGGTCTAAGGAATTATGGAAACATTATCTATCTTTGTGTTATTAACCATTAACTTGTGACTAATGTATCTCCTAGCATAACATCAATTCGGGTCGATTCAACACAAGTGTTCTACTAACATTGTGCCCTCAAAATTGCCGGCATAGACATGCCCATGATCAGGAAAACAGGATCATCATGCAATACTTGAGCCAGTCTTAGAGGCAAGACAAGGAATACATTTTACCGTTTATTATACCACACGTGCACATGAGTTTCCCTCCGAGCCTCGTGGATATTGCAGACTCAAGAATCATTACAGTTATAGCATGGAACATAAACATTCATTACAAACTCGGAGATACAAAATAACTGTTATTACTGCCTCTAGGGCATATCTCCTACAGAGTCCCACTTGCACTAGAGTCATAATCCAGTTACATGGCTTCCCTAACACCAATGGTTGTCCGGTGCTGCTCATGCTTTGCTCGTGGTAGAGGCTTTGTCATCAGGTCTGACACGTTTAGATCCGTGTGAACTTTGCGTACTTTCACTAAACCCGCTTCAACATGATGTCGAATGAGTTTATATTTGCGTTCAATATGTCTTGTCTTATGGTGCGAACTTGGCTCCCTTGTCTGAGCCACGGCGCCACTATTATCACAATAGATCTCCACCGGGTCCAGAGCACTTGGAACCACACCAAGGTCTTCAAGAAATTGCTTGATCCATACCACCTCCTTGGAGGCTTCTGAAGCAGCAACATATTCCGCCTCCGTCGTAGAATTCGCTACAGTCTTTTGTTTGGAACTTTTCCAATCAACTGCGCCGCCGTTCAATATGAAAACATAGCCTGATTGAGATTTGAAGTCATCTGGGTCAGTCATGAAGCCTGCATCAGTGTAACCACTTACAATGAGCTCTTCATCACCTCCGTACACAAGGAGTAAATCCTTGGTCCTTCTGAGGTACTTAAGGATACCCTTGACTGCGGCCCAGTGTTCCAATCCTGGATCACTTTGGTACCGGATGCTAACACTTAGCGCATAGGAAACGTCCGGTCTTGTACATAGCATGGCATACATAACAGAACCAACTGCCGAAGCATATGGAACATCATTCATCTGTACTCGCTCATCGAGAGTCCGAGGACACCGATTCTTGCAAAGCACTGTGCCAGGTGACATGGGGAGTAGGCCTTTCTTGGAGTTCTCCATGTTGAACCTTTTCAGCACTTTGTCAATGTACGTGCTTTGGCTAAGCGCTATTAGGCGTCTTGATCTATCTCTATAGATTCTGATGCCCAATACATATGCTGCTTCGCCTAAGTCTTTCATTGAAAAACTCTTCTTCAATGAGTCTTTTATTTCGCTAAGAAAATTCACGTCATTTCCAATCAACAATATGTCATCCACATACAAGATTAGAAATGCTTTTGCGCTCCCACTAAACTTCTTGTAAACACAAGATTCTTATTCATTCCTGATGAAGCCAAACTGTTTGACCACTTCATCACAACGAATGTTCCAGCTCCTTGACGCTTGCTTCAGACCATAAATGGCTTTCTGAAGTTTGCATACCTTTCCAGCATCCTTATGAACGACAAAACCTTCTGGCTGTATCATGTATACATCCTCTTTGAGGTTTCCAGTTAGGAAAGCCGTTTTGACGTCCATCTGCCATATTTCATAATCGAAATAAGCAGCAATTGCTAGTAATATCCGAACAGACCTAAGCATAGCTACGGGCGAGAAAGTCTCGTCGTAGTCCACTCCTGGAACTTGCGTGAACCCTTTCGCGACAAGTCTAGTTTTGTGGATAGTAATGTTACCATCCGCGTCCGTCTTTTTTTTGAAAATCCATTTACAACCAATGGGCTTTACGCCTTCTGGAAGCTCTTCCCAGTTCCAAACTTGGTTTTCGTACATGGATTCCATTTCGGATTTCATGGCCTTGTGCCATTCTTTTGAGCTGGGCCCCGCCATCACTTCCTTGTAGTGCGCAGGTTCATCGTCTTCAAGAATGAAGATTTCGTTATGAAACCACTCAGGTGGCAGGATAGTCCTACCTGATCTGCGTGGTTCAGTTACAACATTGTCTGAAGTTTCCGCATCACATGCGACAACTTCCGGCTCGGTTGTAGGGATAATTAGCGGAATTTCTTCTGGTTCCTTAGCCATATCAACGGTCGCCGAAGATTCACTAATCTCATCAAGTTGCACTGTCCTCCCACTCAATTCTTTAGCGAGAAATTCTTTCTCGAGAAAGTGTCCAACTTTTGCGACAAACCCTTTGCCCTCGGACTGGTTGTAGAAGGAATACCCAATGGTGTTATTGGGATAACCTACAAAGTAACATTTGTCTGATCTGGGATCGAGTTTGCTTGGCTGTAAACGCTTAACGTATGCCTCACAACCCCAAATTTTAAGATGCGACACACTAGGAATCTTCCCATGCCACATCTGATGTGGTGTCATCTTAACCTACTTAGACGGTGCTCTGTTTAATGTATAAGCGGCAGTTTCTAGTGCATGACCCCAAAAAGATATCGGTAGATCTGTAAGAGACATCATCGACCTTACCATGTCTAACAGGGTTCGGTTACGTCTTTCCGATACTCCGTTTCTCTGTGGAGTTCCGGGAGGCGTAAGTTGTGAAACGATTCCACGATCACTCAGATGTTGGCCAAACTCATGACTAAGATATTCGCCCCCGCGATCAGACCGCAGAAACTTAATCCTTTTGTTACGATGATTTTCTACCTCGTTCTGAAATTCTTTGAAATTTTCAAAGGTTTCCGACTTATGCTTCATTAAGTAGATATATCCATACCTACACAAATCATCAATAAAAGTCATGAAGTAGAAATACCCACCCCGTGCGATTGTGCTCATTGGACCACATACATCACTATGTATTATTTCCAACAATGCACTCGCCCGTTCAGGATGACCCGTGAACGGTGTCTTGGTCATTTTCCCCATCAAGCAAGCTTCACATGTGTCAAATGATTCAAAATCAAGGGATGGTAAAACTCCATCTTTATGGAGTCTTTGCATGCGTTTCTTTCCGATGTGGCCAAGGCGACAGTGCCACATGAAAGTGGTGGTGGTATCAGCCTTCTTAAGGCGTTTAGCATTCACGTTAAAGACATCATTTCCACATTCAAGATTTAGTATGAAAAGGCCCCCAACAATGGGTGGAAATCCATAAAACATATCCTTACAATAAAGTGAACAACCATTGTTCTCAGACTTGTACGAATACCCATCGTGTACTAAACATGATCCGGAGATAATGTTTCTACACAATAGTGGAACAAAATAACAGTTATTTAGTTCTAAGATAAATCCTTAAGGGAGACGTACAGGCATAATGCCGACGGCTTGAGTGGCGATCCCAACGCCGTTCCCGACGCGCATCACGACTTCATTCTTTGCTAGCTCGCGCACCTTCTGAAGTCCCTGTATCGAGTTGCAAATGTGAGCAACCGATCCGGTATCAAATACCCAAGACTTAGAATTTTCGCTAGCAAGCAAAACGTCAATGACATTAACTTGTATAACAATTATACCTTTTCCGGTTTTCCCGGACTTCTTATCTTCCAGATATTTCTTGCAGTTTCTCTTCCAGTATCCTGTGCCCTTGCAGTAGAAGCACTCAGTTTCATTCTTGGCTCCGCCTTTAGAGTTGCTTTGGGAGCCGGTCTTACCGGCACCCTTGCCCTTCTTTGGCTTGCCTTTCTTTTTGAAACTGGCAGTTTTATTCACAAGCAACACTTGCTTGCGATTTTTCCGCAGTCCTCCTTTCGCAGTTTTCAGCATGGCGAGCACCTCTTCCGGTGTTTTCTCCATCCCACTCATGTTGTAGTTCATGAAAAACCGTCGTAAGACGGGGGGAGTGAAGAAAGCATCATGTCCATCATATGGACAGGCGGAATTGGAAATTCCAGGGTTTTAAGCCTTTTAGCATAGCCAATCATTTTGACTACATGTTCGCCAACTGAACTACCCTCAGCCATCTTGCATTCCATCAAGGTCTTCATGATATCAAATCGTTCAGACCTTGTGGTTTACTTGTACAGAGCATCCAATTCCCGAATCATATCACGGGGTTTATGGAATTCAAAACGCTTTTGAAGCCCTGCACTCATGCAAGCTAGCATGAGGCACTGCACTAAGTTGTGATCATCATCCTTAGTGGCCCAGACATTTTGTTCATCTTCTGGGGCATTGGCCGCCGGTTTAGCTGGAAGAGCATTTTCAAGCACATACATTTTCTTAGCACTCCTGAGGACAATCCTCAGGTTACGGACCCAGTCCGCATAGTTGTTTCCAGTCGCAGCTAACTTCTCTTTCTCTAACATCGGGCCTAAGTTGAACGCGGTGTTGCGAGCCATTTGATCTACAACGGAAAACACAAGTTTCACTTAGACTTTGTTCATAATGATTTTGGCACTAGTGAATAAACAATTTTATTCTAAAGTGCGCTCCCACTCAAATCAATATCTCTCAAAATTGATTATGAGTGATACAAGACCCAAATTGTAATTCAACGCCAAGGATGTATCCATCTCAAGTGACGAGAATTTCAATTGGTAGGCCAACTTGCCAATCACATCTCTATGTGACTCTTGTTCATCTTTTGATGGGCGTGTTCCGAGCTCAGGACGATCCTCCGGAACGTCAAGACAACCAAGTGATCTCGCTGCGAGGTCTCAACTCACCCGCCTCACACTTCACTAATCGTTCGTACCCATGTATCCATGTGGTACCCCGAAAAGATAGGTGCCGTGACGGTGCTACACTTGGGAGAACACTAACTACTTGATATTTTTAGTGAGAGATCACCCTAATAAAAAGCGACTACCGCGCAATCAAAAGGGTGCATCATAAGGGATAAACATCTCAGTCAATTCATAATAGCATGATATGGTATAGCCCTTTCTGACGGAGAAGTCAAGTATTTCTTCGTCTTTGGCATTTGCGTCGGTGTTCACCTTCGCAAAGATTGCCACCACCTTGTCGATGCACCAGATAATACTGCTATCTCTATAGCTAATAAAATAAGTGCATTACTTAAGGTTGACACGCAGGTCATTAAAGTGACAATCATATGGCTCCAGCCATCATGCCGAATCATGACATGCAGGTCATGTTAATAAATTTACATCATATAGTCATCTCATACATAATCGAATTAATATGAGCATTGCTATACCACATCACATGCACATCCTGCAAAACCAAGTTAGACGCCTCTAATCGGTTTATGCAAAAATTTATTTTACGTGGCTTCTAAGGTTTTGACTTAAACCGCAGCTACCAACGTTTTATCATCAAGTATGATTATTCAAGTCGCTAGATTAACATCTCGGGGTGTATGAAACATGAGATAATTAAATCTCGGCCCCATACTAAACTTCGTCATACGCATGACCCCCGTGCAGATCATATCTGCATTGCCCTTTCATCTGCGAATTTCATCTTTCTTTTGACTATGGTGGAACCCAAAGAACTGATAGCACTATGTACTCCCTCGTCGGACAGCCCTTCGGGAGGCAGTCGGACAGTCCCTCGGACGATGTCCTGGACAGCCCTTCGGGAGGACCCTCGAAACCCGATCGGTAACTCGGACAACTCTTCGGGAGGACACTCTAACAGCCCCTCGGGCAAAAGATCGAAACTACGACCTCTCTACGGGGTTGCACACATACGGTGTCAGCTATCCGGCAGGGCTTCGCCGTCCAGAACTAGTTCCTGCCGGAACCCAGACAGCCTTTCGGCTCTACGAAACTATTTCGCTGGGAGGGAGAGAGAAGCCAGACAAGTCTATGGCATGTGTATGAGAGCAAGGATGAGGTTTGGAGAGCACCCCTCCACCTCTATTTATAGGAAAGCCA
The DNA here is from genome assembly GCA_039707655.1 of Elymus sibiricus. Taxonomy (NCBI): domain Eukaryota; kingdom Viridiplantae; phylum Streptophyta; class Magnoliopsida; order Poales; family Poaceae; genus Elymus; species Elymus sibiricus. Next base: position 182,244,341 of record CM077676.1, read on the forward strand.
AGGGGTAAAGTTGGCATTCAAAAATACCAAAAGTACCCCCACTTTATGTCTTTACATAAAAGAATAAAGCAAAAAGGGATGGCATGTGGAGCTCCAAGGAGCTCCACCTCCCTTGGCCGGCCACCCCTTGGGGGGCCCCCATGAGGGGCTTCCTTGGCCCCCAAGCCCTTCTAGAAGCCTTTTGGAAAATATCCCAAAAGGTGCTTTCCAAAAAATATCCATAAAGCACTTTCACTATTCACGAAGACATTTTTCTGCGTCCGTTAAATCCCAAATTATTTCTGTGTGCCTAGAATAATTCAAGTACCCACTAAAACAATTTTGAACGCATTCCGAAGCAATTCCGGAACAATGTTTTTCTTCAGCGAAAAGCTACCATTGCGGTTCCGGCTGCTCCGGAACATTTCCGGTTTTTCTCTCCGGAAAAATTCCAGAAGTTACCAGAACAATTCTGGCACCCTCCAAGAATTTCCAGGCATGTGCCGGAACCAATATGACTTAATGGAATACCCTGAAATAACTTTTCAGTTTCACTGAAACTATTCCGGTGTTCTCTCCGGAACGTTTCCGTTTCGTCCGAAACTTTTTCGGTGATTTTCTCTCAGACTCCCCGTCTAGTATTCAACAGATAGATGACCCTTAAGCGTGTGACCCTATAGGTTCGGTGAAGTATAGACATGACCCGGAACACTTTCCGATCAATGATCAACATCGGAGCCGTGGACACCCATATTGACCCCTATACCCACACGAATGAATATTAGAGTGAACCTCCAGTTGTCGTGTGCTATTCCAGTTGCTTCACGATATATTACAAATACCCGAGGTGAGATTTATTGCATCCCCGTGGATCAACAACTTGTCCACCATGCAAGTTACCTCGTTACCGGTTTTGTTCTCTTTTCTCGTTTCCGTGTTCCGGCATCCCAGTGATCAAATCACAATGTGTCTGGCCAGACGATGATGGATACCGTAACACCGAGAGGGCCCGAGAATATCTCTCCATCGTCGAAGGAGCAAATCCTAATCTTGAGCTATCTCGTTTCTTGTCATACTATTCCGTGAACCCGTAAGCCGCCGTAATAGCCACCCATTTAGGGATGACGTTTAACAAACCCCAAAGTTCACGAAGCAAGTACGAAGGAACTCGATACTCTCATGGTCTAAGGAATTATGCAAACATTAATTATCTCTATGTTATTAACCATTAACTTGTGACGAATGTATCTCATAGCATACCATCAATTCGGGTCGATTCAACACAAGTGTTCTACTAACATTGTGCCCTCAAAATTACCGGCATAGACATGCCCATGATCAGGAAAACAAGATCATCATGCAATACTTGAGCCAGTCTTAGAGGCAAGACTAGGAATACATTTTACCGTTTATTATACCACACGTGCACATGTGTTTCCCTCCAAGCCTCGTGGATATTGCAGACTCGAGAATCATTGCAGTTATAGCATGGAACATAAACATTCATTACAAACTCGGAGATACAAAATAACTGTTATTACTACCTCTAGGCATATCTCCTACACATACATCCTGCCAAGCGCTGCATTTCCTTGAGGGTCCGGGGAGGACGCATTTTCTTGATGGCCTTGATTTTCTCAGGGTTGGCCTCAATGCCACGGTGCGAGACCAGGAAGCCGAGGAGCTTGCCGGAAGGAACTCCGAAGACACACTTCTTGGGGTTGAGCTTGAGGTTGACCTTGCGCGGGTTGGCGAATGTTTCCTCGAGGTCTGTGATGAGGGATCCAGCCTCGCGAGACTTGACCATGATGTCGTCGACGTAGGCCTCCGCGTTCCTCCCCATCTGAGGCCCCAGCGTGATGCGCATTAGCCGTTGGAAGGTGGCGCCCGCGCTCCTCAAGCCGAAGGGCATGCAGACGTAGCAATATATGCCACTGGGAGTGATGAAGGCCATCCTCTCCACGTCTTCGGCCACCATCTTGATCTGGTGATAGCCTGAGAAGGCATCTAGGAAGCATAGCAGATCGCACCCGGCGGTGGAGTCCACGATCTGGTCGATGCGGGGCAGCGGAAATGGATCTTGAGGGCAGAACTTGTTGAGGCTGGTGAAGTCGACGCACATGCGCTCCTTGCCACCTTTCTTGGGGACGACGACTAGGTTGGCGAGCCATTCGGGATGGCGCACCTCGCGGATGACCCCAGCTTCTTGGAGCTTCTGAACTTCCTTGACGATGAAATCTTGCTTTTCTGGCGCCTGGCGCCGTGCTTTTTGCTTGACGGGGCGAGCATTGGGGCACACCGCTAAGTGGTGCTCGATCTCCTCCCTCGGCACACCGGACAAGTCAGATGCTTTCCAAGCGAAAACATCTGAGTTTGCCCAAAGGAAGGTGACGAGCGCGCTTTCCTATGCGGGAGGAAGGCCAGTGCCGATGGTGAAGGCAGGGCCGGAGCCGCTGCCGTCCACCGACACCTTCTTCGTCTCGGCGCGGTCCTGAGAGAACAGCTGCTTCTTCTTCGCGGGCGCGGCCTCAGGAGGCTTGACCGCGTCCTCGTCAGCCGGATGCGCGACAACGGCAGCCTTGTAGGCGTGCTCCAGGGAGCAGATCGCGTCCTTCTCGTCGCAGGTGACTGTGATGATGCCGCTGCAGCCAGGCATCTTGAGGACATTGTAGGCATGGTGAGTCGCCGCCATGAACTTGGTGAGAGTTGGGTAACCCAAGATGGCGTTGTAAGGCAGGCCGATGTGCGCCACATCGAAGTCGATGAGCTCGGTGTGGTAGTTCTTGCGGGTGCCAAAGGTGACGGGGAGACGCACTTGCCCCAGAGGGATGGTGGAGCCATCGGTCACTCCGGAGAAGGGCCTGGTCGGCATCAGCTGGTCATAGGGCACTTGGAGCGTATCGAAGGTATCGATGGAGATCACGTTGAGGCCGGCGCCTCCATCGATGAGGGTCTTGGTGACCGCGACGTTGCTGATAGTGGGAGTGCACACCATGGGGAGTGTGCCTGCGGAGGCCGTGGACTTGGGGTGGTCCTTGGAGTCGAAGGTGATGGCGTACTGCGACCACTTGAGGTGCCGCGCGGCCTCATGCCTCGGGAGGGCGGCATTCACCTCGCGAGAGAGCTGCTTGAAGTGCTGGCTGGACACGTGGGCCTGAGCCCCGCCAAGGATGCAGGCGACCGCGCGAGGCTCCTGGTAGCCCCCAGCGCCCTCATCAGGCTGGTTGACGTCGTTCCTCCGAGGTGGCGGCGGCAGCGGCGGGAGAGCGGCATTGGCCTGAGGGTTCGACTCACGAGGCTGGTCGCGCCAGCCCTGGCCGAAGTTGCCGTTGCCGTTGCGGCCATCCCAGCGGTTGCCACCGCGACTACCTCCACGGCCGGCACCACGGCCATTGCGGTCGTCTCAGTGGCCCTGGCGCTCGTCGCGAAGCAGCTTGAGCTCCTTGCAGTCCTCGGTGTTGTGGGAGCGCACGTTGTGGTAGGCGTAGAGCGGCCGGCCGTCTTTCCTGGGTTCGTCACGGTCACAGCCGCGCTTCTGTCCGGGCTCCACCGCCAGCACGGCAGGGGACTTACGCTTGACGTCCTTGTTCTTGGTCTTGGCGGCCTCGAGCGCCGCATCGGGATCGTTGTGGACGAAAAGGCGACCTTCTTCAGCCTTGGCGCACTTGTCGGCGAGGTCGAACAACTCAAGCACTGAGTCAAGCTCGTCGTTGATGGCGAGCTTCTCACGCATCTTGATGTCCGTGACGCCGGTGGAGAATGCAGAGATGACTGCTGCGTCGGAGGCGCGCGGGATCTTGTTGCGCACTTGGCTGAAGCGCTGGATGTACTTGCGGAGGGTCTCGTCTGGGTGTTGCCGCACGTGCCGCAGGTCGTTGATGGTGAGAGAGCGGTCTTGCGTGCCCTTGAAGTTGGCGACGAACTGGCTGCAGAGCTCGGCCCACGATGAGATGGACGCCTCGGGAAGGTTCCTGAGCCAGGAGCGTGGGCCATCCTTGAGGGCCATGGGGAACCAGTTCGCCATGACCTTGTCGTCACCGTTCGCCGCCTCGACGCTCAGCACGTAGAGCTGAAGGAACTCCGCAGGGTTGGAGGTGCCGTCGTAGCGCGGAGGCAGCTCAGGCTTGAACTTCGCGGGCCACACCACCCGGCGAAGCTCGCAGGTGAAGGCACAGCATCCCACACCGCTCGAGGGAACGCCGCCGGCGAGGGCGGCGCGGTTCTGGCGCCCTGCCGCCGCAACCTCCTGGACGGCCTGGTCCTGGCGCTGGCGCTGCCGCTTGAGGATCACTCGCGCATCGGGAGGCGCGTGTCAGATGATCTGGCAGCTGGCCTCGTCACGGGCCGGCGGGGACGCGCCACGGGACGGCTCGCGCGCCCGCGCGTTGCGCTGGGGCCCACCGAGTTCGTCGCGCAGAGGAGGCGGCGGGGGAGCACCGTGCGCCAGGTCCCCAGCGCGAAACGGTGGAGGGCGGAGCGAGTGGGAAGGCACCGGAGCGTCCCCGGCGGCATTGACGAGCTCGGTGATGCGACCAAGCCAGGCGTCGTAGCCGGCGTCAGCTGGACGGTAGCGGAGCAGCTCGCGCCCCATGAGTAGCGCGGCCTGCGCGTTCGGCGGCCCACGGGGGGCGAGGGAGGAAGAAGCCGTGGCGGTGTGGCCGTTCGCCTGCCCGGAGGGGTGCAGGGAGGACTCCTGTTGCTCACGGGCAGCGGGGTCGGTGGCGGCAGCAGCCTCAACAGGGCGGCGGCGGTTGTCGCGGGCCACTGGCTCCGTCTGAGCCACGCGGCCAGCCCTGCGCTCGGCGCGCTTGCGACTTGCGTCGGCCATGAAGCTGGTGGAACGGAGGGTGGAGCAGGAGAACAGTAGCGCACCCCTACCTGGCGCGCCAAATGTCAGAAGTAGGGCTCCAGGGACCCAAAGGTTCGAACACTGGGGTGAGCTTGTTCCTACCTCTCCGTCTCCTACCACGGCTAAGCTACGGCAAAGCTACGGCGGGAGCGCGCTAGCGAGGAACGGACCGTGGACTCAGCGGTTTTACCCAGGTTCGGGCCACCTTGCGGTGTAAAACCCTACTCCTGCTTGGTTTTGATTATAGTCAGCAAGGGAGCGTTCTCGCGTACAAGGTAGGAGAAGGAGTCGACTGAGTTCGGTTCCCCCCTCCACGATGACAGCACTGTCCCTTTATACCTGCCTTGGTCCTCTTCCCCCTCAAAACTTAGGCGGGAAGGGTTGCCACACTTGGCGGGTTTTGAAAGGGGACAGGCGCTCAGGCTATCCTGACTAAAGGCGGTCTTCGCCTACAAAAGCATGATCCATGATGCGCCGGTGGGCTCGGTGATGACCTCCGCCCTGCGCACCCGCCGTCTTGGTCTTCCTTCGCCGATCGGGCAACCTTTGGGGCCGCTCTTGGAAGCGAACGGCTGGCCTTGCTCCCTTAACACTAAAGAGGAAACCATCTTCATCCGCGCCTGCTGGCGCAGCCTCTGTCGCCGCTCGTCGCCGCGCGCGTCACCCACGTGATGCGCTCGAGACCGCGCAGCCAAGCCGAGCAACCTTCGTCTTGAGCGCCACTCGGGAGGAAGCCTCGGGAGGCCACCTCGTGAGAGAGCCTCGCGAGGCTGCTGGTGAAGATGCCGGGTCTTCTTCGTCGCTCCCTGAGGAGGGGTCCTCAGGAGGCCAAGGCCTCATGAGGGGTCTTGGTGAGATGCTTGATGAAGAGGGCCTGCTGGGCCCACACCAGGCGTTGCGCCCAGGGCCAAAGGCAGACGGGCCTGGATACCCTAGGTTCCATGGGCCCGACAGATACGCATCAACCAACTCTAATGTCACCTAGATACTCCAATGTCACCACAAGTATCCGTGAGTTGATTATTCGATATGCATCAAACAACTTCAGATTAATATTCAATCCACACAAAGAACTTCAAAGAGTACCCCAAAGTTTCTTATCAGAGAAAAGATAATGAAAACGTGCAACCAACCCCTATGCCTAGATTACCCCAAGGTCACGGGAATCAATAGAATACCCCATTGTCACCATGGGTATCCACATGCAAGACATACATCAAGTGTTCTCAAATCTAAAATATTCAATCCGACAATAACGAAACCTCAAAGGGAAAGACTCAATTCATCACAACAAGATAGAGAGGGAGAAACATCATACGATCCAACTATATTAACAAAGCTCATGGTACATCAAGATCGTGCCAAATCAAGAACACGAGAGAGAGACAGAGAGAGAGTTCAAACACATAGCTACTGGTACATACCCCTAGCCTCGAGGGTGAACTACTCCCTCCTCGTCATGGAGACCACCGGGATGATGAAGATGGCCTCCGGTGATGATTCCCCCCTCCGTCAGGGTGCCAGAACAGGGCTCCAGATGGTATTTCTTCGGTACAGAGGCTTGCGGGGGCGGAGTCAAAGTTCTAGGGTTATTTCTGGGGGTTTCTCTATTTATAAGAATTTTTGGTGTTGGAATCATGCGAAGAGGGGCCACAGGGGGCCCACGAGGCACCAGGGCGCGCCCAGGTGGCTTGTGGGGCCCCTGTGGGTCTTCTGTTGCTCCCCCGAAGCTTCCTGAGTCTGTTTCCTTCCAGAAAAAATCTTCAAAAAGTTTCGCTGCATTTGGACTTCATTTGATATGGATTTTCTGGAAAACCAAAAACAAGCAGAAAACAACAACTGGCACTGGGCACTAGGTCAATATGTTAGTCCATAAAAATCATATAAAAGTGCACCAAAATCATACAAAACTATAATAAACATGGCATGAATACTTCATAAATTATAGATACGTTGGAGACGTATCAGCATCCCCAAGCTTAATTAATGCTCGTCCTCGAGTAGGTAAATGATAAAAGAAATAATTTATTAAGTGTGAATGCTAGCATAGTGCATAAGTTTGATCAATGATAATTTCAATCACTTTTCCTAGCATCATAACAACAACTCTTTCTCATAAAACTCATCATGATAAAGTAGCAATCCATTCACATGTTATGGTTCAAACAATGCATTCTCTTGAAGCTTAACAACCTATGTTCTTAGTCACCAAACAATTGCAATTCAACTTATCTTCAACAAAGTCTAAGTAAGAACTCCACATACTCAATTATCATATAGTCTTCTATGATTGCTAGTACTCAAAGCATATTTTTAGAACAAATGGCATCCATCGAACACAGAGAAAGATAGGGGCTTAATGTTTCGACTCCCAACTTATTTATCATAGAGATAATTGTCAACAATAATAATTCATGATCAAATATATTTGACTAGCCAAAAGTGCCTGGATCTTTACCCACCACATGATGCTTGCCAACTAAAGAATAGGTTGGAATAAGAAGTAGTACTATTGACTCTTGCATAAAAGTAAATACATAAAGTAAAAGATAGGCAAAGGAACGTCACGTTATATTTCCCCTTGTGATAGCAACCTTTATTATGCAGTCCATCGCTTTTATTTCCTTACCATCACAAGTTCGTACAACGCTTATTTTCTCTTGCAATAAAAGATCATACATATTTTAGGAGCAATTTTTATTGCTTTTTTGCACCGATGACAACTTACTTGAAGGATCTTATTTTATCCATAGGTAGATATGGTGGACACTCTTGGCAAAAAACTGGGTTTAAGGTTTTTTGGATGCACAAGTAGTATCTCTACTTAGTACGAATTTTTGGCTAGCAAAAGATCCTAAGCAAGCACCACATGTTGGAGGATCCATAACAATATAACTTCTATGCAAATATACCCAAACATAACTCATTACGTTGTCTTCCTTGTCCAACTTCAACTAATTTGCTCAAGTTTGAAAATAATTAATGGGTATTCGCAATCATAAAATATGTCCAAGATAATATATTTATATGTGAAAGTTCTCTTCCTTATACTAATCATTCATGAATTGCTTGTATGACCAATATTGTGGTTGTCAAACTTCAATAGATTTTACTTTCTAAACCAAATGTGAAATTACTACTAGGCACGATACAAGCATATGAAGCACATATAATTTCAACTTTATGATATTCAATTCATTCAACAATTTACTCATAGGATATAAGTGAAGCACAAGAGTAAATGACAAACTACTCCAAAAAGATATAAGTGAAGATCAAATGAGTAGTTAAGTAAATAGGTAGCTATGTGAGGACTCTCTCTCATTTAAAAATTCCAGATCTTAAGTATTTTATTCAAACAGCAAAGAAAACAAAATAAAATGACATTCCAAGAATAGCACATCTCATTTGAAGAAGCAAAAACTTAGGCTCAACCAATACTAACCGATAATTGTTGATGAAGAAAGGTGGGATGCCTACCGGGGCATCCCCAAGCTTAGATGCTTGAGACTTCTTGAAATATTAACTTGGGATGCCTTGGGCATCCCCAAGCTTGAGCTCTTGTGTCTCCTTAATTCCTCTCATATCATGGTTTCTCTAAATCTTAAAAACTTCATCCACATAAAACTCAACAAGAACTCGTGAGATAAGTTAGTATAAATCAATGCAAAACCTTATCATTCTCTACTGTAGAAAATCACTAAAATTATAATTTAACATTGCATACTAAATGCCTCTGCATATTTAATACTCCTATCCTCAAATAGAATCATTAAACAAGCAAACATATGCAAACAATGCAACTATAACAGCAATCTGCCAAAACAGAACAGTCTGTAAAGGGGGATTTAAAATTCATACTTCCCTAACTCCAAAAATTCTGAAAAATGACCACGTGAGAGGGAACTCATGCATGCTTACTGTGTAAAAATTTCAGATTTTCATCATGTTCTGACTATTCAGAAATATTCTGGACATAACAGAAAACTTTCTGTTTTCAAACAGCAACACATAAACTTGCAAACTGAGCATGGTAAAGGCTATACTTGGCATTTTATTGAAATAAAAGATACAAAACATTATTCTAAATAACATCAAGCAAATCCAACTAAAATAAAATGATGCTCCAAGCGAAATACATATCATGTGATGAATAAAAATATAGCTCCAAGTAAGGTTACCGATAATGTTGAAGACGAAAGAGGGGATGCCTTCCGGGGCATCCCCAAGCTTAGTTGCTTGGATCTTCCTTGAATATTACCTTGGGGTGCCTTGGGCATCCCCAAGCTTAGGGTATTGCCACTCCTTATTCTCCTCATATCGATATCTCACCCAAAACTTGAAAACTTCAATCACACAAAACTTAACGGAACTTGTTTGATAGGTTAGTATGATAAAAATAAATCACACACTTAGGTACTGTCAAGACAAGATTAATAATTGTTATCACATAATTCCTACTGTATTATATAATTTCCAAAATTTATATTACTCAATATAAGCTATGGAAACACTAAAACAAGCAAACTATGCACCGAAAACAGAATCTGTCAAAAACAGAACAGCATGTAGTGAGAGATTTAAAAACCATACTTATGTACCTCCAAAAATTCTGAAAAATTAGGAAAACGTAAAAAAATTTCAACCCAATACTTTGTAAAAATTTCATAATTTTCTCACGCTCCAGCACAGAATAGAAATTCCAGCACTGGACGCAAAAGCTTCTGTTCTTGCACAGAATCAAATCAGCAAGCATCCACACTATCCCAAAGGCTTTACTTGGCACATTATTGAAAGAAAACATATAAAACATGATTACTACAGTAGCTTAATCATGTGGACACATAAAAACAGTAGGTACAAATATAGGGTTGTCTCCCAACAAGCGCTTTTCTTTAATGCCTTTTTAGCTAGGCGTGATGATTTCGATGATGCTCGCATAAAAGTAAAGAATTGAAACGTAACGGGAGCATAATGAATCATATGTTCCTCTCTCATAATAATTTTCAGTAGCATCATGAATGAATTAAACAATATAGATATCACATAAAGCATTCTTTTCATGATCCACAAGCATAGAAAATTTATTACTCTCCACATAAGCAATTTTCTTCTCATTCGTAATAATGGGAGTATCATATGAAACTCGAATACTATAAATTGTTTCCACATTAAAAGAGTGATGTTCAGTAAAATTATATTCATAATTAAGACAAGTTTTATAAGAATGATCATCACTTCTTTTTATAACATAAGTATCATCATAAGTAGCAATTTTGTTCTCATCATAGTCAATTGAAACCTCTTCCAAGATAGTGGAATCATTACTACATAAAGTCATGACCTCTCCAAATCCACTTTTATCATTATAATAAGATTCAACACCCTCCAAAATAGTGGAATAATTATTATCTAAAGTTGACACTCTTCCAAACCCACTTTCATAAATATTGCAATCATCATAAATAAGAGGCATGAAATCATCATAACAAATTTGATCATTCAAAGTTGGGGGCTAAAAAGATCATCTTCATTAAGCATAGCATCCCCAAGCTTGGGACAAACATTAATTGCAGCAAATAAATTCTCAAACATGTCATTCTCATCAAACATAGCATCCCCAAGCTTGTGGCTTTGCATATCATAAGCATAATTACTCTCATCATTAATAGTATGAATAGCACCAATAGTATAGCAATTAGTATCATCATAATTTTTTAAGTTGGTGCCAAAAAGATTCTCAAGATTATAAGAAGTATCATTATCTTCCCAATCATAATTATCACAACAAGTAATAGGTATAATAAAATCATCCTCAATAATTCCTTCGGACATTGTGCCATAAGACAAAGAAGCAATATCATCATCAAGTGTATCATCTTCCACAATTATTTTTGATTCATTCTCATGAGGCACAACAATAATAGGAGCAACATTATTTGGGAGAGATACCTTTTTACCTCTACTTTTTCTTCTTTTCTTCTTCTTCACCACATAATGTGTGGGTTTAATCAATTTTTCTGAACTTCTTATTGATGAGATTGGTTGAATAGGAAGCTCCTCCTCGTCACCTATTTCATCATGAGATACAATAGGAGGGAAAGTGGAAATATTTACCCTTTCATTAGTGTTCCTTTTATATTCTATTGGTTTTCCCGTCTTTCTATAGTTGGCAATATAAGCATTCTCATTGCAATTTACCATACAAAACATATAGATTTCTTTCAAATTAGTTTCAGCATGGTCTGTGAATATGAATGCTTCAAACCAACTATTTTTATGTGACAATTCCTCACATCCCAAAAATAAACAAAGTTCATTATAAAGTTCAAGGGTGATCAAGTTATTGCAATATTTGGACACGATTAGATCATGAAAAAGCATGCATTGAAAATTAAGGTGACCAACTTTATTCCAAAGTTCACAAGTAATAGGATAAAGAGAACATAATTTTGTAGCAAATTCATCTATCACTTTGAGCAAAAAATCGGTTCTATCATGTTTATGCTTCTTACAAAATCTATCATCCCTATAAGGCATGTCTTCACAAACTTTATGCACTCCACAAAAATTGACATGCTTATAAGAAACATTTTTGTCATGACTAGTGCAATCATCATTAGTATTTTGCATATTCATAGAATTCATACTAACAACATTTCAATCATGCTCATCATTCATGGATTTTATGCCAAACATTTTATTGAATTCTTCTTCTATCAATTGAGCACAATAATCTGCTCCATCATTTTCAAGAAAGACATTATAAAGATGAATAATATAGGGCAACCTCAATTCCATTTTTTTGTAGTTTTCTTTTATAAACCAAACTAGTGATAAAACAAGAAACTAAAAGATTCAATTGCAAGATCTAAAGATATACCGTCAAGCACTCACCTCCCCGGCAATGGTGTCAGAAAAGAGCTTGATGTCTACTACACAACTTATTCTTGTAGACTCATGTTGGGCCTCCAAGTGCAGAGTTTTGTGGGACAGTAGCAATTTTCCCTCAAGTGGATGACCTAGGGTTTATCAATCCGTGGGAGGCGTAGGATGAAGATGGTCTTTCTCAAACAACCCTGCAATCAAATACAAGAAATCTATTGTGTCCCCAACACACCCAATACAATGGCAAATTGTATAGGTGCACTAGTTCGGCGAAGAGATGGTGATACAAGTGTAATATGGATAGTAGATATAGGTCTTTGTAATCTGAAAATATAAAAACAGCAAGGTAGCAAGTGATAAAATGGAGCACAAACAGTATTGCAATGCTTGAAAACAAGGCCTAGGGTTCATACTTTCACTAGTGCAATCTCTCAACAGTGCTAACATAGTTGAACCATATAACAATCCCTCAAAGTGCGATAAAGAATCACTCCAAAGTTCTTATTAGCGGAGAACATAAGAAAGAAATTGTTGTAGGGTACGAAACAACCTCAAAGTTATCCTTTCCGATCAATCTATTGAGCCATCCCTATAAGTGTCGCAAATAGCCCTAGAGTTCATACTAAAATAACACCATATGATACGCATCAATCAACTCTAATGTCACCTAGATACTCCAATGTCACCACAAGTATCCGTGAGTTGATTATTCGATATGCATCAAACAACTTCATAATCATAATATTCAATCCACACAAAGAACTCCAAGTAGCACCCCAAAGTTTCTATCGGAGAAAAGATAATGAAAACATGCATCAACCCTATGCATAGATTACCCCAAGGTCACGGGAATCCACGAGTTGATCACCAAAACATACATCAAGTGAATCAATAGAATATCCCATTGTCACCACGGGTATCCACATGCAAGACATACATCAAGTGTTCTCAAATCTGAAATATTCAACCCGACAATAACGAAACCTCAAAGGGAAAGACTCAATTCATCACAACAAGATAGAGAGGGAGAAACATCATACGATCCAACTATATTAACAAAGCTCACGGTACATCAAGATCATGCCAAATCAAGAACACGAGAGAGAGAGAGAGAGAGAGAGAGAGAGAGAGAGATCAAACACATAGCTACTGGTACATACCCCTAGCCTCGAGGGTGAACTACTCCCTCCTCGTCATGAAGACCGCCGGGATGATGAAGATGGCCTCCGATGATGATTCCCCTCTCCGGCAGGGTGCTGGAATAGGGCTCCAGATGGTATTTCTTTGGTACAGAGGCTTGCGGCGGCGGAGTCAAAGTTCTAGGGTTATTTCTGGGGGTTTCTCTATTTATAAGAATTTTTGGCGTTGGAATCACGCGAAGAGGGGCCATAGGGGGCCCACGAGGCACCAGGGCGCGCCCAGGGGGTGGGCGCGCCTAGGTGGCTTGTGGGGCCCCTGTGGGTCTTCTGCTACTCCCCCGAAGCTTCCTAAGTCTGTTTCCTTCCAGAAAAAATCGTCAAAAAGATTCGCTGCATTTGGACTTCATTTGATATGGATTTTCTGGAAAACCAAAAACAAGCAGAAAACAGCAACTGGCAATGGGCACTATGTCAATATGTTAGTCCATAAAAATCATATAAAAGCCATATAAAAGTGCACCAAAATCATACAAAACTATAATAAACATAGCATGAATACTTCATAAATTATAGATACGTTGGAGACGTATCAAGACGCCATGGTGATCTAGATCTGTCAGAAAAAATAGCCCGAAACAAGAACAGAGGGAAAACTTGCGATGCGGTGGTCAAAACACCTGTGAGTATATATAAAGAATTTTTATCTTGCAAAACAAGCATACGAGAGGAAAACGGAGTCGGGAGGGCACACAAGGGGCCCACAAGGCATCACGGCATGCCCCAGGGGGGTCGCGCCCTGTTGCCTTGTGGGCGACTCGTGAGTCCCCTCGGCTGTTTCTTATTTTTGTTATTTTTCTAATATTCCAAAACGGACAGAAATAATTTTTATGGAATTTTTGGAGTCGGTTTACTTACCGTATCACATACCTACCCCTTTTCAGGGTTCTGGAGCATTCCGGAAGGACTCTTTGATGTGTTCCTCCGGTGTCATTGTCTGAATAATATTAGTTTCAACATTAATGGGGGTACCTGAGATATAATGCTTAATTCTTTGTCCATTCACCACTCTCGGGTTGGTGCCTTCGGAGTTGTAGATTTTTATAGCTCCGGAGCGATAAACTTCTTCGATGATATATGGTCCTTCCCATTTGGAGAGAAGTTTTCCTGCAAAAAATCTAAAACGAGAGTTGTACAATAGAACTTGCTCACCCACTTTAAATTCCCGTTTTTGAATTCTTTTATCATGCCATCTTTTGACCTTTTCTTCAAACAATTTGGCATTTTCATAAGCTTGGGTTCTCCATTCATCTAGAGAGCTAATATCAAATAACCTCTTTTCACTAGCAAGTTTGAAATCATAGTTAAGTTCTTTAATTGCCCAATAAGCCTTATGTTCTAACTCAAGAGGTAAATGACATGCTTTTCCATAGACCATTTTATAGGGAGACATACCCATAGGATTTTTATAAGCAGTTCTGTAAGCCCATAATGCATCATCAAGTTTCTTAGACCAATTCTTTCTAGATCTATTAACGGTCTTTTGCAAAATTAATTTTATTTCTCTATTACTCAATTAAACTTGACCACTAGACTGAGGATGATAAGGAGATGCAATTCTATGATTAACATCATATTTAGCAAGCAAATTACGGAAAGCACCATGAATAAAATATGATCCACCATCAGTCATCAAGTATATAGGGACTCCAAACCTCGAAAATGTAACTTCTTTAAGCATTTTAATAGAAGTGTTATGATCAGAACTACTAGTTGGAATAGCTTCTACCCACTTAGTAACGTAATCAACAGCAACTAAAATATGAGTATACCCATTGGATTTAGGAAAAGGTCCCATATAATCAAAACCCCAAACATCAAATGGTTCAATAACAAGCGAATAATTCATAGGCATTTCCTGACGTCTTCCAACATTACCAATTCTTTGACATTCATCACAAGAAAGGACAAACTTACGTGCATCTTTGAAGAGAGTAGGCCAATAAAAACCAGATTGTAATACCTTGTGTGCAGTTCTGTCTCCCGCATGGTGTCCTCCATATGCCTCAGAATGACACTTTCGTAGGATTTGTTCCTGTTCATGCTCAGGTACACAACGTCTAATAATACCATCTACTCCTTTATATAAATGTGGGTCATCCCAAAAGTAATGTCTTAAATCAAAGAAAAACTTTTTCTTTTGTTGGTATGTGAAACTAGGTGGTATATATTTAGCAACAATGTAATTAGCATAGTATGCATACCAAGGAGTGTTACGAGAAGCATTTATCACAGCTAATTGTTCATCAGGGAAATCATCATTAATAAGAAGTGGGTCATCAAGAACATTTTCCATTCTAGACAAATTATCAGCTACGGGATTCTCAGCTCCCTTTCTATCAATAATATGCAAATCAAATTCTTGTAGCAAAAGAACCCACCTAATAAGTCTAGGTTTAGCATCTTTTTTTCCATAAGATATTTAATAGCAGCATGATCAGTATGAATAGTAACTTTGGAATCAACAATGTAAGATCTGAATTTATCACATGCAAACACAACTGCTAAAAATTCTTTCTCAGTAGTAGCATAATTTCTTTGAGCACTGTCTAGAGTTTTACTAGCATAATGGATAACATTCAGTTTCTTATCTACTCTTTATCCTAGCACAACACCAACAGCATAATCACTAGCATCACACATAATTTCAAAGGGTAGGTTCCAATCAGGTGGTTGAACAATAGGTGCAGAAATTAAGGCTTTCTTAAGTGTTTCAAAGGCTTCTACGCAATCATCATCAAAAACAAATGGGACATCTTTTTGCAAAAGATTAGTAAGAGGCCTAGAAATTTTAGAGAAGTCTTTTATAAACCTTCTATAGAAACCAGCATGACCGAGGAAACTTCTTATACCTTTGATATCTTCAGGACATGGCATTTTCTTAATTGCATCAACTTTAGCTTTATCAACTTCAATATCTCTGTCAGAAATTTTATGCCCAAGGACTATACATTCATTCACCATAAAGTGGCACTTCTCCCAATTCAAAACAAGATTAGTTTCTTCACATCTCTGCAAAACTCGATCAAGGTTGCTCAAGCAATCATCAAAAGAAGTTCCGTAAACGGAAAAATCATCCATGAAAACCTCAACAATCTTTTCACAAAAGTCAAAGAATATAGCAGTCATACATCTTTGAAAGGTAGCAGGTGCATTACATAAACCAAAAGGCATACGACGATAAGCATAAGTTCCAAAAGGACAAGTAAATGTGGTTTTCTCTTGATCTTTAGGTGAAACAGGTATTTGAGAGAAACCAGAATAACCATCTAGGAAGCAAAAGCGTGTGTGCTTAGATAATCTTTCTAACATTTGATCAATAAAAGGCAAGGGGTAATGATCTTTCCTAGTAGCTTTATTTAATTTCCTGAAATCAATTACCATCCTATAACCAGTTACAATTCTTTGTGGAATAAGTTCATTTTTATCATTAGGAACAACAGTAATACCTCCGATCAACAACGGGTTTAGCGTCTGGCTCCATATGAATTTTATGCTGACATAAAGTGGGTCTAATGCCCTTAAGATCATCGAGAGTATATCCAATAGTGGCACGGTGCTTCTTCAGAGTTTTAAGTAATCTCTTTTCTTCATGCTCTGAAAGGTTAGCACTAATAATAACAAGATATATCTTCTTTTCATCCAGATAAGCATATTTAAGTGTATCAGGTAATTGCTTTAATTCAAACACAGGATCACTCTTCGGTGGAAGAGGATCTCCCAGGGTTTCAACAGGCAAATTATGTTTAAGAATAGGTGCTTTCTTAAAGAACAACTCATCTATCTCATTTCTTTCATTCATATGCATATCATTCTCATGGTCTAGCAAATATTGTTCTAAAGGATCAGTAGGAGGCACAGCAATAGAAGTAAGACCTATAATTTCATCTCTATTGGGTAATTCTTTATCATGAAGTTGTCTACTAAACTTAGAGAAATTGAATTCATGAGATATATCACCAAACTTAACTCTAACTTTCTCTTTAACACAATCAATTTCAGCATTAACGGTATTCAAGAAAGGTCTACCAAATATAATGGGACAAAAGTTATCTTGTTGTGAACCCAGTACAAGGAAATCAGTAGGGTATTTGATTTTGCCACACAAGACTTCAACATCTCTAACAATCCCAAGTGGTGTAATAGTATCTCTGTTTGCAAGCTTAATAGTAACATCAATATCTTCAATCTCAACAGGTGCAATATCATGCATTACTTCTTGATATAAAGAAAACGGAATAGCAGTCACACTAGCACCCATATCACATAAACCATGATAGCAATGATCTCCAATCTTAACAGAAACAACAGGCATGCCAACTATGGACTTGTTCTTATCTAGCATATCTCGTTCATTTCTAATAGGTTTTGCAATTCTAGCAGCCTCATTGCAAAAGTAAATAACATGCCCATCAATATCATCAACCAAAAGATCTTTAACCATTGCAATATTAGGTTCAACCTTAATTTGTTCAGAAGGTCTAGGTGTTCTTGTATTACTTTTATTAACCATAGTTGAAGCTTTAGCATGTTCCTTAATCGGTAAATCCTAACAGGGAAAGGAGGTTTCTCAATATAAGCAGTGGGCACAAGTGGATCAACATTGTAAACAATTGTTTATTCTTTAATAATAATGGGTTCTTTATTTAATTCGATAGGTGGATGATATTTAAACCATTTCTCTTTAGGGAGATCAACATGAGCAGCAAAAGATTCACAAAAGGTAGCTACTATCTCCATATTTAGTACTAAACTTATGAAAAGCATCAGTTTCCATAAAGGATTTAACACAATCAAACTCAAGATTTATACCTGACACGTTACCTTTGTCGATTTCCCAATCTTCAGAGTTACGTTTAATTCTTTCGAGAAGATCCCATCTGAATTCAATAGTTCTCTTCATAAAGGAACCAACAGAAGAAGTATAGAGCATGGATTGATCATTATGAGAAAGCCGAGCATAAACGTTTTGAACAATTATTTCTCTTGAGAGCTCATCATTGGGGCATGTGTGCAACATATTCTTAAGCCTCCCCCAAGCTTGAGCGATACTTTATCCTTCACGAGGCCAAAAGTTATATATATAATTCTGATCACGATGAACCAAATGCATAGGATAAAAGTTCTGGTGAAATTCCAGCTTCAACCGGTTCCAATCCCATGTTTCAGTATCATAACATAGCCTATACCATGTCAATGCCTTTCCCTCCAAAGATAAAGGGAATACTTTCTTCTTAACTCCATCTCCGGATAAACCTGCAAGCTTAAACAATCCACAAATTTCATCCACATATATCAAGTGCATATCAGGATGCACCATTCCATCTCCTCCATAAGGATTAGCTACAGTTTCTCTATCATACCCGAAGGAATTTCATAATAAATATTTTCAGTAGGTTCAGTAGGTTGAGGAGCAACTGTCAATGCTTCCGGTCGAGGTGAAGATACCCTGAACAAGCCCCTCGAAGGATTACTTTCCATAGTGACAAGTAACAGTAAATTTCAGCACGTAATATAAATGTTTCCTTACCAAATTCCACTCACCAAAGGCGCTTCACTCCCCGGCAACAGTGCCAGAAAAGAGTCTTGATGACCCACAAGTATAGGGGATCAATCGTAGTCCTTTCTATAAGTAAGAGTGTCGAACCCAATGAGGAGCAGAAGGAAATGACAAGCGGTTTTCAGCAAGGTATTCTCTGCAAGTACTGAAAGTAGCGGTAATAGATAGTTTCGGTAGCAAGATAATTCATAACAAGTAACTAGTAACAATTATAATAAAGTGCAGCAAGGTGGCCCAATCCTTTTTGTAGCGAAGGACAAGCCGGAACGAACTCGTATAATAAGCAAAGCGTTCTCGAGGACACATGGGAATTTCATCTAGTCACTTTCATCATGTTTGTTTGAATCGCGTTCGCTACTTTGATAATTTGATATGTGGGTGGACCGGTGCTTGGGTGTTGTTCTTACTTGAACAAGCCTCCCACTTATGATTACCCCCTCTCGCAAGCATCCGCAACTACGAAAGAAGAATTAAGATAAATCTAACAATAGCATGAAACATATGGATCCAAATCAGCCCTTGCGGAATAGCGCATAAACTAGGGTTTAAGCTTCTGTCACTCTAACAACCCGTCATCTAATTACTACTCCACAATGCCTTCCCTTAGGCCCAAAGATGATGAATTGTCATGTAGTCGACGTTCACACGACACCACTAAAGGAAGCAACAACATACATATCATCAAAATATCGAACGAATACCAAATTCACATGATTACTTATGACAAGACTTCTCCCATGTCCTCAAGAACAAAAGTAACTACTCACAAATCATATTCATGTTCAAGATTAGAGGGGTATTAAATATCATTAAGGATCTGAACATATAATCTTCCACCAAATAAACCAACTAGCATCAACTACAAGATGTAATCAACACTACTAGCAACCCACAGGTACCAATCTGAGGTTTTGAGACAAAGATTGAATACAAGAGATGAACTAGGGTTTGAGATGAGATGATGCTGGTGAAGATGTTGATGAAGATTGGTCCTCCCACGATGAGAGGGTCATTGGTGATGTCGATGGCTTCGATTTCCCCTTCCCGGAGGGAAGTATCCCTGGTGGAATCGCTCTGCCGGAGAGCAAAATAGCTCCTGCCCAGGTTCCGCCTCGAGACGGCGGCGCTTCGTCCCGAAAGTCTTCTCTATAATTCTTTTAGGGAAAAAGACCTTATATAGTAGAAGGAGGGGGCTAGAGGCCAGCCAGGGGCCCCACAAGGCATCAGGGCGCGCCAAGGGGGGCGCCCTGTTGCCTTGTGGGCAATTGGTGGGTCCCCTCCAGTATTTTTTATATATTAAATAAAAAATCTCTGTGAAATTTCAGGTCAATTGGAGCTCTGTAGGATAGGTATCTCTGATGTAGCTATTTCAGGTCCAGAATTCCAGCTGCCGGTATTCTCCCTCTTCATATAAATCTTGCAAATTAAGAGAGAAAAGGCATAAGGGTTGCATCATAAAGTGAAATAATGATCAAATACATTATAAATAACAGTAGGAAATCATGATGCAAATTGGACGTATCACCCGCTGCCACAGGAGGGTAGGACAAAAGATGTCATGCAAGTTCTTATTACAAGCACGTATGACTATATACAGAATACATGCCTACATTACATTGATGAATTGGAGCTACTGAGTATCGCTCTAGGCTGTGACTGTTATATGATGAAATGTCATCCAACACAAATATCCATCGCTGATCCAATGCCTACGCTTTTCTCATATTGATCTTTGCTAAGTTACTACTGCTGCTGCTGTTACAATTATTACAAATTGCTTCTTTTACTGTTCATGTTACTATTGCTACTGTGCTACTAAACACTTTGTTGTAGAGATATTATATCCCAGGTGTAGTTGAATTGGCAACTCAACTACTAAGGCTCATAAATATTCTTTGGCTCCCTTTGTGTCGAATCAATAAATTTGGGTGAAATACTACCCTCGAAGACTGTCGCGATCCCCTATACTTGTGGGTTATCAGAACTGCACAGAGGCCCCAATTTACCGGATCGAGCTCTAATTACCCCGCTTTGGGTCTTTTAATAGGGTTACGCGGTGGCACCGATATAGCAAATATAGTTTCCTCAAGCCTTTCAATCTTGGCGGTTTCGACCGCGGTGTCGTTTGTGGCTCGCTGGTGTAGATTTCAGCCGACCTCTCTGCCCGGTGAGGTTAGGTTTGAAGGGTTTGTCGGCGTTGCGTTGAAGAAGGCTTCCCTTTACAGTTTGGTACTTTGCCATCCTCCCCGTCATGTTGGTGCGGTGTGCGACATCTGACATTTTTTGGAGGTTCACATCTTCGATCTGTGGATCTTTTGAAAGCAATAGTTTGGACAATTTATTCTTCAGGACGCTGGCCCAGTAGGGCCGTGGCCTTGATGCTTCCCATTCACGACCAACAATGTTTGGTTGGCTCCTGCGATGGAGAGGCAACGACATGTCATCAACTTGTTCACGGTGAATTTATTTAAGTGTTAGACGAAACAACATCCAATTTTCAAGATCGAGAGAATTAACATTAAGCTTAAGCGCCTCCCTCGCATAGAGATGGGTAACTCTATTAGGGCAACTCCGACGTTGTGCACCAAAACGCCTCCAAATGTCCGGATTGCACAGTCCGAACACTTTAGGCCATCCAACGCCATGCACCAAACATCCGCCGCGTGGTCCGGACATCCGAAATCTCGCAAACCAGTAGCAAAGCCTGGGGAGGTTTTTAGGCATTCGGACCTCCGCCACCCCCACCCACCCAAATCCTCCACCCGGAGCCCCGATTTTCTCACTCCGTCCCTCCACCCTTGCTCTGTATCCGCGTTGTCCAATACCGATGTCACCGTTGTACCACCCACTACACCGCCCATGCCTTGCCGGACGGAGCCGCTCCACTTTGGCACCAGCCCCGCTTTGACCACGCCTTCCTTCCATCCTTGGTCCGACTATCGCGCAGGTACCCTCTGCCCCTGCACATTGACGTCAATGGAAGATACCACGCCCCACAAGTGTTTGGCCAAATGCCATAGCCGTTTTTTTGTTTACTTTGAATCAAACACGATGGATTCAGACGAGGAGTACTTCTACGCCGAGTTCATTGATTCGTCCTCGTCAAATTAGGATGAATATGAGGATGAAATGAAAATGATGAAGGTATTGATCAATGGACATGGAGCATGCGGTGGAGCATGTTCTCAATTATAAGGTATTGATCAATGGACATCCAGTGTTGAATCAAAAAAGGGCATGGGGCGTTTGATACTGATGGATGACTACTTTGTTCCCGATGTGCTATTCAAGCCCTATTTCTGTCGACGCTTTCAGATGCATAAAATGTGTCCGATCGCCTCTACAATGGTGTCCGGGTCTATGATGACTACTACATCTTGAAGAAGGATGTCGTTATAACCATTGGGTTCTCTGGTTATCAGAAGTGCACAGCTGCATTGAGGATGCTTTCCTATGGCACGACCGCAAATTCGCGGGACGAGTACCTTCGGATGTCTGAAAGCACATGCCTCGAAGCCATTATCAGGTTTGCTACTTTGCTGGTGAAGGTGTTTGGACCGGAGTACTTGAGAGAACCAACTACCGAAGACACTGCAAGGCTCATGGCACTCTCTGAAGCGAGAGGGTGGCCGGGTATGCTGGGATCCCTGGATTGCGTGCACTGGAAATGAAAAACTGCCTATATGCTCAAAAAGGGCAATATCAAGGCCATTGTAAGAAGCCCATCATCATTGTTGAAGCAGTTGTATCATAAGATTGTATCACAAGACCTATGGATTAGCTACTCTTACTTTGGCATGCCCGGGTCTCACAGTGACATCAACATGATGCAGGGGTCTCCTTTGTTTGCAAGGTTGACTACGGGACAAGTTCCTCCGTGCAACTATACCATCTATGGTCATGACTACAACATGGCTACTATCTTTGTGATGGTATCTATCCTTAGGCGACCTTCGTCAAGACCATCTCTGAACCAAGGGCTGACTCACTTTGCCCAAAGACAAGAAGGAGCTAGAAAGGATGTTCAGAGGGCATTTGGAGTGCTCCAAGTCTGTTTTGCGGTTGTTCAATGACCTGGAAAACTATGGGATGTAGAGACGTTGTGAGAGGTAATGAAAACTTGTGTGATCATGCACAACATATTTGTGGAGGATGAGGGTGAAGGAGTATGCGAAGGTATGGAATTTGATTACATGGGTGATCCTATCCAACTTCCAAAGTAGAATACGGCGATGTTCCAGGAATTTATCCAAATGCATCAACATATTCGATATCAAGAAACTCATGAGCAGCTTCAGAATGATCATGTTGAGCATATGTGGGCACTTAAGGGGGAACACTATATCATGTTTGGATTGTATATTTATTTGAATTATTATTGCATTGAAACATTTGCACTACATGATTGTGGAATAATTGTGCTATCTTTCAATTATTTCCAATGCTTCGGATGTAATAAAACAGGGGAAAACATTTGGTACACCAGATTGGATGGCCGACTCTCATATCGTTGTTCGAGGACACATCCAGACGTGTCTCCGAATATTTGTTATGTCTGTTTTGGTGCACGGCGTTGGAGTTGCCCTTAGCTTCTCAGGCGCACGGTCGGCACGGTGCTGCCAAATTTGCCCCCATACCCTGGCTCCCCTCTATGCCCTGGAAGATCCTGACACCATTCCTTGTCATCCGATGACCAGCCAGAATTGAGCTCGGTGCCCATTAGGTGTTCGACGAAATTCTTCTAAGGCATTTTTTTTCTTCCCTTTTCCCATTTTTGTTGCGAGATAGGAATTGTTTGGGTTGTGTAGATGAGTTGGCGTTAATCGTCTTCGTGGGATGATTCATCCTCCGAAGAGGAATGTGACTGGGACAATATGAGGACATTGCCATGATCATGATACTCTACATGGAGAAGAATAAGCGGACAAAGCATGGTGGTTCCGTTGTTGGCCATGATGTGATTCATAGGAGGAGGCTAGATGGGCACAATAGGCTCATGATTGATTATTAATTTTCCAAATCCAGTGTATCCAGACCAATATTTTCGACGCCGATACAGAATGGCTCTGGATTTGTTCCTCCACATTGCCAACTCAGTCAAAGAGCATGATCGATTCTTCCAGCAGAGGATGAATTGTACCAAAGATCTTGGACACCACACTATCCATAAGGTGACTTCGGCATTTGCGTATGATGACATATGATATTCTTGCAGATTTGATTGATGATCACTTGGCGATGGGAGGGGGCACTTCCATCAAGTGTGTGGAGTAATTTTCAAAGGCGGTGGTTGAAGTGTTTGCGTCTAAGTCTTTGAGAGCACCCAATGCTCAGAACACTCGTGCTTTTGGAGATGAACAAAGCACGTGTGTTTCCAGGAATTCTTGGCTTAATTGATTGCATGCACTAGAGGTGCAAGAACTACCCTGCGATATGGTATGAACAGTTCAAAGACCATGTGAAGGATACCACCATCATTCTTGAAGCCGTGACAAATCAGGAGACATGGTTTTGGAATGGCTATTTTGGAACGCCTCGATCTTGCAATGACATCAATGTGCTCCACCGATCACCACTCTTTGCACGGTTAGCCAATGGGGAATCGCCATCGTTGTGGAGTTTTAAGAAAATGGCCGCACATACAACATGGGCTATTATCTAGTGGATGGGATATATCCAAAGTGGTCAACCTTTGTGAAGCCAATTCCAAGCCCTCAAGGCAATATACAACTTCAATTCCATAATGCTCAAGTAGTTGCTACGAAGGATGTGGAGAGGGCATTTGGGATTTTGCAAAGGCCAGTTTGCTAATGTGCGAGGACCGGCTCAGTTTTGGGATCAAGAAATCCTTTGATACATCATGTTTGTCGCCGTGATCTGCACAACATGGTCATTGAGCATGAGCGTGGCCAATATTTGGATTACTCTACAATGACTTCATGGGAAGGGTGGTGCATCCGACGCTTTCTTCAAGTCGACTATAAAATTTGAGATGCAGGTACTCATAAAGATCTTCAATAAGATCTCATCGAGGAGTGGTGGACGCGGAATGGGCAACAAGACCGCTAGTTCTACTTCTATGTTCCATGTTATGTGTGATGCACTTTGTGTTATGTTTAATAAACAATTGTGTTGAACTTAAGGTTGTGGATTGATGAACTATGTAATAATTAAGTACTATTTGTGTTTTATTTGTTTCAGATTAATCTATATATCTTATATAGACAAACCCCATTACAAGTCATTAATTGCTATTTACCGCGCATGTGTGCCCCCACATCACCCCAATTATTATTAGCCATCCAATCTAAATTGGATGCACGCATGCATGCCGGTCCTGGGTAGAAAATCTCAACTACTTTGTCTCCTACCACCTCTTCAATTTGACTGATTGATTATTCATTAATTCTTTTCTTGTGCTTTAGTTGTTTATGGGCGAGAATCTCACAAGAAATCTGTCAATGCAATTTGAAGTTAAGGGTGCAACTCAATGCATCCGGTGTGTGGGTGTGCGTAAGTTTGTGAAAAACAATACCTTCCTCGACAACATAAAGCGATGCGATGTTATTTTTTTGTTTCACTTCAGGATACAATAAAAATATATATATGAAAAATCATATTCCTTATTTTTGATGCATCTACACATTGTAGTATACCAACATTTTCATTCCGCACAAATTCCCGCAACAACACCTGGGGCATTCATCTAGTTTTACATGAGTTTGATATTATTTTATAACATTGCATATGCTCAAATATGTGCGCTAGATGAAGAACAAATTTTAGGGTACCAGTTTTAGGGCTGCTGAAAAAGCAAGTTTTTCGGTGCCCAAAAACCTTCACCCTCCTCACCTAAAACCATTTTAGGACACCAAACTTTTGTGTTGTTGTTGGAGATGCTCTGATGCCGCACATTCGACCACTTCTCTGATTGCGCCATCTCCATTCATCTTAGTGCACCCCACCTCCGGGGGTACCCACTTATGCACCTGTCCGCTCGTGCACACCAAGGCCAGAGTAGGTATACCCAACCTAGAGATGAGTTCATGAATAATCTTCTTGTATCTGCAAAAAAGATGACCAACCCTAAAGATCTTGGTATATTTTCTTTATTTTTTAGATATTAATATATTTTCTTTATTTTTTAGGGATATATGTACAAGGTAGAGCATAAACATATGCACCATCTTCATTAATCTTAACACACCCCGCCTCAGGGGGTTCCCACTTATGCACTTGTCCGCTCGTGCTCACCAAGGTTAGAGCAGGTATATCCAACACAGAGATGAGCCTAGAGATCTCGATATATTCTCCTTATTTTTTTTAGGAATATATGTACTGTTGATTTGATCTAGATCTAAGGCCTTTTATTGAAAAAATAAACATATGAACCAAGTAGAACACAAGCATATGCACCATCTATATTGATCTGAACACACCCGACTTTGAGGTTCCCACTTATGGACCTGTCGAGAACGGGGCGTCGACCCGTTGGCTGGGCGCCTGGGTTGATAGCCAGCCCGCCCACCTTCGAGCCTTTGCTAAGTCTCAGACGACTGAGACCTAACCACAAAAAGAATTGTCAACCTAGAGATCTAGGTATATATATATTTTATTAGGATATATGTACCGATGGTTTGATCTAGATCTAAAGCCTTTTCAGCGGAAAAATATATAAACAAAGTAGAGCACAAACATATGCCCCAGATTCCAACTGCACAATTGTCTTTAATTTCACCATCCATTCAAAATGACAGACCAAGCAGGTAAAAAGGAGCACTGCACCCCGCTCAAGAACTAAAGCTAATCGATGCATACTGATCGCCAGTGGTGTGAACTTGACAGCTTCGAAGCAGTCGAAGCAGGAGGAGCTCCCCAGCTCGCAGCGCGCCGACGGCGGACTGGCACGGACGACGCCATGGTGCCGCTGTCATCGTCGTTGCGTTCGCTGTTGCTGAAATCATGAAGGCCTCCGCCGTTGATGTCGCCCAGGCCCAGCATTGCTCGCAGTGCCTTCCGCGCCATGTCCTTGTGAATGCCGGGGTCCGCTTGCTCGGCGATGAGGATGAGGGGCCGGTCGGCACCGGCCGCTCTGGCAAGCCCCCGGAACCGCGGGCTTCCCCTGCTCATGTCATACAATGCTGCAACGCACCATTCCTGAAGCTCCGACCTGTGAGCGTCGTTGGAAAGGATGACGGAAAACGTCGCCACGGCGCCGGCGTCCATGAGCGCTGTCCGGCCCTCAGCGCAAGCGGCAACGTTGCAGATCACCATGAGGGCCAGCCTGCGGATGGGCAACGGCTCCTTGGAATCGGACGAGATGGAGAGCAGGTTCTTGGCGGCGCCCAGGGCGCGCGCGAGCTTAGACTGGTTAACTGCGGCGAGGGAGAGGTGGAGCAGAGCCATCCCGGCATCGCGGCGCGCTCGCGGGGCCTGGTCGCCGGTTGTAAGGAGTGCCAGAAGAGGAGGCAAGGCGCCGAGCACGCCGATGGCGGCGCGGTTGCCCTCGTGGAGGACGAGACCGAACAGAGCGCCTGCCGCGTGCTCGCACGCCTCCGGGGCGGCAGCACCCAAGCTGGCAACCTCGACGAGCGCCGGCACTGCGCCCGCGCGGACGATGGGCACCCTGTTCTCCGGCTCGAGGGAGAGGTTGGCCAGAGCAGCCGTGGCGTCGGCGCGCGCTGCGGCGGAGTGACGCGCGGATAGCAGCACGCGACGGAGCGCAGCGAGCAGTTGCGGCACGCAGAGCGCCCGCCTCCTCGGCGCGCTTTCCCGCGTCGCCCGTCGCAGCGCCGCCATCGCTGCCTCCACCTCCCACTCATCTCCGCCGCCCACAGCCTTCACTGTCAATTGGCCCACTTCCTCCACCCCCTCACCAACCCGCAACGGCTCCGTTTCCTTCGCGCACACCATCTCCAGCCGCTCCACCGCCGTTATCTCTGACGACGACCGGGAGGAGGACGACGACGTCGACGCAGCGGACGCCCTGGAGGAGCAGGAGAGGTTAGAAGATGACCTCCCTGGGGGCCGCGGCGTTGGAACCAAGCGTAGCACGGCCTGCCGTGCCGCCGCGGCGGAAGGGGCCGCAGGCGGCGTGCGTCCAGAGCGCGCGCTCCAAGACCGGATGGCCGCTCCGAGCGCGTCGTTGGGTATGGGAACCACCCCGGGCGAGTCTCCCTCCACGCCAGGTGGAGAGACGGAAAGCTCCGCGCAGGCCCGGATGCAGGCGCGCTCGTACGTCCGCCCCGACGGCAGGATCACCGGGTCGGACATGGGCGCGCCCAGTATCGGGCACAGGAACTCCCGTGGCACGTCCTCCTCCTTGTCCACCGGGGGCAGGGTTGCGTGGACGGACGGCGGCGGCGGCTTGGAGTGGAAGGGCAGAAGCTTCCAGCGCCGTGCGCGCGCGGCACCCATGCTTAATTATCAGATCGGCAGCGGCAAGCAGAGCAGTGTCGCTTTGGTGCTTTTGGTGCAATAATGGACGGTGGCTCACCTTTGCTTTGGATGGCTGGAGCCGTGTGCTCGCCGTCCTTTTCGGGCGTTTAAGAATTGTGGCTTGGGGACATTGCGAGGTGACTTAGCCTGGAAGGGATCGGCGATTAGGTACTGACATGTCGCCTATGGATCTGCATCTCAAATAGACTCAGGAGTACTTGGCAAAGAATGTTCTTAAACATTCTTATCGCTTTTTTACATGGAAATAGCTCATTCCATTAACCAGAGTGTCGAGGAAATGTCGACCATACGGCTTCGTATGAAATTGGTGGAAACATGTGATCTTGTTTTGCAGGGACGAGTGCATCTCTTATGCCAACTCGAAGCGCACGACTGCAAACGGACGTCCGTTTCGTCCAAATTCTGTCCGTTTGCGTCGGCAAAACGGATGAGTGTTCGGATGTGGCTGTCCGGCTGTTGGTGCGCCCAACCGGCCGCCGCATCTCAAAAATTTATCCGCCTTCAGACTTTGAATTTAAAACAAAAGGACATCGCAAAATAATATAAAATGATATATATTACACAATAGCTTAAACGTACACAAAGTCTCACGGCCGAACATTGAAAATAAACATCAAATTTAAGAAAACATAAATCTAAAGAAACCCTAGATGGGGCCGTCTATCGCCGCCGTGCTCGCCGTCTTTAGTGGCCGCCGTCCTCCTCCTCCTCATCCCCGCCGAGGTCGATGTAGGGGGGGTGGCTGCCATAGGTGGATCGGCGGCCCCGCCAGTGGCTGCCATTGCAGAGCGGCCGGGGGTGGTGCCCACGCGCGCTGTGGTGGTGGCGGGGGTGGTGACCACGGCTCGGCCCCCATCCACGAGGACGGCGGCGGGCTACATGGCACCGTGGATGTCCACGTCCATGACTGCCCCACCAACGCCGGGTTCCAGACCGGGGCCTCCTCCATCACCTCCTCCTTGACCTCCTCCTTGACCGCCACCTCGGGGATGGTGACGTCACCGGCGGCCAACAAAGGCCATCATCACGTCCAGGCCCTCTCCCACTGGGCGCGGTCGTGCTCTCGGATGGAGTCCTCGAGCACCCTTTTCATCAGCTCCTCCTCCTCAGTGGACATGGTGGGAGGTGGTGGTGGCGGGGACGGAGAGGGGGAGGCCGTGGGAGAACGCGCGCGCACCCGTGCACGGCCGCGCGACCGGGGCGGGCTGGGAGCACGCGCGCGCACCCGTGGCGTGCTCGGAGCACGGCAGCCAGCACACGGCTGCGTGCGCATACGCTGCGGCGGCTAGCTAGCTAGCACGTCGTGGCCAGCGGCTAACACGCACGCAAGCAGCGGCTCACACATCGGCGTCCAGCTCAAGCCTCGGACGCGGGCGCGAGGGTGCGCGAGCTCCGGGACGGGGGCAACAGCGGCTGCGCGAGCGGCCAACGCGAGGACGCACACATGCATGCCGCTCGGCGGCCAGCGCGAGGACGCACACATGCATCTGCGGCTCGGCGGCCAGCGCGAGAACGCACGTGGCTGCGGGGCATGCGGCTGCGCGACGGTTGTGACAACGTGAGAGCTCGGGGACGGGAGCGAGGGTGGGTCTGATGGCGAGCTCCATGGGCACGAGGTCCAGCCGCCGGAGGTGCGAGGGGACTGCAAGTGGGGTCTAGATGGATTGGGTGGGATCTGAACTCAGGGACGGAGCCAGAAAATAGAGATAGGGGGGGCGAGAACCGGAAGGATGGAAATCATAGGATACAAGCCCACACCGTAGTAAATATCATAAGATCTAAATAGTAGATGTATGTATGATATGTTGTTCTGTAATAAGAATAAAATTCGTAGTTTTAAAAAGCAGGCTATGGCTTTCTATATTTGGTGCCAAATTGACACTATATCACGTTAAATGGAGCCATAGAACGCTAAATGACGCTAAATTACACACGACAGGTTTAGCGCAATGCCCCTGTCGCTATAGCGTCGAGATAGCGCGCTATTTAAAATTATGATAAAAATACATATCTATTAATTTGAAGTCAGCTTTACGAGCACGATACCAATAATTTCTTCAGAGGTAAACTTGGCCGTTATTTCCTCTTCTCAGTGATTGTAGATTATACTTCTGTATGGTTCTAAAATTATAGGCTAATTAAATAGGGCTTCAATGAATTGCTAATACCTTTTATCCTCGTTTTGTTGCCGCCCATCCGTGCGGTCGCCCTACCGGCTACCGCCAAAGTGGCCGTGGATCGATGATCGCGGGCGGCCGTCCCTTCTCCGCTTTTCTTGATGGCGATGGAACCGCGTCGCGCAGAGATCCGATGGCAGGCAGCGGCACTGCGGCAGGCGGCAGATGTCAAGCTTGATCGCAGCAGGCGGTTGGGAAGCGAGAAGCGATATGGCGACCTGTGTGCGCGTGGGCGTGCGGCTAGCCTGTTAATTGGCCCCTTTTGTCTCTACTATGGGGATGGGCTGCGTGCAGCTAGCCTGCTAATTGGGAAACGAAGCCTAGTAATCTCTGTGTTTGTTTTGGGCTTTTGGGCTGCTAGCAAATTCTATCGTACGTGGGTTGACTTGAGGCAGGAACGACACAGAGACAGGGGGGCAAAGGAAGTGCAGACAGTTGGCTAGCAAAAAAATTAGCAAACAACTGGTCGCTATTAACAGGGAGACGCGATCGTTGGGGAGGGGGGGTCTCGCCCCCCTCGTCCCCCCATGCATCCGTCCCTGTCTGAACTGACGTGGAGGAGGTGTCCGGGCTGTCCAGTCAATCCTCATATCCAACACAATATGGGTTGGGTTGACGAGTGCCGGTCAGTCTGTCGTATAGGAGGAAACTGGGGGACAGGTTGGATGTGCATTTTCTCTCTTTTATGTGTCCGAACTGTGTCCGGGCAGTCCGATTGGACGTATGAGGACCGTGGTTGTAGATGCTCTGACGTATCTGATCTTTTAATTGAGCCAAAAAAAGCCCACTCACATATATAGCACACAACTAACTAAAAACACAGCTAAAAAACATAAGTAAAAATTGCATGTATAGCAAAACTACTAAACCCCTAAAAAAATCAAAAACTGCTAGTTTCCATATGAACAAAAAAACAGTATTTTAACTAAAAATGCCATCATATAAAATTGTACATGACAAAATTGCGTGTAAACTAGAAAATGTTATTTAAAATTGTCATTAAAAAATATATGGCAAAGTTGCCTTTTGAAAAATACAAACGACCAGGTAGTGGGGGTATGTTTAAACACAAATTTTACCATATCTAAAATTTATAAATATCTTGTGCACACAAATAGGTGGCCGTGATGTTTGTACCTAAAAATGCCATACTAGAAAGGAAAATTACCATGATATATGCTAAAAAAATGCCATGGTCTTACTAACAAAATTACCATGCTCTACAGGAAAAAAAATCCATTCTCTATAGAAAAATGCCATGATCTTTAAAATAAAATTGCCATGCTCATTAAAATAAAAGTGTCACGCTTCTACAAAAAAATGCCATGTTTTTTTAATAAAAAATGTCATGCTCTTTCAAATAAAAAAATTCATGCTCTTTGTAATGAAACTGCCATGCTCTACAAAAAAATGACATGCTCTTTGAAATAAAAATGACATGTATTTAAAATAAAAAATAAATGGTGCACAAAAAATGCCATGCTACAAAAATAAACTACCATTGCTAACTAAATAAATTTGCCATGATATGAATAATAAAAGTACCATGAACTAATGAATTAAAAAGACATAGTGTAACTAAAAGAAATTATCATGGTACCTAAGATAAAACTACCATGTTCTAAACAAAAGTAAAAATGCCATGGTCTGATTAGTGAACTTACCATGTTGCCTATAATAAATTTGCACATTGCACTGCTAGCATGTTCAAAACCATTAGTATGATCTTATGATGATTATCTACATAACTGCCATGAGAAAGCAAATTGTCATGGAAACAAAATTTGAAAATGTTTCATGCAAAAGTTGCCGTGTGAGAACATCCATAAATAAATATGTCATGATCTAAAGCATAAATATTGCCATGGTTACATGAATTGGAAATGCCATGGCCTAAGTTGAGAAAAATGCCATCCACTAACTAATAAAAATACCATGGTACCCAAATAAAACCGCCATGTTCTCAATAGTAAAAATACCATGGTAGGATTACTAACAATGCCATGGTACTTATGATAAAACTACCACGCTACATGAATTGAAAATAGCATGGTCTAATTGAATAAAATTCCATCCAATACTAATAAAAATGCCATGGTACCCAAAATAAAACTATAATGTTCTCAATAGTAAAAATACCATGGTAGGATTACTAAAAATGCCATGGTACCTACGATAAAACTACCATGGTTACATGAATTGAAAATGCCAAGGTCTAATTCGAAAAATGCCATCCACTACTAATAAAAAATGCCATGGTACCTAAAATAAAATACCATGTTCTCAGTAGTAAAAATACCATTGTAGGATTACTAAAAATGCTATGGGCCTATGATAAAACTACCATGGTCGAACTACTAAAACAATCATACAAAAAAATGTCACGCGGGTCGTTTCAAAAAACATTCATGCTATGATGTGTATACACTTTGCCAATACAAAAAAAGTTGTCAACACAGCCGGTTGTAAATCTACAGCCCGCTCCTCTTCTCTCTCATCCAACTCAGCAAAGATATAATATTTAAAGTCTTACAGCCCGCCTACGTCACCTTATTATACTTGCTCTAAGTGAGACGTTCGCTCGCACGCCGATCGCAGCGAACGCTTCCAGAAACGTGACGTGGCTGCTCCTGTGCCAAGATCCGTGTGCTGCATCCGACAGTCATCAGGGGGTTCGCTGGGAGGGGCTTAAAAACTGGCGTTCGCCAGTTGCTATTTCCCCAAAATAAAGAGAGGATTTTGGAATTCTTTGCATTCATTAGTCATTGATAGCAATATCGGATGGAATATCTCGGTTTTTATGAAATAAACTGGTTTAAACTCAGGTGTGATGAGCGTAAAAATAACACTCATCAGTCGGTTCGCTTGGTTTTCTTCTACTCATATGATTCCGGGTGAGGATTTTCGATTTCAATGGTTCAGGTCATTCGTCGTGGGGGCACAGTCAGATTTCTAACAACCTGGCTGGAGTATGGAAACAAAAATCATAGTCAATTCACCTTCTCAATCAAACGGCTTATGTATACCCAAAGAAAGACATGGGAATGATTCTCATTGTCTGTTAGTAGTAAATACAAGGCAAGCCCAAACTCAATACAAACATAATCACTTCGGGCAATTTAGGAAAAAACATTCTTCAAATAGCTTGACTAATTTCTTCCTTGATTTTTTGCCCCTTTGTCTATCATTTGTAAAATATGTTGTTCATAAGTCGCTTCTCTATAAAGGGAGAAAGGGGGTGATGTTTGAGTGAGGGTGCGAGAGAGAGAGAGAGAGCACGTTCATGAGCGACATAGGGTGACATGCCTGCTAGATGGAAAGATCGATAACGGCCTTTGGACGTCGCAGTCTGGCCGGATGGCGTGTTCTGGCATGTCTGCTCGGCCTTTGGACGCTGCGGCCATGCCGGTTGGCATATACGGCTGCACGTTCTCGCCGATCGCGCTCTCCCCTGTCCAAATCATCTGGTCGGTTCGCTTGGCTTCCTTTTGCTCGTGTGGTTTCGCGTGGGGGTGTATAGTTCCGATAGTTCAGATCATTTCACGTGGGCGGTGTGGTCGGGCTTTATATCGATCCAGTCGTTAGGATGCCCTGGCCGGACAACGAAGCACATGGACTATAATCATTGTTATCTTTCATTGGTAAATATACAAGGCAATTACAGAGGCAATACGAATATAATCACTTGCAGACAATTCACCAGAAGCATCGTTCAAATGGTTCACATAATTTTATGGTTGTTGTTTTTCCGTCGCATTTACGAGATGATGAAAGGCTAAAGCATAAAAAAAATTGCAGAGTCCATTCGCCTGCTCAAGCAAACGGCTTATGTGTTGCTAAAGAAAGTCATGGGAAATGATCATCGTCAAGGAAAATAAAAAAGCGGTACAAACATAATAATTTGCAGACGGTTCACAGAAAATAATCCTTCAAATAGTTTGCTTAACTTCCGGACTGCAGCTGGTCTCAGCACCAATAGCGCAACGGGTCATATAGTTATAGAAAAGGTGACCAACAGGGATTAGCTCCTTGTTTTTTGAAACAAGGAGCCCCCCCCCCCCCCCCCCCCCCGGTCAGTTTATATTAGAGAAATTATCATAACATAATTTCCACTTGTGGCTCATTTTTAATTAACAAGAAATAACCCTTCCGCTAAAAATAGGAAACAACCCAGGAACACACCCTGTGGAGCAGCTGTAGTGGGACTAAACATCACATATGATATAAATAGTGAAATGTATAGTAAATACAATAGTTGCATACATATATGTGTATCTCTCCAACACAATAATACAATGGTCTGAATGTAAATTTCAAACAAGCATGCACATTTTGACCTTATTCCAGGATGTATTCGATATACTTCATTTTAGTGGAATTTCTTAATGAAACTGATTATATGTGCACTAATTTCCTTTGGTTTTTCTTCATTAATGAAATGTCCGACATCTTTCATTATCACCACATCATCTAGTAACGGAACGAACTTTTTGAAGCTTCCTTTGTTAATGAAATCTTGCGTGCCTGCAGTATTGTATGTTAGATCCAAATCGCCAACAATGAACTTGGTTGGCACCGTTATCTCAGCTCTCGTCCATGGTGAAGTCAGATCCCATGTCCTACACAGAAACAAACCAAATATGGTGGTTTAGACCAAAACATTGTGTGGTGTAGTCAGTTCATCCTAGAAATACTTTTTTGTGATTATTTATTTGAGAGATCTACAGTAATATGTCTCTACGAGCGTATTGCGGATGATGTACACCATTGATTTATAAGAAAACTTCATAATGTGGCATTGTCGCCGACAAAATACAAAAGTATAAAGTTTAGGCCAAGTAAATAGCAATATTAATATATTATAAGTCATAAAATTATAGCTTTTGCTCCATTATAGCAAGGCTAACTTGCTTGTGAAACATTGTTTATAAAATCATCATAAATATTTCTTGGAACTCGTTCTGGAGAAACCTTCTCTGACTCATTTAGTCAATTCTAAATTGATTAATTATTGTTTTTGAGAAAAATAGAATTTATAGTATTGTATATTATATTATTACTTTTCTTATCTAGAACAGAATTCAAACATATATATTGATAATAATTATGTACGTATGTATGTATATCATTTTGAATATTGATGATATATCCGTTTTGAATAGAAATCCAGTCCCTCTTTCTCCAGAAAATTCCTATACCTATAGAAATTATCATTGCGCAAAAACATTTTTAAAGC
Source organism: Elymus sibiricus (assembly GCA_039707655.1). NCBI lineage: Eukaryota > Viridiplantae > Streptophyta > Magnoliopsida > Poales > Poaceae > Elymus > Elymus sibiricus. The sequence continues at coordinate 182,279,685 of CM077676.1, forward strand.
CTTGAATCAGATTTTAAGTTGAGATCTTCATATTTACGTTAAGGTAATAGTTAAATTATACTTATCCATAATGTTAAAAATCTAAAAGGAAAATTTTCCAAGGTAAGCAACTTATAATTACTTATTCAAAGCACGGTAGTAGTTCAATCCCCCGGTGAAACCAGACTTGTCAAATTGGGTCGTGTAGTACTTGATGTCCTCCTCCGTGATCCAACTCGGCAAGGGCACCTCATCATCTGGTGAGCCCCATCCACTCTTTGGGATGAACAATGGGCCAGGAGTTCGATAAGCGAAAAACTTTCTTAGCACCAACTCTGTACCGAGGCGCCTAAATTCCGCTTCAGCTGCTCCGGGCTCCTATAAATTAGCACTAGCTTAGTCATGCTATTTTCAAATGCAACTCAAGAAAATATGAGATTTGGAAAGGACATGACTTTAGTTAGTGCATCTTTGATTCACGGGATTCTCATAACCTAGGAATAGAAAAAACGCAGTATTAGAATGTTATGTCATGTTGAATCCTACATGGCTAGAGAACTATAAGAATTTAAACAAAGAATGTTTAGCAACATACAGATAAAGGAAGTGTAATAAGTTGTTTGAGTTAATGGGAAGTTTCTCTAAAACTTAGTGCACTGCCATCCTTAGGATTTTTTTTGAGGATTCCAATTAATCCTAGGAAATAACGTACATACCAAAATTCCTAAGGATCAAAATCTTCCAAATATCCTATCCTTTGTGTCAAAGAACTCTTATAGCCTAGCCACACTAGAGAAGATGCCACATACTTGATAGGGGAATCAAACATTTCGTTTCTTCGTCACAAAATTACACGAGAGTCAAGCAATCATATGGAATAGTTGATTGATAGAAAAAAGGAGTAGTAAACAAATACAATGGTAACTTGGAGAGTACCTTCACCACTCACATGAAATCTCTTTTAGCTAAAAAGGAATTTAATTGTTTTTAGGTTGTATAATGTGTATCTATTATAGACTCAATTATTAACTAAATTTCAAAACAAGTGTCAGAGTTTCATTCCAACAGTACCGTTGGGAGCACGGCGAGATTGTTCAGAGGGGCGCGTGAGGAATGATCGAAATGGAAGATGTTACAAAGAGAGGATTTACTCAGGTTTGAGCCCTCCTGCAAGGAGGTAATACCCTACTCCTGCCTTGGTTGTCTTTATTTCCAACGGTGGTCGACGAAGATCTAAAGGATCGCTGGCGATATCTTCTCTTATGGTTACAACTCACCTTGCTTGGTGGCCCAGGGTGTCGTCCATCCTAGGGTTTTTTCTCTCTTCTTTTTTCCCACCGGGTCTATGTCTAGCCTTCTCCTTTTATATACCAACGTGCTAGCTAGGGTTACATAGCTTAACTTGAGATGGGTCCAGGGTTGACTACTCGGATGGCCTTGTGTCACAGAGTCATCAATATTCCAAATGTCATGGTGTCTCTTAGGGGGTGGCGGCCTAGCCCATGTGCCTCTATAAAGCCTGGGTAGCTAGGGTGGGTGAGCATATGAACCCATGCCCTTATTCTAATGCTTCCGTTTCTCCCGACCCTGCGGTGGCTTCGTTTTCTATGGGAGAAGAATGACCAGCAGGGGGTTTGGTGTATATGACTATGGGTGCCGATGAGGAAAGGGCGGTCCTTCGCACTCCCTCCCCGCAAGGCACGGTGTTGGTGTCCTAGGCTTCCCTCCCTCTATGATGTTTCTTGAATGGAACAGTGACGCCGTCGAGGGGAACAAGGAGTCCTCCGTTCTGCCATGGCCATGCCCTCCAATCGCCTCGCCATGGATGAGGTGGAGAAGAAAGCTTGAATTATCTTCTGTTCCATGATGGCAAACAGGAATTCGGAGAGTTGTGCCTATGTCGAGGAAGGACACCTGACGACCGAGGAGGAGAGGTGTAGCCGTGGGCTTTCCTGGACGGAGTCATTCGAGGAGTAGTTTTGTCACACCGTCTTTAGTACATCTGGCCCCACACGAGCGTCGGCCATTCGGGTGTTCGTCGCCTTCACTGAATGGCTCACCGGTTTGGAAGCAGAAGCTACTCCGGACGCCATTCCATCATGTGCGGCGCTCAATCGCATCTGGCATGTGAAGGATCGCCTCGCATTTGTTGAAGTAGAAGGGATCGAGTGGTGCTCTCAAGGTGGAGGTGATGCTCCAGAGGGCTAGGCGAGCATGGCCTCGTCACCCATCCCAGATGAAAGGGGAGAACAAGGAGGGTGAGGTTAAAACCTTGCCCCGTGGTACCTCCCTGTTTCTGGTGGAGGAGAAGAAAGAAGAGGGGTGAGAGCCCTTGGATCTATAGTAATTAGGAATGTTCGGCTTGTGCCAAATGTTTACATGTACAACTTGTGCCCGAGCTTGTAATAGGTCGCTCTTATATTAATGAACTTCTCAACTTTTGTTCCAATTTGTTTCTGTCTCACCATTTCGTAGTTGTGTGCGTCGAAAGGGAGCTCTGTGAGTCGGGAATAGTCAGGTAGAAAAGGCTGGAAAGAGATGGGTCACCTACGTGGCCGAGAGTTGCTGATGGGTAGGATACAGTGTATCCAGTTGGCTCCCGGCTGGGCGAATCTGGCTAGTGACCCATTGCGGGGGAATATCATGAATTCCTTTAGACGAAGATTGCCCCAACTAGTGTCTATGGGCAACGCCCTCACTATTTGTCTGAGAACCGTGTCCCGACCATGACGCATGATGCCTCTCCTAGGAGGGGTTTATCTTTCGACCCATGGGGGACGCTCATGATCGCCCTTCACTCGGGTGTGGCACGCAGCTTAGGACCCATGTGCCGCTGTCAGAACCCTATATGAGCTGAAAAGCCCGCCTCCCGTGTCTATCTTGGGCAGTGCATAAGATGAACATTGTTTCGGTTGTGGAAATGATGCCTTCCTCCTTTGGGATGTCGCCCAAGTGGTCATGTTTCGTGCTATTGTCACAGTGAGGGAACATTCGGCAAATCCTTCACCTCGGGGTATGGCACTCTCGGGCCTTGGCCAGCTCAGGTTTCATGTGTTTTACTCCATCACGCCTTCCAAAAGACGAAGATGCATCTCGAGTCGGACTCCCTCGGCCCCCTAGCCAGCAATCAGGATGCTCAAGACATTGGTCTTGGGGGAGGGGGGCCTAACCCGCTTACCCCTTTCGCTCATGTTGAGCATCCGATCGTATCTAGGAATGAGGGCCATCTAGTGTTGGGACGTTGGGTAAGCTGGGGTGCATGATGTTGACCCACAGTGATGCGCTTACCCATTTCAATCATGTCGAGTATCCGAGAACGAGGGGCATCGATTGTTGGGACGTTGGGTAAGCTCGGGTGCACGAGGTTGACCCATAGTGATTGACCAAAGGCAAACCATCCCAGCTGATGGAGCCCCCTATCTGGGGGATTTGAGGGTTATGTCCTTGCACGATGATGACTCCCTTGGGGCTTGGCATTCGGAGTTGCAATCTTGTGTAACGGGGAGGGGGTGGCTTTGATGAGCGTGAAGCGAAGACTAAGAACATCAGAGTGCCACCCTGGCATGTCTACGACTTCAAAATGAAGCACGTTGGTTCGTCGGCTGCCTGGAAAGCTAAAAGTGACTAGTAGATTTACCCTTCCCGGGGCAGGAGATTGATGAACACAGGCAACCTCGCCATTGGGAGAATGGACCAACTCGACGCCGGAGAAGGGGACTCGTATGTTGTCCAGGTGCCAATGTGAATGATGTGGATGTCAACCCTTTCATCCATCAGTACATGTAGGACCCTAACTCATGAGATGAGGGGTTCCAGTACAAATGGGAAAACGCCGAGGGGTGGCGTGATCCTCACAAGCACGATTGTTTTGTTCAGGGTCAGACATCTCAGCCACCGCAAGAATTGCACCGAAGTGGGCCCATGCACTAGGAGCTCAGGGCTAGAGAGTTTGCCATCATATTGGTCCCTGGTGCTACATCGATGGTCTAACTGCTTCCCAGGAGATCGTCTGCTAGAGGCGCGGCGACCCCCCTGTCACCATATCGGGCGAACGCTCATGCTAGATCCTTCTCCTCACGTGAGCTAAGGGGACGACACTCTTCAATTATGTGCCTAGAGCTTGGGCCGTGAAGTTTGCACGCATCGCCCACCGTATGATGAGGGATACGCTAGGGCTTCGGGGACCATGGTTCTTCTTTTGGGGATCGTCGAACACAACCTCCCAGTTGTGATTCGCTCGAGCATAGATGTGGTCATCGGTAGCCGCTCGACTGTGGGCCCGTGGTACGGGTGTTTTCGCGTTTTCTTACTTGGCCAGCACGACGGTGGTTCCTTCCGCGGCGTGCCGGCGTATGAAGCGGCACTCGACTGACTGATGCCATGAGTGTGGCCCATGTAGGGGGCACACCCCCACCACGGGTTGGCTAGGGGGATTGTCGCCATCTTGAAGCTTGAGTTCCTCTTGCCCCTGGGCGGGGCAAAGAGCATGCTTCTTCTTAGTTCGCTTGGTGCCGACCCGGTTGGGCTCCACAGAGGCAGATCACTTGAATCTCGATGTTTCGCCGAGGGGCCTTTCGAGAGGGTGTAGTCATCTGGAGTTGTGGGCCTCAAACTCCAGAGCGCCGAAACGGAAGATCTTTCCCTCGGGAAAATGGATTGGGAGGATCTGATCCTCAACCTCGTCGAGGACGGTGCAGAGAGGGTCGAGGAACAGACCTTGGCTCGGTGCAAAGCCGATTTGCATAGACGTGACCATTCCAATATGTTGGGATCTATCTCCGCACGTTGACCCTACCTAGCACGCCAATTGTTAGAGTTTCATTCTGGCAGTGCCGTCGGGAAGAAGACAAGATTGTTTAGAGGGGCGCATGCAGGTAAATTGGAATGGTAGAGGTTACAAAGTGAGGATTTACCCAGGTTCAGGCCCTCCCGGGAGTAGATAATACCATACTCCTGCCTTGGTTGTTTTTATTTCCAACTGTGGTCGCTGGAGACTAAAGGATCGCCGATGAGATGTGCTCTTGTGGTTACAAATCACCCTGCCTGGCGACCGAGGGTTTTTTCTCTCTTCTTTTTTCCCACTGGGCCTGTCCCTAGCCTTCGTTTTATATACCAACGTGGCTAGGGTTACATAGCTTAACCTGGGATGGGTCCATGGTTGACTACTGGGATGGCCTCGTATCTCGGGCCCTTTAGCCAGTATCCCGCTCTTCCAGGATTGGGATGCTGGGGTTCCGTCGTGTCTTTGTGGGCTGGGATCTTCTTCTCAGGAGCCAAAAGTGTGGCCTCTACGTTTGTAGCTTGGTACTCTCGTGTCATGATCTCATCAACAAGTGTGGCTTCAGTATTCTCTATTGCTAGGCAAACTTGTGGTGGTATAACGATGCACACGAATATTTCTCTTAAATATTTGTTCACAGTTGTGATGGTTATGCATCGGGTAAACATAAATCTTACACCACTTTCAACCATTATCGATAGATAGTTCTGTGTACTTTTAATTCTTATAATTCCTCTGACTGGGTGCAGAGGTAGTGTGCATGCTTCAAGGTTGGCACTATAACTAACCAAATGTGCATTATATGTGACAAAAAGTATATGTTTATATACTTCATCCCTATATGAATCCAATTGTATGCTCTTGGTGACATATAACACATATTTGATTAGTCAAGTCGACGACCTAGAAGCACATGCACACCCTATACACCTGCCGAGAGGGAGTGATATCTTTTGTTGGTACAATATACGGAAAAATATGGTAGGAAATAGGCAGAAAGTGCTTTGAACTTTCCTTGCATCAAGAGTTTTGCATGGTCAAAGTGCTTTGGCCTCGCCATGGTCGCCACCTCCTCCTCTTGTTCATCCTAGTCGCATTCTGGTCTTCCCACCACTAGATCCAATGGTTTGGCTTCATCGATCACCCCATGTACCTGACATCCTTATCCCCCTGTCCCGGGTGGCTGGTGGTGGGCCTCTCCATGGTCGCCACCCCTTTCACTTGGTTTTCTTAGGACCCTCTGCTGCATGTGACTATTCAGCTTTAACTAGTCGCCCACATCCCCGGCCGCAGTTGGCTTGTGGTCGCGGCCAATGCAACGCTTCACCACCTGCTCATGGTCGTTTTCATGTCGATAGACCATGTTTCCAGATTTGGAGCTCTAACTCCTACCTGGTCGTCCTCGGCAACCGCTGGTTGGCGACCACTTTGTTATATTATGGTGCTCATCAACCCTCCCTTGGTTGTCCTCAGCTGATCCGGGTGTCCGTCTCTGGATATGGTACTCCGCCTTTTCCTCAGTCATGATCTGGGTATCCCCTCCTTCTGTGGAGGGATTAACATGGGTTGGTCATTCATTTGGTCGTTACCTAGTGTGTGTGGTTCTCCCTCCGACCCTTGACATCCTCCCCATGCTGTCGGCTTGATCTCTGTCCTATGGATCACCCCTTCCATGGCGGGAAAACTTTGTTTTTGCCACTCTAGTTTTTGCCCACTTTGTTTATGCCACTCTAGAATGTTACATTTCACTTTTGCCACTCTTAACTTTTGACAATACATTACAATTGTCATTCTTTCTCTGACTGGTTGGTTAGTGGAGGTCTTGTTGGTGCATGTTTTGGAGGGCCTTGTGATGTTTCTGCGGTTGTCTTCTCCTTGCACTGGTGTTCTGCTCGTCTTGATGTCACAATCGTCTCTGTACTGGAGCCCGTGCTCGAGCAAGTATGGTTCATGTTGGGTTGGTGTCAGATGCCATTTGGGAGGGCTTGCACATTTGTTGCGGTGGTTGTTGCTTTCGCTTGTTACAAGCTACTTCAATATAGAATCATTGCTATACGTACGACAATTTTTTTGTATGATTCCAGTGGGACGCTTAAAATCCAGCCACATGCGTAGGACTGAAAGGGCGAGGAGTGCTGGATGGTACGAAGATCGAACAATAACGGTTGTATGCAGAGCAGTTTGGTTCAGTACTAGATCGTTGATGACGCGTGTTGTCGCGCCCGTCTATTTTTGCGGTAGAATAATAGGATTTTTCATACATTTGTGCATAATAAAGTGTTGAAAGATGGATACAAATTTATTGTTAAAATTTAGATGGTATAAATAATTGAAAAGTATTGCACTACTCATACTAAGTAATATAGCCGGACAAACAACACTAGAAATCAGTGAAGCGATATCTGACATATTGTAGGGTGGTATAGCAGCCTAATAAAGCCCAATCAACCACATGTCTTAAAAAGCCATGAGAATAGCGGTCCACTAGGATAGGCAGGCCAAGTCGTTGTATACTGGAGCTGAAACAAAGATCTGACGGGCAGAAATGATCTAAACGCAAAATTTGACAGCCGAAATTACTGAAGGCATGAGAGAGCTCGGCTTAGATGCAGTTTTACTGTCCTAAAAATATGTTTATGGTCCTTGCTTGTTCTTACTTTGGTTCTACCGTTCTGTCTAGACCGTTGGTTGCCGGCACTTTCTAATGAATATATACAGCTCTTCTGCATGGTTAATTAAATAAAAAATAAAAAAGAGAGTTTTGCATGGTATCTACTACATACCTGGAAGCGGCAGACGTAGTAGTCATCCCCGTACAGAGCCCTGAAGGCGTCCACGGGCTTCACCGCCGGGTTCCGAGGGTTGAAGGCGACGCTCAAGGCGACCAGTGCCTTCACCCTATCAGGCCGGAACAGGCACATGCTCCAGGCTATCAAGGCGCCCCAGTCGTGCGCCACCACGAAGACCTGCTTCTCGCCGAGGGAGTCGATGAGCGCGACAAGGTCGCCGACGACATGCAGCGCGGTGTACTGGTCCGGGCCGCCGGAGGGCGCGTCAGAGTCGCCGTAGGCGCGCATGTCGGGCGCGACGGCGCGGTAGCCCGCCGCGGCCAGCGCGGGCATCTGGTGCCGCCAGGTGTACCACAGCTCCGGGAACCCGTGCAGCAGCAGCACCACGGGCGCGCCGGCCGGGCCGGCCTCCGCGACGTGCAGGCGCACCCCGTTCACGTCGACGTTGCGGTGCGTGATGACGTCGTCGGAGGCCATCTCTCCGCTAGGACGCGGCGACGAACTGACGACGGAGCAAAGCAGGAGCAGACTCGTTGAGGCAAGGCTTTGATGGTGGGATGTGGCCGGACGCGACGGGCCGGACCGCGCTATAAGGCGTGTGGGTGGATCGCACGCGGGGGTACTTGTTATGAGGGCGACGTAGAGCGAGGGGGTTGCGTGTTAGGCGACTCGGCTTTAACGCAGTGATGTTGAAGCCATGTCCTTTGGAATCGTGTTCCGCATGCCCGAGTATTGCACCACATCTCGCCTCCTCGTGAGGGTTCGTTCCGTGGTGCATGCACGGGCTGCCGGCTCCGATCGAAATTGTGCTACAGGCTGCCAGATTAGGTATTGCTATATGTGCACATGGAAGTCCAGGAATGATGCTCTTTTTGCTAGGAAAAGTGGCTTGCCTCATCAGGTCCAACATGCCGCGGCTGCCATTGCCGAATGTCAAGCTCTCTATGACAATCCTAAGGATGATAAGCATCAGAACCCATCCATTATTGAATCACAACCTGCTGATCCTTTATTATTGCAGGGGAAAACTATCAAAAGCGATCTTCTTATTGCCGAACCAAGAATATATTCGGACGCTGCTTTTAACACTTCAAAAATTCCAGGTCTGCAACCCAATTTGAAAGCTACTGGAATTGGCATCTTCATTTTCATCCCAGAAGGAGAATTGAGCACAAAAGTACAAATCCAAGCCTCCTATACCCCTACAAATTCTCCATTGCAAGCTGAAGCAGCAAGCCTCCTCCTTGCAGCAGCAATAGCCAAACTTCTTCAGATCGATCAACCCAATTATTTTACAGATAATCTTACTTTGGCGATGGCTGCGGCAACTAGGGATGTGACTTCGGAGAAAATCCATTGGGCTATCAGACAATCGCTGGCAGATTTCTTTGCTATCTCAGAAGGCTCTCGTTCGCAGGTTTTTCACATTTCTAGGAGGCTTAATGGCATTGCCCATAATGTTGCTCACTAGATTCTGAACAATTCAGTTCAACCTGTCTTTGGTTGTTCCAATTTAGCTCATAGGCACACTCATTGCCCTGTTTTTTCTCTGTTATCTCTTCAAGCTCTACAGGGATGTGTAATTCACGCTGTACTGTGTTTTTGAGCTGAATTAAATTTGGCGCCTTGAGCGCCCTTCCCCGTTCAAAAAAAAAAATGTGCACATGTATCTTTGTTGGCACGCACTTGATTCGATAGTGATGTTTCGTCGATTTCAATGGAAATCTCCGGACGCCCGGCACTTGATCACTTGATATTGTGATAGAGATTTTTCGTCAATTTCAGTGAAAATCTCCGTACGCCCGAAACGTGTGGATCGCTGTAGTCTTACAGTGTGACTTGAATTCTTGAACCCAATTGAATCATTTAGGTGACCCGTGCACGAATCCAGAATATCACCGGCGAATTCTAGACTGAGCTGTCGTGAAATCACTAGTTGTCACAAGTGGCGCACATGCAGTGCGCCACTTGTCGCAACCTGAGAGATTTTTTTAGATTCGTTTATTCAAAATGCTTTATCTCTTATAAACCGTGCGTCTAAATATCGAACCGTTTTCACTGTTTGATTTGTCACGTCGAGGTCTTCGAAACTAGATCTCATATTAATAGGTTTTATGAACCTTTTTTTATGAAAAACCAGAAACCGAAAAAACGAATACCAAAAAAACCGGCAACAGGGAAAAAACGAATACTGAAAAAAAAGCAGAAGAAAAAAAACCGAAGCCCGGAAGTGCGGTTGGGGTTTTCACTTTTATTTTTTATAAGCACAAATTATGATTTTTCCTTTTTTGGGGAAGCATAAGGTGGAAGCATAACTCTGTTTTTCCCTTTTTCTCATACAAGCACATGCTATATTTTTTCCTTTTCGAATAGAAGCACAGATTTGCTTCTCGTGAAAGTACAGATTGTGCTTCCGACGAAAGCAAATCTGTGCTTTCATGAGAAAAACATGCACAGATTTTTTTTTTTGAGAAAAACATGCACAGATTTTTTTTTTAGAGACACAGATGTGCTTCGTAAAAAAAAAATCTCCAAACCTAAGAAAAACAAGGCAAAAACCAAAAAACCAAAAACACTGAAATAAAAACATCTAAAAACAGAAAACTCGTACCAAAAAAATGAAAAAAACCGAAATCCAGAGGGTGCGTCCATCATCTGACACGTGTTGGCGACTGGACGTGCCACTTGGTACACTCTTACCATGTGGTACACTACACTCCCAAACCACAAAAATGACCTTTGCGGGATCCCTAGAGAGTAACCGTTGGTTAGTTAGTTGCTCTCGAACTTTCATGTTCTGTTTGCAACCTGCATTTGTACAGGAGTGCGATTTTATTTCCAACTTCCTCGGCACAGAAAGTGCAGTATTAACATGTGGTTGGATGGTTAGGAGGACAGTGGTATTCCCAGTCTACCAAGGTTCAAGTCCTGGTGCTCGCATTATCCTGAATTTATTTTAAGATTTCCGGCGATGCGTGTTCAGTGGGAGGAGACGTTCCCGTCGACTACGAGACGCCTGTGGTGACTTCGTCAATCTCAAGATGATATGCCGGCTCAGTCTCTCGAAGGTACTCATAGGGGTAGGGTGTGCGGGTGTGTTCGTAAGGATGAGTATACGCGCATATATATGAGTGTCTGCGTCTGTGTTGTGTTCTAAAAAAAAAGAACAAGATGACACGCTCGCCTATTTCATTCCAGTAGTTCGCGAATCTATTTAATTTTCTTGAGAACATGGCAAATCTATGTACAACACACCTTTTTCTCAACATCAATAAAGGCATACAAATGTACGCCTCTATTTGTCTCCAAACACGTCTTCTCTGTGGACAGCCGAGTCGGTACCGGTCGTTCAACGGCATGCCATAAATATCACCTACTCATATGTTCCTCCTTTTCTTTTCTCCAAGTCATATTTCTCGAAAATAATTGAAGATAAATAGTACCATGCAATAATAATTTAAATATAAATATTACAATCCAAACATCAAATTTTCAAAATAACATAGCTTAAATTAAAATTTAATTTATTCGCCCGTATGCTCTAATTGTTTCCCTGAAGCACCGACAAATGCTTCATCTCACATCCCAAAATTTTCAAATTATGATGCGAACATATCATTCGTAAGCATGCCATGATTTTAATGCATTTTGGGGTTTTGGGATAACTTTGGCTATTTTATAAACACTAATTTAATTAGGGAGTTATTTAAATAGTGCATATTGAGCCCATTTGCATAAAATGAATTTTCAAACATGCATTGGGTCTGAAAATATTTTCCTATAAACTATCATAGTCCTACTTTTTTTTTGCAAAATTCTGAATTTTTAGAATTTGAATTAGTATTATTTAAACCCGATGCAAATTCATAGTTCAAATATGTTAGAAAAAGAAAATAACTACTAATCACTGAGTCAAGCAGTGCACCCAGCCGGCTACCTCGCCCATTTCGGCCCACTACTTATTAGCATAGCCGAACCAGTAATAAAACAAAAACGCGCAGCGCGGTTTAGTCTTGTGCAAATGCTGTGTATCCCCTGCTGCGAGCGTTAAGCGCCCGATCGCCAACATGCAGTAATTTGCAATTGAGAATGGTTTTTATTTTATTTTTATGTTTTCCTTTTTTATTCTCTTTTTTTCAAAATTACACAAATTTAAAAAATCAGAAACCTCAAAATATTATCTGAAATTTCGAAAATTATTCATGTTCTCAAAATTTTGTCATGTTTTAAAAAAAAATGCTTGAAATTTCAGTTTTTTCCAACAAATTCAAAAACTGTTTGGAATTGCAAAATTAGCTCACAATTTTAAGAGAGCTTTCATAGATTTGAAAATTTGATCAAATTTTTCGAAAAGTTGTTCGGGGCTTCAAACATTGTTTCCAATTTCAAAATTTGTTCACTTTTTTGCAAGTTGCTCATTTCAAATTCACAACTTTTTTGAATTCACGATTATTTTCAAATTCATGAACATATTTGAATTTGCAAAATAATTTTCAAATTTATGACCCGTTTTTTGGTATCACGAACATTTTTTGAATTCGTGAACTTTTAAGGCTTTTTTTGTGAAGCTATTTTCAATTCACAAAAGATTTCAATTTTTTGATTATTTTTAAAATTTCATGAACATTTTTCTAATTCGTGAACATTTTTTGAATTCACGAACATATTTTTCAAATTCGAAAACATTTTTTAATTAGTGAACTTTTTAAAATTCATGACCTTTTTTTGCATTCACGAATATTTTTGAATTCACAAATTTTGTTTGAACATTTTTGGGTTTTTTCTCGTGCAGTGGGAAAGAAGAAGAAGAAAAACAGAAGAAAAAACTCATGAATCATAGCAATGCTACTGTAGCTGCAAGCAATCCGAGATATTGGGCTAGCCCACACCAAGCTAGCCAGGAGGTGTCCCGACGTGAGCTTTCGCTCGATCGGGGTCACTGCGGGCGATACATAGCAGCTCCCTAAGTCGAGGCAGTCAAATATTCAAAAGATCCAACGACTCACACCATGCCCGACCCCCGCAACCATTGACAGGTGGGCCCAACCTCGTCGTCGTTAACCTCCGCCTGATTTGGGTGACGCAACCCACGTCGCCACGCACGCACGCCCAGCACGACCCAGAGCCCCAACGGCTGCCCCGACACCGCCGTGAAATATCCTTCAACGCCCTCAACCGAAGCCCCACACGGCGTCGATGCCGTAGGCTGCTCGCAAACCGTCAATTACCGCCGCTTATGTAGCTACTATGGCGTGTTGGGAAACGTAGTAGAAAACAAAAACTTCGTGCCTACATATAAAACCCAAGACCAACTATGAAGATGCATCAAGGTAGCTAGACACGATATTTACCAACAATGCAGCAGAGAGAAAATGTTGGTGAAGATTGTTGCAGATTTTCGCAGCTAGGTTATACCTCTCAGCCACGAGAATTTTCTCGATCTAGGATCAAAGCTACGATCCCTTTTCCACTATCCACGCATATGGATTCGCCAATTCAACAGGTCCTTGTCGTCTAGGACTAAGAACTACGAGAGGACTACGAGGTGGGGGAGGCTTTTGGCGATGGTGGAGAACTTGCAGAGAGAGAAGGCGCCGCCAGAATTTCAGGTGAACTGGAGGAGTTGCCTCCTCCTCTATATATAGGCGCAGGGGAGGGGGTCGCTTGGAGGAGGGGCTCACTCACCTAGGGTCGGTGCACCACCCAAGGGGTGCTCCCCCAAACCCTTGCTGCCCCACCTACCTTGCCCTCCAAGGCAAGGGGGTGCAACCTGATACGTCTCCGACGTATCTATAATTTTTGATTGTTTCATCCTATTATATTATCAATCTTGTATGCTTTATACACCATTTCATATCATTTTGAGAACTAACCTATTAACTCAGTGCCCAGTGCCAGTTGTTGTTTCCTGCTTGTTTTTTGTTTTACAGAAAATCCCTACCAAACGGAGTCCAAACACGACAAAACTTTTTGATGATTTTTTCTGGACCAGAAGGGACCCTAGAAGCTTCGGGGGAAGTCCAGACGACAAACGAGAAGACGGCAAGGCAGCACGACGCGCACAGGGGGTAGGCGCGCCATGCCCCCTTGTGGGCCCCTCGTGGCTCCATCCGACCTAATTCCAGCTCTATAAATTATCAAATATTCCAAAACCCCCAGAGCGAGACCCGAAACAATTTTATCCCCGCCGCAAGCCTCTGTTCTTCCGCGGTCCCATTTGGAGGTCTCCGTCGGTATTCTGCCGGAGGGGGAATCGATCACGGAGGGCCTCTACATCAACCTTGCTGCCTCTCCGATGATGCGTGAATAGTTCCCCATTGGACCTATGGATCCATAGCAGTAGCTAGATGGTTCTCTCTCTTTTTGATCTTCAATACAATGTTCTCTTCGGAGATCGATTCGATGTAATCTTTTGCGGTGCGTTTGTTGGGATCCGATGAATTGTGGGTTTATGATCAGATTATTCATTGAAAGTAATTGAGTCTTTTGTGAACTTTATTATGTGTGATTGTTATAGCTATGCAATGCTTTTCTATCTATCCATTTAGTGTGGCCAACTAAATTGATTTATCTTCAGTGGAAGTGGTGCATGGTAGTAGGTTCAATCTTGCGGGTGTCCTCACCTTGTGACAGAAGGGGTAGCGAGGCATGTATTTGTATTGTTGCTACTGAGGGTAAAACGACGGGGTTCGAACATATTATTTGGTCTTACTTTGTCTACATTATCTCATCATGCTTCAAGCATTACTCTGTTTGTTATGAACTTAGTACTAAGCGCTCTCGAAGTGGAGTAATTGTAGTATGCGTCAGTAAGTTTAACGATCTACTTGTCACGGACGTAATGCCTATGTACTAATCATGCCATGAATAACATCATAACTATGCGCTTTTCTATCAATTGCCCAACAGTAATTTGTGTACCCACCGTTGCTATGTTCTTTAGAGAGATGCCTCTAGTGAAAGCTATGGCCCCCGGGTCCATTCACATCATATTACTAAAACCCTAAATACCTTGCTGCAATTTATTTACTTTTATTTAGTTTTGCAATTTATATATCTACCACTATCAGAATTAATCCTTGCAATTGACGAGTACAAGGGGATTGACAACCCTCTTGCCCGCGTTGGGTGCAAGTATTTGTTTGTGTGTGTGCAGGTACTGTTGACAGTTGTTTGCGTGAATCTCCTATTGGTTCGATAAACTTTGGTTCTTAACTGAGGGAAATACTTTCTGCTACTATACTACATCACCCTTCCTCTTCGGGGAAATCCCAACGCCTATCACAAGTAGCAAAAGAATTTCTGGCGCCGTTGCCGGGGAGACTTCATCAAACAAACAAAAGTCCATTCACACACATTATCATTTACTTGTTCAACTTTTTATTTGCTTTTATTTACCTTTATTAGTTTCGTTAACTTTTTTCAAAAATACCAAAAATATCTTGTGTGCTATCTTGCTTGAATTGCCATTATGTCTACTCAAGAGAACACTAAGCTGCGTGACTTCTCAAATACTAATAATAATGATTTTATTAGTACACCGATTGCTCCTCCCGCCACTAGTGCGGAGTCATATGATATTAATGATGCATTATTAAATCTTGTTATGAAATAACAATTTGCTGGAAATCCTAATGAAGATGGTGCATCCCATCTTAACACATCCATTGAATTATATGATATGCAAAAGAAAAAAGATGTGGATAATGATATTGTGGAGTTGAAATTATTTCCTTTCTCACTAAGAGATCGAGCTAAAACTTTGTTTTCATCCTTACCTCGCAATAGTATTGATTCTTGGAATAAATGTAAGGATGCTTTTATTGCTAAGTACTTTCCTCCCGCTAAGATAATATCTCTTAGAAATCAAATCATGAACTTTAAACAACATGAGCAAGAACATGTTGCACAATCTTGGGAGAGAAATGAAATTAATGATTAAAAATTGTCCCACCCATGGATTAAGCTTATGGATGATAATACAAAAAATTTATGCGGGACTGAACTTTGTTTCGAGAAACCTTCTAGACTCAGTTGCAGGTGGGACATTTATGGGAATCACATTAGGAGAAGCCATGAAGCTTCTCGACAACATGACGGCAAACTACTCCCAGTGGCACACCGAACGAGCTCCAACTGGTAAGAAGGTACCGTCGAAGAAGTTTCAGTGATAAAATGGATGCTATTATGAATGTGCTTGCTAGTAAAAGTGCTCCTGTTGATCCAAATGATGTACCATTATCTACCTTTATTGAGCAAAGTAATGATGCTATTGATGTGAATTTCGTTGCAAGAAATAATTTCAACAACAATGCTTATAGAGGGAATTTCAATCCTAGGCCGTACCCCGGTAATCCCTCTAACAAATATGGTAATTCATATAATAATAATAGAATACCTACTGAACTTGAGAATAATATTAAAGAATTTATTAGTTCTCAAAACACTTTCAATTCTATGGTCGAAGAAAAATTAAGCAAAGTTGATGATATGTCTAGAAACTTGCATAGAATGGTGCATGATGTGGATACTCTCAAAATTAAAAATTTGCCACATAAGAAGGATGAAATATCTGAATCTCTAAAGTCTATCCAAGTCACCATGGATGAAAGTAGGAAAAGAATTGAAAGGATGAAAGCTAGACGAGGATTTCTAGAAAAGGCGCTCGCACCTGGTTTTTATGATTACAATGATGAAGATATTAAAATGATTGGTGTGACACCTATTGAATTTTTATTTAGTAATATAAAACTTGATGATAAAGGGACTGGAGATGAGTCAACTTTAATTAGAAGGCGTCCCAATTGTTTGGAGGGTGATGATCTTAATGATAAAAACAACAAAAGTGGGTTTGAAGAGGTCAAAACTTTAGATAGTGATGTACCCACTACTTTTCTCTATGATACTTAAAAAAACCCGAGGCGAGACTTTTGTCGGTATCCTTGTGAAGCAACAACTTGATCACAATACCAAGTTACCCTCGTTACCGGTTTTGTTCTTTTTTCTCATTTCCATATTCCGGCATCCCCTTAATCATATCACATTGTGTCTGACCAGACGATGATGGATACTGTATTATCAAGTGGGCCCGAAGAGTATCTCTCCATTGTCGGAGGAGAAAATCTCAGTCTTGAACTATCGAGTCACTAGACATACTTTTCTGATGTACCCTAAACTTATCATTATAATCACCTTGTCACGGATAACGTTTGAGAAACCCTGAAGCAACATTCCGGCATGAATGTACATGACATTCTCATGGTCTAAGGACATGAGTATACATTAACACTTGATATGATTATACCGATAATAATGTGACGATGTGATCTCATAGTATATCATTATTTGGGTCTGTCTGACATCATTGTTCTGCCAACAATGTGCTCTCATTGTTGTCGGCATCCTTGTTACTTTAAAAATGCCCTATGATTAGGGAAACGCGAGGTCATCATGCAACATATGAGTAGTCTTAGAGGTGAGACTAGGAACCTACTTTGTGTTTATGTTTTCACACATGCAAATGAGTTTTCCTCTAAATCTCATGTTCAAAAACTATTGCAATTATAGCACACAAATATAAATATTAATTACAAAAATGGGCATAAATAATAATATTTATTATTGCCTCTAGGGCTTATTTCCAACAGTCTCCCACTTGCACTAGAATCAATAATATAGTTACATAAGTTCTGTAACACCAATGGCATTCCGGTGTTGCTCATGCTTTGCTCGTGGTAGAGGCTTCATGTCCATGTGAATCTTGCATATTTTTACAAATCATTTCTTCACAAAGTTTCGAATAATGTGAACTCTGCGTTCAATGTGCTTGGATTTATGGGGCGACCTTGACTCCTTTGTCTGAGCCATGGCGCCACTGTTAACACAATAGATATCCACCTGGTGTGGCGCATTTGGAACCACACAAAGCTCGATAACAAACTTCTTAATCCAAAAGCCCTCGTTCAAAGCTTCCCAAGCTGCGAGATATTCCACTTCCTATGTAGTATCTGCAACAGTGCTTTGCTTGGAACTCTTCCAACTCATTGCCCCACCATTGAGTGTGAAAACATATCCCAATTGAGATTTGTAGTCTTAAGTCAGTCATGAAGCTTGCATCAGTGTAACCTTTTACAATGAGCTCTTCATCACCTCCATATACTAGGAACATTTTCTTAGTCATGCTAAGGTACTTTAAGATATTTCAACTGTTGTCCAGAGACCCATTCCTGGATCACTTTGGTACCTTATACTAACACTTAATGCAAAGGACACATCTGGTCTTTGATGACCCACAAGTATAGGGGATCGCAACAGTCTTCGAGGGTAGTATTTCACCCAAATTTATTGATTCGACACAAGGGGAGCCAAAGAATATTTATAAGCCCTAGCAGTTGAGTTGTCAATTCAATCACACCTGAGAAGTTATTTCTCTGCAGCAAAGTATTAGTAGCATAGTAATATGATAGTTTTGATAGTAGCGGTAATAGTAGCAATAGAAACATTAGCAGCGACATTAGCAGTTTTGTAGTGATTGTAACAGTAGCATCAACAGTAGTAACTTAGCAAAGACAATATGAGCAAAGCGTGGGCATTGGATCAGCGATGGATATTTGTATGGATGACACTCATCATGTAACAGTCACAACCTAGAGCAATACACAATAGATCCAATTCATCAATTCAATGTAGGCATGTATTCTGTATATTGTCATATGTGCTTATAATAAGAACTTGCATGACATCTTTTGTCATACCCTCTGCTACTTGTGAGTTGCGTTGGGATTTTCCCCGAAGAGGAAGGGTGAAGCAGTATAGTAGAGATAAGTATTTCCCTTAGTGAGAACCAAGGTTTATCGAACCAAAAGGAGAATCACGCAAACTCTAGTGAACATCACATGCACACACAAAAGCAAATACTTGCACCCAGCGCGGGCAAGAGGGTTGTCAATCCCCTAGAACTCGTTACTTGCAAGGATCAAATCTTGTATAGGTAGATAGATAAATTGCAAAACAAAATAAAAGTAAATAAATTACAGTAAGGCATTTTTGGTTTCTATAAACTCGGGGGGGGGGGGGCATAGTTTTCACTAGAGGCTTCTCTCTCGGACACATAGCATACGGTGGGTGAACAAATTACTGTTGGGCAATTGATAGAAAATCGCATAGTTATGACATATTCATGGCAATGATCACATATATAGGCATCACGTCCGTGACGAGTAGACCGACTCCTGCCTGCATCTACTACTATTACTCCACCAATCGACCGCTATCCAGCATGCATCTATGGTATTAAGTTCATAACAAACAGAGTAACACCTTAAGCAAGATGACATAATGTAGACAAAGTAAACTCAACCAATATGAATAAACCTCATCGTTTTATCCTTAGTAGCAACAATACAATACGTGCCTCGTCCCCTTCTGTCACTGGGTGAGGACAGCGCCAGATTGAACCCACCACAAAGCACCTCTCCCACTGAAGATAAATCAATCTAGTTGGCCAAACCAAACGGATAGATCGGAGAGAAATACTGCTACTTGTAGACTGCGTTGGTATTTCCCCAAAGAGGAGAGGATGATGCAGTATAGTAGAGATAAGTATTTCCCTCAGTTAAGAACCAAGGTTATCAATCTAGTAGGAGAACCAAGCAAAATCCCGTTAAACGCACCTGCAAACACAAGAGCAAACACTTGCACCCAAAGCAAATAAGAGGGTTGGCAATCCTCCTAGGGGTTATTTGCAAGGATTAAATCTGATAGGGATAAATAGATAAACTAAAATACTAAATAAAATAAAATTAAATAAATTGCAGCAATGTATTTTTGATTTTAATATAAGATAAAAATAGACCCGGGGGCCATAGTTTTCACTAGAGGCTTCTCTCTCGAACGCATAGCATACGGTGGGTAAACAAATTACTGTTGGGCAATTGATAGAAAAGCAAATAATTATGACGAATTCATGGCAATGATCATGTATATAGGCATCACATCCGAGACAAGTAGACCGACTCCTGACTGCATCTACTACTATTACTCCACCCATCGACCGCTATCCAGCATACATCTAGAATATTAAGTATGAAACAGAGTAACGTCTTAAGCTAGATGACATGATGTAGACAAAGCAAACTCAAGCAATATGATTAAACCCCATCTTTTTATCCTTAATGGCAACAATACAAATACGTGTCATGTCCCTTTCTGTCACTGGGATTGAGCACCGCAAGATTGAACCCATCACAAAGCACCTCTCCCATTTCAAGATAAACCAATCTAGTTGGCCAAACCAAATCGATAGATCGGAGAGAAATACAAAGCTATAATAATCATGCATAAAAGAGTTCAGAGAAGACTCAAATATTTCTCATGAATAATCTGATCATAAACTCACAATTCATCGGATCCCGACAAACACACCGCAAAAGAAGATTACATCGGATAGAACTCCAAGAACATCGAGGAGAACATGGTATTGAAGATCAAAGAGAGAGAAGAAGCCATTTAGCTACTAGCTATGGACCCGTAGGTCTGTGGTAAACTACTCACACATCATCGGAAGGGCAGCAAGGTTGATGAAGAAGCCCTCCGTGATCGATCCCCCCTCCAACAGAGTATCGGAAAAGGCCTCCAGATGCGATCGCGGAAGAACAGAGGCTTGTGGCGGCGGAAAGGTTTTCTCTTCTGTCTCCCTGGTATATTGTCAATATTTTGGAATTTATAGCACTGGAATTAGGTCAGGAGGGGCTACGAGGGGCCCGCAAGCCTGGGGGGAGCGCCCTCCAGGCTTGTCGCCTCCTCGTGGCTCTTCTGGTCTTCTCCCAAAGCTTCGTACGTCTCTTCTAGTCCAGAGAAAATTAATCCAAAGTTTTTTTCTCGTTTGGGCTCTTTTTGATAATGATTTTCTGAAAAGGCAAAAACAAGCAAAAAACAGCAACTGGCATTGGGCACTGGGTTAATAGGTTAGTCCCAAAAAATAATATATAATGGCATATAATTGCATATAAAACATCCAAGATTGATACTATAATAGCATGGAACAATAAAAAAATATAGATACGTTGGAGACGTATCAAGCATCCCAAAGCTTAATTCCTGCTCGTCCTCGAGTAGGTAAATGATAAAAATAGAATTTCATGTGGAATGCTACCTATCATGTTTCATCATGTAATCTTTCTCTTACAGTATGAATAATAAGATCCGAATGATTCAAAGCAATAGTCTATAGTTTGATATAAAGACATCAATACTCAGGCATACTAATAAACAATCATGTCTTTCAAAATAAAAATGCTAAAGAATGTTATCCCTACAAAATCATATAATCCTATCATGCTCCATCTTCTTAACACAAAATATTTATCATGCACTACCCCGATGACAAGCCGAGCAATTGGTTTATACCTTTTAACACGCTTCAGCTTTTTCAACCCCCACGCAATACATGAGCGCAAGCCATGGATATAGCACTATGGATGGAATAGAGTGTGGTGGTAGAGGTAAATAAGGGGAAGTCAAAAATAAGAAGATAGTCTCACATCAACGAGGCTAATCAACGGGCTATGGAGATGCCCATCAATTGATGTCAATGAGAGGAGTAGGGATTGCCATGCAACGGATGCACTAAGAGCTATAAGTGTATGAAAGCTCAACATGACAACTAAGTGGGTGTGCATTCAACTTGCTTGCTCATGAAGACCTCGGGCATTTGAGGAAGCCCATCATTGGAATATACAAGCCAAGTTATATAATGAAAAATTCCCACTAGTATATGAAAGTGACAAAATAGGAGACTCTCTATATGAAAAACATGGTGCTACTCTAAAGCACAAGTGTGGAAAAACATAGTAACATTGCCCCTTCTCTCTTTTTCTCTCATTTTTTTTGTGGGCTCTTTTTGGCCTCTCGTTTTTTCGTCCGGAGTCTCATCCCGACTTGTGGGGGAATCATGGTCTCCATCATCCTTTCCTCACTGGGACAATGCTCTAATAATGATGATCATCACACTTTTATTTACATACAACTCAAAATTACAACTCGATACTAGAACAATATGACTCTATATGAATGCCTCTGGCGGTGTACCAGGATGTGCAATGATACTAGCGTAACATGTATGAAAATGATGAACGGTGGCTGAGCCACAAATACTATGTCAGCTATATGATCATGCAAAGCAATATGCCAATGATGATGTGTGTCATAAAAATGGAACGGTGGAAGTTGCATGGCAATATATCTCGAAATGGCTATGAAAATGCCATGATAGGTAGGTATGGTGGCTGTTTTGAGGAAGATATAAGGAGGCTTATGTGTGATAGAGCGTATCATATCACGGGGTTTGGATGCACCAGCGAAGTTTGCACCAACTCTCAATGTGAGAAAGGGCAATGCACGGTACCGAAGAGGCTAGCAAATTGCGGAAGGGTGAGAGTGCGTATAATCCATGGACTCACATTAGTCATAAAGAACTCATATACTTATTGCGAAAGTTTATTAGCCCTAGAAGCAAAGTACTACTACGCATGCCCCTAGGGGGATAGATTGGTAGGACAAGTCCATCGCTCGTCCCCGACCGCCACTCATAAGGTAGACAATCAAGAATAAATCATGCTCCAACTTCCTAGCATAACGACAAATCATACGTGCATGCTTCGGGAATCACAAACCTTAACACCAATATTCTTACTAAACCACAATTATCTACTAGCACCTCCCACATATTACCATCTTAATATCGCAAAACTATTGCAAGGAATCAAACTTATCATATTCAGTGATCTACATGAAAGTTTTTATTATATCCCTCTTGAATACCTATCATATCAGGACCAAATTCATAACCCATGCATATTACCATTGCTAATCATTAGACTCTCAAAAAGATATAAGTGAAGCATGAGAGTACAACTATTTCTTTAAAATATAACCACCGCCGTGCTCTAAAAGATATAAGTGAAGCACTAGAGCAACTGCCTAGCTCAAAAGATATAAGTGAAGCACATAGATTATTCTAACAAATCACGAATAATGTGTGTCTCTCTCAAAAAGGTGTGTTCAGCAAAGATGATTGTGAAACTAAAAAAACAAACAAAAGCAAACAAACTATATCACAAGACGCTCCAAGTAAAACACATATCATGTGATGAATAAAAATATAGCTCCAAGTGAGTTACCGATAGATTGTTGACGAAAGAGGGGATGCCTTCCGGGGCATCCCCAAGCTTAGACGCTTGAGTATTCCTTGAATATTACCTTGGGGTTCCTTGGGCATCCCCAAGCTTAGGTTGTTGCCGCTCCTTATTCCTTTATCCTTCGTAGTCTCACCCAAAACTTGAAAACTTCAGCACACAAAACTCAACAGAAACCTCGTGAGATCCGTTAGTATAACAAGCAAATCTTAAACTTTAGGTACTGTTGTAAATTGATTCATATTTAATATTCTCATAATTATACTGTACTCCAACTTCTCTATGACTCATACCCCCCGATACGATCCATAGATTCATCAAAATAAGCAAACTATGCAACAAAAACAGAATCTGTCTAAAACAGAACAGTCTGTAAATATCTATTTAGAAGCTATACTTCTGTAACTCCAAAAATTCTGAAAAATTAGGACAACGTAAAAAATTCACATACCAATACTGTGTAAAAAATTTAGATTTTTATAACGCTCCAGTACGGAATCAAAATTTCAGCACTGGACGCAAAACTTTCTGTTTTCCAAACAACATCAATTATACTATCATCAACATCATCCCAAAGGCATTACTTGGCATAGACACTAATTAAAAGATAAAAACACAATCATAGCAGAGGCTATAACTGTGTAAACACACAATATCAGAAAGTAAAACTAAAAATTTATTTTATTCATTGGGTTGCCTCCCAACAAGCGCTACTGATTTATGCCCCTAGCTAGGCATAATGCATAGTTTCAAGTGTTGTCGTCCTTCAAGTTAATTCCATAGGTGGCCCTCATAATAGACTCATAGGGTGCCTTAATTCTCTTTCTAGGGAAGTGTTCCATCCCTTTCTTTAATGGAAATTGAAATCTTATATTACCTTCTTTCATATCAATAATAGCACCTATTGTTCGTAGGAAAGGCCTACCAAGTATTATAGGGCAAGAAGGATTGCATTCAATATCAAGAACAATAAAATCCATGGGTACATAATTTCTATTTGCAAGAATAAGCACATCATTTATTCTACCCAATGGCTTTTTAATAGTGGAATCCACAACATGCAAATTAAGGCAACAAGGGTCCATATTGGTGAGACCTAGCACATCACACAAAGCTTTGGGTATAGTGGAAACGCTAGCACCAAGATCACATAGAGCATTACATTCATAATCTTTAATTTTGACTTTAATAGTAGGTTCCCATTCATCTTGTAATTTTCTAGGAATTGAAACTTCCAACTCAAGTTTTTCTTCATGCGCTTTTCATGGCTTCTACAATATGTTTAGTGAAAGCTTTATTTTGTTCATATGGATTTGGTGAATTAATGATGGATTGCAACAAGGAAATACACTCAATTAAAGAACAACTATCATAATTAAAGTCCTTGTAATCCAAAGTAGTGGGTGCATTACTATTTAAAGTTTTGACCTCTCCAAACCCACTTTTTTCATTTTTTTCATTAAGATTATCACCCTCCAAGCAATTGGGACTCCTTCTATCTAAAGTTGACTCTTCTTCAGTCCCCTTTTCATCAAGTTTTATGTTACTAAATAATGATTCAATAGGAGTGACACCAATCATTTTAATATCTTCATCATTACTACGATAGAAACCGGGTGGAATGGCTT
This sequence comes from Elymus sibiricus, assembly GCA_039707655.1. Taxonomy (NCBI): domain Eukaryota; kingdom Viridiplantae; phylum Streptophyta; class Magnoliopsida; order Poales; family Poaceae; genus Elymus; species Elymus sibiricus. The sequence goes on from CM077676.1 coordinate 182,304,055, forward strand.
TTTCTAGAAATTCTCGCTTAGCTCTCAACCTAGCGGTCCTTTCTTTACTTTCATTAATGGAGACATAGATAGCTTTAATAGAATCATTTATATCATGCTTGGGTGGCAAAATTTTAGTTTTGAGATTTTCCACATCATGAGCAATTCTATCCATGTTCCTAGCCAATTCATCAACTCTATTCAATTTTTCTTCTATCATAGCATTGACATTCTTTTGAGAATTAATAAATTCTTTAATATTACTTTCAAGATCAGTAGGTATCCTATTATTATTATAAGAATTACCATAGGGATTACCATAATTATTAGAGGAATTTCCAGGAAACGGTCTAGGATTGAAATTACCCCTATAAGCATTGTTATTGAAATTATTTCTAGAGACAAAATTCACATCAATAGCATCATTATTTTGCTCAATCAAGGTATACAATGGCACATCATTAGGATCAATATGAGCATTTTTACTAGCAACCAATTTCAATAAAGCATCCATCTTATCACTCAAAGTATTAATTTCTTCAACAGAATTTACCTTCTTACCAGTTGGAGTTCGTTCAGTGTGCCATTGAGAATAATTTGTCATGATATTATCAAGAAGTTTTCTAGCTTCTCCCAATGTAATTTCCATAAAAGTACCACCTGCGGCAGAGTCTAGCAAATTTTTAGAAACAAAGTTTAGTCCCGCATAAAAAATTTGTATGATCATCCATAAATTTAAGCCATGTGTTGGGCAATTTCTTATCATTAGTTTCATTCTCTCCCAAGATTGTGAAACATGTTCATGCTCAAGTTGCTTAAAGTTCATAATTTGATTTCTTAAAGAAATAATCTTAGCAGGAGGAAAATACTTGGTAATAAAAGCATCCTTACACTTATGCCAAGAATTAATACTATTTCTAGGCAAGGATGAGAACCAAGTTTTAGCGTGATCTCGTAGTGAGAACGGAAATAATTTCAATTTGACAATATCATTATCCACATCTTTCTTCTTTTGCATATCACAAAGTTCAACGAAAGTATTTAGATGGGATGCAACATCTTCATTAGGACTACCAGAAAATTGTTCTTTCATAACAAGATTAAGCAAAGCAGCATTAATGGCACATGACTCCGCACTAGTGGAGGGAGGAGCAATAGGAGTACTGATAAAATCATTATTATTAGTACTGGAAAAGTCACACAATTTTGTATTTTCTTGAGACATCGCGACGAAGCAAGCAAACTAGCAACCAAGCAAATAAAAATATTTTTGTGTTTTTGTAAAAAAAAATTAGAAGCGGGGGAGATGAAAACGAGAGGCAAATGCAAATAAAAAGGCAAATAAAATAAATGCAAGTGAATGATAGTTTGTGCGAAGGTACTTGGTAATTTTGATGATCTCTCCCCGGCAACGGCACCAGAAATTCTTCCTGCTACTTGTAGACTGCGTTGGTATTTCCCCGAAGAGGAGAGGATGATGTAGTATAGTAGAGATAAGTATTTCCCTTAGTTAAGAACCAATGTTATCAATCCAGTAGGAGAACCAAGCAAAATCTTGTTAAATGCACCTGCACACACAAGAGCAAACACTTGCACCCAACGCAAATAAGAGGGTTGTCAATCCTCCTAGCGGTTATTTGCAAGGATTAAATCTGATAGGGATAAATAGATAAACTAAAATACTAAATAAAATAAAAGTAAATAAATTGCAGCAAGGTATTTTTGATTTTAATATATGATAAAAATAGACCCGGGGGCCATAGTTTTCACTAGAGGCTTCTCTCTCGAACGCGTAGCATACGGTGGGTAAACAAATTACTGTTGGGCAATTGATAGAAAAGCAAATAATTATGACGGATTCATGGCAATGATCATGTATATGGGCATCATGTCCGAGACAAGTAGACCGACTCCTGCCTGCATCTACTACTATTATGTGATAGCCTGACTTAATAGGGATGATAGACTACTCATATCAATAAGGAATTCCTTCTTTTCCGGGAGCCCATTCGGAAAGAACTCCAAAGTTAAGCGTGCTCTGCTTGGAGTAATCCCCCGGATGGGTGACCAACCGGGAAGTTGGTCCCGGGTGCGCACGAGTGAGGACAAAGTGCGCAGGAAAGACTAGTATTGATCTGTGGGGCCAGTCTAGATCCCTCCAGGAGTAACGATCACCGGCGGGTGTGTCCGGGGCGTTACAAGTTGGTATCAGAGCCGACCCTCTTGGTTACACGGATGTTTGCGGGCCAGGTGCGCGGTCATGTTGTGCATGATGTTTGTGACCCGTCGTGGCACACGACATGGCACATGTGCCGGACTGGACGCACAGACGTATGTGCCAAGAGGGAATGTTCCTGTGCCCGACGAGGACGTCGGTTCCTCTGAGTGGGGGTGTATGTGATAGCCTGACTTAATAGGGATGATAGACTACTCATATCAATAAGGAATTCCTTCTTTTCCGGGAGCCCATTCGGAAAGAACTCCAAAGTTAAGCGTGCTCAGCTTGGAGTAGGATGGGTGACCGACCGGGAAGTTGGTCCCGGGTGCGCACGAGTGAGGACAAAGTGCGCAGGAAAGACTAGTATTGATCTGTGGGGCCAGTCTAGATCCCGCCAGGAGTAACGATCACCGGCAGGTGTGTCTGGGGCGTTACATATTACTCCATCCATAGACCGCTATCTAGCATGCATTTAGGGTATTAAGTATGAAATAGAGTAACGCCTTAAGCAAGATGACATGATGTAGACAAAGTAAACTCAAGCAATATGATTAAACCCCATCTTTCTATCCTTAATGGAAACAATACAAATACGTGTCATGTCCCTTTCTGTCACTAGGATTGAGCACCGCAAGATTGAACCCATCACAAAGCACCTCTCCCATTGCAAGATAAACCAATCTAGTTGGCCAAACCAAATCGATAGATCGGAGAGAAATACAAAGCTATAATAATCATGCATAAAAGAGTTCAGAGAAGACTCAAATATTTCTCATGAATAATCAGATCATAAACTCACAATTCATCGGATCCCAACAAACACACCGCAAAAGAAGATTACATCGAATAGAACTCCAAGAACATTGAGGAGAACATGGTATTGAAGATCAAAGAAAGAGAAGAAGCCATCTAGCTACTAGCTATGGACCTGTAGGTCTGTGGTAAACTACTCACACATCATCGGAAGGGCAGCAAGGTTGATGAAGAAGCCCTCCGTGATCGATTCCCCCTCCGATAGAGTACCGGAAAAGGCCTCCGGATGGGATCACGGAAGAACAGAGGCTTGCGGTGGTGGAAAGGTTTTCTCTTCTGTCTCCCTGGTATATTGGGAATATTTTAGAATTTATAGCGTTGGAATTAAGCCAGGAGGGGCTACGAGGGGCCCACAAGCCTGGGGGGCGCGCCATACCCCCTGGGCGTGCCCTCCAGGCTTGTCACCTCCTCGTGGCTCTTCTCGTCTTCTCCCAAAGCTTCGTAGGTCTCTTCTGGTCCAGAAAAAATTATTCCAAAGTTTTTTTCTCGTTTGGACTCTTTTTGATAATGATTTTCTGAAAAGACAAAAACAAGCAAAAAATAGCAACTGGCACTGGGCACTGGGTTAATAGGTTAGTCCCAAAAAATGATGTATAATGGCATATAATTGCATATAAAACATCCAAGATTGATACTATAATAGCATGGAACAATAAAAAATTATAGATACATTGGAGACGTATCAAATACAAAGCTATAATAATCATGCATAATAAAGTTCAGAAAAGACTCAATTACTTTCAATGAATAATCTTATCATAAACCCACAATTCATCGGATCCGAACAAACACACTGCAAAAGAAGATTACATTGGATAGAACTCCAGGAAGATCGAGGAGAACATTGTATTGAAGATCAAAGACAGAGAAGAAGTCATCTAGCTACTAGCTATGGACCCATAGGTCTGTGGTAAACTACTCACACATCATCAGTAGGGAAGCAAGGTTGATGTAGAAGCCCTCCGTGATCGATTCCCCCTCCGGCAGATTACCGGAAAAGGCCTCCAGATGGGATCGTGGAAGAACAAAAGCTTGCGGCGATGGAAAAGTTATTTCGGGTGGGTCTCTATTGTTTTGGAAATTTATAGAGGTGGAATTAGGTTAAATGGTTCTGCGTGGGGCCCACGAGCTTAGGGGGCGCGCCCTGTGAGCTCGTGGCTCTCTCGTATCTCTTCTGGCCTCCTCCCGAACCTTCTAGGGTCCCTTCTGGTCCAGAAAAAATCATTTTAAAGATTTTATTCCATTTGGACTTCGTTTGATGTTGATTTTCTGAAAAGCCAAAAATAGGCAAAAAAAACAGGAACTGGCACTGGGCACTGGGTTAATAGGTTAGTCCCAAAAAATGATATAAAATACCATAAAAATGCATATAAAGCATCCAAGATTGATAATATAATAGCATGAAACAATAAAAAAAAATATAGATACGTTGGAGACGTATCAGCATCCCCAAGCTTAATTCCTGCTCGTACTAGAGTAGGTAAATGATAAAAACAGAATTTTTGATGTTGAATGCTACCTAACATGTGTATCATGTAATCTATTTACGGTATAGATATTGAGAAATGATGAAGTAACAATATCAACATAACAATATCCATGAATATAAGAAGCATAATCATTAAACTTTCAAAATATATGATCCTTAACGAATGTTATCCCCACTCATTTTATCATGCTAGCATGGCATGCCTCCGCCTTCGACGCATAAATATAAATCATGAGCACCCCGGTGTCAAACCAGTGAATTGGATCGTACTTCTAACACGCTTCAGCATTTTCAACTTCACGCAATACATAAGCGTGAGCCATGGATATAGCACTATAGGTGGAATAGAATGTGGTGGTAGAGATCAATAAGGGAAGTCAAAAAGGAAGAAGTTCGCATCAACTCGGCAGATCAACGGACTATGGAGATGTCCATCAATCGATATCGATGCGAGGAGTAGGGATTGCCATGCAATGGATGCACTAAGAGCTATAAGTGTATGAAAGCTCAACGGAAACTAAGTGGGTGTGCATCCAACTTGCTTGATCATGAAGACCTCGGGCATTCGAGTCTCATCCCGACTTGTGGGGGAATCGTAGTTTCCATCATCCTTTCCTCACTGGGACAATGCTCTAATAATGATGATCATCACACTTTTATTTACTTACAACTCGATATTACAACTCGATAACTGAAACAATATGACTCTATATGAATGCCTCTGGCAGTGTACCAGGATGTGCAATGATCTAGCGTAACATGTATGATAATGATGAACGGTGGTTGTGACACAAATATCATGTCAGCTCTATATAATCATGCAAAGCAATATGATGATGAACACACAAGTCATGTGACGGAACGGTGGAAGTTGCATGGCAATATATCTCGGAATGGCTATGGAAATTCCATAATATGTAGGTATGGTGGCTGTTTTGAGGAAGATATAAGGAGGCTTATGTGTGATAGAGCGTATCATATCACGGGGTTTGGATGCACCGGCGAAGTTTGCACAAACTCTCGAGGTGACAAAGGGCAATGCACGATACCGAAGAGGCTAGCAAATTGCGGAAAGGTAGGAGTGCGTATAATCCATGGACTCACATTAGTCATAAAGAACTCACATACTTATTGTAAAGACTATTAGCCCTCGAAGCAAAGTACTACTCGCATGCCCCTAGGGAGGAGGTTGGTAGGCGTTAACCATCGCGCACCCCCGATTATAACAGCACTCAAGGATTTCATTTCAGACATAAAAATGCTCAAACCTCCCCGCTATGACATGACCAACACTTAGATGAGAAGTTAATAACAAGCTTTAATACCGATATTTCTACTAACCAATCATCATGAACCAATATCCTTTCATATTACGACATCAATATTATTAAACCATACGTTTCATATTTAGTGATCTACATGAAAGTTTTTATTATATCCCCCCTTGAATACCTATCCTTTTTGGACTAGTCTTATAACACGTGCAAATTGTCATTACTATTTATTAGAATCTCAAAAATATTTAAGTGAAGCATGAGAGTGCAATTATTTCTACAAAATATAACCACCGCCGTGCTCTAAAAGATATAAGTGAAGCACTAGAGCAACCGCCTAGCTCAAAAGATATAAGTGAAGCACATAGAGTATTCTAACAAATCACGATAAATGTGTGTCCCTCTCAAAAGGTGTGTCCAGCAAACAATGATTGTGGAAAACTAAAAAGCAAACAAAGAAAAGAAAACTATGGCACAAGACACTCCAAGCAAAACTCATATTATGTGATGAATAAAAATGTAGCTCCAAGTAAGTTACCGATAGATTGTAGACGAAAAAGGGGATGCCATCCGGGGCATCCCCAAGCTTAGACGCTTGGGTCTTCCTTGAATATTACCTTGAGGTGCCTTGGGCATCCCCAAGCTTAGGGTCTTTCCGCTCCTTATTCCTTCATCCATCGTAATCTCACCCAAAACTTGAAAACTTCAGCACACAAAACTCAACAAAAACCTCGTGAGATCCATTAGTATAATAAACATATCATAAAATTTAGGTACTGTTATAAACTCATTCATAATTGTTCTTTCATAATACCCACAGTATTCTAACTCTTCCATGACTTATACCCCCCGATATAATCCATAGTTTCATTAAAACAAGTAAACTATGCAATAAAAACAGAATCTGTCTAAAACAGAATAGTACCCAATGACAGAATATTTATTCATACTTCTGTAACTCCTAAAATTCTGAAAAATTAGGACAACGTAAAAAAATTGTATCCCAATACTGTGTAAAAATTGCAGATTTTTCTAATGTTCCAGTACAGAATATAAATTTCAGAACTAGGAGCAAAACTTTCTGTTTTTCAAACAACATCAATTATACTATCATCCAAATCATCCCAAAGGCATTACTTGGCACAAACACTAATTAAAAGATAAAAACACAATCCTTACAGTAGCAAAAATTGTGTGACTCAATAAAAATAAAAATTACAATAAAGATAAATATTGGGTTCCCTCCCAACAAGTGTTATTGTTTTATGCCCCTAGCTAGGCATAATGCATAGTTTCAAGTATTATCCTCCTTAGTTTCCATAATCCCCTTATACATAGCATCATCATAAGCACTTCTTACTAATTCCCTTTTTTGAGCAATAGACTTCCTATTAGAGGAACTTAAATAATTGAAGGGGCTATCCTTAGTAACTTTTATATCATTAAAATTAACTTCTTGAGGAGTATGGTCATCAAGGAACCTTTCATAAGTGACGGTGAATTCATCCTCTATGATGATTTTAGCATTCTAAAAGCAACCTTCCTCATAACCTTGTTGATTACCTTTAACAATCCAAGCATATTGTTGATTAGTACTATTGAATAAATGTTGGATTAAGTGTAGGTTTGGAACCTTCTTTTTAGCATTTTCCTCAAAAGCACGATGATCCCGTGACATGTATCTTCTCATAAAATCTCTAGCATATAAGATTTCATCTATCATAGGGCACTCATAACTCATGTCATAAAAGTAAAAGATTTCTCTAGCTTCTCGCACTATGTAATCAAATTCATTCATGAGAATAATTGTAGCTATCCTTTTAGCCTTAGGGTTGTTTATAACAGGCAACTCATAGAACAAGCGTTGCAAAGTAGGATGAGTACGCACAAATCTTCTTTCAAGTTTAATAATAAGTGCAGAGATAGCCTGGGCATAAATATGGGTTCTTTTAAGAATAGGAATATCATTTGACACCAATGTTCCCGTACAAGTAAAGAATTCTTGAATAATACTTTTTCCTATAATATTCCCACTTCCCATAACGAAATTTTTAGTATCCAAATTCATGGGAATTTAATCTTTATGAGGTTTACTATCCTCACTAACACTTTTAGAGATGACAAATTCAGACATGATAGCAACTTCAAGCAAAGCAAGCAAACGAACAAACAAAAATATTTTTGTGTTTTTCGATTTTTATGAGAAGTGGGGGAGATGAAAAATAAAGGCAAATAAAAAGTAGAGCAAGTAGATGATAGTTTGAGTGAAGGTACTTGTAGTGATTTGATGATGTCTCCCCGGCAACGGCGCCAGAAATTCTTTCTGCCACTTGTGAGCTGCGTTGGGATTTTTCCTGAAGAGGAAGGGTGAAGCAGTATAATAGAGATAAGTATTTCCCTCGGTGAGAACCAAGGTTTATCAAACCAAAAGGAGAATCATGCAAACCCTAGTGAACAGCACCTGCACACACAAAAGCAAATACTTGCACCCAACGCTGGCAAGAGGGTTGTCAATCCCCTTGAACTCGTTACTTGCAAGGATCAAATCTTGTATAGGTAGATAGATAAATTGCAAAACAAAATAAAAGTAAATAAATTGCAGCAAGGTATTTTTGGTTTTTATAATATGTTTAAAGTAGACTCGGGGGCCATAGTTTTCACTAGAGGCTTCTCTCTCGGACACATAGCATACGGTGGGTGAACAAATTACTATTGGGCAATTGATAGAAAAGCGCATAGTTATGACGTATTCATGGCAATGATCACATATATAGGCATCACATCCGTGACAAGTAGACTGACTCCTGCCTGCATCTACTACTATTACTCCACCAATCGACCGCTATCCAGCATGCATCTATGGTATTAAGTTCATAACAAACAGAGTAACGCCTTAAGCAAGATTACATGATGTAGACAAAGTAAACTCAATTAATATGAATAAACCCCATCGTTTTATCCTTAGTAGCAACAATACAATATGTCCCTTGTCCCCTTCTGTCACTGGGTGAGGACACCGCAAGATTGAACCCACTACAAAGCACCCCTCCCACTGAAGATAAATCAATCTAGTTGGCCAAACCAAACGGATAGATCGGAGAGAAATACAAAGCTATAATAATAATGCATAATAAAGTTCAGAAAAGACTCAATTACTTTCAATGAATAATCTGATCATAAACCCACAATTGATCGGATCCCAACAAACACACCGCAAAAGAAGATTACATCGGATAGAACTCCAAGAAGATCGAGGAGAACATTGTATTGAAGATCAAAGAGAGAGAAGAAGCCATCTAGCTACTAGCTATGGACCCGTAGGTCTGTGGTAAACTACTCACACATCATCAGTAGGGCAGCAAGGTTGATGTAGAAGCCCTCCGTGATCGATTCCCCCTCCGGCAGATTACCGGAAAAGGCCTCCAGATGGGATCGCGGAAGAACAGAAGCTTGCGGCGGCGAAAAAGTTATTTCGGTGGCTCTCTATTGGTTTGGGAATATTTGGGAATTTATAGAGGTGGAATTAGGTCAAACGGAGCTGCGTGGGGCCCATGAGCTCAGGAAGCGCGCTGATGGCTCTATATTTTACGCATTTTTAGAGCTCATTTGTTGCATGTTCTCTTTATATATTATGTCCCATTAAACCAAATAGTTGTCCATTATGCATGATTACCAGTATTTGCACTTTTCATTGTGAGCATTGCACATTTAGTATTTTATTTGGTTTTTATTTGTTTTCTTCTTTTTTTGTCTACGGGTGTTTTGGAGCAACCTAGGACCAAGTACGATGAAGGTACCAAGGATTAGATTGATACGGAGTCATCTAGGGGTGAGACTTAGCCATTTCGAAGGTCGGAAAAAGTCATTTTTCAAAAGTTCTCCAAATCAAGATCTAAGACCAGAAATGGATCGGCGTCTATCATACAAATCCAACGAGCCCAAGAACGTCAAATTCCAAGTTCGTATGAAGAAATGGCCGCCGTTGTACCAGAAAGAGATAGCACAAAAAGACAGTACGAAAGACGGCGTTTCAAACGACCGCGCGCGAACGTTTCGGCGGTCGTTTAACGTGCAGATAGCTCCGAAAGTTGCCCTTCCAGACGGGATTCTTCACCGATTTCATCCCCGTTCGATCCCATGAGATCCTTGGCTCGTAAAGAAGAGATTGGGAGAGGATTTGGCTCATTGTGAGCCCTTGGATGAAGCCCAGTAAGTGAAGAGGCTAGGGAGGCTCCATATATATGTCATCCTCAACCCTAGCCGCCGCGATCTCATCTCAATCCATCGTCATTCATCTCATTCATCCACAACCCATCTCCATTGCTTCTCCTCCACCTGAGAAGAAGGGACAAGGCCAAGGGAAGAAGGAGGCTCCACCACCATGAGCACCGACCTTCTGCCCTCGCGCCGGCGCCGCCACCGTAGGTGGCGCCCTCATCTCCATCACCACCGGTGCGGCCACCATCTTCATCACCATCACCACCGCGCCGCCGCCATCACCACCATGCCTTCTCCCTTCACCGGCTTGATGCTGGCTTGTAACTTGTCCCTAACTTTCATGCATATGTTTGAGTAGTTGTACTAGTTCTTGAGGATATGGTTGAACCCTATATGATTCTTGGTATGATCCAATATTACCTGTTCATGATTCGAGTCAGTGTTCTCATGAGTGTTGAGAGGAGGCCTCGCTCGCACTATTGCCTTGATAGGTCGAAGAGGAACTACTGTCGTTGTGAAGAGTTGGGGCATTGGGGTAATTCGAGGTGACAGTAAAAGCCTTTGATTCCTCGCCATCACAATTGATAGGGGAGTTATGGAGAACCATTAGAGAGGCCGCGTCTATGGGGTAACCCTTAATTATCATGAGTTGTAACCCTATGTGGGAGACTATGATGGTGGCGTGCGTGGCACAAAGTCTACGTTAGAGTAGAATGTGTACTGTACCCGGCTTCGCCCACTTATGCATTTGACCAGTTAATAGAGGATTCAATAGTTCATATATGTGGTAGTGATTTCGGAACCCTTGAGAACGCCTTACTACTGAAGCACCGTCCTTACTAACTTAGCATATTTTTATTCCTATTTTTACTCTCTTGCTAGTAGTTTAGTTGATTACCCTTTTATGCTAGTTTTCCTAGCAACGATAGAGTAGACTATTTCCAAACTCCGGTTTGGGTGCGTACGTGGCTGTGTGAAAGTGACAACGTAGTTGCGGGGTTTGTGGTGCCTTCCTATCAGCTCCCTGTGGATTCGACACTCTACTTATCACAACGAAAGTGCTACAACAGCCCTGTGCACTTGCAGGACATCAAGCATTTTCTGGCGCCGTTGCCGGGGAGCATAGCGGTTGGTTATTTCTTACCCGCTCGCACATAGTTTATTTTGTTTGTTGCTATTATCTTACTGTTTATCTTAACCCAAAAAATATAAAAAAAATGTCTTTCTTTGAGATGTCAAGAATGAAAGCTGCTGCGATGGAACGAGGCCATGGAAGAGGAAGGGTATTTGAACAATACCGGTGCTCCAAGAAAGGTATTGAGATGGGTGAGAAATTTATGGTGTTGGATATTATAGCTGATTCAATCCCTAACAGTTGCATACAGTGCAACTCCCTTCACCACATGAGTTTTTTCTGTGAAGATCACCCACATCCGGTTGTGAGATCATACAACCGTGATGAGTACCCTTATGACGATGTTGAAGTCATTGAGGAGATGATTTTGTTGCTTATATCTTATGAGTTTTTAAAGTGGATTGACAGGTTTCCCGAAGATTACACTTCGGTGACTAAGCATGAAGACTTGGTGGGAGAAGTTTATAACTTTTGTCTAGATAATAATTTTGATGAAAATCCTTTGGTTATAAGCTATGAGAAGCGGATGGCCGCCATCTCCCAAGTCAATATTTCGCAGGAAGATAACCTTATGCAAGAAAACCAAGAAAATATCATCGAGCCACAAGAAGAAGAAAATAGGAAAAACAATGAACCGGAGGAACACGGAGATGAAGGACGGAACAACTGTTGTCCCGAAACTCCCACCAATGGTAATTCCTTTGATATAATTAATGTGCAGCTTGATGAAATGAATGAAGGTTATGACTCACCTGCAGCTCCTCATCCTCTCAATTATAATATTACTTTGAAGTTGCAGCCACTAACGTTTCAGGCATTTCTACCTAGCTTGGTGCATCGGTAGTCGCCCAAGAGCGAGTACGAATTTACATATATAATGCCGATGCACCGTAAGCGAGTGCGCCTCCGACCGAGATCTGCTATGTGGTGCTCCAAACCCCGGTCGGAGGTAGGTATCCAACTCGGGGTTAATATCCATTGGGATCCGGGTGGATGACCTTACGGAGCACCGAAGCCTAGCTATATGGCTATAAAGAAAGCACTGCCTGGGAGGTAACCCGGAAGTCCGTAGGTGTCTTTCTTAGCTTTGTGTCTTGAGTCTAGATGCATTCATGATTGCATTGGCACTTTTATTTTTATTTTGAGTAGTTGCTATTTGAGTTGGTTTCTTGTAGTTTTCATTGGTAAAAATTTCAGCATGTCGGTAGCCTGTTTTTGTTGCATGTCTCCTCCTATTTTTATTGCAATATTGCTATGTGCCTAACATGAGGAGAAAGCACAAAGATTTTCATGAAGTTTTGCAGCTCCAGGAGAAACGAGGCGTTCCATACGACCGCAGCCGGTCGTTTGAGCGCCCGTATGAGCTCGTGGCCGCAAGAGAGCAGAAAACCAGAGCAAAAGACGGCCTACCATACGAGCGCCCGCGCCCGTACGAGCGGTCGTTTCACCTGGCGACCACAACGAGCATCTCCACAGAGCGAACGACGGCGTTCCATACGACGGTAACTGGTCGTTTGAGCGCCCGTATGAGGGCAAAAACACCTCCAACTGATTCTTCTTCGACGTCTGAGGTCGACGAGGTGTTTTCTAACCGACCATTTGCTTTGTAATTAGTGTTAATTATCTCTGAAACTCCATAACCAATAATTCTCTTTAGCAACTACGTTTTCTTTTTCGTATACCAAATCGATGATTTTATTTCGTGTGTTATTTTCGCAGGGGCTTGGACCTTATGTGGTGAACTGTACGGTATGGTGCCAACCGTATAAAGATCCACACAAGCCACTTGGTTGCTTCATCATGATGAACTTCAACAACAAGTGCACGGTAAAGTTTTCCAATACGAACCTTGCCCAAACAAAAGTTGCTTAGTATCGAGTTTCTCACCTTAAGTGAGGATCTCTCTTTTAATCAAGCACCTAGGATCTGCACACTGGTGTCTCATATCATATCTCACACACATTTCACTCCAATCTAGAAGTGGCATGCACTTCTAGACAATAGTTTGTCATCTTAAGCGAGGTGCTTAGGTAGATGAACCGATCATTGTGAGGCTTATGTTTTATCTCCTGTGTTGCTAATCCTTTGTGTTGCAAAAAAAAATGAAAAATCGCAAAAGCACAAAAATATTTTGTTTTCCTTTTAGTTTGTTTTAGGTTCTAACTATCGAAGGGCAGCCACCGGACCACAACAAAGAAATCCATTGAGGCAAGGTCCGAAGTCATGTGCACCATAATGGTAAAAATTTCTAACCCTTGCTTAGACGTACACTAGTGCAGAAAACGCTAGTCCCGGCGTGCTAAAAACCACATTCCTGGCGTGGAAGGTCGATGCCACCAATATGGCACCATTGTTAACCAATACTGATGGCGTCGGGCCCCACGCCATTGGTATTTTATATAGTGGTGGCGTGGCACTGTTCACTCACGCCACCACTATGTGAAATAGCAATGGCATGGCAATGTTCACTCACGTCATTACTATTCACTAGTGGTAGTGACGTGAGCTTACACACCAACGCCACCGCTATGTATTTATGATTTTTTTTAAAAATCAATTATACAATTCATCCATGCATCTAAATATTTATACATTCATCCATATATTCAAATACACACATATAGTTCATCCATTAGTAAATTTTGTACATTTTCGAATGTAAGAACAAAGCGCAGCGCCGCTCGTCGCCGGCGGTGCCTCTAGTTGCCGCCGCTGCTCCTCTTCCGAGCTCCTTGTGAATGCAGTCATCGTCGTTGCTGCAGCCCCTTGTGGATGTCATTGTTGCTGCCGCAACACCGTATGCATGTCATCGTCATCGTTGATATGAAACAGACCTCATCGCCTACAGAGAGTTCAGAAAAGAAATCTTTCATAGTAAATGTAAGTAAATTTTGATGAACAGATCATACTTACTGCTACCGAAGCGTATAAACTTGAAACTTTGCACGACAAGCTATGTAGTGTGAAACTCTCTAATTTTAGATAGATGGGCATTCATGATCCATATGTTGTTGATGCATGTAACTACCAAATTAGCGGAGTGATATTACCAGGTCGTCCAGTTAGGAGTTACCCTATTTCTGTAACTACCAAATTATCTAGCAGTATATGTACAAAGAGTAGTTTGGTAGTCTGGTTGTCACAAAACAAAACTCCAAGTCCTAAGTGAACCAGATTTGTGGCAGTTTCAGTAAACAGTTTTTCAGACTAAAGACTTGTCATAAAATGGCCAAACTAGATATAAAACATGCCACTTAGATCTCATTCAAAACAAAAGTTTGTCATTGGTGATCTCATTCAAACCAAATCACGATGTATTTCACAAGTGTTCAATGGATTTCACAAGTGTGGCTCGACTAGTAGATCATGTACTTAGGAAATAAATTATTGACTAGTACTAGAAAGTGCAAGCAGAACAGGAGACAGTTCAAGATATCAAAACAACATTAACACTAGAGCTAGCTCTCTTAACTCTTAGCTAGAAAATTTTCCTCTTAAGTACAAACAGAAGCAATAAAGCCGAAGAAGCAATTGATCCATGCACTTACATTATTGTCAAGTACACACTAAGTCAAAATCAGTATGCGCATGTACACACATAACATACCTTCATATCATATCATCTTATGCATTCACTTGTGGTCATTCAGTTAGCTTGCTTTCCTCGTCTTTCCTCTCTCTTTGCATACTGTGTTAATCTTTAAGAGTTAAGTAAGAATATGAAAAAAGCAAGATAACACGATGTGATAAACTGTTAAAAGATATGTGCATCAAAAAATCATCAATAATTTCGGTGCAATCAAAGCACCAAAAAAACAGTGGGGCAGAATTGTTTAGATTCCTGAACAAGTAAACAATGACATGGAGGTTAAGTAACAAACTTTTCATGATTAAAACTGAACTCTGTTTGATTTCTTTCAAAAAATTGTTCGCTGATAGTCTGTATGACCAGATAGCAGTACCTCAAATTATGCTTCATCTACTAAAACCAGAGTAATTTTGTACACCCTATTCTTGCTCTGTCTGGACACATTTCTCATAAATCTACAAATTGTTCACATGCAACACTTGAAACAACCACACAGAGTAAACAAGATACTGATCGAATCATTGTGTTTCAGATCAATAGGTCATCATGCATTTCCCTCAGATCAATAAAACTCAGTTTGATTCTGTCAAAAGTTGTTGGCTGAAAATTTGTTGACTAGATGGCAGCACCACGATTAAATTCAGATCAATAAAACTCAGTTTGATGCACGTACAAAGCTGGCATCAAACAAGCACACAAGCTAGTAGCTTGATTGATGAACAGTAGCACATGCACGTACACTTGAAAAGCTAGCTCGACTAGACAAGATCGAATCGAAAGTCTTTCCAATCTCTGTCTATATTCGCCAAGTTTACGAACAACTATATGTAAGCTCCTTGTTGATTTGTTTTACGTTCTAAAACCAACAACTATATGTAGTAGAATCAACTAATACGTTCCTTCCAACTGCACGAAACAGACTTACTATAAAGTTTCATGATCTAAACGGCAAGACTTCAACAAAAGGGCACTTAATTTCAGAATTACCAGCAACAGCCGCTGCCGGAGAACGAAGGAAGGAGAGGAGCTCACCATGGCAGTTTTGTAGCCGATGCCGTGCACAGCCTCCGTCGGAGAGGAGCCGCCAGGGACACCGGAGCGGCGCCGGCGACGGAGGCGGCCGCGTGCCCGAAACCCTAGCCGTGGGGAGGGGTTGGGCACGAGCGATGGAGGCCGGGAGCGATGGATCTAGATGGAGGAGACGACGCGGCGGAGGTAGGCGAGCTCGAGGATGTGCTGCGCGCCGTCCATGGCCACCGGCCCTCGCCGGAATCGGCCGCCGTTTGTGGCTGCGGAGAGGAGACTATCGGGATAGAGAGAGAGTGAGAGGGCTCGCGGGAGGGAGAGAGAGCTGGGTGCTCGGTGGGGGCAGATTTGAGAGCTGCCTGAGGTAGGGGAGGGGAGGGAGAGAGGGGCCGGCCGGCGGCGAGATGGGTCGCCGGCGGCTGCGAGATAGATGGACTAGCTCGATCTCTCTTTTCCTTTCCTTTTTTTTTTTTTGAGTCGCTCGATCTCTCCTTCTCTCTCGTTTTTCTTTTCTTTGGCTTAGGCCTTGGGAAAGAGAGAGAGAGAGCTAAGGGACGGTGGGCTGTTTTCTTCGGCCCAGTGAGCAAATAGTCCAGGCCCATTTCACTGTCAGTCTTAGTGGCGTGGGCTGCACAAAACTACTTGTGACGTGGGCTTAACTGTAGGCCCCAGCAGTAACTCGTCCAGATTTTTTTTGTTTTTGAATAATTTTATATAGTTACTGGTGACGTCGCAAAAAGTTTGACACCAGCAGTAGGGCAAATACTGGTGGCGTGACAAAAAGTTACACGCCAGCACTAACTTGCGACCGGGTAGACTGCTGGATCCCAAATAGTAGTGGCGTGGATTTTACCCGACACGCCACCAGTAATGATATAGTGGTGACGTACCAAATATGCCGACGCCATCGCTATTTAAAAAAATAGTGGTGGCGTGAATTGAAAATGAGGCGCCACCAACTAAAGTTGTGGCTAGTCATTTTTCCACTAGTGGTAAGCTTGGGGAGGTCACCACTTTTCGCGCTCTCTTTTAATAACTGCATTTTCTTTTCACTTTCGTAATCTTCTCTAGTTTAGTATGTAAAGTTCTAAGCGTGGGGAGGTTACTTTTGCATGTGTAGTGTCTTGTGCAATGCTCTTCATCATATGGTTTTCGTGCATTAGTGTGTCCCGCTGTTTTGACATGCTTGCTTTGCACATGTTTGACTTAGCTTGGGGGAATCTTGTTATCTTCTGAAAAACATTGCCATCTTCTTTTATCAAAAACCCAATAAAGGAGTCCTTTGAACTGTTGACTTTCTTTCACCTAATTACATAAGTTGGGGACTCTAGTGGTGGCTTCATTGGCGATTGAATGATTGTAGAGGCTTTTTGCTGATGAACCCAGCATCTTTGGTTGATCCGGGACGCGTAACGGGGTTTATCTCCACCAAACTATCCCCTCAGGGTACTTAGCTTTTGAGTCTTATGCAACATGACACCGCGATGCTCTTGTGTAGTGTTTAAGTTCTTTATGACTAAGGCAAGTTCGAAACCTTTTGCACTTCTGTTCATCTTTTATTGCTAGCCTCTACGGTACCGTGCATTGCCCACTCTCACATTGAGACTTGGAGCAAACTTCGCAGGTACATCCAAACCAGTGGGAGGACTTTCTCTTGTTCTCCTACACATAAAACACCCCATCTCCACGAAACAGCCACCATACCTACCTAATGGCATTTGCATAGCCATTCTGAGCATATCGCCATGCACTACCATCATATTACATTACATGACTAGAGACATGTTTTCGTTTGCCTTGCATGATCATAGTATGGCTAGCTCGGCATTTTCATGGCTTGCCCATTTTTTTATGTCTATGCTACGCCGGATCATTGCACATACTGGTACACTGCCAGAGGCACTCATCATATAGAGTTTCTCTCATGTTTTTAGTTTATCAAGTTATAAGTAAATAAAAGTACGATGATCATCATTATTATAGCATTGCCCTAGTGAGGAAAAGAAAGGTGGAGACTTATGAGTCCTCGAAAAAGTGGGGATGAAGTCCATGAGGCTGTTCAAAAAAAAGAGGCCAAAAAGAGCCCACAAAAAAAGAGAAAAAAAGGAAGAAAAAAAGAAAAAAAATGAGAGAAAAAGAGAGAAGGGGCATGCCACTATCCTTTTACCACACTTGTGCTTCAGAGTAGCACCATGTACTTCATATAGAGAGTTTTCATATACTTCATGACTATGCTAGTGGGATCTTTACATTATAGAACTTGGCTTGTATATTCCAATGACGAGCTTCCTCAAATGCTCGAGGTCTTCATGAGCAAGCAAGTTGGATGCACACCCACTTAGCTGCATTAGGAGAGTTTTCATACACTATGTGCATCCTAGTTGCGTGGCGATCACTACTCCTTGTGTTAACATCGATCATAGGGCCTTCTCCATAGCCTAATGGTCAGCTGCGTTGATGCAAGACTTTCTTTATTTTTGACTTCTCAAAACCCCAACCATTTTCTATCATTCCCTTAAGTGCGACGCATAGGCTTGCGCTCAGTGCTGCATAGGTAGTTGAGCGGTCTAATAATACAGACAGACGATCTTGCTATTGTACCTGGTATGCCTCGGGTTGGTGTCTTTGAAGCGATCGCTAATGCAAGATTTCTTTTGTCTATGATTGTCATTGCTTTGTTCCTGACATAATATTGACCTTCTTTCTAAACCTTTGGCAATGGGAATTTGGACTCCACAAAAATATTTTCCTCTTTCTTGACCTCCATGGCAATGGAACTAAGAGGATAGCTTGTATTACTCCCTTGCTGGTTAACTTTGCATGCTTGCACGATGAACATGGATATCACTTTGGGGTTTGGTTCAATGAATGCTTTAGAGTTGGTAGCATTGAGCTTTTGGTAGTCAACCTTCTTACTCGAGGACGAGCAAGGTTTAAGCGTGGGGAGGTTGATGGCTCTATATTTTACGCATTTTTAGAGCTCATTTGTTGCATGTTCTCTTTATATATTATGTCCTATTGAACCAAATAGTTGTCCATTATGCATGATTACCGGTATTTACACTTTTCATTGCGAGCATTGCACATTTAGTATTTTATTTGGTTTTTATTAGTTTTCTTTTTTTCTTGTGTCTACAGGTGTTTTGGAGCAACCTAGGACCAAGCACGATGAAGGTACCAAGGATGGGATTGATACGGAGTCAGCCAGGGGCCAGACTTAGCCATTTCGAAGGTCGGAAAAAGTCATTTTTCCAAAGTGCTCCAAATCAAGATCTAAGACCATAAATGGATCGGCGTCGATCATACGAATCCAACGAGCCCAAGAACATCAAATTCCGAGTTCGTGTGAAGAAATGGCCGCCGTTTTACCGGAGAGAGATAGCACAAAAAGACAGTAGGAAAGACGACGTTTCAAACGACCACGCGCGGTCGTTTCGGCGGTCGTTTGACATTTAGACAGCTCCGAAAGTTGCCCTTCCAGACGGGATTCTTCACCTATTTCGTCCCCGTTCGATCCCACGAGATCCTTGCCTCGTAAAGAAGAGATTGGGAGAGGATTTGGCTCATTGTGAGCCCTTGGAAGAAGCCCATCAAGTAAGGAGGCTAGGGAGGCTCCTTATATATGTCATCCTCAACCCTAGCCGTCGCGATCTCATCTCGATCGATCGTCATTCATCTCATTCATCCACAACCCATCTCCATTGCTGCTCCACCACCTGAGAAGAAGGGACAAGGCCAAGGGAAGAAGGAGGAGGCTCCACCACCATGAGCACCGGCCTTCTGCCCTCGCGCCGGCGCTGCCACCGTAGGTGGCTGATATGTCTCCAACGTATCTATGATTTTTTATTGTTCCATGTTGTTATATTATCAATCTTGGATGTTTTTATATACAGTTACAACAATTATATATCATTTTTGGAGACTAACCTATTAACCTAGTGCCTAGGGCCAGTTGCTGTTTTCTGCCCTGTTTTTGTTTTACAGAAAATCAATACCAAACGAAGTCCAAATGCCACGAAACTTTTGGAGATTTTTTTCTGGACAAGATAAAAACTAGAAGCTTCGGGAGGAGGCCAAAAGCCCCAGGGGGTGCCCACGAGGCACCAGGGCGCGCCTGGGGGGGGGGGGCAGGCGCGCCCTGGTACCTCGTGGGGCCCACAGAGCTCCGTTTGACCTAATTCCTCCACTATAAATTCAGGAAAAATCAGAAACCCTTAGGAGAGTCCACGAAATACTTTTCCGCCGCCGCAAGTTTCTGTTCTCGAGAGATCCCATCTGGAGGCCTTCTCCGGTACTCCGCCTGAGGGGGAATCGATCACGGAGGGGCTCTACATCAACCTTGCTGCCTCTCCGATGATGCGTGAGTAGTTTACCATAGACCTTCGGGTCCATAGTTAGTAGCTAGATGGCTTCTTCTCTCTTTATGATCTTCAATACAATGTTCTCCTCGATGTTCTTGGAGTTCTATCCGATGTAATCACTTTTTGCGGTGTGTTTGTTGGGATCCGATGAATTGTGAGTTTATGATCAGATTATCCATGAATATTATTTGAGTCTTCTCTGATCTCTTTTATGCATGATTATTATAGTCTCGTATTTCTTCTCCGATCTATTGATTTGGTTTGGCCAACTAGATTGATTTATCTTGCCATGGGAAGAGGTGCTTTGTAATGGGTTCGATCTTGCGGTGCTCAATCCCAGTGACAGAAAGGGACATGACACGTATGTATCATTGCTATTAAGGGTAAAAATATGGGGTTTATTCATACGTGAGTTTATCTTGTCTACATCATGTCATCGTTCTTAAGGCGTTGCTCCGTTCTTTATGGACTTAATACACTAGATGCATGCTGGATAGCGGTCGATGTGTGGAGTAATAGTAGTAGATGCAGGCAGGAGTCGGTCTACTTGTCTCGGACATGATGCCTATATACATGATCATTGCCTTGGATATCGTCATGATTATTTGCTTTTCTATCAATTGCCCAATAGTAATTTGTCTACCCACCGTATGATATTTTCTTGAGAGAAGCCTCTAGTGAAAACTATGGCCCCCGGGTCTATCTAAATCATATTACTAAAGCCATAAAAATATTGCTTCCATTTTCTTTAATTTATTTTATTTTTTATTTTTGTTTCTATCTATCTATCTATCACATACAATTTAATCTTGCAATTGACCGCGGAGGGATTGGCAACCCCTCGTTTGCGTTGGGTGGAAGGATTTGTTGTTTGTGTGCAGGTGCTGCTAACGAGATGTTGCATGATTCTCCTACTGGTTCGATAACCTTGGTTTCATAACTGAGGGAAATACTTATCTCTACTGTGCTGCATCATCCCTTCCTCTTCGGGGAAAATACCAACGCAAGCTACAAGTAGCAGGAAGAATTTCTGGCGCCGTTGCCGGGGAGACATCATCAACATCTATCAAGTACCTTTGCATAAACTCTCATCTCCTTGCATTTATTTTATTTGCCTCTCGTTTTCATCTCCCCCACTTCTAAAACGTTTTTACAAAAATACAAAAATATTTTTCGTTTGCCTTTTTCTTGTTTGCTTGTTTGCTTGCTTGTTATCTTGTTTGCGTAGTCACGATGTCTCAAGAAAATACAAAATTGTGTGATTTTTCCAATACTAATAATAATGATTTTATTAGTACTCCGATTGCTCCTCCCGCCGCTAGTGCGGAGACTTGTGATATTAATGCCGCTTTGCTAAATCTTGTCATGAAAGATCAATTTTCTGGTAGTCCTAATGAAGATGCCGCATCCCATCTTAACACTTTCGTAGAATTGTGTGACATGCAAAAGAAAAAAGATGTGGATAATGATATTGTGAAATTAAAATTATTCGCATTGTCGTTGCGAGATCGTGCAAAAATTTGGCTTTCATCTTTACCACGAAATAGTATTGATTCTTGGGATAGGTGTAAAGATGCTTTTATTACTAAGTATTTTCCTCCCGCGAAAATTATTTCTCTTAGAAATCAAATTATGAATTTTAAGCAAATTATCATGAACATGTTGCCCAATCTTGGGAGAGGATGAAATTAAGGATAAGAAATTGCCCTACTCATGGTTTAAATTTATTGATGATCATACAAAAAAAATTATGCGGGATTAAATTTTGTCTCTAGAAATCTTTTAGATTCCGCCGCGGGTGGTACTTTTATGAAAATTACTTTGGGAGAAGCTACTAAATTGCTTGATAATATTATGGCAAATTATTCACAATGGCATACTGAAAGAACTCCTACTAGTAAAAAGGTGAATTCTATTGAAGAAATTAGTACTTTGAGTGATAAAGTTGATGCGCCTATGAAATTGGTTGCCAGCAAAAATACTTCTATTGATCCTAATGATGTGCCTTTGTCCACTTTGATTCAGCAAAATAATGATCCCGTAGATGTGAATTTTGTCTCGCAAAACAATTTTAATAATAATGCGTATAGAGGTAATTTCAACGCTAGACCGTTTCCTCGAAATTCCTCTAATAATTATGGCAATCCTTATGGTAATTCTTATAATAATAATAATAGGATGCACTCTGATCTTGAAAGTAATATTAAATAATTTATTAATGCTCAAAAAGTTTTCAACACTACGATAGAAAAAAAATTGAGTAAACTTGATGATATGTCTAGGAGCATCGATAGAATTATTCATGATGTGGAAAATCTTAAGACTAAAATTTTTCCACCCAAAATTGATATTAGCGAATCAATTAAAGCTTTATATGTCTCCATGGATGAGAGTAAGAAAGGAACCGCTATGCTAAAAGCTAAACGAGAATTTTTAGAAAAAACGATTCCTCCTGGTTTTTATCGTAGTAATGATGAGGATATTAAAATGATTGGTGTTTCATCTATTGATTATTTGTTTAGCAATATAAAACTTGAGGAAAAGGGGACTGAAGAAGAGTCAACTTTAGCTTGTAGGCGTTCCCATAATCGGAGGGTGAAAATCTTAATGAAAAAATTGCTAAAAGTGGGTTTGGAGAGGTAAAAACTTTAAATAGCGATGTGCCCACTCTCTTGGATTACAAAGATTTTAATTATGATAATTTTTCTTTGATTGAGTGCATTTATTTGTTACAATCCATGTTAAATTCACCCAACGCTTATGAGCAAAACAAGGCTTTTACTAAACACATCGTAGAAGCAATGATGAAAGCGTTAGAAGAAAAGCTAGAACTAGAAATTTCAATTCCTAGAAAACTATACGATGAATGGGAACCCACCATTAAAGTTAAAATTAAAAATTATGAGTGCAATGCTTTATGTGATTTGGGTGCTAGCGTTTCCACAATTCCAAAATCTTTATGTGATGTGCTAGGTTTCACCAATATAGATGAATGTTCTCTTAATTTGCACTTGGCGGGTTCTACTATTAAAAAACCAATGGGTAGAATTAATGATGTTCTTATTATTGCAAATAGTAATTATGTGCCCATTGATTTTATTGTACTTGACATTGAATGCAATTCTTCTTGCCCCATAATACTTGGTAGACCGTTCTTACGAACTATAGGTGCCGTTATTGATATGAAAGAAGGGAATATAAAATTTCAGTTTCCATTAAAGAAGGGTATGGAGCATTTGCCTAGGAAAATAATTAAAGCACCATATGAATCAATTATGAGGGCCACTTATGGAATCAACTTGAAAGATGACCATACTTGAAACTATGCATTATGCCTAGCTAGGGGCATAAAACAATAGCACTTGTTGGGAGGCAACCCAATGAATAAAATAATTTTTTTTATGTTATTGTGTGATTTCAAAATTATGCTACTGGTATGATTGTATTTTTGTGTTTTTAATTAGTGTTTGTGCCAAGTAAAGCCTTTAGGATGATTTGGAAGATAATATAATTGATGCTGTTTGGAAAACAGAAAGTTTTGCGTCCAGTGACCGAATTTTTTTTCTGTACTGGAGCGTCACAAAAATCTGAAATTTTTAAAAAGTATTGGTATATGAATTGGCCACGTTTTCCTAATTTTTCAGAATTTTTGGAGTTACATAAGTATGGCTTTTAAATAGATTTGTACAGACTGTTCTGTTTTTGACAGATTCTGTTTTTGATGCACTACTTGCTTGTTTTGATGAATCTATGGATTGTATCGGGGGGTATAAGCCATGGTGAAGTTAGAGTACAGTAGTTATAATGCAAAAATAAAATATGAATGGGTTTGCAACAGTACTTAAAGTACTGATTTATTTTGTTATACTAACGGATCTCACGAAGGTTTTGTTGAGTTTTGTGTGATTGAAGTTTTCAAGTTTTGGGTGAGATCACGATGGATGAAGGAATAAGGAGTAGCAAGAGCCTAAGCTTGGGGATGCCCGAGGCACCCCAAGGTAATATTCTAGGAAGACTCAAGCGTCTAAGCTTGGGGATGCCCCGGAAGGCATCCCCTCTTTCTTCTACCAATCATCGGTAATTTTACTTGGAGCTATATTTTTATTCGTCACATGATATGTGTTTTGCTTGCAGCATCGTGTATTATATGAGTCTTTTCTTTGTTTGCTTTTTAGTTTGTCACAATCATCCTTGCTGAACACACCTATCTTGAGAGAGCCACACGTTTATCATAATTTGTTAGAATACTCTATGTGTTTCACTTAAATTTTTTGAGCTAGGCAGTTGCTCTAGTGCTTCACTTAAATCTTTTTGAGCACGGTGGTGGCTATATTTTGAAGAAATAAACTCTCATGCTTCACTTATATTATTTTGAGAGTTGATAAGATTGAAATTTTGAAGAAATGAATTCTCATGCTTCACTTATATTATTTTGAGAGTTGATAAGATTGAAATTTTGAAGAAATGAATTCTCATGCTTCACTTATATTATTTTGAGAATTGATAAGATCAAAATTTTGAAGAAATATTTGCACTCTCATGCTTCACTTAAATATTTTTGAGAGTTGATAATAGTAACGGTAATTTGCACAAGATATGAATTTGGTCCCAAAGTGATGAATATTCAAGAGGGATATAATAAAAACTTTCATATAGATCATTGGATATGATAAGTGTGATTCCTTATAGTTTTGCGATATGGAAATGATAATATGTGAGTCATGTTAGTGAGTAATTGTGATTTAGTAAGAATATTAGTGTTAAGGTTTGTGATTCCCTATGCATGCACGTTAAGTCAATAGTTATGCAATGAAATTATATCCTACTTATGGTGCATTATTCGGTGTTAGTTATGTTCAATGCATGTTTATGACCGTTTTTGTTTTTTGGTTGGTTGCTTCCCAATCTATTTGCTAGCCTTCATTTGTACTAAGCGGAAATATTGCTTGTGCATCCAAAATCCTTAAACCCAAGTTGTGCCAAATGAGTCCACTGTATCTACCTATATGCGGTATTTCAATGCCGTTCCAAGTAAATTTGCGTGTGCCAACTCTAATTTTCAAAATAATTTTCCGTTTTGTGTGCCCGTACCACTCATGAAGCGGCAGGGGTAGGCCATTATTTTCCATGCTAGGTGTGTTATTCTCATGATGAGTGTTTATTCACTTGTCATTGCACGAGAGAGTGGATGGTAATAGGGATGCTCAGTCCCACAATGAAATCAAAAATTAATAACAACAAAATTCCTTGGAAAGTGATGGTTTGGAGGGCACCCGTGGATACGGCTAGCCATGGATTGTGGAAGAAATGGTGGAAAGGAAATAAACTTTACTTTCTGTTTGGGATTCGCCTATGATGTGTCTAGCATGGAAAATATTGGGAATTCTCGGTCGTTTTCGTTGACAGGAAAAGCATGCCTCTCAAAATATTTTTTATCTCTCTAATTTAAGCTTTGAGCTCTGGCACATTTGACAAATCTCTGCTTCCCTCTGCGAAGGGCCTATCTATTTACTTTTATGCAATTTTTATTTTTTATTTGAGTCTCCATCTTCTCTTACAAAAGCACCAACTAGAGAGCACTATTGTCATACTTGCGCATTGTGTGTAGCTAATATTTGAGTGTGTTTCATGAATGGATCAATGATTGAGCATAACGGGCTAGGGATAACTTTCTTTAGCGGTGATATTTTGAAAGACATGGTTGCTTGTTAGCATGCTTGAGTATTTATATCTTCATGTCAAATTATAGACTATTGTTTTGAATCATTCAAGTCCAATGTCCATGCTATAAAAGAAAAGAATATGTGATGAATATGTTAGGCAGCATTCCACATCAAAAATTCTGTTTTTATCATTTACCTACTCGAGGACGAGCAAGAATTAAGCTTGGGGATGCTGATACGTCTCCAATGTATCTATAATTTTTTATTGTTCCATGTTGTTATATTATCAATCTTGGATGTTTTTATATACATTTACAGCAATTATATATCTTTTTTGGAGACTAACCTATTAACCTAGTGCCCAGTGGCAGTAGCTGTTTTCTGCCCTGTTTTTGTTTTACAGAAAATCAATACCAAACAAAGTCCAAATGCCACAAAACTTTTTGGAGATTTTTTCTGGACAAGATAAACACTAGAAGCTTCGGGAGGAGGCCAAAAGCCCCAGGGGGTGCCCACGAGGCACCAGGGCGCGCCTGGGGGGGCAGGCGCGCCCTGGTACCTCGTGGGGCCCACAGAGCTCCGTTTGACCTAATTCCTCCACTATAAATTCAGGAAAAATCAGAAACCCTTAGGAGAGTCCACGAAATACTTTTTCCGCTGCCGCAAGTTTCTGTTCTCGAGAGATCCCATCTGGAGGCCTTCTCCGGTACTCCGCCGGAGGGGGAATCGATCATGGAGGGGCTCTACATCAACCTTGCTGCCTCTCCGATGATGCGTGAGTATTTTACCACAGACCTTCGGGTCCATAGTTAGTAGCTAGATGGCTTCTTCTCTCTTTTTGATCTTCAATACAATGTTCTCCTCGATGTTTTTGGAGTTCTATCCGATGTAATCACTTTTTGCGGTGTGTTTGTTGGGATCAGATGAATTGTGAGTTTATGATCAGATTATCCATGAATATTATTTGAGTCTCCTCTGATCTCTTTTATGCATGATTATTATAGCCTCGTATTTCTTCTCCGATCTATTGATTTGGTTTGGCCAACTAGATTGATTTATCTTGCCATGGGAAGAGGTGCTTTGTAATGGGTTCGATCTTGCGGTGCTCAATCCCAGTGACAGAAAGGGAAATGACACGTATGTATCACTGCTATTAAGGGTAAAAAGATGGGGTTTATTCATATGTGAGTTTATCTTGTCTACATCATGTCATCGTTCTTAAGGCGTTGCTCCGTTCTTTATGGACTTAATACACTAGATGCATGCTGGATAGCGGTCGATGTGTGGAGTAATAGTAGTAGATGCAGGCAGGAGTCGGTCTACTTGTCTCGGACATGATGCCTATATACATGATCATTGCCTTGGATATCATCATGATTATTTGCTTTTCTATCAATTGCCCAACAGTAATTTGTCTACACACCGTATGCTATTTTCTTGAGAGAAGCCTCTAGTGAAAACTATGGGCCCCGGGTCTATCTAAATCATATTACTAAAACCCTAAAAATATTGCTGTCATTTTCTTTTATTTATTTTATTTTGTATTTTTGTTTCAATCTATCTATCTATCACATACAATTTAATCTTGCAATTGACCGCCGAGGGATTGACAACCCCTCGTTTGCGTTGGGTGCAAGGATTTGTTGTTTGTGTGCAGGTGCTACTAACGAGGTGTTGCGTGATTCTCCTACTGGTTTGATAACCTTGGTTTCATAACTGAGGGAAATACTTATCTCTACTGTGCTGCATCATCCCTTCCTCTTCGGGGAAAATACCAACGCAAGCTACAAGTAGCAGTGGCGCCCTCATCTCCATCACCACCGGCGCGGCCACCATCTTCATCACCATCACCACCGCGCCGCCGCCATCACCACCATGCCTTCTTCCTTCACCGGCTTGATGCCGGCTTGTAACTTGTCCCTAACTTTCATGCATATGTTTGAGTAGTTGTACTAGTTCTTGAGGATATGGTTGAACCCTATATGATTCTTGGTATGATCCAATATTACCTGTTCATGATTCGAGTTAGTGTTCTCACGAGTTTTGAATGGAGGCCTCGCTCACACTATTGCCCTGATAGGTCGTAGAGGAACTACTGTCGTTGTGAAGGGTTGGGGCATTGTTGTAATTCGAGGTGACAGTAAAAGCCTTTGATTCCTCGCCGTCACAATTGATAGGGGAGTTACGGAGAACCCTGAGAGAGGTCGCGTCCACGGGGCAACCCTTAATTATCATGAGTTGTTAGTGTAGAACATGTACTGTACCCGGCTCCGCCCACTTATGCATTTGACCAGTTAATAGAGGATTCGATAGTTCATATATGTGGTAGTGATTCCGGAACCCTCGAGAACGCCTTACTACTGAAGCACCATCCTTACTAACTTAGCATATTTTTATTCCTGTTTTTACTCTCTTGCTAGTAGTTTAGTTGATTACCCTTTTATTCTAGTTTTCCTAGCAACGATAGAGTAGACTATTTCCAAACTCTGGTTTGGGTGCGTACTTGGCTGCGTGAAAGTGACAACGTAGTTGCGGGGTTTATGGTGCCTTCCTATCAGCTTCCTGTGGGTTCGACACTCTATTTATCACAACGAAAGTGCTACAACAACCATGTGCACTTGCAGGACATCACGTGCCTACCCCCCTGGGGCGCGCCCTATGAGCTCGTGGCCCTCTCGTATCTCTTCTGGCCTCCTCCCAAACCTTCTAGGGTCCCTTCTGGTCCAGAAAAAATGATTTTAAAGATTTTATTCCATTTGGACTTCGTTTGATATTGATTTTCTGAAAAGCCAAAAACAAGCAAAAAACAGGAACTAGCACTGGGCACTGGGTTAATAGGTAGTCCCAAAAAATGATATAAAATAGCATAAAAATGCATATAAAGCATCCAAGATTGATAATACAATAGCATGAAACAATCAAAAAATATAGATACGTTGGAGACGTATTACCCTCCCATGGCAGCGGGGTCCATAAGGAAGTCTAAGGGTAATTAAGGCCTCCTTTTAATTGGGAACCGGATCAAAGCACTAACACATGGTGAATACATGAACTCCTCGAATTACAGCCATCCTCGGAGAGTATCCCAATTATTGTCACCTTGGGGTCGACGGTTCAAAACAATAACAAGTGCATATAACTAGTAGATAGGATCAAGAACTCACATATATTCATGAAAATATAATAGGTTCAGATATGAAATCACGGCACTCGGGCCCTAGTAACAAGCATTAAGCATAGCAAAATCATAGCAACATCAATCTCAGAACATAGTGGATACTAGGGATCAAGCCCTAACAAATTGACTCGATTACATGACAAATCTCATCCATCTCCATCACCGTCCAGCAAGCCTACGAAGAAATTACTCACTCCCGATGGTGAGCATCATGGAATTGTTGATGAAGAAGAGTTGATGATGACGACGGCGACGAATCCCCCTCTCCGGAGCCCCGAACAGACTCCAGACCAGCCCTCCCGATGAAGAACAGGAGGTGGCGGCGGCTCCGTATCATAAAACACGATGAAACTTCTTCTCTTATGTTTTTTCTTGGGAAGACGGTACTTATGGAGGTGGAATTAGGTCAGACAGAGCCACGTGGGCCCCACAAGACATCAAGGCGCGCCCACCCCCCACAAGACATCAAGGTGCGCCCAGGGGTGGGCGCGCCCTGCTGCCTTGTGGGCAGCTGGTGGCCCCCCTCTAGTGGATATTTGCACCAGTATTTTTTTATTTATTCAATAAAAAATCTCCTCCAATTTTTGTCTAATTCCGTGAACTTTTATTTCTGCACAAAAACAACACCATCGTAATTCTACTGAAAATGGCGTCAGTCCGGGTTAGTTTCATTCAAATCATGCAAATTAGAGTCCAAAACAAGAGCAAAAGTGTTTGGCAAAGTAGATACGTTGGAGACATATCAACTCCCCAAGCTTAACTCATTGCTTGTCCTCAAGCAATTCAATTGATAAACTTAAAGTGACAAATAAAAACTTTTACAAACTCTTTTGTTTCTGTTGCTGTATATAACTAAGCTTAACTAGCAACCAAGTTTTCAGCAAAGATCATGAACTAACCATGTGAATGATAACACTTAGAACTCACATTTACTCATATCAATGGCATAATCAACTAGCGAGCAATAATAATATATTTCAAATGCCAACACTTTGTCAAAACAATCATGATATAATATGATAACATGGTATCTCGCTAGCCCTTTTTGAGACCGCAAAACATAAATGCAGAGCACCTCTGAAGTTCAAGCAGTGACTAAACATTGTAATTCAGGGTAGAAGAGATCCAGTCATGCTCACATCCAACATTAACTAGACTAAATGCATGTTAAACTAAGAATGACAATAGCACTCTCTATGTTGGTGCTTGAACGAGAAGGTGATGACTCAACGATAATAGTAAATAACAAGAAAGTAAATAGAAGGGTGTCGGGGTACGACCATCTATGGGGCCATGCAGCCCCTTTGTGGTTCGGTGGGGGGGATCGGCGTGCGCAAAGAGCATGAACGATGGAACGCGAGAGATTTTACCCAGGTTCGGGCCGCCGAGAAGCGTAAAACCCTACTCCTGCTTTTGGTGTATTAGTGGTGTGGAAGCACAGTACAAGGAGCGCCCCTCCCGGCAAGGTGCGGAGAGAGCAGCTACACAAGAGGTGCCTGTATTTGGAAAGGAGTCAGAATCCTCTAAACTGTTGACCTGGCCCTCCTTTTATAGCTCAAGGGGTTACCACAGTGGCAAAACAGTAATTACATAGCGATTAGATAGCAAACAATGCTATCATACCTAACTCTGCCAATTTAGGACAAAGGCATTCAATGCGACGTTAGGTGTCATGCGGAGAGGTAGTCCCGGCAAGGTTTCTGCACCGCTTGCCCAGCTACCTCGTAATATCCTGACACGCCTCCTGGATGGGTGTCATTAGAGGCAAATCTCGTCCCAGCGTGCTGACACATGCCCGACAAGCCTCACCAACCAGCCTGCGCGATCGACACCTCATATATCAGCGAACACCTGTGCGGTGAGGTGGAGCGCTGGAGGGCTGGCGAAAGCTTGCCGGCACGGAGCTTGCCGGGTTTTCGCCTTGCCGGTTTATGCTTGCCGGTGAGGGATCGTCTTCACCCTTGGTGTTAGTTGAGTGTCGAGCCTTGAGCTTCTCCCTAGTAGCTTCTCCGGCTGGTCTTGGAGTCTTGGTCTTGGCAGTTCCCGGCAAGGCCTCGTCCGGCAAGGAGGCTACTACTGTCTGTGCATAAGTCAGGGTATAAAATACCCATGTTTTATACACCGACAGGGGCCCCCTGGCCTGGGCCATACGCGCGTCCGAAGCGTCGTTGGGCTAGGCCCAAGTAATGCACAGACACGCGGCGGGAAACCGTCGTTATAATTTTGGTCATGATGATTATCCTGACGCACGTCCAATCCACGCATTAAATGCGGGTCATGGGGACTTGGACTGTTGTAGTTATTTTGCGGTAGTGCGCCTGTGAAAGAACGTGGCTGGGGCTAAAACAGTGAAGGGCCGGCCTCCCCCCGTGCCTTCCCCATAAAAAGGCAAGCACGAGGAGGCGCGGCTCATTCGCCCCTGTATTACCCTGCTTCATCTTCCTCCTCAAGCCAGAACTGCTTCCGCCACTGCCGCCGCCGCTGCCTCGCATCCCCAATCGACCACCTTCTCCCTCTTCGATCCCCGATGGCGCCCAAGAGAGCCGACGCGGCGGGGAAGAAAAAGCTCGCCAAGCCGCTCGATCCCAAGGCGGAGGAGAAGAAGAAGGCGATGGAGGAGTTGGAGAAGCGGCGGAGGGAAAATGCAATCTTCTCGCCGTGATCCTTGGATGCCAACGAGCTGATCAGGAGGTACGCGTATATGTGGGGGAGAGACACCAAGGATCGCAAGGCGCCCGTAGCGCTCCCTGAATGCAACAAAGACCCCGCAGATTCTTATCCGTTCTTCTGCGCATACTTTTACTGCGGCCTGGTTCCCCCATTCCCAGATTTCTTCAGCACCATGATGTTCAGCTACGGATTCAGGCTGCTGGACTTCACCCCGAATGCGATGACCTGCATGGCGGTCTTCGCCCATCTGTGCGAGAATTTCATCGGAGTGGTGCCCAATGTGGATTTGTTCCGACATTTTTTCATTCCCCGGATCGAAGATAAATCTCTTTCCGGCAGCATTGCTTGGATCCCCAGGGCGAAGACGAAGGGCGAGTACCTTCCCGGGACGCTTCACCTCAAGTGGGAAGAGTGGAGGGCCGAGTGGTGCTGGATCCACGAGAAGGACTTCCCCCAATTCTGCATACCGCGCACCGTGAAGGTTGGGCGCGGCAAGAACTGGAGCAGCATAGGTGCCACAGACGCCAAGCTCCGCCCGGCACTGAATAGGATCGCCCGCCTCAGGGCCACCAAGTTGACCATAGAGATGGTTGGCGCCAATTTTCTCCGGCGACGCATAGCGCCGTTGCAGAAGAGGGGGAGGTTCGCCCGGGAGTACCAGAACGCCGCCGACATCATGAGATTGTACCCCGGTCGCGACAATAACTTGTCGGCTATGGAGCACGCCAGCCTCTGTGAAGCGTTGTTTCGGAGAACCGGCACGTTCCACTTGCCTTACAAAATCGTCCCGCTGCATATCAATTCCGCCAAGGACTCCATCTTGGCGGCGATGCCGGACTGCGACGCTCACGGAGTAAAAGCAGACTGGGTTCTGCCCCCCTTGGAGTTCGAAATGGAGTGGGCCTCCAAGTTGACAGAAGTAGCTTCCCGGAAGGAGACGGACCTCATCCGGGCTACCACTGCAGAGGAGCTGGCGTACATCACCAGCAAGGCCGAGGAGATCGCGAGGATCAACACGGCGAGCGGTTCTGGAGCCGCGGTAGCCGAGGACGAAGAGGATGAGCACTCCGAGGAAGAGGCCGCCGAGGGACAAGAAGAGGAGCCTGTCGAGGATGAGGCCGCTGAGGCCGAGGTTGTCGGGGCCGACGTTGCCGGGCCCGCGGCTGCCGGATCTGAGGGCGTCGAAGAGCCCGAAGACGAGGAAGGTCCTCAAGGCCCGAAGAGGAGGCACCGCCTTCGGAGAGCGGCTAGCCAAGAGCCAGTGCGCCCCCCTTCGCCGGTGGCCGGCCCTATGGTGAAGAAGACGACCACCAAGGCCGGCCGCCAGGAAGAGGTTCGGCGGCAATCGTCCCGGCGTCCCTGAACTCAGCCCTCGCCTCTCCGGCAAGAGGTCATCGAGGAAGCCGAGCCCGCCAACCTGACAGGTTCTCCTCCCCCGGCGCTCAAGAGGGCAAGGGAGTCGCCTCCGCCAGTGATGTATGACTTTGACATCTTCGGCGCGTCCGAGGAGGAGGAGTAAGTGATTCAGCTCATCTCCGGCAAGCTCCAATTCCATTCTGCTGTCGCTTTAACTTGATTTCTTCCATCTTGACAGGGACCCAGAGCCGCTCGTGCCTCGGTCGAAGCGGGCCAGGCCGGTAGCAACACAAGACCCCGCGGTGAGCGTCGAGCAGGGGGTGCGATGGCCGAAACCATCGTCATCAGCCCCAGCCTAGCCCCCGGCGTGAGGACGTGGAGCAAATCCCGCCTACCGGCGCCGGTACTGAAGTTACTCCCCTCGAGCTTGACAAAGAAGCGGGGGAGCCCCGTCAAGAAGGAGACCGCCAGGAGGTACACTTTGCTGTGGTCCCCCCGTCAACCAGCGTTCCGGAGAGTGCCTCTCCGACAAGGGCCTCCACCGATGAGCCTGTCCGCACGGAGATCATCCCGACAACCGGGGCTAGAGACGATCGCACGCCGGCGACGCAAGCTGCCGGGGGAGGGGATGCCCCTCCTGAACAGATGCCAACGGGTAATCCTTTTGTCCTTGGGCACCTTCCACGAAACGTTTCTTCTTTATCTATTCTCTCTTTCTTTTTTGTTTTCTTGAACTTGACTCATGATTCTGTATCCTATCTCGCCCTTGCCTCCGCCTCAATCCACAGCTCGAGCCTCTCCTGACGAAGGTGAAGTCCTTGTGGAGGTGGCTGTCATTGCGAGGGACGCTGCTAAGGAGGCCGCCAAGGTTGCCACTGAAGAAGGCCGGCCTGACCCCGTCAGGGTGGATGCGGAGAAGACGCCCGCCAATACTGATGTGCCGTCCTCCGGCAGCCAATTGGTGGTGTCGACCCTGCAAGCTCCGTCAAGCG
Source organism: Elymus sibiricus (assembly GCA_039707655.1). Classification (NCBI taxonomy): domain Eukaryota; kingdom Viridiplantae; phylum Streptophyta; class Magnoliopsida; order Poales; family Poaceae; genus Elymus; species Elymus sibiricus. The sequence goes on from CM077676.1 coordinate 182,338,016, forward strand.
ACTTGGCGCTGGTCGTTCCCCAGCATGGGTCTGGAGCCCCCAGTTCTTCCGGCACCGCGGGACCAAGTTTTGATGAAGAGATAGCTCGGATCTTGCTCCCCTTAGCCCAAAGAAATGACGAGTCCACTGACGCGGCCGACAACGCCGAAGACCTCGCCTTCATGGAAATCATGGATGTCGGGTTCAAGGGCGTCTAGGAGCGGTACAGCCGGCGATGGGACAAGGTGCATGAGGAGCGCAAAGCTGCGGATTTGGTCGACCGGAAGCTGAGGGAGAAGGCGAACGAGCTACGCACGTGGTACAATCAGCAGGCCCGCAACCTCGACGCTGCCGCCGAAGCAGCGGCGATCCGCGACGGCAAGCTGACTGAGCGCGAAACGCGGCTCAACGCCAAGGAAAAAGATCTTGCCGCATGGGAAGGAGCCCTTGCCGCCACTCTTCGCGGCAAGGATGACGAAATTGAAACGCTCCTTAAGCAGCGGACCCAAGAGCTGGAAGACGGGCACAAGAAATCCATCGAAGCCCAGGCCTTGGAGAATGCCGCTAAGCTCAAGGAGGCTGTTGACAAAACTGCTGCTGCTAACTCTGTCAAGGCAGAACTGGAATCCCAGGTGGTCAAACTGAGGGAGGATCTCGTCGGTAGCGGCAAAGAGGTCGAGGCTCTCAAGGATGAAGCGCTGAAGGCAGCCCGTATTTTAGGAGATTTGCAAGCGCAGCTGTCATCCAAGAGCCAAGAACTCGACGCTGCTGTCAAGGTGATCGAAGATCTGAAATCCCAACTGGCCACTGTGGTAGCAGCTTTGGAATCCGCCAAGGAGAGGGAGAGGGTCTTGACGGGGAAACTGGAGAAGGAGGAGGCCTCGAAGAAGGAGGCTGAAAACAACTACGCCCAACTGCATGAGAACCTCTCCCTCTGGACCGGCAGGCTTGTTGACACCGCTGAGCGCATCAGCTCCCAGATGGCCATGATGGACATGAAGAGCCGGGGCTTCACTGTTAATGACAAGGAGGCCACCAGCGTCCGTCTGACCAAGTTCTTCGATGGCCTCATCGACGCCTTGAAGACGCATCATGAAGACAGATCTGCTTCGTTCGCCGATGAATCCCGGAAATTTGCGCGCGAGGTCATGTACAGGGTGCTGCTTAAGCTTGCTCATCGCAATCCTGGCCTTGATCTCTCTGGGGTCTTTAGGAGGTTGCCGGATAGCGCGGACGTCACTGCTGCCGACAGGATTGCCGCCCCTCTTGCCGACAAGGTTCTCCAAATCCCCAGGGTTCAAGGCAATCGCCGAGACTGAGCTTGCCGCCATATCTACCACTGAGCTGCCATGTACAAGATACGTTTAATCTTTTGTTAGCCCTGCGCTATTTCTGTGCTGTAATATAACTTGTGCCGCCTGAATGTATGCGCGCCGTTTCCCTTGTTTCATTTGTCTTTGCATGATCGTGTTCCCTACGCTTGTTTGGAAACTTGCCAGTGCGCACACTTGCCGCGAGCGCTTTTGAGGAACGGGTCCTTAGCAGCCTGCTGGAAGTGCCGCTGCCGGCAAGGCAACTTGCCGGGACAGAACGCAGCTTCTAGGCTTGCCGAGCGGACTCGAGGCAAGCTAGAGCGCAGACCGTTTGCGACAAGGTTCCTCTCGCGTGCAGGTTTCTCATACAAAGTGCAAAATCGTTCAAGGGAGAACGCGAATGTAACTAAGGAATTTTTTTAAAATCTTCCAACTTAGCTTTTCTTTACGTCGTTTTTCTTGTTGCATGAAATGATCACTTGAACGTCTTTTGGAAATGGTACCCGTCTCCACTCCCCCCAGGAAATTTGCGCGCGAGGGATTCCCTTGTCCTTTTTAAGAAAAAGAAAGAAGAGAAAAGAAAGTATTGGGAACCTTGACGGTTCATTAGTCATTTCATACAATCAAAAGCGTTCATCACAACATCACATGCATTGGCATATAAATGAATATGTATGAGGAGTTGCGAAACACTTAGCTTTATTATGCACAGGGTCTGTGCCTGGCTTTGTACAAAGGGTTACATGTCTGGTCGACAAGGCTCGTACAAAAGGGGTTGCCGGGAGATGTCCCGACAACCGCGCCTCACGGGTAGAATTTGCGAAGATGCTCAATATTCCATGAGTTTTGCACCGGGGTGCCATCTTCGGTCTCCAGTCGGACTGCGCTAGGCCTGGTGACTCGTACTACCCGGTAAGGGCCTTCCCACTTCGGCGTCAACTTGTTTGATCCCTTGGCGGACTGAACACGCCGAAGAGCAAGGTCGCCTTCCTCAAGGCTTCGGGCGTGCACTTTGCGGCTATGATAGCGGCGCAAGGCTTGCTGGTAGCGTGCAGCTCGCACAGCCGCCCGAAGACGATCTTCCTCAAGGAGCAATGCATCGGCTTGCCGCAGTTGCCCTTGCTCAGCTTCATCATAAGCGAGTACTCGAGGTGACCCGTATTTGAGTTCCGTGGGGAGCACCGCCTCTGCACCATAGATTAGGGAGAAGGGTGTCTGGCCGGTAGCTCGATTTGGTGTCGTCCTGAGTGACCAAAGAACATCCGGCAACTCATCAACCCAGCGCTTTCCGCACTTGCGCAGCTTGTCGAAAGTTCTTGTCCTGAGACCACGCAGCACTTTAGCATTCATCCTTTCCGCTTGGCCGTTGCTTCTCGGGTGAGCGACAGACGCAAAACAGATCTTGCTGCCAAGATCTTGAATGTACTGCGTGAAGGTGCGGCTCGTGAATTGCGTGCCGTTGTCGGTGATGATCCTGCTAGGAACCCCGAAACGGCAAGCTAATCCTTTGAAGAACTTGACGGCTGATTGCGCTGTCACCTTCCTCACTGGCTCCACTTCTGGCCACTTCGTGAACCTGTCGATGGCGACGTACAAGTACTCGAAGCCCCCGGTAGCGCGGGGGAAGGGGCCCAAGATATCGAGCCCCCAGACCAAAAAGGGCCAGGAGAGAGGGATCGTTTGGAGAGCCTGAGCTGGTTGATGTACATTCTTTGAATGGAACTGGCACGCTTCACACTTGGTTACAAGCTCAGTCGCATCCTGGAGGGCGGTGGGCCAATAGATGCCTTGCCAGAAAGCCTTGCCGGCAAGTGCTCTTGATCCTATGTGAGAACCACATATGCCTCCATGTATCTCTGCCAACAGCTCTAGTCCGTCTTCCCGGCAGATACACTTCAATTTCACACCGTTCGGTCGTTTTCTATACAGGATGCTATCCACAAACTGATACATACTTGACTGGCGGGCTACTTTCTCAGCTTCCTCTTGCTCATCGGGGAGTTCTCCTGTTTGAAGGAAACGGACTATCTGCTGTGCCCATGCTGGAGCCTGTGGCTCGACGACAAGGACTAAAGGCTCCTCTTCGTCCATGGGGGCGCTTGCTTCTACGGCAAGAACCTGTGGTTCTGCGCTAAGCCGCTGCTCATCGCCAGCCGCGTTGTCGTTCCCGGCAGCATCCTTGCCGGTGGCTCCTGGGAGCTCTGCCGGAAAGTACTTGCCGGTACTTAACTTTCTTCTCTTACTGGCCTGCGTTGATGGAGTAACCGTGGGTTGATTCAAATGGAGCACAAAGGTTCCCGGTTCCACGGGAAGCTTTTGCGCGGCACACTTCGACAGGCTATCAGCAATACTGTTTTCCGCGCGGGGGACGTGCTCCTTTAGCAGTCTGTCAAAGTGTTCCTCCAATTTCCTCACTTCTTCCACATATGCTCTCATCAATGGGCTCTTGTAATCTTTGTTCACTTGCCTCACAACAAGCTGTGAGTCACCGCGGATGATCAATTTCTTGATTCCGAGGTCCACTGCGATCCGAAGACCGGCAAGGAGCCCCTCGTACTCAGCAGTGTTGTTTGTAGCTTGCTCCCTGGGAAAGCGCATTTGGACCACGTACTTGAGGTGCTCCCCGGTGGGTGCGACAAGCAGCACTCCAGCACGGCGCCTTGCAGCGAAAAGGCACCATCGAAGTACATAACCCATTCTTTTGCTGTTTCCTTGCCGGGGAGAGCCATTTCTTGAATCTCTTCGTCTTGTGTTGGCGTCCATTCAGCAATGAACTCTGCCAAGGCTCTGCTCTAGATTGTTGAAGTGCTCTCAAACTTGAGTGCAAAGCTTGACAATTCCAATGCTCACTCCACTACCCTGCCGGTTGCCTCCGGATTTCTCAAGATGCGTTGCAGTGGGAAGCGAGTGACAACGGTGATCTCGTGTGCTTGGAAGTAGTGACGCAGCTTCCTCGAGGCCATAAGGAGGCTGAAAAGCAACTTCTGCACTCCAGAGTATCTCGATCTAGCCCCATGCAGAAGGGAACTAACGAAATACACCGGTCGCTGCACCATTTTCTTCCTCGGCAGCACTTGCTGACCAGCTTCATTTGCTTGCGCTGTATTTGTCTTGTCGGTGCCAGACCTTGCCGGTAAAGATTCCGGTTTGTCGCCGGATGGGCTTGCCGTGGTTGCTTCTTCGTCAATGATTTCCCTCTGTGCCACTAATGCAGCACTGGCCACTTGGTTCGTTGCCGCTATGTATAGAAGCAACGGCTCTTGTGGTCTAGGCGCAACTAGCGTTGGCGTAGAGGAGAGGTATCTTTTCAAGTCTTGCAGCGCGGCCTCCGCTTCCGGAGTCCATTTCATTGGACCTGCCTTTTTCAAAATTTTGAAGAACGGCAGGGCACGCTTGGCAGATCTCGAAATGAACCTACTCAAAGCAGCAACACAACCAGCAAGACGCCGCACATCCTTGACGCTTTTCGGTGCTTGAATCTGCTCAGTTGCCTTGATCTTGTCGGGATTTGCCTCAATTCCCCGCTGAGATACAAAGAATCCGAGAAGCTTGCCGGACGGGACGCCAAATACACACTTCTCGGGGTTGAGCTTCAGATTGATCTTGCGCAGGTTTGCAAATGTCTCTTCCAAGTCCTGAATGAGGGTTGATTTGTCCTTGGTCTTGACCACTATATCATCCATGTAGGCTTCTACATTCCTATGCAGCTGGGGCTCAAAACCAATCTGGACTGCCCTTGCAAATGTGGAACCGGCACTCTTTAATCCGAAAGGCATACGCACGAAGAAGTACGTGCCACATGGAGTAATGAATGCGGTTTTCTCTTCGTCCTCCTTGGCCATGAATATCTGATGGTATCCTGAATATGCATCAAGGAAGGAGAGCAGATCGTAGCCAGAGGTGGAGTCCACAATTTGATCGATGCGCGGCAATGGGAAAGGATCTTTTGGACAAGCTTTGTTGACATCAGTGTAGTCTATACAAAGTCTCCACTTCCCGTTTGCCTTGCGCACCACCACCGGATGCGCCAACCACGTGGGATGTAACACTCCTCTGACCAGGCCTGCTGCTTCGAGTTTCTTGATTTCTTCGGCAATGAACTGCTGCCGCTCCAAAGCTTGCTTCCGGACTTTCTGTTTGACGGGCCGAGCGTGGGGACAAACGGCAAGGTGGTGCTCAATTACCTCCCTGGGAACACCGGGGATGTCAGACGGTCACCACGCGAACACATCGACATTCGCCCGCAGGAAGGTAATGAGCGCGCTTTCCTATTTGCTGTCAATGGTGGCGCTGATGGTGAAGGTACCGTCAGCGCCGTCCTCCTTCGCCAGCACCTTCTTGGTTGCCGGTGCAGTGGCCTTGGATCTCTTACCGGCAGAGCACTCCGGCAAGTCTTCAACGGGTGCGCAGCACTCCGAAGAGGTGTGCTTCCCGGAATCCTTGCTGGAGGTCTCGCCGGAGTTCTTCTTTTCCTTCTTCTTGGCAGGAGCTGGCGCCTTGGCCGCCTCTGCTGCAACCGCGTCCCTGTACATCTTGTCGACGGAAGTGACTGCATCTTTCTTGTCGGAGTTGATGGAAATGACGCCCATCGGCCCCGGCATCTTCAATGAGTTATAAGCGTAGTGAGATGCCGCCATGAATTTTGCCAAGGCTGGGCGGCCAAGAATTCCATTATACGGCAGGGGGTCTTGACGACGTCAAAGACAATATTTTCCGTCCTGTAATTCAGTTCCCCGCCAAACGTCACCGGCAACATGATCTTTCCCTTGGGCTGGCTTCTTCCCGGGTTCACTCCCTGAAACGTGCCCATTTTCTCGAGTTCCTCATCGGGGATCTGCAGCCTCTTGATAACTTCCGGAGAGATCAGGTTCAGGCCGGCCCCACCGTCGACTAATATCTTTGTTACTTGGAGGTTGCGAATCGTTGGCGAGACCAACAACGGCAAGCACCCGACCGCGGTTATGCGATCAGGGTGGTCCTCAGCATCAAAGATGATAGGCGTGTGCGACCATTTGAGTGGTTTTTGAGAGCCCATCGCCGGTTCTGCCGCGTTAACTTCACGAGCCCACTGCTTAAGTTGGCGGTGGGATGAGAGCAAAGATGCGCCTCCATCAACGCACATGGCGTTAGTCGCCTTCTGGAATTCTTGCTCGCTGGTCTCATCGTCATCTTCTTCTTCTTCACTTCCACCATCTCCCTCTTTCTTTTCACGGCCCCTAGCAGGCTTCTCCTTTTGCTGCTTGGCCTTGCCGCGGTGGCCCCCTCGACCACCGCGGCCTTTCTTGCCGGAACCACCAGCACCATCTTGACCCTTTTCTTTGTCGCGCTTCTCGTATTCAGCCTTCTGCTTCTCGACAAGGTGCTCGACCTGCCGGCACTCTTGGAGATCATGGCCCTTGGTGCGATGAATCTTGCAGTATGGCCCATCGGATTTGCCGGCCTTCTCATTCGCCGCCGCCTCCCTACAAGCGGCGCATGCAGCTGCCTCCTTGCCGGGACTCTCTGTTTTGGCTTTCTTGGCGGGCTCAGAGTTGCCGGAACCTTCGACGGCCATCACAGTTTTGCCCTTGCGCTTTCTGTTGCGCTTTCGGCCCTTCTTCCCCGGGGTGGCAGCATCATCATCCTCAGAATCCACTTCGGCGCCAGCGTCCTCCCCGGGAAGCCTTCTTCCTTCCTCGGCGCATGCACACTTGTCCGCCAGCGTGTAGAGTTCGTTGACGGTCTTGGGCAACTTGACGTTCATTTTCTCCCGCATCCTCCGATTGCGCACATTCGTGTGAAAGGCGGCAATCATGGCTACGGCGTGTATGTCTGGAATGTTGCGGTGCACACGGCTAAATCTCTGGATGTACTTGCGCAAGGTTTCACCGTCCCTTTGTGGGATCACTGGCAGATCGCTGGGCTGCCCAGGAGTCTTGTGGCCTCCGGTAAAGGCACCAACGAACTCGTTGCAGAGGTCTGACCACGAAGAGATGGAGTTCTCCGGCAAGTTCATCAGCCAAGACCTCACGTTGGGTTTCAGTGCCAACGGAAAGTAGTTGGCGAGGATTTTCTCATCTCTTCCCCCGGCAGCTTGTACGGCAATCGTATAGATGCCCAGAAACTCTACCGGGTTTAGCTTGCCGTCGTATTTTTCCGGCACTTCTGGCTTGAATGCCCGAACGGACGGCCACCGGACTTGCCGCAGCTCACGAGTGAAGGCAGGACACCCGACCTCGTATGGTAGGTATCCGCCGACCCCCGGCGCAGGCTCATCAGCGACGGGGCCGTTACGTGCGTCGGATTGACGCCGTGCCTTGCGGCGCCGTTCGATGGTGGTGCGAGCATCTTCAGCTCGCCTGTCTTGCAGTACTTGTCGCTGATCTTGCCGCACTCACGGATCCGAAGACGCGATCGACATCTTGTCGGGCCCAAAAGATTGCTGGGTTTGTCGCGGCTGTTGACGTTGTTGCTGTTGGGGCTGTTGCCGCGGCGGAGACTGCACCATTAGTGTGGTCCCGTCAGCGCGGCCACCAGCTAGAGATTCCGGCGCCGGTCACGGACGCCATGAGGGTTCCGCTTGCTGTGATTTACTGGCTTCGGCAAATCCAATCAAGCTCTGGATGGTGGCTCTCCACTCGTCCATTTTTTCTGCTCTTGGAGGGAAGTTCAGCAACATCTGAGCCCGCGCCATTGCTTCTGCCGCTATGGCCGGCATGGCCGGGAGCGAAGAGCGCGACGTCGCTCTACTCCTGGCAGAGCCAGTAGGAGCGCCATCGCGGCTCTGCTGCCGCGGCCCATGATCAGCAGCGGGTCGCCGTGGCGGAGGCGGTGGCTGAGGGTCTGGGGCTTGGTCCACGGGCGTCTTGCCGTGAGGTCGCCACTGCCCGGAGTCGTTGGCGCCGCTCGGGGTCGTACCGCGCCCATCGTGTGAGGGGCGCGGCGTTCGTCCTGAAGCAGCATCCCTGGACGTCGCTGCAGCGGGGTCATGGCTCGCGCCAGCCCGGGCGTTGTCGCCCCGGCGGCTACGTTCGTCATCGCGGCGAGGAGCAGGAGGAGGGAGGGGCCCGCCCGCTCCGCCTGCGCCGTCGCGGCTCCGTTCGCCAGAGGACCGGGGAGGTCGACCGGCTCCGTCGTGCCCGTCCATCGTGCCGGTCACGGTGGGCGCAATGACCGTGCCGCCCGCGCTAGTCGTGCCGACCGCAGTGGCCACGCCGCCCGCATTGGCTGCGTCGCCCGCGCCGCCTGCGGACGCGTGCGGGGTGGCCGTCATCGTGATGCCCTTCTTCTTGGGCGCCATCGATGACGAGGAGGACGGTGATGAAGTTGATGATGAAGATGAAGAAGACGCGCGGTCCGCCGATCAAGGTTCGCACAAACGCCTCTCCGCCCCCTACCTGGCGCGCCAAAGATGTCGGGGTACGACCATCTATGGGGCCATGCAGCCCCTTTGTGGTTCGGCAGGGGGGGGGGATCGGCGTGCGCAAAGAGCATGAACGATGGAACGCGAGGGATTTTACCCAGGTTCGGGCCGCTGAGAAGCGTAAAACCCTACTCCTGCTTTTGGTGTATTAGTGGTGTGGAAGCACAGTACAAGGAGCGCCCCTCCCGGCAAGGTGCGGAGAGAGCAGCTACACAAGAGGTGCCTGTATTTGGAAAGGAGTCCGAATCCTCTAAACTGTTGCCCTGGTCCTCCTTTTATAGCTGAAGGGGTTACCACAGTGGCAAAACAGTAATTACATAGCAATTAGATAGCAAACAGTGCTATCATACCTAACTCTGCCAGTTTAGGACAAAGGCATTCAATGCGCCGTTAGGTGTCATGCGGAGAGGTAGTCCCGGCAAGGTTTCTGCACCGCTTGCCCAGCTACCTCGTATTATCCTGACACGCCTCCTAGGCGGGTGTCATTAGAGGCAAATCTCGTCCCAGCATGCTGACACGTGCCCGACAAGCCTCACCAACCAGCCTGCGCGATCGACACCTCATATATCAGCGAACACCTGTGCGGTGAGGTGGAGCGCTGGAGGGCTGGCGTAAGCTTGCCGGCACGAAGCTTGCCGGGTTTTCGCCTTGCCGGTTTATGCTTGCCGGCGAGGGATCGTCTTCAACCTTGGTGTTAGTTGAATGTCGAGCCTTGAGCTTCTCCCTGGTAGCTTCTCCGGCTGGTCTTGGAGTCTTGGTCTTGGCAGTTCCCGGCAAGGCCTCGTCCAGCAAGGAGGGTGCTACTGTCTGTGCATAAGTCAAGGTATAAAATACCCATGTTTTATACACCGACAAAGGGCCTTTCGCAGAGGGAAGCAGAGATTTGCAGTGGTGCCAGAGCTCAGAGCTAAAATAGAGATGAATACATTTTGAGTGGGGTGCTTTTCCTGTCAACGTCACGACAAAGGATTTCAATACCTTCCATGCTAAACACATTATTGGCAGTTCCCATGCAGAAAGAAAAAGTTTTACTCCCCCACAACCATACAAACACAAGTCATGGCTAGCCGAATCCACGGGTGCCCTCCAATCAATCAACTTTCTAGGCGGGGTTTGTTTTATTATATATTTTTCTTTGTTTTTGTTTAACAGGACTGGGCATCCCAAATACCAGCCTCTCTCATGCAAGGCGAGTGAATAAACTCTCATCGTGAGAATAATCCTCTTGGCATGGAAGATATTGACCGCCCCGTCGCTCCATGAGCAGTACGGGCACATAGAACAAGTGTTTATTTGAATGATTAGAGATGACACATGCAAATTTACTTGGAACGGCAGGGTAATACCGTATATAGGTAGATATGGTGGACTCTTTTGGCACAACTTTGGGTTTCATAAATTTGGATGCACAAGCAGTATTCCCGCTTAGTACAGATGAAGGCTAGCAAATAGATTGAGAAGCGACCAACTAGAGAGCGACAATGGTCATAATCATGCATTGCGAATATTTAACATTGGATATAAGCATGAGTAGGATATAAACACTCTGAACATAAATTTCATGAAGGCTACATTCGAGTTGAATCAACTTCATGTGTGAACATGTGCCAAGTCAAGCCACTTGAATTCTTTGAAGGAGGATACCATCCTAACATACTACATCACAATCATTTTAATGCATGTTGACATGCAAGATAAATCATTATTCACTCCTAGCTACTTAAGCATGGCATGAGCAACTATAATATCTAATGGTCATCACAAACATGTTTACTCATAATATGCTGAATCAGGGCTATTGAGTTAAACATATTTACAAAAACAGAAACAAGAAGAGTTCATACCAGATTTTCTTCGCCACAGTAACTTCATCAAATCATTGTCATTATTGCCTTTCAGTTGCCCGACCGAATGATGTGAAAATAATAATGGTGCAAGGGTGCCTGTGGACTAAGCTGCAATCTGCAAACACTTTATTCAAAGGAAAAGACAAGGAAATATTGGCCCTTCCGTTAGATCAATAATAAAGCATATAAGAGCCACTCGACAATTCTTATGAAGTCTTCTCCTTACGACGACTCAAAGAGAAGAAAAGAAATTAAGAGATACACACTAAAATCTTTTTGGAGTTTTTTAGTTTTTCTGAAGAAAGCAAACTAAAGAGGAAAAACAAATAGTGAGAAAAACTATTTACACCGAAGAACTCCCAACAAACAACAAAAGAAGAAAAGAGAAATCTTTTTGGGTTTTCAAAGTTTTTCAAACACACAAAAGAAACACATTGAAAGCAAAAGTGAAAAAACAAAGGAAACAATGAACACCGACAAGTGTAATGAATGTGTAAGCATGAAATGAAATGTCGATGAGAATACGTACACCCCCAAGCTTAGGCTTTTGGCCTAACTTGGTCTATGGCCACTGCTGACCGAGATAGTAGTCAAAATGGTAGCTAGGGGCGGCGTTCTGAGCCGCCTCCTCAGTGAGTCGAGCGGCCTCCACTGCCATGTTGTGCTCGAGGGCCTCTTCCTCATAGAAAAAACACCTTTGTTTGTTCTGAAAATCAAAGAGAGAAGGTGCATGCAAAATAATAGAGACATCATGGTATTTATTAAAGGTCGGGTTATATTCATATTTATTAGATTCCTGCTTAATTAACTTGTGGCGCTGCATCGCCACAAAATCTAAGAAGTTAGGAGGGAGCACTGTTGGGTAACTGATACGTCTCCAACGTATCTATAATTTTTAATTGTTTCATGCTATTATATTATCAATCTTGGATACTTTATATGCTTTATATGCAATTTTATATCATTTTTGGGAACTAACCTATTAACTCAGTGCCCAGTGCCAGTTGCTGTTTTTTGCTTGTTTTTGGTTTTCTAGGAAATCAGTATCAAACGAAGTCCAAACGGAATAAAACTTTACGATGATTTTTTCTGGACCAGTACGGACCCTAGATGGTTCGGGAGGAGGCCAGAAGCCCTACGGGAGAGCCACGAGCTCACCTGGCGCACCCTGGGGGGCGCGCCACCTGAGCTCGTGGGTCCCATGCAGCTCCGTTTGACCTAATTCCACTTCTATAAATTCCCATAATTCCCAAAACCAACAGAGAGCCACCCGAAATAACTTTTCCGCCACCGCAAGCTTCTGTTGTTCCGCGATCCCATCTGGAGGCCTTTTCCGGTGATCTGCCAGAGGGGGAATTGATCACGGAGGGCTTCTACATCAACCTTGTTGCCCTTCCGATGATGTGTGAGTAGTTTACCATAGACGTACGGGTCCATAGCTAGTATCTAGAAGGCTTCTTCTCTCTCTTTGATCTTCAATACAAAGTTCTCCATGATCTCCATGGAGTTCTATCCGATGTAATCTTCTTTTGAGGTGTGTTTGTTGGGATCCGATGAATTATGTGTTTATGATCAGAGTATTCATTGAAAGTAATTGAGTCTTTTCTGAACTTTATTACGCATGATTGTTATAGCTTTGTATTTCTCTCTGATCTATCCGTTTGGTTTGGCCAACTAGATTGATTTATCTTCAGCGGGAGAGGTGCTTTGTAATGGGTTCGATCTTGCGTTGTCCTCACCCAGTGACAGTAGGGGAAGCGAGTCACGTATTTGTATTGTTGCCACTAAGGATAAAACAACGAGGTTTATTCATATTGCTTGAGTTTATTCTGTCTACATCATGTCATCTTGCTTAAAGCATTACTCTGTTTGTTATGAACTTAATACCATAGATGCATGCTGGATAGCGGTCGATTGATGGAGTAATAGTAGTAGATGTAGGCAGGAGTCGGTCTACTTGTTATGTACGTGATGCCTATATACATGATAATTGCCATGAATAACATCATAACTATGAGCTTTTCTATCAATTGTCCAACAGTAATTTGTTTACCCACCGTATGCTATGTTTCGAGAGAGAAGCCTCTAGTGAAAACTATGGCCCCCGGGTCTACTTTAATTATATTAGAAAACCCCAAATTACTTTGCTGTAATTATTTTACTTTTATTTACTTTTCAATTTATATATCTATCACTATCAGATTTAATCCTTGCAAGTAGCGAGTTCAAGGGGATTGACAACCCTCTTGCCCACGTTGGGTGCAAGTCATTGCTCTCTTGTGTGTAGGTACAACTTGACTAGGATTTGTTTGGTTTTCCTATTGGTTTGATAATCTTGGTTCTCACTGAGGGAAATACTATCCGCTACTATATTGCTTTACCCTTCCTCTTCGAGGAAAATCCCAACGCAGCTCACAAGTAGCAAAAAGAATTTCTGGCGCCAATGCCGGGGAGACATCATCAAATACCTATAGGTCCCTTCACACAAATTATCAATTACTTGTTCTACTTTTTATTTGCTTTTATTTGTCTTTATTAGTTTCGTTAAAAAATCAAAAATACAAAAATATTTTACTTTGCTTGTTTGCTTGCTTGCTTAAATTGTCACTATGTCTCAAGAAAATACTAAGTTGTGTGACTACTCGAATACTAATAATAATGATTTTATTAGTACTCCAATTGCTCCTCCCACCACTAGTGCGGAGTCATATGATATTAATGCTGCATTGCTAAATCTTATTATGAAAGATCAATTTGCTGGAAACCCTAATGAAGATGCTGCATCCCATCTTAATACCTTCGTTGAGTTCTGTGATATGCAAAAGAAAAAAGATGTGGATAATGATATTATTAATTTGAAATTATTTCCAATCTCACTAAGAGATCGTGCTAAAACTTGGTTTTCATCTTTACCTCGCAATAGTATTGATTCATGGGATAAATGTAAGGATGCTTTTCTTGCCAAGTATTTTCCTCCCGCTAAGATTATTTCTCTTAGAAATCAAATAATGAACTTTAAGCAACTTGAGCAAGAACATGTTGCACAATCTTGGGAAAGAATGAAATTGATGATTAAAAATTGTCCCACTCATGGATTAAGCTTATGGATGATAATAAAAAAAATATGCGGGACTAAACTTTGTGTCGAGAAATCTTCTAGACTCTGCTGCAGGTGGCACCTTTATGGGAATTACATTAGGAGAGGCAACGAAGCTTCTCGATAATATGATGACAAATTATTCTCAATGGCACACCGAACGAGCTCCAACTGGTAATAAGTTATACTCTATTGAATAAGTTTCTACTTTGAGTGATAAAATGGATGCTCTTATGAATATGCTTACTAGTCAGAATGCTCATGTTGATCCTAATGATGTGCCACTATCTACCTTGATTGAGAAAAATAATGATGTTATTGATGTGAATTTTGTCGCTAGAAATAATTTCAACAATAATGCTAATAGATGGAATTTCAATGACTACTGCAGGCGACCGCTAACGCGACACATGAATCGGAGACCCCGCGACCAAACTGTGTGCGATGCATGCATCGCAAACGGTGTCGTAATCAAACCGTCGCCAATAAGACGAACTGTTTGCGATGCCGGAGACATAAAAAATGATTCAGATTAGAGACGTGTGTGCGATACGTGGCATACAGTTGATCCATACGAACTGTTTGTGATGAGCCAGAACAACAGAAACGTGCAGCCAGTTCGAGGTGTGTGCGATACACGGCATACAGTTCACTCAGATGAACTGTTTGTGATTACTCAACACAACAGAAATGGGCAGCCAGTTCGAGGTGTGTGCGATACGTGGCATACAGTTCACTATGATGAACTGTTTGTGACACCCAACACAATAGAAACGGTCAGGCAGATCAAGGTGTGTGCGATATATGGCATGCGGTTCACTCAGATGAACTGTTTGCGATTACCCAACACAACAGAAACAGTTCAACTTAACAAGATGTGTGTGATACATGGCAAATAGGTCAGTAATCCAAAATGTGTGGGAAGACGGATAACAACACGGACGATTCCTGCTAATAACCCGTGTGTGTTGTGGGCAAACGCTTGCTGGTATACAATTGTCTGCGATTGATGAAATCATCACCGACGGGTTCCCTAGTTTAGCCCGTGGCCGATGTGATTTGCTCTGTCCGCACAACATCTATGCTCTGTCTACACAACAACAACATATATACTTATAAGAACATTGTTGCATAACCAAATAAAACATCCAATTACATAAGTGACTACACACACCAAAGTAAACAATTACATGCACACTAAACTAGGAGAAACAATCATCTACTTCTTGTTGTGACGACGCTTGCCATTGCTCTGCTTCCGGCTGGATCCTTGGACATTTTGGGGAAGAAGGAGGCACTTCCTCATGTCAATGATCCGCCTGTACATATCTTAGCTCGTGTATGTCTCCTTGGCCGCGTACACAACATGAGCTTCGTCGAGTTTCTCCATCCAGGCCGAGTGCCAGGCACGCTTGTCCTTGTTGTAGGAATCCTTCATGTCTCTGTAGTAGGGGTCGATGATGGCCTCGGCGAGGTGAATTAGTGAGTCCTTCTCATGCTTCTTGCTGCCCCAAATCTTGTATTGGCCCTGGATGTCGACAAGATTCTGGCAGGCGATGCCCGAATTCTTGAGCACCCTTACATTGTTGGTGATGTCCACCGTAGCGAACATGTAGTGGGGGCTGTTGACAAACCTAGCGAAACACTCGCAAGGCCTTGTGGCCAGGCAGTAGTGGTAGACGAGGACATGATTGCGCATGCACATCTGGGCGACGGCGACCTTGTGACGAGACCCGGCACGAGCGCGGGTGTACTCGAGGTCGAACCCGACCACCTTGTACTTCTCCGCAGCAAGCAACAACTCCATAGTGTGGATGGAGTTCTCCACCCAGATCGGGTTGTTGGTGTACACCACCGAGAGCTCCATGAACCTTCTATGGGTGTCCACTACGGCATGCATGGTGAACTGCCGCTCATCGTCCGCAGCCGCTGGGAGCGCCATTGGAGCCGCGCAGGATACCCTCTCTGTATTTGTCGTCATGGGTGTGCTTCTTGCAATACTGGGGCGCGATCGAATGGTTGAAGAGACACAAGGGTTAAATGGCCGCTGTAATAAATGGGGGCCGGACGGCCTGTAATTGTCATGTCTTGTCACCGCATTCCTAGCGGAGGATTCCAGTGCACGCTTGAGCTGCTGAGCACCCCACACGCGTTTCGTTTGACCACGCGTGGGCTCGAAGAGGCGCCAAGTTTACCCGTGGGTGATGAGGTCAAAGTTACACAGACGGGTAATGATGGACACTCGAGTGCGATAATTCTGGGCACACAGTTGAGGAAACCAACTGTGTACAATAATGTCGAAGATCGCTGTCGTGTCCGCAATATAGATCGTATGCGATTGAGATTGACAGGGGAAACACATTCGAGAATGGTAAATAAAATCAAGTCCATTGAGGTCCATATATTAATCGTCCATTGCATATGAATGTCAAAATAGTACTACCAATATACGAGTCTCATACGATGCCATTTCAATGATTGTACCACAAAAGCCCGAAATATTACAAGGTTCAAATTCCAAAGTTAGAAGGCTCAAATTCGAAGATTAATTACAAGGTTCAAACTAATATTAGAAATGTAATTCAGCTCATGCAGCTGCAGACGCCCGCGCTGATCAGCTGAACTTGGATATATGAGAGGTTCAAACTGATATTACAACTTGTAACACCCGTTTCGAAACCTCAACATTTCTACAAAGGGATCAGCCACTGACAAGTCATGTATGGGCTTGACATAATGACTTTCGATTACTCTGTCAGCTGAACTTCCAAAATGAAATTCAGCTTCTACAGAGCCTTTTCCATTCTACTGTAGCCGTCGGCGCTAATCAGCAAACCATTTAGTTTTGCGAAGCAAATGTAGGGCAAGCCTCATTACCTTTAGCACCCTTGCTCTCACAACAAAGAACCTGGCGAATATAATCTCCGGTAAGGTCCCTCGGTAGGAGTTCAAAGTAATTTCTGAGAGATGCAGATCAAGGCATTCGATGTGGTTGTTATATTGTATCACATTATCCACTGCCGGGCCTAATCTTATCTGCAAAAGAAGAGAACGTGTTAGTGCCTACATGCAGTTTTGAACACTACTACATGCCTCTTTGATTTGCAGGATTTCTAAAATACACGAATAGAGTGACATGCCATCTTCGATCCTACATGATTAACATGGGCATTTGATTACAATCTAGAAAAACGTAGGCTTCTTCCCAAGAGGTTGGAGTGGATGGAAATTTACCTATGAAAACTAGTACAGATGAATTGAAAGGAGAAATGCATATGGATTGTAACCTTATGAATCAAGCAACCACTGTAAGGGAAAAAACATCAATGTACTGAAATCCTCCAAAATTCCTTCAGAAATCGTAGTACATTCATCATTGTAAACATGGGAAAAGGTACCAAAAAATTGTACTCCCGTATGGTTAACATTTAACAGGAAAGGAGCATCACCTCGATATATAGCTTCTCCAGGCACGGAAAACATTGCTACTTGTAGTCTGCGTTGGTATTTCCCTGAAGAGGAGAGGATGATGCAGTACAGTAGAGATAAGTATTTCCCTCAGTTAAGAACCAAGGTTATCAATCCAGTAGGAGAACCAAGCAAAATTCCGTTAAGCGCACCTGCACACACAAGAGCAAACACTTGCACCCAACGCAAATAAGAGGGTTGTCAATCCTCTTAGCGGTTATTTGCAAGGATTAAATCTTATCGAGGTAAATAGATAAACTTAAACACTAATTAAAATAAAAGTAAATAAATTGCAGCAAGGTATTTTTAGGTTTTTTATATGATAAAGATAGACCTGGGGCCCATAGTTTTCACTAGAGGCTTCTCTCTCGAGCACAGAAACATACGGTGGGTAAACAAATTACTGTTGTGCAATTGATAGAAAAGCAAATAATTATGACGGATTCATGGCAATGATCATGTATATAGGCATCATCTCCGAGACAAGTAAACCGACTCCTGCCTGCATCTACTACTATTACTCCACTCATCGACCGCTATCCAACATGCATCTAGAGTATTAAGTTAATAAAAACATAGTAACGCCTTAAGCAAGATGACATGATGTAGAGAAGCAAATTCAAGCAATATGAATAAACCCCAACTTTTTATCCTTAATGGCAACAATACAAATACGTGTCATGTCCCCTTCTGTCACTGGGATTGAGCACCGCAAGATTGAACCCATCACAAAGCACCTCTCCCATTGCAAGATAAATCAATCTAGTAGGCCAAACCAAATCGATAGATCGGAGATAAATACAAAGCTATAAAAATCATGCATAAAAGAGTTCAGAGAAGACTCAAATATTTCTCATGAATAATCTGATCATAAACTCACAATTCATCGGATCCCAATAAACACAACGCAAAAGAAGATTACATCGGATAGAACTCCAAGATCATCGGGGAGAACATTGTATTGAAGATCAAAGAGAGAGAAGAAGCCATCTAGCTACTAGCTATGGACCCATAGGTCTGTGGTAAACTACTCACACATCACCGGAAGGGCAGCAAGGTTCATGTAGAAGCTCTCCGTGATCGATTCCCCCTCCGACAGAGTACCGGAAAAGGCCCCCAGATGGGATCGCGGAAGAACATAGGCTTGCAGTGGCGGAAATGTTTTCTCTTCTGGCTCTCTGATGGTTTCCCAATATTTGTGAATTTATAGAAGTGGGATTAGGTCAAACGGAGTCACGTGGGCCCCACAAGGCAACACGGCGCCCCCCCCCTAGGGTGCGCCCTGTTACCTTGTGAAGCCTCCGTGAGGCTTCTGGCCTCCTCCCGAAGCTTCCACGGTTTCTTATGTCCAGAAAAAAATTCCAAAAAGTTTCGTGGCATTTGGACTTCATTTGGTACTGTTTCTCTGAAAGGCCAAAAACGAGCAGAAAACAGCAACTGGCACTGGGCACTAGGTTAATACGTTAGTCCCAAAAAATGATATATAATTGCATATAAAAACATCCAAGATTGATACTATAATAGCATGGAACAATCAAAAATTATAGATACGTTGGAGACGTATCAAGCATCTCAGGAAACTGACAACTTCGTCCAGGTTGGGGCCGATAGATTCTACTGCGAAGACCTTCACTGTGCGCAGATACGTTGTCAAGCTTGTCGGGTTCATTTTCTGGATGACAGACGAACATACATCTTCAAAATTAGAAAAAATGTTAATTCAAGAAGGAGAAGAAGAAGGTGAATGTTGTACCTGAATGGGTGTGGATCCAATAACAAGTTCGGAGAATTTGACAGACGAGTAGCCCACCACTGTCAATTTCGGCGCAGAAATGACACTGATTCTTGTTGGACCTTGTTGATCAACTACAAGTAATCTCTCAAGTAAATGTGTGTCCTCAATGACCATACTGTGATACACCTTCTGTGATCTCTTGTTGCAGCACCAGCAACACACAACACCTCTTCGGGCCACATGCAGGCGGTGGTTGTCTTACAGGACACTCACTCGCGTGCGACGCTTCCATCTGTGGGCCCGCGAGGTCGTCGTCCATCACTTCGACCCAATGATCGAGAGAGGTTAATTTGACCGACAAGGAGGATTCTTTTTGGTTTGTGTTACGGTAGGAGTATATAGTACGCGTCGAAGAGGGGGATGGGACCAGCATATACTACACGTCATGAACCTCGCTCTGTGTGGGGAGTTTATGGTTTTCGAGGCAGGTGCCACATCAAAGTTGTGCATTTTGGGTATTCAAACATCACAACAACCACACACACCTCCGTACGTACATATGCATGCATTGGTTGTCTTCGGACAGTACTCTCCCTCGCGTGGCTATCGGCGACAAGCCTATATATTCATGGGCCCGCGTGGACGTCCATCACTTCGACCGGCAACGAGAGAGGTTACCAGGGTGGATTCTTCTTCTTTGGTTCGTGTTACCGTGTAGTAGGTCATGGTGAGATTCGAGACCTAAGTTTGAGCGCATGCATACGCATGAATCCCCGTCACTGGCTCGAAGTGGGGTGACATACATAGTACGCGTCGTGGACCCTCGCTCCGTGTGGGGACTTTCCAGTTCCGAAGCATGGTACCGTGCTACATCAAATTTGTGCATTGGGTATATTCAAACACACCACACAACACTTCCATACATATGTTTGGGCCACATGCAGGCAGTGGTTGTCTTCGGGCACTACTCCCTTGCGTGGTTATTGGCGAGCTAGCCCATCTGTGGGGTCGCGTGGATGTCCATCACTTTGACCAACAACAAGAGAGAGGTTATATGACCAAGGTGGATTCTTCTTGGTCTGTGTTACACTACGTCTTGGTGAGATGCCCTCTCCCACCGACTCAAAGTGTGTGTGTGCGTCGGTGGGGTGGGGGGGTACTTCGCACTTCCTGGACCTCCGTGGGGTCGGGGATGTCCGGTTAATTTGCGAGGCACATGTGCCACATCAAAGTTGTGAATTGGGTATTTAAATATCACACCACCCTTTTCATACATATAGTTGGGCCACTCGCAGGTGGTTCGTATGTGGTCTCACAAATCTCGCGTCACAAGCACACATTTGTGGGCCCGCACACGGTCCACCTTTGACCGGAAGCGAAAGGGGGGTTTGACCATGATGGACTCCTATAGGTTTAGTGTTACGGTAGGGTGTGATATGTCAGACCTAGCAATTTGGGGGCATGCATTCATAGCTAGGATTACCCTCCCGCCGACACTAAGTGGGGGGGGGGGGTGACGGACAAGCAATAATGTGCGCTTTGTGAGACAGGTGCCACATCAAAGTTGTGCATTGGGTATTTGAACATCAAACCAGCCTTTTCATACATATATTTGGTCCACATGCAAGTGTGTTTGTGTTCTGACCCTTTCCCATGTTTTTTTGGCACGCAACACACACGGTTCCCTCAGACTACCCGTATGCCACGCCCGTGCCCCTGTCACCCACATCAACACAGCAGATTGGGCTCCACGAGGCTTCCCTCGCAATCTCAAAAATATCTACCCGCCTGGAGGGTTTTTCTGTTTGATAGCACACGATTATTATGTTTCGACCGTGTGCGATGTTGTTTGCTCCCGGCCCCCGCTCCCGCCTGCATCCCTCAAAAATATCTACACGTGTGGAGGGTTTTTCTGTTTGGTAGCACACTGTTATTATGTTCCGACCGTGTGAGATGTTGTTCGCTCCCGCTCCCGCCTGCATCCCTCAAAAATATCTAGCCGCCTGGAGGGTTTTCTTGTTTGATAGCATACGGTTGTTATGTTTGGACCGTGTGCGATGTTTGTTGCTCAATCCCTTCATCCAAATTTTCAGTAGCCCCAGCATTTTACTCCTGCCTAGTAAAATTTTCAGTACCCGCGTCATTTCCTCAAACACCACCTTGCCCCCCCCTCCACACACACACCCCAAAAACTCCGCGCGTGCGCACACACACACACACACACACACACACACACACACACACACACCCCACCCCTCCCTCGCTCGAAACCCTAGCAAGGTCACCGTCGTCGCCGCCGCCGCCGCCGCCGCGCCGCCTCCATCGTCAACATCTTCCGGTTTGCCCATGCAGGTTACCCACCGATCTCCATACCCTAGCCGCCCTGAGTTTCTTAGATGACGCCTGCCAAACGCCCCCTTTCCCATAGATCCCCATCCCCCTCCCCCTCCCCCACTCCAGAGCGTCGGAGCCTAAGCCCGGCTACGCTTCCCGTGGAGCCCCAGGAGCTAATGGCCCAAAAGAGGTTTATCGCGGCCTCTTCGCCCGACGTCGGCGAGGTGGCCGCCGAGGAAGCTAACGACGATTACTGGCCGCAGGCTCTCAATCAGCGGGCTAGAGTATGCTGGCATGTCGCGGACACCGGCTACGACATCGTGGTCGTCGACAGTGACGGCCTGACGCGGGCTATGTCACAGCTTAAGTGGCCCACCCCCAACCCCTCGGGTTCAACCGCCGCCGATCTCATCCATGGCCCGCCGCTGATCTCCTCTGGCTCACTGTCAAGAATTTGCCATCCTACATCGCCATCGAGCCCCTTTTGTCATTTCTGAAGGACACGTTCTGCGACGCTGACTTGGGATCCTCAGCTGCCAAGTCAGACCTCATCGACGGCGACCACGAGGAGGGCACCCTCTCCGCGTCTTCCAAGGGGAAAGAGCACATCCGCGACATCAGGGAGGGCACCCTACAGCCGTGCTCTTCCCAGGGGAAGGAGCCCATCTGCGACAACATGGAGCGCACCCAGAGTCCGCGCTCTTCCCATGAGAAGGAGACCATCTGTGACAAGTGAGGAAACCCATGATTTGTTTTGTCGTGCCTCTTCACAAGGGGGGAACCCATGATTTGTTTTGTCGAGCCCCTTTTGTAGTGAGAATATGTCCAGTTTTAATTGCTATGTTTGGTTGTTTGCAGTATGCCTTGTTTATTTCAGTTATTCACAGTGTGATGCTCTATATGTGCAACTATTTACTGCGCAGTACAATTTCATCAATACCAGTTTCAACAATACCAATATGAATGACTATATTTGCTTGTTGTTAAGCCTGTTATAGCTAGCATATGCCTCTTTTAATGTTTTTTGGTTGTTCGGTTGTTTGTAGTTAGCATATGTCCAGTTTCAATTGCTATCTTTGGTTGTTAGTAGTATGCCTTGTTTATTTCAGTTATTCACAAAGTGATGTTCTATATGTGCAAGTATGAACTGTGCAGTTCAATTTCATCAATACCATTTTCAACAATACCAATATGAATGACTATTTGGTTGCTGTTAAGCCTGTTGTAGCGAGCATATGCCTCTTTTAACGGTTTTTGGTTGTTCGGTTGTTTGTAGTTAGCATATGCCCAGTTTCAATTGCTATCTTTGGTTGTTCGTAGTATGCCTTGTTTGTTTCAGTTATTCACAAAGTGATGTTCTATATGTGCAAGTATGAACTTTGCAGTTCAATTTCATCAATACCAGTTTCAACAATACCAATATGAATGACTATTTGCTTGCTGTTAAGCCTGTTGTAGCGAGCATATGCCTCTTTTAACGGTTTTTGGTTGTTCGGTTGTTTGTAGTTAGCATATGTCCAGTTTCAATTGCTATCTTTGGTTGTTCGTAGTATGCCTTGTTTATTTCAGTTATTCACAATGTGATGTTCTATATGTGCAAGTATGAACTGTGCAGTTAACACACCTTTCCATTTCTTGTTTTACTTAACTAGCGTGCTTAAACCTGCACACTGAAGCTATCATTTGGAGATTATGTTGTCTACCATGGATATATTTGGTTGATGTTTAGCCTGTTGTGCTTAACATGTCTTTCGATGTACTTACACAGGACAATATTGGGAACGACTGCTGTTTTCCATCGAGGTTAGTTTCATCCCATGGCTTATATATACTCACTGTTCAGGATATCGGTAGCTGGTACCATATAGGCCGGGGGCTGATAAGGGATTAATCGGCGAATCGGACAATTAACTGAACATATGTGTAACCCATTTATCGGTAGGTTAACTAGGACCATATCTAATATATCTGAGGCTACATAGCAACATGCATTGTACTGAATGTCTAAATATGCAATCCTAGGATAGATAGCAACAAGGAACAGTGTTACCTTAATGTTCTGATGATGTATAGATATACATAGAAGAGCAGCAACAGCAACAACACAACAGCAGTTAACTGCAGTTAATCGGCCGATATTTGTAACAATGAAATAAACTCCCTCCGCCCCATAATATAAGATGTTAATTCATCCCATATGTGAGTATATTGGATGTAATAAGATCTTATATAATGGGACGGAGGGAGTGTTGTACTACATCATTGTGCAATTGCTGTTTAGCTTCTAATATTAACTTGGTGCTTTTAGGTACATATGCCATTGGTAAAGATCCGCGCTTCGACCCTTTTTCCGTATGGGGCAATGAGATATTCATGAACCAGCATCAAGTGAGGAAACTGATAAAGATTGTTAGTAAAATGGGTCAAAAGATGGCAATTAAACTATTTGTTTATACTTTATCCAAGACAACAGTGAACTGCAGGATGGTAAGTAAGAACAATGCAGCCTTCTTTTTACTGCCCATAATGAGTTGTGTTAGATGACAATGTCTGAATCTTTTTCCTTTGCAGTGGTTCCCAAAGCAGTTTACTCAATATTACCTCTCAAACTACATGATTGGTGGGCATGCAAAGGTTAAAGTATTTCTACCAGAACACAATGACTATCTAGATGTCGTCATGAAGACAGTGAAGGATGGGTGGTCGGCCATCACAAGGGGTTGGACTAGAGTCGTGCGTGCCTTCTGCATGGAGGAGGGCACAATATGGGCATTCTGATTCACCTTGTTCAGCAACCAGAATGTCTTTCGCCTCTTTCTTTACCGTCTTTAATAGTACAAGTATACAACCCTGGTTCATCATTCTTTATTTGGTGCATATGTAATTCTTTTTTTATGTAACTCTTGAACATATGTACCTGTGAATCGAATAATGCATTGGTTGTTGAACCTGATGGATATGAATAAAGTTATAGCCTACTTTCAAATTCAAATTCGGTACAATTTTAAATAGCAGCGATTAAATTAGGGTGAAAATACACTCTGCGGGTCATTACGCCGCACACGGTCTGTAAAGCACATCGTGTGTGATATACATCATAATCCGACACGGTTCACAGAGAGGAAACATGTGCGACCATGCACACAGTTACCGTTTGCAAAGCGTGTGTGATGTCAGACTATATCACAAACGGCGCGAGCAAACTAAATGTTTGTGATAGTCGCCTTATCGTACACGCTTTACAATCATGAATTGTTTCTGATGTCGTACGCATCGTAAACATTTGCACCACAGAATAGCGTGTGCGATAGTTATCCTGTACGACACTAGTACGACAGTCTGACGTTTCATAATCCTATCCGACACTCGTACGATGATTAACTAATCTTCTTGATTATATATCGCATACGGTTCGGGAGAAGTGAATGTGTGTGATAGTCTCCTTATCATACACGTTTTACAATCGTGAACTGTCTGTGATGGGGCGCACATCATAAACGTTGCACCACAGCAATCGAGTGTGATGGTAAAGCGAGCACACACGAGTAGCAAGGATGGAGCGTTTGGGATATTCGATAGATCACAAACAGTTGTGTGACGAGTCGCGTTTGGGATAGATCGGGCATCGCATACGCTTAGTTCTACGAAACGTATGCTTGCGTGCTCCCTATCGCCGACGGTTTCTGGGTCGTGTGGGAAGACCCCCCCCCTATCGCACACACATGCAAGGCAACGGTTTAAAACTCCGTCGCGGAAAGGGGGTAAAAACCGTTTGTATAGCAGGTCGCTGCACTAGTGAATCCTGGACCGTATCCTGGTAATTCCTCTAATAATTATGGTAAATCCTATGGAAATTCATATAATAATAATAGGATATATACCTACTGAACTTGAGAACAACATTAAAGAATTTATTAGTTCTCAAAAGATTTTCAATGCCATGGTAGAAGAAAAACTACATAATGTTGATGATATGGCTAGAAACAAGGATAGAATTGCTCATGATGTGGAAACTCTAAAAATTAAAATTATGCCACATAAAATTTATGCTACTGAAACCTTAAAGTCTATCCAAGTCACCATGAATGAAAGTAAAGAAAGAATCGCGAGCATTAGAGCTAAGCGTGAATTCCTAGAAAAAGCGATTCCACCCGGTTTTATCATAATCATGATGAAGATATTAAAACGATTGGTGTGACACCTATTGAATCTATATTTAGTAATATAAAACTTGATGAGAAAGGGACTGAAGATGAGTCAACTTTAGTTAGAAGGCGTCCCAATTGTTCGGCGGGTGATAATCTAAATGATAAAAACAATAAAAGTGGGTTTGAAGAGGTCAAGACTTTAAATAGCAATGTGCCCACTACTTTGGATTACAAGGACTTTAATTATGATAATTTCTCTTTGAGTGAACGTATTTCCTTGTTGCAATCCATGATAAACTCACCTAATGCTTACGAACAAAATAAAGCTTTTACTAAACATATCGTAGAAGCAATGATTAAAGCTCATGAAGAAAAGCTAGAATTGGAAGTATCTATACCAAGGAAATTGCATGATGAATGGGAACCTACAATTAAAGTAAAGATTATGACTGTAATGCTTTGTGTGATCTAGGTGCTAGTGTCTCTACTATACCAAAATCTTTATGTAACGTGCTAGGTCTCACCGATATGGATGAATGTTCCCTTAACTTGCATTTACTGGATTCAACTATTAAGAAACCATTGGGTAGAATTAATGATGTTCTTATAATGGAAAATAGAAATTATGTGCTCGTGGATTTCATTGTGCTTGATATTAAATGCAATCCGTCTTGTCCTATAATACTTGGTAGGCCTTTCCTACGAACCATAGGTGCTATTATTGACATGCAAGAAGGAAATATAAGGTTCAAATTTCCACTAAAAAAAGGGATGGAACACTTCCCAAGGAAGAGGATTAAACCACCATATGAATCCATTACGAGAGCTACCTAAGAAATTAATTTGAAGGATGACAATACTTGAAAGAATGCATTATGCCTAGCTAGGGGCATAAAACAATAGCGCTTGTTGGGAGGCCACCCAATATTTATCTTTATTGAAATTTTTATTTTTCTTGAGTCACACAATTTTTGCTACTGTAAGGATTGTGTTTTTATCTTTTAATTAGTGTTTGTGCCAAGTAATGCCTTTGCGATGATTTGGATGATAGTATAATTGATGTTGTTTGAAAAACAGAAAGTTTTGCGCCCAGTTCTGGAATTTATATTCTGTACTGGAATGTCAGAAAAATCTGAAATTTCTATTCTGTACTGGGATGCAAATTGTTTATGTTGTCCCAATTTTTCAGAAGTTTTGGAGTTACAGAAGTATGGATAAATATTATGTCATTGCGTACTATTCTATTTTAGACAGATTCTATTTTTATTGCATAGTTTACTTGTTTTTAATGAAACTAGGGATTATATCGGGGGGTATAAGTCATGGAAGAGTTAGAATATAGTAGGTATTATGCAAGAACAATTATGAATGAGTTTATAACAGTACCTAAAGTTTATGTTGTGTTTATTATACTAATGGATCTCACGAGGTTTCTGTTGAGTTTTGTGTGCTGAAGTTTTCAAGTTTTGGGTGAGATTACGATGGATGAAGGAATAAGGAGCGGCATGACCCTAAGCTTGGGGATGCCCAAGGCACCCCAAGGTAATATTCAAGTAAGACCCAAGCGTCTAAGCTTGGGGATGCCCCGGATGGCATCCCCTCTTTCGTCTACAATCTATCGGT
The DNA here is from genome assembly GCA_039707655.1 of Elymus sibiricus. Classification (NCBI taxonomy): domain Eukaryota; kingdom Viridiplantae; phylum Streptophyta; class Magnoliopsida; order Poales; family Poaceae; genus Elymus; species Elymus sibiricus. The sequence continues at coordinate 182,364,962 of CM077676.1, forward strand.
AACTTACTTGGAGCTACATTTTTATTCATCACATGATATGAGTTTTGCTTGGAGTGTCTTGTGCCATAGTTTTCTTTTCTTTGTTTGCTTTTTAGTTTGCCACAATCATTGTTTGCTGGACACACCTTTTGAGAGGTACACACATATATCGTGATTTGTTAGAATACTCTATGTGCTTCACTTATATCTTTTGAGCTAGGCAGTTGCTCTAGTGCTTCACTTATATCTTTTAGAGCAGGGCGGTGGTTATATTTTGTGGAAATAATTGCACTCTCATGCTTCACTTAAATCTTTTTGAGTCTAATAAATAGTAATGGCAATTTGCACGTCTTATAAGATCAGTCCAAAAAGGATAGGTATTCAAGGGGGGATATAATAAAAACTTTCATGTAGATCACTAAATATGAAACATATGGTTTAATAATATTGATGTCATAATATGAAAGGATATTGGTTCATGATCATTGGTTAGTAGAAAATCGGTATTAAATCTTGTTATTAACTTCTCATCTATGTGTTGGTCATGGCATGATGGGGAGGTTTGAGCATTTTTTATGTTTGAAATGAAATCCTTGAGTGTTGTTATAATCGGGGGTGCGTGCTGGTTAACTCCTACCAACCTCCTCCCTAGGGGCATGCGAGTAGTACTTTGCTTTGAGGGATAATAAAACTTTCACGATAAGTATATGAGTTCTTTATGACTAATGTGAGCTCATGGACAATTACGCACTCCCACCTTTCCGCAATTTGCTAGCCTCCTCGGTATCGTGCATTGCCCTTTCTCACCTCGAGAGTTTGTGCAAACTTCGCCGGTGCATCCAAACCCTGTGATATGATACGCTCTATCACACATAAGCCTCCTTATATCTTCCTCAAAACAGCCACCATACCTACATATTATGGCATTTCCATAGCCATTCCGAGATATATTGCCATGCAAATTCCACCGTTCCGTCTTATGACATGTGTGTTCATCATCATATTGCTTTGCATGGTCATATAGAGCTGACATGATATTTGTGGCAAAGCCACCGTTCATCACTGTTATACATGTTACGCTAGATCATTGCAAATCCGGGTACACTACCGGAGACATTCATATAGAGTCATCATGTATCAGTTTATCGAGTTGTAATATCGAGTTGTAAGTAAATAAAAGTGTGATGGTCATCATTATTAGAGCATTGTCCCAGTGAGGAAAAGAATGATGGATATTGACGAGTCCTCCAAAATGAGGGGATGAGGTCCATGAGATTGATTCTAAAAAAAGAGAAAAGAAAAAAATGAGAGAAAATGAGAGAAGGGGCAATGCTACTATCCTCTTACCACACTTGTGCTTCAAAGTAGCACCATGTTCTTCATATAGAGAGTCTCCTGGGAAATCACTTTCATATACTAGTGGGAATTTTTCATTATAGAACTTGGCTTGTATATTCCGATGATGAGCTTCCTCAAATGCCCGAGGTCTTCATGAGCAAGCAAGTTGGATGCACACCCACTTAGTTTCCATTGAGCTTTCATACATTTATAGCTCTTAGTGCATCCGTTGCATGGCAATCCCTACTCCTCGCATTGATATCGATTGATGGGCTTCTCCATTGCCTATTGACCCACCGAGTTGATGCGAGGCTTTCTTCCTTTTTGACTTCTCCTATACACCTTTACCACCGCATTCTATTCCACCTACAGTGCTAATGTCCATGTCTCAAGCTCATGTATTGTGTGGAGTTGAAAATGCTGAAGCGCGTTAAAAAGTATGATACAATTGCCTGGTTTGACACTGGGGTGCTCATGATTTATATTTATGCGGTGAAGGCGGAGTCATGCCATGCTTACATAATTCAATGAGTAGGGATAACATTCTTTGAGCATCGTATATTTTGAAAAATTAATGATTATGTTCTTGTATTCATGGATATTACTATGTTGATACCAATTACTTCATCGTTTCTCAATATTTACACCATAAGAGATATTACATGATAAACATGCTAGGTAGCATTCACCATCAAAAATTCTGTTTTCATCATTTACCAACTCGAGGAAGAGCGGGAATTAAGCTTGGGGATGCTGATACGTATCCAACGTATCTATAATTTTTGATTGTTTCATGCGATTATATTATCAATCTTGGATACTTTATATGCTTTATATGCAATTTTATATCATTTTTGGGAACTAACCTATTAACTCAGTGCCCAGTGCCAGTTGCTGTTTTTTTGCCTGTTTTTGTTTTTTTAGGAAATCAGTAACAAACGAAGTCCAAACGGAATAAAACTTTACGACGATTTTTTCTAGACCAGAAGAGACCCTAGCTAGAAGGTTCGGGAGGAGGCCAGAAGCCCTACGGGAGAGCCACAAGCTCACCTCGCGCGCCCCTAGGGGCGTGCCACCTAAGCTCGTGGGTCCCACGCAGCTCTGTTTGACCTAATTCAACTTCTATAAATTCCCATAAATCATAAAACCAACAGAGAGCCACCCGAAATAACTTTTCCGCTGCCGGAAGTATCTGTTCTTCCGTGATCCCATCTAGAGGCCTTTTCCGGTGATCTGCCGAAGGGGGAATCGATCACGGAGGGCTTCTACATCAACCTTGCTGCCCTTTCGATGATGTGTGAGTAGTTGACCATACACCTATGGGTCCATAGCTATTATCCAGAAGGCTTCTTCTCTCTCTTTGATCTTCAATACAAAGTTCTCCATGATCTCCATAGAGTTCTATCTGATGTAATCTTCTTTTGAGGTGTGTTTGTTGCGATCCGATGAATTGTGGGTTTATGATCAGATTATTCATTGAAAGTAATTGAGTCTTTTATGAAATTTATTATGTATGATTGTTATAGCTTTGTATTTCTATCCGATCAATCCATTTGGTTTGGCTAACTGGATTGATTTATCTTCAGCGGGAGAGGTGCTTTGTAATAGGTTCAATCTTGCGGTGTCCTCACCCAGTGACAGTAGGGGAAGCGAGGCACATATTTGTATTGTTGCCATTAAGGGTAAAACGACAGGGTTTATTCATATTGCTTGAGTTTATTCTGTCTAGGTCATGTCATCTTGCTTAAAGCGTTACTCTGTTTGTTATGAACTGAATACCATAGATGCATGCTGGATAGCGGTCGATTGGTGGAGTAATAGTAGTAGATGCAGGCAGGAGTCGGTCTTCTTGTCACGGACGTGATGCCTATATACATGTTAATGTTGGGGAACGTTGCATGGAAAACAAAAAAATTCTACGCACACGCAAGATCTATCCATGGAGATGCATAGCTACGAGGGGGGGAGTGTGTCTACGTACCCTCGTAGACCGTAAGCGGAAGCGTTAGAACAACGCGGTTGATGTCGTCGAACAACTTCACGATCAACCGACCGAGCACCGAACGTACGGCACCTCCGCGTTCAGCACACGTTCAGCTCGGTGACGTCCTCGACTTCTTGATCCAGCAAGACGGCGAGGTAGTGGATGAGTTTCGGCAGCACGACGGCGTGGTGACGGTGATGGTGATGCTATCTCCGCAGGGCTTCGCCCAAGCACTGCGAAAATATGACCGAGGGACGGAACTGTGGAGGGGGGCGCCGCACACGGCTAAGACAATGTTGTGTCCTTTGGGGCGCCCCCTCTCCTCTATTTATGTATGTGTAGGGGCTTGGAGTAGAAGGAATAGTGCCACGTGAACAGTAACCATGAATAGTACACACGTGGACTTGGACTCCAAAGTCCAATCCTATTCCTACTAGGACTCTCCCTTTTTTCCTTCCCTAGCTGCGTGGGCTTTTGAGGACTTGGTGCGCCTGGCCCAATAAGGCCAGGGCGCCCCCCCTTAGCTCATGCCAGCCCTTGGGACGTGGTGGACCCACTTGTGGACTTCCGGACTCCTCCGGAATCCTCCGGAACCTTCTGGAAGCTTCCTGGTACAATACCGAAAAAACTGCACCTTTTTCCGGAACCCAAAATTTGACTTCCCATATATAAATATTTACCTCTCGACCATTCCGAGACTCCTAGTGACGTCTGGGATCTCATCCGGGACTCCGAACAACATTCGGTTACCAATTCACATAACTCATATAACACTATATCGTCAACGAACGTTAAGCGTGCGGACCCTACGGGTTCGGGAATGATGTAGACATGACTGAGACGCCTCTCCGGTCAATAACCAATAGCAGAACCTGGATGCTCATATTGGTTCCTACATATTCCACGAAGATCTTATTGGTCGAACCGCAATGACAACATACGTAATTCTCTTTGTCCATCGGTATGTTACTTGCCCGAGATTCGATCGTCGGTATCTCCATACCTAATTCAATCTCGTTACCGGCAAGTCTCTTTACTCATTCCGTAATACATCATCCCGTAACTAACTCCTTAGTCACTTTGCTTGCAAGCTTCTTATGATGTGCATTACCGAGAGGGCCCAGAGATACCTCTCCGAAACACGGAGTGACAAATCCCAGTCTCGATCCATGCCAACTCAACGGACACCTTCGGAGATACCTGTAGAGCATCTTTATGATCACCCAGTTACGTTGTGACGTTTGATAGCACACAAGGTATTCCTCTGGTATCCGGGAGTTGCATGATCTCATGGTCTGAGGAACATGTATTTGACATTCAAGAAAGCAGTAGCAATAAACAGAATGATCATATGCTAAGCTAACGGATGGGTCTTGTCCATCACATCATTCTCCTAATGATGTGATCCCGTTATCAAATGACAACTCATGTCTATGGTTAGGAAACCTTAACCATCTTTGATCAACGAGCTAGTCTAGTAGAGGCTCACTAGGGACACGGTATTTGTTTATGTATTCACACATGTATTTAAGTTTCCGGTCAATACAATTCTAGCATGAATAATAAACCTTTATCATGAACAAGGAAATATAAAATAATAACAACTTTATTATTACCTCTAGGGCATATTTCCATCAGTCTCCCACTTGCACTAGAGTCAATAATCTAGATTACATAGTAATGAATCTAACACCCATGGAGTCTTGGTGCTGATCATGTTTTGCTCGTGGAAGAGGCTTAGTCAACGGGTCTGCCACATTCAGATCCATGTGTACTTTGCAAATTTCTATGTCTCCATCCTTGACATATTCACGAATGGAGTTGAAGCGTCTCTTGATGTGTTTGGTCTTCTTGTGAAACCTGGGCTCCTTGGCTATGACAATTGCTCCAGTGTTGTCACAAAAGATTGTCATTGGACCCGATGCACTAGGTATTACACCTAGATCGGATATGAACTCCTTCATCCAGACTCCTTCATGTGCTGCTTCCGAAGCAGCTATGTATTCCGCTTCACGCGTAGATACCGCCATGACGCTCTGCTTGGAACTGCACCAACTGACAGCTCCACCATTTAATATAAATACGTATCTGGTTTGTGACTTAGAGTCATCCGGATCAGTGTCGAAGCTTGCATCGACGTAACCCTTTACGACGAGCTCTTCGTCACCTTCATAAACGAGAAACATATCCTTGGTCCTTTTCAGGTACTTCAAGATATTTTTGACCGCTGTCCAGTGATCCACTCCTGGATTACTCTGGTACCTCCCTGCCAAACTTATGGCAAGGCACACATCAGGTCTGGTACACAGCATGGCATACATAATAGAACCTATGGCTGAGGCATAGGGAATGACTTTCATTTTCTCTATATCTTCTGCCGTGGTTGGGCATTGAGTCTGACTCAACTTCACACCTTGCAAGACAGGCAAGAACCCTTTCTTTGACTGATCCATTTTGAACTTCTTCAAAACTTTGTCAAGGTATGTGCTTTGTGAAAGTCCTATCAAGCGTCTTGATCTATCCCTATAGATCTTGATGCCCAATATATAAGCAGCTTCAGCGAGGTCTTTCATTGAAAAATTCTTATTCAAGTATCCCTTTATGCCATCCAGAAATTCTATATCATTTCCAATCAACAATATGTCATCCACATATAATATTAGAAATGCTACAGAGCTCCCACTCACTTTCTTGTAAATACAGGCTTCACCGTAAGTCTGTACAAAACCATATGCTTTGATCACCTCATCAAAGCATATATTCCAACTCCGAGATGCTTGCACCAGTCCATAGATGGATCGCTGGAGCTTGCACACTTTGTTAGCACCCTTAGGATCGACAAAACCTTCTGGTTGCATCATATACAACTCTTCTTTGAGAAAACCATTAAGGAATGCAGTTTTGACATCCATTTGCCAGATTTCATAATCATAAAATGCAGCAATTTCTAACATGATTCGGACAGACTTAAGCATCGCTACGGGTGAGAAAGTCTCATCGTAGTCAACCCCTTGAACTTGTCGAAAACCTTTCGCGACAAGTCGAGCTTTGTAGACAGTGATATTACCATCAGTATCTGTCTTCCTCTTAAAAATCCATTTATTCTCAATGGCTTGCCGATCATCGGGCAAGTCCACCAAAGTAAACACTTTGTTCTCATACATGGATCCTATCTCAGATTTCATGGCCTCAAGCCATTTGTCGGAATCCGGGCTTATCATAGCTTCTTCATAGTTCGTAGGTTCGCTGTTATCTAACAACATAACTTCCAGAACAGGATTACCGTACCACTCTGGTGCGGAACGTACTCTGGTCGACCTACGAAGTTTAGTAGTAACTTGATCTGAAGTTTCATGATCTTTATCATTATCTTCCTCTCTTATTGGTGTAGGCATCACGGGAACGGTTTTCTCTGATGAGCTACTTTCCAATTCGATAGAAGGTACAATTACCTCATGAAGTTCTACTTTCCTCCCACTCACTTCTTTCGAGAGAAACTCCTTCTTTAGAAAGGACCCATTCTTGGCAACAAAGACCTTGCCTTCGGATCTGTGGTAGAAGGTGTACCCAATTGTTTCTTTAGGGTATCCTATGAAGATGCACTTCTCCGCTTTGAGTTCGAGCTTATCAGGTTGAAGCTTTTTCACATAAGCATCGCATCCCCAAACTTTAAGAAACGACAGCTTAGGTTTCTTGCCAAACCATAGTTCATATGGTGTCGTCTCAACGGATTTAGACGGTGCCCTATTTAACGTGAATGCAACTGTCTCTAATGCATAACCCCAAAACGATAGTGGCAAATCAGTAAGAGACATCATAGAACGCACCATATCCAATAAAGTACGGTTACGAAGTTCGGACACACCATTACGCTGTGGTGTTCCAGGTGGCCTGAGTTGTGAAACAATTCCACATTTTCTTAAATGAAGGCCAAACTCATAACTCAAATATTCGCCTCCGCGATCAGATCATAGAAACTTTATTTTCTTGTTACGATGATTCTCGACTTCACTCTGAAATTCTTTGAACTTTTCAAATGTTTCAAACTTGTGTTTCATCAAGTAGATATACCCATATCTACTCAAATCATCTGTGAAGATTAGAAAATAACGATACCCGCCGCGTGCTTCAACATTCATCGGACCGCATACATCGGTATGTATTATTTCCAACAAATCAGTAGCTCGCTCCATTGTTCCGAAGAATGGAGTTTTAGTCATCTTGCCCATGAGGCATGGTTCGCAAGTATCAAATGATTCATAATCAAGAGATTCCAAAAGTCCATCCGCATGGAGTTTCTTCATGCGCTTTACACCAATATGACCTAAACGGCAGTGCCACAAGTATGTTGCACTATCATTATCAACTTTGCATCTTTTGGCATCAATATTATTAATATGTGTATCACTACGATCGAGATTCAACAAGAATAGACCATTCACAAAAGGTGTGTGACCATAAAAGATGTTACTCATATAAATAGAACAACCATTATTCTCTGACTTAAATGAATAACCGTCTCGCAATAAACAAGATCTAGATATAATGTTCATGCTCAACGCTGGCACCAAATAACAATTATTGAGGTCTAAAACTAATCTCGAAGGTAGATGTAGAGGTAGCGTGCCGACGGCGATCACATCAACCTTGGAACCATTCCCGACGCGCATCGTCACCTCGTCCTTAGCCAATCTTTGCTTATTCCGTAGCTCCTGTTTCGAGTTACAAATATGAGCAACCGAACCAGTATCAAATACCCAGGCGCTACTGCGAGCATTAGTGAGGAACACATCAATAACATGTATATCAAATATACCTTTGCTCACTTTGCCATCCTTCTTATCCGCCAAATACTTGGGGCAGTTCCGCTTCGAGTGACCAGTCTCTTTGCAGTAGAAGCACTCTGTTTCAGGCCTGGGTCCAGCTTTGGGTTTCTTCATGGGAGCGGCAACTTGCTTGCCGTTCTTCTTGAAGTTCCCCTTCTTTCCCTTGCCCTTTTTCTTGAAACTAGTGGTTTTGTTAACCATCAACACTTGATGCTCCTTCTTGATTTCTACCTCCGCTGATTTCAGCATCGCGAAGAGCTCGGGAATTGTCTTCTCCATCCCTTGCATATTATAGTTCATCACGAAGCCTTTATAGCTTGGTGGCAGTGACTGAAGAACTCTGTCAATAACACTCTCAACCGGAAGATCAATTCCCAGCTGAGTCAAGTGGTTGTGGTACCCAGACATTCTGAGTATGTGTTCACTGACAGAACTGTTCTCCTCCATCTTACAGCTAAATAACTTGTTGGAGACTTCATATCTCTCAACCCGGGCATTAGCTTGAAATATCAATTTCATCTCTTGGAACATCTCATATCCTCCGTGGCGTTCAAAACGCTTTTGCAGTCCCGGTTCTAAGCCGTAGAGCATGTCACACTGAACTATCGAGTAGTCATCAGATCGAGCCTGCCAGGCGTTCACAACGTCTACAGCAGCTCTTGCAGCAGGTCCATCACCTAGCGGTGCATCAAGGACATAATTCTTCTATGCAGCAATGAGGATAATCCTCAAGTTACGGACCCAGTCCGTGTAGTTGCTACCATCATCTTTCAACTTAGCTTTCTCTAGGAACGCATTAAAATTCAACGGAACAGTAGCATGGGCCATTTATCTACAACATAGATATGCAAAGAAACTATCAAGACTAAGTTCATGATAAATTAAGTTCAATTAATTAAATTACTAATGAACTCCCACTTAAATTAACATCCCTCAAGTTAACTAAGTGATACATGATCCAAATCAACTAGCCCATGTCCGATCATCACGTGAGATGGGATAGTCATCAATGGTGGACATCTCCATGTTGATCATATCTACTATATGACTCATGTTCGACCTTTCGGTCTCCAGTGTTCCGAGACCATGTCTGTACATACTAGGCTCATCAAGTTTAACCCAAGTATTCTGCTTGTGTAAAACTGGCTTACACCCGTTGTATGTGAACGTAGAATCTATCATACCCGATCATCACGAGGTGCTTCGAAACGACGAACTTTAGCAACGGTGCATACTCAGGGAGAACACTTTTATCTTGAAATTTAGTGAAGGGATCATCTTATAATGCTACCGTCGTTCTAAGCAAAATAAGATGGATAAAGGATAAACATCACATGCAATCAAAATATGTGACATGATATGGCCATCATCTTGTGCTTTTGATCTCCATCTCCAAAGCATCGTCATGATCTCCATCGTCACCGGCTCGACACCTTGAATTCCATCGTTGCGTCGTGGTCGTCTCACCAACTATTGCTTCTACAACTATTGCTAACGCATAGCGATAAAGTAAAGCAATTACATGACGCTTGCATTTCATACAATAAAGAGACAACCATAAGGCTCCTGCCGGTTGCCGATAAATTACAAAATATGATCATCTCATACAATAACGTATATCACATCATGTCTTGACCATATCACATCACAGCATACCCTGCAAAAACAAGTTAGACGTCCTCTACTTTGTTGTTGCAAGTTTTACGTGCCTGCTACGGGCTTCTAGCAAGAACCGTTCTTACCTACGGCACAAAACCACAACGGTGATTTATCAAGTTTGCTGTTTTAACCTTCAACAAGGACCGGCCGCAGTCAAATTCGATTCAACTAAAGTAGGAGAAACAGACACCCGCCAGCCACCTTTATGCAAAACAAGTTGCATGTCTGTCGGTCGAACCAGTCTCATGTACGTGGACATGTTAGGTTGGTCCGGGCCACTTCATCTTACAATATCGCCGAATCAAAATAAGACATTGGTGGTAAGCAGTATGACGATCACCGCCCACAACTCTTTGTGTTCTACTCATGCATATCATCTACGCATAGACCTGGCTCATGATGCCACTGTTGGGGAACGTTGCATGGAAAACAAAAAATTTCTACGCTCATGCAAGATCTATCCATGGAGATGCATAGCCACGAGAGGGGGAGTGTGTCTACGTACCCTCGTAGACCGTAAGCGGAAGCGTTAGAACAACGCGGTTGATGTCGTCGAACAACTTCACGATCAACCGACCGAGCACCGAACGTACGGCACCTCCGCGTTCAGTACACGTTCAGCTCGGTGACGTCCTCGACTTCTTGATCCAGCAAGACGGCGAGGTAGTGGATGAGTTCCGGCAGCACGACAGCGTGGTGACGGTGATGGTGATGCTATCTCCGCAGGGCTTCGCCCAAGCACTGCGAAAATATGACCGAGGGACAGAACTGTGGAGGGGGGCGCCGCACACAGCTAAGACAATGTTGTGTCCTTTGGGGCGCCCCCTCTCCTCTATTTATATATGTGTAGGGGCTTGGAGTAGAAGGAATAGTGCCACGTGAACAGTAACCATGAATAGTACACACGTGGACTTGGACTCCAAAGTCCAATCCTATTCCTACTAGGACTCTCCCTTTTTTCCTTCCCTAGCTGCGTGGGCTCTTGAGGACTTGGTGCGCCTGGCCCAATAAGGCCAGGGCGCCTCCCCTTAGCCCATGCCAGCCCTTGGGACGTGGTGGACCCACTTGTGGACTTCCGGACTCCTCCGGAATCCTCCGGAACCTTCTGGAAGCTTCCCGGTACAATACCGAAAAAACTGCACCTTTTTCCGGAACCCAAAATTTGACTTCCCATATATAAATCTTTACCTCTCGACCATTCCGAGACTCCTCGTGACATCCGGGATCTCATCCGGGACTCCGAACAACATTCGGTTACCAATTCACATAACTCATATAACACTATATCGTCAACGAACGTTAAGCGTGCGGACCCTACGGGTTCGGGAATGATGTAGACATGACTGAGACGCCTCTCCAGTCAATAACCAATAGCGGAACCTGGATGCTCATATTGGTTCCTACATATTCCACGAAGATCTTATCGGTCGAACCGCATTGACAACATACGTAATTCTCTTTGTCCATCGGTATGTTACTTGCCCGAGATTCGATCGTCGGTATCTCCATACCTAGTTCAATCTCGTTACCGGCAAGTCTCTTTACTCGTTCCGTAATACATCATCCCGTAACTAACTCCTTAGTCACTTTGCTTGCAAGCTTCTTATGATGTGCATTACCGAGAGGGCCCAGAGATACCTCTCCAAAATACGGAGTGACAAATCCCAGTCTCGATCCATGCCAACTCAACGGACACCTTCGGAGATACCTGTAGAGCATCTTTATGATCACCCAGTTACGTTGTGACATTTGATAGCACACAAGGTATTCCTCTGGTATCCGGGAGTTGCATGATCTCATGGTCTGAGGAACATGTATTTGACATTCAAGAAAGCAGTAGCAATAAACAGAACGATCATATGCTAAGCTAACGGATGGGTCTTGTCCATCACATCATTCTCCTAATGATGTGATCCCATTATCAAATGACAACTCATGTCTATGGTTAGGAAACCTTAACCATCTTTGATCAACGAGCTAGTCTAGTAGAGGCTCACTAGGGACACGGTATTTGTTTATGTATTCACACATGTATTTAAGTTTCCGGTCAATACAATTCTAGCATGAATAATAAACCTTTATCATGAACAAGGAAATATAAAATAATAACAACTTTATTATTGCCTCTAGGGAATATTTCCATCAGTTAATTGCCATGAATAACATCATAACTATGCGCTTTTCTATCAATTGCCCAATAGTAATTTGTTTACCCACCGTATGATATGTTTCGAGAGAGAAGTCTCTACTGAAAACTATGGCCCCCCGAGTCTACTTTAATTATATTAGAAAACCCTAAATTACTTTTCTGCAATTATTTTACTTTTTATTTACTTTTCAATTTATATATCTATCACTATCAGATTTAATCCTTGCAAGTAACGAGTTCAAGGGGATTGACAACCCTCTTGCCCGCGTTGGTCGCAAGTATTTGCTCTCTTGTGTGTAGGTACTGCTTGACTAGGATTTGCTTGGTTCACCTATTGGTTCGATAACCTTGGTTCTCACTAAGGGAAATACTATCCGCTACTATATTGCTTCACCCTTCCTCTTCGGGGAAAATCACAACGCAGCTCACAAGTAGCAGTAAGATAGTAGAAAACAAAAAAATCGCACCTATGCACACCCAAGATCAATATGAAGATGTATAACGGGTTGGGATCACGATCGTTACCATCACCGAGTTGCAGCGGAAGAAGAATGTGTCAGTGTAGATAGTACTTGAAGTCCCTCGAACCGTAGTCGAACGATCCCTCGAACCATCCACGAATAGTCCCTCGAATGGAAGACCGAAAGCACGGCCTCTCTATAGATTGCAAGCGTACAAGCTTCACGATGCGGCAGCACTTCGCCGTCCAGAGCTAATCACCGCCGGAGAATTAGAGGGAGAAGAAGAGAACCACACAGGGCTTCTCTATTATGACGATTTAGAGAGAACTAGAACTAGATCTAGTCCAGATCAAACTAGACGAGAACTAGATCAAGAGATAACTAGAGGAGGCTTCAAAACTTGTGTTCTAGGGGCTAGCCCTGCCCCTCTATTTATATGTTGAGCCCTGGGGTCGTATCTTGGGGAGAGGGCCTCCCCAAATTCGGTTTGGAACGCAAGGAAGAGTTCTTCTCGGTTTCCAACACGAAACGCCAAGGTTCTTGGCGTTTCTGGAAATGCCACGCTCCTTGGCGTCTGGCCTAGGGCTAGACGCCAGGCTGGCGTCTGGTCCCTGACCTTCGCAAAACCCCTTTTGCACCGACCTAAAGCCTTGTGGGCCTTACCCCTTGGCCCAGCCAAAGTGTCCTCGCACTAGAACATTTCTGGAAACATCTGAAACACTTTGGAACTCTCTCGAAACTATCTCTTATATTCCCGGAACTATTCCGAGAATATTTTCTCATAACTCTTGCTCCACTAACAGTCAACAGATCGTGATTCCCTTAAGCTTGTGACCCTGTATGTTCAGTAAATCATAGACATGAACGAAACCCCTTCGTTCAATGACCGATAGCGGAACCGTGGACGTCCTTATCGATCCCTATGATTACACGAATGACATTAGAGTGAACCTTTGGTTATCACGTGATGTTCCCTTTGCTTCACGATACTTCACAAAACCCGGGATGTGTCGGTATCCTCCTGAGTAATCACATGCTCACTATACCGAAATCCTTGTTACCGGTTTTGTTCTTCTTTCTCGTTGTCATGTTCCGGCATCCCCGTGACAAAGTCACCTATGTCTGGCCAGACGATGATGGATGCCGTCACACCGAGAGGGCCCTAAGAATATCTCTCCCTCGTCGGAGGAGCAAATCCCACTCTCGAGCTATCTAGTCCCTTGTCAAACTTTCCGATGAGCCTGTAAGTTGTCGTTATGATCACCGTGTTACAGGTGACGTTTGAGCAACCCCAAAGACCACCATACGGTAAGAAGTGACTACGATACTCTCATTGTCTAAGGAGCAAAATCACATGTTAACACTTCGTGTTATTACAATTGATTACAGACGATATTATCTCAATTCATAACAAACAAGTTTGGGTCGATTCAATATGATCGTTCTTCCAATGTCATAATCTCAATGTTTGTTTTAGGACTATCGTTACACTTAACGATATGCTAAGATCCGGAAAATGTGATCACCAACAATACTTGAGCTAGTCTTAGAGGCGAGACTAGGAATCTTTATTTTATCCGTTTATCATTTCACACGTGCATATGAGTTTTCCACTGAATCGCATATTCCAGGATCATAGCCGTTAGAGCATGAAATATAAACATTTAATTTTGAATATGGAAATATAATATAAAATATTATTGCCTCTAGGGCATATTTCCAACAGTCTCCCACTTGTACTAGAGTCAATAATCTAGTTAGCACTTTTAACTTTTACACCAATGGCAATCCGGTGTCAGTTCATGCTTTGCTTGTGGTATAGACTTCGTCCTATCGAATCTGACAATCTTCAGTTCCGTGTGTATCATTTGCATTTCAATGCACTTGTCATGCTTTCACATAAATTCATAATTTGTGTGAAACTGGCTTTGTATGTATTGAATCACTGGCAGGACCTATGATTCCTTAAACTGAGCAATGGAACCAATATTAAGAACAGTGTTCAATTTGCACAATCATCTAGAAATCATACCAAGCTCATAAATGAACTTTTGATTCATCACCCTCTATTGTTACTTCTAAAGTGACAATATACTCAGCCTTTTGTTGTATAATTCACCACAGTAATCTTTTGGACCAATTCCAACTTACTGTGCCACCATAAATTGAAATCGAAAATTGCTTGGAGCATGAATGAAGTTTTTATCAAAGTACTACTTACAACGAGCATGTATTGATGTAACTCCTTACAACAATCTCTTCATCTTCTCCATATGCGAGAAACATATCGTTAGTACATAATGACATTTACTGTTGTCCTATGATCAAACAATTTGATCGTTCTCGTAACTTTACTCACAGCTTACTTGGAGTATTGGACATATCTGGTTATTTACATACCATGGAATTAACACAAGTTTGATTGAAATCATGTACTTCACTCATCAGTATTTAAAAATACTGATTCTTGCTAAAAACTCCTTCCATGTGACTTTGACGAGAAACTCTTCTTGGCTTTTTTTTATACTAAACTGCTTTAGTATCTTGTCAATATGTATTTTGGCTAATCCCAATTAGACACTACTATCTCCATAGATTATTATACCTAATACAAGGAGTATATTACCTAAGCACTTTACTGAAAAACTAGTTTCAATAAAGTCTTAATCCGTGTCAAAAAAATTATATAATTTCCAATCAACAATGTGTCATGCACACATAGTGTTTAGAAATATTATCATGCTCCCACTTACTTTCTTGAAAATATAAGCATCTTCATTTTCCTTGATGAAATCAAATTATTTGACCATTTCATCAGAATGAAGATTTCAACTCCACTATGCTTGCTTCAATCCATTATAGGATCTCTTGAAGTCTGCAAACTTACTAGCATTCTCTGGATCGACAAAATTACATTGGACAGTATCAAATACACAACGTTGGTTCTATTTCCATCTCATGGGAATCATTTTGACATCCATCTGTTATATCTCATAACTGAAATATTTAGTAATTGCTAGTTTAATCTGAAATGACTTTAAGTATTATTATGATGAGACAATCTCGTCATAATCAACTCCTTGTTCTTGTCATAAACTATTTGCAACAAGTCAAGCATTATAAAACATTTTTATCTTTGTCAATCTATATATCCATCACTACACTTTAGACTTTTAGTCTTTCAGAGGGTCCATCAAGTTCTAAACTTGAATTATGTGTATGGATACTATCTTGGATTATTTTGGCATATAGCCAATTCCGGAGTCAGGGACCATCAACGCTTCTTTGCGTATTATAGGTTCATTGTTTGTTTCAACAATATTTCGTCTGCATACCATGAAGGTCTGCACGAATTTTCACAACCTATATGGTTCAGCTGCAAGCTCGACTGAAGTCTCTATATGTCATGTAGTCTTCCATATCAGTCGTGGTAGGAAATTCTAGAATCACTTCTAGCATTTCTTTTCTTTGACCTGATCATGAAGATTCTGCAATCTTGTCGAGTTGCACTGTCCTCCCACTCATTCTTTTGCAGAAAACATTTTCTTCAAAATTTTCGCACTCTCTAGCAAAACACTTTGCCTTGGCGTAGTGATAGAGGACTACCCAACCATTCAGGATAACTTACAAATTAGCACTTATTTCAATAAATTTGATAGCTCTATTAGTGTGAAAGCCACCGTCTCTAAAGCATCACATTTAAAAAGTGTATTGGCAAAATAATTAATGTCATCTTTGATCGCACCATGTCATACATAGCTTGATTACATCTACTCAAAACACTCTACTCTTAGTTGTGTTTCTAGCTGGTGCAAGCTATGAAATATTTTTCACAACTCATCAGGCATTCGCTAAATTTGTAACTCCAATATTCTGCAATCCAATTGTAGAAACATAATTTTCTTGTTGCAATAATGTGACGCCCCCAACTCAATCGTGCACTAATCATACACGCAAATGCGCACGATCAAGATCAGAGACTCACGGGAAGATATCACAACACAACTCTAGACACAAATTAAAGTCATACAGCTTTATATTACAAGCCAGGCCACGAAGGCTCGAATACATATGTCAGCGGAAGCAACAATATCTGAGTACAGACATAACTAAGCAAGTTTGCCTTAAGAAGGCTGAGCAAAACAACGACATCTAGATCGAAAAGACGCATGCCTCCTGCCTGGGACCTCCTATCTACTCCTGGTCATCGGTCTCCATGTAGTAGTAGGCTCCGTCGGGGTAGTAGTAGTCATCGGCGGGATCAGCTGTCTCCGGGAGTCCGTCATCTGATCGCAGCAATCGGGTAAGGGGGAAAAGGTAGCAAAGCAACCGTGAGTACTCATCCAAAGTACTCACAAGACTTACATCAAATCTATGCTAAGTATGCATCGGTATCAAAGGGAAGGGGCTGTATCTGTGGACTAAACTGCAGAAATGCCAGAATAGGGGAATGGCCTAGCCTATCGAAGACTAGCATCTTGCAGCGTCTTGAAACAACAGAAGAGAGTAGAATAACATAACATGTAGTAACAAATATATATTAGTAACACCCAGAGATCCTTCCTCGCCTCCCTGTGAGAAAGCGATCCCAGAGCCATCATATCAATTTAGTGTCACAAGTATCCAGTTCTAGTTGTACTAGATCAGGATACAACTCCGAGCGTCCGTTACCGTGGACACGGCTATTCGAATAGATAACTTCCCTGCAGGGGTGCACCAACTTACCCAACACGCTCGATTAACTCTGGCCGGACACACTTTTCTGGGTTATGCCCGGCCTTAGCTGATCGACACGCCGTAGTCCTACCTAGGCTCAACAGAGAGGTCAGCACGCCGGTCTACATCCTAAGTGCGAAGGGGTCATGGGCCAATCGTCCTTTGCACTCCTGCGCGTTGCGAACGTGGCCGGGACCAGACCCACCTCCTTATACAAGCGCAGGCGATTACCGTCCACCCGGGCGGGCGCCACTCAATTGCCGACGTGTGTGAGCTTTTGGAAGAATTGTACGACGCCGAGTGCCCATACTTATCCCGCGTGGTGGTCAGTGCGAAAAGGCCAGAGGCCTACTCAGATCACATATCCAAACCTGTTAGTGTATTGGGAGCTCGCGGTGACGATCAGTGATCCTGTCGCCCCGTCTCGCGGACTTACGGCAAGGGTCAGGCCCATCCCTCTCCTGGGGCGGTCTGCCTGCCCGGCCGTGCCGCGTAATTATCTCGCGGGCACCCTCACGGTCAACCCGACTTCACATCTCTCGCGGGTACCCCTCGGGGTCGACCCGACTTCAACAAGGGACTGAGGTAAATACAGGGTATCCGTGTGTCCATAACATCAGGAGGGAAATCTGAGGAATCAGCCTCAATGGATTCCTACTCGATGTAACCGTCAAGGTGAACTTGGAGGAATCACCCTCGATGGGTTCACACTTGAGGGGCTGCACGACAGAGGCATCATCGGAGGTGGTGAAAGAAGAATCACCCTCGGTAACCCACAACCGACTAGCTACGCTACAGAGATATCATTGGGAGTGAGGTAGGAGGTATCACCCTCGGCACTCGGTAGTAGCTCTGTAGAGTTGTACAACTAAGGGGGTGTGCGGTGATGTGTCGGTCTCCGCACATCGATCACACTAATCGAGCATCCAGAAGCAAAGCATGGCAACACAAACAAGGGTGCGGGGCCACTGATGGATCACTAACCAGCCTATACTAAGCATATAGGACAACAGGTAAAGTATCAACAACAGGTTAGAAAATCAGGCTATGCATCAGAATAGGAGCTATCAAACAACGGTAGCAAAATTTAATGCAAGCACGCGAGAGAAAGAATGGGCGATATAGGAATGATCAACGGGGTTTTGCTTGCCTGGAAGCTCTGCTGAGAAGGACGGGTCATCGATGACGTAGTTGTACTCGGGGTCTACCGGAGAGAAGAGGGGGAAGAAACAGTAAATATAAAGCAAACAAATGCATCACAAGGCATGACATGGCAATATGCTGTGCTGGGGGTGACCTAATGCGGTGCTAAGCGTTACAGACGGAGCGGGAAAATATCTGGGAATATTTTTCCGGCTTTAGGCAATTATCGGACAGACTATCCGGAGGGGAAGATTCCATGTTTGCAGTGTGGTAGGCATGTGACGGGTAAGTGGATGACGTATTTAGATTCGTCTTATTATCCTGATCATTTTTCATATATAAATTATTTCCATCCGAGTTACGGATTATTTTATATGATTTTTCAAAGTTTTAAACAATTTCTGAAATTTCTGGAATTAATCCAAATTCAAAAATAAATGGGAAATTGCTAGGTGCACCCGGTGCAGTGCACCCAGCTGTGCACATAGAGGCTGACTGGTGGGGCCAGTTGACTGGGTAAACAGCCCAGTCAGCAGAGGCTGACAGTGGGCCATGGGGGGCTGAGTCAGCGGGTCAGCGTTGACCCGTTGACTGGTCAACTGGGCCATGGGACCCATCTGTGGCTGCGCCACGTCGGACCACTGGCGTTTAAACGCCGGCGACCAAAAACTACGGCGGCGCGCACGCGAGCGCGGCGGAAAACGGCTACGGTGGTCCATTTGACGCGCGGTTTGCGGCATTCGATCGGGTGTTCGACGCCGCGTCGAACCGTGGCTGTGTCGTGGCCGAAGATGACCTATAGCGATGATGGCAAGCTCCGTGGCGGACACCGGAGTACGGGTGAGGTCGGATCCGGCGACAGGGGGCACGGGGGAGAGCGTACGTGCGCGCATTGGGCCCCTAGGAACCCCAGGAGCACGATGCCGTGCCCGGACGGGAGCCATGATGGCTGTGGCCGCGACGACGAGGCAAGGGAACGGCGGCGAGCTCAGGCACGACCGCAGCTACGGCTACAGGCGACGGGAGGCAGCGCTAAGGGAGGGGAAAGGAGCGGCAGCTCACCGGGTGGCACACGATGGCCGTTGGGGGATTAGGAGCTGCAGACGGCACCGGAGTCGAAGATGAACGCCGGCGGGTCCAGAGGAAGAAGACGACGGTGATTTGGCGATGTAGGGGCTCCCAGCTCCAACGGACGGCACCAGAAGGCGTAGCGGTCAACGGCGAGACTGGTGGACACGGTGGCGAAGCGAGGCGACGACGGTGGCTACGAGAAAGGTGCGGCCATGGCGACGGCAGCATCGGGCGAGCTCGGAACCGAGCGGTGGAGGCGTGGGGAGAGGGGGATGAGGACGGGGGACTGTCCCGAGGCGTCGACGCAGCGTTCTTATCCTCCCCACGGGGTTGTAGCGGCGCGGAGTGGCGACCTGGTCCGGTGGAGACGGCGCCCGGCGATGGGCGCGCGCGGCGCTGACACGGGGAGGAGAGAGGAGGGAGACGACGGGAGTGGGCTGGGCCGGCTGGGCCAGGCACGGTGCACTAAGGCCTAGTGCACAGTGGCCTTTCTCTTTTCTTTTTCTGATTCTTTTCCGTTTTCTTTATTCCTTTCTGTTTTGCATTTTCTTTCGATTGCAAATGATTTTTGTAAAATATGGGACTTGGCCACATATTTACATTGCAATATTTGGCACTGCCACAAAAAGTTTGGGAACGATTTGAAGTTGTATGAATTTGTCATAAATGGAAAAGCATTTAAATATGCTGATTTGGCACTGTTTTAATTACTTGAGCCCAATTAAGCAAATAAGGGATGTTGTTTTCCTTAACAAATAATTGTTATGGAATATTTGCTAAATGATGGACTATTTTGCAAACATGTTTGTGAAACTTTAAATTTCACTTGCAATTTGAATTGATTTCAGAGGTGGAGTTTGAAATGAGATATGATTCCACTGTGATCATTCATTGCAAATCAAAGTAACTTAGCATTAACATGAAGATCACTGTAGCTCATTACATAGGGGTGTTACAATTCTCCTCCTCTAAAAGAAATTCTTGTCCCAAGAATTCAGGAGGTAGAAGGGAAAAGATCGGGGTATTCTTCACGAAGGCGATCCTCACGTTCCCAAGTGGCTTCATCTTCAGTATGATTCGACCACTGCACTTTAAGGAACTTGATTACCTTCTGACGAGTTCGATGTTCAGCTTGATCAAGAATGCGGATCGGATGCTCTTTATAAGAGAGATCATCTTGCAATTCGAGCATTTCATGATCCACTGCACGGTGTGGATCCTTGAAGCAACAATGAAGTTGCGACACATGGAAGACATCGTGGATGTGAGCAAACTGCGGTGGCAATTCCAATTTATAAGCCACATATCCACGTCTGGCGAGAATGCGGAAGGGTCCAATGTAGCGAGGAGCTAACTTGCCCTTGATTCCAAAACGATGAGTGCCCTTCATAGGAGTGACACGCAGATAAGCTTGTTCACCAGGTTGATAGATCGATCCCCAGTGTTTACGGTCATAGTTGCTCTTCTGACGGGACTGGGCCGCCTTGAGATTTTCCCGGACAATACGGACTTACTCTTCAGCTTGTTGGATAATATCCAGACCGATGAGTGGTCGTTCCCTAGTTTCTGACCAATTCAGAGGGGTTCGGCACTTACGTCCATATAACACCTCGAAGGGTGCCATCTTCAAGCTAGCTTGATAGCTGTTGTTGTATGAGAATTCAGCATACGGGAGAGATTCTTCCCACTTCTTGCCAAATGAGATGACACAAGCACGTAGCATATCTTCAAGCACTTGGTTAACTTGTTCAACTTGACCTTGGGACTAGGGGTGATAAGCTGTGCTCCAGGTTATATGAGATCCCATAGCTTCTTGGAAACTTTCCCAGAACTTTGAGGTGAAGAGGCTGCCACGGTCTGAACTGATCTCCTTCGGAATACCGTGGAGTGTCACGATTCTGAAGATATACAAGTCTGCTAACTGACTAGCAGTGATCGTCTCCTTGACTGGCAGAAAATGTGCAACTTTGGAAATTTGGTCGACGACGACAAGAATAGCATCGTGACCCTTTTGTGATTTGGGAAGGCCAGTGATGAGATCCATTTGAACCTTGTCCCATTTCCATTCAAGGATAGGAAGCGGTTGCAGAAATCCAGCAGGTTTTTGATGTTCTGCTTTGACGCGACGGCAAACGTCACATTCAGCCACGTATCGAGCAATGTCTTGCTTCATATTAGACCACCTGTACCTCTGACGAATGTCTTGGTACATCTTGGTACTACCTGGATGAATAGACAGAGGTGTGTCATATGCTTCTTTCATAACTTTCCTTGTCATATCGTCGAACTGGGTTACCACAAGGCGATCTTTGAAGAACAGAGCTCCATCCTTATCAAGCGAGAAATCTGAGGGCTTACCAGAGGCAAGGTCAAGCTTAATCTAGTCAACTTCGGTGTCATTCCTTTGCGCGGTCTTGATGGATTGCTCGAGAGTGGGTTCCAAGACAAGGGTATTGAGGGAACCCCGGGGAACAATATGAAGGCTCAACTTACGAAGTTCTTCGTAAAGAAGGGGTTGAGCTTGCTGAACCATGAGGTTGTTGCAATAAGACTTGCGGCTCAAAGCATCGGCCATAACATTAGCCTTACCAGGGGTATATGTAATACCGCAGTCATAGTCTGTAATTGTTTCCATCCATCATTGTTGACGGAGATTCAAGTCTGGCTGGGTAAACAGATATTTCAGACTTTGATGATCAGTGTAGATCTCACAATGATTACCGAGAAGGTAATGTCGCCACAACTTCAGTGCATATGTAACTGCAGCAAGTTCGAGATCATGAACTGGGTAGTTCTCTTCATGAGGACGCAACTGTCGGGAGGCATAAGCAATCACTTTGCGTTCTTGCATTAGGACACAACCTAATCCTTGACGGGATGCGTCGCAATAAATGATGAATTCCTTGTGAGAATCTAGAGGGGCAAGCACTGGTGCAGATGTCAACTTATCTTTGAGTGTCTGGAAACTTTCCTAGCATTTTTTTGTCCACTCAAACTTAACGCCTTTGTGAAGCAAATTAGTCAAAGGCTTGGCAATCTTGGAGAAGTTCTCGACAAAACGGCGGCAATAGCTGGCGAGTCCAAGAAAACTTCTGACTTGCTTGACATTCTTCGGGGGAGCCTAGTCAAGAATAGCCTGCACTCGCTCTGGATTGACAACACTACCATCCTTGGAAATCACATGACCAAGATAGGTCACTTCGGATAACCAGAATTCACACTTGGAATATTTGGCATATAGCCGATGCTCTCGAAGCTTTTCCAGTACAAGACGAAGATGTTCAGCATGTTCTTCTTTATTTTTGGAATATACAAGGATATCATCCAGATAAACCACGACGAACTTGTTGAGGTATTCCATGAAGATATAATTCATCAATCGGGAGAACGTTGCTGGAGCATTGGTTAAGCCGAAGGACATGACGGTGTACTCGTATGAGCCATAGCGAGTAATGAAAGCGGTCTTCGGAATATCCTCTTCACGAACTCGGATCTGGTGGTAACCCAACCTCAGATTGAGTTTAGAGAATACTGAGGAACCAGCTAGATGATCATACAGATCATTGATCCGCGGAAGCGGATACTTGTTCTGAATTGTTGCCTGGTTGATAGGTCGGTAATCTTGGACTAACCGGTTCATACCATCCTTCTTCTTAACAAAGAGAGAAGGTGCTCCCCAAGCAGAGGAACTTGGACGAATGAAACCCTTATGAAGTGATTTGTTGATTTCCTCCTTAAGTTCAAGGAGTTCATGCGGCGGCATCTTGTAGGGTCGCTTCGCAATAGGAGTGGTGCCTGGTTTTAAGTCGATGACAAACTCGACAGCTCTAACAGGGGGTACTCCTGGAAGTTCTTCTGGGAAGACATCTTGGAAGTCTTGAACGACTGGAACATTTTCGATTCCCTCAAGAGGTGAAGCGTTCAATGCATTCAAAGAATAAATCTGGGCTTCAGCACTTCGAATAAGACGAGCATAGTAGTTTACTATCTCATCCGAAGGATGTAGGAGTTGGACGGTTTTAGAGGCACAATCGATTGAAGCAGTATGAGCTTTCAACCAGTCCATTCCCAGAATGAGGTCAATATTAGAAGACTTCAAAATAATGGGAGAGACATGGAATTCCAACCCTTCAATTTCAATGGTGACATTGTGGCTAACCATGGAGGCTTGACATTGGCCCGCGGGGGTGTTTACCACTAGTGGAACGTTCAACTCCTCATATTTAATTCCATGCATGTATGCAAGAGCTTCTGATATGAATGAATGCGATGCTCCTGAATCAAATAAAACAAAAGCTGGTACTAAATTAACAAGAAGAGTACCCATCACAGTAGCAGGTTGATCTTGAGCTTCATTCAGATCAACATGGTAAGCTTGACCACGACCATAAGAAGGTCTGGCATTGTTGTTGCGGGGCTGGTTGTTACCACGGCCATTGCCACGGCCAGTTGATGGAAGCGTAAGCTGATCCTGATTCTGATAGCAGTCTCTGGCACGGTGACCTGGACGGCCACACTTGAAGCAGAGCCCGTCATTGGGACGGGGAGCAGGAGCTCGGGGTGGTGTAGCTTGAGGTCTCGGCTGCCTCGGTGGTGGAGGAGGCAGGCGGGGCACAACATAGGATGGCCTTGGTGCAGGGGCAGCTGGACGGTACATGCTGTGGGGAATCCATATTCGACGCTGCTGTCCTGACGCGCCCGAAGATGAGCCAACGTCACGGTTGCGCTTGAGTGTTTCCTTATGTTCCTTCAGACCAGTCTCCACCTGAATGGCCTTGTTCACCAAGGTGGCGAAGTCAGTGAAATCTTGAACAAGGAGTGCAAGCTTGATATCAGGGTGAAGTCCTTCGCAGAACTTTTCCTGTCTGCGAGCATTAGTAGCAATATCCTCTTCAGCATAGCGGGACAAGTCAAGGAACTCCCGCTGATAAACATCCACGGTCTTGTTGCCCTGTGTGAGGTTGCGGAACTCTCGCTTCTTCCTGTCCATAATTCCTTGAGGAATGTAGCAGGCACGGAAAGTAGCTTGGAACTCTGGCCAGGTAATGACCATTCCAACAGGTAATGAATGCATGTGACTGTCCCACCATTGAGCAGCGGGACCCTTCAGGAAGTAGGATGCAAAGGTGACATAGCTGGCAGGGGCAACATTGGCTGACTCCATCTCGTATGTGATGTCACGGAGCCAGTCGTCAGCATCAAGAGGCTGAGTTGAGTCGCGAAAGATAGCAGGGTTGAGGCGCACAAAATCTTGCAGAGTTATTGGGGCTGGCTGCTGATTAGCATGCGGTTGCGGAAACTGAGCCATGATCCCTTGCATAAACTGACAGTTTAGCTCAAATTGTTGCATCATTACGGCCATATAGTCGGGCGGTGGTGGATTGTTGGCACCACGGCCACGACCACCTGGTCTAACCATCCTGCTAAAATTTAACAGGGGTAGTTTAGCAATGAGCATTTGCAAATGTATGGAATCCTTCATGAGGTAACATGCACAATGAAAGAAGTGCAATAGATACATCACAGTAGCCAACCATAACAAACAGATCCATACATAGAGTCGATTACAAACCAGTGATACAAGTTCGGAAAGGAAAATAACCTAGACATACTAGGCAGCACGCAGGCACGCGGTGGAGGGATACAACAAAGGGACATAGCGATGGCTACATCAACGTCGGAGAAAACCACTGAAGCCAGGCAGCTGCAGGTGACAACGACGCAAGTTGCCCTCGATATGAGGATCCTACGCTCCATGAACACTCTGATGCAGAACCTGGTTCCGGACTGGGAGAAGAGGTCCACGTGGGGGAGTACAACCTCCAACAGCAGGCCACTCAAGACCTAGTGGCATCTCTGTCCTGCGCGGGTAAAGGATGTACTCAGGATGCATCCCTGCACTGACTGCTAGCAGCAACTGTGTTAGAGCGTCGTAAAGACGAGCGCGAGTGGCGTACAACTTGATAGCAAGAGCTCGGGCAGTGCGATCCAGAGCCTAAGTGTACTGGACCAAAACCTGCGGGTCATAACGACGTTGCACGTAAGGAGTACAGACAGCTGTGTAGCATCCACTCGCATCCCCAGCGGAGGCATACGGGATGTAGCGGAATCCAGACTCTGCCAAGTGAAGGTGCTCTCCACGGAGATGAGCAATAGCAGCATAGGCAGCATCATGGACTGCCATGTCAACAGTCACTCCAACACCATGAAAGGTGTGCAACTCAGTGATGGAGTTATCCTGCCGATCAAAGATTCGAACCATAGCGCGGTACTGCTCCTAGTTGAACTCGCGGTAGTCCTCGTAAACAGTGTACTCGGGGTACCAGCGATATCCCAGCCTGGTCAAGAGGTCGACCAGAATAGCAGGGAATTCGGTCACATCAACAGCCATAGTCTGGCGTACGAGCTGCGTTGCGGGACGCATCTATTACAAAGGAGTTCAATGATGTCAAATAACAGTGTGTGAATCATATATCATACATTCAAAGGAATAGTTGCAGATAATCCAGCTCTTCGGGTTGATGTGATCACGAGAACCTAATGTTAGAGTTAGTAAAATCTTTAACCCGAAAAGAAGAGAGATCAGAATCCCGGAGTAAAGGAGAGGAATAATTTGCGATGTGGGCCCGTAACCCACACAATAATGATAGTAAAATAGTTTGTCAAAGGCTAGACTCAACTTCGGCCAAGGAGTTGGAAAGGGGCTTCCTACAGGCAGTCGGCTCTGATACCAACTTGTGAAGCCCCCGACTCAATCGTGCACTAATCATACACGCAAATGCGCACGATCAAGATCAGAGAATCACGGGAAGATATCACAACACAACTCTAGACACAAATTAAAGTCATACAGCTTTATATTACAAGCCAGGCCACGAAGGCTCGAATAAATAAGTCAGCGGAAGCAACAATATCTGAGTACAGACATAACTAAACAAGTTTACCTTAAGAAGGCTGAGCAAAACAACGACATCTAGATCAAAAAGGCGCAGGCCTCCTGCCTGGGACCTCCTATCTACTCCTGGTCATCGGTCTCCACGTAGTAGTAGGCTCCGTCGGGGTAGTAGTAGTCATCGGCGGGATCAGCTGTCTCCGGGACTCCGTCATCTAATCGCACCAATCGGGTAGGGGGAAAAAGGTAGCAAAGCAACCGTGAGTACTCATCCAAAGTACTTGCAAGACTTACATCAGATCTATGCTAAGTATGCATCGGTATCAAAGGGATGAGGCTGTATCTATGGACTAAACTACAGAAATGCCAGAATAGGGGAATGGCCTAGCCTATCGAAGACTAGCATCTTGCAGCAACAGAAGAGAGTAGAATAACATAACATGTAGTAACAAATATATATTAGTAACGCCCAGAGATCCTTCCTCGACTCCCTGCGAGAAAGCGATCCCGGAGCCATCATATCAATTTAGTGTCACAAGTATCCAGTTCTAGTTGTAGTAGATCGGGATACAACTCCGAGCGTCCGTTGCGGTGGACACGGCTAGTCGAATAGATAACTTCCCTGCAGGGGTGCACCAACTTACCCAACACACTCGATTAACTCTGGCCGGACACACTTTTCCGGGTTATGCCCGGCCTCGGCTGATCGACACGCCGTAGTCCTACCAAGGCTCAACAGAGAGGTTTGCATGCCGGTCTACATCCTAAGTGCGAAGGGGTCATGGGCCAATCGTCCCTTTGCACTCCTGCGCGTTGCGAACGCGGCCGGGACCAGACCCACCTCCTTATACAAGCACAAGCGGTTACCGTCCACTTGGGCGCGCGCCACTCAATTGCCGACGTCTGTGAGCTTTCGGAAGAATCGTACGACGCCGAGTGCCCATACTTATCCCGCGTGGTGGTCAGTGCGAAAAGGCCAGAGGCCTACTCAGATCACTTATCCAAACCCGTTAGTGTATTGGGAGCTCACGGTGACGATCAGTGATCCTGTCGCCCCGTCTCACGGACTTACGGCAAGGGTCAGGCCCATCCCTCTCCTGGGGCGGTCTGCCTGCCCGGCCGTGCCGCGTAATTATCTCGCGGGTACCCTCACGGTCAACCCGACTTCACATCTCTCGCGGGTACCCCTCGGGGTCGACCCGACTTCAACAAGGGACTGAGGTAAATACAGGGTATCCGTGTGTCCATAACATCAGGAGGGAAATCCGAGGAATCACCCTCAATGGAATCCTACTCGATGTAACCGTCAAGGTGAACTTGGAGGAATCACCCTCGATGGGTTCACACTTGAGGGGCTGTCTGACAAAGGCATCATCGGAGGTGGTGAAAGAGGAATCACCCTCGGTAACCCACAACCGACTAGCTACGCTACAGAGATATCATCAGGAGTGAGGTAGGAGGTATCACCCTCGGCACTCGGTAGTAGCTCTGCAGAGTCGTACAACTAAGGGGGTGTGCGGTGATGTGTCGGTCTCTACACATCGATCACACTGATCGAGCATCTAGAAACAAAGCATGGCAACACGGACAAGGGTGCGGGGCCACTGATGGATCACTAACCAGCCTATACCAAGCATATAGGACAACCGGTAAAGTATCAACAACAGGTTACAAAATCAGGCTATGCATCAGAATAGGAGGTATCGAACAACGGTAGCAAAATCTAATGCAAGCACGAGAGAGAAAGAATGGGCGATATAGGATTGATCAAGGGGGTTTTGCTTGCCTGGAAGCTCTGCCGAGAAGGACGGGTCATCGATGACGTAGTCGTACTCGGGGTCAACAGCAGTCTCGGGGTCTACCGGAGAGAAGAGGGGGAAGAAACAGTAAATATAAAGCAAACAAATGCATCACAAGGCATGACATGGCAATATGATGTGCTGGGGGTGACCTAATGCGGTGCTAAGCGTTACAGACGGAGCGGGAAAATATCTGGGAATATTTTCCCGGCTTTAGGCAATTATCGGACAAACGATCCGGAGGGGAAGGTTCCATGTTTGCAGTGTTGGAGGCATGACACGGGTATGTGGATGACGTATTTAGATTCGTCTTATTTTTCTGATCATTTTTCATATATCAATTATTTCCATCCGAGTTACGGATTATTTTATAAGATTTTTCAAAGTTTTAAACAATTTCTAAAATTTCTGGAATTAATCCAAATTCGAAAATAAATGGGAAATTGCTAGGTGCATCCGGTACAGTGCACCCAGCTATGCACACAGAGGCTGACTGGTGGGGCCAGTTGACTGGGTCAACAGCCCAGTCAGCAGAGGCTGACAGTGGGCCATGGGGGGCTGAGTTAGCGGGTCAGCGTTGACCCGTTGACTCGTCAACTGGGTCGTGGGACCTAGCTGTGGCTGCGCCACGTCGGACCACCGGCGTTTAAACGCCGGCGACCAAAAACCACGGCGGCGCGCACGGGAGCGCGGCGGAAAACGGCTACGGTGGTCCATTTGACGCGCGGTTTGCAGCATTCGATAGGGCGTTTGACGCCGCGTCGAACCGTGGCGGTGTCGTGGCCGGAGATGACCTGTAGCGACGACGGCGAGCTCCATGGCGGACGCCGGAGTACGGGTGAGGTCGGATCCGGCGACAGGGGGCACGGGGGAGAGCGTGCGTGCACGCGTTGGGCCCTTGGGAACCCCAGGAGCACGATGCCGTGCCCGGACAGGAGCCGTGATGGCTGTGGCCGTTACGGCGAGGTGAGGCAACGGCGGCGAACTCAGGCACGACGGCAGCTACGGCGACGGGCGACGGGAGGTAGCGCTAAGGGAGGGGAAAAGAGCGGCAGCTCACCGGGTGGCACACGGTGGCCGTTGGGGGATTAGGAGCTGCAGACGGTGCCAGAGTCGAAGAAGAACGCCGGCGGGTCCAGAGGAAGAAGACGATGGCGATCTGGCGATGCTGGGGCTCCCAGCTCCAGCGGACGGCACCAGAAGGCGTAGCGGTCGACGGCGAGACTCGTGGACACGGTGGCGAAGCGAGGCGACGACGGCGGCTACGAGAAAGGTGCGGCCATGGCAATGGCAGTGTCGGGCGAACTCGGAACCGAGCGGTGGAGGCGTGGGGAGAGGGGGATGAGGACGGGGGACTGTCCCGAGGCGTCGACGCGGCGTTCTTATCCTCCCCACGGGGCTGTAGCGGCGCGGAGCGACGACCTGGTCCGGTGGAGACGGCACCCGGCGACGGGCGTGTGCGCAGCGCTGACACGGGGAGGAGAGAGGAGGGAGACGATGGGAGTGAGCTGGGCCGGCTGGGCCAGGCACTGTGCACTAAGGCCCAGTGCACAGTGGCCTTTCTCTTTTCTTTTTCTGATTCTTTTCCGTTTTCTTTATTCCTTTCTGTTTTGCATTTTATTTCGATAGCAAATGATTTTTCTAAAATATGGGACTTGGCCACATATTTACATTGCAATATTTGGCACTGCCACAAAAAGTTTGGGAAGGATTTGAAGTTGTATGAATTTGTCATAAATGGAAAAGCATTTAAATATGCTGATTTGGCACTGTTTTAATTACTAAAGCCCAATTAAGCAAATAAGTGATGTTGTTTTCCTTAACAAATAATTGTTATGGAGTATTTGCTAAATGATGGACTATTTTGCAAACATGTTTGTGAAACTTTAAATTTCACTTGCAATTTGAATTGATTTCAGAGGTGGAGTTTGAAATGAGATATGATTCCACTGTGATCATTCATTGCAAATCAAAGTAACTTAGCATTAACATGAAGATCACTGCAGCTCATTACATAGGGGTGTTACAAATAATTTCTACTTCATTCTGAAAATCTTTTGAAACATTTCAAAAGATCCAGATTTATGTCTCAATTAGTAAATATAAATATCTACTTGAGTCATCCTTGAAGATAGATAAATCCACTGCTCGCAACAACACTTATTGGACTACATACATCAATATGCATATTTCCAAAAATTTTGTTGCTCGCTCTTTATGGCCTTTGAACGGTATTTTAGTTTACTTCACTATTTGGATGAAAGTTGCAAGTGTCAGATGATTCATAATCAGATGACTTCACTATCCATCACTATGGTATTTCCCCATGCTGTCTTCTCCAATGTAACTAAATGCAGTGCCACACATATGTGGTATTCTTTTAGTCTTGTGACATTTAGCGTCAGTGTTATGGATGTTCAATTCTATCATCAATATTCCTAACTTACATCCTATTCACAATAGGAGTATGGCCTTCTTGTTCATTACATCGAACAACTATTGTTCTCTTATGAACAACCTCTTTGCAATTTCTATGCAATGGGCTAGAGTGTACCAAACTCTAAAATGAATTATGATAATAAATTCAGAGGTAATATGTTGATGAAAAAGTATCATAACTTTTACAAAATTTTCAACACATATTTTAACCTCATTAATTTGTTGGTCATTAGGCCGTAGTAATTCCTGCATCGATTTGCAACAACATGCAATCGAGTCAGTATCCTTGTGATCAACTTTTAACCACAATTCCGAAGAATTTAGTGTTTAACAATTTAATCACGATTCTCAAGAATCACACTTTACTTGACCGACTTTCTCTACATCTTATAACTTGTATGACATTCATAACTGAGCTGGACATTCCAGTCTTCTTTTCTTTCCGCCTTTAACCTTCTTATAGTTTTACATTCAATATTTCTCCTACTCAACAGAAGAATTATCTAACCTTTTAAGAGTGGCATGAGCCCCAAACTTACCTAGGCATGTAAGTCTCATTACATCCTTTGGTTTTGTTCTTTCTCTTTAAGTTCTCACCATCAACTCATGACTAGTGTTCTTCTGGATCTTACACATTTTAGTCTCAAACATAGTTGAACGCTTCACTAGAACATGCAAACAAAACACTTCTTCAGATCTCATATATCTTTTAACCTTTGTTTGTTTCTGAAAACAATTTTCAGTTCCAAGAATATCACATAACCCCAAACTTTTTTGAAGTTCGTGATTCTTGGAAGCAGGCAGACCATAATGTAATTCTTAGCCTTTTGGATCGAAAGACGTAAGTCTCGTCATCCATAGCATTAGCAGGAGAGCATTCCAAACATGCAGTAGGACAAAATCCTTCTTGGCCTCTTAGAGTACAATCCTCTCAATCGTAAAAGATTCAACCAGATAAATAATAGTCAATCAATTTCAACAGCAAAGGTGGAACTGTGAGCCATAATTATACAACTATAATGCAAACTATACATAGATCTAGTCTGGATCAAACTAGACGAGAACTAGATCAAGAGATAACTAGAGGAGGCTTCAAAACTTGTGTTCTAGGGGCTATCCCTGCCCCTCTATTTATATGTTGATCCCTAGGGTCGTAACTTGGGGAGAGGGCCTCCCCAAAGTCAGTTTGGAACGCAAGGAAGAGTCCTTCGCAGTTTCCAACACGAAACGCCAAGGTTCCTGGCGTTTCTAGAAACGCCATGGTCCTCGATGTCTGGCCCTGGGCCAGACGCCAGGGTCCCTGACGTCTGGTCCCTGACCTCCGCAAAACCCCTTTTGCTCCGACCTAAAGCCTCGTGGGCCTTACCCCTTGGCCCAGCCAAAGTGTCCTCGCACCAGAACATTTCTGGAAACATCCAAAACTCTTTCGGAACTCTCTCAAAACTATTTCTTATATTCCCAGAATTATTCTGAGAATATTTTCTCATAACTCTTGCTCCACTAACACTCAACGGATCGTGATTCCCTTAAGCTTGTGACCCTGTAGGTTTGGTAAATCATAGACATGAATGAAACCCCTTCATTCAATGACCTATAGCGGAACCGTGGAGGTCCATATCGATCCCTATGATTACACGAATGACATTCGAGTGAACCTTTGGTTATCACGTGATGGTCCCTTTGCTTCACGATACTTCACAAAACCCGGGATGTGTCGGTATCCTCCTGAGTCATCACATGCTCACTATACCGAAATCCTCGTTACCGGTTTTGTTCTTCTTTCTCGTTGTCGTGTTCCGGCATCCCCGTGATGAAGTCACCTGTGTCTGGCCAGATGATGATGGATGTCGTCACACCGAGAGAACCCTAAGAATATCTCTCCATCGTCGGAGGAGCAAATCCCACTCTCAAGCTATCTAGTCCCTTGTCACACTTTCCGATGAGCCTGTAAGTTGTCCTTATGATCACCGTGTTACAAGTGACGTTTGAGCAACCCCAAAGTCACCGTACGGTAGGAAGTGACTACGATACTCTTAATGTCGAAGGAGAAAAATCACATGTTAACACTCTGTGTTATTGCAATTGATTACAGACGATATTATCTCAATTCATAACAAACAAGTTTGGGTCGATTCAATATTATCATTCTTCCAACGTCATAATCTCAGTGTTTGTTTTAGGACTATCGTTACTCTTAATGATATCCTAAGACCCGGAAAACGTGATCACCAACAATACTTGAGCTAGTTTTAGAGGCGAGACTAGGAACCTTTATTTTATCCGTTTATCATTTTACACGTGCATATGAGTTTTCCACTGGATCGCATATTCCAGGATCATAGCAGTTATAGCATGAAATATAAACACTTAATTATGAATATGGAAATATAATAATACAATATTATTGCCTCTAGGGCATATTTCCAACAAGCACAGGATCATTGGGTCTAGCAGAGACACCAAGGCTAGCAACCACACGAGAAGGATAAATCCCTCCATATAAATCACCATTACACGCATTTCTATTTAAGCGATGAGCAATTATAGACCCAAAGTTATAGTCTCTAGAACCACAAACGGCAGCATGCAGGATACTCAAATCAGGTGCACAAATTGCGCTCATATCATGCTTGCCTGCTAGACATCTCCCAATAAATGTTGCAAAGTAGCGAATAGCGGGAAACTGAATGCTTCTAATTCTAGCTTGTGTCACACCTCTATCCTCCCCATTGCAAAGACTACTGAGAAATGCATCATAATTAGCCTTCTGCAGTTCATCGAGCGAACCCCAATACGAAATTTTGCATACGTAGCAAAAATCTTCTAGAGACATACTATAAGATTTCTCATAAAGATGAAATAGAACTCTAGAAGTGGCAGATCGATACTCAAATTTCTGCGTGAACGAATCGGTAAGGTGATAATGCCGGATGCACTTATCTGCGAGGAAGGCAGTCAGCTCGGCATTTTCAATATATTGATCAAATTCCTCCATAATGTCGGCGCTCGTCATGAAGGTGTCACAAGGCCATTGACAAGATTTTACATCGGCACCTCGCACGGAGCTCACCCGGGGTTCATGGTAAGCCGGCGAGCTGCGCTTTGGCTTGAAGAGCCTCCCAAAGACTTCCTCCTAAACATGTTCATTTCTCTGAAAAATTTCTGAAATTTTTGCGACACAAATAAGAGGTGAACAAAACTTAACAAAACTGATATCAATAACTCCTACAAGTGTCTAGAGTCTATAGCAAGCATTAAAACTACTTAGAACTAAATGAATTCGACATGCAAGCTCATTTTCATGGTCACCAACAGCTGCAAAATAAGCAAAATATAAACCACTAGAACAAAAACTAATTGGACCAATGGAGGAGTCACATACCAAGGAGCAATCCCCCAAAACAGTTTCGGAAACGGACCTCCGAGCAAAGAGATCAAAAATCTCAGTTTTCGGGGCAAGAACATGAGAACAAAAGCTACCACAATTTTTCCTGGAGGAAGAAGAAGCAATGAGTAGGTGGACTATGTGAGTGGGGTCCTATGGGCCCCACAAGACATCAGGGGGCGCCCTGGGGTGGTGGGTGCGCCCTGCTATCTTGTGGACAGCAGGTGCACCCCCCTGGGGTGTGTCCAGTGCCAAAAATCTTAAATATTCAACAAAAAATCATGTTAAAATTTTACGACATTCTGAGCAATTTTATTTCTGGGTCATTTTTTATTGCACTGATGATTCAGAAAACAGGATAAACATGGCATTTTACTTTATTAAACTAAAAATAACAGAGAGTAAACTAGAATCATAGAAGGTTGTGCTTACGGAATTCATCGACCATATGCACCTCAAAAAGAATCCATTAATAAGGTTGATCAGGTCTTATTAACAAGCCATTTCTGAGTGACATAAAACTGAAGAAATTTTGCATAACACTACGTTACCTCAACTGGGATATGCATTGTCCCAACAATAAGAGTTTGATATTTCTTTTTGAGAACCGGGAGAGGAAACTCAAAATCTCCAATAGTGATTCTCATAACTTTTTCAATGGAATTGAGGCTATTCACTTTATTCGTCTTCTTCGAAAAATATACCGTATGCTCATTGCCATTAACATGAAAAATGACCTTGCTTTTGTTGCAATCAATAACAACCCTTGCAGTATTCAGAAAAGGTCTACCAAGGATAACCGACATATTGTCGTCCTCGGGCATGATAGTAACGTTAGCAACCACAACAGGAACATCCTCACAAATTCTGACTCAAGTCAAGTGGGTATCAACTTACTCAAGTCAAGTCTTTTATATAGAGAAAAAGGCATAACACTAACACTAGCTCCTAAATCACAGAAACCAGTTTTGACATAACTATTTTTAATGGAGCATGGTATAGTGGGTATTCCTGGATCTCCTAGCTTCTAAGGTATTTTTCCTTTGAATGAATAATTTGCAAGCATGGTAGAAATTTCAGCCTCATGTATTTTCCTTTTATTAGTAACAATGTCTTTCATATATTTAGCATAAGGAGGCATTTTCATGGCATCAGTCAAAGGTACTTGCAAAAATAAAGGTCTAAGCAATTCAACAAAGCGTTTAAAAGCATCTTCCTCCTTAGTTTTCAAAGCCTTTCTAGGAAAGGGCATAGGTTTTTGAACCCATGGTTCTCTTTCTTTACCGTATTTCCTAGCAACAAAGTCTCTTTTATCATATCTTTAATTCTTAGGAGGTGGGTCATCAAGCTCAACTTCAGGTTATATTTCTATATCATTATCAGATTCTTTATTATTGCCTGGTTGAGTATCAATATGATCATCATTAACATCATTATCATTATCACTAGCTACATGCTCATTACCAGACTCTGTCTCAGCATCAGAAATAAAAACATTATTGGGCTTCTCAGATGATTTTTCTATAGTAGGTTCACTAGAAGCACGCAAAGTTTTATTTTTATTATTTTTCTTTTTATTTTTCCTAGGCGAACTAGGTGCATCATCATTAATTCTCTGAGAATCTTGTTCAATTCTTTTAGGATGACCCTCAGGATACAAAGGTTCCTGAGTCATTCTACCACCTCTAGTCATTACTCTAACCGCATGAACATTGATTTTATTGTTCATTTCATTAAGCAAATCATTTTGCGATTTAGAAACTTGTTCTAGCTGAGTGTGAACCATAGATGAGTGTTTACATAAGCCTTTAACATCATTAGCAATTCTAAACATCATATCACTCAAGCGTTCAATCGTAATACCATTGCGTTTCAGTTGATCACTTATGTGCATAATAAAGTTTTCTTGCTTAATAATGAAATTATCAAATTCATCCAAACACTGACTAGGAGATTTATTATAAGGAATATCACCCTCATCAAACCTATAAAGATAATTTACCTCTACTACCTGTGTCGGGATATCGAGTCCATGTATTTCTTCAATAGGTGGTAGATTCTTAACATCTTCAAATTTAATACCTTTCCCTTTCATAGATTTCTTGGCTTCTTGCATATCTTCTGGACTGAGGAATAGAATACCTCTTTTATTCGGAGTTGGCTTGGGTGGTGGTTCCGGAAGTGTCCAATCATTGGCATTTCTCAATAAGTTATTCAATAATTCCGGAGCCTGTTCAACATTTTGTTCCCTGAAAACATAGCCAACACAACTATCTAGGTAGTCCCTAGAAGCATCGGTTAGTCCATTATAAAAGATATCAAGTATTTCATTTTTCTTGAGAGGATGATCAGACAAAGCATTTAGTAATTGGAGAAGCCTCCCCCAAGCTTGAGGGAGATGCTCTTCCTCAAGTTGCACAAAGTTATATATTTCCTGTAAGACATCTTGTTTCTCATGAGCAGGAAAATATTTCTTAGTGAAGTAGCATATCATATCCTAGGGACTACGCACACAACCAGGAGCAAGAGTATTAAACCATTCTTTAGCATCACCCTTTAACGAGAAAGGAAACAACTTAAGAATATAGTAGTAGCGAATTTTTTCCTCTTGAGCAAATAGGGTGGTAATATCATTCAGTTTAGTAAGATGTGCCACGTCAGTTTCAGATTCATAGCCATGAAAAGGATCGGATTCTACCAAAGTAATAAGTTCAGGATCAACATAGAATTCATAATCCTTATCAGTAACAAAGATAGGAGAGGTTGCAAACTTGGGATCATATTTCATCATTTCATTCATAGCCTTTTCTTTCAGCTTACTTAGTAATTTCTTAAGATCCTCCCTCATTACAAGCAAGAAATTCCTTAGCAATCTCCCCATCCATAACATTACCCTTGGGTATATTAAGCATTTTAGTCCTAGTAGGAGTGCTAGGTGTAGCGGGTGATTCGTCATTTTCATCTATTTCATCATTTTCAAATTCTTTAGCTTTAACAATTTGAGCATCGGGAAATTCACCAAGTGGCACGGTTTCATCAAGCAAAGTAGTAGCATCATCATGAGTATCATCAATGCTAGAAGCAATGTCTATTACTTGCGACATATAAGATTGAATAGCAGGTGGTGGTGTCGCAAGTCGAATTAAAACAGAAGGTGGATCAAGTGCAGAGCTAGTTGGCAGTTCATTACCTCCCCTCGTCCTAGAGGGCATAATCTTGGTCTTAGAGTCTTTCAGATTCTTCATAGTGATCAGCAGATATTTAACTCCACGTGAACTTAATAAATAGAACTATGCTCCCCGGCAACGGCGCCAGCAAATAGTCTTGATGACCCACAAGTATAGGGGATCGCAATAGTCTTTCAGGGTAGTATCTCACCCAAATTTATTGATTTGGCACAAGGGGGGCCAAAGAATATTTATAAGCCTTAGCAGTTGAGTTGTCAATTCAACCACACCTGAGAAGTTATTTCTCTGCAACAAAGTATTAGTAGCACAGTAATATGATAGTTTTGATAGTAGCGGTAACAGTAGCAATAGTAACAGTAGCAACGACATTAGCAGTTTTGTAGTGATTGTAACAGTAGCAGCAACAGTAGTAACTTAGCAAAGACAATATGAGCAAAGCGTAGGCATTGGATCAGCGATGGATATTTGTATGGATGACATTCATCATGTAACAGTCACAACCTAGAGTGATACACAATAGCTACAATTCATCAATTCAATGTAGGCATGTATTCCGTATATAGTCATACGTGCTTATAATAAGAACTTGCATGACATGTTTTGTCCTACCCTCCCATGGAAGCGGGGTCCATAAGGAAATCTAAGGGTAATTAAGGCCTTCTTTTAATAGAGAACTGGATCAAAGTATTAACACATGGTGAATACATGAACTCCTCGAATTACAGTCATCCCCAGAGAGTATCCCAATTATTGTCACCTTGGGGTCTAGCAGATAACTAGCAGATAGGATCAAGAACTCACATATATTCATGTAAACATAATAGGTTCAGATCTGAAATCATGGCACTCGGGCCCTAGTGACAAGCATTAAGCATAGAAAAGTCATAGTAACATCAATCTCAGAACATAGTGGATACTAGGGATCAAGCCCTAACAAATTGACTCAATTACATGACAAATCTCATCCATCTCCATCACCGTTCAGCAAGCCTATGAAGGAATTACTCACTCCCGGTGGTGAGCATCATGGAATTGTTGATGAAGAAGGGTTGATGATGACGACGGCGACGAATCCCCCTCTCTGGAGCCCCGAACGGACTCCAGATCAGCCCTCCCAATGAAGAACAGGAGGTGGCGGCGGCTCTGTATCGTAAAATGCGATGAAACTTCTTCTCTTATTATTTTCTTGGGAAGACGGTACTTATGGAGGTGGAATTAGGTCAAACGAAGCCACATGGGCCCCACAAGACACCAGGGCGCGCCCAGGGGGTGGGTGCGCCCTGCTGCCTTATGAGCAGCTGGTGGCCCCCCTCGAGTGGATATTTGCACTGGTGTTTTTTATTTATTCAATAAAAAATCTCCGCCAAGTTTTGTCCAATTCTGAGAACTTTTATTTCTGCACAAAAACAACACCATGGTAGTTCTGCTGAAAACAGC
This sequence comes from Elymus sibiricus, assembly GCA_039707655.1. NCBI lineage: Eukaryota > Viridiplantae > Streptophyta > Magnoliopsida > Poales > Poaceae > Elymus > Elymus sibiricus. The sequence continues at coordinate 182,403,428 of CM077676.1, forward strand.
GTCATTTCGGGTTGGTATCATTCAAATCATGCAAATTAGAGTCCAAAACAAGAGCAAAAGTATTTGGAAAAGTAGATACGTTGAGGATGTATCAGTCTTGTACAAATCCTGGCGTACATAATGGATCCAATTGCCAAAGCAAATGGAATTTAAGTCATTTGCACTCGCTCATCTTTAGTACAGTCCCATGTGACAATGGGAGTAAGCCCTTCTTGGCATTCTCCATTTTAAACCTCTTTAAAACCTTGTGAATGTATGTGCTCTGGCCCAGTGTAATTAGGTGTTTTGGTATATCTCTATAGATCTTTATGCCCAGTATATATGTCGCTTCGCCTAAGTCTTTCATTGAAAAAATTCTTCTTTAATGACTTCTTCGTACTGTTAAGAAAATTCACGTCATTTCCAATCAATATTATGTCATCCACATATAGGATCAAAAATACTTTCGTGCTCCCACTTTCTGTCTTATAACACGTGCCTTTTCGCCATTTTGGATGAAGCTAGACTCTTTGAGCACTTCATCAAAGTGAAGATTCCAGCTCCTCGATGCCTGCTTCAGACCATAAATGGCTCTCTAAAGCTTGCATACCTTTCCAACATCCTTAGGATTGATAATAACCTCGGGCAATATCATATACACATCCTTGGTAAGATTTCCATTTATAAAAGTTGTTTTCACATCCATCTACCATATCTCGTAATCGAAATAAGTAGCAATTGCTAGCAAAATCCTCACAGACTTAACCATCACTACCAGCAAGAAAGTCTCATCGTGGTCAACTCCTTGAACTTGTCAGAACCCTTTCGCGACAAGTAGAGCTTTATGGATGGTCACATTACCATCCGCGTATGTTTTCCTTTTAAAGATCCATTTACATTCAATAGGATTCACACCCTCTGGAGGGTCTACCAAGTTCCAAACTTTTGTTTTTTGTACATGTATGATACGTTTCCAACGTATCTATAATTTTTTATTGTTTCATGCTATTATATTATCAATTTTGTATACTTTAAATGCAATTTTATATCATTTTTGGGAACTAACCAATTAACCTAGGGCCCAGTGCTAGTTTCTGGTTTTGCATATTTTATTTTTTCGCAGATAAACCATACCAAACGAAGTCCAAACACGACGAAACTTTACGGTGATTTTTCTGGACCAGAAGGGAACCTAGGAGCATCGGGAGGAGTCCAGAAGGTGTATGAGGGAGCGACAAGCTCAGACGGCGCGCCCCAAGGGGGCGCCACCTGAGCTTGTGGGCCCCTCGTAGGTCCTCTTGACCTAATTCCACTTCTATAAATTCCCAAAAATCCCAAAAATACTAGAGCAAGACCCGAAACAATTATTCCACCACCGCAAGCCTCTGTTCTTCCGCGATCCCATCTGGAGGCCTCCGCCGATATATTGCCGGAGGGGGAATCGATCACGAAGGGGTTCTTCATCAACCTTGCTGCCCTTCCGATGATGTGTGAGTAGTTCCCACAGGACCTACGGGTCCATAGTTAGTAGCTAGATGTCTCTCTCTCTCTGTCTCTCTCTCTCTCTCTCTCTCTCTCTCTCTCTTTGATCTTCAATACTATGTTCTCTTCGGAGATCGATTTGATGTAATCTTCTTTTGCGGTGTGTTTTTTGGGATCCGATGAATTGTGGGTTTATGATCAGATTATTCATTCAAAGTAATTGAGTATTTTCTGAACTTTATTATGTGTGATTGTTATAGCTTTGTATTGCTCTCCGATCTATCTGTTTGGTTTGGCCAACTAGATTGATGTATCTTCAGTGGGAGAGGTGCTTTGTAGTAGGTTCAATCTTGTGGTGTCCTCACTCTGTGACAGGAGGAGTAGCGAGGCACGTATTTGTATTGTTGCTACTAAGGGTAAAACGACGGGGTTCAATCATATTGCTTGATTTTATTCTGTCTACATTATGCCATCATGCTCCAAGCATTACTCTGTTTGTTATGAACTTAATACCTTAAGATGCATGCTGGATAGCGGTCGAGGGGTGGAGTAATAGTAGTAGATGCAGAATCGTTTCGGTCTACTTGTCACGGACGTAATGCCTATGTACTGATCATGCCATGAATAACGTCATAACTATGCACTTTTCTATCAATTGCCCAACAGTAATTTGTTTACCCACCGTATGCTATGCTTATGAGAGAGATGCCTCTAGTGAAAACTACGGCCCCCGGGTCCATCAAAATCATATTACTAAAACCCTAATTTACTTGCTACAATTTATTTAGTTTTAATTTTTTTTGCAATTTATACACCTATCACTATCAGATTTGATCCTTGCAATTACGAGTACAAGGGGATTGACAACCCTCTTGCCCGCGTTGGGTGCAAGTATTTGCTCTTGTGTGTGCAGGTACTGTCGACCTTTGTTTGTGTGGTTCTCCTATTGGTTCGATAACCTTGGTTCTCTACTAAGGGAAATACTTATCCGCTACTATATTGCTTCACCCTTCCTCTTCGGGGAAAATCCCAACGCAGCTCACAAGTAGCAATGTACCCTTTTCGGATTTCATGGCTTCAAGCCATTCATTGGAGTTAGGGCCTGCCAATGCTTCATTGTAGTTCACGGGTTCATCATTCTCAAGGATGAATATTTCATTCTCAAACCATTGGGGTGGTTGAAGAACTCTTCCTGTCCTTCGCGGTTTAGCTACAGTCTTGTCTGAAGTTTTTGTATCACATGCAGGAATTTCTGGTTCATTCGTAGGGATGCCTTGCAGAACTATTTCCGGTGCCTCGTCCCTTTGAACTATTACCAAAGATTTAGTAATCTCATCAAGTTGTATCGTCCTCCCACTCACCTCTTTCACAGAAACTCTTTCTCGAGAAACGTTCTGTTCTTTGCGAAAAACACTTTGCCCTCGGTACAGTGGTAAAAGTAATATCCAACTATATTTTTCGGACAACCTACAAAATATCATTTGCCTGATTTGGGGTCGATTTTGTTTGGTTGTAAACATTTAACATAAAACTGTGGTTATTACAACACCAGGAGAAATAGCTGTTTTTTCTTCTCTTCCTAGCATCACAACCCTAAATTTTAAGAAATGAAAAGTTGGGTTTCATCCCATGCCATATCTATTACAGTGTCGTCCCAACAGACTTTGATGACGCTCTATTTAATATGATAGTTACGGTTTCTAAAGCGTAACCCCAAAAAGATAAAGACGGTTTAGTTAAAGGCATCATAGACCTTACCATGTCCAACAGGTTTTGGTAATTCGGTTACGTCTCTCAGACACTCCATTTGGAGTTCTGGGTGGCGTAAATTGTGAAACTATTCCACGGTCACTAAGATGTCTTATTTTCCTGTCAGGATGATTTTTTCTACTTTGTTCTCACATTATTTGGACTTTTCAAAGAATTCAGACTTATTCTTCATCTACGAATTTCGCAAATCCTCGTTCTAAAGTTAGCGAGTTAGCGCACAAAGTAGATATACCCATATCTACTAAAGTCGTCAGTATAAGTTACGATATAGGTATCCATCGCGTGCTAGTATAATCATTGGACCGCATACATCGATATGTATTATCTCCAACAAGTCACTAGCCCGTTCCACATGACGAGTGAACGACGTCATAGTCATTTTACCCATCAGACAATCCTCACATGTGTCAAATGTTTTGAAATCAAAGGACTGCAAAACTTCCTCATTATGAAGGTTCGCCATGTCCTTCTTTCCTATATGGCCAAGACGGCAGTGCCACATAAAAGTGGTATTTTCTCATCAGTCTTCTTAAGACGTTTAGCATCTATGTTAAAGACGCCATTACTACAATCAACATCCAAAATGACTAACCCATTCATAATGGGTGCAAATCCATAAAACATATTCTTCAAATAGATGGAACAACCATTGTTCTTTGAATTAAAAGAATATCCATCACGTCTTCTGAAGTCCTTGCATCGAGTTGCATATATGAGCAATGGATCCGGTATCAAATACCCATGACTTGTAGCGAGGACCAGCAAGAAACACATCTATAACATGTATAACAATTATACCTTTGCTGGACGATCCAGACTTCTTATCTGCGATTTTTTTTGTTGTTACTCTTCCATTGACCCTTGCCCTTGCAGAAGAAACACTCAGTATCCTTAGTGGTGTCGCCTTTAGGCTTTCCCTAGGTGTTGGTCTAACCGGCGCCTTGCCCTTTTTTCGCTTCGTTTGTGCTCTTGTACATCCCGTTCATGTTGTAGTTCATGATCAAATCGTCATAATACATGGGAAGGGGCGCAAGTACAAGATCAGTTCCAAGAGAAACTGAGATAAGAAAACCAAAAGTTTCCCTTCCTCTTCTGTGCACCACCTCCGCCACGACGTTGAGCTCTAGCGTGGTGTGGGAGAGCCTCTCAGCGAAGCAGAAGCATGAGTCGGCCGGTTGGTAGGCCTGTCGTGAGCGACAGATAGAGGTCGGCGAGCTCGCCGGAGGTGAGCGACAACGACCTGACGCTGGAGAAGGCGTTTGACGACGAGCTGGCACCCGCGCCCGCGCTAGTCCTTGTCAGCTTCACCACGGAGCTAGCGCGGGTGCAATTCAACGCTGTCACGACGGAGGTGCAGTTCTGGATGGCTCATGAGGACCAATGCTACAACATCGACCTTCTCACGCATCATCGGCTGGCGGAGGGGCAAATCTACGGCGAGTTTGCGAGCGAGGAGGCCTTGGTCGCGGAGGACCCGAATTTCGTCGACCAGCAGCGGGCACTCTACGAGGCCGCACACAACGCTCGGGCTGGCTACAATGCGGTCGCGACAAAGGCAGACGCGGCGCCTGCAACCGTAGACGGGAACATGGCTGGCTACGTCGGCAGCTCTGCGTCGTTCGAGCCGCCTGTGCGGTTCACGCCGGGCCGCAACGACCATGAGGCCGGCCCGTCCACGTCGATCGTGAACCTCACGTCTACTGGCGGCATCCGCAGCTAGGCAGCGGACTCCGGCGAGGAAGAGTAGGACATGGGAGACGGACGTGGGCACGTCCGTGCCTCATGTTTCACTCTTCCTCGCCGGACATGGGGAAGAACATGACGTGGAAACAAACGCCTTCACGGTCGACGAAGATTTAGACTAAGTTAATTTTTATTTAATGAAATATGTCAAAAATGTCATGAGTTTGGTCTGGTGTAAATGAAAAATTGTCATATTTGTTTAAATTATGTTTGAAACGTTCCATGAATGACGTTGTTGGAAATATACCTTTAAAACGGATAAGTACCAAACAGTGTCGACGAATGTTTAAGGAGCAAAATTTGAATGGACGGCTATAGATGCCCTTAGAGCATCTCTAGCAGTTCCTGTATAAGCTCGTCGGCCCGTTAAATTTCGGCACATTTACAATATGCGGCAAAAAATCAGCCCGAGCAGATACCGTAAAAAAGGCCTGGCCCGTAAAAAACTTACGGGCGGCCTGTAAAACGACGGCATATCCGCTATATATACCGGAGCGGCCGCGTTTAAGGGTTCGCATCTGGCAAATCCCCTTTCCTCCTCCGCCGCAAACTCGCACTCTCCGGCGACAAATCCACCTCCCTCCGGCCATCGTTTGTCGCGCGCACAGCCACAAAAAGCCCCGCCCCGATTTCGAGCGCTGGACGCGGGCGTGGTGGTCGAGGGGGCGGCGCCCTCTCCCGCAGTGGTGGAGGAATGGCAACGCGTGCAGGCGCCGGAGCACGGCGCCCTCTCCTGCAGCGGTGGGACGCGGGCGTGGAGGAATTTCGACCGCCTCCATGAGATCCTTTGGCCGACGACCAAGCGCCTCCTGGCAGTGGAGCGCGAGTTCTTCGAGGCGAAGGAGGCGGTCGCCGCCGGAGAAGAAGGGGGCCGCCACGCGGCTCGAGGCGGCCAGGGAAGAGTACGTTTTCGGGCAAGCCCTCCCAGCTCCGCCATGGAGTATCATCTCCATGTCAAGAAGGATGATGATGATGATGAGTAGTAGTTTAGATTTAGGTTTAAATCTCGTATGTTTCTAGTTTGTGACGAACTATGTTAAATTCTGGCGAAGTATCGTGGCGGGAAGTAGTATGTTTAAATTATGCAGTATGCTTTACAAAATCTATTCTGCAGTGCAGCATGCGGTACCGCAAAATCGATTTATAGTATCCCGTAAACGAATTTTGCGGTACCGCGGTTTACCAGATCTGCTAGTGATGTTCTTAGAGCAACTCTAGCAGATCCGCTAAAACTACGTCCCACAAATTTGATATAAGGGCCGTCTGTAAAAGAATATTGCGGCACCGCAAGGCCTCCGGTGTAACAGATCCTGTAAACTCGTCCCACAATTTTTTTGCGGGACGAGTTTACAGGATCTGTTCCACGCTGGAGGCCTCCCGGTACCGCAAAAGAATTTGCGAGCAAAAATATTGACATGTAGTAGAATTCATATAGATGCACTAAATTTATATAAACATAGTCATGTCGCACTAGTTCACATCCAAAATCATGTGCAACATGCGAGGTAGTGACTTTGGCCATACGAATGCGCAATCAAACAAAATAAAACATGATCAAATCACCACCAGCCATAACAAATAAAGCAACATCATCATTATTGTGAAGATCGTCGCCACCACCACCGGCCATAGCACCTCGATCGCCATCTTCATCTACATTGACCGAAGAATGAGCACCATCATCTTCATTTGCCGAAGCATCAACATGAACTCCATTTGCCGAAGCACCACCACCACCATTGCCGAAAGCTTCACCACTTCCACCACCATTGCCGAAAGCTTCACCACCTCCAAAAAAACTCCCACCACCACCAGGAACACCACCACCACCACCTCCGCCACCACCACCACCACCATTGCCGAAGCCAACACCACCTCCAAACCCACCACCACCACCATTGCTGAAGCGAACACCACCTCCAAACCCACCACCACCAACATTGTCAAAAGCAAAACCACCTCCAAACCCTCCACCACCATCTCCATTCTTCTTATCTCCCAAAATTCTGTTGTCGTTGCATACATGCCCTCCGGATTCATCATCATGAACCGGTCGTCCTCGACGGTCCTCTCATCCCTCCTCTTTTGCTCTTTTAGGGTGATCTTGCACTTCTCGAAGGCACACATTCTCTCCCACTTTGTCTCCTTGTGTTTGTCCCGCCGAAATATAAGCAAACGATCCAAAGTCGAACCAAAGATCACCGGAGCAAAGGAATTTGTTTTACCTCTCGGACGTTTCATCGAACACGTTGTAGGCGTGGCCGGTGGAGTGGACGGGATCCGGGAGGACATGGCCGGTCGGAGGGGATGGAGGAGGAGCCCGGCCTCGAGCCGCAACCGCCTTCTTCCTCGGGCCCTTTGATTGCGACTTCGCCCGCGCACTGGCCAGGCCGAAGGAGGCGCTCTTCCTCAAGCCGGCGACCGCGACGGGAGGGAGCACAGCGGTGTTAGAAGAAGCTGTGGTGCGGCGGCGGGCACCCCTCCTTGCACGAGGTGATTCCCCTGCCGCTTTCGCTTGGAACCGGCGGCGGAAGGTGTTGGCGCGACGGCCACGTGCACGGCCACGAGAGGCGCGAAAGGCCGGAGCGGCACCGTAGGGGGCGGCGGTTGTTGGCGCAGCGAGGCGAGACGGCGAGGGGCTGACGAGATCGGTGGCGGCGGGTGCGAGTGGAAGCGGGAACGAAAGGGCCGGAAGTTTCCTTCGCGAGTAGTAGGTAGGATAGAGGAACCGACAAAAAGAGAGGAGGAAAACGTAGATATAACGGACGCGGGCCGAAACTTACATGACCCCGCAAAAAAATTAGAGGACGGCCGAATATAGTGGATCCGCGCGAGACGAAAAATCATCCCAGTCCTCTATATCGACGGTTATTATAGGGACGGGCTGTTTTATCGGATCTACTGGATATGTTCTTACGCGCTCCTGTAGCTACGTCTTGTGACATTGAACAGTGCTACACAGACGACACTTGCTAGCCGAAATGTGGACGACACTACTTCACGGACCATCCATTGTCAAGTCTGAACAGCCGTAGGCCCTTGGATTATCTATCGTGCATGTCTCGTTCAACAAAATATCGTCCGTGCATTTGAGTCTGACGACGAAGAGAGTCACCTTTGACCAAAGAAGGAGGTGCAATGGCATCAAAAGTTGCAACAAAGCTGAACGATTTACAAAGCGGTGCTCTGCCCTCCTGCATCTCTCGAAACAGCACCGAGCACGAACAAAATTTCCAGGATCGTACTGCTCGGGAGAAGAGGGGCAGGAGCAGCAGATCGCGAGAATCTTTACCCCTCTCGCAGCAACAGTAAATGATACACTAGCGTGCACCTGTGCTCGGCCCTCTCTTTCCCTCTGCGCAGCTATAACCGAATAGCCTCTGGGTCTATCTGAACAACGCAACAGCGATCGCAGCCACGCATGCACTGCCAAGAAATAAAAGAAGAGATTGACTGAAACAACCAGAGAGGCTCAGGAGCCCCACCACGCCAGTCTTATCAGCCCATCTTTTCTCTCGAGGATATGCTCGAGAACGAGGAGGGTGCAGTCAAACATACCTTTCGTCGAATGTCAGATGACAAAAACATGTGATGTTGGTACTATGACGTACTCCAAATTTGACTACTCCAACATGATCGTATTACTCCAACATGATCGTATTACTCCAAATTTGATTAATATCGATTTCATTTGAAGAAATACTAGATGGACGATGCATGTAAAATTAGTCTGTTTACTGCCTGAATAATACTCCCTCCGGTCCTTTTTACTTCACATATAAGAATTGTCTAAAGTCAAGCTTCCTAAAATTTGACCATATTTATATAAAAATATATCAACATCCGCAATACTGAAGTTATACAATATGAAAATTCATTTCATGATGCATCTAATGATACTGATTTCATATTGTGAATGTTGGTATTTTTTGCTATAAAGTTGGTCAAACTTTACAAAGTTTGACTTCAAACAAATCTTATATGCAAAGTAAAAACGACCGGAGGGAGTACACTGTATTTGATTTAGACTCCCGCTGGCTGGCATAGTTTCATGGCTGGAGCTCGTACCACGCCTGGCTGCCAAAAGGATCTAGGAGACCTCAACCTGGCATTACTAACAGACAAAACAGAGGACTAGGGACATAACTGTAGTCACTCCTTTTTCTATAGAGGAGGCTAGATTGCAAAGTGGAGTAGGCTCGTAAGACTAGCACGCTGTAGAAATCGTGGTAGAGGAAAACTAAATCCTGAAATTATTGCAGACCCTAAACTAAGGTTCAAGATCCTGGCCCGATCACTCCTTAATCCAGAGTCGACAGTGGCAAAATTAAACAGAATCAGGCAATTGCTCGTGACGAAGTGACACATGCAGAGGAAAACAAAGGAGACCGGAAGACACCTAAAGGTCGTTTCGAGTTTTAACCATGCTTTCATTTTGTTAAATTGGTGTGGGGGATGTACTAGTAGAAGGTCGGACTGAAAATTAAAGTAAGAGTAACAGGTATCATTGCATACAAAAGTTGATGTAAAAAGGCCACGGTTCAAGATAAAAAAAATATTACAGAATGAACCCGGAAGAAAGAACGGGACATCAATGTTGACGTATAAATGTATTGTCTAGTCTCTTTCATCAGATCGGTCTTTTGGTTGCATTGGCCAGAGCATGCATTTCTACATGGTATCAGAGTCAAGAGGTCTTGAGTTCAAGACCCGGCTGGTGCAATTAAATTGCAACCCACTTTCGATCCACGTTTAGACCTGAGGGAGCCATACGTGAGGGGGAGTGTTGACGTATAAATGTATTACCTAGTCTCTTTCATCAGATTGGTTGCATTGGCTAGAGCATGCACTTCTACAATCAACTTAACCTTTTCATTCTTCTGGGTTCTTGTTGAACTATCCAAAAATAAATCTTGCGACCCTGATACACTAGCGATGTATGAGATTTTTCCGACATGAGTACTAAAAGTCTAAAACTAGTCCACAAAATGTGTTGACCCATAATTTTACATGCATAGCATACTCCACAAATCGCCTCAGGTGCAAGGCTTGCAACACGTACCGTGGACAAAAATGCTTTCCCACAGTGATCGACCGCAGTTCCTTCAGATCTCCTAATTCTGATGCGACGCCATTGCTAAGATCGACCTTGCTTGAAGACAGTCCAAGCAATCATGGCCTGACGCCGCTCCAGCTCCCCAAGTTGTCTCCGGGTCCCGGGCAAGTGGTAGCTCCCAACATTCCCTTCAAGATTGCACAACGGCATGCCATGCCCACCGGCCTCGCCTCCGGTCACCTCCGACGACTGCGACGCCACAGGCTGCTGCGGTAAAGCGCCGGGTGACTGCGCTGCTGCGCCTGCTCCCTGCGCCTCTGTGGCTGCGGTGGCCGTGCCGACCTCCTCTGCCTCCCCCTCCAGCGGCAGACGCTCGTAGACGGCATTGGCAAACGAGGCGGCCATGAGGAACACGGGCCCCGCGGCGACGAGCTGGCCGACCACGCTGCCGCCCACGACCTGCCCCTGCCAGCCGGCGAGGTACACGGCGAGGCTGCTGGCGCCCGGGGGTGCCGGCGGCGGCAGCACCGTGCCCGTGAGCGACAGGATCTCGAACTGCCCCTGCAGGGTGGCAACGAGGCCGCCAGGCGACGACACGCCGGGCTGACGAAGCGCGACGTTGGTGACGACGCCGGCGCCGCTGAGCACGCAGACGCCGCGCCCGCGGCGGCGGGCGTACTCGGCGAGGCACTCGACGACGTCGGCGCCGTCGGCGACCTCGAGGATGTGGGAGTGGAACGCGTTGGGGCTGTCCCGCGTCACGATGATGGGCGGCTTGGGCTTGTTCTTGGACCCCGGCGGCCTCCCTCGCGGGCGACGCATCGGCCGCGCGGACCCCCCGCCGCCATCCGCCAGCACCATGGCCGCTGAGGAGGGCTGCTGCTGGTTGGCGCCGCCCCCGTGTTGCTCGGCACCGGCGCCGGTGGCGGGGCTCCTGTCCGGCGACGGCATGGAATGCTGCTCCGCCTTGACATGCGTGCTGGGGGTGAACGGCGTCGACTGCTGCTGCTGCGCGAGGAGGAGGTCGAGGTAGTGCGACGCGCCCCGAGGCTCGCCGACGCCAGGGTCCATCCCGGCCATGGCCCCCTCATCGGCGCGCTCCCACCTGTTGCACGCCGCCAGCTTCTTGATCTCTTGAGCCTCCGCCTTCTAGTCCTGGCTAAGTCTCTCGCCTGGTATTTCTGGCCAGCGCGGCGCGACGCCGCACAAGCAAAAGCGATAGTGTACCGTAGCCGTAGGCGGTGGAGTTTGGAGCAGAGACAGTGGCTATCGATGAGGAACATATTCAGCGCTAGACCCGGGCATTGACTGGGCAGGGCCGGGTCTCAGGCCAGGCCTTGCAAAGCCCGACAACAAAATGCCAAGCCCAGCCGGTAGCCCTGAAAATGACTCTTTTGGTACAAGTACAAAATAATAGATAAACAATTTTCAGGATCAACTAATGTAACTTTATTCAAACATGAAAACCATAACAGATGATCGAAGATCCAAAAATTACCACATCTTCATTAATGTAAGACGGTTTCGGCAGTCAAACGTCTTACATTAGTGAAGTACAAAATAATTTCTTAAACTAAGAATTACATTGAAATTTCTTGGATGCACCTTTGTGGGAATAATTTTTGGAAGACGAAATCTACTCAAGCCTTTAACGAAGACACTGCGATTAGTACATGAACTTGATTATTGACAAAAGGATCAAAGAGCCCCTTGATTCGCCCATCCAAAAAGATGGGAAGCCGGTCGAGGACGAACCATTAAAAGTGCGGGTTGTAGAATCGCAAAATCTTCACCGTAATATCGAGTAAGTCTCCAGCTCCATAAAAATCAAACCAACAAAAGCACAAAGACAAAACTCAACAAATCGAAAGATCGGTCCCGCAGGACAGAAACTAAAACGGAGATGGAACGCACTGAATCTGCCGACGAAACATAGCTCCGGCTCTATGACATGACCTGAAAAACCATCACTACAGCAGGGGAAGCACCATATGACTTTGTTTTCAACGACAACGTGTCCATCGATAGTACGTTGTTGTTGAGGACCACAAAAGCCATCATACGAGCACCTGAGCCTCCCCCACCCCCACCCCCTCCTAAATCATATTCGCTTCGTTTCAAAATAACTGTCTCAATGTAACACCCTCATGTATTAACTACAGTGATCACCTCTTGATCATGCCAGGTCACCATGTATAACAGTGCTTGATTATCATTTGAGTCATATCTTATTTCAAATTCCAACTCAAATTGAAAATTCAAATATGAAGTAAAAATAAAAGTTCTTCAAATTTGAAAACTAAATAGTTCATAATTTTGGAAATATTCCATTATAAATAATGTTCAGGAAAACAACATCACCTAAATTCCCTAGATGACTCTAACATCCGAAAACAATACCATTTAATCCCATTTTATTTAATCAAAAGTCAAATGAAATCATTTTTGCCTCCAAACCTTTTTCTAGCAGTGCCAAATAATGCATGATATTTATGTGGCCAAGTCACATATTTTACAAAAGTCAAATTGTGGCTAAATAATTTGCAAACGGTGGTGAAAAGAATAAAGCAGAAGAAAAGAAAAGAAAAAGGGGAGAACCTCACTGGCGCACTGGGCTTCGAGTGCACAGTGCAGGCCCAGCCCGCGCAGCGTCGTCCCCCACCTCTCTCCTCGATGTCACCTTTTGCCGCACGCGCGCGCGCGCCCGAGCCTGCCCCCCCCCCCCTCTCCCTGCTCGACAGCGGCTCGCTACAGGAGCCACGGAGGGCTAGTTCATCTCGTCCGCGACCCTTGGGACAAACCCTAGTCCCATTTCCCCCTCTCTCCCTCGCTCTCCCACATCACCCGAGCGCCGCCATGGGCGGCCCTCGCTGAAGCACGCGGCCACCGACGTCCCCGAGCGCCGCATCCGTGTCCAGGAGGACCGCCGACGTTCGCTACGCCAACTGCGACCCCGATCTCGACCCCTTCGCCGTCACGTCGTCCGCATCGACCTCGTCTTCGTCTCTGACCACCGCAGATCGTCGCCGTCGTTCCGGCCACGTCGAGCCCTCCCTGAGCCCGCTGCCACCCCCTACGCCCCCGCAGTGAGCAGCCGCACCTTTTCCCCCGCTTTGCCCCTTCGCTAGCTTGCTCTAGCTGCTGCTGCCATAGCCACCGTAGCTCGCCGCCGCCGTCGCCTCTGCCCCTGTCATGGCTGGCTGGGCACGCGAACGTGCTCAGGACCTCACGGCGATGCCGTCCGTGTCCTCAAAACCCCGCGCCGTGCCCCGCAGCCACGAACCCGAGCTCGACCGAGCTCCGGCCGTCGCCGTTGTTGTCACCGCCGTCGCTGCAGACCTCCCCCGTGCAAACCGGTGCCACAGATCGACGCGCGATGCTGCGCACTTTCGAACGCCACCGGCCGTGCATCAAATGGACGCCGGAGCGCCGTTTCCGAGCATCACCGCCGCCTCGGGTGGTCGCTGCCGGCGCGCCACCGCGTTTGAACGCCGGTGTGACGTGGCCTGGTGGGTCCCCTGTGTCGGGGGGTTAATTAGCCTAATGACCCTATGACATGTGGGGCCCATACTGTAGCAATTAACTAATTAAAATAACCTATTACTAACCCAGGCACTGACAGTAGGACCCACCCTCTAATTAATCTCTGTTAAATTTAAAACACTGATTAACATTGCTGAGACACTGACATGTGGGGCCCCTCCACTCAGCACTGGGCCCACATGTCAGCCTCTGTTGACTGGGTGCTGACTGGGCAGTTGACTCAGTCAACTGGCCCCACCTGTCAGCCACTGTGTACACTGTGCTGGGTGCATTTAGCATTTTGCTATTTAATTTCGAATTAAAATTAATTCCAGGAAATCCAGAAAATGGTTAAAACTTTGAAAAATCATATAAAATAAACCATAACTCGGATGAAAAAAATTTATATATGAAAAACGATCAGAAAAATATGACGAATCCGAATATGCCCTCCACATACCTGTCACGTGTCTCTAACATACCGAACGTTGAACATTTGCTACCGAAACCGCTAAATGAATAGTGTTCGGAGCTGGGAGAACACTCCCGGATATTTTCCCGCTCCGACCAAAATACCTAGCACTGCATTAAAACGCCCCTAGCACTGCATATTGCCATGTCATGCATTTGTGTTGCATTGTTTGCCGTGTATTTATTGTTTCTTCCCCCTCCTTCTCTCCCGATAGACCCCGAGACTGCCGACGACAGTGCTGAGTACGACTACGTTGTCGACGACCAGACCCTGCAGCAGAGCTTTCAGGCAACCAAAACCCCCTTGATCATCCAGATATCGCCTACTCTTTCTCTCTATTGCTTGCATTAGAATTGCTTCTGTTGTTGCTCTGATAGCTCCTATTCTGGTGCATAGCCTGATTTCGTCGCCTGCTATTGATACCTTACCTGCTATCCTATGATGCTTAGTTAGGTATGTTATGTTTCATCAGCTGGCCTTCACCCTTGTCCGTTTGCCAGGCTTGTTATCGGGCCGTGATCACTCTGGGTGATGATCACGGAAATGTTTACATTACTGCAATACTTTAAACTGTTAAAGTCGGGCCGGCTCCAAGAGTGCCCGCGAGATAATGGAACAAGATGGGTTGAACCCAAGGGTACCCGCGAGTGATATTGTGGTGGAACGACAGGGCGGGCGGAGACCACCTAGGAGAGAGGTGGGCCTGATCCCTGGTCATGGTCCGCGTGTTACCAAGTCGGAGCAACAGGAACCCTGTTCGTCTCTGCGAGCTACTAAAACATGCCTAACGGGTTTGGGTATTTGATCTGAGTTGGCCGCTGGCCTATACGCACTACCACCACGTGGGATAATGGTTTAATGGGGCCCTCTACGTCGTACGCTCCTTCCGAAAGCGATCCAGATGTCACAGTTCAGAGATGCGGGCTGATTGGTTACGTCTATTGGTGCTTCCACAGTCGCGCTTGGGCCCCGGCCAGTCTCGCAACGTGCAAGAATGCAGAGGGCGATGTCCCAAGACCCCTTCGCACTTAGGATTTAGACCGGCGTGTTGACCTCTCTGGAGAGTCTAGGTTGGTCTACGACGTGTCGATCACCCGAGGCCGGGTATTACCCAGCAAGTGTGTCCGGCCAGATGTAATCGAGCGTGTTGGGTAACAGTAGTGCACCCCTGCAGGGAAGTAATCTATTCGAATAGCCGTGTCCACGGTAACATGATGTTCGGAGTTGTATACTGATCTACTACAACTGTGAATGGATACTGTTACAATGTTAAACTGTTACTACTGCTCTCGGGATCACTTTCTCGCAGGGTAGTCGAGGAAGGATCTCAGGGCATTGCTAATATGTACTTATTATTATATACTGCTTTGTTCTATTCTTTTCTGATGCTGCAAGATTGCTTCAAGATGCTAGTTTCGATAGGCTAGGCCTTTCCCCCTCTGTTCCGGCATTTCTGCAGTTTAGTCCAAATATATAGCTCCATTCCTTTGATACCGATGCATACTTAGTATAGTTCTGATGTAAGTCTTGCGAGTACTTTGGATGGGTACTCACGGTTGCTTTGCTTCCTTCTTTTCTCCTACCCGGTTGCTGCGATCAGACGACGGAGTCCAGGAGCAGGAGATCCCCGGAGGCACGTACTACTACGTTGAGCCCGCCGACCAGGAGTAGTTCGGAGGCCCTAGGCAGGAGGCCTTCGCCTTTTCGATCAGTGTCGCTGTTATGCTAGCCTTCTTAAGGCAAATTTGACTAACTATGTCTGTACCCAGATATTATTTGTTTGTATGACTTATGCATTCGGGTCCTCGTGACCCCTGGTTTGTAATATGAAGATTTATGTTTAAATTTGAGTTTAGAGTTGTGTTGTGATATCTTCCCGTGAGTCTCTGATCTCGATCGTGCACGTTTGCGTGTATGATTAGTACACGGTTGAGCAGGGCGTTACACTCAACTTTATACTAACTTTAGTACAAAGTTAAGACACTTACTTTGAGACGGAGGGAGTATCTGCTAGGATTTTTAGGCTCTCATGTCGGCTACGGCTAGAAAGTGAGGCTTGAGCCTAGCTCTGACATCGGGCTTTTGGGCCGGGTTGCCCATGTGTTGGTTTATTCAAAGCTATAACGGGCCGCTGCCATTCCTTCATAAGAACATTTAAATAATACAGTACAGTTTAAACGTGAATCGATATAAGACGTGTTTGTCGCTATTTAAAAATTTGAACTCTAAATTTGATTGACACGTGTAAATGTTATGTGGGGATTCGTTTTGACTCGGGCTATTATGAGTATGGGAACCAGGGGTTAGAACGTACGGTTGGCTGCGAATTAGTGCTCCCGGAAAGCGACGAGCTAGCCACAGACATGTTCGGCTTGGAACCGAAGAGGAGGGCCATGACCATGATCGATCCGGTGATTTCGCGCGCGCGACAGCCGAACCCGAGCGTGGCCATTCGTTTTGAAATAAAAACGTGGCCATTCTTGCCGCGTGAGCTTTTGCCGTGCTCACAGAAGTCAGAAGCCACCCTAGCCAGTCGTGCGCACTTTTCTTTATTGTGCTATACTCTATACTCCCTCAATTTCACAATGTAGTGCGCTACGAATTCAGTGGTATAATTTTTGCATCTGTCCCAGTCGGTCTCGTTGGTTAAATTTATGATCAAACCTAGATCTCAAGAAGTACGGACGCACTACATTGGGGAACGGGGGAGTACTATTTGTTCCTCCAAACTGTTCAGCAAAAGGGATTCGCCTCGCTCAATCTCTTACGACTTTATCCATCCTTTTTATTTTATAGAAAAATTAGGACGACCAACCAACCACATGACAGCATGCTGACATATTCCGTGGATATGTTCACACAATCGACTAATGCGGGTAACTCGTATCTTGCAGAATCAGATCAGCAGTCATCCAAACCTAAAAGCAAAGAACGAACCAAGATCTCCTCTCAAGGATCGACTTGTAACAGTACAAGGCTTTATATACTTATTACGAACAACCAGTGGCAATTCTGTTACATCAGAGGCGCCGTGTGATTGATCAGCAAACATGCGCCAGCACCAACATCATGGCCGTATAACAACTCAACAAACTCGAGCTTTGTACCAATGTTCGTCGAACAGGCCGCAAGCGTACGAATTGCCGTGATATTACAAGGCACTTCTTCTCCACAAGAAAGTGTTATAGGACCCTCAGATGGAGGCCAGGATATCCAGCTTTCGTCTTGTATTTCTCAAACAGTTCTTGCAAGGCGCCCACGAATTGCCCGTGCACTTCGTTTATCTGTTGACAACAACGGGGGAACTTGTTTTTAGACGGCTGAAAACAATGTGCAAACATGCTTTTCTAGGTAATGAGATGGTAAAAGAAGTAATGATACTACTGTGCTAGTGTTAGGGAAGTCATTTCCTTTAACGCTTCCGTTTAATGGAGGGGTTGATCTCAGTGGAAGAAGAGAGCTTCTGTCTAAAGAGGTGAAATGTGCAGAGATGAACTCTAAGATAGTCCTATCAGTAATCAACTTATTTTGCTCTACTAGCTTTTCAATAGATTGACAAAATTGTTCCTGACAGCAGTTGCATGATTATGGGTTTTCACCTCATCAATGGTAGGCAGAGGATTTTTCTTCAGCTCGATGGGTCTACCAACAACAACATGCATAGGTGCCGAGAAAGCGATCGGTGTCCTGCATTCAGATGTGCCGGTAGACGATGAAAAGCCATTTAAACCGATATCGCAAATTAAAAAAATAAATGTATCAACACGGAGGGAGTAACCCGTATCTTCCCCAGAAGATAATAGGAGTAAATTTAAGTGCTCTAGCAATGTTCACAAACAATTTGCCTCCTGGCCTCCACCACCTGTAAGCTTTGCTCTGACCAGATGATAACAACAGATAATCAGCATTGGTAATTCTTCAGGAATGTATTCAACGATAAGAAACGAAGAATACGGTTGACTTTGCAGGGACATGACCCTAAGCATATTCCATAGCTTCCTTGTGTGAGTGGCATATGTTTTCAAGTTTGGGAAACTCAATTTCCTTCAAGTTTGCTTTCAACATTTTACAGTTAAAGCAACCAAATGTTGCTTTTTACCTGTCCGAAGCAGAAAACAGGGACTAAAGGGCAGCCAGCCTGCATAGCTATCTTGACAAACCCTTTTCTTGAATTAAGGAAAGCAACCTGCAAAACACGCAAGGGTTGGACAAACTTAACTTAGGAAGAGTGAGTAATAAGATTATTTTAACCCAGAAAGTCAATGCTCCTCGTCAATTACAAGAAAGGATGTCATCGACGTGTCATAAGCACAAACCTCGGAATCATGATCCATATGAAGAATCTCCTGTATACCTCCGGGCACTACGACGCAACTGTAACCAGCTGCAAGGTAGGAGTAGAAATTCTTCCTTGTTGCAGCAATCAGTCCAATCCATGTCCATATTTGCCTCAGGAATGGGGTGTGGAACACCTAACACAAATGGACCATTGAACAGAATAAGGAACACAGCCTAGTAATCGATTGAATGAAATTAATCAGCGGCATTATGCCGCAAGCAAATTCAGGGGCGTTACCGCGCTGCTCGCGAGGACTTTGAGTTTAGGCAGAGGCATAAACCCGACATGATTAGCCAGAGCCGCCAAGCCGATGGGCAGCACAGAATGTGGTTCATAGCCAAACACTGCAAACACAGTACACAATTCAGTCAGGCACAAACTTTCTACATAACAGATTTCTGTTTCTTCGCCCTTTTGATATCGTCAGCAGGGAAAGTGATGTTGAATCGTCGGCTCAACACTGAATCAGCCCGGGAAATCTAGTAAAGAGCTAGATATGATGATCATAGCATCCATATATGGAAACTGATTCCGAGGAAGCTCACCGTAAGCCCTGTTGGAATCGAAGGCCTTGTAGTCCTCCACATGCAAGCTAATCGGGAAGTACCCCATGGCGTACTTGCATATGAACCTGCAACCGCAAGCAGACCCATCGGTTGAACATCCAAGAACGAATTAAGTCGAGCAAATTGCAGCAATTAGTAGTACTGAAAGAAGTCGTGAGAGAGAAATGGACCTGCCGATTTTGCGGCCCAATTTGTCCTCGTCGTTGAGGGGGATGACCATGAAGATGAGCTGCAACGCCACCACCCTGCATCATCAAGAAAGGGCGTGGCACGATGAGGACGGCCAGCGCGAGTCAGCAACCATGGAAGACGAGAGCAGAATAATAAGAAGGAAAGGAGATGCTCTTTTGCCTCCTGATAAGGAAGAAAAGAAATGGAAGAGAAGGATTGGAAAGGGACGGGACGAGGGAGGGACGCACAGGGCGGCGAGGCGGAGCGGGAAGAGGAAGAGCGAGGCGAGGATGAGGAGGACGTTGAAGTGGATTCCTCCGAGCCACAGCGTCAGCGCCGCAATCGTCCGCGGCAGCGAGTAGTTGGTGCCCCGGAACACCGTCGCCCCGCCCTCCTCCTCCTCCTCCCCCTCGGCCCGCGGCCTCTCCTCCTCCAGCGCGCCATTCGCGCCCATGTCGCAGAGCCGGGACGGAACGGGGGAAGAGGAAGAAGTTCCCGCTTGGTCTCCGCCGCTTCCTGCGCGGCGCGGGTGTTTCTTTTCTTCCTTGCTCACGCTGCGCGGAGGCGGGCGGATCCGTCCGGCAAAGGTGCTGCTGCCGCGTCTGCTGCTGCCTACGCGTGCGTTTGGTGCGGTGGCGCCTCGGCCGTCGGATATGCGGCGCGGTGCCTCGGATGGAGCACCGCACCGCGTCTTATAAAGCCGATTCCTGTCTGGTTGCAGTACGAGGGTCGTGTGCGCGCCGCATGCGCTCGACGTGGCGCGGCTCGTTTCTTCGCTCCCGCGGGACGTCACGGGTTCCTTCGCCCCGTCCGGTCGTGCGTGCCGCTGTTATCTCTGAAGACCGCTCCCTCGCGTCGCATGTCGGCCGCCGCCTACACGCGAGCAGGAGAGATTCCGGGCGACTGGAGTAGTGGAGCGCGAAAAAATGGACCACGGACCGGACGTGGCTGGTTGCGTCCTGTCGTGTCCTGCCGAGCTCGCTTTTGGTAGCGCCGGACGTCCGGTCGTGTGTGCAGCTGCAGCTTCTGTCTTTGGACCTCTGACTTGCGGGCTGCCACTGGCCCACTGTACTACTGTACGAAAGCGGGTGCTGGAGGACTGGAGGTGGAATGTGAGGAATTTTCGGAGGAGCAAAAGCGTAAAGCTGTACACACAAAAATGTTCTACTCTCTTTCACGCAACAGCTCTCGGAATTCAACCCGAATTTGGGAGATACGATTCCAACGTGCGCGGTCGTAGGATTGAAGCACAAGAATGCCGTAAAGAATAATTTGTCGACTAGAGGCGTTCAGAAGCGGTCTCTATAAATAAATAACCAAGAAAATAATCGCACTGTTCCTGTGTTCGATTTTTTTCCCCAACTGGCCAAGGTGCCAAGCTGCGAGTTTTTGTCCAAAAAAACCACCTGCCCAATGGAATTGCTAGAAAAGACCCCCTCCGGATGAAATTGTTAAAAAAGACCCCTCGGCCGTGGCGGCAGGCGCGCCAGGCAACACGTGGCACCTGCCGCCACACCCGTTGGCGGCAGCACTGTTCACACAGGGGGGATGTTGTAGGCGGCAGCACTGTTCACACGGGAGGACGTTGTTCGCACAGCAGAATGGAAACGGACGCCTACGGGTGTGGCGGCAGCACTGTTCATCGCGGGGTGAACAGTAATTTTAAAAAAATTCAAAAAAATCTGAATTTTTGCACCCACTTGAACACTCGATCGTCTTTGCTGCCAAAAAAATTTAGTTTTTTTATTTATTTTGCTTTTTTTTTCCTTCAAAAATACTGTTCACCGTGATGAACAGTGCCACCACCACGCCCGTAGGCGGCAGCACTGTTTACTCGCGTCTGTTTCCATTCTGCTGTGCGAAAAACGTCCCACATGTGAACAGGACGTGAACAGTGCGGGCGCCAACGGGTGTGGCGGCAGATGCCACGTGTCGCCTGTCGCCATGGCCGAGGGGGTCTTTTTTGACAATTTCATCCGGAGAGGATCTTTTCTGGCAATTCTGTTGGGCAAGTGGTCACTTTCAACAAAAAATCCCAAGCTGCCACCGTGGACGTAGTACTAATACAAGGTGGTGTGGAGTGGATTTTCTGGACCTAGGACATCTGAAGACGTACTATACGGCTAAAACATACTCGCTGCACTCTTCAGTGGTTAGTTTGTCAATTTTTGTACAGGCCGCATACACTCGCGTTTAATTTTCGAATTTTACATGCGTATATTTGCATATCTATATATCCTCTTCGCATGTGAACTTTTTTAAAAAAAATGTACTTACATTTTGAAAAATGTCCTTGTCGGATTCAGATGGACTGGAGAGATAATCTGAGGTGTTGTCGGGTTCGATTGTTTCTTTCCAACCTGTTATTTGCAAAAACTACTAGTGTCGACACACAATCTCAATCAGATATACTATTTGGCAAAGACCGATTGCATTTGCATATTGCAATCACGGCTTTAAAAGAGCAGGATTAGTTGTCACTCTTCTACGGTTCTCTTTCTGTTTTTTATGATCATTGATGGTGCTTTGGATGAGGTGTTAGGCGAGGTCGGTGTGTGTGTGACTTTTCTTAAACAAAGACAAAAGCTTTGCTTCATTTTATTAAAGAAGAAAAGGGTATAATCAGTACATGACCTCGCCCATAGGTGAGGAAAAAACAAAAGATTACTCTCGCGATATGATGTATCTCAGTTGTTTAGCCCCAGCAGTCGACCACCCCTCGGCTTATTTTCTAATATTGGCAATACTTTCATTCAATATTTTCAAGAGACTAGCATGGCGAGGGTGGTCATGACTTTACTCGGCTCCTATAGGACGAGTCACCCCAGACCACCTTTCCGTGACCGAGTGAAGTTGACCCAGTTGTCACAACTCAAAAAATTCAGCCCAAGCCAATCTGAACGATTTTCCAAATGTGGATGAAGCCACAGTCTCAGGCTCACTTCTACATAGCTGACAAAGCTCATAATTTGGACATCCCCTTCTTTGGAGCATAGGTTAAAAAACAAAACCGGTGAAGCTACCGGTTCAGCTTTTCACCGGTTGGATCGCCGGTTCATTAGCAACGAAAAACAGAATAATTAAGCCATTTAATAAGAAAAAAATGATCAAATGAATACACGTAATATTGAATGCAATCCTATAATAAATAAATAAATAAATGTTGCTAGCCCAGTTAGTTGTTGGTCTTTAGTGTGCATGGGCTCAAGGACAGGGGTTTATGAACATTTCTCCAGTTTTTTTACTAAAATGCCAATTCATCTTTAAAACACTATACAATGTGCCGGTTCCCGGTTTTTCCCGCAGGATCACCGGTCTGGTACGGTTTTTAAACCTTTGCTTTGGAGGCGGTGAACAATCCACACTCTATCTTGCATGATAAGCGATGCAAAGAATTTGCATTTTGGGGGTGTCCGATTATTCCGAATGACTGGTCTCATGGTTGTCGTAACAATTCCTTCAAATTGTGCATGACAGGCCGAAGGGGTAGATCGATTGCCACTAGAGGTGAGATTCCATGTGACAGAGTCATCAACTTCATCACTGATGTTAACCTCCTCTAGCATTGTCCAAAGGGAGAAGAATTCGTGCAATTTGGTTACACTTATTCCGGCTAATGTGCTTCTATTTCTTAAGCAACCCTCTCCTAACATTGCGCTCTTAACGTTCTGATTAGTTGCCTTTGATATTGCAAAGATGTTGAAGGTGATGTCCTTTCGCTCGCGACCCCAAGCCATGGTGCATGCCAATTTTTATTGTTTTACCATCTCCAAGATTGGGATTGATTATAAGAGATGAGGATGGCTTGGTACTTCTATTGTCTTGGAACAAGAACATGTGAGGAAGACTAGTAATTTTCTTTAGTGTGGGTTCGTAGAGAAACCATGTTTGGAATATGAAGGCCCTTCCTATTTAGAAGAGATGAGGGGGTATATTTTTGGAGGTTCAAGCATATGGGAAGAGAACATAATTGTGTGGCTTGCGCAGCTTGCAAATCATACTAAGCATTTTGCAATGTGGTATTTAGCTTTTCCATCACTTTGGAATCGTCACCTAGAGGAGGATGGTCTCATCGACGCCGACACAGAATGAACAGGCTGCCTATGGGTTCAACCCAACTTGGCATGGAAGGCACACATTCTGGTGTTGCCATATCAAAGAATTCAGAAGACCATTAGCAGCGCAAATACCCCACGCCGCAACATGAACGTCATTAGCGGTCGTAAAGTGGAAGCACATAGCTCGCCACTAAGGAAGGCGAACTCGTCTTTAGCTACGGTGTAGGGAGGTGCACCTAAAAGGGAATAGTTAGCACACCAGCGACAGACTCCGCTAGGCTGGCATGCAAGGCGGTGTAATAGCATGAGTGCGGCATAGAACGCTGATGCCTACTACGCAACTTTTATTCTTGTAGACTCTATTGGGCCTTCAAGCGTAGAGTTTTGTAAGACAGCAGCAAATTTCTCTCAAGTGAATAACTTAAGGTTTATCAATCCGTGAGAGGTGTAGGATGAAGATGGTCTGTCTCAAACAACCCTACAATCAAATACAAACAATCTCTTGTGTCCCCAACACACCCAATACAATGGTAAATTGTATAGGTGCACTAGTTCGGCGAAGCGATGGTGATACAAGTGTAGTATGGATAGTAGAAATAAGTTTTTATAATCTGAATAATTTAAAACAGCAAGGTAACAAGTAACAAAAGTGAGCACAAACGGTATCGCAATGGCTAGAAACAAGGCCTAGGGTTCATACTTTCACTAGTGCAATCTCTCAATAGTGCTAACATAATTGAATCATATAACAATCCCTCAACGTGCGACAAAAGAATCACTTCAAAATTTCTACCAGTAGCAGAGAACATAAGATAAAATTGTTGTAGGTAGCAAAACCACCTTAAAATTATCTTTTCGATCAATCTATTGAGCCATCCCTATAAGTGTCACCAACAGCCCTAGAGTTCGTACTAGAATAACACCATATGACACGCATCAATCAACTCTAATGTCACCTAGATACTCAATGTCACCATAAGTATCCGTGAGTTAATTATTCGATATGCATAAAACAATTTCAGATTCATAATATTCAATCCAACACAAAGAACTTCAAAGAGTGCCCCCAACGTGTATCAACCTATGTGCCTAGATTACCCCAATGTCACCTCGGGAATCCGCAAGTTGATTACCAAAACATATATCAAGTGACTCAATAGAATACCCCATTGTCACCACGGGTATCCACATGCAAGACATACATCAAGTGATCTCAAATCCAATATTCAATCCGATAATAATGAAACCTCAAAGGGATAGACTCGAATCATCACAACAAGATAGAGAGAGAAGAATACCATATGATCCAACTATATTAACAAAGCTCGTGGTACATCAAGATCGTGCCAAATCAAGAGCACGAGAGAGAGATCACACACATAACTACTAGTACATACCCTCAGCCCCGAGGGTGAACTACTCCCTCCTCGTCATGGAGACCGCCGGGATGATGAAGATGGCCTCCGGTGATTGTTTCCCCCTCCGGCAGGGTGCCAGAGAAGGCCTCCGGATGAGATCGCTTCGGAACAGAGACTTGCGGCGGTGGCGTGAGAATTCTAGGTTTCTTTCTGGAGGTTTCCCGATTTATAAGAATTTTCAGCTCAAGTGGCGCGCCCTAGGGGGGCGCCACCCTGGCTCGTGACTCCCTTGGACTTCGTCTGGTCCTCCTCCGAAGCTTCATGGGTCTCTTATTGTCCATAAAAAATCACCGTAAATTTTCGTGGCATTTGGACTTCGTTTGGTATGGATTTTCTGCGAAACAAAAAATAGCCAAAAAACATAAACTGACACTGGGCACTAGGTCAATAGGTTAGTTCCCAAAAATCATATAAAAATGCACCAAAACCATATAAAATTGTTGTAAACATGGCATGAATACTTCATAAATTATAGATACGTCGGAGACGTATCAAACGCCTCGAGCTAACTTCAGTTGTCGTCCTGGAACGAGACGGGCTGATTGTTAGCCGACGCGACATCATTGATTTGATGGTGTTTGCCGTGAACTTTAAAGTTTTGAGGAAAATGTAAAAACAAATTGATATGTAATGACAGTGCACTTTCAAGACGATGCGGCGGCGTTTACCGTGAACTTTAAAATTATGAGAAAATTGTAAAAAGAAAGTTGATATGTAATGACGGTTACGCTTTCATGGCGTGTCTATGTGAGAGTTTAAATAATAGCAGCGGGAATATACCAGTGGTGGAGGCAGAGGACTTGCAGTAGCCAAGGCTCCCCCATGATCCCATATATGTGATTGTTTTGCTTTTAACCTCTCATATTTTAGGGAAAATGCCGGTATTAGGGCATCTCCAACGCCGACCCTCAAAACGCCCACATACTACGGACCGCACTATCCGGACGTGTTGTGCCATCCAACGCTGGCCTGTATCGGTCCGCTGGGCGGTGCGGACACACTTTCTCCCGCAATCCGGAGACAAACGTGGGGGGCTTTGTGGGCGTCCGGCCCGCTCCCAAACTAGCGTCTGCCCGCCCTGGCCCACCCAAACCCCTCCCTCGACCGTGCCTGCTTCCCGCCCGAAACGGTCGGCACCGCTCCAGAGCATCAGTGCCGCATTCATGCCCGGCCAGAGCGGAAGCGACCTCTCACTAGCGCCGACATTGAAGCGACACGCCGGCCGAGAAGCACCGCCCGCGCTGCTTCCCGGTGCAGGTGACTGCTCCGTGTGCAAACGACATGACGGTCGTCCCTCTGCCGCCCACCATTGCCGTTTCGGCCGCTATATAAACTGCAGCCCCGTACCATAGCCGCATTCATCCTCCTTCGGTCCCTTTCTCCTCTTCCGAACCACTCCCACCATGGCCTCCTCGCACGGCAAAGCTCTCTGAGACGGACTGTCGCCGGAGCAGAAGAAGGAGATGGCCGCCATTGCTGTCAGCTGGCAAGCCGGCAGGCAGCCGGCGGCCGAAGACGTCACAACGGAGGACGCGGCCGACGATGAGCCGGCGCCACCCTCGCCGGTGCATTGCACCCTGACCATCGGCGAGGCCCGTACCCATTACATGGACATGGTACGGGAGGAGCAGTTCCGTGAGGCGCAGGCCGACGACACCTACAACCACCAGCTCCTCCAGGAGCACCAGCAGGCGGAGAAGCGGCTCAACGCCGGCATGGAGATCATGTCGGACGCGGACTTGGCGGAGCAGGCGACGCGATTGCTACTTGTAGACTGCGTTGGTATTTTCCCGAAGAGGAGAGGATGATGGAGTATAGTAGAGATAAGTATTTCCCTGAGTTAAGAACCAAGGTTATCAATCCACTAGGAGAACCAAGCAAAATTCCGTTAAGCACACCTGCACACACAAAATCAAACACTTGCACCCAACGCAAATAAGAGGGTTGTCAATCCTCTTAGCGGTTATTTGCAAAGATTAATTCTGATAGTGATAAATAGATTAACTAAAATACTAAATAAAATAAAAGTAAATAAATTGTAGTAAGGTATTTTTAGGTTTTTTATATAAGATAAAGTAGACCCGGGGGCCATAGTTTTCACTAGAGGCTTCTCTCTCGAACACATAGCATACGATGGGTAAACAAATAACTGTTGGGCAATTGATAAAGCAGTAAATAATTATGACGGATTCATGGCAATGATCATGTACATAGGCATCATGTCCGAGACAAGTAGACCGACTCCTGCCTGCATCTACTACTATTACTCCACCCATCGACCGCTATCCAGCATGCATCTAGGGTATTAAGTATGAAACAGAGTAACGCCTTAAGTAAGATGACATGATGTATACAAAGTAAACTCAAGCAATATGATTAAACCCCATCTTTTTATTCTTAATAGCAACAATGCAAATACGTGTCATGTCCCCTTCTGTCACTGGGATTGAGCACCGCAAGATTGAACCCATCACAAAGCACCTCTCCCATTGCAAGATAAATCAATCTAGTAGGCCAAACCAAATCGATAGATCAGAGAGAAATACAAAGCTATAATAATCATGCATAAAAGAGTTCAGAGAAGACTCAAATATTTCTCATGAATAATCTGATCATAAACTCGCAATTCATCGGATCCCAACAAATACACCGCAAAAGAAGATTACATCGGATAGAACTCCAAGAACATCGAGGAGAACATTGTATTGAAGATCAAAGAGAGAGAAGAAGCCATCTAGCTACTAGCTATGGACCCGTAGATCTGTGGTAAACTACTCACACATCATCGGAAGGGCAGCAAGGTTGATGAAGAAGCCCTCCGTGATCGATTCCCCATCCGGCAGAGTATCGGAAAAGGCCTCCAGTGGGATCGCGGAAGAACAGAGGGTTGCGGCGGCGGAAAGGTTTTCTCTTCTGTCTCTCTGGTATATTGGGAATATTTGAGAATTTATAGCGCTGGAATTATGTTAGGAGGGGCTACGAGGGGCCCACAAGCCTGGGGGGCGTGCCCTCCAGGCTTGTCGCCTCCTCGTGGCTCTTCTGGTCTTCTCCCGAAGCTTCGTGGGTCTCTTCTGGTCCAGAAAAAATTAATCCAAAGTTTTTTTCTCGTTTGGACACTTTTTTATAATGATTTTTTGAAAAGGCAAAAACAAGCAGAAAACAGCAACTGGCACTGGGCACTGGGTTAATAGGTTAGTCCCAAAAAATGATATATAATGGCATATAATTGCATATAAAACATCCTAGATTGATACTATAATAGCATGGAACAATCAAAAATTATAGATATGTTGGAGACGTATCAGCGGTACCGCCAGTGCCAAGCGGAATTGGAGGCCGCCTACAAGGAGTTCAACGAGGGAGGGAGGGCGGCGGACGAGGTGTGGGGCAAGACCGACGACGAGGCGGAGGACATCGCTGGCTCCGCCGCCACGACCACGAAGCCGGCACGTCCGCGGGCGCCGCTGGCAGCGAGCAAGAGTTGTGCACGGTAGGTAGCCGTCGCTCAGGTCCGAAGAAGGCCCGCTCCTCCCCTCCCATTGAAGACAAGTTTGGTGGGCTCAACATCGTCGGCCGATTAGCCGTTTGGCGGCGACGTGGAGGCGGACAACTTTACTTCCCGAGGCTTCGGAGGAGAAGGTTACGGAGGCGGAGCTGAAGAGCGCCGAGGCGGAACTGGAGAAGGCGAAGTTTCAGTTCTCGGGGCTTATGGCCGGACACGGGGAACGGGCGCCGGCGATCATGTAGATTAGGTATTAATTTGATGCGCGCAGCGTTGGATGGCGGCCTCCTGCATACGTGTCCGCGGACTGGTCCCCCTGTCCGTGAACGGATGCGGGAGGAAATTTGCGGGTCGCCGTTGAAGATGCCCTTAGTGTATAATTTGTCCCATGCTATCAAAAGTTTGACTCATTTGCTCCCCTCTATCTTTGATTTGGTGTATAATCGGTTTGGATAGACTCCTGTCTAATTTATACTGTATAATACTACTGTAGTACATAAAAAAAACTGGACTGGCCCGTCTTTCTTATGCGCAGAAATCAAGAAAGTGACAACGTGAAAGCGAGTTGAGGGCGAGGCTTTGCCCCATAGACACTGCAACCACGAGTAATACATAGAGCTGGCTTTAAAAAAAACATGGACTGGAAAATTATTTAAGAACCTAGCACCTACTTCACATGATCCGGGCAAATAGGACCGGCATTGAACCCACCGAGTGCTTACAAGGAACAAAGAGTAATACCTGAAGGACGCGTGATCTAGCAAAGGCAGATAAGGGTCCGCACATTTTATACGCATTGTCTCTTCGTATGAAAACAGGGTCACACCTCACCGTCTCTGGACGGTGACATATTTTTTATATGTTTTCTATTTGTTCTTCAGGAATAGTATGTGTACAACTTATTCTTGTGATCTTATCTGATACCCGTTTGATCGGAGACACGGGGGCATTAGGTTGACTGCTTTATGTTTCATCAGAGACAATGGATAAAGTTTTAGAGTTTTATTTTAAATGATTTTGCTTGGTCGTAAGTCGTAACTTCAATTTCTTCACCAGGAGGATTTCCAAAATAAATAAGTAAACTTCCTCACCAAGAATCGACTGGAGTAATACGAATAATAAGTTGACTCAAGTTTGTTCCTTTTGGAAGGCTGCTACAGAGTAAACAAGGGTGGCACTTTTAAACAGTCTTAGGTTATTTTCCGGTTGCACACGAATTAGCAATTCAGCACGCCACTACCCCTAAAAAAAAGCAATTCAACACGCCATGGCATATGATACCTGGAATAATGTCTTCGTGATCTTCTCACGTTCCCAAAAGTATCTGGTAGAGGTCAGCAAGACATATCGGGCTAGAACCGACCATCGCTCGGGTGCCCACCAGCGTTCGAGTCCTCACATAGACACTATGTGCTTAGGCAGAAAATGGTAGTGGATGTGGATGCCCAACAGGTGGCACGAAATGCTCGTTCAACGGACGGAGTCATACCACTGCCTCCTCCTGCAAACGAGCAAGTTCTAAGCTTTATCGATCTTCTCCGGCTCACGTTTCTTCTATAAAACTACAGAAACGCGAAAAATCTGACGTCGGATTTTTAGGCAAGGTAAATCGAATGTTATTCATGACAATTTATATTGACGTGAGGATGACAAATTTTCGTCAAATTAGAACAAGAATCCGGACTACACCTTTTCGTCAAATGTAGATTCACCCTTCGCCTTTGAAATTTGGTAAATGTGTGATTCCACCTTGAAAACCTTGACACATTAACATGGCACCTCAAGGGCTCGACGAAGGAATGGTGGGTAAACTGATCAAGCAAGAGCACTCCCAAGAGTAAAGCCATGGCCTCCCTCACAATGCTCATTGGTTGGACCATTTGGAACGAGACAAACGCACGGGTCTTCCAACAAAAGAGCATGCCTCCAACATTATTGCCCAACGACATCAAGTGCGAGGCCATCTTTTGGGTTACCGCCGGGGCAAAGAAATTAGGCACCATTATACCGGGAGAGTAACAACTTTTTGGGTTTAGGTTGTGTAATTCAAACTCTATGAGGTGGTTTGAAAAAAAAAACAAATGGATGACAAATTTAGTTTGCAAGCATGGCAATTTCCTGGTAAAAAATGAACTAGGGTGGATTTACATGCTCGCCAACTAAACTTGCCATCCTCGACGAACATAATTTACCGTGAAAAAACGTTCGATTTGTCATATCTAAAAATCTGACGTTTGCTAAATATTCGGGTCCTACTAAACCACCAATGGCAGGTCTTATTTTTTGACATCTTTGGGGGCTCTTCCATCCATGCTAAGAGCATCTCCAACATATGCTCAAAAGTTTGGTACCCTAAAACTGATTGTAGGTGATTATAGAGAAGATTTTGGGGCACTAGAAAATTTTCTGCTGTAACTAATGCCCTAAAATTGGTGTACTAACTTTCAAACTTGAGCATGATTCATTGCATATTTCGAAATGAGAAACTCTAGTACAAAATATTGAACATTAAACATTAAAATGACATAATTAAACACTACTACGATAGAGCATCACTACTACGGAGACGCCGGATGGGGCGGGGAATCTTCAACGAGGGGGCAGCAGCAAAACTCGGCGGCAATCACAGTTAAACCGGGGCAACCGGCAGTCAGAATCGACGGATCCAGTGGCGGGGATCACGGATCCCATGACAACGGGCAACGGTGTGGCCGGTTTCGGGCGGCGGCTGTAGCGGGGGCGACATCCGGATGCGGCTCGAGGGCGGAAATGGACGGCAAGGTGTCAAAGTGGCTTGTGGCGTCCGGCGGCGTAGAGTAACTGGAATCAAAGGCGACATCGACGGCTACTGGTAGGGAATGTTTAGCTGTGAGGTTGCGGTTCGCGGGGATGCGTTTTGGTTTTGCGACAGCCGCTAGCAGTGCTGCAAAAATTTTGGGCAGCTGCAATTTTTTTGGGCACCAAGGAGATAAGGCAAGCTGCATTTTTGGGTCAAAGTGCCCTAAAAGACAATCTTTTGGGCATGATCGCATTTGTTTTGGCACGATCACAGTTTTGGGGCATTTGTTGGAGATGCTCTAAGAGTATCTACGGCCACAAACACCAAAATCCGCCCACCAAACGCCCGCGGGCGCGTCTGGTCGCGTCCGCGGACAGTGACCGGACAACACACCAAAAACATCCGCTACAACCATGAACCTCAAACTTCAGAGCATCGAATACATACTAGCCATGCAGATAAAAACCTACGTACTACGTACATAGCTAAAACTACTCATCGTCGAAGATGTCGACGATCTCCTTGCCCGGCGCCGAGTAGATGGGCAAGTGCAGCAGCTCTTGCGCCTCCGCGTCTAGTTCGGCGAACATCGCCTCCGTCTCCGCCTGTTCTTGCTGGATGAAGCGCCGGTTGGCCTCGACGTAGGCCTCATCCTGGATGGACTCCGGGATGGCGGTCTGCTCCGTCATTTCCATTGCTTGGGCGGCCTCGTACTCCGCCTGCGCGTCCGCCATGGCAAGCTCGCAACCGGCTCCGCCTCATCCTTCTCCTCCTCCGGCTCCGCCGCCTCCTCCTCCATGGGCTCCGCTTCCGGCGGCTGCTCCCCCTCCTCTTCCTCCTCTGGCTCGGGCGAATCCGGAGGAAGGCCCGCAGCAGCACGAGCAGCTCACCTCGCCCAGGTCTCCTCTGGAGTGAGCATGACGTAGGTGGTGATCCGGCGCCTTGGCATGGTGCGGCGGGCGGATTGTAAGGGGCGGCGACGGAGAGGAGAAAGGGGAAGAAATGGGACGGATAAGGTTCAACCGCTGTCGTCCGGCTTAAATAGCGGGCCTCCTCCTTCGGGCGGCATGCCGGAGCGGCGCAACGCGGCGTGGAGCAGAGGAGGCGTCCGAGCGTCCCCATATCTGCCCCATATATAAACCGGGTATGGGGAGTGCCGGCCAGTCCGAATGTTTTGGACCGGTGTCGTGGTGAAATCATGACAGATGCCATGAGATGGCTAAAAGTGGGGGGCTGCGTGAGGACGAGGTGGGTTCCGTAGGCGAGGTCGGCACACGCAAGTGTGAGACACGAGACGTACCCAGGTTCGGGGCCCTCCGAGGGAGGTAACACCCCTAGTCCTGCCGAATATGGTATGATATGCGCAAGGGCTACAATGGTGCTCCTGGAGCTGTTTGGACGGAGGAGGAAGAAGGAGCTAGCTCTCCATTCGGCCTCTCCTGCGAGTGGGTTTGTGTGTGTGTGTGTGTGCTAAGAGTCGACCCTCTGCATGGAGGGCTCCTGGGGGGTCTTATAGCCCGACCCCCCAGGGATACAATGGTAAATCTATGTGGGGACGGGGCCCTGCCGTCATTGTCTGGAGCCGGCTGCACGGCACTGTTGCCCGTCGCCTCCTGTGTCATGGAGTGGTTGGCGTCGTGGGGCTACAGCGGCACGCCGCGCTGACATCGGTCACCCGGGTCAGCGGGGTTGGCGGCACTGTAGCTACGCTCTCCCGTCGTGGGCGAGCGGTCTTGTCGTATGGCTAGATGGGACGGCCACTGACCCGCGGCCAGCCGGCTTGCGGGCAGCCGGCCCGGCCTTGGCGCCATGCCCAGCCGGCCCGCGCCGGGGAGCCGGCTGGAGGGCTAGCCAGATTGAGGGGCGCAGGCCGCCCTGATGTTTTTAAAAGACGCTTTGGGCTCCGTTGCCTACCCGGGGGTCATCCCCCCGACAGTAGGCCCCGAAGCTATAAAGGCTCGCCGGCTCCAAGCAGGGGGGCCTTTGCAGCTTACCCCCCTGGAGAAGGCGGTTTTTGATGTCGAAGCGCCGTCTTGACGCCGCGGGCGCCAATTGCCGGGAGCCGGGCCGCGACGCCCAGCCGATGTGGAAGCCGAAAGGACCGGCCGGCCAGAGCCCAGCCGGCATGGGGGATCGCGCTAGCCGCCTGACACGGACCCGCCACGTGCAGCCCAGCGGCGGGCGAGGCCCTGCCAGGCCACGTGCGCGACGGGGCGTCGCAGTGGGCCGGGACCCACCAGGCCGCGGCCTCGGCCCGCGCGCGGGATTCGGTGCGGCCACGCGCGACGATTGGATTTCTCAAGGCAGTTAATGCGCGCGTGTAACGCGCCCGCACATTGCGGGGGAGTGGGGAACGTGGGCGCAAACGACCCCACTCCCCCACTTCCGCCGTGGGTTTAAATGGAAGGGGAGGGGGAGCGGCCGAGGCATTCGCCCACTTGCCCCTGCCGCTCTGCCCCTCCGCCTCTTGCTTCACTTCTTCCTCGCGCACGCCCACGCCGCACGCCGCCGCAGTAGCATTCTCCCGAGCCACCGCCACACCGCGCCGGCGACCTGTGAGGCGCAGTCTTCGTCTCCGTCAGCCGCATCACGCCGGCGACCTGTGAGGCGCAGTCTTCGTCTCCGTCAGTCGCCCCGCCGCTGCACCCGCGCTCCCGCGATGGCATGACCGAAGGGCTCCTGGGAGGGGTCGGAGGTGACCGAGGAGGATGTCCAATACCTCCGCCGCACGCGGAGGCTGCCGCCGGCGAGCGAGGTGGAGGCGCACGCTCCGGGCGAGGAGCGCGTCCCGGCACCGCGGGACGGCGAGGCAATCGTCTTCTACCCGCACTTCGTCTGCAGATTCGGCCTTCCCGCGAGTGAGTTCTTCCATCAATTTCTCGACTTCTTCGGCCTGCAGCCGCACCACCTCGGAGCCAACTCCTACGTGCAGCTGTCGGCCTTCGTGGCCTTCTGCGAGGGTTACCTCGGCCTCCTGCCGTACATCGACCTCTGGTGCCGTTTCTTCTACCTCAAGCAGCAGGGGCAGCAGCCGGCGCCATGTCCGCCTGCGGCGGTGGTGGTTTACGGCAGGCCGCCTGGAGGCTGCCCCAAGGTTCCCCTTGAGGAGTCAGCCAAGAATTGTCAGAGGTCCTTCTTCTACGTGAAGAACGTCAACCCAGAGGTGGACCGCATCAACTTGCCTCCCTTCAACAACGCGCCACCAACGGAGAAGCAGAACTGGGGCCGCAACCCCAGGCAGCCGTCCGGAGAGATCTTGAACATCTGCACCCGGCTTAAGGAGCCGACCGACCGCGAGGGGCTCGTCCCCTCATATCTCATCGCGGCCTTCATTGCTCGCCGGGTGCTGCCGCTGCAGCGCCGTCCGCACCGGATGTGCGACATGAGTGGCCGGCACGATCCCAGCCGGATGTCGACGAGGGAGTTCACGCTGGCCGAGATCGCCGGCCGCGTCAACGACATCTCCAGCGCCGGGCTCAACGGGGAGAGGTGGAGCTTCGGGAAAGATCCCTACAGCCGGCAGGCTCCCGCGCCGGCGGTGAGTCCTTGGTCCTTGTTCTTTGCGGCCTCCTCCCTTTTCTTGCCACCTGACGCGCCGGGCCGGCTGCAGCACTTCCCCAACCAGCAGACCCACGACGGGCCGAACCTGGAGCCGGACCGGGTCGACTCGGATGGAGAGGTTGAAGGCGAGAAGGAGGCGGGCGACGGAGACGACGAGCGCCCTGAGGACGCCGGAATCAGTGAGTCCTTGAACTTGAATCCACTGCGCGAGTGGACCGACGATGACTCGGATGACTTGAGCGACGCGCATGGTGCAGCGCGACCGTCCTAGGAGGCGGGGGTCAGCGTCGCCCCCAGGAAACGACTGCGGAGGAGGGGCGAAGCCTCCTCGTCTGGAGAGCTGGTGGCCGCGGGGCGGTCGCACGGGAAGCAGTCGGTCGAGGTGCGGCCGGTTGCGAAACGCCCGGCTGGCGCGCACCGTCTGGAGCAAAGAAAACCGTGAAGAAGCTGCGCCGGCTGCCCCCGCCGGTAGGCCCCAAGCGGGTGGTTCCCATCGCCATTGGGTAAGTTCTCTTCTTCTGATTCGTGTCGCTTCTGTCCTTGGCGGCGCCGCGTTGTCTTCCTCCCCCCTTATCTTCTGCCCGCACCGAACAGGACCGCGCTTGAGCTGGCGGAAGCAGCCGCGGCAGCCGCAGCCCAGGAAGCAGCCGACCGGCGTGGGGATCGGAGCAGCGCGAGCGGGCGCGAGCCGGCCGAGAGCGCCGAGGAGGTGCTCGCGGCTCGGCAATCCGGCGCCGCACTGGATGAGGCCGAGAAAGACTCGTGAAGGGCGCGAGCGGAGGCCGAGAAGAAGGAACGGGAGGCCTCGGCCAAGGCGTGGGCCGACGCCGTGGGGACTTGGAGGAGCACCACCGAGGAACCCGCGTGGCCGGCTTGGGAAACAACCTCGTCGTTGCCGTCGCCGGTTGCGGAGCACCACTCCAAGCTGGTGCACGATCCGGCCCGCCGGGCGGAGGCCGACACCCGCGCCGCCGAGGAGGCAGCCGGCCGCGGCGAGACGGATGACCACGAGCCAACCGCCGACCAGACGGCCGCTCCGGGGACGCCGCCGGCTGCCGACCCGGTCGACGAGGCCGGACGTGGGAATGAAGGAGGCCGCGGGTCGGAGACCCCGCAAGGCGGAGGAGGAGCGCACCTCCAAGCGCGGAGGCCACACCAGGAGGCTCTGGCGCCATGGTGGTTGTGGAGCCGTGGGCTACGGGGCGTAGCCTCGAGCTAAGGCCGACGGGTAGCGGGACCAGCGCCGGGTCCTCAGCCCGGCTGCAGCAAGATTGGGCGGCGAGCGCCGCGAAGCCACCAGTGGGACGCACCCGGGAGACCTGACCGCGGCGGTGAACGCCCTGCGCCAGCAATTCGCTGACCACAACGGCCAGGTGTGGAGCAACGCCCAGGCGGAGCTGACCCGGCTGCAGCAACTGGAGCAGGCGGTCGCGGTGAGTCCTTTGTATTTTTTTGAAGCTTGCTTTCCTTTCCTTTTTGACCGGCTTGGTCGCTTTCCAGTGGGGGCACGTCAGCGCACCCACTGGGTGTAGCCCCCGAGGCTCGGGACGGCTGCGTAGCAGGCGGGTCGGGCCTTTTCAGGCGTCTGCTTTTCTAACTTTTCTTCTTTGTAGGCCGTCAACGACTGACGCGTGGCGGCATACAACCGCCTCGTTGGCGTATACCGCGGGGTTCAGACCCAGCTCACCGCCAAGGAGGAGGAGCTGCGCCAGGCCAAAGGTACGTGGCTTGCGTCTTTCCAATGGGGGCGCGCCAGCGCACCCACTGGGTGTAGCCCCCGAGATTTGGGCCGGCTGCGTAGCAGCCGGGCCAAATCTTCTTGCTTCTTTCTTTTTAACTTCTTGTCCGGCTACTAACTAGAACTCTGATCCAGCTGCGCAGTCGCCGCCATCGACCCGGCCGAGGTGCAGGAGCTCCGGCGCCAGCTGGCCGAGGCCGGCCGGCTGCGGGACGAGGCGGCCGTGGAGCGCGACCGACTGCAGGAGGAGGCGGCTCGGCTGGTCCGGGAGAGGGACGAGGCGGCCGCGGAGCGCGACCGACTGCAGGAGGCGGCGGCCCGGCTGGTCCGGGAGAGGGACGAGGCGGCAGCCGCGCACAAGGCCGAGCTGAACCGGCTTGCGGAGGAGCACCGCAAGGCGGTGGCTGAGAAGGACGGGCAGGTGGAGAAGGCCGTCGAGGAGGTCACCCAGCTCAAGGAGAACTCTGAGCGCCGCACCAGCGAATGGTCGCTGAAGGAGCAGGGGGTGCTGGCGGAGGTGCAGCACATCGACGAGCTGCTCGCTGTTAAGTCTTTCGTCTGCTCTTTGCTTTTCTGCGCCCGGCTGGCGGCTGCAGCCGGCCAGGTCTTTTAGTTCCTTTCTCATTCTTTTCCTCTTTTCTTCTTCTTCAGGGGCCTTTCCCGAGACGCAGGTGCCGGCCGAGGAAGCGGTGGAGGCCTACCGGGAGGATCAGAGGGCGATGGGGGTCCACATCGGCATGCTCGCCGCCTGGACCGTGACGGAGATCGGGGTCGCCACCGAGGCCCGCTACGGGCGGTAGGGCGCGACATGGCCCAGCTCCGTGACGCCGGCTTGGCGGTGGTGGGAGCTCTGTGGCCGAACGCGGTGCAGCCCAAAACCGTCAGCTGGTTGGCGAGGTGGCTCGAGGCCGGCTCCGCGAGACTCGACGCCTGGAGGGCCTCCGCAGCCCGAGCCGGCGCGGAGATGGCGCTATCCTTCGTGCTGTCCTGGTACCCGAGCGTCAACCTGGATCGGCTGGCCGCCCGGCGGGCCGAGGCAGAGGACGACCTGGCGCAGCGGGCAACTCCGATTCGTTCTGGAGAGGGCGGCAGACGGCACGGCGCTCCCTGCGGACGAGTTCGGCCTGGCCTTCGAGGACCCGGAGGGCAGCGCGGGCGAGACGGACGACGAGGGGACCGGCTCCAGCACCGGGGCCTACGCCGATGCCTCCGGAGAGGAGGACACCGGCGCCATGGGGGAGCCGGCGCAGCCCGAGGCCGACGCGCCCGTAGCCTAAGGCCTTTTCTTTCCCTGCTTTTTGCTTTTGTACTTTGAACTTTGGTTAGTTGGCAAGTCCACCCACTGGGGGTGTAGATTCATGTAATGAACTCCTGGCCGTGGGCCTTTTGCTGTATATATGCATATGTTTCTGTCTATGTGTGTCTTTTGCCGGCTGGCGGCTCGCCTTTGCTCTTTTCCTTAGACCATTTTCTTGTGCACCCCCTTCTCAACATCCTCCCCGCCAGCCGGACAACCGGGAGTCGGTCTGTAGCTAGGACGGGGAGTCGGATTCGAAAGTGGGCGCACAGTACTTAGGTTTTTAGGACTTGAGCGCAAGTGAAACACCCACTGGGCCGGCTGGCTGTAGGCGTCGAAGCCGGCTGGAGCGCAACCGATCAGTGCGGCGATGAGTGAGAGGGAAGGCCGGATTGACCGAGCCGGACGCTCGTCCTTAGCCACCTTTCGCGTGAGGGTGCTTTCAGCCTTTGGCTCTTGCCAGCCGGATAGCCGGGAGCCGGTCTGTGGCTTGCGGCAGAGAGAGGGCTTAGGCGGTGCGCACACTACTGGGCCAGCTGCAGAAGAGCAAGGCGTGGGCTAGCCGGTGAGCCCCCGAGCCCCCAAGCCGGACGGGCCGACCCGGCGGGAGGGAGGCAAATGCGGTGAAGTGCGCAACAGATAAAAAAGCTCGATAGAGATGAAAAGGTAGCCCCCGAGTGTCGCTCGGGGGACCTGCTGCTTTCATTAAGTCCAAAAGGTAGCGATACATACATACACTGGCTCACACGAGCGCACCAAGTCAGGAGCGCCCTTCCGGTTCCTCTATCCGTCGAAGACGTAGTACGTGCCGCCGCGCGGTGCCCTACGGCCGATAAAGGGGCCCTCCCCGGGGGGGAAGGCGTACACGGTCCAGCTGGACAGCGGGCAGAAGCTTTGCTGCATGCGGCGCTGGTACACGGTGCTCGCGTTCTCCAGGCCAAAGGGCGCCGTGGGCCGACGTTGAGCCCTGGACGGGACGTGAGGCGCCGCCGCCTGCTCAGCAGGGATCGTCGCGAAGCCCTCGAAGGA
The DNA here is from genome assembly GCA_039707655.1 of Elymus sibiricus. Classification (NCBI taxonomy): domain Eukaryota; kingdom Viridiplantae; phylum Streptophyta; class Magnoliopsida; order Poales; family Poaceae; genus Elymus; species Elymus sibiricus. The sequence continues at coordinate 182,441,910 of CM077676.1, forward strand.
CCGCTCCCCGCCCGCAGCCGACGGCGCTGGAGGGCGTGCGGGCGTCGGTTGGTCGCGCGGTGCAGGCGGCGATTGTCGCGCCGGCGCGGAATGGGAGTCGTTGGCTAGCTCTGCCGGCTGGCCCTTAGCCGCCGATGGGCCACGGTTGCTTTCAAGCCGGCCGTGCCGCAGTCGGTATTTGCGGCGGCGGCCGCCGCGTGCAGAGAGCTCGGACGAAGCAGGGCACAGAGACGGCCTCGACTGCACTCGCGGCTGGCTTGCAGGGCGGGAAATGGCACCCGCGTAGCCGGAGTCGGCAGCCCCCGAGACAGACAGAGACGAGGTTGACGTCGGGCCGGGGGTAACGATGGTCGACGCCCCTACGCGCAGCGGGTCGGTCCGGCCGGCACGGGCCGTGGCCGTGGCCGCGGCGTCATCCTCGCTGCCACGCCCGGGGCCGCGGGTGAAGCCGGTGGTTAGCACCTCCACGCGAGCGCAGTCGTTGGCCGGCTGCTTGAGCGGAGCCGGCATGGCCGGCTGCTCGCTGGCCAGCGCCACAAGACGATCGAGCTGGCGCCTCTTCTTGGCAATGACTAGCGACTCAGCCAGCTTCGAGCCGGCTTGGGCGCACTCCAGGGACTTCTTGTAGTCGCCGGTGATGGTGATGATGCCCTTGGGACCCGGCAGCTTCATCTTCAGGCAGGCGTAGTGGGGGACCGCCATGAACTTGGCCAGGACGGGCCGGCCGAAAAGCGCGTGGTAGGGGCTGGCCAGGTCGACCACCTCGAACCAGATCGGCTCGCGGAGGAAGTGGACGCTGGTGCCGAACAGCACATCCAGCCGGACCTTGCCGATCGGGGAGCAGGAGGCACCCGACACGATGCCATGGAACACCGTCCGGGTGGGCTGCAGTTGGCTCTCCTCGATGCCGAGCTTGATCATGGTGTCGTGGTAGAGGATGTTGATGTTGCAGCCGCCGTCGATCAGCACCTGCGAAAAGCGGCAGGTGCGCTTCTCAGCGACGAAGGTGGGGTCGAGAACGAGAGCGTAGCCACCCGGCGTGGGCATCACGGCCGAGTGGTCCTCCCGGGTCCAGCTGATGGGGCGGTCGGACCAGTGCATGAACTGGGGAACCGGAGGGACAACGGCGTTCACCTCGTGCTGGTACTTGCGCTTGCTGTGCTTGTTGTCCCCCTCGCTGGTGAAGACGATGTAGGCCGCGTCCTGGCGTGGGAAAGCGTTGTTGGCGAGGGCGCCGGCTGCCGGAGGCGGCGGGGAAGGCGGTGGGGGTGTCGGGCCTGGAGGCGGAGGCGGGAGGTCGCCCCGCACAGGCGCTGGGTGATGCTGCAGTTCCGGAGCGTGTGCGTAGACGGCTTCGCGCCGCTGTGGTGCTTGCAGGGGGCGTCGAGCATCTGCTCGAAGGTGAGCTTGGGCTGCCAGGCGACCTTGCCGGTGTGCTGGCACCGGCTGCTGCCCTGCTCGGCCGGCTGCTCTTCTTCCACAGCGGCGACTTGCCGGTTGTCGTAGCGGGGGGCTGGCTGCTTGCCCTTCCGCTTGTTGTTGTTGTCTTGCCGGCGCTAGTTGTTGTCACCAGCCGGCCGGGGGTTGCCGGCCGGGCCTGGACAGGCTTGCCGGCCGCGTCGAGCGAGACCTTCACGCGCATCGCGGAGTCGGCCGTGGCGTACTTGTCCGCCGTGGCCATGAGCGCCGCCAAGGTGTCCGACTCGGAGCACATCAGCTTGTGCTTGAGGAGGGTGCCGTGTCGGCACCCGTCGATGAAGTACTGGATGGCCTGCACCTTGTGGACCCCCTCGCAGGAGTTGCGCAGCTCCGTCCACCGCGTGAGGAAATCGCGGAGGGACTCGTCCGGGCCCTGGACGCACATGGAGAGCTGGCAAGGCCGACCCGGACGCTTGTACGTGCTGGTGAAGTTGCGGACGAACGCATCCTCGAAGTCCAGCCAGGAGTTCACGATGCCGGCTTGCAGGCTGTTCAGCCATGTCCGGGCCGAGCCGAGCAGCATGAGGGGCACGTAGCGCACTGCCACGCGCTTGTTGCCGCCGGCTATGCCGACGACCGTGGTGTAGTCGACCAGCCAGTCCTCCGGCTTGGTGACGCCGTTGTACTTGGGGGTGTCGCAGGCCAGCGAGAAGCCTTTGGGGAAGGGCTCCTCGCGGATGCGTGGCCTGAAACAGGCGGGGCCGACGGAGCTCTCCTCCTCGAGGGCCGTGGACCGCGCCAGCCGGTCAATGCGATGGTGGGCGTCGTTGTCGTCGTAGGGCTCGCGAGGCCCGAGCCGATCGGCGACGGGACCGCGTTGCACAGCGCTGACAGAGGCCAGCTGGGGCCGCCGAGCCGGCGGCAAGGGGCTCTCCGGCTGCTGGAGCCGGCCGTCTCCAGCCGACTCGTCAGCGACGCCATCACCGGCCGTCGTGGCGCGGTTGCGCCGGCTCCGGCCTGCGCGGTGCCGGCCCGAGCGGCTTGCGTTGGCGTGTGGGGAAGAGGCCTGCTGCGTGTCCCGAAGGACTCTGTCCGGGTCCCCGGTGTGCCCCGACGCGGAGGCGGCGGGCGGGGCCGGCTCGAACCGCTTCTGCTGCAGGTTCGCAGCGGTGATGAGGTCGCGGACGCGTTGCTGCTGCTGCAGCAGCTCTTTGCCCTCCAGAAATTCGAGGTCCGCCATGGCCTCCTGCGCGGCGCGCATGTTCTTGACGAGGGTGTCGTAGGTGGGCCGGCATGCGCCTAGCGCACGGCAGATGGCGCCACCACGGCGCCGCACCTCGGCGACCCGGCTGGGCTCAGCGGCCGCCGGCGTGAGGCCGTGGGCGGTGTCATACTCCCGCTGGGTGGACTCCAGCCGGCGCTGCGCCGCAGCGAGCGCCGTGGCCTCGTCCAGCAGGTGTTGGCGGTCTTCGTTGAGCTGGGCCGCAGCGGCAGTCGGGTCGGTGTCAGGCGTGATGGGGGCGCGCAGGCTCTGGATCGTCGCCCGCAGCGGGTCGACCCGGCTGGTCTGGGCCGCGGCGGCAGCGGCCGCAACGGCTTTCTCCTTGCCGCGCGAGGAGCCAAAGCTGAAGCCGGTGGTCAGCACCTCCACACGAGTGCAGAGGTCCGCAACGTCGCTGGAGACGGCGCGGCCGACGGGGACGGGCGAGTCGGTGAAGCTGTGTACCTCGTTAGGGTACTCGTCGGGGATGAGGGCGACGAAGACGCGCAGTGCGCTGAAGGGGACGACGGAGCAGCCTGCGGGGCAGACGGCGTCCGCGCCAGGCGCTGCGTCGCAGCCGGCCGGGTTGGCCGCGCAAGGCGCGCGGACCAAGCCGTGCGCAATGCGCTCGCCGTAGTTGGTGAAGGGCCTCGTCCGAAACTTGACTCCGGCCGACGCCGCGAGCAGCCCCACGGTGGGTGCCAACTATCGTGGTGAGATCACGGCAGATGCCATGAGATGGCCAAAAGTGGGGGGCTACGTGAGGACGACGGTGGGTTTCGGAGGCGAGGTCGGCACGCGCAAGTGTGAGACATGAGACGTATCCAGGTTCGGGGCCCTCCGAGGGAGGTAACACCCCTAGTCCTGCCGAATATGGTATGATATGCGCAAGGGCTACAATGGTGCTCCTGGAGCTGTTTGGGCGGAGGAGGAAGAATGAGCTAGCTCTCCATTCGGCCTCTCCTATGAGTGGGTGTGTGAGTGTGTGCTAAGAGTCGACCCTCTGCATGGAGGGCTCCTGGGGGGTCTTATAGCCTGACCCCCAGGGATACAATGGTAAATCTATGTGGGGGCGGGGCCCTGCCGTCATCGTCTGGAGCCGGCAGTGGGGCCCGCCGGCTGCTAGGGCCCGCCGGCTGCACGGCACTGTTGCCCGTCGCCTCCTGCGTCATGGAGTGGTTGGCGTCATGGGGCTACGGTGGCACGCCGCGCTGACGTCTGTCGCCCGGGTCAGCGGGGTTGGCAGCACTGTAGCCACGCTCTCCCGTCGTGTGCGAGCGGTCTTGTCGTACGGCTGGATGGGACAGCCGCTGACCAGCGGCTAGCCGGCTTGCGGCCAGCCGGCCCGGCCTTGGCGCCGTGCCCAACCAGCCCGCGCCGGAGAGCCGACTGGAGGGCTAGCCGGATTGAGGGGCGCAGGCCGCCCTGATGTTTTTAAAAGATGCTTTGGGCTCCGTTGCCTACCCGGGGTCATCCCCCCGACAACCGGCTATGGCATCGTCCGGCACCCCGCCTGGGCGTGTATGGGGACTCTGGTTGTAGAAGATATAGGTTGCCAACTCGAAAGTGCTCTTCTAATCCCGAGCTCACATGAGCTCGGGTGAACAGTAAAATCAAAAAAATAGTAAAAAAATTCAAAAAATTCTGAATTTTTTTTGTGAGAAACATTGATGTTTTTTCCACATGCGTGCAAATTTTCATCACCATATGACATTCGTGGAAAATGTGGCAAAAAAAACAAAATCGATGCTCCAAAATGCTACAAAAAACAGACTTTTTGGAGCATCGATTTTGTTTGTTTTTGCCACATTTTTCACGAATGTCATCTAGTGATGAAATTTTGCACGCATGTGGAAAAACATCAATGTTTTTAACAAAAAAAAATTAGATTTTTTTGATTTTTTTTAATATTTTTTTTGATTTTACTGTTCACCCGAGCTCACATGAGCTCGGGATCAGAACAGCTGCGTCCGTTGTCAACTCTGCATCTCAGCCTTGATAGTTGAAGCTACAATGAGCACTCTCCACCCGGCTACACACGCCATGGACACTATCGCATCAAGAAAGAAATTAGACGTAACATGTACACTATCGCATCAAGAAAGAAATTAGACGTAACATGTACACTATCGCATCAAGAAAGAAATTAGATGGAGAAGACACTCAGAACTGTCAGCCGACACAATTGAAGCAAGAAAACTTGAGCTGCACAGCTGATTCTGATTTTTAAGTTTGCTGGTTCTCCGGTTACCGTTCTCTCACGCGTATGGCTTAAACAATCAAATATCAGAAGTAGCAGCCAAGCATAAACCATTTGGCTGCTTCCATCACGTCAGCCTCTTCCTTTCTTGGGATAACTTGTATAAGCTTGAATCTAAATGGCTTGCAGGTTACACTATTCAACGCATGTCCACAGGTAGTGTAAAAAATGCTCTTATATTATGGGACCGAGGCAGTATATCTCAAATCATCCCCTCATGGTTCTAGAACGTACGTAGCAATATACTCACGGTTGAAAATACATTAACTGATCATACCTGAATGGATGACAGGTTAAACATCAAAGATAAGATGCCGAAACTTTTCTACAGCTAACAGGTCCAGCAAAATATAAATCCAGCTCGGCGTTCACCGAGACTTGGCGTGCCAGAAAGCAATGCACAATTATGATCAGACAGGTTTGACATAGAGCACCAGGCATGTTCTTTCTATTAAAAGAGAATGACGGGCAGTGGCACTCATTTCTCGATGAACTCTCTCATGTTCTTCAACCAAACCACGTACTCCTTCTCATCCTTGCTCATCATGTACTCGTGCAGCCAGTCATGCAGCGAGTGCTTGATCCCCCTCACCTCAAGATACCTGTGAAAGGACTTCTGCAAGCTCTCGTCCAGATCACTGTAGAAAACAATAAGTAAACGTCAGAAGAAACCATAAGATGCAATGCAGTTTAGTAGTCATCTAGGTACTCAAGTAAACAGAACATTCGGGTGAATAATCAGCCAGGGGAGAAACACATACAAGAAAGTAATGTCAAACTTGAGCCATTTCGTGGAAAACAACAAGAAATTTGTGACCAAGGATCCTTGAAAGTATACCATTTTGTTTTATTATGATTCAGCAACCATTTGGTTGGGTTATTATGATGCTTGAAATTGAAGAAATAATAGAAGTTAGATAAGAAAAATTGAACTTACGAGAACTGTGGCCCCTCATATGCATTCTCAGTAAACTTGGCATCGCGATTCAGCAACCTCATATTTTCAATTGCCAGTTCATCATCATTAAAGTTGCACTCAAATTCCAGGATTGAGCCTCCTGGTTTCTCAACAGTGACAACCATCTGAAGTGCTGGCTTAAATGAGTCATCATCATTCTCAGCATCAGAGTCCTCATTGTTCAAATCTTCCTCAGTATCAAAATTTGTGTAGACAGTAGCTTTAACAGTCTCTCCAGCAAACTCTCTTTTGAGAATGATGGACTGATCACCAGGGTTATCAATTATCTCAAAGGGGAAGTCTTCTGGTGGATCAATTTGCTGTTAAAAACAATTCAAAACAAGTATTATGGTCATGTCCTTTTTAAAAAATATCACATAGTAGTGTTTACAGACAGACAAAGGTTCTTCTGAAGCAAAACTAAAGCATTTCTTCCTATTAACAAGATAAAACAATCAAGTACTTGCACAAGTATAACACAAAGTATAGTCTACGACATCAGTCTATGAAACCCATCTCTACATCATCACAGTGATAACACTTTATCACACTGACATATAGCATATACTAGAGTTTATGGACCTCAGAGAACAATTAATACTACGTAAGGTGCATTTCAAATGGTCACTTCCCTAAAAAAACATTTCAAATGTTCACAAACTTCATCTACTAGTGTCCAAATGACTCATAAATAATTTAGAAGGTGAATAGCTTGAACATCTGAAAAGTTGGGCTATCAAAGTAAAGTCCGTGAACCTCTTAGATTGAGATGGAGCATCCAGCACAGGCCAGGATCTCACAACTGGTTTTTGTGATATACTAACAAAAATTCCTTTTTACCATCCATACCACTACCATCTTATAATTCTTTAGCGTTTCATGATTATATGAATAGCCACTATTACTGACTAACGGCATGCCAGCAATGTAGCACAGAGTCCCTGTTCTACAATTTGAGCTACAGGGGTAAGAGATTCCCAGAGCTAGCTGTTCACTGCAGGAGCAACAATCACAGCCATAGCAAGTACTAATTTTACCGCATAAAAGGCTACACAGTCTTGAATCGATAACCTTAATTTCGGTTCTGTTCCTAATATTTCAAGGTATTGCCTCCGGTAATCACACAACAAAGAATAAAGCTCAATCGTGGATAAATGGAGTCAAACTATTATCTTGAAGCAACGAAAAGGAAATGCAGGGGCGGTGGTTAAGGAAGCCAAGAGACCTGCGCGGAGCCCTCCTCAGATTCGACGACGCACTCGATCTCGGAGTCGATGACCCGCCTCAGGTTCTCGTCCGGGGAGATCTTGGAGGAAGCCGCCGGGGACTGCGACAACAGGAAGCGGCGGGCAGTGGTCCCTGAAGGGGAGGCGGCGGCGGCGGCGGGGTGGAAACGGGCAAGCGAAAGGGGCGCGCGGGACGTCGCGGAGGAGTGGGCGCAGCGTCGGGATAGGGTGGAGACCCGCGGCGAAGAGGCGGCGCGGCGGAGGAGCCTGGCGGCGAGCGACGCCGACGACATGGCTCGGGCTTTGGTGTCTCTCTGGGGATCCGACGACGGCTGCTTGCTGCCAAAGTCTAGGGTTTTACGGGGTTTAAAGGCCGAATGGAGAAGGCTTGGGGAAAAGGTAAGAAATAATGGAGCGCAACACCGAGGCTCGGGGGCCCAACCCAGTGCACTTGAGAATGCCCCTTCGGCCCATAGAGCTCATTCTTCTTCATTGTCTTTTTCTTTTTTCTTTTTTGCGACATGGGCACATAGAGCTCACTCTTACGGTGACAATACAACATACTTTTTTGCGGAAGAACTTCCAATCTATTCATCATCAATCATGACAGTACAATGAATACCAGAAATAATAAAAATTACATCCAGAACTTCAGATTTTTTAGCATGGCAAATCGAACGTCCGAGATGACAAATTATGTTGTCGTGAGGATGACAATTTGTCAGAGAAGGATCTTGCCAAGTCTGAACATGGCAAGGATTTGCCATGCTTGATACAGGAAATTGGCATCCTCACGACAACATAATTTGTCATAAAAATATTCGATTTGCCATGTTTAAAAAACTGACGTCAGATTTTTAACATTTTCGACGAACACAGAAGTTCCAAGAATCGAATTACATTTGTCTCCTTGCAGAAAGGAAGAAGAAGAATTTGTCACGAGAGGAATAGAAACCAAGAGAGATAGAGGACACGCTACAAGGATTATATTTATGAAAAAAATACATTATGACTGTACACTCTAGGAAGCCTTTCGCATCCTCACCGGTCTAGACCATGTGATCCAACCCATTAGCCAGGGACGTTTCCTGGCCGTTGGATCAACCTCTCGGCGTAACACTTCCCACAACTGGTCCAAATGTTCTATGGGCTGCTGCTCCAGCGACAGTGCCGATGGTCTCTGATCAATTGGACCTTTGGGTGAGGACTGCCCAGTGAACCAACTCATCTGCCATCCACGTGTTCATTCTGGACCTTAATAAAACCACTTGACAATTTTATGGACCCTCAGTACAATCTACTCTTTGGAATTGGTAGGGGCTCGGAAATTTCTTTGGCTCATTTTGGAAAAAATTCTTAAAAATAATAATCTGATTTTAAGTTTAAAAAATCTGAAAATAAATAAACAAATAGATACGGATCTATAGTACTTGTTTGTAAGTTTCGTGATGAAATACATTTTTATGCGAGCTACAAATAAAATTCATGTATTTTTAACACATGTACTATTCACTATAAAAGTACATATGTTTTTGTGTAGCTCACATCAAAACTTTCCTCGTCAAATTTTACACACATGTAGTATACATCTCTACCTACATGTTTTTTTTTCACAGATTTTTCTGAAACTTAAATGGTTGATTTCTGAATTTTTGAAAAATTCAGGCTCCATAGAGTCCGGGAGCCTAAAATCCTCACTCCTGCTTTTGTGGCTTGCTATGGTGCCATGTTAGTGTGACTCAAGCCGTTTTTCTAGTGGGTTTAATAGTTAGGGCATGTACAATGGTTGATAAGGTAGTCTATCTTAATTCTGCCACGTATGCAAGATAAGGCAATAAAAACATGATATACAATGGTAATCTCTAAGCCTTATCGCAAGTGACTAAAAATGTGGTGATCCGCTGCAGCAGCATATTTGTAGACTCTTTTGTGTCAGCTTTATACATCGGCTAATTACACGAGCAATTGAATTGCATGAACGTAATTTGCATTGGCAGCTGCACGGATCGTGCTGGAGATGCATAACAGAATAAGCTTGTGTCATTGTCAAATATAATTAATGTTTGGTGTAAACTATACAAAAAAAAGTTCGAATAGGTAATTATAATAACACAAATTGCATCATCAAAATGAATTTAAAGTAATCATAAACATTATTCGCCGCCAAAACGTTGCCAAATATTTTCGACTAGATCATCCTTCAGTTGGAGATGCGTTTGCCGGTCACGAATAGTGGAACTTCTCTGTAGGTAGTCTGTGAACGCGACTTGTGGACCGACGATGACTTCAGGTGGTAGAGCAAATGATGACCCCGTCGTTATTCAAGTCAAGTGGAACATGAAAGGTTTCTCGTTCATCCTCAACTATCATATTGTGAAGTATGACGCAAGCTCTCATGATATCCCCGATGGCTTTCCGTTTCCACAATCGAGCCGGACGACGAACGATATTAAAGCGAGCTTGCAATGCTCCAAAAGCCCGCTCGACATCCTTCCTCGCCCCTTCTTGACGCTTTGCAAATATTTTATCCTTTTCACTTTGAGGAAGTGCTATTGTCTTCACGAAGACAGCCCATTCTGGATACATTCCATCAGCGAGATAGTAACTTGAGTTATATTGTCTCTCATTGACATTAAATTGCACCCTAGGAGTTTCTCCTTTCAAAGTATTGGTGAACAATGTCGACTGATTGAGAACATTGATGTCGTTGTTGGACCCAGAAACACCAAAATAAGCATGCCATATCCGAAGGTCATGCGAAGCAACCGCTTCAAGTATCATAGTCGGGATATTTGGGCAAGCTTCGGTACTGTCGGTCAACATGCTCAAGAGTGCGGCCGTGCCCATTAGATGCTCTCAGAATGAAATAAACACAGTAGGTGCTTTGCTCGGCTGTGCAAGTTCGGCATTCCCATGCAAGTATTTGGGGTTGCAGACGGCAGCGCAACTCCAGGGACTCGTAGACTAGCTCGCCGGCTGCCTCCCAAGCTGGAAGATCGCGATGCTACCAAAGAGTGGGCGCCTGATCCTCATCACGTCCGTGCTCTGCGCCATCCCAATACACACAATGCTAGCCTTGGATCTACCGCCAAAGACGTTGGCGGCGCTCACCAAAATCTGTCGTGGTTTCCTTTGGTGCGGGAAAAGCGAGGCAAATGGTGGGAACTGTGCAGTCGCGTGGGAGATGGTGTGCAGGCCGAAGTGGGCAGGAGGCCTTGGGATCCCGAACTTGCATTGGCTGAACAAGGCGCTACAAACGCGATGGCCATGGCTGCAGCGCATTGACAAGACTAGGTTGTGGATGGAGTTTGCTATACCTGTGGCAGCGGAATCTATGGCCCTGTTTTAGGCGGCAGTTAGGGCCACGGTGGGAAACAGACAGGACACACTTTTCTGGGAGGACCTTCAGGGTCTGTGAGTTGGCGCCGAAGATCTATGAGAGGGTACCCAGACGTATAAGGATGACCAGATCAGTCTCAGCCGCGCTCACGAATGATGCTTGGGCTGGGGACATAGGGCCGGACCTGTGTGCAGTGGCACTGGACAAATTCCTGAGCCTTTGACCGCGGGTAACGGTGACACAGTTGTTTGAGGAAGTGAGTGATTCTGTGAGTTGGGCCTGGGAAAAAAATGGCCATTTTTCGGCACGGTCTGTCTATGCGGCCAAGTTCATGGGACTGGAGGTCACGCCGACGACAGCATTTACTTGGAAGTCCAAAGCACCTCTACAACGCCGTTTGTTTGCTTGGTTAGCGCTAAAGGACCGGTGCTGGACATTGGACAGATTGGCCAGACGTGGACTACCGCATCAAATCTCATGTGTCTTTGCGAGGGAAGTGTGGCACTGGTTCAGCGTGGTCACCGACAGACCGGAATTCATGCCCAATGATGGGGAGACCTTACGCGAGTGGTGCATCAGGCAAGACTAGCGAGGTGAGCACCGGAGATCTACACGCGTGGAATGCCTTCTTGGCATGTGGATGTTGTGGAAACATCGGAATGACATAGTCTTCAACGGGGCGTCTCCGTCCTTACCACGGATTCTCCAGCGTATCGAGGAGGAAGGAAGCCTTTGGAGGAAGGCCGGCCTAATCAAGGGCAACGACAAGGCCTTTGCCGTGGATGTCTCAGCGCGGGTAGTACGAGAGTAGTTAGTTTAGACTGTCAACGTGGTGGCGGACGGCTATACCCGCTTGTAAATAACATGTAAGCGTGTGGATTACTGGGAGTCTTTCCCCTTTCTTCTTTAATGAATGATACGCACACTCGTGCGTATTTGAGAAAAAAAGAGAAGAAAAAAATAGGATTATAATTAACACAGTATTTTTTGTTATTATCCTGAGCTTATAACTCACGGGTTATACTGACGTTGATTTCTGCCATAAAAGTGGGCAATTATTCCTGTTCCAACTCTTCCCAAATCCTAATCTTCAAACTCATTTCAATCAGCTGCCACACTCTGCAGTCTAAAACTGAGATAATGAACAGAGCCTATCAAGATCCCGGTTTCTTATGGCCGACAAAAGGAAAATTATGCCTGTGAGATTCCGGCATATGGAACGCTCCGAGTTTGCTCTCAGATGGTCGGCTGGCCACTGTAAGACGGAGAAGACATGATGGTCAGCAGTTCCGTCACATGTGCCATGGAGCTCAGTGCAGCTTTCAGCACATCCTGCGAGCACCCAGGCTTCACGATGCTCTTCACCTGCGTGGCATGCATCATGAGAACCAATAAAAGGACTGTTACCAGTCGGATAACCAAGTAGTTGGCCGATGTACCTTCTCCAGATACTCCTGCAGCTGTTTGATCCTCCCCATGTAGTCCCGGTCTTCCACGCACAACGAGATGGGCTTTGCGTCGGCACCCGGTCCTTGGAACTGCAGCGGCCCAGGGTTCTTGTAGATGTCTTCCATCAGGAGGCTGGAAGAGTTTTGCCTCAACAGCCTGCAAGGCACAAGACAATTACTTTGGTAAATACCAGCACATGTCATTTTATCCTTTTATGCGGTGTATGTATTCAGTGAAACAATGGAGAATTTCCTCTTAACAGGCAATGGAGAAAGAAGAACACGATGACTAGTGAGTAAAAGATTGCACTTAATTTCAAACCAAAAATCATACGTACTCGTATGCTTTTCCTTTTAAGTCGACGCTTGCCATGTGGACAGTGGGCTTCCCAATTTGACTGGCAGCGGGACCACGCGACCATCCCGTTACCGTCATCATAGACTGCTCGTGAGCAAATGCAGAAATGGTTATGTATTACTTTGTGTTTCACATAAACTTGTGTGAGATGGATCATGTGCAAATCTTAAAAAACATACAAACACTAACAATTCAATATGCTCACCGTAATAGGAGCAGCACCACATTTCCACTGATCCACAGGACTTTTTAGATTTGTTACAGTGGCCATGTAGCCATTCAGACCAGCAGCTAAGATGTGATAGCATACATGGCCGAGAACCTGGAACCAAACAATTGACAGGCCATTAAGGAGAATAACCAGATGGCACATGATATAGAGAAGTGAGGTCGAACTTACATAGGCGTAATCGCAATCAAAGTTTGACGGCAGGGCACCTCTTGCCTGGTAGCCAAAAAAGTGGCAAATTAAATTGAACTTCTTTCCTTTGTAAGTGCCTTCCTCCTAAATAAGCCAATAAACAATATGCACTGATAAAGGTGGTGCTTATTGTACAAGTGAACTAATAACTCATAGGTCTTAAACTAGTTTTCCTCAAATGACTACAGCATATGCTCACCAGACGTTTGTTGATTTCTGTCTCAACTAACTGGGCTAGAAGCTTCTCAGTCTCAATCTGCAAGATACACATATAAATCTGATGCCCGAACAAATGTAAAACAAAAAGGATAGGCTAATATCACAGACTGAATTGCTGTGCCACCTGAGAAAGCTGAGCAGAGTCGTCAGATTCTGGATGCAGAAGTAGCTGCACGACAAAAAAAAAGTTGAAGCAACAAAATCTTCTCCAAATTATGGATTTCTGAATATGAAAACAAGAAATACATACCTGTTTCCTGATAAATGGAGGCAGAAAGTCAAATAGTGCAGAAGCCCAAGGCGAAAGATGAGAAGAGATGTTCTCAATGGAAACACCTTTATCATGTAGCCCATGAATTTCCTACAAGAATAAGCTAAGCTCAGTGAACTATTCAATAAACAACACCATTGTTTCATGTACTGATACTGACCTGAAGCAAAGCATATAATTCAGGTATACTCTCGACAAGGCCCTCAGGAATAAGTACAACACCATGGTATTTATCTGTGCAAGATAGTATGATACTGTGAATCATAAGGAATAAGTGCAACTGCATGATATATTTATGTGCCCAAGATATTTTGGCAACATGCATTATTTACAAGACGTCCCGCCTTGGACGCTTAGGCAGCAAGGCCCTCAGGAATAAGTACAACACCATGGTATTTATCTGTGCAAGATAGTATGATACTGTGAATCATAAGGAATAAGTGCAACTGCATGATATATTTATGTGCCCAAGATATTATGGCAACATGCATTATTTACAAGACGTCCCGCCTTGGACGCTTAGGCAGCAAGGCGCCCTGGCAGCGCCTTACAATTATGCCCGCTTTAGGCGCTTAGGCGTCAGGGCGGTTGGTGCTCACCTTAGGTCGCCTTACCGCCTATTATAAACAATGGCAACATGACACCACAATACGAAGCTTGTAAGAACCATATGATTCCTACCTTTTTCAGCCCTTGCCTGGACAGCATCACATATCTGCTTTGTAATATCAGAAATTGTAAGTTTTGACGCAGCAACCTCCTCCCCTAGTAAGACCTGAGCCTTATCAAGTCAGATTAGTTTGTAATGTTTGTATTATGGATCAAACAAGTCAATTCAAAATAAAAGTAGCATCCCTAACCATATTTGGATGTGACTGAAGAGCACATTCCAACGCCACATGAGATGCTTTCCGCCCCATCAAGCGAATGAAGTAGTAATACTGCCGAGAAAAATGATGTGAAGCTTTAAGAGAGATAAAAATGTAGACTGTGTACTTGAATTTTGTGTGTGCCAAAATTCAGAAATTATGTAGAAAATACAGAGCGCCCTTATAAAATGGAGGCAAATTTATGAGTAATAGGCTGGTAGCACGGTATGTAGAAGAAAGAAAATGACTGAACTTAGGACTACTTTACTAGCTTTCACCAAACAAGTATTTAAACTCATGAGATGTGTTAAGGTGGAAGTTGACCATCCATTATGTGTGTTACCTTCTCAGCAGAAAGAGCATCAGTGCAGACATTACTTATGAGCTGTGAGTTCACCTGTTAAATAAGTAGCAATTCATGTTACCGTAAAAAAATGTAAATTAAATACCACAAATTAGTAAGGTAACACTAAAACAAACAATGCCGAAACCATAGTAAGAAAGAAGGATGATCAAAGATGAGTAGTGAGAATGAGATGCTCCTCGCAGCTACTCACCATACCGCCAGACAGGTCAATAAAATGTAATAGGCGGACTGGCAGACAGTGCATCTCTAAAATGATACCAGATGCTAAATGAAGGATGCAACTCAATAGCTTGCTATATAAATTAATGTACCTTGCATATGGTATCGAAACCAACAGTTGTCTCGACAAACTGGTTCTTAAGGTCACCATTCAAAGTTACAGGAACACCAACTACCTGTTAAAAAACAGATTGTCTCAGGCTATTTGCACTTTGTAAGGAAAATACTTATTACCACAGGGATGTGAACCAGTACAAAAAGATTATAATGAAGGAACTAGCTTTATTAGACAATTTTCAGCCACCTTTGTTGAACATTTCGACTCAGCAAAAGTCTCAGCAAGCTGAGCAGCATCCGTGTTGGATGTGACACCTATGAAAAGAAAAGAAGGCATTCAGAGTAAGTAACAGCTTTTTTTCGATAAGGGGCGCTTTATTACTTAAAAGGTTTAAGCATTACACCCGGCCTCTGCATTACAGAGTAAATAACAGCTAATATCAATACAATATCTTAATAGATAGTAATAAATAATACCTCCAATTATTACAAGAGCATCCAACTTCAAAGCTTGGCAAGTAGTCATTGCTGCCTTTACTTGTTCAGTTGTTCTGATTTGGTCCCTGGTTCGACCAAGCATATAATAACCACCTTGATTTTTATAGGAAGAAAAAACTTCATCAGTGATTTCCAAAGTTTTCTGAGCAAACAAGCCATCAGTTCCGCCTGTTTCAACACAAAAAATTAGAAATAATCAGTAAAAGGGAACATATACAGGATTCATTATGCGATATCTAATTATGTCTAAGTCAAAATTATGCATTCACACGTGAACGCAGAGACAAAAAGCACTGAGGGCTTCAGATATTTGCATTCCAAAGATTTAATAGTGGCACCTAGCACTGTTTAGCCAACTGTCTGTCTGACACTGATGAGACAATTAGTAAGATCCGAACATACGTTTTTCGTAGAATTTTTCATGATTTTGTGAGCTTGGATATGTAAAGTGCAGTTGAATAGGTCCTGCTTGATTCAAAGGATTCCAAAGACACTAGATAGAACTATTCCTATAACATTGAGAACCACAATAATTGTACCAAAGGAAGTTTGGTTGCACTATTGCAAGGATTCCAAAGACACTAGATAGAACTATTCCTATAACATTGAGAACCACAATAATTGTACCAAAGGAAGTTTGGTTGCACTATTGCAAACCACGGCAAATGATCAACATAATTTGTTTGTGAAATGGGTTGCATTAAGGAGTCTTTGGGAAAATACTTGTGATAAACAATCATAAAATCAAACAGGACCATGTAGAATCCTAGAAAAATAGTGGATTCAGAGAGGCCCCTAATTGATTTTTAGTTTGCTGAGTGTGCATTTTGCACACATGCGCCTCGCGCACCCATTTGAAGTCAGAGAATAAAAAATCACATGTACAAAAAAGAGATCTGGATTGTTGCATGAAGTATGAACTTGTAAATTCCGATGAAATGTGCATCTATCTGTATGCCACACAAAATAGATGTTTTATGATCTACAGTAACATCAATAAGTGAAGATCATTTGTCTTTACAAAACATAAATGAATGTACTCTTGACCAAAATTTGCAGATTCACATTTTAAACCAATGTAAATGTTCACAAAATATTCAGAACTTGAAAGGAGGCGAAGCAACCAGTAGTTTGTTGGACTTACTAAAAGAAAAAAAGTATAAATTAGTCGCAGAATCTCAGCCCTCTCTAGATCGTAAGACTTTCGTCGGGTTATTGTGTGATTCGAATCCTTAAAAAAATTGACCTATGAAGGACATTTGGATCATAGGAATGATGCTCCCAAATTAACAAGGGTTGATCTACTATGGTTCAATCTTATAAGAATTTAAACACTCATTGTACAACATCCTTTTTCCACTCATTCACATATGATTGAGAGACTTTCCTTATGTTTTTCATTCGTTCTATCAGAACAACTATTCCTTTTTGGAAGTCACGGCGCAACCGACCGATTCTCCTTTTTGGAAGGGGTTGATGAAGACAAAGGAAACCTTCTTCAATAGGAGTAAATTCATCGTTGGGAATGAAAATAATACTAGATTCTGGGAAGATACCTGGCTCGGGGACAAGCCACTAGCCTTGCAGTATTCTTCTTTATATAACATTGTACAACGTAAATAAGCTTTCGTCAGTACAATACTTGGTTATGTTCCTTTAAATATCCAATTCAGGCGGGTGCTAGTGGGGGAACGATGGGAAAGATGGTTGCATCTTGTGCGTAGGTTGATGGAGGTTAACCTTTCTGATGCGCCGGATACCCTACACTGGAAGCTGTCCGTGTCAGGTGTATTCTCGGTCAAATCCATGTACTCCCTCCATTCCACAATGTAGTGCGCCCGCGCTTCCCGAGATCTAAGTTTGACCATAAATTTAACCAACGAGACCAACTGCGGCGGGAACAAAAATTATACCACTGAATTATACCACTGATATAATTTTTGCTCCCACCGCAGTTGGTCTCGTTGGTTAAATTTATGGTCAAACTTAGATCTCGGGAAGCGCGGGCGCACTACATTGTGGAATGGAGGGAGTATATTGATTTGATAAACACCGGGCCTATCCCAATGTCGCTTCACATTTGGAAAGTTAAGGTGCCATAAAAATAAAGGTATTCATGTGGTTTGTTCACAAGGGAGTGATATTGACGAAGGACAACTTGGCAAAGCGTAGTTGGGAGGGTAGTAAATGTTGTTGTTTTTGTGATCAATCAATACAACATCTGTTCCTCAAATGTCCACTAGCCAAGTTATTGTGGCTCACGGTCCATGTTTCCTTTAACGTTAGTCCTCCCAACACTTTATCCAGTATATTTGGTGCGTGGTTAAAAGGGGTAGAGTCTAAGACAGCGGCTCGAGTAGGAGTGTGTGCATTACTTTGGGCCATATGGAACTGGCGGAACAATGTCACTTTTAACAGACAAACTATCACAAATTTTTACAGGTCATTCCGAGTGTCTGCTTGGATCAGTACGTGGTCGTTACTCAGCCATGCGAATCATAGAGAGCTTATGGATATTGGGTGCAACCGCTGGAAAACGGTAGCACGGGATACCTACAACCGGTTTGGATGCGGTCCAATAATAGGATAGGTGTTTAGTCATCTTACCCTATTTTCGCTGGTTGTGGCATTTTTTTTTACCTTACTTTGGTTTGCGGTTTGCTTGAGACCTTATTCCGAACCTCGTACTTTGGTTAATAAAATGGTTGTGTGCATCGTGTGATGCAGAGGCCGGGGGATATCCTCCTTTTTGAAGAAAAATAAATAAATCAGAACAACTATTCCTGCATTTTAAAAATCTGTTTTGAACTTATATCCATGTGTTTTTTTCATTCCTAAAATGCTAGGACGCTCTAGCTAATGGGTAAATTATTGTTAGACTGAATAGTAGTTGGAATAATAAAGCTACATATCCATGAACGAACAATCTGAATAAACCAATCCACTCACCAAGAAAACCGATAAGCGTGCTGCTTGGGTTGTGAGAATTTATAGCATTATGTAGTCCCCATATAACATTGTGACCACCTGGGGACTGCCTACCACTGAAGACGACACCAACCCTGCACCCCAGAGATAATTTTACATTAAAGGATGCATGGAGAAAAAATATGGAGACATCTCAGAACGTATTTCAGAAATATGGAGTACCAAAGTAATCCTATAGAGTTACAACTTACAACATTAGATTAGCTAACTACTGTTTGGCTTGATTACGCAGGTTTGTATGTCGTACCCCTTCTAAAGTACTACAACAGTGACGGCCATAGTTAAAATAGGACAATGCTGGACGGACGTGAATTTTCAGGACATGCAGCCACGCACTGCCGAAATCCAGCCCGTCCACCTGCGCGTCGCGATGCCTGCTTTTAATAGGCCATTCGGTAATACAGGGCAGCTTAATTACCAGCTTCCGGAATACCTCGCATTATACGGCACGCTGTGTGGCCCATGCCCGCATTCATTAACTTCTCTATGTTGCTGATGGACTTGATGTTGAGCATTTTAAATAACTAGCTGGGCTGGGGAGGGGCAACATCTTGATGAGACCATTTAAGATGGCTGGTGTAAAATGCCGGTAAGGTCTAACATGATTATGATGAAATTTGACTTTTATTATGTTAGAGCCTTTTAATTTGATGCATGTTTTTTTTATGACACGCATTGTTAGTATTCACTTAATCACTTGCTCATCGGTGGCATGATTGGGAACTTGGGATTATGCAGCTTAAACACGGGCACATGTTTTGTCCCACTCCCAAATAGGTTTCAATTACAACACATTAAGCACGTGACCATACAAACTTTCGGTTTATGAGACGACTAACTGCAAGTTGATGAGTTTTTTTTTTTGCGAATTTGCATTGAAATATGAATTGCAAGTTGAATGAGAAAAATAATTTCATGTTATTTTTTTGACCCTTCAAGATTTGTAAGAAATGAATTTCAAAGAACATTAACTAAGACATGTGTGTTTTAAAATATTTTTTTGAAAATGTTTTAAAATAGATATAATTTTTTTAATAGGTAGTCAATGAAGTGACGTTATGAAATTACCATTCCGACTTAAAAGTGCTTAAGCAATCCAATTGATACACGTTTTTATGCTAATCCAACTATAAGTTCATCTGAGATGTTTATTGTTTAATAATATTGATCCCACGGTCTGTGTCAAGCATTAAGGAGGGCGCATGCATTTTCAATGCACTGGCAGAATATTAATTCACCAACAGCATGCATCTGCACCATTTAATCGGTGGAGTTTCACCGGACAAAGTTCTGTTCTCTCTTGTCCCAACTAGGGCAGGCTAGCGAAGCAGTAAATAACAATCGTTTAAGTGCAAGTGTAGTGTCTGAGCTGCTTCCTGTTCTGTTCTAGGCCAGCTATTCCTATGTACAGTAGGTTTCAATCGGCTACATGTATGAATGAATCAAGCTTCAATCTACTGTTGCCTTGGATCATCGGGTAGAACAAACTAGTCTATCCTCACCGTACTCCGTACTCGGTGCAGGTGGATAAGAACCATGCACAGGGCCCCAAAGTTGCCCAAGCACAAAAACAAGAGAATGGCCAAGGGGAAGAGGAGGAAGATGATGAAATGAGCGGGGAGGAGTTATGAGTTGGGCAGGTGGATTTGGAGAACAAATGCAGGGCCGTGGGTACAGGGTGACGTTGGCTCACAGCTAGACATAACCGCGAAAGGTAGCACGTTCGTCAAGTGTGCTACAGGTAGCCATTGTAATTGATGAGCGATTCAATGCGTCTGGCTTTGTTGTATGCGACTGACTTGTGGGACATATGATTGCGATGGCATAGCTAATACAGAGACTATGCCACATTGATACGGTGCCAACAAATCAATATACAAGTTTGTTGTATAATAAGTGCACGAATCACGTGGGAGCGAACGGTGTTGATTTCCTCCTCGCGTGGCACTATGTTCACTCGTGATTTATCGAATGCTGGACCACCTAGTGTTCGTGTTTAGTGCAAACTGCAAAGTATTGCTATAGTCGTCTAGATACATCCGTTTTAGCGATAATTAATATGGGACGGAGGGAGTACAAAGTAGCATCTGTCATTAGAATTCACATATACAACCCGTTGCATATGCATCTCATATATATTGGTTGAGATACTCAACAGTTTTGAAGAAAGATGGAAAAATCACAAGCTAAAACTAGTAAAAGGAAGAGAATAAACATTTGACTGTATATGGACAGTTCACTGTATTCCTGCACTTTCAATTCAGTTTGTCTTTTCAGTTCTTTACAAGGAAGAGTTGGTCAGAGCACAGTTTCCTTATGAGACGTAAGAAAAATGTCGCATTAGATGCCAGCACGAACTGAACATATTCCAGATCATATCTAACAAGATGTGTACCTGACGGCAGGGTGCTCTGTTATGACCGTAGCGTCGGGCGCATTGGCCGTCTTCGGGAGGAAATGCGCCAGCGGCTGGCCATACGTGTGCGGGAACGCGCGGCCGATCACATGCGCGTCAGCGCCGTCAGCCGCGATCGCGGCGTCGCCGTACTCCACCTTCACACCGGTGCCCTGGTTTCCATCCAGACAAGAAAGAGATCATCAACTTGTAAAGCAAGAAAACGATCGGCTTGGTCAGCCCAGCCATGTAAGATGCTTTCTATGAATGGGATGATTGGATCAGTGATTGGCGATTAGAATGTCATCGCTTTCCCTTCGACCTTTACGGGTAATCTCAGATCCACCTCCGCGGTGGGGGAGGGGCGGTGGCATCGGATCATTACTGGTGCACCTAAAATCCCCCACCCCCACCCGAAAGCGAAGGGAAATATTCGAAACAGATAAACCGCACTCCCCAGGCCGCCGACGAGATCGATCCTGTGGGACGGCGAATCGGGCATGATCCGGACCGAGGGATTCCGCGGCGAGGCAATGCCGCGGCGAAGGGTTTTGGGAAAGTGGGAATCGGAGGCCGGGGGTATACCTGGAGCCAGGGCGGGAGCTCGGGGTTATATAGCGCGCGCTGCCTCTGGAGGGGCGACATCTCGTTGCCCATCGTTGCGATCGGGACTCTCCTCTCGCGGAGTCGCAGTTTCACGTCGCCGGCCGGCCGGCGGGATTGGTGTTTTCCCTCAGCCTCTCGCGGTACGGAGTCCTGTTCGTGTGTTGCTGGAAATCAATAAATAAACTGTGGGGGACTGGCATTTATATACCCGAGGGAGAGGGAGGCGCGCGGCACCTGCACCAACGAAGCAAACGCGTCACGCGCCCTGCACGCACCAACGAAAGGGCCCGGTTTCGTTTACGAAAATGTTAGAGCATCTGCAAGTCGACGGCCCATGCGGCCATGCCCCCATATCCGCCTCAAACGTCTGGGCGGACTGCGCGGTCATAATTTTTTCACCTTATTGGACTGGGCAAACCCGATTCATACGCGCTGGAGGAGTTCGAGGTGGCCTAAGCGGAGGAGGCGACAGAGCAGGAGGCCATTATCGACTCCATCCAATCGGAGGCGGAGGTGGAGGCCAACCGCCGCATCCTCTGCCAGGCTAACGCGGAGCTTGACGAGATCTTCGCCGACAAGGAGGACGAGGAGTAGGTGCCAACATGTCACCCGGCCGCCAATGACCACGAGGCCGGCGGCTCCGACACGAACTTCATCAACATTTCCAACGAGGAGGACGATTAGTGTAGTTCGTAATAGTTTGTACGTAGATCGTTGTTGTTGCATGCTTTTGTATGGAAATACAAATCGTGAAATGAGTAATATGATTGTGGGAGGCCAAATATGGGGTATGACCGGTCACCGTCCGCGGACACGTCCGGCAGCGTCCACGGACGTTTGGCAATTCAAATTAGCTATGTGTGGTTGTATATGCTCTTATGGAGTTGATGTTTGCTTAGACGTGCACAGTGCAACGCGGCAACACCATCGTTGGCTCTGCACGAATCTAGAAGCATGACATCGTGGTGCTGTTGAGGCAACCATTCGCTCTTTTTTGGGGTATCTGTGGGACACATTTTTTGTTGTCCTCACGCCATTGTCCCCTCGCTAGTCTCTCCCCTCGTCAATGAGTTTATTTCTCCTCTCCCGCTGAACGCATGAGCTCTTCCCGATGCTTCCTTCTCAGATCCCGGCGCTACTGCCTCCGCCACGAGATTGGCTCTCCCCCGCCTCTGTTGTTGTTCCTCGTCATCGCCGCCGTTTTCTCTCTTGCGGTCATGCCAGCACCACCTTATCACCATCATAGCTACTCCCTCTCCCCGCGTTGGCTGTCACAGGGAATCTGGGCTGCACGACGCACCAACATCGACGAGGTACGAATCACGCCCCGATGAGGTATGCCTAACCTTCCTCCCTTTTTGGCATTTGTTTCGACCAAAGGAGATGGGGATTTAGGGAGGTCCGCAGGTCGATTCAGGAGGGGCTCCAGGTGGATTCGGAAGGGGGGGGGGGGTGGGCTTGGACTGCTCTTCCATTTCATGGGGAAGCAAGGGAGATTCCTTCCGCTTTGCGTATTTTTGGGGTTGTTCAGGGTGATGGAGGGCATCACTCAAAATGTTCACCATCATTTTTCCTTAATCTTCCCATAATGTATCATAAAGTTTGTCATGTGTTTACAGGACAAAACTGCTAAAGTTTGCCATGTGTATTGATGTCCTGCAATTGCACAGGGCTGTGGTAGCACTTTCGTGATAGGTAAGTGTCGAACCCACAAGGAGCTGACAGGAAGGCACCACAAACCCCGCAACCACGTTGTCACTTCACGTAGCTATGTACGCACCCAAACCGAAGTTTGGAAATAGTCTACTCTATAAGTTGCTAGGGAAACTAGATAAAAAGGGTGTTTAACTATACTAAGAACAAGAAGGTAAATACAGTAATAAAAATATACTATGTTAGTGATGAAGGTGCTTGAGTAGCAAAGTGTTCTCCAGGACTCGGGAGTCATCACCACAAATATGACCTGTGCAACTAATGCGGAGCAAACGCTCTCTTTCGTATCCTCTATCCACTCTTCATATGCATAAGTGGGCGGTCCCCGGTACAGAACATGTTCTACTCTAGCGTAGACTTCATGCCACATACGCCACTAACCGTTGCTTCCCCACTCCGGTTATCACAAACGGTCAATTAAGGGTTTCCCCGTGGACGCAGCCAAATATGGGTTTACCTGAACTCCCCTATAAACTTCCAAAGACTAGGAATTGAGGTTTTACTATCACCTCGAATTCCCTCAACAACCTAACCCGTATAGTGACAGTAGTTCCTCTACGGCCAATCACGGCAAAAGTGCGAGCGAGGCCTCCTCTCAACACTCGTGAGAATACTAACTCAAACATGAACAAGAGCATATTGGATCACTTGGGAATCATAACAATTCTAATCATAAAGTAGTTCATCCGTATCCTTGAGAACAAATTCATCTACTCAAACATAAAGGAAAGGGTTAAGTTACAAGCCGGCATAGAGCCGGTGAAGGGAGAAGGCATGGCGGCACCGGTGATGATGATGGTGGCAGCGGCGCCCATGGTGGTGATGACGGGGGCGGCGCCGGTGGAGATGGCACCGGCCCGAAGACCGGTGCTCGCGGTGGTGGAGTCCTCTCTTCTTCCCTTGAACTTGTCCCTTCCTCTATGGTGGTGATGGAGCAGCAATGGAGATCGAGATGGATGTGTTGGGGATGAATGGCGTGGTGTAGACGGCGGCTAGGGTTGTAGATGATATATAAGGTGCCTCCCTAGCCTCATCCCTTCATGGGCTGCATCCAAGGGCTCTAGATGAGCCTTATCCTCACCCAATCTCTTCTTTACGAGCCAAGGATCTCGTGGGATCGAACGGAGACGAAATCGATGAAGAATCCCGTTTGGAGAGGCAACTTTTGAAGCTGTCTGCATGTCATACGACCAACCAAACGACCGGCCACGGTCGCACGAAACGCCGTCTTTTGATCTGACCTCCTTCGGTAAAACGTCCGCCATTTCTTCACACGAACTCGAAATTTGACATTCTTGGGCTCGTTGGATTCGTATGAACGACGCCGATCCATTCATGGTCTTAGATCTTGATTTGGAGCACTTTGCAAAAATCACTTTTTTCTGACCTCCGGAATGGCCAAGTCTGCCCCCTGGGTGACTCCGTATTGAACCCATCTTTGACCCTTTCATCGTGATTGGTCCTAGGTTGCTCCAAAACACCTGTAGACACAAGAAAACTAATAAAAACCAAATAAAATACTAAATGTGCAATGCTCACAAGGTAAAGAGTAAAAACCGATAATCATGCATAATGGACAACTATTTGGTTCAATGGGACATGATATATGAAGAGAACATGCAACAAATGAGGTCTAAAAATGCGTAAAATATAGAGCCATCATGTATCCCTCAATTTCTACAGGTTTGCTACTCCCTCCGTTCCATATTAGTTGTCGCTAATCCCTCCATTCCATATTAATTGTCGCTGATTTAGAGCGACAACTAATATGGAACGGAGGGAGTATCATTTATCCCTGAATCATTTTGTGAAATATTATCTAAAACATAGCAAATTTAAAAAATGTTTGTATTGGATCGTGGCAATTTTAAGAAAAAATGTTCTCTAAAACATGGCAAATTTTAAAAAATGATTGTAATGGTCACATGGCAAATTTTAAAAAATATATTATCTTAATCACGACAAATTTACAAAAGTTGTAATGGTCACATGGAACATTTAGGTATTCTATTTTTTTAATCACAGAAAATTTTAAATTTTTTTGTACTTGTCACATGGCAAATTTAGAAAATCATTTTTTTAAATCATGGCAAACTTAAAAATTGTAGTGTTCATATGGCAAGTAGGATTTTTGTTCTAAAAAATGTGGTGACTTTTTTGGAAATATGTAACGGCGACATAGAAAATTTTACATTTTTAGTTCCTTAAAACATAGTTTTTGGAAATAAAATTTTATTAATCATGGCAACTATTTTGTGTGTGTATAAATTTCTGAAAAAGGATGGAAACGTGGAAACCTTTGAAAAAAATTGTTCTACACCTTATGAATCTATGCATGTAAATGTACATAAAAGAATCCCGAAAACATAGTAACATGGAAAATTTTAGAAAAAGAATCAAGTACAAAAATGACAAATTTAGAAAAAAATGTTTTCTAAAACATGGCAAATATAGAAAATATTTGCATGGGCTACATGACAATTTTAGAAAAAACAAGTGTTCCCTAAATGATAGAAAAATTAGATGTTTTTTTTCTAATGTTCACGTGGAAAATTTAGGAATTTTGGTATGTACAACATGACAATTTTTAAGAATATTTGTACTACTTATCACACGGAAATTTTATTATCTATAACATGGAACTCTCTCTCCCCCCCCCCTAGTTTTTTTACATCATGGCAGCTTCTCTTTTGTTTTGTGTATGAATTTTTTTTACCATAGAATGTAACTATATATATATACCCCATGGCAGCTATACCTGCATCATGGCAATTATACATATCATGGCAACTTTTAAAAAAATTGTTCTATACTTCATGACAGATATATAAACTTTTAGTACCGGTCACATGGCAACTTTACTAAAATTTGCTCTCTAGTTCATGGAAAATGTAGGAAATTTTTTGCGCGGGTCAAATGAAAAGTTTACTATTTTGTGTTTTTTAAAATCATGGCAATTTGTAGACATTTTGTAATGGTCACATGGCAACTTCAGTGAAATGTGTTCTCTACAATCATGACAACTTTCACAAATGTTTGTACTAGTCACATGGAAAATGTAGAAAATTATGTTCAGATGGCAATCTTTACAACA
Organism: Elymus sibiricus; assembly: GCA_039707655.1. NCBI lineage: Eukaryota > Viridiplantae > Streptophyta > Magnoliopsida > Poales > Poaceae > Elymus > Elymus sibiricus. The sequence continues at coordinate 182,467,897 of CM077676.1, forward strand.
AAAGTTTAATGTGCACATCGCAACATTACAAAATTTAGTGATAAGCTAGCAACTTTTGAAAATTCAGGATACACATGACGATTTTATAAAAAAATGTTCAACAAATCATGCCAACTCTAATTAGTTTTCCTATATGTATGTCATGGCAACTTAATCTTTTAGCTTGCTGGAAAATACAGATAGTGGACCATGGCAACTCTAGTTAGTTTCTTGCTTTTCTGATTTGTGTGAAAAAAATTATGCTTTATGTCATGACATTATTATGCCTCATGATAGTTGTTTTTTGTACTGTAGTTTTTATGATGACACATGATATGTCTCAAACGTATCTATAATATTTTGTACATGTCGTATTTCTATCATTTACAAACACTTTGTGCACATGTTTTTATTATTTTTTATTGGACTAACATATTAATCAAGTGTCTAGTGTCAGTTCCTTTTTTGGGCTGTTTTTGTAATTTCAAGAAACTCCCCAGAAAAAGTCTGAGGAAAAATAAAAGAAAACTACTTCAGGAAGCTTCATGTGGGGAGAAGACCAAGGAGCCAAGGCCCAGCACTAGGGGCCGCGCCCAGTGCCTAGGCGTCGGGAGGCGCCCTGGGCCCAGGGCGCCTATTGGGCTCTGGTGCCCGATGGTCTTTATATACCCCTAAGACTTCACGCTAATTATCGAGGATTTTTTCGTCGTCGCCACGTCGCGTTTCCTAGTCTATCTTTGTTTTTTATCTGATTTGGCACTCTGCCAGAGTGGGAAATTTTCATCTTCAACCTCTACACCAACCCTTGTTGCTGCCATGGTGATCCGGGAGTAGTCCACCTTCGAGGTTGAGGGTTTGTGGTAGTAGCCATGTGTCACGTGCCTCCATCTCCCTCTCCCCCCTCTCTCTCTTATGAATTTCCATCATGATTATGATCTTGGGCATCGATAATTAGTTGAATTGTATGGTGTACCTCTTGTGATGAGCACCTTGGATTGAATCTTGTTCATGTTATATTCTTGAATTTAAGAAGTTAATGAGATTACATGATGCATGTCTATTATAATCCCTCGAGACACCCGTGAGACATTGGGGTGACTCATTAGACAAAGACTGGATGACAAGATCATATGGTGTTTTTGTTGGAAATATTCCCTAGAGGCAATAATAAATTGGTTGTTATCATATTTCCTTGTTCATGATAAATGTTTATTATTCATGCTAGAATTGTATTGACCAAAAACTTAAATACATGTGTGAATACATAAACAACACCGTGTCCCTAGCATGCCTCTACTAACTAGCTCGTTGATCAAAGATGGTTAAGGTTTCCTAACCATAGACATGAGTTGTCATTTGATAACGGGATCACATCATTAGGAGAATGATGTGATGGACGGACCCAACCATAAGCTTAGCATCAGATCGTATCACTTAGTTATTTGCTACAGCTTTCTTCGTGTCAAGTATCAGTTCCTCAGACCATGAGATCATGCCACTCCCGAATACCGGAGGAATACCTTGTGTGCTATCAAACGTCACTTTGTATCTGGGTGGTCATAAAGGTGCTCTACAGGTACCTCCGAAGGTGTCTGTTGAGTTGCATGGATCGAGACTGGGATTTGTCACTCCGTGTGACGGAGAGATATCTTTGGGCCCTCTCGGTAATACAACATCACAAGAAGCTTCATGTGACTAATGAGTTTAGTCACGGGATCTTGTATTACGGAACGAGTAAAGAGACTTGCCGGTAACGAGATTGAACTAGGTATGGAGATATCGACTATCGAATCTCGGGCAAGTAACATATCGCCAGACAAAGGGAATTACATACGGGATTAATTGAATCCTTGACATCATGGTTCAACCGATAAAGATCTTCATGGAATATGTAGGAACCAATATGGGCATCCAGGTCTCGCTATTGGTTATTGACCGGAGAGGAGTCTCGGTCATGTCTACATGATTCTCGAACCCGTAGGGTCGCACGGTTAACATTCGGTAGCGCTAGGGTAGTATTGAGATATTAATATGGTGAAGTCCGAAGGTTGTTCGGAGTCTTAGATGGGATCCAGGACGTCAAGAGGAGCTCCGAAATGGTCCGGAGGTAAAGATTTATATATGGGAAGTCATGTTCAGGGTTCCAAAAAATGTTTTCCTCTTGCTTGTCTTGATGAGGCTTTTGCCATTTCTTTTGGTATCCCTCCTCTTGATGAGGCTATCTTTTTCTATCTTCACCGTGGGTTGTCACAAGCTTTGTAGTTTATTCGCTTATTAGTGAGCTTGTGAACCCATTTGCTTGTTGTGTGTGGGAAGGACGTGTCGTGCACCTTGTATCTCATTTATTCAAGACTGTTGATGCTTAATGCTCATCCTTATATTAGTCTTCTCAAGTGCTTTGCCATGACTCACACACATCGTTTTGGTTGAGCCTATTCCTAAGTTGCCTCTCTTTCATGTTGCTCAATCATGTGTTTGTTGTAAGTGCTAGGCTTAGTTTCCTATATGCTCACTTGCACTTGTTGTGAGTTTCTATTGATTTTGGAGGAGTGATGATCCTATTTTGTGCACGTTGTATCCAAATAGAAAACTAAATAATGCACAAATCATGGGGAGCTTCTCTATGTTCTTTAGAACACTCCTATGCTCATATCATAATATCTTTTATTCATGTGGCTCGTCGGATCATTTGATTGATTGGTTCAATTGGTATCTTTAGATTGCTTGCTTCTCTCTTGGTATGTCTTTATGCCATATCAACCTTTTGTAATCTTTGGATCCTCAATATAGTTTGTCTTCCTCCTTTTGCGTATCTTTGGATATGTGTTTTGTATTCCACTCATATTTTGAGAAATACACACTTTATGGAGGAACACATATTATATTGGCCTTCTAAGCTTGGAGCCCATTTTGGCAATCGATGCCAATGGGGGAGAAGTTTAAAGAGTTTATAGGAGAAGTGAGTTGCTTCTTCGTTTCATGCTTTGGTTTTGTTCCTAAGCATTTGTATCTCATGCTCTTGCATTATTAGTTGTTGCTTTGCATGGTGATGGTTAATTCCTTATATAAACTCTCTTGAAAGTGATTGTCATCAATTACCAAAATGGGGGAGATTGAAAGAACATGTGCGGCCCCCATGTTTGGTTTTGGTAATTGATGACAATCCCTATGGACTAATGGTTTGCCTTGAGTTACATTTGAAGGGTTTGTCCATAGGCTTTGCTTGAAGATCATTCATTGGTTTCAAGGCTATAAGTAGAAGATTATGTGTTGACCAAGGTGGTATTCAAGGATTTATCCAAAGATTGGTCATGTGAGAGTTGAGCTTATTGCAAGCATGTCTTGAAGAAGAAGATTGTATGAACTTTCATGTTTACCTTCAAGACATCATCTTAGTGAATCAAGTTGATCAACACACAAAGCGTACAAGATGTACCGAGAGGGATCAAGTGATCCCATGGTATGGTAAGCATTGTCCATTACGCTTTGTGTACTAACCCATGGTCTACGTGAGAGTTCTATGTGGGGTTAGGTATGTTTCCATGGGCTTGCGTCAAGAGGAAGATCTCATTCAACCCATGGAGGATGACATCAAGTGGTGATCGTCATCAAGATTTTGGTGTGCAAGTTCAAGTGGAGCATCAAGAAGATATCATGCTTGAAGCTTGCCGTCCATTGTGGTGACAATGGACTTGTGAAGATGTGCCGAAGAGTGGGTCACCCATAGAGGAGTATGGGGGAGCAATCAACTAGTCTTCATCGAGCGTGCACAATCAAGAAAGGTGGTCCAACTTGAGGAAGTCAAGATCGTCATCATCTAGCTCAAGTGGACTTTGTGCAAGGCAAAGGTTTGCCCTTGATAGGTTTTCTATTTTACCGGTCTCATGGTGGTAGTTGGGAGACCGGGTTATAGGATCGATTACCGTTCTATCAAGGGGGGCTCTCAAGTAAGTAGCTTGATCGTATCGTTCGTAGAGAGATCAAACCATTGCATCCTTGGCATCATCTTTCTTGGTTCTTATTTCACTCTTCTCTTCGTGAGGTTTTAGAGTTTGTGTTCGTCTTCTTGTCAAACTCAAGCTCATCGAAAACGAAGTTCGCATGCATCTTCTTTGCATGTTTGATGTTGGAGAGTTTGCTGGTTCATATTGTGGGAAGGTCCTCTTCCTTATCATATTGGCATTTCTTCTCCATTGCTAGTTGTTATTATCCCGTCGCTGTTGGATAGTACTTGTCGTCTTCTATCCAACAAGCTTGAGTTTGCTGATTTCGGAGTCCGTTTGCAGGAGTTATAGCAGTTTCAGTTTTGGGGTTTCCTTCTGTTTTGCTTGGGTAGTTTTTCTGCTCGAGCGGTAGTAGAGCGGTAGTACTGCTCTAAGCGGTAGTACTACTCCCTCGAGCGGTATTACCGCTTGCGCGGTACTTCCGCTTCCTTCTACCGCAACCACTTCCGCTTATTTTTATGCTTCTGTTGCCCAATCTGCTCGAGTGGTAGTAGAGCGGTAGTAGAGAGCGGTAGTACTGCTCCCTCGAGCGGTAGTACTGCTCAAGCGGTAGTACTGCTCCCCCGAGTAGTACTACCTCTCTGGCAGAACTACTGCTCGTGTTTTTCTGTCTCGTTGGGCTGTTTTGACCGTGCTAAGCGGTAGTACCGCTTGAGCACAACTTGTGGGCATAACGGTTGGATTCGGGGGGGGGGGGGGGGGGCTATTTAAGGGGGCCTTCTTCCCCAATGGTTCTAATCCTTTGAGCTCGTGTTCTTCCCCCATTGTTGACCTTCTTCGAGCTTGCTTTCTCTCAATCCCTCCAATGATTCTTGCTAGTTCTTGAGGGAAAAGAGAGAGGATATCTAGATCCACGTTTCCACCAATCACTTTCTCCTCTATGTGAGGGGAACCCCTTGGATCTAGATCTTGGAGTTCTTCATGTTCTCTTCTTCGTTCTTCCTCTCATTTTCCTCCATAGCATTAGTTGTTGTGGTGGGATTTGGGAGAGAAGGATTTGGGCACTCCGTGTGCCCTTGCCATTGCATTTGGTGCATCAGTTTGAGTTCTCCACGGTGATACGTGGAAGTGAAAGTTGAGAAGCTTGTTACTCTTGGGTGTTTGGGCACCTTAGAGCTTGTTCCTCTTGGGTGCCTTGGTGCCCTAGACGGTTGGTGTTGTCGGAGCTCAATCATTGTGGTGTAAATCTCCGAGCAAGCGTCGGGGTCTCCAATTAGGTTGTGGAGATTGCCCCAAGCAATTTGACGGGTACCGGTGACCGCCCCCAAGGGTTGCCAAAGTGTATGGGTTCAGTGACCGCCCCCAAGGGTTGCCATTTGTATGGGTTCGGTGACCGCCCTCAAGGGTCCCTTAGTGGAATCACGACATCTTGCATTGTGCAAGGGCGTGAGGAGATTACGGTGGCCCTAGTGGCTTCTTGGGGAGCATTGTGCCTCCACACCGCTCCAAACGGAGATTAGCATCCGCAAGGGTGTGTACTTCGGGATACATCATCGTCTCCACGTGCCTCGGTTATCTCTTACCCGAGCCCTTTACTTATGCACTTTACTTTGTGATAGCCATAGTGTTTCATGTTATATATCTTGCTATCACTTAGTTGTTTATCTTGCTTAGCATAAGTTGTTGGTGCACATAGGTGAGCCTAGTTGTTGTAGGTTTTGTGCTTGACAAATTAACCGCTAGTTTTATTCCGCATTTGTTCAAGCTTAAACCGTAATTATTTTAAAGTGCCTATTCACCCCCCTCTAGGCAACATCCACGATCTTTCAATTGGTATCAGAGCCTCGTCTCTCATTATTAGGCTTAACCGCCTAGAGAGTATAGATGTCGACTAGGGGATTAGGATTCTTTGACACTCTTAGTTTCGATGGCACAAATTTTGATGTTTGGGTAATTCGCATGCTTAATCATTTTTGGGCCATTCACCCGTGTTTAGAGCGAATTGTAGATATGGGGTTTTCTCCACCAAAGGATCCTCAAAGATTATCTATAGAGGATGAGAAAAACTCTTATCTCAATGCTCAAGCTTCTAATGTGCTTTTCGATGCTTTGAGCAATGTAGTTATATTTCAACTCATGCCGTTTCGGGATGCTCATGAGTTGTGGACAAAGCTTAAAGATAAATATGGTGTGTCCAAGATTTGTGGGGATGATTGTTCTCCCTCCACCTCCGGTCGTGTTGTCTTCTCAACTTCTTCTACTTCACCTACATGTGGTTTGCCACAAGGTAATGATATGGTGAGTAGTGTTGGTCATTGCATTGATGATAGTGGGCTTATCATTGATGATCCTTCATCACTATCTTATTGCAATGCTCCTTCTTTGGACTTTAACACTTCGAGCACCCTAGATGGTTCACATGCTTGTGTTGATAGTCCTTGCATATCATGTAGAAATTGCTTGTCTAAATCTCATGATGATATGCTTGCCATGTCTTGTTGCCACGATAAAAATGCTTGTATTTCCTCTAGTTGTTGTGCTAACAATGTAGAGGAAACCCAACACTCCATGGAACAAGATGTGGTCTTGAATGGTGCCTCAAGGGATCCTACATCATCATCTATTGCTTTTTGCCTTATGGCTAAGGCTTCAAAGGTATCTCCTACTTTGAACCCCAATATGTCTCTTGATGATGATGTTAATGCTAATGATGATGAGGATAATGATGAAGAGAATGATAATGTTACTTCCTTAAAAATTAAGGGGGAAATTATTTTTAAAGCTCTTCATAAGAATAAAATTGCTCGTTCCAACTTCATGGAAATTATGTCTATTGCCATTGAGGGCAAGAAATACATTGAGGAGTTGGAATCTCATCTCGAGCAGCAAGAGGTCACCATTGAGAAAATGGAAGGTCATGAGGGTGATTGCGCTAATGTGACGCCCCTACTCGACCGTGCACTAATCATACACGCAAATGCACACGATCAAGTCTAAGGACTCACGGGAAGATATCACAACACAATTCTAAACACAAAATAAAATAATACAAGCTTTATATTACAAGCCAGGGGCCTCGAGGGCTCGAATACATAAGCTCGAGAACAAGCGTTAGCGGAAGCAACAATAGTATCTGAGTACAGACACAAAGTTAAACAAGGGTGCCTTAAGAAGGCTAGCACAACAACGACACTGATCGAAAAGGCGAAGGCCTCCTGCATAGGGCCTCCGAACTACTCCTGGTCGGCGGACTCAACGTAGTAGTAGGTGCCTCCGGGGATCTCTTGCTCCTGGGCTCCATCGTCTGATCGCAGCAATCGGGTATGGGGAAAAGAGATAGCAAAGCAACCGTGAGTACTCATCCAAAGTACTCGCAAGACTGACATCAGAACTATGCTAAGTATGCATCGGTATCAAAGGAATGGGGCTATATCTTTGGGCTAAACTGCAGAAATGCCGGAACAGAGGGGGAGAGGCCTAGCCTATCGAAGACTAGCATCTTGAAGCAATCTTGCAGCATCATAAGAGAGTAGAGTATAGCAACACATAATAGCAATTATATTTTAGTAATGCCCTGAGATCCTTCCTTGACTACCCTGCGAGAAAGTGATCCCGAGAGCAGTAGTAACAGTTTATCATTGTAACAGTAACCATTTGTAGTTGTAACAGATCAGGATACAACTCCGAGCGTCCTGTTACCGTGGACACGGCTATTCGAATAGATAACTTCCCTGCAGGGGTGCACTACTGTTACCCAACATGCTCGATTAACTCTGGCCGGACACACTTTTCTCGGTCATGCCCGGCCTCGGCTGATAGACACGACGTAGTCCTACCTAGGCTCAGCAGAGAGGTCCCCGCCGGTCTACATCCAAAGTGCTCAGAGGTCTTGGGCCCATCGCCCTTTGCACTCCGGGTCGTTGCGTGGGTGAACGGGACCAAGCACCACCTCTGTCCTAGATGGCACCTGCCCGAACGCGCCGCAATGCTGAACTAGACGTCTAACAGAGCTTTCGGCTGATACATACGGCGCCGAGGGCCCCATTAAACCATTATCCCACGTGGTGGTAGTGCGTATAGGCCAGCGGCCAACTCAGATCAAATACCCAAATCCGTTAGGCGTGTTTAGTAACTCGCAAAGACGAACAGGATCCCTGCCGCTCCGACTTGATAACACACAGCTCGCGGGTGCTCTTGGAGCCGACCCGTCTTTAATGTTATTCTCTCGCCGGCACTCTTGGAGCCGGCCCGACTTTAACAGTTTAAAGTATTGCAATATGTAAACATTTCCGTGATCATCACCCGGAGTGATCACGACCCGATATCAAGCATGGCAAACGGACAAGGGTGAAGGCCACAGATGAATCAATAGCATAACTAACTAAGCATCATGGGACAACAGGTAGGTATCAACAGCAGGCGACGAAAACATGCTATGCATCGGAATAGGAGCTATCGGAGCAACAACAGAAGCAATACTAATGCAAGCATAAGAGAGAAAGAGTGGGCGATATCTGGATGATCAAGGGGTTTTTCTTGCCTGGAAGCTCTACTGAAGGGGGCGAAGAAGGGTCGTTGGTGACGTAGCAGTCCTCGGGGGCAACGTCGGTCTCGGGGTCTACCGGAGAGAAGAGGGGGAGGAAACAAATAAATATATAGCAAACAAAAGCTATCACTATGTATGACATGCCTATATGATGTGCAGGGGTGATACATTGCATCTCTAAATACTTTAGATGTTTTAGGAATTTATTTGGATTTATTCTATCAAGGTTATGCACTATTCATCTATCGAATACGGGCAAAAAGTTCCATGTTCAGTATGTTAGAGGGGTGTTGCAGGTATGTGGGTAGGATATTCGGATTTGTCATATTTTTCTGATCGTTTTTCATATATAAATTATTTTCATCCGAGTTACGGTTTATTTTATATGATTTTTCAAAGTTTTAATCATTTTTTGAAATTTCCTGATTATTTTTAATTCGAAATTATATTAAATATTCAATGCTAAATGTACCTAGCTCTGTGTACACAGAAGTGTACCAGAGGGGCTGACCAGTGGACCCGTTGACTGGGTCAACAGACCAGCCAACAGAGGCTGACTGGTGGGCCCTCTGCTGAGTCAGCAGGCTGACTCAGTGCCTCTTTTCCAGATAAACAGTAGCAGTGGGCCCCTGGTGTCAGTTTAGTTAATTAAACTAACAGGTTTTATTAGACTAATCAACCCGCGTGGGGCCCGGCTGTCATTCACTGTGGGGTGGGTAATTAGGGGGCCTAATTAGTGGCAACGATGCCACGTCATCCGTGTCACCGGCGGCGAGGCCGAACATCGGCGATGATCGTCCGGTCGATTCCGGCGACTAAACGGAGGCGCGCGAGTACTCAGAGGACCGGCGTGACGAGGCGCATCTGTTAGTGCTAGCGGCTCGAGCCGGGGTGGCCGGAAGCATGGCCGGCGACGAGGTCTTGGCGGCAGCAGAACGTCGGCCGTGATGGGATCGAGCCTATGGCTCGAATCGACGGGGAGGAAGAGGTGGGATGGGGCAGTTGCTCACATTGAGCACGATGGCAAAGTCGAGGGAGTCGGGGTGGTCAAGAGGCGACGGCAATGACGACGAATGGCGGCGACCGAGCGGAGGGGAACGGGCCGATGGCGGCGCTTGACGGCTTCCCGGCTCGGGCTTGAGGGCGGAGACGACGTGGAGGTGCGCGGTGGAGCTCCTGGACTTGCCCGCGCGGCTCAGGGAGGCCACTGGCCGGTGGCGGCGTGGGCGACGGTGATGCGCACGTGGAGGCGCTCGGGCGTGAAGAAAGCGAAGGGGGCCGAGCGAGGGAGGGGGAAGAAAGGGTTAGGGTTCGTCAGAGGGGCAGCGGGGCATCCTTATCCGCACGCAGGGCCGGTGGATGGGCGACAGCTGCGGCATCCGTGCGTGGACGGCGCACACGCGCTGCTCAGTGCCATAGCCCTGCCTCTGTCGAGAGGTAAGGGAAAGGCCAGGGATGATGGGCCGGGCCGCACTGTGGGGTGCTAGACCCAAGTGCACAGTGCCCCATTTTCTCTTTTCTTTTTATTTTTCTGTTTATTCAATCCCATTCTGTTTTGCAAAAAGTTTGGCCACAAAATGACTTTTGTAAAATAGGGAGTTGTGCCACATAATTACTTTGCAATATCTAGTACTGCCATATAAAGGTTTAGGGATCATTTGAGTTCGTTTGAATTTTGTTTAAACTTAAATGGGTTAAATGTTGCAGTTTTGTCACTGTTTTAATTAGGTTAGGGCCATTTAAATAATTCAATTAATGTTAGTTTCTTCATGACAATTACCCACTGATTATTTGCAAAATTATGAACTATTTAGTTCTCAGATTTGATCAACTTTTATTTCCACTTGCAATTTGAACTTCAATTTGAATTGGAATTTGAAATGAGATATGATTCAAATGTGATCAAGACTGTTAATCATGGTGACTTGACATTATCAAAAGGGTGATCACTGTAGCTTAATACATGGGGTGTTATAATTCTCCTCCTCTAAAAGAAATTCTCGTCCCGAGAATTAAGAGTTAGGCTGAAAGAGAGCGGGGTATTCTTCACGAAGACGATCTTCGCGTTCCCAAGTGGCTTCATCTTCAGAATGATTCGACCACTGAACTTTAAGGAACTTGATTGCCTTCTGACGAGTTCGGCGTTCAGCTTGATCAAGAATGCGGATCGGATACTCTTGATAAGAAAGATCCTCATGCAATTCAAGCATTTCATGATCCACTGCTCGGATAGGATCCTTGAAGCAGCGACGGAGTTGCGACACATGGAAAACATCATGAACTTGAGAAAGGTTTGGTGGCAATTCCAATTGATATGCCACTTCTCCATGTCTTGCGAGAATGCGAAATGGGCCAATGTAGCGAGGAGCTAACTTGCCCTTGATTCCAAATCGATGAGTGCCCTTCATCGGACTGACACGAAGGTAAGCTTGTTCGCCAGGTTGATAGACCATTACCTGGTGTTTTCGATCATAGTTGCTCTTCTGACGAGACTGAGCAGCTTTCAAATGTCCACGAACAATGCGGACTTGTTCTTCAGCTTGTTGGATAATATCCGGACCAACAAGTGATCGTTCCCCAGTTTCTGACCAATTCAGAGGAGTTCGGCACTTATGTCCATAAAGAACTTCAAAGGGTGCCATCTTCAAACTAGCCTGATAGCTATTGTTGTATGAGAATTCAGCATATGGGAGAGATTCCTCCCATTTCTTATCGAATGAGATGACACAAGCTCGAAGCATATCTTCAAGCACTTGATTGACTCGTTTAACTTGACCCTGAGATTGGGGGTGAAAAGCGGTGCTGAAGGACAGATGAGTTCCCATAGCTTCTTGGAAACTGTTCCAAAATCTTGAGGTAAAGAGGCTGCCACGATCTGAACTGATCTCCAGCGGAACACCGTGGAGTGACACAATTCTGGAAACATACAAGTCTGCTAACTGATTAGCAACTGTCGAGAGCCATAAGCAATCACCTTGCGCTCTTGCATCAGGACACAGCCTAATCCTTGACGGGATGCGTCACAATAAATCACGAAGTCCTTGCGAGAATCTGGAGGAGCAAGCACTGGGGCAGATGTCAGCTTGTCTTTGAGTGTCTGAAAACTTTCCTGACATTTTTTTGTCCATTCAAACTTAACGCCTTTGTGAAGCAGATCAGTCAGAGGCTTGGCAATCTTGGAAAAGTTCTCGACAAATCGGCGACAATTGCTGGCGAGTCCAAGAAAACTTCTGACTTGCTTGACATTCTTCGGGGGAGTCCATTCAAGAATAGCCTGAACTCGTTCTGGGTTAACAGCAATGCTATCTTTGGAAATCACGTGGCCGAGATATGTCACTTCAGATAACCAGAACTCACACTTAGAATACTTGGCATACAGTTGATGTTTGCGCAACTTCTCCAGTACAAGTCGAAGATGTTCGGCATGTTCTTCTTCATTCTTCGAATATATAAGGATATCATCCAAATAAACCACGACAAATATGTCGAGGTAGTCCATGAAGATATAGTTCATCAATCGATAGAAGGTTGCTGGAGCATTGGTAAAGCCAAAGGACATGACAGTGTACTCGTAAGAACCATAGCGAGTAACAAAAGCTGTCTTCGGCATGTCCTCTTTACGAACTCTGATCTGGTGGTATCCCAACCTCAAATCAAGTTTGGAGAATACTGAGGAACCAGCAAGTTGATCATATAGATCGTTAATTCTGGGAAGCGGATACTTGTTCTGAATTGTTGCTTGGTTGATAGGTCGGTAATCTTGAACCAACCGATTTGTTCCATCCTTCTTCTTAACAAAGAGCGAAGGTGCTCCCCAAGCAGAAGAACTGGGGCAGATGAAACCCTTTTGAAGTGACTTGTCGATTTCCTCCTTAAGTTCAAGGAGTTCATGAGGTGGCATCTTGTATGGGCGCTTGGCAATAGGAGTAGTGCCTGGTTTCAAGTCGATGATGAATTCGACAGCTCTGGCAGGTGGTACTCCTGGGAGTTCCTCTGGAAAGACATCTTGAAAGTCTCGAACAACTGGAACGTTCTCTATTCCATCAAGAGGTGAAGCGTTCAATGCGTTCAGAGCATATATCTGGGCTTCGACATCTTGAACGATTCGAGCGGTGTAATTTATTATCTCACCGGAAGGATGCAGAAGTTGGACTGTTTTAGTGGCACAGTCGATTGAAGCAACATGGGCCTTCAACCAATGCATTCCCAGAATGAGGTCTATGTTGGAAGACTTCAAGACGATGGGAGAGACAAGGAATTTCAATCCTTTAATTTCGACGGTGACATTAGAGCTAACCATATTAGTACAACATTGGCCCGCAAGGGTGCTCACCACTAGTGGAGGGTTCATCTTTTCAAACGTGATGTCATGCGCTAATGCAAATGCTTCTGACATGAATGAATGAGATGCTCCTGAATCAAATAGAACAGAAGCTGGCACTGAGTTAACGAGAAGAGTGCCCATCACAGTAGCAGGCTCATTCTGAACTTCTTCGAGGTCAATGTGGTTAGCCTGGCCACAAGCATAAGATGGAGGCCTGACATTGAAATTCCGGGACTGGTGGGCTGGTGTACTCTGAGGCTGATTCGAGCAACAGTTGATAGCACGGTGTCCTGGCTGTCCACACTTGAAGCAATTCTTATCATTGGGGCGAGGAGCCATAGTATTGGGCTGTCCACTTGAGATATTCAGTTGTCTTGGGGGTGGAGGCAGACGAGGTGCAACATAAGAAGGCCTTGGTGCAGGGGCAGGTCGATGATGGACATTATGCAGAATCCACACTCTGCGCTTCTGAGTAGGCTGACCCGAGGATGAGCCAACATCATGAGTACGCTTGAGCGATTCCTGGTACTCAGTCAGACCTGTTTCAGCCCGAAAAGCTTGGCTGACAAGCGTCGCAAAGTCCGCGCAATCATGGACAACAAGTGCGAGCTTTATATCAGGACGCAGTCCTTCACGGAATTTCTCCTACTTGCGAGCGTCAGTGCAGACGTCATCTTCAGCATAGCGGGATAAATCGAGAAATTTCCTCTGATATTCATCCATAGACATTTTGCCCTGTGAGAGTTTAAGGAATTCCTTCTTCTTCTGGTCCATCAGACCTTGTGGAATGTGCCGTGCACGGAAGGCTGACTGAAATTCCTGCCAAGTGGTTACAGTTCCAGTAGGCAGCATGCGCCTGTGGATTTCCCACCATTGAGCAGCTGGACCCTTCAGGTGAAATGCCGCAAAGGTGACGTAACTGACAGGGGCAACCTTAGCTGACTCCATCTCAAACAGGATGTCACGTAGCCAATCATCAGCATCCATTGGATCAGTCGAGTTACGGAAGGTGGACGGGTTGAGGCGCACGAAATCTTGCAGTGAGATCGGGCCAGGCTCCTGACGAGCATCGTTGCGTTCTAATTGGTTTACCAGACTCTCATTGAGCTGATGGTTCAGTTCAAACTGCTGCATCATTGCGGCAATATAGGGTGGAGGCGGAGGATCGTCAGCCATCCTGCCAAAACAACAGGGGCAGTTTAGCAAGAACAACTGCAGGTGTATGGAGTTATTCATGATGTAACATGGACAATGAACAAAAGTGCATTAGATACATATTAGTAGTCGTTAAAGACGTACAAATCTATGCACAGAGTTGGATACCAACGACAGTAGGAGTTCGGAAACGCACGCAGCTAGACAAACTAGGCGGCGCGCAGGCACGCGGTGAAGGAATACAACAACACGACATAGCAAAGGCTACACCAACGTCGGAGAAAACTATTGGAGCAAGGAATCTGCAAATGACAACGTAGGGTGCCCTCGATAAAAGGATCCTGCGGGCCGTGAACACTGTGAAGCAGATCCTGGTCCACAATTTAAAGAAGGTTGATTGAAATCTCCGGGTGGATGTGATCACGAGAACCTAATGTTAGTGTTTAGTAAAATTCTTAACCCGAAAGGAAGAGAGATTAGAGCCCCTAGAGTAAGGAAGAGGAATAAAAGATCCTAATCCCACCCATTGGCGACGTGGGCCCGTAAGCCACACAGCCATGTTAGTAAAACAGTTTTTGGAGACTAGACTCAAGTTCGGCCAAGGAGTTGGAAGGGGGCTACCAACAGGCAGTCGGCTCTGATACCAACTTGTGATGCCCCTACTCGACCGTGCACTAATCATACACACAAATGCACACGATCAAGCCTAAGGACTCACGGGAAGATATCACAACACAACTCTAAACACAAAATAAAATAATACAAGCTTTATATTACAAGCCAGGGGCTTCAAGGGCTCGAATACATAAGCTCGAGAACAAGCGTTAGCGGAAGCAACAACAGTATCTGAGTACAGACAAAAAGTTAAACAAGGGTGCCTTAAGAAGGCTAGCACAACAGCGACACTGATCGAAAAGGCGAAGGCCTCCTGCCTAGGGCCTCCGAACTACTCCTGGCCGGCAGACTCAATGTAGTAGTAGGTGCCTCCGGGGATCTCCTGCTCCTGGGCTCCATCGTCTGATCGCAGCAATCGGGTATGGGGAAAAGAGATAGCAAAGCAACCGTGAGTACTCATCCAAAGTACTCGCAAGACTGACATCAGAACTATGCTAAGTATGCATCGGTATCAAAGGAATGGGGCTATATCTTTGGGCTAAACTGCAGAAATGCCGGAACAGAGGGGGAGAGGCCTAGCCTATCGAAGACTAGCATCTTGAAGCAATCTTGCACCATCAGAAGAGAGTAGAGTATAGCAACAAATAATAGCAATTATATTTTAGTAATGCCCTGAGATCCTTCCTCGACTACCCTGTGAGAAAGTGATCCCGAGAGCAGTAGTAACAGTTTATCATTGTAACAGTAACCATTTGTAGTTGTAACAGATCAGGATACAACTCCGAGCGTCCTGTTACTGTGGACACGGCTATTCAAATAGATAACTTCCCTGCAGGGGTGCACTACTGTTACCCAACACGCTCGATTAACTCTGGCCGGACACACTTTTCTCGGTCATGCCCGGCCTCGGCTGATCGACACGACGTAGTCCTACCTAGGCTCAGCAGAGAGGTCCCCGCCGGTCTACATCCTAAGTGCTCAGAGGTCTTGGGCCCATCGCCCTTTGCACTCCGGGTCGTTGCGTGGGTGAACGGGACCAAGCACCACCTCTGTCCTGGATGGCACCTGCCCGAACGCGCCACAATGCTGAACTGGACGTCTGACAGAGCTTTCGGCTTATACATACGGCGCCGAGGGCCCCATTAAACCATTATCCCACGTGGTGGTAGTGCGTATAGGCCAGCGACCAACTCAGATCAAATACCCAAATCCGTTAGGCGTGTTTAGTAACTCGCGAAGACAAATAGGACCCCTGTCGCTCCGACTTGATAACACACGGCTCGCGGGTGCTCTTGGAGCCGACCCGTCTTTAATGTTATTCTCTCGCGGGCACTCTTGGAGCCGGCCCGACTTTAATAGTTTAAAGTATTGCAATATGTAAACATTTCCGTGATCATCACCCGGAGTGATCACGACCCGATATCAAGCATGGCAAACGGACAAGGGTGAAGGCCACAGATGAATCAATAGCATAACTAACTAAGCATCATGGGACAACAGGTAGGTATCAACAGCAGGCGACGAAAACAGGCTATGCATCAGAATAGGAGCTATCGGAGCAACAACAGAAGCAATACTAATGCAAGCATAAGAGAGAAAGAGTGGGCGATATCTGGATGATCAAGGGGGTTTTGCTTGCCTGGAAGCTCTGCTGAAGGGGGGGGGGGGAAGAAGGGTCGTTGGTGACGTAGCAGTCCTCGGGGGCAACGTCGGTCTCGGGGTCTACCGGAGAGAAGAGGGGGAGGAAACAGATAAATATATAGCAAACAAAAGCTATCACTATGTATGACACGCCTATATGATGTGCAGGGGTGATACATTGCATCTCTAAATACTTTAGATGTTTTAGGAATTTATTTGGATTTATTTTATCAAGGTTATGCACTTTTTATCTATCGAATACGGGCAAAAAGTTCCATGTTCAGTATGCTAGAGGGGTGTGGCAGGTATGTGGGTAGGATATTCGGATTTGTCATATTTTTCTGATCGTTTTTCATATATAAATTATTTTCATCCGAGTTACGGTTTATTTTATATGATTTTTCAAAGTTTTAATAATTTTCTGGAATTTCCTGATTATTTTTAATTCGAAATTATATTAAATATTAAATGCTAAATGTACCGAGCTCTGTGTACACAGAAGTGTACACAGAAGTGTACCAGAGGGGCTGACCAGTGGGCCCGTTGACTGGGTCAACAGACCAGTCAACAAAGGCTGACTGGTGGGCCCTCTGCCGAGTCAGCAGGCTGACCCAGTGTGTCTTTTCCAGATAAACAGTAGCAGTGGGCCCCTGGTGTCAGTTTAGTTAACTAAACTAACAGGTTTTATTAGACTAATCAACCCGCGTGGGGCCCGACTGTCATTCACTGTGGGGTGGGTAATTAGGGGGCCTAATTAGTGGCAACGATGCCACGTCATCCGTGTCACCGGCGGCGAGGCCGAACGTCGGCGATGATCGTCCGGTCGATTCCGGCGACTAAACGGAGGCGCGCGAGTACTCAGAGGACCGGCGTGACGAGGCGCATCTGTTAGTGCTAGCGGCTCGAGCCGGGGTGGCCGGAAGCATGGCCGGCGACGAGGTCTTGGCGGCAGCAGAACGTCGGCCGTGATGGGATCGAGCCTATGGCTCGAATCGACGGGGAGGAAGAGGTGGGATGGGGCAGTTGCTCACATTGAGCACGATGGCAAAGTCGAGGGAGTCGGGGTGGTCAAGAGGCGACGGCAATGACGACGAATGGCGGCGACCGAGCGGAGGGGAACGGGCCGATGGCGGCGCTTGACGGCTTCCCGGCTCGGGCTTGAGGGCGGAGACGACGTGGAGGTGCGCGGTGGAGCTCCTGGACTTGCCCGCGCGGCTCGGGGAGGCCACTGGCCGGTGGCGGCGTGGGCGACGGTGATGCGCACGTGGAGGCGCTCGGGCGTGAAGAAAGCGAAGGGGGCCGAGCGAGGGAGGGGGAAGAAAGGGTTAGGGTTCGTCAGAGGGGCAGCGGGGCATCCTTATCCGCACGCAGGGCCGGTGGATGGGCGACAGCTGCGGCATCCGTGCGTGGACGGCGCACACGCGCTGCTCAGTGCCATAGCCCTGCCTCTGTCGAGAGGTAAGGGAAAGGCCGGGGATGATGGGCCGGGCCGCACTGTGGGATGCTAGACCCAAGTGCACAGTGCCCCATTTTCTCTTTTCTTTTTATTTTTCTGTTTATTCAATCCCATTCTGTTTTGCAAAAAGTTTGGCCACAAAATGACTTTTGTAAAATAGGGAGTTGTGCCACATAATTACTTTGCAATATCTAGTACTGCCATATAAAGGTTTAGGGATCATTTGAGTTCGTTTGAATTTTGTTTAAACTTAAATGGGTTAAATGTTGCAGTTTTGTCACTGTTTTAATTAGGTTAGGGCCATTTAAATAATTCAATTAATGTTAGTTTCTTCATGACAATTACCCACTGATTATTTGCAAAATTATGAACTATTTAGTTCTCAGATTTGATCAACTTTTATTTCCACTTGCAATTTGAACTTCAATTTGAATTGGAATTTGAAATGAGATATGATTCAAATGTGATCAAGACTGTTAATCATGGTGACTTGACATTATCAAAAGGGTGATCACTGTAGCTTAATACATGGGGTGTTACAGCTAATGAGATTGCGGAGCTATCTCAAGCTCTTGAACTTGAACATATCACCAAGGAATCTCTTGAGGAAACTTGTGCTCTAGAATTATTTAGAGTGAAGGAATCCCGTGATAGAGCTCTCGAGGTGGCCAATGATTTCAAAACTAAAAATGCTAAGCTTGAAGTTGCACATGCTAAACTCCTTGAGGACTTTGAGCACCTCAAAAATGGCTCAAGGGTCATTAAGAGTGAGCTCATCGAACTCACCGAGTCTCATGCTCAACTTAAAGCTTCTTATTCGAAAGAGCTTGCCAAGTTGCCTTCTCCTCTTGTTGTTAATGATGATGCTTGTGCTACTAACTCTATTTCTTGTGAAGCATCCATATTGAAGGAGAATGTTGAGCTAAGGGCTCAACTTGAGTTGCTATCTAGCAATTATGGGAAATTGGAAGAAAATCTTGAAAAGCTCTCAAGCTCTCATGATGATCTTCTAGTCTCCCATAGTGGTCTATTGTTAGCTCATGAGGCTAGTATCTCTAAGGTAACATCTAGTGAGCCTCATGTGGACATAAGCACTACTTCTACTCAAAATGCTATATTGCCTTGTGCTAGTCCTTGTAATTCACCGACTCATAGTGTTGGTACATCTTGTGATGAATTACTTTCCTTGCCTTGTTGCTCTAACGATGAAGCTTATACTTCCTCTAGTACTTGTGTTGATACTAACCTTGTAGAGGAAATCAAAGAGCTCAAGGCCCAAGTCACTTCTTTGAAGAAAGACTTGGAAAAGTGTCATGAAGGGAAGTCCACACTCAACAATATCTTGAGTGTGCAAAAATCCCCCAATGACAAAGGTGGACTTGGATTCAACTCCAATAAGAAGAAGAAATCCAAGGTCAACAAGAAGAATGGCCAAGATCAAGTCAAGAATTCGGCTAAGATTATTTGCTTCAAGTGCAAAATTGAAGGGCATCATGTTAGATCTTGCCCCTTGAAGAAGAAGCCCATTAGTGACAAGCAACAAGGGAAGAGGCCTCAAGTCCAAACTCAAGTTCAAGAACGGCCACTTCCCAAGAAGACTCAAGTTAATGATCTTCGAGTTGAGAAGTCATCTAAGAAGAAAGAAAAGAGTAGACGTTGCTACTTATGTCATGAGAAAGGTCACATCGCTTCTTCATGCACGAATGGTACCTTATCCAACCCTATTCTAATTGATGATGTCTATTCTCTTGGGAAGGATAAGGTTGGCAATGTGTTTGCCAAGTTTGTTGGTACTCAAAGTGGTGTCAAGAAAAGAACCATTTGGGTAGCCAAGCCTATTGTGACTAACCTCTTAGGACCCAACTTGGTTGGGGACCAACAAGCTCAAACTTGATCAATAGGTGTTGTTGGAGGGCATTGGAGACTTGGCTACATCATGAAGAATTAAGGGATCTTCATCATTCATATTGTCTCAAGCCAAGTCATTTGGATTATCGAGTTTCTATCTTATATCCAATGTGCCTCCTTGCGGTAACTTGTACTTAAATTGTTTACATTGAAAGTTACTTGCCCCTTTGCATGTTTTGGTTTTGTACCTTGCATGTGTGGGTTCATGTTGTGCTTCCAATTTTGTTTTCTTGAGTAATCAAGTATGTGTATGTTGGTTTGCACATCATGTACGTGTGTGTCTTGTGTTGAGCCTTTTTGCATCTTGTTTGTATCTTAGTTGGCTGTTGTGAGAGATTAATGGAACATCCCATTTGGGGGAGTGATGTACTTTGTGCACTTCACGATTCTATAAATGTGTGTACATGAGGAATACCACCTAGTATTGATATTACAAGATTATCTAGTCTCTATGTGGTATGTCTTCTCATGAGAAATTCAAATTCTAAATAATCCATTAATTATCTCTTGTAGGATCTTATTTGCCTCTTGTTAAGATTTTTGGGGTATCACATTATGGGGGAGTAATATGCTATGTGTATATTACAAGCCTAGAAAATGTGTACATTTGAGGTATTGCCACTTAGAATTGATATTGTAAATTATCTTGTTCCTAGGTGGCATGTTAGCTCTACAAGAGTCATTTATTTATGTGCTTGGTGTGAAGATGATGTTGAATATCTTTGCTATCTACCACCGGGAATTATTTCCAAATACTTCTTGTCTTTTGACAATTGGTACTCACTTATGTGGTAGAAATTATTGATCATCTTTACTTTGTCTTGTGTTTTTGTTGCCTTATTACTTGCCAAGGAATGTGTCAACTCCCGTTGTCCTCCGTGCCACTTGTGGATCTTATTAATTTCTTGATCTTGCCTAGTGTTTCTCTAGATATAGTGAAAGTGGTGATCCCATCTTGTGCATTTTGTATTCAAATTCAAATTCTCTATAATGCACAACTCTTGGGGGAGCTATCCTATTTTCTTTAGAACACTCATCTTGTGATCCTTATCAAGTGTGTGTTGGTGGAAGGCAAGTCGTTTATTTTTGGTACTTTGTGCCATCATGAAACTTTGTAGAGGGTTTGGTTTGTTTGGAACCTTCCTCTCTTTTGGGAGTTTGATATCTTTCAATTAGTATGTATCAATGGATATCTCATTCCATGATGTGTCTTTTATTGATATCCTTGAAGTGATAAGTCCTTCACTTGGTATCTTATTTTGTTTTGGTATCTTTTCTTTTGGTATCTTATCAATCATGTGTTGATTTGATTCTTGAAAGTTTAGAGCATGCATATTTACTTTATGTACATTCTTTCGCATGCTTTCTTTCTTTGACCCAATATATAGGGGAAACTCCACCATGTCACAAATTGGGTAAAGTGTGCATGAAATTCAATTTCATATCTATATGCACATATTTATGTGGGGTTTGTCCTATGTATTGGTGGTTCTCTAACTCTTTGGTCCCAATGAGTTTGGGTACCATTTTGTTTGTGATGTTGTTCTAGGAACAATTGGAGATGCATTGGATGCTCGGCTCATTCACAAGGAAGGTGGTGTCACCATGTGCTTATTGGAGTCTAGCTAGGATGATCAATGAGCTACTATCTACTACATCACTCCAACGCTATCTCGGTAACAAGTATCTATTCATGCATACATTTCTTGCATTCAACCTTGTGTAGGTTGCATCATGGCATGAATTTCTTGATTCGTTCTTGTGATACTTGTTTCCTTTCTCAAAGCATCCCAACAATGATCTCTTGTTGCTAGTTGTGATGTCTTTGATGTTCGTGTAGTTGGAGTTCATTGATATACAATGAGATAATATAGAGCCTTGTGCTATGCTTTTCAAGAAAAGATCTTATTGGTATATTTTATGGCTTCCTTTTGGATATCATATTCTTTCCTTGTGTAACCATTTCGTGTGTACATCCTTCTTTGTGGATTGATATCATCATGATTTCCATCTACCTAGAATCTTTTACACTTGAGAGAAGTTACATCTTTAGTGGATTTCCTTATTCTTTCACGTCCACCTTTTCTTTCCTTTTGTATTTCCTTGGTGGTTCCGTGAAAGGATTTGTCTTGAGTGCGGATCTTATATCCTTGCATCTTGTTGCACTCTTTTGTGGTGAAGATTGTTTTCCTCTTGCTTGTCTTGATGAGGCTTTTGCCATTTCTTTTGGTATCCCTCCTCTTGATGAGGCTATCTTTTTCTATCTTCACCGTGGGTTGTCACAAGCTTTGTAGTTTATTCGCTTATTAGTGAGCTTGTGAACCCATTTGCTTGTTGTGTGTGGGAAGGACGTGTCGTGCACCTTGTATCTCATTTATTCAAGACTGTTGATGCTTAATGCTCATCCGTATATTAGTCTTCTCAAGTGCTTTGCCATGACTCACACACATCGTTTTGGTTGAGCCTATTCCTAAGTTGCCTCTCTTTCATGTTGCTCAACCATGTGTTTGTTGTAAGTGCTAGGCTTAGTTTCCTATATGCTCACTTGCACTTGTTGTGAGTTTCTATTGATTTTGGGGGAGTGATGATCCTATTTTGTGCACGTTATATCCAAATAGAAAACTAAATAATGCACAAATCATGGGGAGCTTCTCTATGTTCTTTAGAACACTCCTATGCTCATATCATAATATCTTTTATTCGTGTGGCTCGTCGGTTCATTTGATTGATTGGTTCAATTGGTATCTTTAGATTGCTTGCTTCTCTCTTGGTATGTCTTTATGCCATATCAACCTTTTGCAATATTTGGATCCTCAATATAGTTTGTCTTCCTCCTTTTGCGTATCTTTGGATATGTGTTTTGTATGCCACTCATATTTTGAGAAATACACACTTTATGGAGGAACACATATTATATTGGCCTTCTAAGCTTGGAGCCCATTTTGGCAATCGATGCCAATGGGGGAGAAGTTTAAAGAGTTTATAGGAGAAGTGAGTTGCTTCTTCGTTTCATGCTTTGGTTTTGTTCCTAAGCATTTGTATCTCATGCTCTTGCATTATTAGTTGTTGCTTTGCATGGTGATGGTTAATTCCTTATATAAACTCTCTTGAAAGTGATTGTCATCAATTACCAAAATGGGGGAGATTGAAAGAACATGTGCGGCCCCCATGTTTGGTTTTGGTAATTGATGACAATCCCTATGGACTAATGGTTTCCTTGAGTTACATTTGAAGGGTTTGTCCATAGGCTTTGCTTGAAGATCATTCATTGGTTTCAAGGCTATAAGTAGAAGATTATGTGTTGACCAAGGTGGTATTCAAGGATTTATCCAAAGATTGGTCATGTGAGAGTTGAGCTTATTGCAAGCATGTCTTGAAGAAGAAGATTGTGTGAACTTTCATGTTTACCTTCAAGACATCATCTTAGTGAATCAAGTTGATCAACACACAAAGCGTACAAGATGTACCGAGAGGGATCAAGTGATCCCATGGTATGGTAAGCATTGTCCATTACGCTTTGTGTACTAACCCATGGTCTACGTGAGAGTTCTATGTGGGGTTAGGTATGTTTCCATGGGCTTGCGTCAAGAGGAAGATCTCATTCAACCCATGGAGGATGACATCAAGTGGTGATCGTCATCAAGATTTTGGTGTGCAAGTTCAAGTGGAGCATCAAGAAGATATCATGCTTGAAGCTTGCCGTCCATTGTGGTGACAATGGACTTGTGAAGATGTGCCGAAGAGTGGGTCACCCATAGTGGAGTATGGGGGAGCAATCAACTAGTCTTCATCGAGCGTGCACAATCAAGAAAGGTGGTCCAACTTGAGGAACTCCAGATTGTCACCATCTAGCTCAAGTGGACTTTGTGCAAGGCAAAGGTTTACCCTTGATAGGTTTTCTATTTTGCCGGTCTCATGGTGGTAGTTGGGAGACCGGGTTATAGGATCGATTACCGTTCTATCAAGGGGGGCTCTCAAGTAAGTAGCTTGATCGTATCGTTCGTAGAGAGATCAAACCATTGCATCCTTGGCATCATATTTCTTGGTTCTTATTTCACTCTTCTCTTCGTGAGGTTTTAGAGTTTGTGTTCGTCTTCTTGTCAAACTCAAGCTCATTGAAAACGAAGTTCGCATGCATCTTCTTTGCGTTTTTGATGTTGGAGAGTTTGCCGGTTCATATTGTGGGAAGGTCCTCTTCCTTATCATATTGGCATTTCTTCTCCATTGCTAGTTCTTATTATCCCGTCGCTGTTGGATAGTACTTGTCGTCTTCTATCCAACAAGCTTGAGTTTGCTGATTTCGGAGTCCGTTTGCAGGAGTTATAGCAGTTTCAGTTTTGGGGTTTCCTTCTGTTTTGCTTGGGTAGTTTTTCTGCTCGAGCGGTAGTAGAGTGGTAGTAGAGAGCGGTAGTACTGCTCTAAGAGGTAGTACTACTCCCTCGAGCGGTAGTACCGCTTGCGCGGTACTTCCGCTTCCTTCTACCGCAACCACTTCCGCTTATTTTTATGCTTCTGTTATCCAATCTGCTCGAGCGGTAGTAGAGCGGTAGTAGAGAGCGGTAGTACTGCTCAAGCGGTAGTACGGCTCTCTCGAGCGGTAGTACTTCTCAAGCGGTAGTACTGCTCCCCCGAGCGGTACTACCTCTCTGGCAGAACTACTGCTCGTGTTTTTCTGTCTCGTTGGGTTGTTTTGACCGTGCTAAGCGGTAGTACCGCTCCCCCGAGCGGTAGTACCGCTTGAGCACGACTTGTGGGCATAACGGTTGGATTCGGGGGGGGGGGGCTATTTAAGGGGGCCTTCTTCCCCAATGGTTCTAATCCTTTGAGCTCGTGTTCTTCCCCCATTGTTGACCTTCTTCGAGCTTGCTTTCTCTCAATCCCTCCAATGATTCTTGCTAGTTCTTGAGGGAAAAGAGAGAGGATATCTAGATCCATGTTTCCACCAATCACTTTCTCCTCTATGTGAGGGGAACCCCTTGGATCTAGATCTTGGAGTTCTTCGTGTTCTCTTCTTCATTCTTCCTCTCATTTTCCTCCATAGCATTAGTTGTTGTGGTGGGATTTGGGAGAGAAGGATTTGGGCACTCCGTGTGCCCTTGCCATTGCATTTGGTGCATCGGTTTGAGTTCTCCACGGTGATACGTGGAAGTGAAAGTTGAGAAGCTTGTTACTCTTGGGTGTTTGGGCACCCTAGAGCTTGTTCCTCTTGGGTGCCTTGGTGCCCTAGATGGTTGGTGTTGTCGGAGCTCAATCATTGTGGTGTAAAGCTCCGAGCAAGCGTCGGGGTCTCCAATTAGGTTGTGATGATTGCCCCGAGCAATTTGACGGGTACCGGTGACCGCCCCCAAGGGTTGCCAAAGTGTACGGGTTTGGTGACCACCCCCAAGGGTTTCCATTTGTATGGGTTCAGTGACCTCCCTCAAGGATCGCTTAGTGGAATCACGGCATCTTGCATTGTGCGAGGGCGTGAGGAGATTACGGTGGCCCTAGTGGCTTCTTGGGGAGCATTGTGCCTCCACACCGCTCCAAACGGAGATTAGCATCCGCAAGGGTGTGAACTTCGGGATACATCATCGTCTCCACGTGCCTCGGTTATCTCTTACCCGAGCCCTTTGCTTATGCACTTTGTGATAGCCATAGTGTTTCATGTTATATATCTTGCTATCACTTAGTTGTTTATCTTGCTTAGCATAAGTTGTTGGTGCACATAGGTGAGCCTAGTTGTTGTAGGTTTTGTGCTTGACAAATTAACCGCTAGTTTTATTCCGCATTTGTTTAAGCTTAAACCGTAATTATTTTAAAGCGCCTATTCACCCCCCTTTAGGCGACATTCACGATCTTTCAGCCCACAAACCTGCTAGGCGCGCCCAGGGGGGTGGCCGCGCCCCCCAGGCTTGTGGCACCTGTGGGCCCCCATCTGGTGGATCTTTGCGCCAGTATTTTTTATATATTCTGAAATAATTCTCCGTAAATTTTCAGGTCTATCCAAGAACTTTTATTTCTGCACAAAAACAACACCATGGCAATTCTGCTGAAAACAACGTCAGTCCGGGTTAGTTCCATTCAAATCATGCAAATTAGAGTCCAAACTAGAGCAAAAGTGTTTGGAAAAGTAGATACGTTTGGGATGTATCAACTCCCCCAAGCTTAACTCATTGCTTGTCCTCAAGCAATTCAGTTGACAAATTGAAAGTGATAAAGAAAAACTTTTACAAACTCTTTTGTTCTTGTTGTCTATATATATACTTAACTGGCATCCAAGTTTTCAGCAAAGATTATGAACTAACCATATTGATGATGACACTTAGGTTTCACATTTACTCATGGCAATAACATAACCAACTAGCGAGCAATAATAAGATATCTCGGATGCCAACACTTTGTCAAAACAATCATGATATAATATGATAACATGGTATCTCGCTAGCCCTTTCTGAGACCGCAAAACATAAATGCAGAGCACCTCTGAGATTCAAGCAACGACTAAACATTGTAATTCAGGGTAGAGGATATCCATTCATGGTCACACCCAACATTAACTATACTCAATGCATAAAAATGACAATAGTGCTCTCCAACTGGTGCTTAAATGAGAGGGTGATGACTCAACAATAAAAGTAAAATAACATGAAAGTAAATGGATAGGCCCTTCACAGAGGGAAGCATGGATTTGCAGCGGTGCTAGAGCTCGAAGCTTAAATTAGAGATGAAAATAATTTTGGGAGGTATGCCTTTCCTGTCAACGTCACGACCGAGAGTTTTCAATATCTTCCATGCTAAACAAATTATAGGCGTTCCCCAAGCGGAAAGGTAAAATTTACTCCCCCTCCACCGTACCAACACTAGCCATGGCTAGCCGAATTCACGGGTGCCCTCCATACCAACAACTTTTTGGGGGAGTTTGTTTGCATTATATGATTTCGATTTGAGCATAGGACTGGGCATCCTGATTACCATCCTCTCTCGTGCAATGACAAGTGAATAAACACTCATCTCGAGAATAACCCACTTAGCATGGAAGATACTGACCGCCCCCTGTCGCTCCATGAGCGGTACGGGCACACAAAACGGATGTTCATTTGAATATTTAGAGGTGGCACTTGCAAATTTACTTGGAACAGCAGAATAATACCGCATATAGGTAGGTATAGTGGACTCATCTGGAACAACTTTGTTTAGGGATTTGGATGCACAAGCAGTATTCCCGCTTAGTACAGGCGAAGGCTTGCAAATAGATTGAGAAGCGACCAACTAGAGAGCGAAAACGGTCATGGACATGCATTGCGAATAATTAACATTGAACACGAGCATGAGTAGGATATCAACACCCTGAACATAAATATCATGGAGGTTATGTTGGTTTTGATTCAACTACATGTATGAACATGTGCCAAGTCAAGCCACTCGAATTACTCAGAGGAGGATACCATGCTAACATACTACATCACAACCATTTTAATGCATGTTAACACTCAAGATAAATCATTATCCACTCCTAACTATTTAAGCATGGCATGAGCAACTATAATCTCTAATTGTCATCACAAATATGTTTACTCATAATAATGGTGAGTCATGAATACCGAGCTAAACATATTTACAAACACAAAAATAAGAAGAGTTCATACCAGCTTTTCATCACCGCAATCACTTCATCAAATATCGTCATTATTGCATTTCACTTGCACGACCGAATGATGTGATAATAATAATAATAATAATAGTGCAAGTGTGCCGTGGACTAAGCTGGAATCTGCAAACATTTATTCAGAGGAGAAGACAAAGCAATTGTGGCTCTTTGTTAGATCAACAATATAGCATATGGGAGCCACTCAACATTTTCATCGTGGTCTTCTCCTTGCGATGACTCAATGAAAAGAAAAGAAATTCAGAGAAACACTGAAATATTTTTGGAGTTTTTAGTTTTTTGAAGAAAGGAAAATTAACGAAGGAAAACAAAAACAAGAAAAACTATTTACACGGGAAAGCTCCCAACACATAAAAGAAGAAACGAGAAATCTTTTTGGGTTTTCTTTTACTACTACGAATTAACTAGACAATAAAGAAACTACAACTAATTTTTTTGGATTTTCGAAAGTTTTTCAAACACACAAGAAGAAAGCGAAAATAAAACTAACATGGATATACAATGAAAGATGATGAACACCGACAACTAAAATGAATGTGTGAACATGAATGTAATGTCGGTGAGAGATACGTACTCCCCCAAGCTTAGGCTTTTGGCCTAAGTTGGTCTACGGCCAGTTCTGGCCTGGATAATGCCCGTGATGGTAGTTCGGGTTATACTGAAATGGAGCTGCCACGGCTTGGCGGGCTGCCTCGTTAAGGCGCTCGCTTTCCGCCGCTCTCTCGTACTCCTCAGCCTCCTCCTCAAGTATGAAATGTCTATTTTTTCCCTGGAAATCAAAGAAGGCAGGAGCAGGCAAAACAATATGGACAACACGACGCCTGTTAAAGATTAGCCTGTATCTGAATGGGGGAAGACTCCTCTCAAGGAACTGGTGGCGTTCCATAGCATCATAATCAAGAAAACTAGGTGGCAAAAGGGTGTCATTTTGTTTAATGGCCACACCTAGGTAAGTAGCTAAGCGAGTGGCATATATTCCACCAAAGAAATCACCAACTAGGGCATTGTTATGTAAACGACGTGCAACAATAGCCCCCATGTTAAATCGTTTATCCCCTAGCACTGCACCTTTAAGGATGCTCAATTCAGGTGCACATAAATGACTGGGGTCCTGTTTACCATTGATGCATCTACCAATGAACAAAGCAAAATAATGTATGGCAGGAAAATGAATGCTCCCCATAGTAGCTTGTGTGATGCCCCTAGTTTCACCCTTAGTGATGTTCATGAGAAATTCATTGCAATCAGATTTACGTGGTTCAGTGCAAGTCCCCCAGAATGGAATTTTGCATGCTTCACTAAATTCTTCAACAGACATGCGAAAAGGATTTTCATATAGGTTGAAAATAATATCGTGGGAGGTGCGCTGATATACATACTTGAATCTTCGCACAAAGGAATCAGTGAGGTCATAATATTGCAGGCACCTGTTTGCCAGGAACTCTGTGAGCTCGGTGTTGCGCACGTACATATCAAACTCTCCTTTGATGCCGGCTCGAATTATGAAGGCATCCGACGTCCACTCGCACGGTAGCACCGCGGCCTCTCGTGGCAGTTCGGTATCCTGCTGATACGTCCATTTTGCATCATGTTTTACTACTATTATTTATAGTGTTTTTAATCAATATAACATTTTGTGGAGCAATTCTAATGCCTTTTGTCTCTTAATATGCAAGATTCACACAAAGAGGGAGATTGCCGACAGCTGGAATTCTGGACTTGAAAAAGCTATGTCAGAGATACCTATTCTGCACATCTCCAAATGAGCTGAAATTTTCTAGAGATTTATTTTGGAATATATAAAAAATATTGCAAGCAAAAAGTACCAGAGGGGGCCATTCAGGTGCCCACGAGGCACCAGGGCGCGCCACCCCCCCCCCCCAGGCGCGCCCTGGTACCTCGTGGAGCCCCTGGCCCACTTCTGGCCCCCATTTTCTGGTATATAAGTGCATTTGACCTAAAAATGGAGAGAATACTTTTGGGACGGTGCGCCGCCGTCTCGAGGCGAAACTTGGGCAGGAGCACTTTTGCTCTCCAGCTGAGAGATTCTGTCGGGGATACTTCCCTCCGGGAGGGGGAAATCGTCGCCATCGACATCACCAGCGATCCTCTCATCATGGGAGGACTAATCTTCATCAACATCTTCACCAGCACCATCTCATCTCAAACCCTAGTTCATCTCTTGTATTCAATCTTTGTCTCAAAACCTCAGATTGGTACCTGTGGGTTGCTAGTAGTGTTGATTACATCTTGTAGTTGATGCTAGTTGGTTTATTTGGTGGAAGATTATATGTTCAGATCTATTATGCTATTCAATACCTCTCAGATCTTGGACATGATTATGTTTTGTGAGTAGTTACTTTTGTTCTTGAGGACATGGGAGAAGTCTTGTCATAAGTAATCATGTGAACTTGGTATTCGTTCGATATTTTGATGATATGTATGTTGTTGATTCCCTTAGTGGTGTTATGTGAACGTCGACTACATGACACTTCACCATATTTGGGCCTAAGGGAATGCATTGTGGAGTAGTAATTAGATGATGGGTTGCTAGAGTGACAGAAGCTTAAACCCTAGTTTTTGCGCTATTCCGTAAGGGGCTGATTTGGATCCATATGTTTAATGCTATGGTTAGATTTATCTTAATTCTTCTTTCGTAGTTGCGGATGCTTGCGAGAGGGGGTAATCATAAGTGGGAGGTTTGTCCAAGTAAGGGCAGCACCCAAGCACCGGTCCACCCACATATCAAATTATCAAAGTAGCGAACGCGAATCAAACAAACATGATGAAAGTGACTAGATGAAATTCCCATGTGTCCTCGAGAACGCTTTACTTACTGTAAGAGATTGTTCCAGCTTGTCCTTTGCTACAAAAAGGATTGGGCCACCTTGCTTCACCCTTTATTACTATTGTTACTGGTCACTTGTTACAAATTATCTTGCTATCAAACAAATCATTACCGATAATTTCAGTGCTTGTAGAAAACACCTTGCTGAAAACCTCTTGTCATTTCCTTCAGCTCCTCGTTGGGTTCGACACTCTTACTTATCTAAAGGACTATGATTGATCCCCTATACTTGTGGGTCATCAAGAATCTTTTCTGGCGCCGTTGCCGTGGAGTGAAGCGCCTTTGGTGAGTGGAATTTCGTAAGGAAACATTTATATTACGTGTTGAAATTTACTGTCACTTGTCACTATGGAAAGTAATCCTTTGAGGGGTTTGTTCGGGGTATCTTCACCTCGACCGGAAACACCAAGAGTTGCTCCTCAACCTACTGCACCTACTGAAAATATTGAATATGAAATTCCTTCAGGTATGATAGAGAAACTGCTAGCTAATCCTTATGCAGGAGATGGAACGGTATATCCTGATATGCTCTTAATCTATGTGGAAGAAATTTGTGGATTGTTTAAGCTTGCAGGTTTATCCGGAGATGGAGTTAAGAAGAAAGTATTCCCTTTATCTTTGGAGGGAAAGGCATCAATGTGGTATAGGCTATGTGATGATACTAATACATGGGACTGAAACCGATTGAAACTAGAATTCCATCAGAAATTTTATCCTATGCATTTGGTTCATTGTGATCGGAATTATATATATAATTTTTGGCCTCGTGAAGGAGAAAGCATCGCTCAAGCTTGGGGGAGGCTTAAGTACATGATGTACACATGCCCCAATCATGAGCTCTCAAAAGAAATTATCTTACAGAATTTTTATGCTCAGCTTTCTCATGATAATCGAAACACGCTCGATTCTTCTTCAACTGGCTCCTTTATGAAGAAAACTATTGAATTCAGATGGGATCTTCTGGAAAGAATTAAACGCAACTCTGAAGATTGGGAACTCGACAAAGGTAATGAGTCAGGGTATAATACTTGAGTTCGATTGTGTTAAATCTTTTATGACCACCGATGCTTTTCATAAGTTTAGCACTAAATATGGACTTGACTCTGAGATAGTAGCTTCCTTTTGTGAATCATTTGCCACTCATGTTGATCTCCCTAAGGAGAAGTGGTTTAAATATCATCCCCCTGTTAAAGAAAAGATTGAAGAACCCATTAGTGTTAAAGAAGAAACAATTGTTTGCCATGCTGATCCAGTTGTGCCTACTGCTTATGTTGAGAAACCACCTTTTCCTGTTAGGATTAAGGAACTTTCTAAAGCTTCAACTGTGGTTAACAAAAGTAATATTAGAGCACCTAGACCTTCTGAACAAATTAAAGTTGAACCTGATGTTGCTATGGTTAAAGATCTCTTAGTCGATAATATAGATGGGCATGTTATTTACTTTTGTGATGAGGCTGCTAGAATTGCTAAACCTGTTAGAAATGAACGAGATAAGTTAGACAAGAACAAGCCCGTAGTTGGCATGCCAGTTATTTCTGTTAAAATTGGAGATCATTGCTATCATGGTTTGTGCGATATGGGTGCTAGTGTGAGTGCTATTCCATTTTCCTTATATCAAGAAGTAATGAATGATATTGCACCTGCTGAGATTGAAGACATTGATGTTACTATTAAACTTGCAAACAGAGATACCATTACACCACTTGGGGTCGTTAGAGATGTTGAAGTCTTGTGTGGAAAAATAAAATACCCTACTGATTTTCTAGTCCTTGGTTCTCCACAAGATGATTTTTGCCCCATTATATTTGGTAGACCTTTCTTGAACACTGTCAATGCCAAGATTGATTGCGCTAAAGAAATTGTTAGTGTTAATTTTGGTGGTATGTCTCATGAGTTTAATTTCTCCAAGTTTCGTAGACAACCTCATGAAAAAGAATTACCTAGTAAAGATGAAATTATTGGTCTTGCTTCTATTGCCGTACCTCCAACTGATCCGTTAGAACAATATTTGCTAGACCATGAAAACGATATGCATATGAATGAAAGAAATGAAATAGACAAGATGTTCTTTGATCAATCACCTATCCTTAAACATAATTTTCCTGTTGAAACTCTTGGAGGCCCTCCTCCACCTAAAGGTGATCCTGTATTTGAATTGAAGCAATTGCCCGATACATTGAAATATGCTTATCTTGATGAAAAGAAGATATATCCTATTATTATTAGTGCTAACCTTTCAGCTCATGAAGAAAAGAGATTACTAAAAACTCTAAGGAAGCACCGAGCTGCTATTGGATATACTCTTGATGATCTTAAGGGCATTAGTCCCACTCTATGTCAGCACAAAATTAATATGGAGCCTGATGCTAAACCAGTTGTCGACCACCAACGACGATTAAATCCTAAGATGCAAGAGGTGGTAAGAACTGAAATATTAAAACTTCTGGAAGCAAGTATAATCTATCCCATAGCTGATAGTAGATGGGTAAGCCCCGTTCATTGTGTCCCTAAGAAAGGAGGTATCATCGTTGTTCCTAATGATAAAAATGAACTCATTCCACAAAGAATTGTAACTGGTTATAGGATGGTAATTGATTTTAGAAAATTAAACAAAGCTACTAGAAAAGATCATTACCCCTCACCTTTTATTGATCAAATGTTAGAAAGATTGTCTAAGCATACACACTTTTGTTTTCTAGATGGTTATTCTGGTTTTTCTCAAATACCCGTATCACAACCCGATCAAGAGAAAACCACCTTCACTTGTCCTTTTGGAACTTATGCTTATAGACGTATGCCTTTTGGTTTATGCAATGCACCTGCTACCTTTCAAAGATGTATGACTGCTATATTATCTGACTTTTGTGAAAAGATTGTTGAGGTTTTCATGGATGATTTCTCCGTTTACGGAACTTCTTTTGATGATTGCTTAAGCAACCTTGATCGAGTTTTGTAGAGATGTGAAGAAACTAATCTTGTCTTGAATTGGGAGACTTGCCACTTTATGGCGAATGAAGGCATTGTCTTGGGTCATAAAATTTCTAAAAGAGGTATTGAAGTTGATAAAGCTAAGGTTGACGCTATTGAGAAAATGTCATGTCCTAAAGATATTAAAGGTATAAGAAGTTTCCTTGGTCATGCTGGTTTCTATAGGAGATTTATTAAAGACTTCTCTAAAATTTCTAGGCCTCTTACCAATCTTTTGCAAAAAGATATTCTATTTGTTTTTGATGATGATTGTCTAGAAGCCTTTGAAACACTTAAGAAAGCCTTAACCACTGCACCTATTGGTCAACCACCTGATTGGAACTTGCCTTTTGAAATTATGTGTGATGCTAGTGATTATGTTGTTGGTGCTGTTGTAGGACAAAGAGTTGATAAGAAATTAAATGTTATCCATTATGCTAGTAAAACTCTAGACAGTGCCCAAAGAAATTATGCTACTACTGAAAAAGAATTTCTAGCAGTCGTGTTTGCATGTGATAAATTCAGATCTTATATAGTTGATTCTAAAGTAACTGTTCACACCGATCATGCTGCTATTAAATATCTTATGGAAAAGAAAGATGCTAAACCTAGACTCATTAGGGGTTTTTTATTGCTACAAGAATTTGACTTGCATATTATTGATAGAAAGGGAGCTGAGAATCCCGTAGCAGATAATTTGTCTAGAATAGAAAATGTTCTTGATGACCCACTACTTATTAACGATGATTTTCCTGATGAGCAATTAGCTGTCATAAATGCTTCTCGTAACACTCCTTGGTATGCAGACTATGCTAATTACATTGTTGCTAAATATATACCACCTAGTTTTACATACCAACAAAAGAAAAAGTTCTTCTTTGATTTAAGACATTACTTCTAGGATGACCCACATCTTTATAAAGAAGGAGTAGATGGTATTATTAGATGTTGTATACCTGAGCATGAACAGGAACAAATCCTACGGAAATGTCACTCCGAAGCTTACGAAGGACACCATGCGGGAGACAGAGCTGCACACAAGGTATTACAATCTGGTTTTTATTGGCCTACTCTTTTCAAGGATGCTCGTAAGTTTGTCTCCTCTTGTGATGAATGTCAAAGAATTGGTAATGTTGGTTGACGTTAGGAAATGCCTATGAATTATTCACTTGCTGTTGAACCATTTGATGTTTGGGGATTTGATTATATGGGACCTTTTCCTAAATCCAATGGGTATACTCATATTTTGGTTGCTGTTGATTACGTTACTAAGTGGGTAGAAGCTATTCCAACTAGTAGTGCTGATCATAACACTTCTATTAAAATGCTTAAAGAAGTTATTTTCCCAAGGTTTGGAGTCCCTAGATATTTAATGACTGATGGTGGTTCACATTTTATTGATGGTGCATTCTGTAAATTGCTTGCTAAATATGATGTCAACCACATAATTGCATCTCCGTATCATCCTCAAACTAGTGGTCAAGTTGAATTGAGCTATAGAGAAATAAAATTAATTTTGCAGAAAACCGTCAATAGATCTAGAAAGAATTGGTCTAAGAAATTTGACGATGCATTATGGGCTTATAGAACTGCTTATAAAAATCCTATGGGTATGTCTCCTTATAAAATGGTTTATGGAAAAGCATTTCATTTACCTCTTGAGTTAGAACATAAAGCATATTGGGCAATTAAAGAACTAAATTATGATTTTAAACTTGCCGGTGAAAAGAGGTTATTTGACATTAGCTCATTAGATGAATGGAGAACCCAAGCTTATGAAAATGCCAAATTGTTTAAAGAAAAAGTTAAAAGATGGCATGATAGAAGAATTCAAAAACGGGAATTTAAAGTAGGTGAGCAAGTTCTATTGTACAATTCTCGTTTGAGATTCTTTGCAGGAAAACTTCTCTCTAAATGGGAAGGACCGTATATCATCGAAGAAGTTTATCGCTCCGGAGCCATCAAAATAAATAATTCCGAAGGCACTAATCCGCGAGTGGTGAATGGGCAAAGAATTAAGCACTATATTTCAGGTACCCCCATTAATGTTGAAACTAATATTATTGAAACAATTACACCGGAAGAATACATAAGAGAGACCTTCCGGAACACTCCAAAACCCTGAAAAGGAAGAGGTATGTGATACGGTAAGTAAACCGACTCCAAAAATTCCATAAAAATATTTTCTGTCAGTTTTGGAATATTTAGAAAAATACAAAAATAAGAAACAGCCGAGGGGACCCACCTGGTGCCCACGAGGCACCAGGGCGCGCCACCCCCCCTGGCGCGCCCTGGTGGCTTGTGGGCCCCACGTGTGCCTTCTCGACTCCGTTTTTCTTCTGGATTACTTGTTTTGCAAGATAAAAAATCTTTATATATACTTCCAGACGTTTTGACCACCGTATCGCAGAAATCTCCTCTGTTCTTGTTTCGTGCTATTTTTCTGACAGATCTAGATCGCTATGGCTCCACCAAGCTCTTCCAAGGACAAGTTCTACGAGAAGGTCAGCAACCCCTACTTACCGAAGGTGATGAAACACCCTCAGGCCATTGAGATGCGTGAGGGGGTGCTTCACATCCGGGATGTTCAAGGACCCAAGAAGACCGGGAGCGTGGAGTCCAGGCTCAAAGCGATGGAGCAGGATATCTTCAAGTGCCAAGGGATGGTGGAACGTGGACTCAGCGCCAACCACTCCATGATCACGTAGTTCACCCGTGATCGCAAGGTGGATGACCGATCGATGGGGGACATCATCTTCAAGCTCAATGAATGAATTGACTACCTCCAAGGCCAAATCTATGATCTTCAAAACCAAAATTATGAGTATGAGGCAAGATTCAAAGGTATGAGTTTAGCTGCAAGTTTCAGGACTCCGGAGACTCGTTCATCTTTCTATGATGGGGCACCTGTGCCATGGAAGCCGGAGGACAAGCCCATCACTTCATCACCACCACCATCACCGGAGAAGGAAACTTGAGCACACGGGTATGGGCACTCCCCTTGGCTTGTGCCAAGCTTGGGGGAGGTGCCCCGGTATCGTATCACCATCACCTCTATTATCATTACCTATTTTTAGTTCGATCCTTAGCTATTTTGTGATCTAGTTGAATAAAAGTTTAGTATGATCTATTTTTGAGTGTTAGTTTCGTGATCCATCCATCTATGTAATCGAGTTGAGAGCTATATAATAAAGAGTAGTTTGAGTTTTTGCTTCTTTACTTTCATGTTCCAATTCTAGCATTGAAAATAATGAAAAAGATCATATGCTAATCTTATGGAAAGTAATGACATTACATAAAGAAAAGTATAAGTAGTAAAATTTATTGGAAGTTAACAAACATAGTATTAGTCAATGATGCAATTCATGAAAGAATTAATAAGGGAAGAGAAGATTCACATGCAAATATACTATCTTGGACATCTTTTATGATTGTGAGCCCCCATTAAATATTTGGGATTTTTACATCTGTGCCCCTGGTTCCTTAGCTGTACTCATTCATCCCCACGCTCTTAACTTTTGCTCACTTTTCTGCACTCCCTTGTCCGAAACCCTCAGAAATGGTCACAGCGGAGGATGCCGTCGGGTCAATGGTTTGACCGTTAACTCTGACGAGTGGGGCCATGTCGAAACGGGTCCTCCTTTGACCGTTGTGACGTGTGGGGCCGCATTGAGACACGCCAGATGGGCTTGTCTGAACCTCGAGCTCGAGCTCGAGCCACTACAGCACCGCGCCGCTCCGCCCCCTCCGCCGCCGTCGTGCCCTCCACCCTCTAACCCTATTCCCCTCTGCCGCCGTCGTGCAGCCTTCGCTGCTGTCGTGCCCTACAACCTCTAACCACATTACGCCTCCGCCGTCGTCATGCCCTCCGCCAGATCTACCCCCACATCCCCATCTGGATTAAGCAGCGATGTCGGGGGAGCAGGCTCTCAAGCCCCTCGACCGTGGAGAGGATTGGGTCGAATCGTCGACGGATAATTCATGGATTACACCTGGGTAAGCGTTGATGCCCCTCTAATTGATTTCCCGATTCATAAATTCGGCCCTATTTGACCGCTAGTCGCGTGAATCGAATTTTGTTGAATTGTTCCCGGCCTAACTGCAACCTTTATCCCTTATTTCAATCGAATAGGATTGATCATGTGCTTGCTTTCCGGCTGGCGGTTAGAATGGAAGTTAGTGCGCTGCGCGGTAGAAAACCGCATATCATTACTGGATTTTTCTATCCGAAGGTGGTAGAAACAAGTATGTCGTTCAAAGATTTGCTCGCGTTGCTCCGAAATTCTTCATATGGGTGGAGCCCTGCCGATGCTGTTGAACTGAAATTTTTCAGTAGTACCGAGCAAAAGTTTCTCCCACTAACTTGCGATGAGCATCTGGGATTGCTCTTTACTTTGAATGCCGAAAGCCGCTTCGGTAAAATCCTTATCGAGGTGCTTCAGCCACGCAATGAACGTGACAAGGGGAAGGGTGTTCAGAAATCTTCTGTCTCTGCTAATAGCGAGCGCCCCGGCACTCCTTGTAGGTCGAAACCAAGCAGAGCTAGTGGTTCTGAAAGTCACAATATGTCTACTGCCGCTTCTTGTGCCGCTTCTCCTGTCTCTGCTGCAGCCGATGTAGAACAAGATGCAGAGCCAGACGAAGAGGTGCCTCGAAATGATGATGAGGATGAGAATATGTTCCCTGATCTTGTAGATAATGTCAGTAAACAAGCAATGGAAGATGAATATCAGGAGCAACCTATCAGCCGTGCTAGATTTGATGACACTGACGATGAAGAGAGGCAGGAGAACATCGACAGCTTAGTTTTAGATGAATATGATGGTGAGGACATGCCAACAATTGAGTGGAACAGTGAAGATCCCCAGCTTGCTGTCGGCACCATATTCCAGTCGATGGTGGACTGTCGTAATGCAGTGACTACATACTGCATTCTCACTGAAAATACATATGTGATTGATAGGAGTGAGCCAACAAGGTTCACTGTTCATTGCCCATATGATAGGTGTAGATGGAGGTTGCATGCATCACGTATGTTGAGGAGCAAGTTCATTCAGGTTTGTGTATTTCAGTTTATACTGATTCATTCTATTTTCAGATCATTGTGTAATGTTTTCTTAACTATATTTTGTTTCAGATAAAAAATAACCCATACCAGCACACTTGTCCACCTGGAGGGGGAGGGAGGAAGGCTAAAACAAAGCTAGCAAAGACTAGGTGGGTGGCAGATGCAATTTTGGATTGGTTGAGAGAAACACCAACACTTGGTCCAACAGCACTCCATGGGAAGCTATTTGAGAAGTACAAGATTGATGTACCTTACATGAGGATTTTCTATGGTAAGGAAATAGCTCTTGACAGGATTAATGGTCCTTGGAATGAGAGCTTTCAGTTGCTCTACACATTTAAAGCTGAAGTGGAAGCTGCTAGTCCAGGGAGTGTTGTAGAGATTGAGAAGCATACAATTCCATACAAAATAAAAGGGAAGTCATTTGAGAAGGAGTGCTTCAGGAGGGATTTTGTTTGTTTCAAGGCTTGTTGGCAGGGGTTTCTGGATGGTTGCAGGCCCTATTTGGCTGTTGATGCAACTGCTTTGAATGGAAGGTGGAGAGGACAACTAGTGGCAGCTTCTGCAGTTGATGGACACAACTGGCTATTCCCAGTTGCATTTGGTGTGGTGGAGGCAGAGTCCGAGGAAAGTTGGGTCTGGTTTCTGCAGCAGTTGCGCAACCTTATAGGTACACCCCCAGGTTTAGCTATACACACAGATGCTTGCAAGGGTTTGGAGAGTGCAGTGGAAATTGTATTCCCTGGAGTGGAGCATAGGGAATGTATGCGACACCTAGCGCAGAATTTCAGAAACAAATTCAAAGGTAAAGTTTATGATGAGAACTTATGGCCAGCATCATACACATGCAGTGAGAGGAAGCATGAGCATCATTTGAGAGTGTTGTATGCTCACAATCCTCTGGTGAAGGAGTACCTAGATGCACATCATGGAAAGTTGTGGT
Source organism: Elymus sibiricus (assembly GCA_039707655.1). Lineage (NCBI taxonomy): Eukaryota > Viridiplantae > Streptophyta > Magnoliopsida > Poales > Poaceae > Elymus > Elymus sibiricus. The sequence goes on from CM077676.1 coordinate 182,506,939, forward strand.
CAAGAAGCAAATTCAATGAAATCTACAAAGTAGACTATGTGACCAGTAACCTGGCAGAGTGTTTCAATGCAAAGATCAAGTCATTGAAAGGGCTTCTGATATGGCAAATATTTGATAAGATTCGGCAGATGATCATGATAAAGATGGCTCTTCGCAAAAGAATTGCAGAAACAGAATATGTTGGCCATCTTATGCTCCCATCTCTTATTAAGGCATTGCATGCCAAGGCAAGATGACTGAACAAAATGAAATGCATTCGAGCGGCGACACACGAGGCTGAGGTAACATATACTGACAGTAAAAATAGGGAATGGAGATATCCAGTTAACCTAGCAACTGGGGAATGCAGTTGTAGGCAATGGCAGCTCCGTGGGAAGCCATGCATACATGCCCTACATCTGATGACTGTTATCGGTGGTGAAGATGGTGAAGTTGATCAATACAACTCTGAATATTTTTCTGTTGCCAAATTCAAGGCTTCTTATGCTTCCAATGTGCATGCACTCTTGGGAAAAGACCAATGGAACATAGTAGATCCAGGGTTCAAACTACATTCTCCTATACTGACTAGACCACCAGGAAGACCAAGGAAGAACAGGTACAGAAGAGGTGAAGAGGGTCGTGTAAAAAGATAGCGTAAGTGCAAAAAATGTGGAACCCTAGGGCACATTGCTAGGCGATGTACCAATCCAGTGGATGCTTCATTTGGAGAAGAGGAACAATGGGCAGCAACAAATGCAGAGGAGAATGCTGCATTAGAGCAGATTGAAGCTAATACAGAGGAGAATGAAGCAACAAACCAGATTGCAGCTAATGCAGAGGAGAATGAAGCAACTGAATTAGCACTGCCGGCAACTTGGTATGTGGAACAACCTTCCCTTTTTTGTGCATTTCTTCTCTTTTTTATCGATGGCTTATAATCTTTTTTCTGTTTGACCTAGCTCTAGGAAAATTAGAGGAAAAGGAGAGAAAAGGCCAAGAGAGAAAGAATTTGAAGAATATGAAGCCATGGCTTATGAAGGTTTTGAACCCCGTCAACTGGCCAGTGGAAGTTCTCCGTCAGCACCTCGACAGCCACCACCCGAAGTGAAGTTCAAAAGGAAGAAGAAAAAGGTGGATATCCCAGCTAGGGAAACCAAGAGCAAGGCTGTTAAGCCGTCTCGGAACACAAGGAGCAAGGCAAAGATGTGAACTTCGAACGTTGAATGCAAGTTGTAAACTTTGAACTTTAAGGATTTGTACTAAGGTTTCTGTCATCAATTTGAACTACTGGGAAAATTTGTAAGGTTTAATAATGCTATTTGTACTTTGATGTGAAATTTGGGGTCAAATTCAAAATTGGAGGCAAAATTTGAATTTGAACTAACCTTTGAATTATAAGCAACATTTGAAGTCCATTGCTCTGTGATGTGATGTTGCAATGATTTTGAATTTTTACACATGTTAGATGATCAATCTGATCTATTTGCGTAGTCATGAGAAATATGGCATGGTGATGAGCTCCGGAGCTAGGGTAAACAGACAATTTTTAATAGAAAACCATTATAAAAACAGTTTAAAATTTGAAAAATGAAAAAATAAGTTCAGATCCTTCTTATTCACACTAAAATGAAGCTTTCGTGATTTTTTTGATTTTTTTAAATTTTTCGTAAACCTAAACCCACTATCACTCTCTTCTCGAACTCTATACAACCTCGTACGTGATAGCTCATTTGTGTGAAGGAATTTTCATGGAAATGTCCATAAACCAAGTTTTTTTTTCATAACCATGTCACATACAATGGCATTGTGTGCAGGTCTTCCATTTTTTTGATTTTTTTGAATTATTTCTGCTCATTTGAACTTGGAAATGGTAGCTCACCTCAAAAAATGATTTTTCATAAAAATGTCCCTAAACCAAGTTTATATTTTTTATAGTAAGTATGTCTTATAAAACGACGAACCATGAAGGTTTCCTATTTTTTGATTTTTTTTTGAATTAGTTAAGGTCATTTGAAAGTTGGTCAAACCTAAGATAACCCCGCTGACCGGCTCAAAACCCTGCAGCATCTCTCCAAACCATAGCGTCGAACTGCAGCTGTCCGATCATACCCTAGCGCCAAGCGACAGCCCTCAGATATGGTCTTCTAGAAGGAATTCGGAGGGCAGGCTGCGTGCAGGCTCCGCACCGTTGGATCACATGGACGGCTCCGCATCGTTGGATCATTGGGCGATCCGCGAGAGGCGATCCGCGAGAGGTTGGTTGTGCTCGCCCACCATTGCCTCCCCTTTCTTCTGCTTCTTCTTCTTCTGCGGCGACGAGAGGAGCCACTCATCAGCCTCTTCTTACCCGGCGACGAGATATGTCAAGCTCCACTTCAGCCTCCCACCCCTCGTGGCCCCAGTATGGTCCACTGCCCATGGAGCGATGTCCTGACTGCCCACGCATCGCGCCACTGAAACGGTTGACTTCGAAGGAGGACAAGAATGGCAACTTTGGGCGCGAGTTCGTGAAATGCGAGAGCAAGCCAGAGGGGCAGGTTAGATCTCATGATTTTTCTCTGATTTCTTTTTCTCTTTGCTTTTAATTCTTTTTCGTTCTATCTGGGATTTAGGGTTCATGATTTTGTTTCAGATCGTGAAGAAATGCACACATTTTGAATGGCTGGATGACTATGTTCGAAGGGTTCAAGGGGAGGGCTTGATTCAATTCAATGGGGCCGCAACCCGGGAGCTCAATCTGCCGTCAGCCGTGCGTAATTTGGTCTCTGAAAGTGCTGCTCTGACAGTTGGGGATGCGGATCTGAAGGGGGAATTAAAGAAGATGAACAAGAACTTGAGGCAGATGATTCAATTGAACAAGCAGGCGAATCTGATAGCTTTAGGATTTTATTTTTGTATAGTTGCTCTAGGATTTGCTTACTAGCTGGTCATCACTCGTTAGAGATGTTATTAGTGTGGTGTCGTGTGCTCTAGGATTTGCTTAATTTGTGGATCATGTGCTCTCTGTGTTGCTTAATTTGTGGATCATGTGCTCTAGGATTTGTTTAATTTGTGGATCACGTGCTCTCTGTGTTGCTTAAACTATGTCTCTATCTCCATCTCTGAATCTCTGTAGGTGTTAATTTTTGACACTTTCAGTTTCTTCGGTTTCGTCAGACAACACCGAGCGCAAGAGAAAAAAAACATAGTTCTTGGGCCCAAAATGAAACCAAGCTCTGGTTGGGCCATCGCATTGCGTTGACTGTCGAAGGCCCACAAAGATAAAAGAGGCCTAGAAAATAGTGCACGCGCTGGCTCTGTTTTTTTGCTTGATTGTTTTGATTGCACCTACAGAGATTGAGTGCACGTTGATTACATTACAAAATGGGATCCCTTACAAAAATAGGTTACATCGTTTGAAATTACACAACAATTGATATTGCCACCAACAAGTCAACAATTAGCTTTTTGTTTCATGCAATATGGCCACCAACAAGTAAAAAATGAGCTACCCTTCAAAAATTATTTTCATCATGCAAAATGGCCACAAACTATTCAAAAATTAGCTTCTTTTTGTTCATACAATATATATGGCCACCAACAATTCAAAAAATTAGCTTCTTTTTCTTCTTCTTTTCAACATCAACATGGCTCATTTTTCTAGCTTTAGTTTCCTTTTTGACACCTCAACTAGTCCATTAGCCGCGCGTGCCAAAACTTGGAACCAAAATACAAATATTACACAACATGAATATAACAAGCCGAATGGGCTACCCTCCAACCATTTTTCCAAGGCTAACCCCAAAATCAGTTTTTCCACAAATAATAGGCCAAATTGGCCTCGCATCACGGTGGCCATTTACTCTGTAGCATGCCACGCCTAGCCTTTTTCAACCTTATTTAATGTTGTGCATGCATGCATGCAAACAACCCTTACCAACATGCATACGAGGGGATTGGAGGGTATTTGGTGCAAGGGTATTGGGTTGGCTGCCTAATTTGCATCAAGTTTTGGGATATTGCCTTGGTACGAGAGATTCAAAACTTAGCTCTGTAAAAAGACCCCTGTAAAAATGGATGGAGGGAGTGACATTTTTCCATTTTTTTTAGACAAAGTAACAAATAAAAGTAGCAAGCATAACACAGATATAACACGAGGGGATTGGAGGGCACAACCAACGACATAACAAATAAAAATAGCAAGCATAACATAGTTCTTACATAAAACATGATATAACACGACAGAGATAAAAAGTTCACGGTACAACCAACGACAAAAGATAGAAATATATAAAAAGCCCTAACACCCTAGGGCAAGGCAAGCTTCACGAGACCGGGCATAGCCTTCACCGCCATCTTCACTTGTAGAAGAGGATCTTCACTGTGCCTCCTCTTCACTGCTCCTCCTCCATGCCGTCCTCGCCGGGGTAGTAGGGAAGGCTGTGCATACCGTCGCGGGTGGGGAAGATGCTATCGACGTCCGTGAAGATGTTGTAGGTGGTGAATGCGATGAACTCGCACCCACACCAAAACACCTTGCCGAGCAGGTAGTACGCATCAAATCTGTTGGTGAAGTTGGCGATGAGCCCTGTCGGCGGAGAGCTGGAGTTTGGACGCAGTTCCTCCACTCGGAACATCACCGGCGAGCCCGCCGGGAGGTGGGCGAAGCCCGCATCAAGGAACCACTGGGCCAACCCCTTAGCACCCCTCCAGCGTGAGATCGCCCACACGCGGAGCGTGGTCTCCACGACGAAGCCTGCGGGGTACCGCCTCTCCGGCACGGTCGGTGGTAGCTGGAAGGTGGGGCCGCAGAACTGCATCCTCGCCTCGCTTCGAGAGTGCTCTGGATTTGGGTGAAGAAGAGAAGGGAGCGGCGCAAATGGATGTGTGGAGAATAGGTGGAGGGGTGGGTGGTTTAAATAAGGGCACCGGCCGCGCTCTGGATTTGCTACGTTCAAACGAGCCGCGTCGATCGATATGCCTTAGACTATAATTGCCAACCGTCCCGTTCCCTTTTAATTGCCACGGTGAATCGATGCGAGTGGATCAAAAAGGCTGAAACGACCCGTGCGAGAAGAGACGAACCAGCGGCAGCGACCGTCGCTGCGTCCGTGGCGGCTCGCGTGCAGGACTTGTGATGGTAAAGAAATAAAAGCGACATACTGCATAATAAAGGTTGCTATCACAAGGGGCAATATAAAGTGATGTTCCTTTGCATTAAGAGCTCTTGCATCCAAAAACAAAAAGCGCATGACAACCTCTGCTTCCCTCTGCGAAGGGCCTATCCTTAACTTTTATGTATTTACTTTTTATGCAAGGGTCAATAGTGCTCTCCTCTACTTCCTTTTTATTTTTGTCTTTTGCAAGCATCATGTGGTGGGGAAAGATCTAGGCACATATATCCAGTTGGATATGAGTGATCATGATTTATTATTGTTGACATCACCCTTGAGGTGAATGAGTTGGGAGGCAAATTCACAAGCCCCTATCTTTCTATGTGTCTGGCTGAAACTTTTGCTCCATATATATATCGTGAGTGTTAGCAATCATAGAAGACTAAATGATGGTTGAGTATGTGGACTTGCTAAATAGCTTCTATATGAGGCCCTTCCTGAAAATATGATGAATTGCAATTGCATTTTTGACTGAGAACATAGTTTGTTAGTTTTCAAGAAAGTTTATGCCTTATACTCCATTGTTGTGATGAATTGCTACTTGCTCATGAGAAGTTTATGATAATAAATATTGCTGTTATAATAATGACCATGATGCTTCTATGTCCGTATTCTGTTTTTATCGACACCTCTCTCTCTAAACATGTGGACATGATTATCGATATCGGCTTTCGCTTGAGGACAAGCGAGGTCTAAGCTTGGGTATTTATAGTGTTATTAATCAATATAACACTTTGTGGAGCAATTCTAATGTCTTTTCTCTCTTAATATGCAAGATTCACACAAAGAGGGAGATTGTCGACAGCTGGAATTCTGGACCTGAAAAAGCTATGTCAGAGATACCTATTCTGCACATCTCCAAATGAGCTGAAATTTTCTGGAGATTTATTTTGGAATATAAAAAAATATTGGAAGCAAAAAGTACCAGAGAGGGCCACCCAGGTGCCCACGAGGCACCAGGGCGCGCCACCCCCCCACGCGCGCCCTGGTACCTCGTGGAGCCCCTGGCCCACTTCTGGCCCCCATTTTCTGGTATATAAGTGCATTTGACCTAAAAAAAATGGAGAGAAGACATTTGGGATGGTGCGCCACCGTCTTGAGGCAGAACTTGGGCAGGAGCACTTTTGCTCTCCGGCGGAGAGATTCTGCCGGGGATACTTCCCTTCGGGAGGGGGAAATCGTTGCCATCGACATCACCAGCGATCCTCTCATCATGGGAGGACTAATCTTCATCAACATCTTCACCAGCACCATCTCATCTCAAACCCTAGTTCATCTCTTGTATTCAATCTTTGTCTCAAAACCTCAGATTGGTACATGTGGGTTGCTAGTAGTGTTGATTACATCTCGTAGTTGATGCTAGTTGGTTTATTTGGTGGAAGATTATATGTTCAGATCTATTATGCTATTCAATACCTCTCTGATCTTGGACATGATTATGTTTTGTGAGTAGTTACTTTTGTTCTTGAGGACATGGGAGAAGTCTTGTCATAAGTAATCATGTGAACTTGGTATTCGTTCGATATTTTGATGATATGTATGTTGTTGATTCCCTTAGTGGTGTTATGTGAACGTCGACTACATGACACTTCACCATCTTTGGGCCTAAGGGAATGCATTGTGGAGTAGTAATTAGATGATGGGTTGCTAGAGTGACAGAAGCTTAAACCCTAGTTTTTGCGATATTCCGTAAGGGGCTGATTTGGATCCATATGTTTAATGCTATGGTTAGAGTTATCTTAATTCTTCTTTCGTAGTTGCGGATGCTTGCGAGAGGGGGTAATCATAAGTGGGAGGTTTGTCCAAGTAAGGGCAGCACCCAAGCACCGGTCCACCCACATATCAAATGATCAAAGTAGCGAACGCGAATCAAACAAACATGATGAAAGTGACTAGATGAAATTCCCATGTGTCCTCGAGAACGCTTTACTTACTATAAGAGATTGTTCCGTCTTGTCCTTTGCTACAAAAAGGATTGGGCCAACTTGCTGCACCCTTTATTACTATTGTTACTTGTTACTTGTTACAAATTATCTTGCTATCAAACTACTCGTTACCGATAATTTCAGTGCTTGCAGAAAACACCTTGCTGAAAACCGCTTGTCATTTCCTTCTGCTCCTCGTTGGGTTCGACACTCTTATTTATCGAAAGGACTATGATTGATCCCCTATACTTGTGGGTCATCACCTGCTCGCGTATTGCAGACCTAGGAGCACTCTTGCTCGAGGAACCACCATGGAAAATCTTCCTAAACATTTTGTTCTTCTCTGAAAAATTTCTGAAATTTTTAGTGACTCAAAATAAAAGTGAACAAAACTCAACAAAATTGATACCAACTACTCCCCCATGTATCTAGAAGCTATATCATGCATCAAAACTACTTTGGACCATACAAATTCAACATGCAAGCTCATAAACATGGTCACCACAGCAGCAAAAATTTGCAAAGTATAAAGCACTAGAGCAAAAACTAATTGGAGCATTGGAGGAGTCACATACCAAGGAGTAATTCCTCAAAACAGTTTTGGAAACGGAGTTCCGAGCAAGGAGATCGAAAATCACAGCAATATGAGCAAGAACACGGGCTTGGGAGCAAGTTTGATTGTTTCTAGAGGAAGAAGGAGATGGGTGGCTGGCATAAGTGAGTGTGTGCCTGTGGGATCCACAAGCCTGCTGGGCGCGCCCAGGGGGGTGGCCGCACCCTGTGGCCTTGTGGCTCACAGGTGCACCCCCCTGGGGTGTGTTCAGTGCCAATTTTTTTTAAATATTCTGGAAAAAATCATAGTAAATTTTCATGGCATTCTGAGAACTTTTATTTTTGGGCCATTTTTTATTGCAAGGAAAATTCAGAAAACAGGATAATCATGGCATTTTTATTTTATTCTACTAAAAATCACAGAGAGCAAAAGGTGGGTACATAAAGTTGTGCTTACTAAATTCATCAACCACATGCCCCTCAAAAAGAATCCATTAATAAGGTTGATCAAGTCTTATTAACAAACTATTTCTGAATGGCATGGAACCGAAGAATTTTCGTAGAACACTAAGTTACCTCAATGGGGATATGCATCTCCCCAACAATAAGAATTTCATATTTCTTTTTGACAGTAGGAAGAGGAAATTTGAATCCCCCAATAGTGATTGTTGAAACTTTTTCAATACAATTGATACCATTCACCGAACTTTGTTTCTTCAGAAAATAAACCGTATGCTCATTACCATTGACATGAAAAGTAACCTTGCTTTTGTTGCAATCGATAACAGCCCCTGCAGTATTCAAAAAGGGTCTTCCAAGGATAATCGACATGCTGTCGTCCTCGGGCATATCAAGTATAACAAAGTCTGTCAAGATAGTAACATTTGCAACTACAACGGGAACATCCTCGCAAATTCCAATAGGTATAGCAATGGATTTATCAGCCATTTGCAAAGATATTTCAGTAGGTGTAAGCTTATTCAAATCAAGTCTTCTATATAAAGAGAAAGGCATAACACTAACACCGGCTCCCAAATCACATAAAGCAGTTTTGACATAACTTCTTTTAATGGAGCATGGTATAGTAGGTATTCCCGGATCTCCTAACTTTTTAGGTACTCCACCCTTAACAGAATAATTGGCAAGCATGGTGGAAATTTCAGCTTCGGGTATCTTTCTTTTATTAGTGACAATATCTTTCATGTATTTAGCATAGGGAGACATTTTCAACATATCAATCAAGCGAGTGCGCAAAAAGACAGGTCTAAGCATTTCAACAAAGCGCTCAAAATCTTCATCATCCTTATTCTTAGATGGTTTAGTAGGGAAAGGCATAGGTTTTTGAACCCATGGTTCTCTCTCATTTCCATGTTTTCTAGCAACAAAGTCTCTTTTATCATATCTTTTATTCTTAGGAGGTGGGTTATCAAGATCAACAGCATGTTCTATTTCTACATCATTATTTGGTTGAGCATCAACATGAACATCATCATTATCATTATCATTTTCATTATCACTAGGTGTATGTTCATTACCAGATTGTGCCTCAGCATCAGAAATAGAAACATCATTATGATTCTCAGGAGGTTTTTCTATCTCAGGTTCACTAGTAGCATGCAAAGTTTTATCATTTTTCCTTTTCTTTTTCTTCTTAGATGGACTAGGTGCATCAATATTATTTCTTTGAGAATCTTGTTCAATTCTTTTAGGATGACTTTCAGGATATAGAGGATCCTGAGTCATGCTACCTCCTCTAGTAACAACTCTAACATCATGATCATTCTTTTTATTATTCATTTCATCAAGCAAATCATTTTGTGACTTAACAATTTGTTCTAACTGAGTCTGGACCATAGAGGCATGTTTACTCAAGCATTTAACATCATTAGCAGTTCTAAACATCAAATCACTCAAGCGTTCAATCATGATTGCATTCTGTTTTAGTTGATTGCTAACATACATATTAAAGTGTTCCTGTTTAATGATGTAATTATCAAATTCATACAGGAATTGACTAGCAGATTTATTATACGGAATATCACCTTCATCAAATCTAGTGAGAGAATTTACCTCTACTACCTGTGCTGGGATGTCGAGCCCATGTATTTCTTTAATAGGTGGTAAATTCTTAACATCTTCAGCTTTTATACCTTTTTCCTTCATAGATTTCTTAGCTTCTTGCATATCTTCTGGACAGAGGAATAGAATACCCCTCTTCTTCGGAGTGGGCTTAGGTGGTGGTTCAGGAAGTGTCCAATCATCAGCATTTCTCAATATATTATTCAATAATACTTCAGCATGTCCAACAGTTCGTTCCCTGAAAACACAATCAGCACAACTATCTAGGTAGTCCCTAGAAGCATTGGTTAGTCCATTATAAAAGATATCAAGTATTTCATTTTTCTTAAGAGGATGATCAGGCAAAGCATTAAGTAGTTGGAGAAGCCCCCCCCAAGCTTGAGGGAGATTCTCTTCTTTAGTTTGCACAAAGTTAAATATTTCCTGTAACGCAGCTTGTTTCTTATGAGCAGGAAAATATTTTTCAGAGAAGTAATATATCATATCCTGGGGACTACGCACACAACCAGGAGCAAGAGTATTAAACCATTCCTTAGCATCACCCTTTAATGAGAAAAGAAACAACTTAAGAATAGAGTAATAACGAATTTTTTCGTCATGAGCAAATAGGGTGGCAATATCATTCAACTTAGTACGGTGTGCCACAACAGTTTCGGTTTCATAACCATGAAAAGGATCAGATTCAACCAAAGTAATTAACTCAGGATCGACAGAGAATTCATAATCCTTATCAGTAACAAATATGGGAGAAGTAGCAAACTTAGGATCATATTTCATTCTCTCCCTCATAGATTTTTCTTTCATTTCAGCAAACAATTTTATAACATCATCTCTATCATTACAAGCAAGAATTGCCCTAGCTGTCTCTCTATCAAAAACATGACCATCAGACGTTTCAAGAATTTCAACTCTAGTAGGAGAGCTAGGCAGAATAGGTGAATCATAATTTTCAAGAGTTTCAATATTTTCAGTTTCTTTAGCTTTAGCAATTTGTTCATCAAGAAATTCACCAAGTGGCACAGTATTATCAAGCATAGTACTAGCATCATCATAAGTATCATTCATAGCATAAGTAGTATCATCAATAACTTGCGACATATTAAAATGAATAGCAGGTGGCGGTGTAGCAAGTCTACTCAAAACAGAAGGTGAATTAAGTGCAGAGTGCGATGGCAGTTCCTTACCTTCTCTAGTCATAGAGGGGACGATCTTGGTCTTAGCGTCTTTCAGATTCTTCATAGTGATCAACAGATATAAATCCTAAGTGACTCAACAGATAGAGCTATGCTCCCAGGCAACGGCGCCAGAAAAAGGTCTTGATAACCCACAAGTATAGGGGATCGCAACAGTTTTCGCGGGTAGTATTTCACCCAGATTTATTGATTCGACACAAGGGGAGCCAAAGAATATTTGTGAGTATTAGCAGTTGAGTTGTCAATTCAACCACACCTGGAGAACTAAATATCTGCAGCAAAGTGTTTAGTAGCACAGTAGTATGATAGTTTCAAGAGCAGTAGTAACAGGAGTAACATTAACAGAAGCAGTTTTGTAGTAATTGTAACAGCAGCAGCAACAAAAGTAACTTAGCAATGAACAATATGCGAAAAGCGTAGGTATTGGATCAGTGATGGATAATTATATTGGATGACATTCATCATGTAACAGTCACAACCTAGGGCGATACACAATAGCTCCAATTCATCAATGTAATGTAGGCATGTATTCCGTATATAGTCATACGTGCTTATAGTAAGAACTTTCATGACATCTTTTGTCCTACCCTCCCGTGGCAGTGGGGTCCTTAAGTAAACTAAGGTATATTAAGGCCTCCTTTTAATAGAGAACCGGAACAAAGCATTAGCACATAGTGAATACATGAACTCCTCAAACTACGGCAATCACCGGAAAGAATCCCAATTATTGTCACCTTGGGGTATGCGGATCATGACACGTAACATGTGCATATAACTTGCAAGATAGGATCAAGAACTCAAATATATTCATGAAAACATAAAGGGTTCAGATCTGAAATCATGGCACTCGGGCCCTAGTGACAAACATTAAGCATAGCAAAGTCATAGCAACATCAATCTCAGAACATAACGGATACTAGGGATCAAAGCCCTAACAAATTGACTCGATTACATGGTAAATCTCATCCAACCCATCACCGTCCAGCAAGCCTACGAAGAAATTACTCACGCACGGCGGTGAGCATCATGAAATTGGTGATGGAGGATGGTTGATGATGACGACGGCGTCGAATCCCCCTCTCCGGAGCCCCGAACGGACTCCAGATCAGCCCTCCCGATGAAGAACAGGAGGTGGCGGCGGCTTCGTATCATAAAACGCGATGATTCTTTCTCTCTGATTTTTTTCTCCATGAATAGGTACTTATAGCGTTGGAGTTAGGTCAAACGAAGTTGCCAGGGGCCCACAAGCCTGCTAGGCACGCCCTGGGGAGGTTGGCCACGCCCCCAGGCTTGTGGTGCCTGTGGGCCTCCCCTCTGGTGGATCTTTGCGCCAGTATTTTTTATATATTCTGAAATAATTCTCCATAAATTTTCAGGTCCATCCGAGAACTTTTATTTCTGCACAAAAACAACACCATGGCAATTCTGCTGAAAACAGCGTCAGTCCGGGTTAGTTCCATTCAAATCATGCAAATTAGAGTCCAAATTAGAGCAAAAGTGTTTGGAAAAGTAGATACATTTGGGACGTATCAGGGCGCGCCTACCGAGCTTGTCGCTCCCTCATGGGCCCCCCTGGCGTGATTCCAACGCTGAAAATTCCTATAAATATAGAAAACCCCGAAACTAAACCTAGAACTTCCACGCCGCCGCCGCAAGCCGCTGTACCGAAGTGATCTCATCCGGAGCCCTATTCCGGTACTTTGCCGGAGGGGGGAATCATCACCAGAGGCCATCTTCATCATCCCAGCGGTCTCCATGACGAGGAGGGAGTAGTTCACCCTTGGGGCTGAGGGTATGTACCAGTAGCTATGTGTTTGATCTCTCTCTCTCTCTCTCTCTCTCTCTCGTGTTCTTGATTTGGCACGATCTTGGTGTACCGCGAGCTTTGTTAATATAGTTGGATCATATGGTGTTTCTTCCCTCTCTATCTTCTTGTGATGAATTGAGTCTTTCCCTTTGAGGTTTCGTTATTATCGGATTGAATACTTTGGATTTGAGAACACTTGATGTATGTCTTGCATGTGGATACCCGTGGTGACAATGGTGTATTCTATTGAGTCACTTGATGTATGTTTTGGTAGACAACTTGCGGATTCCCGTGACCTTGGGGTAATCTAGGCACATAGGTTGATACACGTTTTCATCCTTCTTTCTCCGATAGAAACTTTGGGGTAGTCTTTGAAGTTCTTTGTGTGGATTGAATATTATGAATTTGAGATTGTTTGATGCATATCGAATAATCAACTCACGGATACTTGTGGTGACATTGGAGTATCTAGGTGACATTAGAGTTGGTTGATGCGTACAATATGGTGTTATTTTAGTAGGAACTCTATGGCTGTTTGTGACACTTATAGGGATGGCTCAATAGATTGATCGGAAAAGATAACTTTGAGGTGGTTTCTTACCCTACAACAATTTCATCTTATGTTCTCCGCTGGATAAGAACTTTGGAGTGATTCTTTGTCGCACGTTGAGGGGTTGTTATATGATTCAATTATGTTAGCACTGTTGAGAGATTGCACCAGTGAAAGTATGAACCCTAGGCCTTGTTTCTAAGCATTGCAATACCGTTTGTGCTCACTTTTGTTTCTTGTTACCTTGCTGTTTTTTATTGTTCGGATTACAAAAACCTATATCTACTATCCATACTACACTTTTATCACCATCTCTTCGCCGAACTAGTGCACCTATACAATTTACCATTGTATTGGGTGTGTTGGGGACACAAGAGATTCTTTGTATTTGATTGCAGGGTTGTTTGAGAGAGCCCATCTTCATCCTACACCTCCCACAGATTGATAAACCTTAGGTCATCCACTTGAGGGAAATTTGCTGCTGTCCTACAAAACTCTGCGCTTGGAGGCCCAACACGAGTCTACAAGAATAAGTTGTGTAGTAGACATCAAGCTCTTTTCTGGCGCCGTTGCCAGGGAGGTGAGTGCTTGAAGGTATATCTTTAGATCTTGCAATTGAATCTTTTAGTTTCTTGTTTTATCACTGGTTTGGTTTATAAAAGAAAACTATAAAAAAATGGAATTGAGGTTGCCTCAAATGCTTTATCTTTATAATGTCTTTTTTGAAAATGATGGATCAGAAAATTGTGCCAAAGTGTTAGATGAAGAATTCAATAAAATGTTTGGTATAAAATCTTTGAATGATGAGCATGATTGCAATGTTGTTAGTATGTCTTCTTTGAATACCCATGATGCTAATGATATGCAAAGCCATAAGCTTGGGGATGCTATGTTTGATGAATATGATATTTTTAGTCCCCCTACTTTTGATGAGAAAATTTATTATGATAATAGCATGCCTCCTATTTATGATGATTACAATGATGAAAGTGGATGTGGAAGTGTGTCAACTCTAGGTAACAATGATCCCACTAATTTGGAGGGTGTTGAATCTCATTGTAATAATTATGAAAGTGGATTTGGAGAGGGTCATGACTTTATTTAAAGATGATTCCACTATTTCGGAAGAGGTTTCAATTGATTATGACAACCAAGTTGCTATCTATGATGATTATTGTGATGACATGTATGATATAAAGAATAATGATAGCCATGAAACTTGTCATCATGATTTTAATGCTCAAAGTGATTATGTAAATCAAGTGTCTCATGATAGTTATTTTGTTGAGTTTGCTCCCACTATTATGGACGAGAATAAATTTGCTTATGTGGAGAGTAACAAAAATTATATGCTTGTGGATCATGAAAATAATGCTTTATGTGATAGCTATATTGTTGAATTTGTTCATGATTCTACTGAAAATTATTATGAGAGAGGAAGATATGCTTATATATATTTCAACAACATCAAGTTTCCTCTCTATGTGATGAAAATTTTGAAGTCATGCTTGTTTTGCCTTCCTATGCTAGTTGATTCTTGCTCCCATAAATTGTTTTCTCACAAAATCCCTATGCATAGGAAGTGGGTTAGGCTTAAATATGCTTGCCATATGTTTCATGATGCTCCCATTATGTCTCAATTCTTTACTCTTATGTTAGCATCATTAAAATCATCATGTCTAGCTAAAAGGCTTTAAAGAAAAGCACTTGTTGGGAGGCAACCCAATATTTACCCTTACTGTTTTTGTGTGTCCACATGATTAAGCTACTATAGTAATCATGTTTTTTATGTTTTCTTTCAATAATGTGCCAAGTAAAGCCTTTGGGATAGTGTGGATACTTGTTGATTTGATTCTGTGCAAAAACATAAACTTTTGCGTCCAGTGCTGGAATTTCTATTTGGTACTGGAGCGTGAGAAAATTCTTCAATTTTTACACAGTATTGGGTTACAAAGTTTTTACGTTTTACTAATTATTCAGAATTTTTGGAGGTACAGAAGTATGCATTTCAATTCACTCACTACATGTTGTTCTGTTTTTGACAGATTCTGTTTTCAATGCATAGTTTGCTTGTTTTAGTGTTTCCATAGCTTATATTGTGATATATAAATTGTGGAAATGATAGAATACAGTAGGTATTATGTGAGAACAATTATGAATCTTGTCTTGACAGTACCAAAGTGAATGATTTATTTTCATACTAACCTATCTCACGGAGTTCTATTAAGTTTTGTGTGATTGAAGTTTTCAGGTTTTGGGTGAGATATCAATATGAGAAGAATAAGGAGCGGCAAGACCCTAAGCTTGGGGATGCCCAAGGCACCCCAAGGTAATATTCAAGGAAGACTCAAGCATCTAAGCTTGGGACGCCCCGGATGGCATCCCCTCTTTCGTCTTCAACATTATCGGTAACCTCACTTGGAGCTATATTTTTATTCGTTACATAATATGAGTTTTGCTTGGAGCATAATTTTCTTTTGTTGATATTTGTTTGATGTTATCAATAATCATGTTTTGTATCTTTTATCTCAATAAAATGCCAATTATAGCCTTTACCATGCTCAGTTTGCAAATTTATGTGCTGCTGTTTGAAAACAGAAAGTTTTCTGTTATGTCCCGAATTTATGTGAATTTTAAGAACATGATAAAAATATGAAATTTTTACACAGTAAGCATGCATAAGTTCTCTATCACGTGGTAATTTTTCAGAATTTTTGGATTTAGGGAAGTATGAATTTTTATCCCCCCTTTATAGACTGTTCTGTTTAGACAGATTTCGGTTATAGTTGCATTGTTTGCATATGTTTGCTTGTTTAATATTTCTATTTGTGTATAGGAGTATTAAATATGTAGAGGCATTTAGTATGCAATGTTTAATTATAATTTTAGTGATTTGCTACAGTAGAGAATGTTAAGGTTTTGAGTTGATTTATACTAACTTATCTCACGAGTTCCTGTTGAGTTTTGTGTGGATGAAGTTTTTAAGATTTAGGAGAAGCCATGATATGAGAGGAATTAAGGAGACACAAGAGCTCAAGCTTGGGGATGCCTAAGGTTCCCCAAGATAACATTCCAAGAAGTCTCAAGCAACTAAGCTTGGGGATGCCCCGGTAGGCATCCCACCTTTCTTCATCAACACCTATCGGTTAGCCTAAGTTTTTACTTGTTCACATGATATGTGCTATTCTTGGAGTGTCCTTTTCTTTTCATTTTGTTTGCTGTTTAATAATCTCATTAGATCTGAAAGTTTTTATGAGTCTTCACATAGCTACCCATTCACTTAACTACTCTTTGTTCTTCACTTATATCTTTTGTAGTAGTTTGTCACTTACTCTCGTGCTTCACTTATATCCCAAGAGTAAATTGTTGAATGAATTGAATATCATAAAGTTGAAATTATATGAGTTTCATATGCTTATCCCATGGGGATTAGTGAATTTACATAAAATAAGTATAAGTGGTAAAATTGATTGAAAGTTAGCAAACACAGCATTGGTCACTTGAACAATTCATGAAAGAATATTGAAGGAAGAGAGATTTCACATATAAATATACTATCTTGGACATCTTCTATGATTGTGAGCCCCCATTAATTATTTTCAACCTTGATCAAGTAGTTGATGTTGGACAAGGAAGACAATGTAATGGGTTATGTTTGTTTATATTCACATAGAAGTTATATGTTCTTGGATCCTCTAACATGTGGTGCTTGCTCATAATCTTTTGCTAGCCAAAATTTCGTACTAAGTAGAAATACTACTTGTGCATCCAAAAAACCCTTAAACCCAGTTTCTTGCCATGAGAGTCCACTATATCTACCTATGGATTGAATAAGATCCTTCAAGTAAGTTGTCATCGGTGCAAAAGCAATAAAAATTGCTCCTAAATATGTATGATCTTTTATTGTAAGGGAAAATAAGCTTTGTACGAACCTGTGATGGTGAAGAAATAAAAGCAACGGACTGCATAATAAAGGTTGCTATCACAAGGGGCAATATGACGTTCCTTTGCATTAAGAGCTTGCACATCCAAAAATAAAAAGCGCATGACAACCTCTGCTTCCCTCTACGAAGGGCCTATCTTTTACTTTATGTATTTACTTTTATGCAAGAGTCAATAGTGTTCTTCTCTATTCCGTTTTTATTTTCTCTCTTGGCAAGCATCATGTGGTGGGGAAAGATCCAGGCACATATATCCAGTTGAATATAGGTGATCATGAGTTATTATTGTTGACATTATCCCTGAGATAAATAAGTTGGGAGGCAAAACATTAAGCCCCTATCTTCCTATGTGTTTGATTGAAACGGTTTGTTCTAAAAATATGCTTTGAGTGTCAGCAATCATGGAAGACTATATGATAGTTGAGTATGTGGAATTTGCTAAATCAAAGCTCTTACATAGACCCTCCCTGAAATAAGATGAATTGCAATTGTTTGATGACTGAGAACATAGTTTGTTGGTTTTCAAGAAAGTTTATGGTCTATACTTTAACATGTGAATAGCTTGCTACTTTATGATGAGAAGTTTTATGAGAATGAGCTACTGTTTATGATATATAATAATGCTAGGAAAAGTGATTGAATTTATCATTGATCAAACTTATGCACTACGCTAGCATTCACACTTCATAAATTATTTCTTTTATCATTTACCTACTCGAGGACGAGCAGGAATTAAGCTTGGGGATGCTGATACATCTCCAACGTATCTATAATTTATGAAGTATTCATGCCATGTTTACAACAATTTTATATGGTTTTGGGTGCACTTTTATATGATTTGAATGGAACTACCATGGTGTTTTCAGCAGAACTACCATGGTGTTGTTTTTTGTGCAGAAATAAAAGTTCTCGAATTGGGCTGAAAATTTACGATGATTTTTTATGGACCAAAAGAGACCCCCGAAGCTTTGAAGAAGGACCAGAAGCCTCACGAGGAAGCGACAAGCTCAAGGGGCGCGGCCCCCCCTAGGGCGCGCCTACCGAGCTTGTCGCTCCCTCGTGGGCCCCCCTGGCGTGATTCCAACGCTGAAAATTCCTACTACTCAAATTTGCCCCTAATTTTGAAGTGTGCTCAAATTTGCCCCTCTGTCGTTAAGTCCAGTTATAGAAATGCCCTTCCGTACAGTACTGTAGCACTTTCCGTCCAGTACTGTAGCACTTTCCGTCTGCTACAGTACACAGAGGCCTCTGACGGTCAAAGGCCTTTGACTGGACGGAAGGGCATTTCTATAAGGTGACTTAACGGCAGAGGGGCAAATTTGAGCACACTTCAAAATTAGGGGCAAATCTGAGTAGGTGGTTCGAGTTAGGGGCTGAAATGTAAATGACCCATATAGAAAACCCTGAAACTAAACCTAGAACTTCCATGCCACCGCCGCAAGCCTCGGTACCAAAGCGATCTCATCCGGAGCCCTATTCCGGCAGTCTGCCGGAGGGGGGAATCATCACCGGAGGCCATCTTCATCATCCCGACGGTCTCCATGACGAGGATGGAGTAGTTCACCCTCGGGGCTGAGGGTATGTACCGGTAGCTATGTGTTTGAACTCTCTCTCTCTCGTGTTCTTGATTTGGAACGATCTTGATGTACCGCGAGCTTTGTTAATATAGTTGGATCATATGGTGTTTCTTCCCTCTCTATCTTCTTGTGATGAATTGAGTCTTTCCCTTTGAGGTTTCGTTATTATCGGATTGAATACTATGGATTTAAGAACACTTGATGTATGTCTTGCATGTGGATACCAGTGGTGACAATGGGGTATTCTATTGAGTTACTTGATGTATGTTTTGGTAATCAACTTGCGGATTCTTGTGACCTTGGGGTAATCTAGGCACATAGGTTGATACACGTTTTCATCCTTCTTTCTCCGATAGAAACTTTGGGGTAGTCTTTGAAGTTCTTTGTGTGGATTGAATATTATGAATTTGAGATTGTTTGATACATATCAAATAATCAACTCACGGATACTTGTGGTGACATTGGAGTATCTAGGTGACATTAGAGTTGGTTGATGCGTATCATATGGTGTTATTTTAGTAGGAACTCTAGGGCTGTTTGTGACACTTATAGGGATGGCTCAATAGATTGATCAGAAAAGATAACTTTGAGGTGGTTTCGTACCCTACAACAATTTCATCTTATGTTCTCCGCTAGATAAGAACTTTGGAGTGATTCTTTGTCGCACGTTGAGGGATTGTTATATGATTCAATTATGTTAGCACTATTGAGAGATTGCACTAGTGAAAGTATGAACCCTAGGCCTTGTTTCTAAGCATTGCAATACCGTTTGTGCTCACTTTTGTTACTTGTTACCTTGCTGTTTTTTATTGTTCGGATTACAAAAACCTATATGTACTATCCATACTACACTTGTATCACCATCTCTTCGCCGAACTAGTGCACCTATACAATTTACCATTGTATTGGGTGTGTTGGGGACACAAGAGATTCTTTGTATTTGATTGCAGGGTTGTTTGAGAGAGACCATCTTCATCCCACACCTCCCATGGATTGATAAACCTTCGGTCATCCACTTGAGGGAAATTTGCTCTGTCCTACAAAACTCTGCGCTTGGAGGCCCAACACGAGTCTAAAAGAATAAGTTGTGTAGTAGACATCACCTCCCTCTCCTGTTACTCCCCCCCCACCTCGCGCAAACGCTTGGCGAAGCCCTGGTGTAGTTCCGCTGCTGCCACCACCACCACGCCGCCGTGTTGGATCATATATCATATACCTCCTCTTCCTCTCTTGCTAGATCAAGAAGGAGAGGAAGCCACCGAGCCGAATGTGTGCTAATCTCAGAGGTGCCGCACGTGCGGCGCTTTTATCAGATTGGATCACGATGCAAGTACAACTACATCAACCACGATCTCTAGATCGTTAACGCTTTTGGTCTACAAGGGTACATAGACACACTCCCCTCTCGTTGCTAGCATCTACATAGATAGATCTTTGGGTGTTCGTAGGAATTTTTTTGATTTTCATGCTTCGTTCCCCGTCAAGGGCATCATGAGCTAGGTCTCTGTGTAAATGTTATGCATGAGTAGAACACAAAGAAGTTGTGGGCGTTGATGTTCAAATTGCTTAGTTCCTTTGTCTTATTTAGATTCGGCGGTATTGTGGGATGAAGCGGCTCGGACCAACCTTACTTGTCCTCGCACAAGAGACCGGTTCCACTGACTGACATGCAACTTGTATTGCATAAAAGTGGCTTTACGGGTGTCTGTCTCTCCCACCTTAGTTGAATCTGATTTGACAACGGCGGTCCTTGTGGAAGGTTAAAAGGTAACTTGTATATCACTGTTGTGGTTTTGCGTAGATAAGAACGGTTCTTATAGTTTGCCCTAGCAGCACGTAAAATTTGCAAGAACAAAGTAGAGGACGTCTAACTTGTTTTTGCAGGGCCTGTTGTGATGTGGTATGGCCAAAACATGATGTGATATATGTTGATGTATGAGATGATCATGTATTGTAATAGGTTCACGACTTGCATGTCGATGAGTACGGCAACCGGCAGGAGCCATAGGGTTGTCTTTTATTTATTGGATGACCTGCGTGTCAATCATTAAACACCATGTAATTGCTTTACTTTATCGCTATGAGTTAGCAATAGTCATATACTACAGGAATCAGCTAATTTGCCGTCTGCCATAGTAGACGGCAAAGAACAAGGCCACCGACGGCAAACCTCTTTGTCGTCTGCCACGGACGGCAAACACTTCCGGCACTGAAAGTCACGGTAATGACTTTTTTTGCCGTCTGCCTAACGATAGCGGACGGCAAAGAACTTTTCCGTCTGCTTTCCTGGCCAAGCTGACGGCAAAGATCATGGATGGCAAAGATCATGGATGGCAAAGATTAGCTGTTAGCACCGTTAGGTGGCTAACGGCAGACTTTGCCGTCTGCCGGCGGACGGCAAACTTTGCCGTCAGCCCTATGACGTCAGCAGACTCGTGGCTAACCGTCACTTCTGCTTAGTGTTTGCTGTGTGACAGGCTTGTCTTTGCCGTCTGCCAGCAGACGGCAGAATGACCAAATGGTCAGACCTGATGCTCCCAGGTTGCACATGTTGCTGCCACGTGGCACCTTTGCCGTCCGCTTACCGACGGCAAAGGTCTTTGCCGTCGGCTGGCAGACGGCAAAGTGCCTGTATTGCCACTGTTTTGTTTGTTTTCTGTTATTTCCCTGCATTTTCAAAACACAAATATGATATATATAGCAGTCCATCAATGCATAGGCCATGTATCCAACATCTAGCAGTCCATCGATGCAAGAGAACACATAGGGTATTAAAAGATCCAATACATACATAGTTTCACGGAGTTCATCCATATATACATACATAGTTTCACATTGTTCATGAATACAAATCAAAACAAAAACTAAACACTAGCAGTCCATCAATGCCAGCTTCCATGAAGTGAATCAAACCTGCAAAAATGGGAGTAAGAAAGTTAGAAGAAGAAGAAGAAGAAGACTAGAAGAAGAAGAAGAAGAAGAAGAAGAAGAAGAAGACTAGAAGAAGAAGAAGAAGCAGAATAAGAAGAAGAAGAAGAAGAAGAAGAAGACTAGAAGAAGAAGAAGAAGAAGAAGAAGAAGAAGACTAGAAGAAGAAGAAGAAGAATAAGAAGAAGAAGAAGAAGAAGAAGAAGAAGAAGAAGAAGAAGAAGAATAAGAAGAAAGAAAGAAAAAGAATAAGAATAAGGAGTAGAAGATGGAGAAAAAGAAAGAAGAGAAAAAGGAAGAATAAGAATATATTTTCTTCTTCTTCTCTCCTTTTCTCATCTTTCTTCTTCTCTTCTATCTTTTTATCATTTTCCTTCTCATTCTTCTTCTTTTATTCTTTCTTTTTCTTCCCTTTCTTCTTCTATTCTTTCTTTTTCTCCTCTTCCTTGTTTTTCTTCTTCTTATTCCTTATTTGTGTCATTTTAGAGCTAACTTAGGTAATTATGCCATTTTTGAGCTAACTAAGCTTATTATGTCAATTTGGAGGAAAATAAGGTAAGTATAGGTCATTTTTGTGCTAACCTAGGTAATTATGCCATTTTTGAGCTAACTTAGGTAAGTATAGGTCATTTTAGAGCTAACTTAGGTAATTATGTCATTTTGGAGGAAAATAAGCTAAGTATATGACATTTATGAGCTAACCAAGGTTATTATGCCATTTTGGAGGAAAATAAGCTAAGTATATGAAATGAATAAGCTAGTTATGTTATAAATGAACTAAATAAGCTAATTATGTCATTTTGGAGGATAATTAGCTAAGTATGTCTTTTTTGGGGAAAATAAGCTAAGTATGAGGCATAATAGGGCTAACAAGCATGTACGAAGCTAAGTATGCATTTGTTAAGCAAAACACTAGAGAAAACTTACCGTCTTAGCACCGGGGTTCCTCGAGCCGGTATCACCTGGAGAAGGGTTGTGCGATGAGGCTCCGGAGTTATGCTGCACCAAAGATCATTTGCAAAGTCTCGTTAGCATGATGACACTCAAATGTTAAGACTAGTAAATAATGAGCATTCAAATGAAACTCACCGTTCCCGCTCTAGTAATGACCGGCATCGGCGGAGGGGCCTGACCGGTCTTCTCGCACATAGACTGCACATTTGGTGTTGACGAGTCAGTCATATTAGTTAGTAATGAAACGAACATTACGTGCATGATTTGGCTAATATGCAGAAGAAACTTACCACGAGGCGCTCGTACATGCCCGGTGAGCCGCGTCATTCCATGCCCTCTCCTCCTCCAACAACCTAGCCGTATTCTCCTCCAAAAGCAGTTCCTTCTCCGCCGCCACCCGGTCCCTCTCCTCCAGAAGCGCCTGGGTTGTCGCTCTCTCTTTCTGAAGAGCAGCCTGCAACACCACTCCTTGTTAGCATTGTAATCATCGATGGCCACACACACAATGTAATGGAGGAAAGATATCTGAGTCCGTATAACTAACCTCGATGGCGAGATCGACTGGCCGTGGACGAGTCCTTATCTCAGGACAGGAGCTCGTTTGGCGCGCCTTGATCTCCGGGAGAGTGAGAGGACAACGTATCAGTCCATCTCCAATGGCTAATGAGCCATGGGGCCTCCCGCCACCAGATATCATCACCAGCTCTGGATCAATAGGATTCTGGCTCAGGTTAAAGTCCTCCCCTTTCCTCGCCTTCCCCTCCTGGTTGTACCTCACGAGCTGGTGGTGGGAGGAGATGTTGGTGAAATTCTCTGGATGATCGAGGTCAGACTCAGAGAATGCCTTGGCCTTCTTGTACGAGGCAGTATGGGCCATGGCATAGAGGTCGTACACCTCAAGCACCTCCGTGTTATTGTGTCACGCCTAAAAGAGAGGAACAAAGTATTAGTAAAGGGCTCAAGCTAGCATGAAGAATGAATTGCATGAATCATGAAGCAAACCACATACCCAGTTCCGCCCGAACTGATATAAGTTGGTGTTGCCTTGATGGTGTGGCACACCAACCATTTGGGCACGCTGGTCCTTGGCATTGTCGTGGACGGCTCGCCAGCGGCCTGTGCACCACTCATCCACCAACGCCTCCCAACAATCCATCTTATCCGCACACCATCTCGGGGGCACCTAAGTTAGTAAAGAGAAATTTGAGCGCTACGCCTACAAATCAAATCAAGGAAACTAAGTACAATGCCTTAAGAATAGGTAATTACCTTCATGTACTGATCCTTCTTCAGAAACTTAGCCCGGCACGACGGCTTGTCCTTCTTAATACCACGCTTGGCGTAGTAGTCTCGAACAGCCTGCGGCCGAGCCTCGTGCCGTAAGTTTTGTAGTAGGCGCTTGCGCTCGGTATCGATAACCTTTGCCGCGTCCTCCTCGTATCCCTCCTCACACCTGTAGAAGGTCTGCAATCAACCGAGACAACATTGATTAGTACAATAACTAGCTATTGTTAATTTTTAATTGTGTAAAGGAGAAATTACCCAAAAGCTTCTGATCACCATCTCGGTCCTCGTGTGGCACAAGACACCGTCGATCATCTCCTCTGGTAGGGCCGGGGCAGCCAAGTAGTGCTCCCAGCTCAATCCTAGCTCTGGAAGCTGACCCTCACCGGGCAACGTGACAAACCCCGGGAAATTTTGCCGGCAAAGCACACCAAGGACGGTGTTGGGCCTGCGGACGTCACTGGCGTGTACCCAACCCCTGCAGTATGACAAGGCCAACGCATTAGAGATTTGAAGAAACGTGAAGGCAAAATGTACAAAAATAGTAAATGCACTTACTTCTCCCCATCAGGCCTAATCACCGGCCTCTGCTCGCGGGTCGCCGGCAGGGGCGGGAGCTGTGTACCACCACACTGGTACACGGTTATAACGCCCCGGACACACCCGCCGGTGGTCGTTACTCCTGGCGGGATCTAGACTGGCCCCACATGTCAATACTAGTCTTTCCTGCGCACTTTGTCCTCACTCGTGCGCACCCGGGACTAACTTCCCGGTCGGTCACCCATCCTGAAATTACTCCAAGCTGAGCACGCTTAACTTTGGAGTTCTTTCCGAATGGGCTCCCGGAAAAGAAGGAATTCCTTAATGATATGAGTAGTCTATCATCCCTAATAAGCCAGGCTATCACATACACCCCCACTCAGAGGAACCGACGTCCTCGTCGGGCCACAGGAACGTTCCCTCTTGGCACATACGTCTGTGCATCCAGTCTGGTACATGTGACATGCCGTGTGCCACGACGGGTCACAAACGTCATGAACAACATGACCGCGCACCTGTCCGCAAACATCGTGGTTCAACCGATAAAGATCTTCGTGGAATATGTAGGAACCAATATGGGCATCCAGGTCCCGCTATTCGTTATTGACCGGAGAGGAGTCTCGGTCATGTCTACATGATTCTCGAACCCGTAGGGTCACACGCTTAACGTTCGGTAGCGCTAGGGTAGTATTGAGATATTAATATGGTGAAGTCCGAAGGTTGTTCGGAGTCTCGGATGGGATCCGGGACGTCACGAGGGGCTCCGAAATGGTCCGTAGGTAAAGATTTATATATGGGAAGTCATGTTCAGGGTTCCGAAAAATGTTCGGGTTTTTTCGGTATTGTACCGGGAATGTTCTAGAAAGTTCCGGAGTGGGGCCCACCTACATGGGGGCCCACATGGACGTGGGTAGTGGGAAAAGGCCCTACATCCCTGGTCTAGACACACCAAGATCCTCCCCTAAAAGGAATAGGATCATATCCCGAAGGGATAAGATCAAGATCCCTAAAAAGGGGATAGCGATCGGTGGGGAAGGAAAGGAGGGATTTCCTTCCTCCCCCCTTGGCCAACGACCCTAGGGGCTTGGAGGGCAAGCCACTAGCCCCCTCCACACTATATAAAGGTGGGGAGGCATTGGGGGCAGCCACCCTTCGACCCTTGCCGCCTCCCCCTCCCGTTACTCCTCCTCCACCTCGCGCAGACGCTTGGCGAAGCCCTGCTGCAGTTCCGCTGTTGCCACCACCACCATGCCGCCGTGTTGGATTAGATCTCATCTACCCCCTCTCCATCTCGTGCTGGATCAAGAAGGAGAGGACGCCACTGAGCCGAACGTGTGCTAATCTCAGAGGTGCCGCACGTGTGGCGCTTGGATCGGATTGGATCACGACGCAAGTACGACTACGTCAACCACGATCTCTAAATCGTTAACGCTTTCGGTCTACAAGGGTACGTAGACACACTCCCCTCTCATTGCTAGCATCTCCATAGATAGATCTTTGGGTGTTCGTTGGAATTTTTTTATTTTCATGCTTCGTTCCACATCAGTTTTTCGTAGTATAATCTCTCGGGCTACCCTAGCCCCGACGTGACATTGGAGTAGTTCAATAGATTATAAGATTAGAAAGAAAACTTTGAGGTGGTTTGCTTTTTGCGCACCTACAAGACCTCTTTCAGAATTGATCCAATAAAAAGAAACTTTATGAGGTTTCATCATGTTTTTAATGACGCTGTCATGTTGAGAATAAACAATTAGGCCTGTTCTCAACCATTTCAAACCTCGTTTTAGTCACGTTTCCACCTTTTTATCTTGTTATTTTTAAATATTCAGAAAATACAAAAATATTACCGCCACCCATATTACCTATTTACCATCAAATTTATTAATCTCTTCGGCAAACTAGTGAATACTATATTAGGTGTGTTGGGGACACAAGAGATTTCTCGTATATTGTTGCAGGGTTGCTTGAGAGGAGAATACAATCGTTCTACACTTGCCCCGGATTGATAAATCTTAGGTTGTCCACTTGAGGGAAATATGTTGCTATCATATAAAACTCTGCATTTGGAGACCCAACAAAGTCTACAAGAATATAAGTGTGCAGTAAACACCAAGACACGCAATAGTTTTTTCTCTGTTTACATGACATGTGTTTTCGTTTTTTTTTGGTAATTTAGGCAAGTTTCCATGGCAACTTTCTCTAGATTTGTACACCATGGCAACTTTGTATGACATGTGTTTTCAAAGTTTCTTCACTATTTTGTATATATGCGTAGACACGTGATACATCTCAACCGTATCTATAGTTTTTGTATGATTCATGCTACTTTGCTACCAATTTCATACACTTTGGGCTTACTTTTTCTCAACTTTTATCGAACTAATATATTAATCCAGTACGCAGTGCCAGTTTCTATTTTTGTTGTTTTTGGTATTTCAGAAAAAACATCACAGAAAAAGTTCGAGAAAAAATCATACAAAAATGGTTTGGGAAATTTTAAGCTGGGAGAAGACCAGAGGGCCAATGCACCACCCTAGGGGCCACCCTAGTGCCTAGGCGCCCTATGTAGCGCCTTGGCCCTAGGGCGCCTAGGGGGAAGCCTATGGCGTGTAGGGGCCAAGGCACCACCCCAGGGGTCACTAGTGCCTTGGGCCCTAGGCGCCTATGGCCTGTAGTCCCCCTGGCTGGCCTCCGGTGCCCGATGTCGCAACGCGTCGTGGTGACTGCTGGGATTGGCGAGCCCCGTTGCTGCGATCAGCAATGGCTGGTGCTGGTACGGTCCGCCGAGGCGACGTCGATGCCGTGATTGGCGATAGACAGAGATACCAGTGGTGCCTGGTAATGGAACCGACGGCCATTGGTTCTGTGACTGACCGCATCGGAGCATGGTTAACAGTATTGCTAACAACCGGCTATATGAAGTTGTCATGTCACTTGTAGCTAACCTAATAGTCAACATGTATAGTAGCTAGTTACTAAGTAGTACTACTTTATTAATACATGATACACCTTACATTCTCACAATGATTCTTGGAGCCTGTGTTGCAGCTGACTGTTAATCTAGAGTCTGCTTCCCTTCTCTCTCCTCTTTGCTATCATCCAACTCAGCAAAAATATAATAGTTTAGTCCTTACAGTCTGCTGATTGCACCTTATTATACTTGCTCTTCTGCTGAAACCACAGTGGTCGGGTGTTGGGACAACGTCACCGGGGTGCTGCGACCATGACCGGCCCTGACACAACAACACTTCAATGGAGTGTTACAATCACTTCAACACTACGGCCACCGCCTTGAAATCCTCCACAAATCCCTCTAAACGGCTCCAAAATCAGCAAAAACCTCTAGAAATCATTCCTTCGGTCTGAAAAGTTGTCGCTATTGCCGTGATTGCCTGCTATAGCGACCGCTACAGCTTCTAGGAGAGTCCACCGTGAAATCGTTTCTCCCGTGATTTTAATTTGGCCACAGGGCAACGACGGCGTGGTGACCTCTGAGGGATTTTGCCGGTCTGTGTAGGAGGCCGACGGCTTCTACGAGCGCGGAGGGAGAAGCACGTGCGGTGAAGCGGCGCCCGAAGGGGGTGACGAGAGAGAGACGCCGTGCGGGGTGGGAGGCCGATCAGACGGCTAGGGCTGACGTGATCAGACGGTGTGTAAGGCCACCGATTTAGGCTCCTTGCCGGTCAGCCGGCGCCTAGCATCGCCCTCGACGGGTCGCCCGATTCCCATCGTTTTCCTATGAAGAATCATGACATAATTGACATTACAAACGAGGCATGCGTCAACCACGCTGCCCGGTCTGGCAATTAATCGCTACCACAGAAGCCGCACTACGGCATGTAGTTCATCAGCGCGCACCATTTTCGGATCTCAGGTTTAATTGCTCCGATCCATGGCATTTAGCGCGCGGCCTGGCTCGTGATCTTTTTAATTGCCCCTGATTTCATCTATTTGATTCCATATAAGCGTTACCGACCATCCATGCGTGTGCACTATAAATATCCTTCCAATCAAGATTGAGAGTGGCAGGCTTGCAACACCAGTAGCAGACACCTCACCTGACAAGTTTCTTTTTTTCTTTCATTCACAAGGATGAAGACTGTCAACATGGTGTTCGTAGGTCTTGCTCTTTTGGTGCTATCCTCAGGTAGTAATTAACAGTTGAGTACTATTATTATGCATGTAATCCGACGTTCTTTTCTGTTGCTTTTTCCTAATCCTCGTTCGTTTCTTTCTGAGATCCGCAGGCTTGTTGATGCAGACTTCAGCGGAACTCTGCAGTACGACGTTAGTTTCGCCAGGATGTGATGACAATGGTGGCGTCTCATGTAAGGTGCAATGCAAAAGGTACATTAACATCGGCAAGGTTACTGCAACGTGCGTTCCCCAGGGGTGTCAGTGCACGGTGTGCATACCGCATGATTAAGCATGCGTTCGTTTTCATGTGGCTACTGCTTACTGGTGAAATAAGGTCTTTCTTTAGAGAAGTTGTAATCAGGGCCTCAGGGGCAGCCGGCCTTGAGTCACAGCATTACTTGTCACTGCAGAATGTATTGATTTGATGAATCAAAGTTGCGTTCCTTGCTTTCTTCGGTTTTGAATTATGTGCAAGGACAGAAAAAATACCCAGAAATCCTACGTATACTTTTACAAAAACTTTTACGTACTGTGCAAGGACAGAAAAAATACCCAGAAATCCTGACCTTTCACCGCGTTGACGGCGCCGGCACCTACGCCGACGTCATCATCAACGAGATTTGGGACGTGGCCCGTTCGCTTGGCGCTCCCACTGCCCCGCCGCGGCCGTCCAGCCAGCATGACGGAGGCGCTGGCGCCGGCGGATCTCGTCAGCCTGCCCCGCCGCGTCACGGGCAGGCTTCGCGTCAAGGGCAGGCTTTTCTAAGGGGGCCTTCGGCTCTCCAGGGTCAGCATGAAGGCATGGCTGACAGGGCCTTTAGGGCCCTGTTGCAGCCGCAGTTCGCTTCTGTGGAGGACTCCCTCGTCATGCTCAAGCTCTCCGTCAAGCCCAAGCTCACCAAGGGCGCCACTTTCTCCATCCCAACGGTGGCGCAGCTTGCCCACGAAGACGAAGTTCGCCATTGCCTTCACTCCTCGCTGCTTGCTGCTGATGTGCGCAAGCCGTGCGTCTCCGTCTCATTCGACCCTATTGAGCTGCGTTTCTCCTTCTCGCTGGAGTTGGGCAATCGGCGGGCCGCCGCCGGGGAAATCCAGGTGCGACCGGTCGTGGTGGACGACGGTTTTTTCCCCTGCTTCGACTACCTCGCGGGGGTGGCCGCGCGGGAAAGCTGTCGTTCGCTCCTGTTCAGATTCTGGCCCAAGATGGAGGATGGTGGCCTTTGCCCCCGTACGCTTCCGCTGCTGCCTACGGTGGAGTGCCGGTACCCCCCCAAACCCAATGTGCCTGTTAGTCTGCTGCCGGCGGTTGGGCCTCTGCTTTCCCTCGCAGAAGGGGATGTTTTTCCTGCAGATGCTCAATTTCCGGCCCAAGACCACTGGCGGGCTCACCAGGTCCTCGTCTCCTGGCCCATCTGCTCCAGGCCCGTCAGCCGCGTTCCACCACTCGAGCCCTGTCTTCTTCCAGGCGGCTCTGTTTCGCCTATGGTGGCCACAGATCTCAGGCACGGGGCATGTACGGCTCTGCCTGCCCATGTCGCCACTGTCTTCTGCAACTGCTGGGACCTTCCGCGCGAGCCTGCCGCGGCGACCTCAACTGCTCGCCGCCCCTCCTGCAGCTCTTTCCTCCTGCAGCAGCCGGTGGCCTTCCGTTTGGGCTGCCTCCCGCCGGGGCGGACGAGGCGTTTGCTCTGAATCTGGGACCTGCTGCTCAGGCCTCGGGCGAAGCTGCGCGGGCAGAGCCTGCTGCGCCCGGGTCACCGGATTCCGCCGGCCGTTAGGTGGCCCTGGCCATGGCTCCCGCCGCCGCCGCCATTTCCCCTAGGGGCAGCCCGCGCATCAGGTGTGCTTACGACGGGGTGCGCGTCGGCTCTGTTGAGCGCGCGTCTAAAAGGAAGGCGGCAGCGTCCGATACCAGTTCCGGGAGTGGCCCCTCCCGTCGCTCTGGCCCTTCTTCTTTCTCAAGGCGCAAGAAGGCGAAGGCGGCTGCCATTGACGGCCTCCTTCAGCTTCCGCTTCTGGAGACCCCTATGCCTCTGACCAGGAGCAAACTGAAGCGAATCGCCAAGTGTTGTGACCTCAATGCCGACGCCATTCTTGAGCAAGCACAGGTGCGTGCTGCCGTGCCTGTGTCTGACGGAGCAGCAGCTTCCACCTCCTCCGGCAGCTCCTCTGCCTCTCCGGTGTGCATGCCAGGCACCCCAATGAGTAGTTCCTCTCTGCTTAGTGGCCGGTGGCCTGGTTCTGGGTTGTTCGAATCTGCCTTAGCGTTTGTCGTCCTGTGTCATGTAGCAGCACCTTTTTCTTTCAGGTATCTTAGTAGCATCAGGCAGGTTCAGTCTTCTAGTTTGTTTTGCGTCGTTCACTGGTTGCTGCGGCTCCTGCCCCAGTTTGTATCGAATCTGTCTCGCTGGGATCATGGTTCAATGGTTTATCCCTTTGCATTTACTTTGATCATGCTTCTGCATTCCTCTGTTATTCATCTGGGTTGTGCATTCAATCTTACCTGATGAGGTTGCTTAACTGGAATGTCCGAGGCCTTGGTGATGATGACAAGTGCTCGTTGGTCCGTGATGTTTTAACCTCTTGCTGCCCTAGTATTGCTTGCCTGCAGGAAACGAAGCTCGACTCCCTCTCCCAGATCAAGTTAAGGAGTTTTCTGCCTGCCAACCTCAAGGCCCACGCTGTTACGTATTCAGAAGGTGCTTCAAGGGGCATCCTGGTTGCTTGGGACCCCAGTTCAGTCCAGGGGCAGATCGTTGCAACACACAAGTATCATGTTACCGTCAGAATGTCGTCTACATCAACCAACAGTTCCTTCATGCTTACCGCGGTTTATGCACCATGCTTGAATAGTGAGATGCCCAGTTTCTTTGAGGCTGTTAATACTGTTTCTGCTGCAGTGAATGTGCCATGGATTGTCTTGGGTGATTTTAATATGTACAGGTTTGCTCATGAGAAGTCCCGTGGACATGTTAATTGGAGTTTGATGGAAACTTTTAATGCTTGGGTCAGAGACAACAGCCTAGATGACATTCACATTGACAACAGAAGATTCACCTGGTCCAATAAAAGAGGATCGCCCACGTTAGTTCGTTTGGACAGAGTCATGATTAATGATGAATGGAGCTTGGGGTTTTTGCAGACTTCTGCCACTGTTGTGCTTGCCACCACATCTGACCGCGCTCCTATACTGGTTGAGGTCTCCACACAAACGCCTAAGTGTAATTTGTTCCGGATGGAGAACCACTGGTTGGAGATGGAGGAGGCAAGGAAGATCATCATTGATGGCTTGTCTAGGGGGTGCAGATCTTTCAGGTCTCCTGCATCCCTAATCAATTTCAAGATGAGAAGGATCAAAGCTGCCTTAAGACAGTGGTGCAGAGATAAATCCAGTCTCAGGGTGCTCATTGACAACAATAAACAAGTGGTGAGCTTTCTTAATGCTGTTGAGGAAAGAAGGAATCTTTCCCATCTGGAGTCGGTCCTTAGAGATTTTGCCTCTGCCAAAGCTGAGCAGCTCATTCTGTGGCAGACCGCGCTTTGGCGCCGGCGTGCTAAAATCCGTTGGTGTGTTTCGGGGGATGAGAATTGTCAGTTTTTTCATGCAGCTGCTAATTGCCAAGCTCGCCATAATAAGATAAAAGTTCTTGTACAAGATGGGGTTGAGCATTATCAGAACAACCAAAAGCTGGCCTTAGCCACCAAATATTTTGCAGATCTTTTGGGTCAGGAGGCTGTATCCATGCCAACAGTTCAGTTAAGTTCCCTTTACGCGCCGCTAGACCTCTCTGAGCTTGCAGCAGTCTTCTCCTGGGCTGAAATTGTTGCGGCCATTAATCATTCACCAAGCAACAGGAGCCCAGGCCCGGATGGGTTTACAATTGAATTTTACAAAGCTTTCAAGCACATGCTGAAGGAGGACATCCTCAGCTTCTTTGCCGGTTTCCACTGCAACACCTTATCCCTACAGGGTATTAACACTGCCTACATCACTGTGCTCCCCAAAAATGATACGCCGATGGATTTGCGAGACTACAGACCCATCTCTTTGGTTCACAGCATGCCCAAGTTGGCATCTAAGGTGTTGACTAATAGGCTGTAGTGCCGAATACCTGATTTAGTGCATTCTTTGCAATCTGGTTTCCTGAAGGGTCGTTCAATTATCGAGAATTTTGCCCTGGCCACTGATATGGTTCAGACTGCGCATAAAAGAAAGCTGCCCATTATAGCGCTGAAGTTGGATTTTCGGAAAGCTATCGACAGTGTCAGCTGGAGTTGTTTATTTCAGATTTTGGAGGCAAGGGGTTTCACAGCTCTGTGGATGCAGTGGATTTCTTCCCTTTTGTCCACGGGTAGCTCAAGAGTGTTAATGAATGGGGAGTTAGGGGATCCCATTTCTGCTAAAAGGGGGTTCCGTCAAGGGGATTCTCTCTCGCCCTACCTCTTTATTTTGGTGACTGATGTGCTACAGAGGATATGCTGTTTGCATTTCCAGAATGGCAGCTTGGTGCATCCACTCGGCGCTAGTGACATGTTTCCGGTGCTCCAGTATGCGGATGATACTCTCATTATTTTTCGGGGGGATGTACAGCAAGCCTGCGTCATCAAAAATATTCTCAAGGCTTTCTCTGATTTTTCAGGGCTGCAAATAAATTTCCATAAGAGTACCATGGTACCTGTGTGGGTTGAAGAGAATGTCGCAGAGGAAATTGCCCAGTTGCTTGGCTGCTCACTTTCTTCCTTCCCATGCACGTATCTAGGTTTGCCGCTGTCTCTGCACAAGATTTCACACGGTATGCTTCTCCCGGTCATTCATAGAGTTGACAAGCGCCTCTCGGGCTGGATGGCTACCTTCCTCTCCATGGGGGGCAGGCTTACTCTTCTGAATTCCGTCCTTGCTGGTATCCCAAGCTACTTCATGACATGTTTTCCATGGCCTAAGGAATCAATTTGTAAACTGGAAGGTCTCCTACGAGCTTTTCTTTGGCAGGGCAAGAACAAGGCCAAGGGTGGGCAGTGCCTCGTGGCCTGGGAACGAGTCGTTCTCCCTCGCGGTTCTGGTGGCTTGGCTGTCAGGGATTTGACCGCACATAATCAGGCTATGTTGTGCAAGTTTGTTGCCAAGGTTCTTCAGAATTCTGATGTTCCTTGCTACCGCTGGTTTGCCTTGCAGTATTGCAAAGATAATCTACCTTATGTCGTCCGCAACCGAGATACGGCCTTCTGGAAAGGTTTCAAGCAGTGCATTTCTATGGTTGTGAACTCTACTCGGTGTCTGGTTGGGGCTGGGGCACTGGTGTCCTTTTGGCAGGACCGGTGGCTGGATGTCGGACGGCTCAGGTATATGTTGCCTGTTTTGTACTCCTTTGCAAGAAGCCCGTACTGCTCTGTCGCGTCTCAATCCTCTCTTGGTACCTGGGACGTCCAGCTTCACCCCAATCTTTCTCGGGCAGCAGTTCTGGAGCTCCAGACTCTGAATGAGCTTGTTGCAAATGTGATTTTGGAAGATGGTGCCAAGGATACACGCCTCGCTACTGTCTACGGCAACGAGGTGTGCACAAGTTATTTTTACAGGCTGCTTACTTTCAGAGGGGTGGAGTATCCGTATGAGCAGTGGGTTTGGGATAAGCTTATACCATTGAAGCACAAAACCTTCCTATGGCTGGCTTTCTGGGGGCGGCTTAACACAAGGGATAATATGGTTAAGAAGGGCTGGTCAGCCGTCGCTCCCTATGCGCACTGTGATGTCTGCCCGGCTATTGAGTCTATTGATCACCTGGTGCTACGATGTCGGCCAGCAAAAGCTATTTGGGATAAGCTGCATCTGTCCTCTTTGGCGCTCTCATCGGTCAACCTAGTGGCTTTTGCAACGCAGGCTGCTGATCAACTTGTTTTCAAGCGAAAATGGAACGTTGCTTTCGCTGCATGTGTGGTCTCGCTTTGGCATGCACGAAATGATCGGGTTTTTAATAATAAAGTCTGGACGGAGTCGTACGTCAGGTTCTATGTTGCGGATTTGATTCGGTTATGGCTTTTTAGAGCCAAGAGGCACCAAGATAAAAGTGACCTGCTCGCCTGGGTTAATTTGCTTGATGGCTGATCCTTTATGCTGTAATAAGTTGCTATAATCTGCTCTTGTAACTTCTGCTTCCTTGCTTTCATTTCCTCTCAGGCAGCTTGTGGCCTTTGCACCTTGGTGCATCTTACAAGCTCATGTAATCGACCTTAAGGTCCTCAGGCTTCGCCTGTTTTGAAATATATAAGGTAGACGCCAATCTACCTTTTGTTTAAAAAAAGAGGGATAGTAATAAATTAGTAACGACCTGGAGCTAAACACGGGACGGGAGTAACCGCCACCTGGATTGTATACTACTTAGGGTGCGTTCAGTCTGGAGGAAAACTTAGAGGAATCTGATCCTGTGGTCTTTTCTACCTTTGAGGCGTTCGGAGTGAAGGAAAAATGAGCAGCAAAACTATGGAATGTCTTCGATTCCTGTGGGGTTCGTACAGATTTCACGGGAAATGAAACATCCAGTCAGACCTCTTGTTTATCGCGGTTGGCCGAGGCAACACACTGGTTCTGACTTTGTACAGAGATGAAATAGTCTTCTAATCCAATAAAATATTCTATACATGGCATGGTGTGTGAGGGAATCAAGTATGCAGCCAAATAAAAAAACTCCAAAGATACAGTTCACAACTGTGGTGATGTCTGGCTTCCTTTGATCACCACCGAACGCTTTCACTCCTAACTATTCCTCTGTTTTAAATTCCTCAGTTTCATATGTGCTTGTTTGCCCTATTCCTTTACCTTTTTTTGTTCCTACGTTTTCTGATCCTGCAAACCGAACAGAGCCTTAAGTGCGTAAGATTTTTGTAGATGTGTTACCTAAGAATAGCATTTGCATTTTGCCTCCCTTTTGATATTGACGTTTGAAGATATTCACCAACACATTGAAGGATTTGCTGGTTGATAACTTGGCCAAACAATATGCATATCTTTCATTGTAAAAGAAAACAACATTATTTCAACAGCCAAATGAATACCTCTGATTTTCTTGAAGCGATTCAAAATGCACTTTCCATCTCTATTGAGAGACGTGTGAGATGGAAAATCGCGTACCTAGAAAGGGGATGGATGGGAGACCAAAAGATGCTTAGAGAAACTCTAGCAGAGTTGTCATATCGGGCCGATCGTCATAATAACCGCTAATATGACGATTTAGGGTCAAAATGAGAGTCGCCATATGGCTCCTTGTCATCATAATTTTTGAAGGGCGCTCCAAATTAAACGAGCCCTTGAGACTCCATATTGGAGGTTGGGTGGGGCAATATGACGCGCCCTCCATCCATCAAAATATTGGCGCCATGGATATTTGAAGATGCAAGCTCCTTTCCTTAGCCGCCGACATCCCCGCGCCCCTTTTTGTTTTGTGCCACTGCCTCCACTGGACCACCGTGATTGGGCCCTAGTCGCCTCCCTTGAGCTGTTCCTGGACCGTCGTCACACGGTTCGCCTTAGCCCCATGCTTCGCTGAAGCCCCATGCCTTCTTCCCATCGTCACCCCTTACGCCGCTGCCTCCCGGAGGTAAACTTTCCCAACCTTTTCTCATAGATTCAGTTTAGTGGATCATAGATTCGTGTAGATGACATAGGATTCACATTATGTGTAGATGGATCCGATGGTGGAGCTTATGTTTTTGGTTGATTCTTCCTCGGATTCGAGCTCCAACCCGAGAGTGAAATGTTGGACGGCAGTCATGTTGATGGTCGATGAATGGATAGCATCCACCGGAAAGAAGAGAAACCATGTGGGATCGCAAGTTGGTCATGCAACATTTTGTCAGTATAGAATCAAAGGCCACGATCGGCTGATGCAAGACTACTTTGTGCCGGATTGTAACTTCCCTCTGTACGTATTTCAGCGACGGTTCCGCATGATCGAACGACTGTTCCGTCAAATTGCCAATGCAATGGAAGCAGTTGAACCTTTCTTCTAATAATGGAGAAATGACACTAGTCTTCTTGTTTTTCCAATTTTCAGAAGGTGACTGCAACACTTTAGATTCTTGCATATGGCTCCCCTGCAGATTTAGTGTATGACACTCTTCGAATGGCCGAAGATACAATCATCAAGTGCCTGAATTTTTTTGCTGATACTGTAGTGAATGTTTATGGAGAGCAGTATTTGCGAGCACTCAATGCCAAGGACACGGCCAGGCTTCTAGTGATGCATGAAGCAAAAGGCTGCCCTAGGATGCTAAGGAGTGTTGACTATATGCACTGAAAGTGGAAGAATTACGCTGCAGCTTGGCACGACCAATTCACCGGGGATTGCAAGGATCCCACCATAATTTTGGAGTGTTGATTGTATGCTACATAGGGTTGTCTCGATCTCACAATGAAATCAATGTCTTGCGAAGATCTCATCTATTTGCAAGGCTAGCCGCATATACTTCTCCACCTTGCCACTTCACAATGAATGGTCATCAGTATGACCAAGGCTACTATCTAGTCGATGACATCTACCCATCTTGGTCTACATTTGTGAATAAAATTTCCAAGCCCGAGGGGAGGAAACATAAGCATTTCGCCAAGGCACAAGAAGCTCATAGAAAAGACACTAAGAGGGCACTTGGAGTGCCGCCTTCAAGGTTTGCAATTGTCTGGGGCCCGCTCGTTTCCGGAACAAGTATGTCTTGGAAAATATCATGACATGTTGTGTTATCCTACACAACATGATCATAGAGGATGAGAGGGATATATCAAGCCCCATTGACTATGAACCTATTGGAAGACTAGTCAGGCCTCACAGGAACCCAAACCACATTTAAGCATTTCTTGAGGCGTACCGAAAGATTGAAGACCGGGCCTCCCATCATCAACTGAAAGTGGATCTCGTTGACCATCATTGCTTTAAATTTCATTTTTTTCACTTCAAAAGTTTATTTGATCAGATTATCTGTTGCATTTGGATTATGGGATAATTAGTTTTATGCCCCTAGTTGGGTCCCACTCGTCTGTTTTACCCCTAATTTTGGAAACTCACCTGTTCTGTACAAGCCACTTTGCAATTCTTATGCTTTTGCCCTTTGACCCTTTGACCGTCACTTTGAAAAAATCATAACAAATTCATACTAACTCAAAAAAATGCAAATAAGATATCAAAATGTTCACAAAAACATCACCTATATGTGCATGTCATTTTCATTCTTAACAAAAGTGTTGGAAAGTCCTCATCTCAGTTTTAGCTCATATGACCTTAGCATGAACAGTACAATCTAAAAAAAATCAAAAAAATTCTAAATTTCTTTGGTGGCAAACATTGACCAATGTTTTGAGTGCTTGCCAAGTTTCATAACAGAATGACATTCGTGGAAGTCATGGCAAAAAAAAATCAATGCTTCAAAATTTTGTTTAGCCTTCTGCCGCTGCCTTCTGAAGGTAAATTTTCCCAGTCTTTTCTCGTAAATTTAGTTTAGCGACTCATAGTTTCGTGTAGATGATATAGGATTCGCATTATGTGTAGATGGATCCAAGGGTGGAGCTTATGTTTTTGGATGATTCTTCCTCAGATTCGAGCTCTAATTTCTAGAGTGAAATGTAGGACGTGGAAGAAGACACAGTCATATTGATGGTCGTTGAATGGATAGCATCCACCAGAAAGAAGAGGAAGTGTTTGGGATCGTAGGTTGGTCATGCGACATTTCGTCAGGACAGTATCAGATGCCACAGCTCACTGATGCAAGACTAATTTGTGTCGGGTCGTACCTTCCCTCTATATGTGTTCCGATGACGGTTCCACATGAGCGAACAACTATTCCGTTGAATTGCCGATGGCATGGAAGCCGCTGAACCTTTCTTCCAACACGGAGAAATGTCGCTGGTCTTCTTGGGTGTTCCAATTTTCAGAAGGTGACCCTGGCACTTTGGATGCTTGCATATGGCTCCCCTGTAGATTCAGTGGATGACACTCTCCGAATGGCCGAAGATACAATCGTCAAGTGCACTAAATTGTTTCCCGAAACTATGGTGAAGGTTTATGGAGAGCAGTATCTCCGAGCACCCAATGCGAAGGACACGACCATGCTTCTAGCAATGCACGAAGCAAAGGGATGTCCTAGGATGCTAGGTAGTGCTGACTGTATACACTGAAAATGAAAGAATTGTCGTGCAGCTTGGCATGGCCAATTCACCGGGGATTGCAAGGATCCAACCATAATTTTGGACTGTTGATTGTATGCTACATTGCGTTGTATGGATCTCACAATTGCATGAATGTCTTGTGAAGATCTAATCTATTTGGAAGGCTAGCTCCAGATACTTATCCACATTGCAACTTCATGGTGATTGGCCATAAGAGGCTACTATCTAGCAGATGGCATCTATCCATCTTGGTCTACATTTGTGAAGACAATTTCTAAGCATGAGGAGAGGAAACATAAGCATTTTTCCAAGGCATGAGAACCTCAAAGGAAAGACACTGAGAGGGCATTTGGAGTGTTGCATTCAAGGTTTACAATTGTCTGGAGCCCCACTAATTTCTGGAACAAGTATGTCTTGAAAATGGCAAATTTTATCATGCTTCCTCTTACCTCCCCTTTTCACATGAGAGGTAAGAGTACATAATAGATTTGAGCCATTGATTTGATTAACTAGTGGTCTGATTAACTCTTACCTTCTTACCTCTCATATGAAAAGAGGGGGTAAGAGGGAGCATGTTAAAATTGCTCCTTGAAAATATCAGGTTATCCTACACAACATGCATGATCATAGAGGATGAGAGGGATATACTAGGCCCCATTGACTATGAACCTAATGGAAGACCAGTCAGGCATCACAGGACTCCCATCATCAGCTGAACGAGGATCTCATTGACCATCAGTAATTTAAATTTCATTTTTTTCACTTGAAAAAATTATTTGAACGGATTATTTATTTCATTTATAGTATTTGTTAATTTGGATGATTTGTAGTATTAAGATAAATTAGTTGTAATAATATTTGTTGAATTATGTTCATTATTTGATCTAATTTTTTGTAAATAGGCTAGCAAGAACCTATGATCCAATGACAAGTGGGTCCTACATGCAGGGCAAATATGGAGACTGCATTATGACGACTGATAAAGGTATGGCATCGTTTTACTTAGATTCAGTTTGCTGTGAAAAAATATACACGAAGCAAACATAAATTGAAAAATTAGCTTATCATAATCAACCGTACCTCAATGCTAAATGCGGTGTTTAACTGTCTGCTCTGGTAGGCGATTATGTGATTGTGTGCAGTATTCATTATATGCATATATGTGGCATACCAGACGAAGTGATGCACTTCATATCCGCATATTATACATGTATTCATACACAATCAATTGGGAGCAGATTAGCATATATTTAATGGACCACAAAACGGGTCCTAATCTGATATGGT
This sequence comes from Elymus sibiricus, assembly GCA_039707655.1. Lineage (NCBI taxonomy): Eukaryota > Viridiplantae > Streptophyta > Magnoliopsida > Poales > Poaceae > Elymus > Elymus sibiricus. The sequence continues at coordinate 182,546,975 of CM077676.1, forward strand.
ATATGATCTATATTTAGCAAACATTATAAGTTGATTCTAAAGGAAAAAAGAACAATCTTCAACATTTTTACCTAATTTAGAATAGCTAAATAAGAAGCACCATGGCGGAAATTGCTAATGGAGCTCGACCTCTATGGAGTCCAAAATTTTAAAATTCAAAAATTAAATTTTTAGTTTTCAAAATATTACGAAAGAAATACACACATACCTATGGATGTATACTACTTATCTGTAAAGTTTCATAGCGAAATACATTTTTATGTGAGCTACAAAAAAACAAAATCATGTACTTAAACTCACATCAAAATGTATTTCATAATATAATTTTATACACATTTAGTAGACATCTATAAGTACTTGTGTATTTATTTTCAAAACTTTCCAAAACTTAAAAAAATGATTTTCTATTTTTTTTGAAAATTTTGAGCTCCATGGAGCCCGAGAGCCAAGAGCCTCACTCGCAACATGGCCGCTATATAAAGCACCTCTCCCGATCTATCACGGAAGTTATGTCTCACTTATTGCGAGACGTGGCTCTGGCTTGCCTCTAGTGTGCCGCTATTGATTAGGCCTAGTACTGTAGGTGCCGCGCGAGTTTTTCTCTGTGGTTTCTTATCAGGTCTTCACTGTTTGTATCGGTTTTCTCCGTGTTTTCTTTTTTTTTTCCATCATTTTTCCTTTTCTTTTTTTCTTCGATTTCTTTGTTTCTTTCTTCGATTTTCCTGGGTTCTTCATTATTTTCGCTTTGTTGTTTTACTTTTTATTGTTTTTCAATTTTTTTGAACACACGTCTACATTTTGCATACACATTGTACCTTTTTGTATACATCAGGATTTTTTTTGCACTTTTAATTTTTTTTAAATAGATAGTTAACATTTTTCAAATATATCTTTTGATGTCTATTTTTCTGATACACATTGTATGTTTTTCATATACATGTAAAATATTTTTATACACGTTTAACTTTTTTCAAATACATGATTAACATTTTTAATACATGTTTTTGAAAAGAAAATTGAACACATGGTAAATATTTTCAAATACACATTGAAACATTTTTTTAGTGGTTGAAAACATTTTCCCAAACTATGGGAATATTTTTTACATTGACTATTTTTATTTTGAAATGTCAGGAACATATTTTGGAAACTCGTGAACATTTTTTAAATGTAACGTATATTTTATTAATTGGTACAAAACATTTTTTTTTGAATTTCACAAACATTTTTTACATTGTATATTTAAAAAAAACTATCATACATTTTTTTTTAAAACCTTGAACAATTTTTAAATGTCACAAGCATTTTTTTAAATGCTTTTTAGCGAATTGTGCTAACAAACTTAATACAATGCATTAACATTTTTCATATTCACAGTATTTTTTTTATGTTTTTATGTATATTAACCAAAAAAGTGGAATATATATTTAGGATATCTCTAAATATAAACAAAACTTAGAAAGTAAAGAAAAGAAAGAAAAAACGAACGAATAAACTAGTGAACTAACGCTATTGGGTTGGCCCACGTAGGGCGCCCCCGGTCTATGCACATTCGCAAGTAGTGGCGGAGCTTCCCAAGCCAACCCACTGCTAAAAAAAATGTTACTTGTAACCCGATGGAGCTAAATAACGACGCGGATGCTGGAAGATGGCAAAGCTCTTATCATGTCCAAAACATTCTGTAAAAACTATAGAAAAGAATCGGTTATTCCGTTATTTATACGTCCTACTTATGGCCATAAACTGTGGTTTAACGTGATACGCACCGAGTGTACACGATCGATCGACAGATTCATAAAAAGTTCAAACTGAGCCATATATACTGACCGTAACATCAAAGAGGGATGCAATGAAACGGCCGTAAACTGGTTTAACGTGATACGCATCGAGGATACATGATCGATCGACAGATTCACAAGGCCTTCGAAAGGCAATACAAATCACTACAAAAGTTGGCCTGATGAATCTGCCGGGCCGGCAGCGGCTATCATCGGTAGTCAGTACGGCGAATCGATCATAGGGATGAAGGCTAAAGTGGCAAGTTTCAGATCGTGGACGTGTGGGCTACGACTGGATCGGCACGACTGATGACTAAGCCATGAGCGTCCGTAACTAATAGAGGTCAGCAGCCTGCCATGCATGCATGCAGTTACTGGTGAGCACTAGACGGCGGTGCAATGATCTCAAGCAGAAAACCAGCAGAGTGCCACACGCCACACCGGACGGAGAACCAACAAGAATAAGCATGTGCGATGCATCTTTCCAATGCTCAACAAGTCAACAGAGTAAGACGATTAACAGGAGTGCGGCGGGTGCAGATGAGGCCGGACTTAGAAATGGATATTCGGATTAAGAGGTTCATATTTGGTCATGTAGATGGAGAAGGGAGCACGCCGACGCCATGGCTGGCCGATTTTTCCTCTCCTGGTGTGAGCCATGCCATGCTAGCTCTACCATAATACTCCTACACCATGTGCTTGTTGCTTTATACTGTGGAACAGAAGACGTGCACTTGAAGTAATTAATCTCATCCCCTGTCTTTGTCAACTGGATCTGGATGTGGTTTGTCCCTCTCGATCGCCTGCTCGTGCTACCTCGTTGCGCCGTACAGTACTTAACTGCTCCCATCAATCCATCATTACCCACTACCACAGCCGATCGAGCGGTCGAACCTTGCGCCTACCGCTACGCCTGTATATAAGGTAGCTCGCTCCTTGTCTCGTCTCCAGCATCCGTCAAGTTTCCCCATAGTTTGCCGGCATGCACGAGCTCCGCGCGCCCACGATGTGCGGCGCCACTGCGCTCTTGATGGCTCTCTTGCTAGTGCCGGTGATTCCCGTGGCAGAAGCTACTCGAGTTAAGGTGCAGACTAGCACTGTAGCGTCGAATACCCGCGGCGGTACCTACAATGGGGGCAGCGACATCGTCGATGGAAAGCAAGAAAGCATGGGAGGTGGTGGAGGCGGGGGCAGTAGCGGCGGCAGTTCTTGGGGATACGGCTGGGGGTGGGGGTGGGGATGGGGCACTGAGGGCGGCGGTGGAGGCGGTGGTGGAGGAGGAGGCGGCGGAGGAGGTGGCGGCAGTGGCAAGGGCACCAGGTCGGAGTGGCGCGGAAACGGAAGCGGGCTGGGGGCGGCGCGCGGGAGGAGAGCGCGGCACCGGCACCGGCCTAGCTACAGCTCGAGCATGTACCGCATGGAGGAGTACGCGCGTTGCACGGCGCCGGGGTGGTGCCGGGGCATGAAGCTGCTGTGCCCGATGCAGTGCGAGGGCCCTTGCTTCTACGACTGCGATGCCAACTGCAAGGCGCACTGCCGATTCTAGCTCCCATGCATGCATGTACCTGAGCGCCGGCCGTTACCACTCACGCGCGGTTTGTTTCTTGGATTGGAGAGGATGCGTCGCTGCATGGCTGCCATGTAGTGTGACAGTGTTCTTGTTCTCTGATTTGTTAGTGTGCCACCGTCTCAGCTTTGTTTCCTTTTCGTTCCTTCGGTAATTCGGTTATGTAGTGTGTTTACTTTGGGATCAGTTGGCTTGTGTTTTCTTTAGAAGTACCGGCTCAAAAATGCATCTTTTTTTTTAGGTCTCATTGGTCGGTTTGTCCAGACCCGTGAAGAATCCTATATAAAAGTGATCCACACTCTGCCTGTTTATCTCAACATGCAGCTATCACTATTGAAAAATTGGCGTTTGCCGAGTGTTGTGGTCTTCTGCCGAACTCCATACCGTGGGTTCTCGGCAAACCGACACTTTGCCGATGACCACACCCAGCAAACATGGACACTCGGTAGAGGCTTCAGTTTGCCGAGACCTAGCACAAAATTGCTCGATTAACGGAAGTGCTGGCTCAAAAAATGCTTATTTTTTTAGGTCTCATCCGCCGGTTTGTTCACGCCTGTAAGGAATCTTATATAAGAGTGATCCACACTCTTCCTATTTATCTCAACATGCAGCTATCACTATTGAAAAATTGACGTTTGCCGAGTGATGCGGTCTTTTGCCAAGCTCCATATCACAGGTTCTCGGCAAATCGACACATTGCCGATGACCACACCCGGCAAATATGGGCACTCGTAGAGGCTTCGGTTTGCCGAGAACTGGCAGAAAAATGCTTGGCAAACCCAAAACACTCGACCAATAGGTCCTTTGCCTAGAGCCGGGGACAAAGCACTCAGCAAATAGTTGGTACATAGGCAATTTTTCGATTAATTTAATCCAGGAATAAATCACTAACAAGGCATTGACAGAATTAAGAACATGCTGATATTCAATCATGCAAGCACATACTACGCTAACAGTAAATATATCTATGTATAGCGCTAGCATGGCTACAACAGAAAACAATAGGAGCGGGATAAGCGAGTTATACCCTCCAGTTGGCCGCAGCAGCGGCGGCGGCCTCCTCGGCCGCCTTCTGGTCAGCAGCAGCCTTCTCTTTCTCGGCGGCGGCTCTCTCGGCGTCGGTGGACATGATGACGACGAAGTTGATGCAGCGGACGTGGACGAAGTGAGGCGAGCAGTCGCGTAGTCGCTCCCCAAAAACCTAATCGCCCCTCTCCCGTACAGGATCTGGAGAGGCGGGGTTTCGGAGGCCTACTCTCCCGTCGACCGTGTACGCGGCGGACGGGATGGGATCACCGGCGGTAGCAGCAGCAATGGAACGGCAGTGGGCGTGGAGGCAGAGACGCGATCTGTTTTGCGTGACGGCTAGGGTTCGCAGCGCCTCACATATATATGCGCGGCCGCGTGGAGAGACGTGGGCTGAACCCACGTCCAAGTCGGTGACAGCCCACGATCTGACGTCTCAGATCGTGGCCCCATCTGTCAAAGACTATCTGTTCCTGACCGGCAAAAAGAAGCGCATAGGTGTGAGCTCGGCTCGGCTCAATCCCGCAGATCGTGACCCCATCTGTCAAAGACTATCCGTTCCTGACCGGCAAAAAGAAGCGCATAGGTGTGAACTCGGCTCAATCCCGCAACCGCAACCGCGGCGCGGCGGAGGAGGAGCGCGCGGGAACCACTTCTCTTCTCAAGCTCCAATAGCATGTGGAAGAGAATCCCTTATAAGGAGGTCCAACTCCTTCTCCACTAGCGGTATGGGACTAAACTTCCCACCACACCTAGTGCCATATACCCATATGGGCCCTTAGAGATTAATCTGAAATTGTTAGATGGGCCCTAAGCCCAACTCATATTTCAACAGCCACGTGGCACGACCTTCCGTGGTTGACAGCTCTGTATATACTCCCCCTGTTTCAAGATAAGTTCCATGGAGGCAGTATACATACACAGCCATATCGGCAGGCATCACCATATACATCGCATATATCCTACAAGCTATCAATTTGTCAATTACCGCAACAATTACTTGTTCATATACCAACAAATCACAGAAAAATAAGTTCGAAAAGCATACAAAGTTCCTTAGGTTTGACACCCTGTATGTCTCATTAAGGCGCTATATTCTGTGCAAGGTGACGTTTCCATATAGCAAGGTATATGTTGTGACTTGTAAATTTTGCTCCGCAACTCTGGTCTTCAATAATCGTTGTGCGCGCGTGTGTGCACGTACATGTTATACTCAAAGTTTTAAATAGCCGGCTATAGCCCAGCTATAGCTGTTTGAGCAGGTGCCGCTATGTGGCATAGCCCGCTAAACTTGCGAAATAGCCGGCTATAGCCTATAGCGGGCTATAGCTGATTTGGAGGGCCGCCGCTATATGCCATAGCTCGCTATTTAAAACACTGGTTATACTCTGTAGATGTTAAATTATTTTCACAAAAAATCTACGTGCGCCACTTTAGTGCGTTCGTGTGTAAGCAGATATTTTGTACACGTACACAACACGGTACATAAGCAAATTGGTCGAATCAATAACAGGACATAATCGATCAATGAATCCGATAATTAATACACGGATGCACAGAGATAGACAATCTCTACTTTGTTAGCTGATCTTGGTTACCAAGTGGTTCTACACTCTCCTGTCGATCATACGTACTCCCTCCGTCCGGTGAAAAATGTACATATAGAAATTTTAGGACAAATTATGAAGTGAAGTAAATAATGCATTGGAAAGGTGCAAGCCACCATCTCCCTCATCTTTAATTACTCAACCCCAATGAGCTAAGTGCATGTAAAAATTAAGAAAACCATATGTAGAATGTTATTGGTCTTGATTTCCGTGTGATGAGAGAGAAGTATTTTTTCCTACTTTAAAGTACATTGGGAAGATAGATGTACACTCTTTTGTGGACAAATTTTAAAGCCAAACGTACACTCTTCACCGGACGGATAAATGGCAATGCCCCGTTCTGGGTGGAACTAGCTAATCAAGTCTGACAACGAGATATACCAATGCTCGCCCCGGTTCGATCATATCCTAGCTAACAGCCAACCGTAGCGGTGCATGGAGTTATTGAAGGTTGAAACTTTTGCTCCCGTCCATTAACTCAACGAGATAGGCATAGACGTGCATGCATGCCTTGCCTTGCCTCGTCTATAAATACGGCAATTCTAGCAGCGATATCATCTCATCCTAAGCTAGCTTTATAACTCGATCAATCTGGTCGTCAGCAATGGCGGTCAAGTATCTAGTTCTTCTCGGTGTCGTACTAGCGTCGCTCCTGCTTCTCTCCGAGGATGTAGCACATGCTAGAGAGCTCATTGATGCTAAAGGTTTGTCAAACATGCTCTCTCTCAAGCATTGTTCACTAAGCGATTGTATGTATGCAGAGTCCGAGGAGAAGAATGTGAAACCTGCAGGACGACCAGGCCTGAAGGACGAGAAATGGGGAGGTGGAAACAAGCATTATGGAGGGTATGGGAATGGTGGTGGGTACCGTAACGGTGGAGGGTATGGAAACGGTGGTGGATATGGAAACAATGGGGGAGGCTATGGAAATGGGGGGTATGGTAACAATGGTGGAGGATATGGGAGTGGAGATGGATACCAACATGGTGGAGGATATGGGAGTGGAGATGGATACCAACATGGTGGAGGATACGGAAACAATGGTGGTGGGTATGGTGGAGGATACAGAAATTCTAGGCATGGTGGCGGTTATGGCGGTGGAGGTTATGGACCCGGATATGGCGGCGGTTATGGTCATCCAGGCAACGGTGGTGGATTTGGTGGCGGCTCCGGTGGAGGATACGGTGGTGGCGGCGGATACGGTGGAGGTGGAGGATACGGTGGTGGTGGCGGGTATGGTGGAGGTGGAGGTTATGGTGGAGGATCCGGTGGTGCCGGCTATCCTTGAGACGGCTATGGTGGAAGAGGTCACAGTGAATGAGTAGATATGTATATTTGTTTTAACTAAACATCTGCGTTGATCTGTGATGTGCTTGAATAAAAGATGGTCCTTATGCTCGCATATAGGTGTAAGATTGAGAAATCGAGCAAGCAAGCTAGCCTTGTGTTGTCTTCTATGTATGAAAGAGAACATATCTTTTGAATTGATAGTGTTTGGCTTCCTAGATGGGCTTTGGTTACTAATGATAAGATGATTAAGAGACTAATATGTGCACCAAGTGTAGTCTTGGTTTAGTCCCAATTTTAGAACAGGCATTGATGACATCAGATTTGGATTTGAATCCTCGTGGACTTCTGAATTTCTACATGTGTTTACATGATGTGGTCCCAGAATCAATATTCCCTGTCTGGCCATATTTTAGGCACAAAATATTTTACGTAGACTCTATATACACTACTGAAAAAATTGGTGTTTGCCGACTGTCTCGGTCTTTGCGGAGTTCCATATCATGGGCTCTCGGTACCCTTTGCCGGGCACCACACTTGGCAAACGTGGGCACTCGACAGAGGCTTCAGTTCACCGAGAGCTGTCAAAAAAAAAATACTTGGCAATGCCAAAACACTCGACCAATACACACTTTGCCGAGAGCTCGTGACATGGCACTCAACAACCAGGAGCCACGTGGCACGACGTCCGTGGTTGACGGGATTTTTTCTTCTTCCTGTACCATTATTTTGATCCAAAGATTTTTCGGAAAGACACATTGAAATGGAAGCTCTCGAACCTATTCGTTTCCACACTCCATAGATGGAGTGTTTAGGGACATGTTTGCCGAATACCCCATACAAGCGACTCGGCAAATATTTTCAATTTTTTTTTTTACATACAGAAAACGTTTGACGAGTTCTCCCACAAAGAACATGGTATAGTTTAAAGGTGTTCCTAGGTTCTGACACGTGACCCGCTTTGTCGAATGCCGGGACGCTCGGCAAACAACTATACTAATTTTTTAGCTGTGAAAAATCTTTGCCGAGTACCTTTACTAGGAGCTCGTCAAATTACCTATTGGAGTTGACAAAGACAGTCAGGCGCCACTACTACCGAGTATGGTACTCGGTACAGGAGACCTTTGCCAAGTTCACCACTCAGTAAAAGGTATTTTTGTAATAAAATAATTTTTGTAAAGCCATTCAAAACATAGCCAACACCACATATACATCGCATGTAATCCATGCAAGCTAGCAACTTGTCGATTACTATGGCAATCACAACTAGTCCATATACCAACAAGTCACATAACAATATCAAAAGCATATAAAGTTCACAAGCATCGTACAAGTCACACATAAGATAAGCAACATTGGAAGTTCGAAAGTAGTTCATCGACACGACCTCTCAGAAACATCAACTCCTTGGACGCGGGCTTTGTGATTGTGGAGGAGGAGGAGGGGTATGCATCATAGCCTTGACACTTTCATGAACCGCCTACAGTTATCTTTGTTGGCCTTGTATCATACTGGATGATCGGTTAATATTGGTGGCTATTATGGGAAAGTAGTAACCTTGAACTCTACCTGGAGCATCTCTCTTGCGGCCACTTCTTCCCGCGGCCGTGCCACCTGTGTGGCCTCGGCTTCCTCCTTTTTCATCCTTTCTTCTTCCAGCTTTGTGGCCCAAATATAGGTTGCAATTCAGGAATGTAAAGACATGGGTATGAAAGGTGCAAATCTGGAGTCGTGCAATCTCACACGAAAAGAGTCGCCCGGCGACTCCTCATGGAGGGACTTGAGCTTGTGCTCGGTGCCTGGATCTGAGATAGTTTGGGATGAGAGGAGGTGGCGACCGCACCTTTGCAAATGAGGTGGCAGCCACTCTTCTTCGCACCTCCTACCCTCATGACCAACTCTGGATCGGGTGGCTACTACATAGGATCAACCACGGACCTATGTTTCTCCCGGTACACAGTTGTGTACGCATCCATCTTCTCCTTGGCCGAGTCTGGGCCCCCTTTCCCCTATGGCCATGTGCCCACGCCTGCATGATGTTGACGTGGCACCCAGGTTGTTGTCTCACTTGCAAGATAAAGCATCACGATTAATAAACATAGATGCACCTAGAGACAAAATTGACCTTGGGGTTGCACATACCATTTTTTTGGTGGCGAGTTGTCGGGTTGAGGTCGCCCAGGACGTGTGATGGACCCTTCATCCACAGTTGCTCCTCCATTTTGGTAACGTGTCGCACCTGCCACGCAGGGTCACACCACATATCCGCGAATGTCGCCCAACAATCAGCTGGGATCCATGGCTCCATAACCTAGCTACTCAGACAAAATACATCATATGACGAATAGAAGAAACAAGCGGCTACTGATGTAAGTAGTAGCAAGCAGTGATGTTACTTACCGATAAGTACTCATCTTCCTCCCCTCGTCCTCCAAGGGGCGACATCTCATCTCGGTCGTGTATCACACAATGTGCTTCATGTCGGAGAGACGGTTCTTGGAAGCTCTATCTGCCGTCAGGCGCGCCTCAACCAGGTGCCCATCCTGGCAGGTAAAGTGTTCCAACAACAATGCAAATAGCAGTTAAATATTTACCAAGCATCGAATATGGACCAATGCAGCGTGAAATGTACTTACCCACATATCTCGGTAGATCCGGTCGGTCTTGTTGTCGGGGAATATGGACCAATGCAGTGTGAATAACCTTGACACTTTCAGCTTGACCATGTCGGGGAAGTCCTCCTTCAGAAGAGCACCAATGATGTGGTTCACCTACCGGTGGTGTGAAGCCGCTTGAACGATTTCCCACTGACTGCACAATGAAAATGAAAGTCATATGTCAGCGTTCAAATATTATATGCCAATAACTTGTAAGGACATCATTTACTTGTCTCAGTAGGGTCAAACGACAAGCTGGTGCTCGGGAGGCACGGGCTTCGGTACCTCCGACTGACCGCACCCAGAGCGCTTCCTCATGCCTGTAGAGCTAGAGGCAGACCCCTCCTCGTCCTCACGCACCATCTCCTGCACCTCCTCCTCCTCGTCAGGAGTGAAGGTATCATGGTCCTCCGTGGCAGTGGGTATAGAGCCACTTGAGGAAGAGTAGCCACGGTCGCCACTGCCAGAAAGCCTCATTGATTTTACGAGTCACTTCATGCTTGACGAAGCACCTTCTATAAGAAAGACAGAACCAAAAGAACACATATTAATAATTTAATATGATCATACAATAACATGGAAAAATTCAAGAAAATCTTCCCATCCCTAATGTCTTTGAAATAAACAATTCAAATAAGAAGATACATGGAAATCGAGTTGTAGCGGCACATATCACATACGCAAGCACATATCATATGCACAAGCAGTGATAAATACTTCATTGTATAAGTAGAGCATGGTACCACATTAACATCATACAAATCTTAATTAAATAGTACATTCACTAATACACTCCATTACCTACTACATCAACACTACATTGATATCAAACTATCTAGCTAGACTACTTCGATAATGGAGCTCTACTCCAGATCGAAGTCGGAGAAGCCGGGCAACGAGTAGTCAGAGTCGGAGGGGACGAGTAGCGCCCCCTCCCCTCCCCCCCCCCCCCCCCCCCCGCGCTAGAGGGGCTCGCCTCGTGATCATTGGCGGTGGACCGAATCCATGCCAACGGGTCATCGCTCTCCTTTGGCTCGTCGACGAACTAGTCGAGCTCGGCGAAATACTTATGTTTCTCGACATGACAGCGGGCCATCTCCTAGCGATTGGCCTCGACCTCCCATTCGTCCTTGATGGACTCGAGGAGAGCGTGATTCTCATCAGAGCTGCGGGTCCACCTGAACAAGTGATGCCACGTGTAACACCCCTATGTAATGAGCTACAGTGATCCTCATGATTATGCTTAATCACTTTGATTTGCAAAGAATGATCACAGTAGAATCATATCTCATTTCAAACTCCTTCACTAAATTCAAATTCCATTTGAAATTGAAAATTGAAGTTACACCAAACTTGCTACAAAATAGTTCATCATTTAGCAAAAATTCCATAACAAATGATTGTTAAGGAAAACAACATCACCTCAATGCTAAAATGGGCTATAGCAATTAAAACAGTGCCAAAACAGCATTTAAAAATGCCTTTTCATTTGTGAAAAATCCAAATGAATTCAGATGCCTACCAAACTTTTTGTGGCAGTGCCAAATATTACAAAGTATTTATGTGGCCTAGTCCCACATTTTACAAAAGTGATTTGGCAGCCCAAAATAATCCTAAACAGGTTCTGTTTTAAAAGAAAGACAAAACAGAAAACAGGAAATGTAAAAGGAGCTTACCTGGCCGCTGGCCCAAAGCCACAGTGCGGCCCAGCCCACCTCCACCTTCTCCCACCTGCTCCCGCCACCGTGTCAGCGCGTCCCTGGCCGCGCGCGCGCGCTCCGGCCGAACGGCGACACGCCGACGCCATAGGGCTCCGGGAGGATAAGGGCGACTCCACCCACTCCTCCCTGGACGCCTCCGCTACTCCTCCCCTCCTCTCCGTTGCTCTCCCTCTCGTCTCCGATCCCACCAGAGCACCACCGTCGCCGCGCTGCTCCTTCACCGCGGCCAACGGCCTTTCCTCGACACCGCTCCGTGTCCAGCCACTCCGCTGGCGTCTGCCACTTCGCCTGCGCCCAGTCAGCCAAGCCGGTGTCCACCGCAGCGCCGGACCCAAGTTCGTCTTCCTCCTCAGACCTCACCGCGCCTCCGTCGAATCCGCCGCCCTGCTGCTCCTAAACTCCCCAACGAGCCTTCCGTGTGCTCCTAGGTGAGCATCCGCCATTTCCCCTCTCCTCTCGATGTCTACTTTGAGCTCTATCATGCGACTCCAAGTCGACCGAACGCGCCGCCGCCTCGTCGGTCGCCGGAGCTACTCCGGTGACCATTTGGTCACCTGCGGGTGTCCAACGCCCTCACCGCGTCACGTAGGGCCTCCCTGGCCACTTAGTTAGCTCGAAAACGCACTGCTGCCACCAGTTCACTCCCACCCGAACGTCGCCGCCGCCTACGCTCATCGCCGGCGCCGTTTTCGGCAGCCCCAGCTCTGGCCGGTACCACCATTCGATGCGGCGTCATCCACCCGTTCCAACGCGACCAGCCGCGCACGATTTGGTGGCCGGTAGCCGATTTCCGGCGAGATCCCGAGCGCTCCGCCACGATTTTGGTCGCCGGCGGCTAAACGCTGGCGTGCCACCGCCACGTGGCCCTGCCAGTGGACCCCCCTGTGTCACTGACGCTGGGTCCCACCGGGCCCGTTGACCAGTCAACAGTCACTGTTGACTAATGACTGTGCCTGCTAACTGGGCAGTTGACCAAGTCAACTGGCCCCACTGTCAGCCTCACAGAGCACTCTGCTGGGTACACTTCTGTGTACCCATAGCATTTAGCATTTAACTGAATTTTGAAATTAATAATTCCAGGATTTTCAGAATATTGCTAAAACTTTGAAAATTCGTAGAAATTCAACCGTAGCTCGGATGAAAATGTTTTCTATATGAAAGTTGATCAGAAAAATCTACCGAATCTGAATATGTCATCTGCATTCATGTTAGAATCCTCTAAGTAGGTGAACTTGTAACTTTAGGCCTGTTTCTGGCAGATGAATAGTGTTTGACTATCGGTAATTAATTCCAAGTTAATTCCTAAATTAACTAAAATTGTTTAGAGATGCATTAGGTCACCCATGTATATAATATTGCCATGTCATGCTTTGTGATTGCATTTGTATGCTTGTATTTATTTGTTTCCTCCCCCTCTTCCTTTCCGGTAGACCCCGATACCCCAGTAGGACCTGAGTACCACTACGACCACTTCCGAGGATCCTTGTCGTCTGCAGAGCAACCAGGTGATACGTCTCCAACGTATCTATAATTTTTTATTGTTCCATGCTATTATAGTATCAATCTTGGATGTTTTTATATGCAATTATATATCACCCACCTAAGTCTTTGTGTGATGTGCTAGGTCTCACCAACATGGATCCTTGTTCCCTTAATTTGCATCTTGCAGATTCCACTATTAAAAAGCCATTGGGTAGAATAAATGATGTTCTTATTCTTGCAAATAGAAATTATGTGCCCGTAGACTTTATTGTTCTTGACATTGAATGCAATCCTTCTTGCCCCATAATACTTGGTAGGCCTTTTCTTCGAACTATTGGTGCTATTATTGATATGAAAAAAGGTAACATAAGATTTCAATTTCCACTAAAGAAAGGGATGGAACACTTTCCTAAAAAAAGAATTAAAGCACCTTATGAATCCATTATGAGAGCCACTTATGGAATTAACTTGAAGGATGACAACACTTGAAACTATGCATTATGCCTAGCTAGGGGCATAAAACAATAGCGCTTGTTGGGAGGCAACCCAATGAATAAAATAAATGTTTGCTTTCACTTACTGTTTTTGTGTGTTTGCACAATTATAGCCTCTATTTTGATTGTGTTTTTCTGTTTTAATTAGTGTTTGTGCCAAGTAATGCCTTTGGGATGATGTTGATGATAGTATAATTGATGCTGTTTGGAAAACAGAAAGTTTTGCGTCAAGTGCTGGAATTTTGGTTCTGTACTGGAGCATCAGAAAAATCTTAAATTTTTACACAGTATTGGTATATGAATTTTTTACGTTTTCCTAATTTTTCAGAATTTTTGGAGTTACATAAGTATGGATTTTAAATAGACTTTACAGACTATTCTGTTTTAGACAGATTCTGTTTTTGTTGCATAGTTTGCATATTTTGATGAATCTATGGATCGTATCGGGGGGTATGAGTCATGGAGAAGTTGGAGTACAGTAGCATTATGCCAATATTAAATATGAATCAATTTAAAACAGTACCTAAAGTTTAAGATTTGTTTGTTATACTAACGGATCTCACGAGGTTTCTGTTGAGTTTTGTGTGCTGAAGTTTTCAAGTTTTGGATGAGACTACGATGGATAAAGGAATAAGGAGTGGCAAGAGCCTAAGCTTGGGCATGCCCAAGGCACCCCAAGGTAATATTCAAGGAAGACTCAAGCATCTAAGCTTGGGGATGCCCCGGAAGGCATCCCCTCTTTCGTCTACAATCTACCGGTAACTCACTTGAAGCTATATTTTTATTCATCACATGATATGTGTTTTACTTGGAGCGTCTTGTGAAATAGTTTGTTTGCTTTTGTTTGCTTTTTAGTTTGTCACAATCAACTTTGCTGAACACACCTTTTTGAGAGGGACACACATTATTCGTGATTTGTTAGGATACTCTATGTGCTTCACTTATATCTTTTGAGCTAGGCAGTTGCTCTAGTGCTTCACTTATATCTTTTAGAGCACGGCGGTGGTTATATTTTAAAGAAATATTTGCACTCTCATGCTTCACTTATATATTTTTGAGAGTCTCATGATAGCAATGGTAATATGCATGGGTTATGAATTTGGTCCTGATATGATAGGCATTCAAGAGGGACATAATAAAAACTTTCATGTACATCACTGAATATGATAAATTTGATTCCTTGCAATAGTTTTGTGATATTAAGATGGTAATATGTGGGAGGTATTAGTAGATAATTGTGGTTTAGTAAGAATAATTGTGTTAAGGTTTGTGATTCCCGAAGCATGCACGTATGATCTGTCGTTATGCTAAGAAGTTGGAGTATGATTTATTATTGATTGTCTTCCTTTGTGTGGCGGTCGGGGGCGCGCGATGGTTAACTCCTACCAACCTCCCCCCTAGGAGCATGCGTAGTAGTACTTTGCTTCGAGGGCTAATAAACTTTTGCAATAAGTATGTGAGTTCTTTATGACTAATGTGAGTCCATGGATTATACGCACTCTCACCCTTCCGCAATTTGCTAGCCTCTTCGGTACCGTGCATTGCCCTTTCTCACATCGAGAGTTGGTGCAAACTTCGCCGGTGCATCCAAACCCCGTGATATGATACGCTCTATCACACATCAGCCTCCTTATATTTTTAACAGGCACCATACCTACCTATCATGGCATTTCCATAGTCATTCCGAGATATATTGCCATGCAACTTCCACCGTTCCGTTTTTATGACATACATCATCATTGTCATATTGCTTTGCATGATCATATAGCTGACATAGTATTTGTGGCTCAGCCAGTGTTCATCATTTTTATACATGTTACGCTAGCATCATTGCACATCCTGGTACACTGCCAGAGGCATTCATATAGAGTCATATTTTGTTCTAGTATCGAGTTATAATGTTGAGTTGTAAGTAAATAGAGGTGTGATGATCATCATTATTAGAGCATTGTCCCAGTGAGGTAAGAATGGTGGAGACTAATGAGTCCTCGAAAAAGTGGGGATGAGGTCCACGAGACCGTTCTAAAAAAAAGAGAGAGAAGAGAAAAAAAAGAGGCATAAAAAAGAGCCATGAAAAAAAATGAGAGAAAAAGAGAGAAGGGGCAATGTTACTATCCTTTTCCACACTTGTGCTTCAGAGTAGCACCATGTTTTTCATATAGAGAGTCTCCTATTTTGTCACTTTCATATACTAGTGGGAATTTTCCATTATAGAACTTGGCTTGTATATTCCGATGACGGGCTTCCTCAAATGCCCGAGGTCTTCATGAGCAAGCAAGTTGGATGCACACCCACTTAGTTTTTCATGTTGAGCTTTCATACACTTATAGCTCTTAGTGCATCCGTTGCATGGCAATCCCTACTCCTCGCATTGACATCAATTGATGGGCATCTCCATAGCCCGTTGATTAGCCTCGTCGATGTGAGACTTTCTCCATTTTTGACTTCTCTTATTTATCCCTATCACCATACTCTATTCCACCCATAGTGCTATATCCATGGCTTGCGCTCATATATTGCATGGGAGTTGAAAAAGATGAAGCGCGTTAAAAAGTATGAACCAATTGCTTGGCTAAAACCGGGGTTGTGCATGATAAATATTTTGTGTTAAGAAGATGGAGCATGACAGGATTGTATGATTTTGTAGGGATAACGTTCTTTAGCATTTTTATTTTGAAAGACATGATTGTTTATTAGTATGCCTGAGTATTGATGTCTTTATATCAAATTATAGACTATTGCTTTGAATCACTTGGATCTTATTATTCATACCGTAAGAGAGATATTACATGATGAAACATGATAAGTAGCATTCCACATCAAAAATTCTGTTTTTACCATTTACCTACTCGAGGACGAGCAGGAATTAAGCTTGGGGATGCTTGATACGTCTCTAACGTATCTATAATTTTTGATTGTTCCATGCTATTATAGTATCAATCTTGGATGTTTTTATATGCAATTATATGTAACTATATATCATTTTTTGGGACTAACCTATTAACCTAGTGCCCAGTGCTAGTTGCTGTTTTCTGCTTGTTTTTGGCTTTTCAGAGAAACAGTACCAAATGAAGTCCAAATGCCACGAAAAATTTTGGAGATTTTTTTCTGGACAAAAGAAACCTTGGAAGCTTCGAGAGGAGGCCAGAAGCCTCACAGAAGCTTCACAAGGCAACAGGGCGCGCCCCAGGGGGGCGCGCCGTGTTGCCTTGTGGGGCCCACGTGACTCCGTTTGACCTAATTCCACTTCTATAAATTCACAAATATTGGGAAACCCCCAGAGAGCCAGAAGAAATAACCTTTCCACCGCTGCAAGCTTCTGTTCTCGAGAGATCCCATCTGGAGGGCTTTTCCGGTACTCCGCCGGAGGGGGAATCGATCACGGAGGGGCTCTCCATCAACCTTGCTGCCCTTCCGATGATGCGTGAGTAGTTTACCATAGACCTTCGGGTCCATAGTTAGTAGCTAGATGGCTTCTTCTCTCTTTTTGATCTTCAATACAATGTTCTCCTCGATGTTCTTGGAGTTCTATCCGATGTAATCACTTTTTGCGGTGTGTTTGTTGGGATCCTATGAACTGTGAGTTTATGATCAGATTATCCATGAATATTATTTGAGTCTTCTCTGAACTCTTTTATGCATGATTATTATAGCTTCGTATTTCTTCTCCGATCTATTGATTTGGTTTGGCCAACTAGATTGAATTATCTTGCCATGGGAAGAGGTGCTTTGTAATGGGTTTGATCTTGCGGTGCTCAATCCCAGTGACAGAAAGGGATATGACACGTATGTATCATTGCTATTAAGGGTAAAAAGATGGGGTTTATTCATACGTGAGTTTACTTTGTCTACATCATGTCATCTTGCTTAAGGCGTTACTCCGTTCTTTATGGACTTAATACACTAGATGCATGCTGGATAGCGGTCGATGTGTGGAGTAATAGTAGTAGATGCAGGCAGGAGTCGGTCTACTTGTCTCGGACGTGATGCCTATATACATGATCATTGCCTTGGATATCATCATGATTATTTGATTTTCTATCAATTGCCCAACAGTAATTTGTTTACCCACCGTATGCTATTTTTATGAGTGAAGCCTCTAGTGAAAACTATGGCCCCCGGGTCTATCTAAATCATATATTAAAAACCCTAAAAATATCTTGCTGCACTTTTTCTTTATTTATTTTATTTTATATTTTAGTTCAATCTATCTATCTATCTATCTATCTATCACATACAATTTAATCTTGCAATTAACCGCCGAGGGATTGACAACCCCTTGTTTGCGTTGGGTGCAAGGATTTGTTGTTTTGTGTGCAGGTACTGCTAACGAGGTGTTGCGTGATTCTCCTACTGGATTGATAACCTTGGTTTCATAACTGAGGGAAATACTTCTCTCTACTGTATTGCATCTCCCTTCCTCTTCATGGAATTACCAACGCAGCTCACAAGTAGCAGGAAGAATTTCTGGCGCCGTTGCCGGGGAGACATCATCAACATCTATCAAGTACCCACGCATAAACTTTCATCTCCTTGCATTTATTTTATTTGCCTTTGCCTCTCGTTTTCATCTCCCCCACTTCTAAAAAGTTTTTACAAAAAACACAAAAATATTTTTTGTTTGCCTTTTTGTTAGTTTGCTTGTTTGCTCGCTTGCTTTTATTGCCATGACAACACTCAAGAACAGAAAGTAATACAAAAATTTAAGACCACTATGGATCCTCATCCACTTGCTAATCTTTTCAAAAGATCCAATTATAATGAACCAGTTGCTAGTGATTTGAGTGCTCTTGATTTTCTCTATGAAATTTTGCTTGAAAATCATGAATCTGAAAATTGTGATGAAGTGTTAGAGGAAGAAATTTATAAAGTGATTCATGATAGCTCCTTGATTGAAAAGCATGATTGCAATGATGTTACTATAAATTCTATTAATGTGAATTGTGCTAATAATATGCAAAACTACAAGCTTGGGGATGATAATTTTGTTATGTCCACTATTTATTGCAATGATCATGATTAGGGTGATAATGCTTTTTATGATCTTGAAAATTTATTTAAGCCTCATGATGAATATGTTACTGATAATAAAATTTGCAATACTATTAAAAGTGGGTTTGGAAGAGCGTCAACTTTAGGTAATAATGATCCCACTACTTTGGAGAGTGTTCAATCTTATGAAATTTTTGATAAAAGTGGGCTTGGAGAGGTCATGACTTTAGTTGATGTTAATCCCACTATCTTGGAAGATTATAAAACTTTTATGCATGTGGATCGTGAAGAGAATATTTTATATGATAGCTATATTGATGAATTTGACTATGATCCTACATGTAATTATTATGAGAGAGGAAAATATGGTTGTAGAAATCTTCATGTTACTAAATTGCCTCTCGTTATGTTGAAATTATTAATGCTCCATTCTTCCTATCGGCATATGCTAGATATTGCTTGTCTTGATAATTTGTTCTCCTATAAAATGCCTATGCATAGGAAGTATGTTAGACTTAAGTGTGTTTTTCATATGCTTCATGATGCTCTCTTTGTGTTTCTATTATTATCTTTCATGAGAGCATCATTGAAATCTCAAGTCTATCTTAATGGCTATAAAGAAAGAGCTGTTGGGAGACAACCCAATGAATAAAATAAGTTCTTGTGTGTTTTCACAATTATGCTACTGTTATGATTGAGTTTTTATGTTTTAATTAGTGTTTGTGCCAAGTAAAGCCTTTGGGATGATTTGGAAGATAGTATAATTGATGCTGTTTGGAAAACAGAAAGTTTTGCGTCCAGTGCTAGAATTTTGGTTCTGTACTGGAGCGTCAGAAAAATCTGAAATTTTTACAAAGTATTGGTATATGAATTGCCCACGTTGTCCTAATTGTTCAGAATTTTTGAAGTTACAGTAGTATGGCTTTTAAATAGATCTCTACAGACTGTTCTGTTTTTGAAAGATTCTGTTTTTGATGCATTGCTTGCTTGCTTTGATGAAACTATGGATTGTATCGGGGGGTATAAGCCATGGAGAAGTTAGAATACAGTAGGTATAATGCAAAAATAAAATATGAATGGGTTTGCAACAGTACTTAAAGTAGTGATTTGTTTTGTTATACTAACGGATCTCACGAAGGTTTTTTTGAGTTTTGAGTGATTGAAGTTTTCAAGTTTTGGGTGAGATCACGATGGATGAAGGAATAAGGAGTGGCAAGAGCCTAAGCTTGGGGATGCCCAAGGCACCCCAAGGCAATATTCAAGGAAGACTCAAGCGTCTAAGCTTGGGGATGCCCCTGAAGGCATCCCCTCTTTCTTCTACCAACCATCGGTAATTTTACTTGGAGCTATATTTTTATTCGTCACATGATATGTGTTTTGCTTGGAGCGTCATGTATTATATGAGTCTTTGCTTTGTTTGCTTTTTAGTTTGTCACAATCATCTTTGCTGGACACACCTATTTGAGAGAGCCACACGTTCATCATAATTTATTAGAATACTCTATGTGCTTCACTTAAATTTTTTGAGCTAGGCAGTTGCTCTAGTGCTTCACTTAAATCTTTTTGAGCACGGCGGTGGCTATATTTTGAAGAAATATTTAAACTCTCATGCTTCACTTATATTATTTTGAGAGTTTATAAGATAAAATTTTGAAGAAATATTTGCACTCTCATGCTTCACTTATATTATTTTGAGAGTTGATGATAGTAATGGTAATTTGCACAAGATATGAATTTGGTCCCAAAGTGATGAATATTCAAGAGGGATATAATAAAAACTTTCATATAGATCATTGGATATGATAAGTGTGATTCCTTGCAATAGTTTTGCGATATGGAGATGATGATATATGAGTCATGTTAGTGAGTAATTGTGATTTAGTAAGAATATTAGTGTTAAGGTTTGTGATTCCCTATGCATGCACATAAAGTCAACAGTTATGCAAAGAAATTATATCCTACTTATTGTGCATTATTCGGTGTTAGTTATGTTCAATGCATGTTTATGACCGTTTTCGCTTTTTGGTTGGTTGCTTCTCAATCTATTTGCTAGCCTTCATTTGTACTAAGCGGAAATACTGCTTGTGCATCCAAACTCCTTAAACCCAAGTTGTGCCAAATGAGTCCACCATATCTACCTATATGCAGTATTTCCATGCAGTTCCAAGTAAATTTGCGTGTGCCAACTCTAATTTTCAAAATAATTTTTCTATTTTGTGTGCCCGTACCGCTCATGAAGCGGCAGGGGGTGCCCAATATTGTCCATGCTAGGTGTGTTATTCTCACGATGAGTGTTTATTCACTTATCATTGCACGAGAGAGTGGTTGGTAATAGGGATGCCCAGTCCCACAATGAATCAAAAATTAATAACAACAAAATTCCTTGGAAAGTGTTGGTATGGAGGGCACCCGTGGATACGGCTAGCCATGGATTGTGAAAGAATGGTAGAAAGGAAATAAACTTTACTTTCTGTTTGGGAACCGCCTATGATGTGTCTAGCATGGAAAATATTGGGAATTCTCGGTCGTTTTCGTTGACAGGAAAAGCATGCCTCTCAAAATAATTTTATCTCTCTAATTTAAGCTTTAAGCTCTGGCACATTAGCAAATCTCTGCTTCCCTCTGCGAAGGGCCTATCTATTTACTTTTATGCAATTTTTATTTTTATTTCGAGTCTCCATCTTCTCTTATAAAGCACCAACTAGAGAGCACTATTGTCATACTTATGAATTGTGTGTAGCTAATATTGAGTGTGTTTCATGAATGGATCAATGATTGAGCATAATGGGCTAGGGATAACCTTCTTTAGCGTTGATATTTTGAAAGACATGGTTGCTTGTTAGCATGCTTGAGTATTTATATCTTCATGTCAAACTATAGACTATTGCTTTGAATCATTCAAGTCCAAATGTCCATGCTATAAAAGAAAAGAATATATGATGAATATGATAGGTAGCATTCCACATCAAAAATTCTGTTTTTATCATTTACCTACTCGAGGACGAGCAGGAATTAAGCTTGGGGATGCTGATACGTCTCCAACGTATCTATAATTTTTTATTGTTCCATGCTATTATATTATCAATCTTGGATGTTTTTATATACATTTACAGCAATTATATATCATTTTTTGGGACTAACCTATTAACTTAGTGCCCAGTGCCAGTTGTTGTTTTTTTCCTATTTTTGGTTTTCCAAAATATCAGTGCCAAACGAAGTCCAAATGCCACGAAAGTTTTTGGAGATTTTTTTCTGGACATAACAAGTACTGGAAGCTTCGGTAGAGGGCCAGAAGATGAAGCAGTGGCCCATGAGGCACCAGGGCGCGCCCCAGGGGGGTGGCGCGCCCTGGTGGCTCATGGGGCCCACACAGCTCCGTTTGACCTAATTCCACCACTATAAATTCTCTAAAATTGGAAAACAACAGAGGAGTCCACGGAATACTTTTTCCGCCGCCGCAAGCTTTTGTTCTCGAGAGATCCCATCTGGAGGCCTTTTCCGGTACTCCGCCGGAGGGGGAATCGATCACGGAGGGGCTCTCCATCAACCTTGCTGCCCTTCCGATGATGCGTGAGTAGTTTACCACAGAACTTCGGGTCCATAGTTAGTAGCTAGATGGCTTCTTCTCTCTTTTTGATCTTCAATACAATGTTCTCCTCGATGTTCTTGGAGTTCTATCCGATGTAATCACTTTTTGCGGTGTGTTTGTTGGGATCCGATGAATTGTGAGTTTATGATCAGATTATCCATGAATATTATTTGAGTCTTCTCTGAACTCTTTTATGCATGATTATTATAGCTTCATATTTCTTCTCCGATCTATTGATTTGGTTTGGCCAACTAGATTGATTTATCTTGCCATGGGAAGAGGTTCTTTGTAATGGGTTCGATCTTGCGGTGCTCAATCCCAGTGACAGAAAGGGACATGACACGTATGTATCGTTGCTATTAAGGGTAAAAAGATGGGGTTTATTCATACGTGAGTTTACTTTGTCTACATCATGCCATCTTGCTTAAGGCGTTACTCCGTTCTTTATGGACTTAATACACTAGATGCATGCTGGATAGCGGTCGATGTGTGGAGTAATAGTAGTAGATGCAGGCAGGAGTCGGTCTACTTGTCTCGGACGTGATGCCTATATACATGATCATTGCCTTGGATATCGTCATGATTATTTGATTTTCTATCAATTTCCCAACAGTAATTTGTTTACCCACCGTATGCTATTTTTATGAGAGAAGCCTCTAGTGAAAACTATGGCCCCCGGGTCTATCTAAATCATATATTAAAAACCCTAAAAATACCTTGCTGCACTTTTTCTTTATTTATTTTATTTTATATTTTAGTTCAATCTATCTATCTATCACATACAATTTAATCTTGCAATTAACCGCCGAGGGATTGACAACCCCTTGTTTGCGTTGGGTGCAAGGATTTGTTGTTTTGTGTGCAGGTACTGCTAACGAGGTATTGCGTGATTCTCCTACTGGATTGATAACCTTGGTTTCATAAATGAGGGAAATACTTATCTCTACTATACTGCATCTCCCTTCCTCTTCAGGGAATTACCAACGCAGCTCACAAGTAGCAGTGTGTTTGTTGGGATCCGATGAATTGTGAGTTTATGATCAGATTATTCATGAGAAATATTTGAGTCTTCTCTGAACTCTTTTATGCATGATTGTTATAGCTTTGTATTTCTCTCCGATCTATTGGTTTAGTTTGGCCTACTAGATCGATTTATCTTGCAATGGGAGAGGTGCTTTGTGATGGGTTCAATCTTGCGGTGCTCAATCCCATTGACAGAAGGGGACATGACACGTATTTGTATTGTTGTCATTAAGGATAAAAAGATGGGGTTTATTCATATTGCTAGAATTTGCTTCTCTACATCATGTCATCTTGCTTAAGGCGTTACACTCTGTTTCATACTTAATACCCTAGATGCATGCTGGATAGCGGTCGATGGGTGGAGTAATAGTAGTAGATGCAGGCAGGAGTCGGTCTACTTGTCTCGGATGTGATGCCTATATACATGATCATTGCCATGAATCCGTCATAATTATTTGCTATTCTGTCAATTGCCCAACAGTAATTTGTTTACCCACCGTATATTTCTGCGCTCGAGAGAGAAGCCTCTAGTGAAAACTATGGCCCCCGGGTCTATCTTTATCATATAAAAAACCTAAAAATACCTTGCTACAATTTATTTACTTTTATTTTATTTAGTAGTTTAGTTTATTTATTTACCTCAATAAGATTTAATCCTTGCAAGTAACCGCTAAGAGGATTGACAACCCTCTTATTTGCGTTGGGTGCAAGTGTTTGCTCTTGTGGGTGCAGGTGCGCTTAACGGAATTTTGCTTGGTTCTCCTACTGGATTGATAACCTTGGTTCTTAACTGAGGGAAATACTTATCTCTACTGTACTGCAACATCCTCTCCTCTTCGGGGAAATACCAACGCAGACTACAAGTAGCACCAGGCAAGCAAACCCCCTTGACCATTCCTATATCACCCATTCTTTCTCTCCCGTGCTTGCATTAGATTTTGCTACTGTTGTCCGAGAGCTCCTATTCTGATGCATAGCCTATTTTTGTAACTGCTGTTGATACCTTACCTGCTATCCTAAATGCTTAGTATAGGTTGGTTAGTGATCCATCAGTGGCCCTGCACCCTTGTCCGTGTTGCCATGCCTTGCTTCCGGATGCTCGATCAATGTGATCGATGTGCAGAGACAGACACATCACCGCACACCCTCTTAGTTGTATGACTCTGCAGAGCTACTATCGAGTGCCGAGGGTGATACCTCTTATTCACTGCCGAGGGTGATACCTCTTATTCACTTCTGATGTTATCTCTGTAGTGTAGCTAGTCGGTTGTGGGTTACCGAGGGTGATTCCTCTTTCGCCACCTCCGATGATGCCTCTGTCGTGCAGCCCCTCAAGTGTGAACCCATCGAGGGTGATTCCTCCAAGTTCACCTTGACGGTTACATCGAGTGGGAATCCATCGAGGGTGATTCCTTGGATTTCCACTTGATGTTATGGACACACGGATACCCTGTATTTACCTCAGTCCCTTGTTGAAGTCGGGTCGACCCCGAGGGGTACCCGTTAGAGATGTGAAGTCGGGTTGACCATGAGGGTACCCGCGAGATAATTACGCGGCACGGCCGGGCAGGCAGAGACCGCCCCAGGAAAGGGATGGGCCTGACCCTTGTCGTAAGACCGCTAGACGGGGCGACAGGAGCACTGATCGTCACCGCGAGCTCCCAATACACTAACGGTTTGGATATGTGATCTGAATAGGCCTCTGGCCTTTTCGCACTAACCACCACGCGGGATAAGTTATGGGCACTCGGCGTCGTACGATTCTTCCGAAAGCTCTGTCAGACGTCCAGTTCAGCATTGTGGCACGGTCGGATCGCGCCATCCAGGACAGAGGCGGCGCTGGTATTCACCGTCCTCACAATGACCCGGAGTGCAAAGGGCGATGGGCCCAAGACCCCTGAGTGCTTAGGATGTAGACCGGCGGGGACCTCTCTGCGGAGCCTAGGTAGGACTATGGCGTGTCGACCAGCCGAGGCCGAGCATGACCAGGAAAAGTGTGTCCGGCCAGAGTTAATCGAGCGTGTTGGGTAAGTTGGTGCACCCCAGCAGGGAAGTTATCTATTCGAATAGCCGTGTCCACGGTAACAGGACGCTCGGAGTTGTATCCCGATCTACTACAACTTAAACTGGATACTTGTGATACTTAATGAATATGATGGTTCCGGGATCGCTTTCTCGCAGGGAGTCGAGGAAGGATCTCTGGGCATTGCTACTATACTTATTGCTTTATTATACTGCTAATCTGCACTCTTTTAATGCTGCAAGATGCTAGTCTTCGACAGGCTACGTCTTCCCCTCTATTCTGGCATTTTTGCAGTATAGTCCACAGATACAGCCCCTTCATTTGATACCGATGCATAAATAGAATAGTTCTGATGTAAGTCTTGCGAGTACTTTGGATGAGTACTCACGGTTGCTTTGCTACCCTTTTTCCCCATACCCGAATGCTGTGATCAGATGACGGAGCCCCGGAGCCAGCTGACCCCGTCGACGACTACTACTACACCGACGGAGCTTACTACTACGTGGAGACCGATGACCAGGAGTAGTTCGGAGGCTCCCAGGCAGGAGGCCTGTGCCTTTTTGATCTAGATGTCGTTGTTTTATTCAGCCTTCTTAAGGCAAACTTGTCTAATTATGTCTGTGCTCAGATACAGATGCTTCCGTTGACTCTTGTATTCGAGCTTATGTATTCGAGCCCTCGAGGCCCCTGGCTTGTAATATAAAGCTTGTATTATTTTATTTTGTGTCCAGAGTTGTGTTGTGATATCTTTCCATGAGTGCCTGGGTTTGATCGTGCGCATTTGCGTGTATGATTAGGGCACGATTGAGTCGGGGGCGTCACAAGTTGGTATCAGAGCCGACTGCCTGTAGGTAGCCCCCTTTCCAACTCCTTGGCCGAAGTTGAGTCTAGTCTTTGAAAAACTGTTTTACTAACATGGTTGTGTGGCTTACAGGCCCACGTCGCCAACGGATGGGTTAGGATCTTTTATTCCTCTTCTTTACTCTGGGACTCTGATCTCTCTTCCTTTCGGGTTAAAGATTTTACTGACTCTAACTTTAGGTTCTCGTGTTCACATCCACCCGGAGATTTGAATTAACCCTTCTTCGAGTTGAGGGCCAGGTTCTGCTTCACAGTGTTCACGGACCGCATGATCCTTTTATCGAGGGCACCCTGCGTTGTCACTTGCAGATTCCTCGCTCCAGTGGTTTTCTTCGACGTTGAGGTAGCCTTTGCTATGTCTCGTTGTTGTATCCCTCCATCGTGTGCCTACGTGCCGCCTAGTATGTCTAGGTTGTTCCTATTTTCCGAACTCATGCTGCCCGTTTGTATCCAACTCTGTGCATGGATCTGTATGTCTTTAATGACTACTAATATGTATCTAATGCACTTCTTGCTCATTGCTCATGTTACGTCATGAATGGCTCCATACCCTTGCAGTTGATCTTGCTAAACTGCCCCTATTGTTTTTAGCAGGATGGCTGACGATCCTCCGCCTCCACCCTATATTGTCGCAATGATGCAGCAGTTTGAGCTGAATCGTCAGTTCATGTGCGGGCTAATGAACCAATTTCCAACCCAGAATGCTCATCAACAGCCTGCCCCAATAACTCTGCAAGAATTCATGCGCCTCAACCCGTCCACTTTCCGTAACTCATCTGATCCTATGGATGTTGATGATTGGCTCCGTGACATCGCCTTTCAGATGGAGTCGGCTAATGTTGCCCCTGCCAGTTACGTCACCTATGCGACGTATCACCTGAGGGGTTCAGCTGCTCAATGGTGGGAAAGCCACAGGCGTATGCTGCCTGCTGGAACTGTAACCACTTGGCAGGAATTTCAGTCAGCCTTCCGTGCATGGCACATTCCTCAAGGTCTGATGGACCAGAAGAAGAAGGAGTTCCGCAAACTCACACATGGCAAAATGACTGTGGATGAATATCAGAGGAAATTCCTTGATTTATCCCGCTATGCTGAGGATGACGTCTGCACTGACGCTTGCAAGCAGGAGAAATTCCATGAAGGACTACGTCCTGATATAAAGCTCGCACTTGTTATCCATGATTGCGCAGACTTTGCGACGCTTGTCAGCCAAGCTTTCCGAGCTGAAACTGGTCTGACTGAGTACCAGGAGTCGCTCAAGCGTACTCGAGATGTTGGCCCATCCTCGGGTCAGCCTGCTCAGAAACGTCAAGTCTGGATCCCGCACAATGTTTATCACCGACCTGCTCCAACACCAAGGCCGTCTTATGTTGCACCTCATCTGCCTTCACCGCCGAGACAGCTAACGATTCAGGGTGGACAGCCCAATGCTATGGCTCTTCCCCATAATGATGGTTTATGCCGCAAGTGTGGACAGCCAGGGCACCTTGCTCTCAACTGTCGCCAGGATCAGCCTCAGGATGCACCACGTCCTCCTGTTGGTCATAAGAAGAGCAGTCGAAACCGTCATTTCAGAAGTTGTAAAGTCAGGCCGTCTGCTATGGGTTGTGGTCAAGTCACCCATGTCAAGATTGAAGAAGCTCGTGAGGCCCCAACAATCGTGATGGGTACCCTTCCCATTAATTCAGTGCCAGCTTCTGTTCTATTTGATTCAGGAGCATCGCATTCATTTGTGTCCCAACCGTTTGCTCAGTTGCATGGGTTAGCTATGGAATCTTTGGCCACTCCTTTAGCGGTTCACGCCGTCGGATCACCATGGTGAGCCATAGTACCCCCATTGCAATTGGAGGTCTAGTGTTCCATGCTTCTCTCATTGCCCTCAAATCATCCAACATAGATGCCATTCTCGGTATGGATTGGCTGAAAACCCATAACGCTTTCATCGACTGTGCCGCCAAGACAGTCCAGCTCACTCACCCTTCTGGCCAGACAATCAAATACTCAGCCCGAACAGTTCAGAATGCCGAGAGCCAGATATATGCTCTGAATGCATTGAATGCTTCACCTCTTGAAGGAATCGAGAACATTCCAGTTGTTTGCGATTTTCAAGACGTCTTCCCAGAGGAACTTCCAGGAGTACCCCCTGCTAGAGCTGTCAAATTTGTCATAGACTTGAAACCAGGCACCACTCCTATTGCCAAGCGCCCATACAAGATGCCGTGAACTCCTTGAACTTAAGGAGGAAATTGACAAGTCACTTCGTAAGGGTTTCATTCGCCCAGTTCTTCTGCTTGGGGAGCACCTTCTCTCTTTGTTAAGAAGAAGGATGGAATGAATCGGTTGGTTCAAGATTATCGACCTATCAACCAAGCAACAATTCAGAACAAGTATCCGCTTCCCAGAATCAATGATCTGTATGATCAACTTGCTAGTTCCTCAGTATTCTCTAAACTTGATTTGAGGTTAGGATACTACCAGATCCGAGTTCGTGAAGAGGACATTCCGAAGACAGCTTTCGTTACTCGTTATGGTTCATACGAGTACACCGTCATGTCGTTTGGTTAATCAATGCTCCAGCAACGTTCTCCTGATTGATGAACTATATCTTCATGGAATACCTCGACAAGTTTGTCGTGGTTTATCTGGATGATATCTTGGTATATTCCAAGAATAAAGAAGAACATGCTAAACATCTTTGTCTTGTACTGGAAAAGCTTCGAGAGCATCAGCTATATGCCAAATATTCCAAGTGTGAATTCTGGATATCCGAAGTGACCTATCTTGGTCATGTGATTTCCAAGGATGGTATTGCTGTCAACCCAGAACGAGTTCAAGCTATTCTTGACTGGACTCCCCCGAAGAATGTTAAGCAAGTAAGAAGTTTTCTCGGACTCGCAAGCTATTGCCGCCGTTTTGTCGAGAACTTTTCCAAGATTGCCAAGCCTCTGACTGATCTGTTTCACAAAGGCGTTAAGTTTGAGTGGACAGAAAAATGTCAGGAAAGTTTCTAGACACTCAAAGATAAGTTGACATCTGCCCCAGTGCTTGCTCCTCCAGATTCTCACAAGGACTTCGTGATTTATTGTGACGCATTCCGTCAAGGATTAGGCTGTGTCCTAATGCAAGAGCGCAAAGTGATTGCTTATGGCTCTCGACAGTTGCGTCCTCATGAAGAGAACTACCCAGTTCATGATCTCGAACTCGCTGCAGTTATATATGCACTGAAGTTGTGGCGACATTACCTTCTCGGTAATCGTTGTGAGATCTACACCGACCATCAAAGTTCGAAGTGCCTGTTTACTCAGCCTGACTTGAATCTCCGTCAGCAAAGATGGATGGAAACAATTACAGACTATGACTGCGGAATTACATATACCCCTGGTAAGGCTAATTTTATGGCCGATGCTTTGAGTCGCAAGTCTTATTGCAACAACCTCATGGTTCAGGAAGCTCAACCCCTTCTTCATGAAGAACTTCGCAAGTTGAACCTCCACATTGTTCCACAGGGTTTTCTCAATACCCTTGTCTTGGAACCAACTCTCGAGAAAGCTATTAAGTCTACGCAAGCAAAAGACGCTGAAGTTGATCAGATGAAACGGGATGTTGCTTTTGAGAAAGCCAGAGATTTCTCGCTTGCTAAAGATGGAACCTTGTACTTCAGAGATCGCCTTGTGGTACCCCGGTTCGAGCTTATGACAGACAAAGTTATGAAGGAGGCACATGATACACCGCTGTCTATTCATCCAGGTAGTACCAAAATGTATCAAGACCTTCATCAGAGGTACTGGTGGTCTAATATGAAGCAAGACATTGCTCGCTATGTTGCTGAATGTGACGTTTGCCGTCACGTCAAAGCCGAACATCAAAAGCCTTCTGGACTCCTGCAACCGCTCCCTATCCCCAAATGGAAATGGGATAAGGTTCAGATGGATCTCATTACTGGCCTCCCCAAATCACAAAAGGGTCACGATGCTATTCTTGTCGTCGTCGACCAATTCTCTAAAGTTGCACATTTTCTGCCAGTCAAGGAGACGATCACTGCTAGCCAGTTAGCAGACTTGTATATCTCCAGAATTGTGACACTCTACGGTATTCCGAAGGAGATCATTTCAGACCGTGGCAGCCTCTTCACCTCAAAGTTCTAGGAAAGTTTCCAAGAAGCTATGGGAACTCATATAACCTGGAGCACAGCTTATCACCCCCAGTCCCAAGGTCAAGTTGAACGAGTTAACCAAGTGCTTGAAGATATGCTACGTGCTTGCGTCATCTCATTTGGCAAGAAGTGGGAAGAATCTCTCCCGTATGCTGAATTCTCGTACAACAACAGCTATCAAGCTAGCTTGAAGATGGCACCCTTCGAGGTATTATATGGACGTAAGTACCGAACCCCTCTGAATTGGTCAGAAACTGGGGAACGGCCGCTCATCAGTCTGGATATTATCCAACAAGCTGAGGAGCAAGTCCGTATTGTTCGTGAAAATCTTAAGGCGGCCCAGTTCCGCCAGAAGAGCAACTATGATCGTAAACATTGGGGATTGATCTATCAACCTGGTGAACAAGCTTATTTGCGTGTCACTCCTATGAAGGGCACTCATCGTTTTGGAATCAAGGGCAAGTTAGCTCCTCGCTACATTGGACCCTTCCGCATTCTCGCCAGACGTGGATATGTGGCTTATAAATTGGAATTGCCACCGCAGTTTTCTCACATCCACGATGTCTTCCATGTGTCGCAACTTCGCCGTTGCTTCAAGGATCCGCACCGTGCAGTGGGTCATGAGATGCTCGAATTGCAAGATGATCTCTCTTATAAGGAGCAACCGATCCGCATTTTGGATCAAGCTGAACGTCAGACCCGTCAGAAGGCAACCATGTTCCTTAAAGTGCAGTGGTCAAATCACACTGAAGATGAAGCCACTTGGGAACGTGAGGATCGCCTTCGTGAAGAATATCCCGATCTCTTTCCTTCTACCTCCTGAATTTTCGGGACGAGAATTTTTTTTAGAGGAGGAGAATTGTAACACCCCTATGTAATGAGCTACAGTGATCCTCATGATTATGCTTAATCACTTTGATTTGCAAGGAATGATCACAGTGGAATCATATCTCATTTCAAACTCCTTCACTAAATTCAAATTCCATTTGCAATTGAAAATTGAAGTTGCACCAAAGTTGCTACAAAATAGTTCATCATTTAGCAAAAATTCCATAACAAATGATTGTTAAGGAAAACAATATCACCTCAATGCTAAAATGGGCTATAGCAATTAAAACAGTGCCAAAACAGCATTTAAAAATGCCTTTTCATTTGTGAAAAATCCAAATGAATTCAGATGCCTACCAAACTTTTTGTGGCAGTGCCAAATATTACAAAGTATTTGTGGCCTAGTCCCAAATTTTACAAAAGTGATTTGGCTGCCCAAAATAATCCTAAACAGGTTCTGTTTTAAAAAGAAAGACAAAACAGAAAACAGGAAATGTAAAAGGAGCTTACCTGGCCTCTGGCCCAAAGCCACAGTGCGGCCCAGCCCACCTCCACCTTCTCCCACCTGCTCCTGCCGCCGTGTCAGCGCGTCCCTGGCCGCGCGTGCGCGCTCCGACCGAACGGCAACACGCCGACGCCATAGGGCTCCGGGAGGATAAGGGCGACTCCACCCACTCCTCCCTAGACGCCTCCGCTAGTCCTTCCCTCCTCTCCGTTGCTCTCCCTCTCATCTCCGATCCTACCAGAGCGCCGTCGTCGCCGCGCTGCTCCTTCACCACGGCCAACGGCCTCTCCTCGACGCCGCTCCGTGTCCAGCCGCTCCGCTGGCGTTTGCCACTTCGCTTGCGCCCAGTCACCCAAGACGGAGTCCACCGCAGCGCCGGACCCGAGGTCGTCTTCCACCCGAGGTCGTCTTCCTCCTCGGACCTCGCCGTGCCTCCGTCGAATCCGCCGCCCTGCTGCTCCTAAACTCCCCAATGAGCCTTCCGTGTGCTCCTAGGTGAGCATCCGCCATTTCCCCTCTCCTCTCGCTGTCTACTTTGAGCTCTATCATGCGACTCCAAGTCGACCGAACGCGCCGCCGCCTCGTCGGTCGCCGGAGCTACTCCGGTGACCATTTGGTCACCTGCGGGTGTCCAACGCCCTCACCGCGTCACGTAGGGCCTCCCTGACCACTTAGTTAGCTCGAAAATGCGCTGCTGCCACCAGTTCGCTCCCACAAGAACGTCGCCGCCGCCTACGCTCATCGTCGGCACCGTTTTCGGCAGCCCCAGCTCCGGCCGATACCACCATTCGACGCGGCGTCGTCCACCCGTTCCAACGTGACCAGCCGTGCGCGATTTGGTGGCCGGTAGCCGATTTCCGGCGAGATCCCGAGCGCTCCGCCGCGATTTTGGTTGCCGGCGGCTAAACGCCGGCGTGCCACCGCCACGTGGCCCTGCCAGTGGACCCCCCTGTGTCACTGACGCTGGGTCCCACCGGGCCCGTTGACACTGTTGCCTGCTGACTGGGCAGTTGACCAAGTCAACTGGCCCCACTGTCAGCCTCACAGAGCACTTTGCTGGGTACACTTCTGTGTACCCATAGCATTTAGCATTTAACTGAATTCTGAAATTAATAATTCCAGGATTTTCAGAATATTGCTAAAACTTTGAAAATTCGTAGAAATTCAACCGTAGCTCGGATGAAAATATTTTCTATATGAAAGTTGATCAAAAAAATCTAACGAATCTGAATATGTCATCTGCATTCATGTTAGAATCCTCTAAGTAGGTGAACCTGTAACTTTAGGCCTGTTTCTGGCAGATGAATAGTGCCTGACTATCGGTAATTAATTCCTAAATTAACTAAAATTGTTTAGAGATGCATTAGGTTACCCATGTATATCATATTGCCATGTCATGCTTTGTGATTGCATTTGTATGCTTGTATTTATTTGTTTCCTCCCCCTCTTCCTTTTTGGTAGACCCCCCAGGAGAGGGATGGGCCTGACCCTTGTCGTAAGACCGCGAGACGGGGGGACAGGAGCACTGATCGTCACCGCGAGCTCCCAATACACTAACGGTTTGGATATGTGATCTGAGTAGGCATCTGGCCTTTTCGCACTAACCACCACGCAGGATAAGTTATGAGCACTCGGCGTTGTACGATTCTTCCGAAAGCTCTGTCAGACGTCCAGTTCAGCATTGTGGCACGGTCGGATCGCGCCATACAGGACAGAGGTGGCGCTGGTATTCACCGTCCTCACAACGACCCGAAGTGCAAAGGGCGATGGGCCCAAGACCCCTGAGCGCTTAGGATGTAGACCGGCGGGGACCTCTCTGCGGAGCCTAAGTAGGACTACGTCGTGTCGATCACCCGAGGCCGGGCATGACCAGGAAAAGTGTGTCTGGCCAGAGTTAATCGAGCGTGTTGGGTAAGTTGGTGCACCCCTGCAGGGAAGTTATCTATTCGAATAGCCGTGTCCACGGTAACAGGACGCTCGGAGTTGTATCCCGATCTACTACAACTTAAACTGGATACTTGTGATAATTAATATGATGGCTCCGGGATCGCTTTCTCGCAGGGAGTCGAGGAAGGATCTCTGGGCGCCAGAGTGGGTTTCTCGGCCGCCGCGCCTGTTTAGTGCCGGCAAGCGGACAGACGGGGGCCGGTTTGAATGCTCTGTCGATAGTCTCTCCCACATCGCTCCAGTCATGTCCAGTCACGCATCTCTGCATTGGAACATGCACGGAGACCGGGCGTCCCTCTTGGGCGGCATGTGGCTTCAATGCCGGCTCCAGTGAGAGGTCGCGTCCGCTCTGAGCCGGCATTAATGCGAAGCTGACGCTCTAGAGTTGTGCTGACCGGCATGAATGTGCAGCAACTGCTTCGTGCGTGAGAGGGAGCGGGCGCGGGCTTGGTTTTTTGGTGGGTCTGGGGTGTCGGGTGCATATGTGGCAATAATCCGGACGTCCGCAAAGCCCCCTTAATTTGCGTCCGGTTTTTAACCGACTGATCTACAGACTAGTAGGGATACCGCGTTGGATGACACACCGCGTCCGGACGTGCGAGCGTTTAAGGGTCCGTGTTGAAGATGTCTTTACACTGTACGTTAGTATGATGGGTCGAATCAATAGCCAGGATATAATCGATCGATGAATCCGATAATATTTAATACACGGATGCACAAAAGTGGACAATCTCTACTTTGTTAGCACAAGTGGTTGTACACTCTCGATCAAACGTGAATCCACGGATAAATGTCAGTGCCCCGCTCTGGGGCTAGCTAATCAAATGTGACAACGAGATATACCAAAGCTCGGTCCCGGTTTGATCATACCATAGCGGTACGTGGAGTTATCGAAGGTCGAAACTTTTAAAATTGGAGGCGTGCATGCATGCCTTACCTCGTATATAAATAGGGGAATTCTAGCAGCGATATCATCTCATCCTAAGCTAGCTATTATAACTCGATCGAACTGATCATCGCCAATGGCGGTCAAGTCTCTAGTTCTCCTTGGTGTCGTACTAGCCTCGCTCCTGCTTCTCTCCGAGGATGTAGCGGATGCTAGAGAGCTTACGGATGCTAAAGGTTTGTAAAACGTGCTCTCTCATATTTACTAACACAGTAGACACAACTCATACTTGCTACCTCAAGCAATGTTCACTACTTGTCTACCTCGAGCAATGTTCACTAAGGAATTGTGTCCATGCAGAGTCCAAGGAGAAGAATGTGAAACCTGCAGGAGGGCCGGGCCTGCCCAAGGAAGAGAAGTGGGGAGGTGGAAACAAGCATGATGGAGGATACGGAAACGGTAACGGTGGGGGATATGGAAACGGTGGAGGGTATGGAAACGGTGGTGGATACGGTAACGGTGGAGGGTATGGAAACAATGGTGAAGGCTATGGAAACGGTGGATACGGGAACAATGGTGGAGGTTATGGCAATGGAGGTTATGGAAACAATGGTGGTGGGTATGGTGGAGGATACGGCAATGCTGGGCATGGTGGCGGTTATGGCCGTGGTTACGGCGGTGGAGGCTATGGACCTGGATATGGTGGCGGGTATGGCAATGGCGGTGGAAATGGTGGATTTGGCAGCGGCTCCGGTGGGGGATATGGTGGTGGCGGCGGATATGGTGGAGGTGGAGGATACGGTGGTGGTGGCGGGTATGGTGGAGGTTACGGTGGAGGATCTGGTGGCGGTGGCTATCCTTGATATGGATATGTGCAAAAGGTTACAATGGTTGGAACTATGGAAACAACGACTAGATATGTGTTTGTGTTTTAACTAAGCATCTGTGTTGAAATGTGATGTGGTTAAATAAAAAATGTTCCTTATGCTCGCGTTATAGGGGCAAGGTCTGTAAGGTTGAGAAGTCAGGCGAGCAAGCCAACCTTGTGTTGTTTCTTATCTTATGTATAAAAGAGAAGATATCTTTTAAATTGTAAGTGGTCTTTGATTATTGATTTTTTTTAGAACACGAGGAGAACTGTGTGCCTATATATTATGATAGAAAGCATCTATGATTTAGATGAGTAGCCCCATGGCGCCAACAAGGGTGGCAGCCCGAGCGGTCTACAACAAGGGACTTATGGTACTACTCTTCTTAAACTATTGTTTCCTATCATCCGCCACTCACGACAATGATCAATTACTCTATCGACTACCGCCGAAGGGAGCAAAGAGGTGTGCTTGAAGACATGCCGGCTCCTCTCAAGTCAAATGCATCATAGCAAGGAAATCACCACCGAGTTGACACCCTTGCGAAGCTTTGGCGGGATGCACAATTGACAAGAGGTCCACCATTGAAGAATAGAATCATTCACCGTTAGGGCAAGATGGCCGAGAGCCCGAGAACGATCCAGCGAAGTACGCCATTTGACAAGTAAAAACAATGGAAATCTAGTCATCTTCGATCAAAAGCACCTCACTTTCTTTTTCCAAATCGGTCTTCAACCGAGCCATTGTTTCAAACGTGTTGATTTGAAATTCCTAACATATTTATCATCTTTTAAGAACAATATGATATCATCAGCATATCTACATATGACAACACCACTAGGATTTAGGAATGATATAGGGGTTGACATAAAGAAAAGGAATGACAAGAGGCGCAACATGAATACATGACACGGTAGTTTGGCAGGCAAAATGATTTTCTGGCCTGCGTATCCAATCCATTGAATCGACCTAAACTGTAATCTCCCCATCAAACTCAACCAAAACCATAATAATGATTTCTTTTTAATATCAAGGACCACTGACGCCACATCAAGAGTCCTTCGCGCGTGCATGCTCATGCTCAGCCGCAGGTGTACAAGCACATAGGCCTAGGTAGCGACTGAAGAAGGCAGAGAATAGACGCCCAACCATTTAATGATCGAATTCTCCAATTGTAAATCTCCGACTACCAGGAAATCATCAACAGCACTTCATTCAGGGAACCGCGAGCAATATGTGCAATCATCTGCAGATTAGCCACAAGTTGGCGTGGCGCCATATGAATTCGATGGCGAGTTCGATAGCCTATGAGCACCTCCGAAAGACTGGACCGGCATAGCATCTTGAGATTTTACGAAGTCACCATAGGCGTCTCGCAGTCGATGGGAACGTCTCCTCCCACTAAACGAACATCGCCGGAAGCCTGAAATAAATCCAGGAATAATGCGAGCATCAGGTTCAAGTCTAGTACTTGAACTCTGATGGGCTGGGGATACCACTGTCCTCTTAATCATCCAACCACAGGTTGGTTCGCAACTTGTCAAGCAAATGTTGTTGTTGTTGTTGTAATTCTTGCTTCAATACAAATGCGGTATTTAAATAGATCGAACCACTATCACCCAATGAGACATGAGGTCAGTTCTTTCTTTTGAGTTCTTGAGGCTAGTTGTTACTAGATCATTCGGTTGGACCATTGGGTTGGCTCGAGTTCCTCAACAGAGCAAAGGGGCAAATAGGATCGCCCAGTTCCTATAGAACCTATCACTAAAATACCCGATAGGGCTAAGCGGAAAAAGGGTTTTTCATAAGATGGTAAATGAAAATGATTAGTCCCACACAAGGTTTAGGAATAAGTGATTGTCTGATAATGAGCAAGGAATATACATCTTTCTGTGGGGAGACCCAAAATCACTAGCAAAGAGGTACCTCTTACAAAGGTCACTCCCACCTTCTTTGATGATGACAAGTGGCACACTGCATGTGTGACACATGTCACAATTAAGGAGTTTTGATGGGATGCACGGTAGGCACAGATTGGTTTGTATTTTTTTCTAAGATTCATTTTCTCATAATGTTTAGGGAACAAAAACCAAAAGAAATCGGAAAACCGATAAAAGAATAAAAAAAAATTGTCAAAACTGGATGGGGTAGTACCTACGCAATCTACACAAATGGGCCGGCCCATCGTATCGCTCTGCCGCTCACCCTGTGCCAAGCGCTGGTAGTTTGCTGCAATATGCGGCTAATAGGGAATTCCAACATGCACCTCGATTTACTCTTATATTATTAACCTGGAGCGTAGAAAGGGGTGTTTTGACACATCTGCAATAAAAATTGTTCTCCCTCACACTACAACAAGCGAATTGTAATTTCTTCCACTTGCTATCATCGTGGATGCATACATTCAGTGTAGGATTGCATCAGTAATCAATGATTAAAATGAATGCAATGTGGCTGGTGCCATGCAGGGGCTTCAGAGTTTTTCAGGCCTCGTTGAACTTGAAGACACAATCATAAAGCCTTCCACCCAAAAGCTGCGCCACTTCAGGATGCTTGACCTGGAACAGAGCAATAGAACAGTAGTTTGTGAACTTCAGTAACCAGTTTGTGTTAAATCATACAGTCTGCAGCTAATCTGGATAATCTTTGATATAAATAAATTACATAATCATAATGGACATAAAACAACGCACCATTCCAATCTTGATCGAGTCACATTTCATTTGTGCGTATAGGTTGGTTTCGATTCCTCTTCCCTGTAAATGACACAGGTAGGATGCAATTAGTGATGGCCTTCAAACAAAAAGATGTGCCAACTTGTGAATGCACTTACCATGCCTTCTAGGATGACCAAGTCAGCATCGCTTGCCATATAGGCTAGCTCCGGTGCGACGCTAGACAAATCTATTACCTGAGAGGAGGTGGGTTGCCTATTTAAGCATCTGAGACAATCAATAGAACTTATGAGGCCACCATAGTGGATGGCAGAGTCAGGTTCAGGATATTCTTACTGGCAGATCGTTCCCGGAGTTGGCAACAATGAGGTCGGATACATCCACACCTGCAAGCTTTCCATTTTCGTCCTTGAGCTGAAAACAATTGAAGAACATGAGTCACATTGTTGTATCATAAATGATATATTATTTTTTTAGTTACCTTGTTTACAATCTCAACCAACTCTAGGTAAGTGATATCATTGATGGAAGGCATGTCATTGGCAGCAAGTATCACCTGCACCAACCAAAGAAAGATAACTATTGATATTCTTTACTCTTTACTAAAAAAGAAAGAAAAGAAATCATAAATCACAGACAATTTATGCATGGATAGACATAGACTTCAATGGTTAATTAAACACAAGCGCGCACGTAAGCACGAACACACTTTCAGCTTAATTAAGAAGTCATGGATAGACATAGACTTCAATGTGAACCATTTTCCATAGATAATTTCTTGCATTCATTTACTTAAAAGCTGAATAGGAGCGGTACGTTACTACCGGAAACAAGCTCATGTAGAAATGGCAAGTAAACCCTTGTCCATGCTTTCTAGTAGTTCCGAATGAATAAGAGCAATATGAAAAGATTAAGACAAACCTTAGTGCCACGTCGGAGCAACTCCCTCGCAAATGGTAATATGCCCAATATGATATCAGCACCAGAATTATCAACAAAAATAACTGCCTGCATATGATCGAAGATTGATTCAGCTAGGTACAAACTTAAGGTTGGTTGTACAGTATCAACATTGTAAACATATACACAGCTGGAAGAAAATGCCACTGAGTAAACATAGTTTATATCCAACTGCCCAGTAATGATTTCACCCGTAATTGATGCATGGATGGTCCAGAACTGTTACTAGGCCAACAGTAACAACCACAGATACATAAGCCATATCCACCAACAAAGCTGCGAGGAGATACAGAAAGGAATACACTAAATATCACTGAGCGAGTTATTGATTTCTAACAATGTACATAGTACATATCAAAACAATTTATAAATGGGTTATTAACAAATAAGAACCATAATTATTGGAGATAGACATGGAACCAGAATACTAATGATATTAGCTCTTTTTTTTCTTCCAAAATATAAAACCGTAGAACTGCAGATATACACTAAAATGACATATAAAACAGTACATTGCCACATATGCAAACTAAAACAGTCTCTTGCCATAGGATGGATAGCAGGCTCTGTCTGGCATTTTGTGCAGTTTCAACAAGAATACAGTAAAACAATAAATTTACCTTTTCCCAAGATTTCTTGGTCCATTTGCTTTTAAATGCATCTAGGTCATCAATAACCGAAGGTCGAGATAAAAGATTCTGGCAACTCGCCAAGAAGGACATACCATCTTTAGTAAAAACTTCTGCAAGCTTCAAATTTTGCAATAAAAAGAATATTTTGTCAATAACAAACAGATATCTCAGAAGGATTCACAAAGAACTAACGAAATTCGATTTCATCACTTTCAAGACTTCAGGTTGAATGGTCTTTCACATTAAGCCGGTGATGTTTCAAAGCAACCTAAGGTAAGCCCTTTGAAGCTCCATGGGAGTAAAAGACCAATAAAACATTAATGCAATTGAGACTACATACCTGTGCAGACCCTAAGTCAAATATGTTTCCTGCTAAGATTCCACGGATCAAGTTCTCTGCTCGTTTCTCACCGTTTTCTATTTCATCATTCCGCTGAACAACTCCCTCAAACAGTGACATAGCCTTAGCGTTCTCCTCGTCCTACTCGTAAAGAATCAAAATAATCAAAGGAGCAGAAACAGTTACGACCAGAAATTATCACAACAATGAACAATAAAATTATGCCAGGTAGGAAAACCTTGTTACAATTTACCTTAACCTTCTTGAAGATGTCATGAAACCCCAATTCTCTAAGGATTAGCTCACGAAGCCTACAAAGAAGCTTGAGATCCATTGCAAGAGTTAGAAGTAGTTGAAAATTTTCTTTCATGATCCAATGAAAAACTCATCTTACTATGCAATCAGGAGGTCCTCCATGGCTCTCTGGGTTCTTCTTCAACTCCTCAAGCATATCAGTGTACCTTCACCACACAACAATATGTACATAACAAAATGTAAGAATGCATCTAGAAGGCTTCATAATATGAACAAAGTAACATTGTGATAATATTTGAGTAATCGTTGACGCACATCATGTCAGCGCTTAACCCCAGAGAAGCAATCATGTACGCGCAATGCACATTTTTTTTAACAAAGCAATGCAAATGTTGACTGGTGTAAATTAAGCCACACATACATGTAATATGTCGCAATGAAAGCATTGAACCTAAGACTAAAGCACCTTAACATATAAAAATAACAACATGGTTTGGAGTGATTTGCAGATCTATTTTCGCAGCCAAACAATATTTGGCAAATATCTGCCCATGAAACCCAATAATAAACAAGAGAAATCATCATCTGAACCATGAAAGTGAATCCCACGAATCATTTCTGGAATTGTACAGTTTTTGGTGCTTAGTAGCATACACGATACAATTGTTGTTCAGGCATCCCGTCTTGGACACTTAGGTGGCAAGGTGCCCTGGCAGCGCCTTGCAATTGTGCCTGCCTTAGCTGCTTAGGCGTCAGGACGGTGGGTGCTCACCTTAGGTCACCTTACCGCCTTAAGAACAATGCACAATACATCGAAAGGATGAAAGAGCATGATACAATTAAAGACATACATGATCTCACGTTTCATTTCAAATATTTGGTATAGTAATTCTTAGAATTAACTAGGTCTCAGCATTACCTCACATTGCTAGTTACTGAGATCATTCTGCGTGGATAAACTGCAACAGGTTAATGCTAGCACTGCTAATAAGTTGCTTGTGGGAGTAAATCCAGGAATACTAAGTGCAAACCTAGTCTGTCAAATTTATCACTAGTTTAGACTGCCAGTTGATGAACCAAAGCTGAGTGCCTACACCTTCTTGATATCAACTTAGCCTTAGCGGATTATCCTTCTCACATCCGTACTCTTTTGACCAAAACCTTCCAATCAAGTGATTGTCAAAGATATAGGCTCTTGACCCTTTCTTCGTAAAATAGAATATCCCAAAAAACTCTGAGGTGAAATGACATTGGTTTATGTGCACAAGCAGAACTGTGAGGCCTACGAATCACCAAGAGGTAACATCCAGCTGTTCAACTTTATGGCTTTCAACTCAAAGATAATTGATCTAATAAATATTACAAGCATAAACTATCTTGGCCAGCTACTTCCACATGGCACCCATATCATAATATCAGCGAAGGCGGCCCTTCGGAGCTTTGAAGCTGTAACGCCCAAGAAATTTAGTGAGAGAGTTAACTTTTAGACTAAGGTGCTGCGTGTTTGCTTGTTACTGTTCAAAACGCCACACCAAATTTCTTAATATTCACAATAACAGAAATTGTTTTTGGTGCAGCTAACAATTGGGATTGAAATATCTCTATCAGGATTAGGACACTTGTCTTGCGAACAGTTAACAGTTCATGAACACAACAGAAGTTAGTTTTTTTCATTTGATACTTTCTCCCAATGATCAGCACTCGCAAAGCTCTGCCTGCCTAGTTGAACTGAGTTGTTTCGAATTTTATTTTATTTTTTTGGTTCAACAATTGATAATGAAGTCTGCCACTGTAAAGTACATCAGGTGAATCTTGTGGTGGCTGACAACAGAACTGGCAGAAACTTTTAACCGTGCCATCAGTAATTGGTCGAGCAGGTGCCAAACCAAAATTGCCTGACACACGAATTACTGTCTGCAAGTACCAACGGAATTTAGCTATTGTGTAGTATGTGTCCACTTGCAAATTAATCATGGCCTTTTTTCAGGAGCAGATATTTGATAGCCCATACTACCTCTGCAATGAAACCGACCACTTGCCAATAGTTGCTAAGAAGTTGATATCTAATGAATCTGACACTAACTTATCTTTACCACCACCACTT
This sequence comes from Elymus sibiricus, assembly GCA_039707655.1. Classification (NCBI taxonomy): domain Eukaryota; kingdom Viridiplantae; phylum Streptophyta; class Magnoliopsida; order Poales; family Poaceae; genus Elymus; species Elymus sibiricus. The sequence goes on from CM077676.1 coordinate 182,589,236, forward strand.
TGAGTTATAACGAAGCAACATGATCAATCAGATACTGATCACTGATACATACCTCTGAGCAAACTTCTCGGCCTTGGCGGGGGCATCCGGCACCGTGGGGTCATTCTCCGCCCGCTGCCTGAAAAAGGGCCAGAAGACGAGCTGAAGTGAGAATCAGTGGAGCGCTACGGGAGTTCAAATTCCGGGTCGGGACTGTACCTGAAGGATGGTACGGATTTCAGGAAGAGGTCGATCCACTGGATCTCGACGGGGGTGGCCTTGCGGGGGTTGTCGGAGGGGAAGCGGTAGGGTATGGTGCAGGCACGGTACGTGCTCTCCACTGGCGCCTGCAGCAGCGGGAACGGCACCGAAGGCGACGAGCTCTCCATGCTCCTCCGCCGCCGCTACTGCGGTGCGTACGGTGGTTGGGGTTTGTGCGGATCCTCGGAGGCGGTTAGCTCGGCCTCGCCGTGAGATCTGGTTGCGCCGTACGCACCGCACCGGACGGGAAGATGAAGGAAGCGAAGTGCCGCTTGGCAATTGCAGAGAGTCGCTACAGATGCTCTCTTTTTTTCGCACATTCGCTACAGATGCTCTTGCCTGCTGATGTAGATTGGGCCGCTATGTACCGTAGTTTGCGCTCTGTACGCTTCATATGAGCCAGCCCAACTCCTGCTGGCAGGTTGAGGGACAGGGTCCATCGCGTCTATGGGTGTGTTTGGTTCACCGGATAACTTGGGAATTTCCTAACGGACGCTCCTTGCGTCAAGTTGTCGCTGCTTCGCACATAGGCGAGCGACCTGGCGACCGAGATAGGCCGGCCCAATTTCCTAACGTACGCATGCGCTACAGTATCCGATTTTGCGAACCTTCTAGAAGGTTCCTGACCGATTTTGGGAACCTTCTAGAAGGTTCCTGAACCGGTTTTTACTGCTTTTTTATTTTAGTTTTTTACGTTTCTTTTTTTCTTTTTGTTTTTTCTGTTTCTTTTTTCCTTTCCTTTTTCCTTTTTATTTACTTATTTCATTTTTTCTATTTCTTTTAATTCCTTTTTTCTTCTAGATTTTTTGTTTCTATTTTTTTCAGATTTCAAAATTTGTTTCAAAATTCAGAAAAAGTTCAGAAGTTCAAAAAAAAATCCTGTTATTATTATTTTTTCACAAATTCGAAAAATAATGTTTATTTTAAAAAATGTTCACATATTTGAGAAAGTGTTCTACTTTGAAAAAATGTTCTAGTTTTAAAATTTTGTTCCCAAATTAAAAAATGTTCATACATTTCAAATAACGCTATTTCCTGATTTTGTTCATAGTTTCAAAATTTGTTCACATATGCAAAAAAATGTCCCTTTTCATAAAATATCCATGTTTTCAAAAAATGATCCACTTTTTCAAATTTTGTTCACAAATTCAAAAAAGTTTCGATTTTTAATTTTTTTCGCAGATTGAGAAATTGTGCACATCTTTAAAACTTGTTCATGATTCTCAAAAAAAGTTCCCGTTTAAAATAGTTTCTCAAAAAAAAAGTTAAAAAAAATCAAAAATACAAAAATGTTCCTGTTCTCAAAATTTGTTCACAAATTCAAAAATGTTCCTTTTTTTGAAAAATTGTTCACATCTTTAAAACTTGTTCATGATTCTCAAAAAAAGTTCCCATTTTTAAAAAAAATCAAAATTGAAAAATGTTCCTGTTCTCAAAATTTGTTCAAAAATTCAAAAATGTTCCTATTTTTGAAAAGTGTTCACAAATTCAAAAATTGTTCACATTTTGTCAAAACTTGTTCGTGATTGTTAAATATTGTTCGGAATTTTAAAAAATGTTCCTGTTTTTTCAAGATTTGTTCACAAATTCAAATAATGTTCCTGTTTTTAAAAAAATTCACAATTCAAAAGATTGTTCACATTTTCTAAAAACTTGTTCATTTTTATCAAAATTGATCATAATTTTTAAAAACATGTACCTGTTTTTCAATATTTGTCCACAACTTCAAAATTGTTCCTGTTTCTAAAATTTGGTTACAAATTCGAAAAATTGCTAACATTTTTTTAAAACACGTGTGTGTTCTGTCAAAACGTTCGGACTTTAAAAAATATATATTCAGAATTTACAAGAAAAGATCAAAAAAAGGAAAAATAATCCGATCTGCCGATGTGACTACTTCTAAAGTATTCGCATTGCCTTTTCACCACCAACATGAATCAGCCGTAGTGGCTAGCTGCCTCTGTCTATAGGAGCGCGGTCACGAGCTTGAATCCTAGCTGAAGCTCTGCGTTTTTTTTTTCATTTTTTACACCGCTCGCTGCCTGCATGGGATGGCCCAGTCAAGGGACTAAACTGTGCGAAGCCTCGACATTCTGCCGTAGAATGCGGCAAATAGGAAGTCCCGATAACTTGGAGTGGATACGGGTATCCCCAACCACCCGGCTAGGGATAGACACTTTTTTTGTTTGGTTGGTGGGTGATGTTAGCCCATGTTTTGTTTGGTTTGAAGAATGAATCATGGTTGAAGGCGGCCATTTGAGTGTTTGGTTTGAAAATTAATAAAACTCAACATGCATGGGTTACATAGGAGGAACATTAGGATTTAGCAAACAAGATAAAACAGATTTTGGATAGAAAAATAGGGAGAGGATATCAAATTCATGTCTTCCCTGGTGCCTTTGAGCTGCTGCATAACAAAATCAAACAGATGAGCCACGCACACAATAAAACGCAAGCACATCACATAAGTACAGTAGTCAAGCAACACTGACGCACCCACGGCAAGCAGAGCGTGCAAACACAACACGCACGGCGGCAAGCGCGACATGCATGCACCCCGCCTAGTACGCACACACTCCACGCGCCACATGCACAGCCCACGCCCACGCTATGCCGTTCGCGGTTGCACCGGCTGGAGGGAGTCGCCTCCATTCACAGGGCAGCAGCTGCCGCACGCGGCAATCCCTATTCGGCTTTATTGGGAGCAACTAGTCCATGGGTAGTTGGGTACCCCTCGAGGGCTTCCCAGCGGACGCGCATAGGGGCAGTCCAGCCGCTACGTGGTGTGCCCCAGTGTCGCTATGTGTCGCGGCTGGGCGCGTTTTTCATAAACATTTTTTTAGGGTTTATGAATATTTTGTTTTCTGGGGTTTTCCAATTTTTCCTAGTTTTTTTCTAGGCTTTTGCTTTTTTGTTTCTTTTTTGCTATTTTTATACATTTTTTTTGTTTTTGGTTTCTTTGTTTTTTGGGTGTGCTTTTCGAGTGAAGCACAAAAAATACGGTGAAAAACTGTTGTGCTTTCCTGTGAAGTACTATATAATTGTACTTTCGTGTGAAGCACATATTATGCTTATGTGCTTCAAAAAACAGTTAGCGCAGTTATGCTTCCCCCGAAAAGTGAAGCACAGTTGTGCTACCGCGTGAAGTATAGCTGTGCTTCCGCCTAAAAGTAAAAATCACAGTTTTGCTTCCGCGTGAATCACATTTGTTCTTCCCCCAAAAAAAGTGAAGCAAATTGTGCTTCCCAAAAAAATTGAAGCACAATGTGCACAGTTATTAACATGGGATCTAGTTTGAAGATCTTGACTTGAGAAATACAACGGTACAAACGGTTCGTGATTTGAACGCATAGTTCAAGACATAAAACGTTTAAAAAAATGAATCTACGAAAAATACACAACACTCATAAAGCACATGCAGTGCGTCACTTGTCACCACCAAAGGAAGTGAGTGTGACATTTGAAAGGGGTACCCCTTAACTATTGCTTTCGCGCTTATTGTTACAAGTTATCGCCACTTCGTGATTGCTTTTGACCACCCCATTTAATGCTTTTGAGGTTGGACGTTGTTTCCAGTTTTTATGAATGTTCTGGAAGGTTCCAACCCGGTTTTTTGTTGGTTTTGTGAACCTTCTATAAGGTTCTTGAGCCGGGTTTTTTCAAGTTGTTTTTATTCATTGCCTTTTCCGGCTTATTTCGGTTTCTGGTCTCTTTTTCTGTTTTTCCTGTTTCTTTTTCTTTTTTGAAAAATTCATAAATTTCAAGAAATGTTCAATATCTTCTGAAAAATTCTTCACTTTTTAGAAAATGTTAGAAATTTCTAAAATTATTCCTGTTTTTCAAAAAATGAATGGAGTTCAAAAATTCCAAAAATGTTTTTTTAACTTCTTCATATTTTCAAAACATGTTCGTGTTTGTCAAAAAAGAAGATCAGATATTCAAAATTGTTTACAACTTTCTAGCAATGCCCAAAAAGTTTAAATATTTTTCACGGTTTTTTATATGTTTCAAATTTCAACAATTGTTTACCATATGCAAAAAAAAAAATCAGAATTTCAAAACTGTTCTCTATTTTCAGAAAAAAATGTTCAAATGTTTTACAATTTTAAAAAATCAAAAACATAAAATAATTGTTCTCATTTTTCAAAAATTGTTCGGATTTTCAAGCGTTTGCCATAGTGTCAGGTGGCTACAGTACGGTTCACTACAGTACTGGTTCGCCACCTGTGGTTTTGGATAGTACCTCGACCCAACGCTACAGTTCCTATTCCTCCTGCTCGCTGCACTGCCCTTACTAATCTTTTTTTTTTGCTTTTATTTATATTTTTGAAATTGAAACATATTTTGCTTAAATTCTTAAAAATGTTCATCGTAGATTTAAAAAAAAATTATGTAGTGTAAAAAAATGTTCGCGGGACTTTTAGAAAATGTTGGTAGCATTCAGAAAAAATATGTTGGTGACTTTTAAAAAATGTTCACGCGTTTCAAAAATAAAATCTTGAATGTTTTATAAAAGAAATATACAATGTAAAAAAAATCGTGTGATTAAAAAAAAGTTTGACACCATTGAAAATAAATGTACGTACCTTTTTTTAAAAATGTTCATGCATTAAAAGTATGTTCGTGACATTTTAATACAATGTTTAAAAATGTTCACATAATTGATAAAAAAAATTGTACCATTCAAAAAAAATTATGCAATGTAAACAATATTTGTGTGGTTTAAAAAAATGTAAATTTAAACAGCCTTATTTCATATCCCATTTCAATTCCGTGAACTTAGTTAATTGTCTTGTAAAACAAGCAGCTTGCAAGTCGATTATCATATCAAACACATTGTCCAAGCGATTACAAAGTTTTATCATGAACATCCAGTTCAGAACAAAGTAGGAACAGATTATTCAGTACAACAAAACAACAACCATCCGCCACTGAAATTAATAATTCAGGCACGGGATACATCAGTGCAAATTCCTGCCCTCCAACAATCCTGTTACAAGCAACTGAATGGAACAACAGATGCCGTCAAAGAAGGAGAAGAAACACTGGGATGAAATAAAGTATCACGAGCAAAAACCAATAGCTTGATCTTCAGCTGGGAAGAATAGTAGAAGTACATTTCCATTTTGTTGTTGACATACATATGAGAGACATCTTCCTGCAGCACCCCTTTGTCGGTGTGACCCTGACTGACCGTGTTGTTCCTAGTGACAGAAACTGAAATCCGGTCCTTTCCTGAAAACCAATATCGACGAAGTGGTCAGTAATTTTGTTGATCTGCTCGTGGACCGTACCGAAAAAGCCCGTCCCGACAAAAAAACTGACCGGTCTGCAAAAAATGGCCCGAAAATGTTTCGGCCCGGTCTTCTTTTAGCCGGGCCGGCTCGGTCGGACCGAAGGCCCCGCTCAAACACAGCCCATGAGGGGAGCCCAACACATATACAACTGCAACCCATCAGGAGAGCCCAAAAGCGAAGAAATGACCCATCCATCGATAGGTTTCCTCGCTGCCGCCGCCAGCAGCCAGCACGCACTCAAAAAAAAAAAAGCAGCCACGCAAAGCTGCGGTGGCACCTCCCCTGTTCTGCGTCGCCGCTGGCTGGCAAGATGACCGCCGCCTCCACCGGCCACCGACAAGCCGGCAGCCACCATCCTCTCCTCTCCTCGATTCCAATTACCGCCCCTCGGCCACTATCCACGCAACGAAGCTCGAGGACGCGGGGGACGAAGCCGTTTGTCCCGACGCCGCCGGTCGCGCCTCAATTGCTTCCTCGCCGAGCGCCCTGTGGAGGTAAGCTCTCCTCCGTCCCGTGCCCTCCCTCCCTTCCCCTCCCCTCCCGGCCTCCCTTAGTCCCCCCGGCAGTCCGGCGCACAGCTCACGCACGGCGCACCTGCACGGCATGGGACCCTCGTCTCTGCACCTGTAAGCACCAGAGACTGCTCTTGCTCCTGCACCGACGATCCTCCGGTACCTGCACTGGAGCACTGCATGCACCGGCGAACGCGCCGCCACCTCCACCTCGCCATGGCCGGTCCTCTCGGTCCAGCCCGGGCCGGAGCGCTGCCGGTCTGGTCCCCAAAATCAAGACCGCCCAGCTTGTCGGTCCGGCCGTCCAAACGGTGGTTCGGTCAGGGACCGAACTGGACCGGACCGTGTCCACCCTCCGTAGGAGTTCAGAACAACCATTTTCTTCTATATATTTTATCCATTCAATCTAGCAGTACCGCAGTTTACGCAAGAAAATAAAGAAACCACAGTAGAAGATGGAAGAGAGAAACATAGCATGGTGGCACAACGTCATATTAGCAAACAAATAATAGAAATTAAATCATGTTAAACACTATCTCTTTGCAAAATTGATAGCACACTCTTCCATGTGACCATGATTACCTCCAAACTATCTCTACTCGTTAGCCATATTTTTAGCTAGGTAGTCCTTACGTAAACCTTGCCATATAACAAGATAAAAGAAAATCGTAGCTAGCAAAGCAATAATGATACCATGGTGAGCTAGAGGTACTTTTCATGGTAGTAATTTCTATGAAATAAACAAAAATGAGAGAGAGATATCGAGACGGGGAGAATGAAGGTGCGGTTTTGTACATACAGGATGTTGTTGCCGCTGAGCCAAAGGAGAAATTACTTTGGAAAAAATCTCAAATTGCGACGGAAAAATCTGATTTTAACACAAGGATAGCTTGGATGCATGTTGATAGCACTCCTCAAGGCAGACTCTGTGCTTCTCTTCGTGGCTTCTGTAGCACCTTCACAGCCGATTGCTGCAGATAATTCTTCAAGCGCTAACAAGTGCTCGATGCCGGCTGGTGCAGCCCCATTCTGATCCGATCCACTCATATTATACATTGCCTCGAGCCTCTGGAGTTTGGGCATTACACCAGCATGGAAGTCCAGGTATGTCACGCTGCTTAATTGGAGACAAAAACGCTTTAGAGCAGGGAATGCTCCTCTCTCTGCACATATGACAATCATTTCATTTACAGCTCTTCGGATATCTATATCGAGGTGAGTGAGGACGGGCAGCTCCGAAAGGATTCCAACACTATCATTTAGCAGCTCACAGACTTGCAATTGTAGTTCACCGAGGTTACGGAGTTCCCCTATCCAGCTAGGGATCCTGGAAAACCAGCAACTCCGGAACATGACGAATCTCTCAAGTCTGTAAGGAGTTGGTGGAGGAGACACTGGCATCAAGCCATCTATGCAGCCCCTCATACTGACAAGCAGGTCCTCAAGGTTGCGAAGTTTCCCCAGAGAAGAGCGTAATACATCCATGCGTCTCTCCGTATCGTCCGGATGAGGGCCACATGAGATAAATAGATATCTCAGATTGGTCAGCTCACCAATGTTTTTGATATTATCTATGGTGTTCACTGCCAAATCAAATGCACATAGATGTCGTAGGGACTTCATGTTGCCAATCCCATCAAAAAGCTCGGATCCAACATTTAGATGCATCAAGTGTGGTAGATGAACTATATTTGAGGGACTATTGGAATACCTTTCCAGATCAAGTGTTTGCAAGTGTTGTAGCACTCCAATCTGCGTTGGTAGTTGGTACAAGCAAAAACGACTAATCCGTAAATACCTCAGCTGATACAATTTAGAGAGTCCACTGAGATCAACTGTAGCACGGTGGAGGTTAATAAACAGAACTCGGAGGAACTTGAAATCTAATAGATGAGGTGTACTCTTAGAGCTCCCAAAGAACATAACTGATCGAACATGTGACATACTAATGTTCCTTGGTAGTATTGCTTGACTGTTACTTAAACTATCTAAGTGAATAGATAGTCGACGGATCTTGTAATCCACTTCTGTAATGGCTCGTGGGTCATCCACTATAGTGAAAAAATTCTCTTCTGCGGACTTAAGCAAGATAAGATCGAGCATCATATCATGTATTCTGCATTTTGTCACTGACCCTCTGCCGTCAAATTTTACAGGTTGAATAAGACTCCTATTGACAAGCTCATTGAAATAATTACTTGCGACCTTCACACAATCTTGTCCATTTTCTTTGCCGACAAATCCTTCTGCCATCCATTGGCGTTCTAGATCATACCTTGATATTATGTAGTCCTCTGGATACATACCAAGATACAGCAAGCACGTCTTAAGATGAAGAGGAAGATCTCTGTAGCTAAGGTTTAAGATTTGCCTAACTCCTTCCAAAGTGGGATTTGTTAATGAGCCTAAACAACTCCTTACATGTTCCCACCTTTCTTTTTGGATGGAATCTTCGCTGGCTAGCATGCTTGATATAGTAACAATTGCAAGAGGCAAACCACCACATTTTTTAAGAATTTCAACCGAAACATCTCTAAGATGGCGAGGGCAAGCTTCCTCGGAGCCAAATATCCTGCCAAAAAATAGTCTTCTCGAGTCTTTGTCATTGAGGGGCTTCATTTCTAAAATGTCATCATGTCCATGGAAACAACATGCCTTAGCCACAACCTGAATTCTAGTAGTAGTGATTACTCTGCTCCCAAGATAATTTTCTGGAAAAGCACATTTGATAATATCCCAGGCTGATACCTCCCATATATCATCAATTATAATCAAGTACCTGCCAAATATTCATCACTATGTCAACCAACTAAAATTTATCAAGTAATTAAGACATCGAACCAAAAAGCATAACTTTGTTTAATCAAACATAGTTGTGATTGAATAAAAAAAAGACCCGTTAATTTGCTTTTGATTGTTAATAAACTAAAATTATAGGAGAAAACATAATATATGATCTGAAATAAATTAACACATTTTGTTTAAGATCAATGTTGTCACCGATAATAAATTAGACTAATATGGTTTACTCGTATAAGTTTATTAAAGGAAATCCGTCGATGCATCTGTTAAATTACTAAACTTGTTGTGTGTTTGTTACACTCATCTAATGATTTTCTGCTAAGAATTAACTGTGCAACATATTTTCGTTTTTTGAACTGAGTTGGGAAAATATACTATATATGTATATCTGAGAAATTTTAAAAATCAAAGACCAGAACAAACAATAATACATGAAGTAAGAACATGCACCTCTCATTTTTTAGATGTTCCCTGAGCATGTCGATAAGATGTGACTCGCATGCGTGAATAGATGGCTCTACCCCAAGTTGTGATAGTAAACCACGGAGAAGTTTTGGGATGTCTGGCTTTTGAGACACGAGCACAAAAGCAGTACAACTGCTAAATTCACCCTTGAGCTTACCATATACCATATTGGCAAGTGTTGTTTTGCCTAGACCTCCAAATCCCACAATTGATACCACTTTCAACTTCATCTCCCCGTCTCTTAGCAAGTTAATAAGCTCATTCGTTGGCTCCTCAACACCAACAAGGTTAGCTGCGTTTTCATAGAGCGTGGCAACACGTGGGTCAACGGCCACATTGCTTGATGAGGAGGTATCAATCTTATACCTTTGACGCCGTGCACTTGTCTCGAGAACAAGTTTCTTTACGTCCTTGATTTGTCGAGCAATCCGATGGCGAGCCCTCAAAGTTTTGAGGCGTCGAATCGTGCTGCTGACGAACCCATCACTTTTATCAGTGCCCCCAATGTTTTGCATAAAGTCGTCAATGATTTCCTCGATGTCGTACGACATCTCCCTGACGATGTCCCTCCATCTCTTGGTTTGTGGATCCAGCTCATCCAGATAAGAAAGGCCCTCAAGTGCATCCTTCATGCTGACAAGTTCATCGCTGACGAACTTGACCTCTTTCCGGAGGTTTTTGAGCTTGGCAAACTCCTCCCCCATGAGGTTGGCCAGCTTACCCAAGACGGAGTTCATCGCGCCTGTAGAAGCACTCACCAGTATCCTGTCCATCGCAACTGTTTATCTTGGCTCCTGGTTACGTCAGAATTTGCGAGATGTTTATATTTTTCCTAGATAATAGAAAGGGAAAGAACTTCCAAGGTGTAGATAGCATGTTAATTGAATCGAAAACTAAGGATGTTAAAGAAACTAATCATGCCTACAGATACTGTAGATCGTAGCTGTTTATCCAATTGGAGGCGTTATGTTCCTACTGTAATTCACAGCAAATTGAAGCTCCGTCTGGCAACGAAAAGCAAAGCAGAGTTTGGAGAGATTTATTAACCTCTGAAACATGCAACGCGTGCTTGGAGAAGATGCCGGCTGGACGTCGGTGGTGGCCGTACGGCCGGCGGCGACCGGAGCTCGCAGTACGATTTATCGGAGTCGGAGGAGATGAATTGCTAACGCGCGTATATGAAATAAGGAGAGGAAGGAGCAGAGTAGTATGCGATGATATCGATCTGGTGGGAGTGGGAGTGGTTGGGGGAAGGAACAAGTCAAGATCGAGGTTGTGTTTCGTACTTCGCACGCATTCGCTATATATATTATCTGGTCAATTGAACAAGTCGAGACCAAGAGGCAGTCGTGAAGCATGACATGGGAGGTGATCCAACAAGGGGTATAAACATTACAGGAGATTTGGTCGACAATGTGCAGGTAAACCATGATGATTAGTCGCCCTCTGGATGTAACTGCCAGTCTGAATGTTATTACACCAAATTTTGTCTGTTGTGTTTTCCAATCATATATGCCAGTTGAGTTCAGTATTGTATGGTCTGCCAATTTGTGCTGTATGGTGATCGTCTGGGCTGACCTCGATCATCATGTCAGACTCATGAATCTGCAGACAGGAAACATTCAGTTCGGTGCAAAGTAGGAAAACATTGTTACTCAATACCATACTGGTAGCAAACAAGAACAACAACCATAATCCAGAGGCACCATCAGGGCATACGCCTGCCCATCACCAAACCTTATTTTATACTCCCTCCGTCCCAAAATAAGTACTAAAGTTAGTACAAAGTTGAGACACTTATTTTGGGACGGAGGAAGTACAAGCATAAAGCAAGGCGCGATCATGTCGGTGTTCTGACCGTGTTGGATGAAATAAGGTAGCACAGAGCACAATCGGTAGCTTGATCTTCCGCAGTCCATCATCAGTCGTCTGTCGTGACAAATCCGTTGGTGTTCTGACGGTGTTGTCGCAAACGATGAAGTCTAAAACCAACTTGTTTTCTCAAAAGCCAAGAGTGGTGCAAATTCATAAGAAATAGGCAGGCTTAGAAGTGGAGGAGAGCCATTTGCTATAGCTGCAGGTTATTATTGGTACAAATCAACGTTCCAAGCTTGAAAATGTGCATGCGTAACGCTGCAGAAAACCTATTAGCTAGGTAGCAAAGCAGCAAATGGTAGTTTGGACAGTTAGAGGAACTTCAAATGGTAACCAGGTGTATAAATTAGTGAGGGAGAGACGATAACTTTCAATCTTTTTTTTTTATTTCGGTCGGTTTCCGATTATAATTCTTTCTAAACTTTTTGTAAAATGTCCATAATTTAAAAATGTCAGTTAATTTTCAAAAAATCACAAAATGTTAAAATGAGCACAAAATTTTAAAATACTCACAAACTTTGAAAAATGGTCTCGAATTTAAAAAATGACCATGAATTCAAAACATTCTCAGTTTTCAAATTTTTCTCAAATTTCAAAAAATCTTTGCGAATTTGAAAACTATTCCCCAATTTCAATAACATTATTGAATTAAAAAATGTTTCCAGATTCCCAAAATTGTTCCTAAATTTCTTTAAAAAATTACGAATTTTAAAAATTACAAGAATGCTAAAAAAGGGGAAAAAGTAATAGGAGAAAACCAATAAAAAGGCAAAAAGAAACTAAAAAAGGGAGGAAATGAGGGGTGCACGTTTGCTTGGAAGAATACGAAAATTTTGTGCCATTCTCTTTTTCTAGGCAATTTTGTGTCATTCTCGCAACGCAAGAGCGACTTGATGGCGCATAAAGGCTTGGGCGAGTTTTTGTCTCGCTTAGTGCGAGACCGAGCGTCCCCGCTCGCCTTAGGAGCGTACGAAGTGGGCCGAGCCAATAGTGTTAGTTCATTAATTTCATTTTTTTTCCTTTTAGTACTTTTATTTATATTTCTATAAAATGGAAAAATATTGTACTTAATTTTTTTTAAAGTACAAGAGAAAATCATGTGCTTGAGGGTCTCTTCAATATTAAGTCCACAAAGAAGGCAGTCCCTGCACTTTGACTTCCAAAGCCAACGATAAGCCCGGTGTGCATGGATTTCTCTAAAGTAGGAGTAAAATTGGCATGATTTGTAAATGGACCCTAGATGTAAGACCACTTTTCATGCAACTGAGTTTGAGAGGTAAGCACCACAACCGTCGTTTCCCTTGCAAGAGACTGACTTCCTCAAAAGCTTGCATGGATAGGGGTATGTGGAACGCCACACCCAGTGACGTGCTGCCCAAGAAATCTTTAACTTAGGCATCTTCATTTCTGGCAAAGGTGAAGGCACGGGGATATTTCTTACCTAAGATCTCGTCAAACCACAAGTCTTTTCAGAACAGAGTAGTTGATCCCGCCGTGATGTGAACTTGTGTGATTCCACTAAAGATCGGAATGAGCTTCAGGACATCACGCCACCAAAATGATCCACATGGATCAGAGGCATGCGGAATCTTGGTGCTGTAGTAAGTTGATCAATCAATTGAACCCAATGCAGATCGACATGGTTATAGAATTTGTGTAGGTATTTCAGCAAGAGAGCATCACTTTGGATCCTGAGATTGATGACACCAAGACCACCTTTGTTCTTTGGGCAACAAACCATATCCCACGCAGCCAAAGAATTGCACTTGTCACCTTGATCTGCTTTCTTTGAACAAGAGGCACCTTCTGTGAATCTTGTCCAACAAGTCAATGATTTTCCGTGGAAATCTGAGCATAGATAGAGCAAAGATAGTCAGAGAGGTGATCACAGAATTGAGCAGATATCATAGCCCAGGTAGCAGTCAGTCTTCTCTCCACATGGCAGACGAGGGGCATAGGATCTTGTACAGAGGGTCTTGTAGTTTCGAGAGGGAGGCCTAGGTAAGTGAATGACATTGAGCCGATGACACATCCAAAAATGCTTGTGATCTCCCCACATTCAGACTCTTCCCAACCATTGACTAGACTATTGGGGTATTCCATGGTTTTAAAAGACACATCTACATGATGGTCTCAAGTGTGTCTTTATCCACATGAAAACCATTTCTTGATTATCCTCACCATCGATTTCAAGCAAATCGAATAGACAACGTTGCAGAATTCTCCTTCGTGCCTTTAATATGGCCCTAGGATAGAAGTTTAGCACTTTATCCGAATGTCTAGGCTCAAAATGGTTTGGTGGAATCCTTTATCCAAAGAATTAAGCTCATTGCATTGTTTTCACTTGGAATTGCAACTTACCAACTTTACGTTGGAATCATGAAGTTTTACACACTCATGACCAAACTGCATAACATTATTCCCCTATATCTTTGATACGTGAAAATCTACCAAGTATTTCCCATCTGCGCTAATTCGGTTGCATACCGATATCACCACCCCGGCATACATCATTGGCCCCTCAACATATATTTGGGATCTATGTGAGGAATAACTGTATTTCCGTCAATACCTTAAGCCCCTCACATGGGCAGTTATTTATGGCCAGTATGTTGATTCAATGAGGAACATTTTCAGGCATTAGGGGGAGATTTCAAGTACCATAAAGAATGCCAGGAAATTAGTGGAATGCTCAACACATTTCTGCCTCAAGTCCAGGTACTCAAAGATTTGAACCACCCGTTCAAAGATTTGCAACAATTGCAAATAACCTGCCAAATTCATTTACTGACTATAAAGGTGTCACATAATCCTACAATCCTGCAAAAATACGCCTGGAAGAGTGGAGGTACCAACAAAAACCACTCAACTCCCCATTCACAGCAACATGGGAGAAGTATGGCAATAATACATCAGGATTAGGCTTCCCGCAAGCAAGGATATCGAGGCTTCTGAATCAGTAAATGCAAGTCAACTTCACGTTGGCAGACACCTAATGGGTAGTATACACCCAGTGGATGGGCAACCTCCACCAACCCAACTCATAGTGCACACAATGAGTGGGACATTGGAATACCCGACTCAATCGCATTGGAAATCGTGAACAGTCACCATGGGTAATGATATTTCCATCAACTATATACCCACATATAGATTCTGGAGAAACATCTAACCGGAAGTCTACATCTGTCGACATACATTTTCTCAACTAGATTGCAAATAACCTTTCAATGATTTAGATCCAAAGATCATGGCCATGGCAAAGTGTGAACAACACTCGGACTGAACTCGAGCAAAGGGCATAATCTAGGTAGAAATAATCTTGCTCAATAAAGGGAAGGTATTCACATAAGCAATACTTACACCAGTTTTCTTCTGGAAACAGAATTGAGAACAACGAGGTGGTGAAACATAGAGCAAGTATTGTAGCACAAGGGTTCACGCAGATAGCCAACTATTCTCCAGAGGTGGAATCTCTTTTCGATAACTTATATCATTGGCAGTACAAAATCATCTATCTGTGCGGTTGGTAGATATAGTGATTACACATCCATGTGGATCACTAGATTCAAACATAGATGGTTCTCGATGGAATCTCAATTCTGAATCGAAATGAAAATGCAACATACATTGTGTAAAAATCAGTAAGTCACCATACGGCTTATTGTTGTCGGTACATTTGGTACAACCGACGTAGTGAGTTCCTTATACACAAGGATTACTCCTACAATGATGATTATCCATGCATGTCTGTCATACACAGGGTTTACTCCTGCAATGACGAAGCACATGATCATCTTAATGACGGATTTTGAGATGAAGGATTGGGTAAAACCTCGAGCACCTTCACTCATACATTATGGTACACTATGTTGTCTATATCCAAAGTATATTGGAGAAATTCATTGTGGACAAATTTTATGCATCCATAATTCCCATGGTTGTTCGTTCTCTAGACGTAGAGAAAGATTCATTTAGACCATGAGGAGATGGAAATAAAGATGTTGGGACCTAAAGTTCCATATCCTAGTGCCATTGGACCCACCAAACATAATTGGTTGGGACTCAAAAATATCTTTTGATATCTCCAATGCATCAAACATTTTGTCCTAATCTTTTAGTTTCAAAGAAATCTGGATACCAATATCATTGGATACATCGATCAGATCCCTACTATGTCAGATCATAGACAAGGTTTGTGTTCCTGCTAGGTGTGGTAGCCATCCCATAAAAGTCTTCGAAACAGACATGGCTACATCCACCAACCATTATCTCTAAGATAATGTTGCTTGTGTTGCCCGAATGCAAACAGGTTACATAATAAGCAATATGACTATATTGCCCATCTTGCAAGTCAAATCATGCGACAACTTTCCTGATTTGTTCACCAAGCCTCTACCAACTTCTACATTCCAGAAATGTGTTCATGGAATTGGTATGTGACGGCTTCGGAATTGGCAAGAATCAGGGGGAGTATCTTCCTGAATTGTTCATGTTCAAAGCCTCATATTATACTCTTTTTCCCTTCATGAGTTTACTTTTACAGGTTCTCATCAAGGTTTTTAATGAGGTAATATCAACACAAGATCATATGTCATACTTTCTGTTTTCCCCACCGAGGTTTTTAGAAAAGTATATACGGCATATTTATTGTCTTCTAAATTCTATGAGTTTCTCATATTGAGTTAAAAGAGACAATAACCATTATATGTTGCATCATTTTCTCCTTATTTTTCCCACCGGGTTTGAAGGAGTTTTAGCAACATATCAAACACCTATCTCCTCACATTTTCCCCACAAGGTTTTTGAGGGAGACACTCAAGATTGTACAAAGGATTTCTCAAGATGAAAGATGAATATACAAGACACCTTCAGTGATGTTCAAGAAGCCTTCAATGATGATCAAGAAGCAGCGTTGTACAAGGGGGGGTGTTAGGAATAAATTAGCACATGTCTATTGTTAATTAGCACATGCTAATTAACAAACTGTCATTAGCAAGGGGTGTGTCCAACCCCGAAGAGTCATGTCCCTTCTCTCTCTCTATTGTCAAAAGGCACCTGTTCTGGAGGGATGCCTCCGAACAGGCACCTCTTCTTCCCATCTCTTCCAAATGTACATATACTTGAGAGTCAATAAAAACCAGGACTGATCGTCCATTCACTTTCAATATCGCTTTACTCTAAACACCTACGAAGTGACTCCGCCATCAAGTCCCACACCCACGTCGTTCTCCACTCCACACCATCCCTCCTCTCATCATCTCCACTCAGACACGCTGGCTCCACCTCTTCCCTTCCCTCAATCCGGATCCATGGAGGTGGCCGGCAGGGGCGCCATCGACCATAGGGCTGAGCGACGGCGGCCATCCCAGAGCAAAACTAGCCGGCGTCGCTCGAGGGAGTTGGGGTTTGGATGGCGTTGCGGCATCCTCTCCAGTCGATTTACGCAGGGGATGGCATCGAGGCCCCTTTGTCTCCTTTGCAGTCTGCCGCTGGTTTCTGTGGGGCGAGTCCTTGGATTTGATCCCCCCTGCACTTAAGTTTTGGCTTGGTTCAGATCTCCTATTCATCTTTTTGGTTTCTTCTTCTTTGATTCTACAGGTCCTTTGGATTTTTCCTTGGGTTGTTTTGGTTGCTTGTTGGTCGTTTCTTTCTTTGATTTTAGCTTTGTGATGTCCTTTTCTCCTCTATCTTCTTTGCTTTTCGTTTCTTTTGTCTTTGCTTGATTGACGTTATATTATTCATGTGCTATCCAGTTTGTTTTGCAGGGGCTTAATCTTCATGTAGATTGGGGCATCACATTTTCGTCAGGCTTGGGTGTTCAGGTACCTGCTTTAGGCCCTGATTTCTTTTACTTAAGTCTCTACTTCCGAGATCCGCATACCATCTTGATGACCCACAAGTATAGGGGATCAATCATAGTCCTTTCGATAAGTAAGAGTGTCGAACCCAACGAGGAGCAGAAGGAAATGACAAGCGGTTTTCAGCAAGGTATTTTCTGCAAGCACTGAAATTATCAGTAACGAGTAGTTTGATAGCAAGATAATTTGTAACAAGTGACAAGTAGCAATAGTAACAAAGAGTGCAGCAAGGTAGCCCAATCCTTTTTGTAGCAAAGGACAAGCCGGAACGATCTCTTATAATAAGCAAAGCGTTCTCGAGGACACATGGGAATTTCATCTAGTCACTTTCATCATGTTTGTTTGATTCGCGTTCGCTACTTTGATGATTTGATATGTGGGTGGACCGGTGCTTGGGTGCTGTTCTTACTTGAACAAGCCTCCCACTTATGATTAACCCCTCTTGCAAGCATCCGCAACTACAAAAGAAGAATTAAGATAAATCTAACCATATCATTAAACATATGGATCCAAATCAGCCCCTTACGGAATAGCGCATAAACTAGGGTTTAAACTTCTGTCACTCTCGCAACCCATCATCTAATTACTACTCCACAATGCATTCCCTTAGGCCCAAAGATGGTGAAGTGTCATGTAGTCGATGTTCACATGAAACCACTAAGAGAATCAATAACATACATATCATCAAAATATCGAACGAATACCAAATTCACATGATTACTTATGACAAGATTTCTCCCATGTCCTCAAGAACAAAAGTAACTACTCACAAATCATATTAATGTCCAAGATCAGAGGGGTATTTGTTGGGGAACGTTGCATGGGAAACAAAAATTTTCCTACGCACACACAAGATCTATCCATGGTGATGAGCATCTACGAGAGGGAGAGTGAATCTACATACCCTTGTAGATCGCTAAGCGGAAGCGTTAAGAAACGCGGTTGATGTAGTCGAACGTCTCCGCAATCCAAATCGCAAGTCGTCCCTCGAACCGATCACGAACTAGTGCCGAACGGACGGCACCTCCGCGTTCAACACACGTACGGCTTGATGACGCCTTCACCTCCTCGATCCAGCGAGCGATGGTGAAGTAGTAGATGAGTTCCGGCAGCACGACGGCGTGGTGATGGTGGTGAGGAACAATCTCTGCAGGGCTTCGCCAAGCGCTACGGAGATTATGACGTAGGAACTAGAGGGTTAGGGTTGCCGCACACGGCTTGGGGAAATCTTGATGTATCCCGGGTGCTAGCCCTGCCCCTCTATTTATATGTTGAGCCCTGGGGTCGAAACTTGGAGAAAGAGCCTCCTCAAAGTCGGTTTGGCCCGCAAGGCAAGAGTCCTGCTCGGACTCCAGGACCAGACGCCAGGGTCCTCGGCGTCTGGCCCCAGACGCCAGGGTCCCTGGCGTCTGGCCCCTGGCCTCCGCAAAACTTCCTTTTGCACCTTCCTAAAGCCTCGTGGGCTTTACCCCTTGGCCCAAATAAAGTGTTCTCATACCCGAACATTTCGGGAAACATCCGGAACCCCTTCCGGTGAATTCCGGAACCCTTCCGGAGACCAAACACTATTATCCCATATATCAATCTTTACCTCCGGACTATTCCAGAGCTCCTCGTCATGTCCGGGATCTCATCCGAGACTCCGAACAACTTTCGGTCACCAACATAACAACTCAACTATACTTATATCGTCACCAAACGTTAAGTGTGTAGACCCTGCGGGTTCGAGAACTATGTAGACATGACCGAGACACCTCTACGGTCAATAACCAATAGCGGGACCTGGATGCCCATATTGGCTCCTACATATTCTACGAAGATCTTTATCGGTCGAACCTCTATGTCAAGGATTCAGTTAATCCCGTATGATGTTCCCTTTGTTCTTCGGTATGTTACTTGCCCGAGATTCGATCGTCGGTATCTCTATACCTAGTTCAATCTCGTTACCGGCAAGTCTCTTTACTCGTTCCGTAATACAATATCTCGTGGCTAACACTTTAGTCACATTGCTTGCAAGGCTCATTGTGATGTTGTATTACCGAGTGGGCCCTGAGATACCTCTCCGTCACACGGAGTAACAAATCCCAGTCTTGATCCATGCCAACCCAATAGACATCCTCGGAGATACCTGTAGAGCACCTTTATAGTCACCCAGTTACGTTGCGACGTTTGATACACACAAGGTACTCCTCCGATGTCAGGGAGTTGCATGATCTCATGGTCATAGGAACAGATACTTGACATGCAGAAAACAATAGCAATAAACTGACACGATCATATGCTACGTTTACAGTTTGGGTCTTGTCCATCACATCATTCTCCTAATGATGTGATCCCGTTATCAAATGACATCTCATGTCCATGGCTAGGAAACCTTCACCATCTTTTGATCAACGAGCTAGTTAACTAGAGGCATACTAGGGACACAGTGTTGTCTATGTACCCACACATGTATTTGAGTTTCCAATCAATACAATTATAGCATGGATAATAAACGATTATCACGAACAAGGAAATATGATAATAACTAAATTATTATTGCCTCTAGGGCATATTTCCAACAGTCTCCCACTTGCACTAGAGTCAATAATCTAGTTCACATCACCATGTGATTTACATTGTTCTAACACCCAATGAGTTCTGGGGTTCGATCATGCTTTGCATGTGAGAGAGGTCTTTAGTCAACGGGTCTGTGACATTCAGATCCGTGTGTACTTTGCAAATCTCTATGTCATACTGTAGACACTTCTACCACACTCCACTTGGAGCTATTCCAAATGGCTGCTCCACTATATGTATCCTGACTGCTACTCAGAGTCGTCCGGATAGGTGTCAAAGCTTGCATCGACGTAACCCTTTACGACGAACTCTTCATCACCTCCATAATTGAGAAATATTTCCTTAGTCCTCTAGTTACTAAGGATAATCTTGACCGCTGTCCAGTGATCCACTCCTGGATCACTCTTGTACCCCTTGACAGAATCATGGCAAGGCACACATCAGGTGCGGTACACAGCATGGCATACTATACAGAGACTATGGATAAGGCATAGGGGATGACCTTCGTCCTTTCTCTTTCTTCTGCCGTGGTCGAGCTTTGAGTCTCACTCAACTCCATACCTTACAAATCAAGCAAGAACTCTTTCTTTGACTGATCCATTTTGAACTCTTTCAAAATCTTGTCAAGGTATGTACTCATTGAAAGTCTTATCAGACGTCTTGATCTATCTCTATAGATCTTGATGCCCAATATTTAAGTAGCTTCATTCCAGGTCTTCCTTTGAAAAACTCCTTTCAAACGACCCTTTATGCTTTCCAGAAATTCTACATTATTTCCGATCAACAATATGTCAACCACATATACTTATCAGAAATTCTATAGTGCTCCCACTCACTCTATTGTAAATACAAGTTTCTCATAAACTTTGTATAGACATAAAAACTTTGATCACCTCATCAAAGTGTATATTCCAACTCCGAGATGCTTGCTCCAGTCCATAGAAGGATCGCTGGAGTTTGCATACATTTTAGCATCCTTAGGACTGACAAAACCTTCCGGCTGTATCACATACAACCTTTCCTTACGGATACCGTTAAGGAAACGATGTTTTGACATCCATCTGCCAGATTTCATAATTGAAAAATGCAGCAACTGCTAACATGATTCCAACAGACTTTAGCATCGCTACGGGTGAGAAAGTCTCATCGTAGTCAACTCCTTGAACTTGTGAAAAACCCTTTGCCACAAGTCGAGCTTTATAGACGGTGACATTACCGTCCACGTCCGTCTTCCTCTTAAAAAATCCATTTGTTCTGAATGGCCTTACGCCCTTCAGGTAATACTTCCAAAGCCCATACTTTGTTTTCTTACATGGATCCCATCTCGGATTTCATGGCCTCTAACCATTTCTCGGAATCCGGGCCCATCATCACTTCTCCATAGCTCGTAGGTTCATCGTTGTTCAACAACATGACCTCTAAGACAGGGTTGCCGTACCACTCAGGAGCAGTACGCGTCCTTGTCGACCCACGAGGTTCGATAGTAACTTGATCTGAAGTTTCATGATCATCATCATTAACTTCCTCTTCAACTAACGTAGGCTCCACAGAAACAACTTTCTGCGCTGCGCTACTCTTTGGTTGAAACAAAGGTTCAACAACCTCATCAAGTTCTATCTTCCTCCCACTCAATCTTTCGAAAGAAACTTTTTCTCGAGAAAGGACCCGTTTTAGCAATAAACACTTTGTGCTTGGATCTGAGATAGAAGGTTCACCCAACTGTTACGTTAGGGTATTCTATGAAGATGCATTTGTCCGCTTTGGGTTCGAGCTCATTAGGTGAAAACCCTTTTTCACATAAGCGTCGCAGCCCCAAACATTAAAAAAATGACAGCTTAGGTTTCCGCCAAACCAAAATTCATACGGTGTCATCTCAACGGACTTATGGTGCCCCTTTTAAAGTGAATGTGGTTGTCTATAATGCATAACCCTAAAACGATAGTGATAAATCGATAAGAGACATCATAGTTCGCACCATATCTAATAGAGCACAACTACGACGTTCGGACACACCATCACACTATGGTGTTCCAGGTGGCGTGAGTTGTGAAACAACTTCCACATTGTCTTAAGTTATATACCAAACTCGTAACTCAGATATTTACCTCCACGATCATATCGTAGACATTTTATCTTCTTGTCACGATGATCTCAAACTTCACTCTGAACTTTTCAAACGATTCAGACTTGTGTTTCATTAAGTAAATATACACTATATCTACTCAAATCATCAGTGAAGGTAAGAAAATAACGATATCCACCGCCCACTACAAAACTCACTGGACCGCATACATCAACATGTATCATTTCCAATAAGTCAATTGCCCGCTCCATCATACCGGAAAACGGGGTTTTAGTTATCTTGCCCATGAGGCATGGTCCGCATGTCTCAACCGATTCGAAATCGAATGAGTCCAAAGATCCATCAGCATGGAGTTTCTTCATGCGTTTTACACCAATATGACATTTAGCGGCAGTGCCACAAGTATGTGGTACTATCATTATTAACTTTGTATCTTTTGGCATCAATATTATGAACATGTGTATCACTACGATCAAGATTCAATAAACCACTCTTATTGGGTGCATGACCATTGAAGGTATTATTCATGTAAATAGAATAACCATTATTCTCTAACTGCAATGAATAACCGTATTGCAATAAACTTGATCTAATCACGTTCATGCTTAACGCAAACACCAAATAACATTTATTTAGGTTCATCACTAATCCCAAAGGTAGAGAGAGCGCGCGATGGTGATCACATCAACCTTGGAAACACTTCCAACACTCATCGTCACCTCACCCTTAGCCTCCGTTTATTCCGTAGCTTTTATTTCGAGTTACCAACACTTAGCAACTGAACCGGTATCTAATACCCAGGTGCTACTAGGAGTACTAGTAAGGTACACATCAATAACACGTATATCAAATATACTTCTGTCGACGTTGCCAACCTTCTTATCTACCAAGCATCTAGGGTTGTTCCACTTCAGCAACCGTTCTCCTCATAATAGAAGCACTCAGTCTCGGGTTTGGGTTCAACCTTGGGTTTCTTTACTGGAGCAGCAACTGGCTTGCCATCCATGAAGTATCCCTCCTTGC
Source organism: Elymus sibiricus (assembly GCA_039707655.1). Taxonomy (NCBI): domain Eukaryota; kingdom Viridiplantae; phylum Streptophyta; class Magnoliopsida; order Poales; family Poaceae; genus Elymus; species Elymus sibiricus. Next base: position 182,611,953 of record CM077676.1, read on the forward strand.
CCTTGCCCTTCTTGAAACTAGTGGTTTTACTAACCATCAACACTTGATGCTCCTTCTTGATTTCTACCTTCGCGGGGTCAAACATCGCGAATAGCTCAGGGATCATTATTTCCATCTCTGGCCTTTTATAGTTCATCACGAAGCTCTAGTAGCTTAGTGACAGTGACTTGGAGAACTATACCAATCACTATCTTATCTGGAAGATCAACTTCCACTCGATTCAAGCAATTGTAGTACCCAGACAATCTGAGCACATGCTCAACGATTGAGCTATTCTCCATCATCTTGCAGGCAAAGAATCTTGTTGGAGGTCTCATACCTCTCAACACGGGCACGAGCCTGAGATCTCAATTTCAGCTCTTAGAACATCTCATATGTTCCATGACGTTCAAAACGTTTTGGAGCCTCAATTCTAAGCCGTAATGCATGACGCACTGAACTATCAAGTAGTTATCAGAACGTGCCTGTCAGATGTTCACAACATCTACAGACGACGCTTGAGAGGGTGGCGCACCGAGCGGTGCATTAAGGACATAAGCCTTCTGTGCAGCATTGAGGACAATCCTCAGATCACGGACCCAGTCCGCATTATTGCTACCATCATCTTTCAAATCTATTTCTCTAGGAACATATAAAAATTCAAGGGAGCTACAGCGCGAGCTAGTAATCTACAACATAATTTGCAAAGACATTTTGACTATGTTCATGATAATGAGTTTAGTTAATCATATTACTTAAAAACTCCCACTCAAATTGACATCCCTCCGGTCATTCGAGTGTCACATGATCCAAATCCACCAACTCAAGTCCGATCATCACGTGAGTTGAGGTGGTTTCAATGGTGAACATCTTCATGTTGATCATATCTACTATATGACTCATGTTCGACCTTTCGGTCTCTTGTGTTCCGAGGCCATGTCTGTACATGCTAGGCTCGTCAAGTTTAACCCGAGTGTTCCGCACGTGCAACATGGCTTACACCCGTTGTATGTGAACGTAGAGTCTATCACACCCGATCATCACGGCGTGTCTCGAAACGACGAACTTTCGCAACGGTGCACACTCGGGGAGAACACAATTTATCTTGAAATTTAAGTGAGGGATCACCTTATAATGGTACCGTCGTCCTAAGCAAAATAAGATGCATAAAAGGATTAACATCACATGCAAATCATAAGTGACATGATATGGCCATGAACTCGTGCTTTTGATCTCCATCTCCAAAGCACCGGCATGATCTCCATCGTCACCGGCATGACACCATGATCTCCATCATCTTGATCTCCATCAACGTGTCGCCATGAGGTTGTCGCGCCGACTGTTGCTTCCACGACTATTGCTAACGTTTAGTGATAAAGTAAAGCATTACATAGCGCTTAATGATTGACACGCAGGTCATACAATAATTAAAGACAACTCTATGGCTCCTGCCAGTTGCCGTACTCATCGACATGCAAGTCGTGATATTCTATACAACACATGATCATCTCATACATCACATATATCTCATCATGTAATTGGCCATATCACATCACAACATACCCTGCAAAAACAAGTTAGACGTCCTCTAATTGTTGTTGCAAATTTTACGTGGCTGTTACGGGTTTGCAAGAACCGTTCTTACCTACGCAAAACCACAACGTGGTGTAGTGATTGCTTTTTGATCTTCTAAAAGAACCCTCTTCATTGAAATTGATTCAACTAAAGTGAGAGAGACAGACACCCGCTAGCCATCTTTATGCAACGAAGTTACATGTCAGTTGAAGGAACCTGTCTCGCGTAAGCATACGCGTAATGTCGGTCCGGGCCGCTTCATCTCACAATACTGCCGAATCAAGTATCAACTAGTAACGGCAAGCAATATGTATACACCCACGCCCACAACTCGTTTGTGTTCTACTCGAGATCTCATCTACGCATAGACCTAGCTCGGATGCCACTGTTGGGGAACGTTGCATGGGAAACAAAAATTTTCCTACGCACACACAAGATCTATCCATGGTGATGAGCATCTACGAGAGGGAGAGTGAATCTACATACCCTTGTAGATCGCTAAGCGGAAGCGTTAAGAAACGCGGTTGATGTAGTCGAACGTCTCCGCAATCCAAATCGCAAGTCGTCCCTCGAACCGATCACGAACTAGTGCCGAACGGACGGCACCTCCGCGTTCAACACACGTACGGCTTGATGACGCCTTCACCTCTTCGATCCAGCGAGCGATGGTGAAGTAGTAGATGAGTTCCGGCAGCACGACGGCGTGGTGATGGTGGTGAGGAACAATCTCTGCAGGGCTTCGCCAAGCGCTACGGAGATTATGACGTAGGAACTAGAGGGTTAGGGTTGCCGCACACGGCTTGGGGAAATCTTGATGTATCCCGGGTGCTAGCCCTGCCCCTCTATTTATATGTTGAGCCCTGGGGTCGAAACTTGGAGAAAGAGCCTCCTCAAAGTCGGTTTGGCCCGCAAGGCAAGAGTCCTGCTCGGACTCCAGGACCAGACGCCAGGGTCCTCGGCGTCTGGCCCCAGACGCCAGGGTCCCTGGCGTCTGGCCCCTGGCCTCCGCAAAACTTCCTTTTGCACCTTCCTAAAGCCTCGTGGGCTTTACCCCTTGGCCCAAATAAAGTGTTTTCGTACCCGAACATTTCGGGAAACATCCGGAACCCCTTCCGGTGAATTCCGGAACCCTTCCGGAGACCAAACACTATTATCCCATATATCAATCTTTACCTCTGGACTATTCCAGAGCTCCTCGTCATGTCCGGGATCTCATCCGGGACTCCGAACAACTTTCGGTCACCAACATAACAACTCAACTATACTTATATCGTCACCAAACGTTAAGTGTGTAGACCCTGCGGGTTCGAGAACTATGTAGACATGACCGAGACACCTCTACGGTCAATAACCAATAGCGGGACCTGGATGCCCATATTGGCTCCTACATATTCTACGAAGATCTTTATCGGTCGAACCTCTATGTCAAGGATTCAGTTAATCCCGTATGTTGTTCCCTTTGTTCTACGGTATGTTACTTGCCCGAGATTCGATCGTCGGTATCTCTATACCTAGTTCAATCTCGTTACCAGCAAGTCTCTTTACTCGTTCCGTAATACAAGATCTCGTGGCTAACACTTTAGTCACATTGCTTGCAAGGCTCATTGTGATGTTGTATTACCGAGTGGGCCCTGAGATACCTCTCCGTCACACGGAGTAACAAATCCCAGTCTTGATCCATGCCAACCCAACAGACATCCTCGGAGATACCTGTAGAGCACCTTTATAGTCACCCAGTTACGTTGCGACGTTTGATACACACAAGGTACTCCTCCGATGTCAGGGAGTTGCATGATCTCATGGTCATAGGAACAGATACTTGACATGCAGAAAACAATAGCAATAAACTGACACGATCATATGCTACGTTTACAGTTTGGGTCTTGTCCATCACATCATTCTCCTAATGATGTGATCCCGTTATCAAATGACATCTCATGTCCATGGCTAGGAAACCTTCACCATCTTTTGATCAACGAGCTAGTTAACTAGAGGCATACTAGGGACACAGTGTTGTCTATGTACCCACACATGTATTTGAGTTTCCAATCAATACAATTATAGCATGGATAATAAACGATTATCACGAACAAGGAAATATGATAATAACTAAATTATTATTGCCTCTAGGGCATATTTCCAACAGTATTAAATAGCATAATGGATCTGAACATATAATCTTTCACCAAATAAACCAACTAGCATCAACTACAAGATGTAATCAACACTACTAGCAACCCATAGGTACCAATCTGAGGTTTTGAGACAAAGATTGGATACAAGAGATGAACTAGGGTTTTGAGATGAGATGGTGCTGATGAAGATGTTGATGAAGATTGGTTCTCCCACGATGAGAGGATCATTGGCGGGAGGTAGCTGTTCACCACCCCTCAACAAGGCAAGAAGGAAGATCGCCAAGCTGTTTTCCCAAAACCATCTACCCTGAACCTACCATACCCAAGTCTCCTAGTTCATGAGGCATGTGCAGGGGGCATGTCGAGTTGCGGGGCCCCTCCGCACGATGATGGGCTAGAGTAAGAATTTCTGTTGCCTCTCGGAAGCATCCCGAAACACGGCGTCTTCACACACGTACACAGAGGCTTACACGGTGGTTGAGTTGTAATCGTCACGGTCTTTCGACGATTCCCAATGACAAGTCCTTCGGTGGCCTTCTCGGATATCACGCCTATAGCTAGTGTATAACGGGAAAGCCAACATTTAAAAAAAAAACCAACCAAACCTCTTTTGTGTTCCCTTTGGTTCGCTTTGTTTTGTTTGGTGCTTCTAGTCGTTGTGTTTCTCCAACATCTTTGCAGCCAATAAAGGGGCACCTCTCGGCGTTGATGACAACATCCTGACGCCGGGTCCCTACACCAACCTGGCTGGACGAAGGAGCTTCGGCCGGATGGAACTACGCCTGCACGATTGGATCTTACAAACCTGCTTGGTTGGCCGGCGCCAGAGAAGAGTTGGTACGAGGCCAATACACGGGGACCTTAGCTATATTTATAGCCTTGGTTGCCTCTGAGAAATCACAACGGCCTCGCCGTTCCAAGAAAATATACTCAGGTAGTTACAAAGCGATCGGGCTGCACACGTATGTTGCGCCAACAAAAAAATAAAATAAAAAAATCACCAAATTAAGTCCGACCTGCTTCACGCTCGAACTTCCTTTGGTGAGGGGGCATTTGTTTGATGTGATTTTGTGCTTATTGCTTGCTGAAATTTGAAGTTAGATGGATCGTCGTTTTATCTAAGCACAAGTTATGCACTACACACACATGCATATGAACCCTTGATCCAGCTTACTACGTGCATGCATGCATGCCGAGGTAGCTCACGTACCGCATACACTTTCGTTTGTAGCTAGCTTTGGTGTGTTTTGGCTGGGTTCATTTCATGCATGTTAGGATTATATGAGTACGTATACTTTTTGGAAGGCCAGGTCTACGTATATGATATGCATACAGTGGGCGTAGCTTTTTGAGTACCCGTATACCGGCGACCTGGCCGGCGTGTATTTATACGTCTCCGTATACCCAGTAAAAGAAATAATAATAAAAATGAAGAACGACCAAGACATTAAGGAATCTCTTCGGCGATGGCTTTGACCCCACCTGTAGTCACTTGAGAGCTAACCATATACGTATAAGTTGTTTGCTTTGACAGGAGTGCGGGTCAAGAAGATCGGCTGAAGGGATAAGCATGCAAGGTGGATCGGCGCGTTGCCGTCCTTATCGCTTCCAAGAAAATCGGCAGCGGCCGAACGGCGGCTGCGCGTCACACAGCGCCATCTCCTCCTGCCTATAAATACAGCCAGGGGAGCCAGCCATAGAGAGGGCCAGAGGAAACACCCGAGAGCACGCAGCCATCCATTCATCCATCACGCACGCACACATTCATCCACGACGAGCACTCCATTCATCCAGCCATCGTCTACATACACAACCCGACGCACATCAACACATCCATCCAGCCTCACGCCGCAACACATCCATCCATCACGCGGGTCCAGGAGAGAGCGGAGACAAGAGGGAAGAAGAAAGAAGGGCAGGCTCGTCGAGGTGCACACGGCGACGGCGAAGGGACTGGACGACCAGAAGGCCACGGAGATGAAGCTCGTCTTCCCTGATGGTAAAGACACCATCTAGCTAATCTCTCTTCTCTTTTTATTTCATGCATGCAGCACGCACACGCACGGGCCATGTACCATCCGAGGACCGACGAAGATGACGCGAGCACGTTCGGACCGCCGCCGGAGATGGAGCCACCGAAGCCGTGAACGACGACGACACGGAGCTTGCCGAGGTGCCGCCCGTCATCGACGTCGTCAAATCAACCACGGGGGACGACGACACGGAGCCCGCCATCGTGCCGCCCATCGCCAACGTCTTCTCGTGCCCACTTCTTCGCGACGGCGCCGTAGAGGACGACGGCATGGAGCTGGCCGAGGTGCCGCCCACTTCGTCAAGCCGGCGCCATGGAGGACGACGACACGGAGTTCGCCAAGACGCTGCCCACCGTCGACGTCTCTGAGCCGGCGCAGTGGAGGACGACGGCATGGAGCTCGCCGAGGTGCCGCCCACTCCGTCGAGCCGGCGCCATGGGGGACGACGGCATGGAGCTCGCTGAGGTGCCGCCCACTTCGTCAAGCCGGCGCCATGGAGGACGACGACACGGAGCTCGCCAAGATGCTGCCCATCGTCGACGTCGCCAAGCCGGTGCTATGGAGGTCGATGCCAAGGAGATCGCCATCAGCACTCTCCCACTTCGTCATGACGGCGCCATGGAGGACGACGGCACGGAGCTCGCAAGCACGCTGCCCACCATCATCATCGTCAAGCCGGCGCCATGGAGGTCAACGGCACGAAGGCCGTCATCGCCACTCGCCCACTTCGTCACGATGGCACCATGGAGGACGACGACACGGAGCTCGCCAAGACGCTGCCCACCGTCGATGTCGCCAAGCCGGTGCCATGGCGGTCGATGCCAAGGAGAACACCATCACCACTCACTCACTTCGTCACGACGGCGCCATGGAGGACGACGACACGGAGCTCGCCAAGATGCTGTACACCGTCGACGTCGCCAAGCCGGTGCCATGGAGGTCGATGCCAAGGAGATCGCGGTCGCCACTCGCCCACTTCGTCACAACGGCGCCATGGAGGACGACGACACGGAGCTCTCCAAGAAGCTGCCCATCGTCGACGTCGCCAAGCCGGTGCTATGGAGGTCGATGCCAAGGATATCGCCATCACCACTTGCCCACTTCTTCACGACGGCGCCGCTGAGGATGATGACACGGAGCTCGCCGAGCTGCCGATCACTTCGTCACGATGACGTCATGGAGGTCGACGACACCGAGGTCGTCACCACCGCTCTCGTCCACTTCGTCAAGCCGGCGCCACGGAGGACGACGACATGGAGTTCGCCATCACCGCTCTCATCTACTTCATCTCGATGGTGCCACGGAAGACGACTACATGGAGCCCGCAGAGAGGCCACCCATCGCCGACGTCGTCACGGAGGTCGACGGCATCGAGGCCGCCGCCACCGCCCTCGTCTACTTCGTCAAATGCGCCACATCATGAAGACGACACCCTACAACAACACCCGCTGCCACTCGCGTCTCGCTCATCGGAGGCCGGAGCCGACCGAGGTGGCGCCACCCGAAGACAAGGCGCAACGGCGAGGCGACACGACGCGACTTCAACAACAACAACACCGCTCCTCTGCCGACTCGTGAGACGACACCTTGACTACGCCGACTGCCGTAGACTCGGCGTCCGGTCGGAACGAGGCGTCGACCACACCGGTCATGCTGATGCAAGCAACGCGACGGTCTTACACCGACGCCGATCTCCACCAACAATTACTCCCGCGAGGCATTGCCCCTTGTGTACCCCAAAGAAGCTTCCGGTCGTCAAGAAGTCCGAGCCGAGCGCGATCCATGCTTCCCCAACAAGAACTACTCCAACGCCGTCAAGACCAACGAGGCAGGATGGCGAGGGCGGGCGCGGCCACAGCAAAGGCCACGCTACTTGCGGCACGTGTACCGACGAGGACACGGGCTTTGCCGCCGCCCCCACACACACCATCATCATCATGCATGGAGAACGTGAAGTGAAGACGACGATGACGACCACACAGCTCAATCGGAGGTATCCTGCGGAGCAACCCGCGGGAGTAATTAACCGGGAGCCTTTCGAGGCCCCGGGAACCAGGAGATCGCACAATCGCATAGTCAGCTTGGCCGCGCTAGTAGGCCACGGAGCGCACTTTTCTATATGGAAACTTGTAATTTTGTTTCTCCAATGAGATTAATGAAATACTCGTTTCCGTACCCTTCTTTTTGTGTACTATGGTACACTGGCACGCCCGCACATTTACATTGTTTTTCCCCGGCGCAAGAGAGAAATACACTCCCCTTTCCCTTCTCCCGGAGTTTCTTTTAGATATTTTTCTCGTGTCAAACAAATTGGCACGCCCGGTGGGACGTGGTTCTCCTCCCATCTTTGCTGTGCAATATTGGTCGTCGAATTCGTCTTCAAGTCTTCTCCAATAGACATTACATTTATCAAATAGAGAGGTAACAATAACATTCAGCACACTTTCCTGACTGAGTGAAACTGTGATATTTAGAGGTAGGATCTACATTTATACTTGGATGGTTGGATGCACAAACCTCTAACCACATTAGTGAACTACAGTGTCATTTTTCTGGCCCTGTAAAATCGCAATTATGCATATTCAATGCGACATGTTTACGCTGTAATTCTATATTCGGTGCTAATATGCTCGCTACCATGTTGGTCTTCTGAAGCCTTCATCTCTGCAGAGTCAATCTTTTGATTTTGGCACTTAATAAACTACATCTTGTGCATTGGAGGAGGTAGCCCCTGGACTGGTGAAGACGCGAAGGGCGACACGAGGAGGCTCGCGGTGGTTCCAGGTGCATCTCTTCGGCAAGTAGCACTGCACTACGTTGGACAACTACCGGCCAAGACGGCCGGCTGCCTCGCAAGGACACTACTTGTGGTCTTAAGAGTCCTGGAGCGGTGAGCATCCGAGCTTCCGTGGCCGATCTGAATAACGAACGCGTGGAGCTCCTTAGCGTCACTGATTGAAATATTAGCAACAGCAGTACTTGCTTCAGGTGTGTGCTCCTCCAATCAATATATTTACAATTGTGTGTCGCACGCTGTTTATTGATGAAATTCAGGATAGACACCTTACATTCAGGCAGTTTTCTTTGGGATCACTGTTTTTATAAGATGGTAGCATTGTCCATCTGATCTTCCTTTTTCTGTTCATAATACTTGATGTGTCTGATTACTAGGCTAAGGAGTAAAGAACGGCAAGCATGGATGACAGAGGGACAACACCTGCTCCAAATTTGGAAAAACCAGGAGGTTTACAACAGGCATGCAAGGTCCTCGAGAAGTTTAAAGTAAGCGATATAAGTGACGCAGAGGACAATGCTATGTAGCACATGCACATGTGGTTGCTGCTTCTAAAGAACGGCACAAGTTTGGACCAAACGCTGGGAGAATACAAAAGGTGTAATTGCACAAAGTTTACTACTGTAACAGATCCAAGTTGCAGTGATGAAGAGGACAATGATGTGTACGACAGAGGTCATTACTTCTATAGATTCAAGAGGATGCAGGTTCGGACCAAACTGTCCAGATGATACAAAAGGTGTTGCACAAATTTTACATATTGCGTCGGGTGATTTGTTTTGATATTTGTTTTCAAGTAGGTTTCATCGGGTGTAATACATTTTTGTTACTGAATTGCCGAAATATTGATTGTGAGAGAATTTTTATTTTGTAGCAACGTGCGGGCATCAGGGAGTAGCTTGGCGAGGGCCCCTCACGTCCACTTGACGAGATTAGATTTTTATGTTTTAACCATTCTCTTGTGCTGGTGCGGTTCGGGCAGTGAGGTGGATGAGCTCGTCTCCTTGGGATTGATCATGTTCAGATACGTTGTGATCAGGTGGTGAACAGCCACCGTCAGTGACGACGGGAAGGAGGATAAATGGTGATACACATTTGGGTGCCATGTTAGAAGGAGTAGTGATGTGTGTGAAGAGGGAGCCATGGTTATTAGGTTAGTGATGTGTGATATTTTATTTCTCCCGTTGCAACGTACGGGCATTTTTACTGGTAGTTGATAAGAGGGGATATTAGAAAACGAGGGAAGGAACGACAAGAACACTAGGGCCTCCTTTGGTTCATAGGGTAGGAAAATTATAGGAATAGGAAAGTCATAGAAAATAAGATGACATGTATCTGAAATCCTATGAATAGTAATATAAAATAAGATGCCATTTGATTTACATCATAGGATTTTTTTCATTGAGTCTAGCCTAATGTTTATTTTCTTATGAAATGTGGAGGATAGAAAATACAAATCCTATCCTATGAGATTCCCACAAAATTCCTACAAACCAAAGGAGGCCTAATCTTTATAAGCAGGAAACATCTGGGCATTCTCGTTGCAGATAGTGGAGCCCTGTACAAACGGGCCTTCAGGAATCACGAGAGATCCAACAAATTTCATGGCGTCCTCTCCACAATCCTCCTCCTCCTCCTCTGCACCCAAAGCCGACGACGAGGCAGCGTCCCACAAAGAAATCTACGACCGACTCCTGGAGGCCGTGTCAACCTACCCGACGGCGCCCAGCGGCATCGGCCGCCCGTACACCCGCCAGCCGGACGGCTGGTACGCGTTCACGCCGGGTGTCGTGAACGCCATGGTCATCAAGCGGCACCTCAAGGCGCGCGACACCGACGTCTTCCTCGCCACCTTCCCCAAGTCCGGTACCACCTGGCTCAAGGCGCTCCTGTTTGCGACCCTCCGCCGCACCGCGGACGGGCCAGCACTCGCGCCGCTCGCAGCCCACAGCCCCCACCAGCTCATCCCTTTCCTCGAGTTCCAGGTTTTCGCCAACGGCCGGATCCCCGACTTGAGCTCCCTCCCTGCGCCGCGGGTCCTGATGATGCACATCCCGTCCCGGTCGCTGCCGGAGTCCGTGGCCGCCTCCGGCTGCAAGGTGGTGTACCTGTGCCGGTACCCCAAGGACTGCTTCGTGTCGCTCTGGCACTTCTTGAACGGGTTCGTGGCGTCGCCGTGGGACCTCGGCGAGGCGCTCCTGCAGTTCTGCGACGGCGTCTCGCTGTTCGGGCCTTTCTGGGAGCACGTGCTGGGCTACTAGCGCTGGCACGTGGAGAGGCCGGACGAAAATGTTTTATTGAACCATGGTTCAGCCGAACCTACGCTCCACACTATTGATCTCTAAACAGTGTTCATAAGGATCCGTGCATGATTGATTAAAATATGCATGATGGGAGATGTTTGCATGTTAAACAATGCATGGCATTAAGTTTTGAATAGAATTGACATGCATGGCACGAATCCACATGCAAAATGATGTTTGATCGTACGGTGTGGAGCATAGGTTCGGCTGAACCATGGTCCTGAATCACGCCTCTCGAGGCCGGAGCAGGTTCTCTTCCTGACCTACGAGGAGCTCGCCGTCGACACGGTCGGTCAGCTGAGGCGCCTCGCTGCGTTCCTCGGGTGCCCGTTCACGGCAGAGGAGCGGGAAGCCAGGGTAGACAGGAAGATCGTGGAGGCATGCGCCATGGAGAGCCTGGCGGGACTAGAGGTGAACCGGTCCGGGAAGACCGACATGACCGAGACGTCAGTGGCGAACAACATATTCTTCCGGCGCGGCTTCGTTGGTGACTGGAAGAACCACCTGACACCGGAGATGGCGAGAAGGATCGATGAGATCACCGAGAGCAAGTTCAGAGGATCGGGGTTGACGTTGACACCGGCAACCGCAGATCAAAACTAGTAGAAAACTATTGAAGGTGTGTCAGTTTAGTCTTATAACTTTGAAACTACATTTTTTGATCCTAAAACTATTTTAAGTGTGTCAGTTTAGTCCTATAATAACTTTGAAACTGCAGTTTTAGGTCCTAAAACTATTGTAGGTGTGTCAGTTTAGTCCTATAACTTCGAAACTGCAGGCCAGCAGTGGCATGATTGCTTGAACTCCAGCGAGGAGAGTAGACCGGTCATCTCAGCCTCACCCCACAGTAGCAGAATGACACATCACACAACGTCCAATTGCTACCCACCTGTGGCTGCTACTGGGGCTGCGTCACTCTCGCCGACCTTTTCGTCAGCTTCGCGGTTTCCGCGCACTCCTTCGCGTCGTCCGACAGTAGCAACAATTACTCACTTGTGGACATGCTCGTGCCCAAACAACAACCTGCACGGCGAGCTCTACGGGAAGGGTGTAGGGGTAACGACGATGTCATGCGAGATAGAGAGAGGTGGGATGGTGTCTTCCATCCAGATTGGCTCGGGGTCTCCACGGCGGCCGCGTCGAGGGAGAGGGATGTCGTCCTCCATGCCGAGTGGATCGGGGTTTCCCAGGCGGCCGCGTCAAACCTCTCAGTGAGGCTGCCCTGTAGCTTATGGGATCCAAAATTGCAGTTTCGAAGTTATAGGACTGAACTGACACACCTCCAATAGTTTTGGGACTCAAAATTGTAGTTTCAAAGTTATAGAACTGAACTGACACACTTTCAATAGTTTTAGGACCAAAAACTGCAGTTTCAAAGTTATAGGACTAAACTGACATGCATCCAAGAGTTTTAGGACCTATGATGTATTTTACTCCAAAGTTACTATACTAAAGCGGGATGCATTCCCTTTTTCTCATTTTTTTTGACTTTTTTGTGCTTTACTGTTCATTTAAGTGGACTATAGTGAACAGTATCAATGAACAGTAGACATGTATGAACAGTGCACTGGTGAATAGTACCTTCTGCGAACAGTGATCCAGGAAAAAAAATACACGTTCAGAAAAAACTAGGATTTTTTCTACACATCATTTCTCTCCCCCTCCTCCACCCTCACATCCATATATGGAGTTAACCTTTAGGATTTTTCTACACATTATTTTTCTCCATCGGCGTATCGAGAGCCGTCTCAATCATCTCCCGAACCTTTCCGATGATGGTGTTGCCGATGCACAAAACTAGAACAGTATGTTTGCATGAACAGTAATCCGTAGGGAAAACAAGTTTAATTTATTGACCAAGTACTGTTTTTTACACGACGACATCAGTGAACAGTGCATCAACAATTACCTGAACAAAACCCGGAACAATATCTAAATAAACCAAAAACTGCTAACCGAAACAATTACCCAAATAAACCGAAAGAGCAAACCCGAATACCCCAGAACAGTAAAACTAGTGAAACGGAACAACACCTGAATAAACCGAAAACATTAACCCACCTGAAACATAAGCCGAAACAGTAACTTAATTGTAACCCAGAGCAATACACCCGAATAAACCGAAACAACAAAAATGGTAAATCAGCAATATGAATTATCATGAACAGTAATCTAGAAGAAATACAAAAAAAACTCCTCCCCCTCGAACCGAAACAGTAAAACCAGTGACACGGAACAACACCTGAATAAACCGAAAACATTAACCCATCCAACCTGTAAACCAAAACAGTACATAAATTATAACCGAAAACAATACACCCGAATAAACTGAAACAATAAAAACAGTAAATTAGCACTATGCATTGACGTGAACAGTAATCCAGAAGAAATACCAAAAAACAAATCCCTAAAAAAAATGAGACCCTCTCTCCCTCGGTGCGTTCACCTACGCAAGAAGAATAGTCATGTTCTTGCCATCGACGCCCACCACTTCTTTTTACTTACGAAAGAGGAAATATGTGCTTATGAAAAAATATTAATAGGCCAGCCGGTTTACTTAATTTGTTAAATCATTTAATGTTTATTACGTGCCAACACATATGATGGGGTAAAAGATAGAATTCGTGTTATCCTTTTCATTTTATTTTCTTGCGTAATACATGTTGTTTTCTAGCTTATTTCAGCAAAATACAGACGAAATCGGTCACGGGCGTGGCGTGCGCCGCGTTTCTTGGGCGCTAGTATTAATAAGGACGACTTGCATAACTTTCTACAAAATATTGTACTATGAACGTCAGTCATGGTAAGCAAACACTAGCAAGCAGAAGGTGCGGTGGCACGCCGCGCCTGTCGTTGAGCCCATGCATACATGTGCATTGTTTTTTGATATTGAGGTCGAGCGGGCTACAAAGAGGTAGCATCGGTATGTTGAAACCTATAATCTGATGGTAGTAACACCTAAAGGAATGATGGAAGGTAGTAAGAAACGAATAACTTCTGACCGGTAAGTAGCGTAACTAATCACCATATGGAGTTGCAAAGAAAATCCAAATAAATGCCTGATGTGTGAAAGCCATAAAGAACAACATTTTTTTGTTACGGCTAGTGAAATACTGATATATTCTGTCATGGATGCTCTATATTTCCTTAAATATGGTGTATAGCAAATGAACGACAAACAGCATAGCAGAAAAACATATTTTGATGGTGCGCACTATCAAAGAACTCAATAAACATGTGAGCCATAAGTTGCTCAGATGTTTGCAAGCTGACTGGCACATGGTTTGTGAAGATGACTAACCCAACGGCTCTTGAACCTTTGGTAGTTTTAACATTTGAAAGAAAACAGTTTCGTGCAGCTGGTACATTGTCTACTAATCTGAAAACAATTATCAGGAACTTCATTACAAAATGTGAATTTATGTACAATTCAAAAATAGTTCACCTCCAGTATCATCTCTTCCACGAAGGGCTCTAGTAGCCATTAAAAATTATAGGGAAGACAAATGAAATAGTTACATAACTTAAACACATCCAATGTAGTTGTGGTGTCAAATAAGACAGCTGGCGAGCTCATCAAAGAATAGAGAAACAATTTCGCTGGTCCATGTGATCCACAACACTTTACAAAATCTTGAAATCGAACTGGGTTATATATGTACCAGCAATAAAAGAGGTATACTTATCGACAGTAGCTAAGTGGCAATGAACTAAAAACTGAAAACTGGTTACAATACTTGACAATGTGCCTTATTTACTTAACGGTTTCTACTCATGAACTTAAAACTTAATAGTAACTTGAGAATCTAAAACCATGGGATATTTATCAACAGTAGCTAAGTGGCGATGTGTGTTACGTGGCTAACGATTTCTAATCTCAAGCAATAGTATTCAGAAGTAGACATAAAAAAAGAGTACAAATATGGAACTCATTCTGAAGTAAACTTACGACAACAATAGCTTCTATCTAACTGGCTGGCATTTTATTTATTTTCACATAATGATTCTTGACAGAAAAATAGATGAGCTTTTCTCAACAAATTTATTAAAAAATAGTTATACATAAAACACAGAAGCATGAATTCATACTGAACAAAAAGGCACATGTACGTGCAAGTGACTTCATGGTTGTTCTCCTATGCATCTCTTCAAAGTGTCAAACAGACATACGCACAACATGTAGACACGGAAAATAGTGGGCTGCTCGTTGGACAACAAAAGAACAGCCTCGAAACAAATTCGATCACATGATATGTACAGATGAAAAAATAGAGTGCTGATTGTCGAGGAGCAAAAGGCCAAATAGAAGATAACCAGATTATGTTGGCTAACATGGGAAACATTTGCAAAGCCTCTAAATCTCAAAGTATGTGAACTTGATAATTGTCTTGCGGGTGTCTGATCTGTTCATGTATCCGTAGCAGCACTACTAAGGGATTACATTTTGTGGTTGGTGCAGATGCAGATCAATCCGATTACACGGTGAGGCATGAGCAGTGCTAATGGATAGACATCTGCTGGTAACAACTTTTCTTATTCAGAAGTTACGGATCAATTTAATTCACTAGGGATCCTGCAGAATTCAATGGGTTGTAGAATAGAGAAGAGGGTCAATCCGATAATGGGTTACTTGCCTGTGGAACGATAGGCGACTTACTCGAACGGTGTCGGGGATGTGAACCATGACGCCATCAATCTATCTTAGTTACTCCACACAGTAGCCTCAACAATAATGTGGGCAATCTAATTTGATTCAAGTGGATGTCGACCCACCTCCATCCAATCTCATTCAAGTTGTTGTTGATGCACCTCCTTCTCCGCTGCATCAACGATTTTGGATTGCATTGTTGACAGAAGTTGGAAGCTAAGAAGATTCGAAGGTCCTCTTCCTCCACATCATGGATTGCAGCGTGGTTGAGGCTGAGGGAATTCAGAGGTAGGAGATAAAGGGATTTTGGGAGAGGTCATCAAACATTTCAACAAACATGTTGCAGGCAACATGATGGAGATAGAGTTAAAGAGAGGAAGAGGAAGCAAAGGACAGGTAAGTGAGGAAGACCTCCGTGCCGCCTGGCTTCTCCGACCGTCCGCCCTCCTCCTGCGGCTGCCTGGGTGTGACTCCTGTCCGACCCGTCGCGAGTACAAAGGAAGACCTCCGGCACCCGAGATGTGCGCTATCAGTAGCCATCTTTGCCATCCCTCCACCCTCTCGTGCATGGCCACTGCCATGGCCTGCGTGTACCTCCCTCCGTGCACCTCTTCATGTGCTTCCTGCCGCAGGAATTACCTATTTTTTCTTCCAACCCCCCGCCTAGCACCGCCGGGAGAGGCATGCCGTCGAGAGCGCTCCCGGCGGGATTGAGGAGCAGGTAGCCGACGCTTGTTTGATGTTGTGGTGGAAGCCGAAGTGGGAGGAGGAGGACCCAAGGAGGCGGTGAAAGCCGAAGCGAGAGGGCGGTGAATGCCGAGGTGGGAGGGTGGCGGACGTTGGCGGCTAGTTCGGTCATAGAAGTGGTGCGGGTGTCTAAGCAGTCTAAGGTCTGTGGCTAGGGCCCCATGGCCACACAAAGGTTGAGGAGGGGCAGAGGAGGGGACGTGGCAGAGGGAGGGAGCCCCGGCAGTGGCATGGCACACAACTATCTGGCGGTGGCATGGATGCGGGGCGGCGACGGACCTGAGGAGGCGCTCCCCTTTTTTTCTCTCTGGCCCTCTCTCGTTCTCTCTAGAAGAAAAAAAAAGGAAGGAACCAAACCATCCAAAAAAACCAGTTGCAAAACCGCTGAAAGCAGGGCAAGAACTGGGGACACGCGTCGCTCACGGAAGCATCGATTCCTAGCACTGGGAACGCGCCGCGTCGCTCGTAGCTTAGACAGTTTAATTATCTTATATATAAGGCACATAATTTTCTTTGATTTGCTTAACCTATGGTGTCTGGCAGAAAAAGTTAATTACCTCATATATAAGGCACATAATTTTCTTTTATTTGCTTATCCTATGGTGTCCTGCAGAAAAAGTTGCTAGGTATGTATCCCATCATAACTAACCTAACTTTATATAGAAGGTAGAATGAGCAAAAAATGCATGCTTTATAGTACTCACCACGTTATACGGGTAGGGTGCGTGTTCGTGCGTTCATAGGGATGAGTGTATGTGCGTATATGTGAGCATCCGCGTTGTACTGTGTTGGCACTGGTGCTTGCATTTTCCTGAAATTATTTCAGGCTCTCTAGCGATATTCATTCAGTAGGAGGAGACGTTCCCGTCGACTACAAAGGCGCCTGCAGTGACTTCGTCAATCTCAAGATGTTGTGTCGGCTCAGTATCTCCAAGGTTCTCATAAGGGTAAGGTGTGCGTGCGTGCATTCATAAGGGGATGTATATGTGTATATGTGAGCATTTGTATTGTACTATGTTAAAAAATAGCAAACACAAAAAGAAAAAATCAGTAGTGAACTAACACGTGTCAGCTAGAAAATCACTCACACCAACATACTTCAAATGCATGGCAGCAAGGCTAGCTTAGCAGCTTTAATGCTTTTATATATGAGAAGGGAAATAACAGAAGTGTTAGGGCATCTCCAACGCAACCCTTAAACCGCCCGCATACGTCCAGACCCGCGGAAGCCATCCAACGCGGTCCTGTATCGGTCCGCGGCGCAGTCCGGACGTGTTTTCTCTCGTAAACCAGAGACAAATGTGGAGGGCTTTCCGGAAGGCCAGACCGCTGCCAAGCCCGCTACTCACCGCCCTAGCCCACCCAAACCCCCCTCCCGCCCCTCCCGTGCTTTCCATCCCACGTGTCGCGCCGCTTGCCGCGCCGCATTCATGTCGGCCCAGAGCATGCAGCGGACGGCATTGATGCCGCGATTTGACCGGACGGGAAGGCGGCGCGGAAGAACGCGACCTTTCGGGCGTCGCTGCTTCAATGCAGGCGCCGCGTCCCGAGAAACCAACTCCGGCCGCTGCGCCGCATTGAAACAGGCTCGCCCCTCCGCCTGGCCTGGCCGTGGCTATCTAAGCCGCGCTCCGGCGTCGTCCAGATCCGCACCCCCCTCCCGAACACCGCACCGTCCTCCTCCCCCTCGCCGAGCCTTTCCTTCTCTCCGAGCCCTTCATCCTCTCCGAGCCCAGCCAACGGCGATGCCGAAGTCCAGGTTCTCCGCGCCGGCGGGGGGCACCTATGGAAGTTCGTTGTCAGGCGGATCGTGGAGTCGCCACCCTCGCTCACCGGGATAATCTGCATCCACGGCAGCGGGCTCCTTCGGCAAGGAGGAGATAGTCATCTCCTCCGGCGACGAGGAGGACCAGCCGCAGCAGCGGCCCTGTCTCCTGTCGGAGGCGGCTCTGACGGACGAAGAAGATGGGCCCGACGCCACCATCGCCGGCGCGCGTGAAGGAGGAGCCACTGTCCCTGCCACGGGTCCGCGTGAAGTGGGAGCCGGCATCCCCACTCCGGCAGGTGAAGGACGAGCCGGCGTCCCTGCCGCGCAACCACAGCCTCCACATCGGCGGCCGCGTGAAGCAGGAGTCGGCGTCCCCCTAGCGCCGCCGCCGCGTGAAGCCGGAGACGGCGTCGCCCCCGCCGCACAGCCGCTACGCGCGGATCAACGGGCCCTCCTCGCCACCACGATGCCACTGCCGCCCGATAAAGGAGGAGGTGCCACCCGCGATCGCCAAGGCGCGTGGCCGCATCCTCCACTACCTGGGAGGCGGCGGTTACAGCGGTGCTTTCGGCTCTCGGGCTGTGGTATTCGAGGCCGAGCGTGCGGCGTGGCAACAGGCGAGGTACGACCGGCGCAATGTCGGTCGCAGCTCCGCATTCGCCAAGACGGACGTGGCGCCGGAATGGGTCCGCAACGACCCGGACCTCGCCGCGGCGTGGGCGCTCGACCGCTCCGTCACCATCGCTGAGACGGCCGTCGGGCGCCGCCGCCGCCTTGACGGCGAGGAGTGGTCGCTTAGCGACTGCTCCGCCAACGCCGGTAGGGGCAAGGCCGCCGCCAGCGCCTTCGGCAGTGGCCAGGGCGGCCTTTCGCACCGCGCAGCAGGAGCCGGAGGGACGACGACGGCACGGACGCCGACGGCGGTGCGATAGGACAGGGCGGCCACGCTTACGAGGTGGTCGTCCGATATAGGGTTTAGTGTTTTTTTAATAGTTTTTAGTAAAACGGTCAAAATATCGTTCGTTTATGTAAATTATATCCGAACTTAAATGAAATCCGCCCGGTTTGATCAAATTTCGTTCGGTTGGTTCGAACTGTTGTCAAAATGTATGCGGCTATGGTTGGATAGCGGCCTCCTGCATCCGTGTCCGTGGACGGATGCGGTAGGAAATTTGCGGGTCACCGTTGGAGATGCCCTTAGTACAAGTGCATCGCTGGTAATACGTCGGAGGACTGGTGGAGTAAGGACAAGAGAAATTCCTTTTGAGACGACCTAGCCAGCCACCTCCTCCGAAAAAGTTAGGGTTCCTCTCCTCCGTCGGCGCCGTCGCCGGTCCGCCCCGTCTACGGTTGGAAATCATCGGTGTAAAATTATACAGCCGCGACCCGGTCGTCTGCGCATGTACGTACGAGAACGCATGGAGATTTGGTCGTGCTTCCAAGGCACACGCACGCCCGGAGAGGGAAAGGTTTGGTGGTGCATGCATGGCTGTCTGTGTGCATGAGTCCGAGATTTGTTGTTGTCTTGATGAGTTCTCTTATATGCTACTGAAGCACAATTTTCACGGCTTTTATTGTAAAGTACTCCTCCATTTGATCTGGTGCGAGAATTGGTCCATATATTCACGACTATATTCGTCATCATATATCACGGTGTAGTACTAGTTTTATGGTTTTCCAATTCGACTCGGGGTCTCCACAGAATATGCTAAAGTGCCCTACTTTGGTCGGCATAATAAGCATCTTTCGAGGTTGCACAACAAGAACGCACACTATGTTTGAATGCGATGCTTATAACATGCACGATGGTCATTAGGTTATATAAGCTCAATGCTGATCCTCAGTGGCCTTCCATCAATGTGACGCCCGTGTGTATGGAATAAGCTAGGTACGGTGTACCTTTGCTCACACTTAGCGTTGCATCCATGATCGGGGGAGACATTTTGTGTTTGTCAGGAGATGAATCGCCGAAGTGACGAGCCCCTAGGAATCCATGGATCCCACCAAGCTCTTATGCTTTTCCTATCACCAACTGAACAAACCAGTTAGGGGAGAGGGTCAGTTTGGATTGGGGGAGGGGGGGTAGTTTGAAATTCAGAAAGGTGGGGGGGCGTTAATTCATGCAGCATGTAACCTCTTTTCCACAAGTGTTCCATTACCGATTCAAGACCATACTCATCCCATTTCCTCCCTTTCGAAACAAATTACTCAGCTCCTTCCAAATGGTAGAGGAATTACTGATAGAGTACCTACTAAGTTACCTTGGTTGGAAGGAAAGGGATAATGGTTTGATCAAAGATCTTGCGCACATACCTATTAGGGAGATCTAGCAGTAACCAAGCTCTTCTTGCATGTGTTATGATGAATAGTCCCACGTTCCAAAACCCTAGGCTCCATTTGGACTTTGATAAGATCAATCCTTGAGTTTATCGTTTTCCACGACCCACCAACATTGCCGTGTCATATTTTTCATGTCGTCACAAACTGGTAGGTTAAACACATTCATGACATAGGTGCTGCATCACCTGGTTATGGTGCTTGAGGCACAACTTTGATTAAAAATAATAGCCCCTGATATTTAGGCCAAAAGTACATTAATAAAGGCCTAACACCTCTTTTATGTTATTTTAAAAAAGTCTGGGCAGCTATCACTGAACAAGATGGAGTACTTACTAGGGTTAATAAGTTACCACATAGCTTTCTGATATATGTACTCAAGACATGCTTGATGATGGAAGTTTGATCCATATTGGCTCTAGACAAAGCAGAGTCATCTCTGAAGAGCGGATGTGAAATCCCAGATGCATTTCAGCAAATTTCCATCATCACGCGCTCCTCCCACGACTCGCATGCAAATCTCACCAAAAATGCACAATGAACAGATTGCTTGAAAGGTGATTCCTGTAATGGATCTTAGACAACTGAATAGGTGAATATGATTCATTGTCCCAAAAGAATGTTAAACAGTTATAGTTACCAATATATCAATAGAACGGTTTGTTAGTTAAAAGAAACATACATAGAAATATAAAAAATGTAATCGGTAACAACAAGTTAAACTAACCAGCTAGCATGGCAAAAATGTTGATGTCACAAACATGATGTAATTCTGTTTTCAGAACCTATTTGCTGAATATATTCCAATGTAACTGTCCAACTGAAAATTAATCAGAGCTAATTCAGCTAGGTTAAAAGCGAACATGATGTAATTGGAGGGAAAGGCAAGGGACGTAAAGGAAATAGGTTCAGCAGCAAATGAATAGATTCTGAAAACAGTGTATATATACAGAGAAAAATAAAATAGGAATATAAAGTGTCCTATTACTCCCACATGTGAAGGCCCAGAGCTATTTTCAAAATAGTTTTATAAGCTAGCTCTAGATTTTATAGGCCATAAGAATTTTGTAAGCTAGCTCTAGATTTTATACGGTTCAAACAAGAAGCACAAGACACATGATTGTGCAACTGATGCATAGTCACCCTCAACTGGGAATAGCCCACGGCTGATATGTACAGATGAAAAATTTCATCCAAACACGCCAATGTTTTCAGGCCATTAAATAGACATTGATGCATATATTGTTTGTCAACTCCATACGGACTCACATGGCAAATTGCGGTGTTTTACCAAGCCCACTATTTTTCTAATTCACTGAAAATAATCTAAAAACCCAAATTGAGAAAAGGATGTTCTCGTAGTTAGGATACAGACTGCTAATTATCACACCTCAGAACCTGCAACGTAAAACAGAGGTGCTTGCTTTTTTTGGTAAAGTAGATCATCAAATTAACTACTATAGAAAAAACTAAGAACAATCATCCTGAACTATTGCAGGAAAGATAAAAGCAATATTAAATTAACTACTATTGTTTTTACTGATGTGCTATTGTTCAGACTGATTATCAACTACTACGGAAAAAACAAAGAACAAATGACCTGAACTATTAGATGAAAGATAAAGCAGTCTCAAATCCTTTGTTCTTTCTCAATTGAACAACTCCTTCTAGAGCAAATGGTAAAGCTGGCCATGAAAAGGAACACACACTAAAATGCCCACGAAAGTGAATCAGTTAAAATAAATACAAAAGTCTGTATGTGAACAATAAGGACGGGGTTAGTGCTTTTAAACACCATATCAAGATCCTTACTCCTCACAACAAATCAATTTTTACTTATCAATTCCAAAGAGTTTTTGAGATATTGCACAACACATAATTTTGGACCAGATTCCTTTATTAGGGATTGGCACATAATAGTCTATGGCATGACAGATATTGCTTAAAATTAAACGTTTGACAAGAAACCTGAGCATCTAACCCAATTCGATTCAGTCGGCATGTAACCACTAGAGAACCATCAGATCTGATAAAGAACATGTCTATGGGGCGGAATGCATGATACAAGGCACGTGCCTTTATCTGTCAGATCTGAAATGCAAAGAAAACAAAAATCAACAAGTAAATTTTCATCAAAGTAGTAATACATCCTAAAAGTTGCATCCAAGAGTTATGATCCATAAGGCATAGTTGCACAATTCTTTCTGACGAAATATTTATACATAAAAATGGTAAGAGAAATATTGCATTGTTCACAACATGGTAATAGTGCCATGGCTTCCAATGTTACAAATCAGTCGCCAAATGTTTTCAGCAAGAAACTTCTTGCTGACAAGGAGGTGATTTACTATTTTATTTGTTCCATTTTATATTCACATCACAGAAGGTTGGTAAATATCATGAAACGCTTTCCCCTTAAAGAATTTTGTTTCTAATATTCACATCACAGAAGGTTGACGACATAAATCTATTTTCGATTATGACAGTCATTTCTTGTTGTTGGTCCTGATAATGCTATATTTAGAGGGCATCAAGTTTAGCCCATTGTACCTACAGAGCACTGTGAGTATTGCCAGCTCACAAAAGTAGATATAGATTGTTTTACCTCCTTTTTGGCTGATCATATTTTTTCCCTCCGAGGCATGCCGCCTCCTCTTATTCCTTCTCATCCTCTTGTCTGCCATTTTGACCTTATTTTTCTTACACTGTGAAGGTGTCGGGGCCTTTGTCAACGGGGAGGGGTTGAAGGAAGTTGTAGGCAATGTGCTTTCATTCCTGCTAAGAATAGGTGCTTAATTTCAGTTTTATTTGGACAGGAGTAAGTATAATGATTATGGATGTCATGCAAATTGTTAAGTTCACAGCTATGGATGGGCCAATAATTTATATGATTTGCTTATTCTGTAAGTTGCAGTATATTTAAGCTTCAAATTCACCTAGATGTAATAAGCTAATATAGACACAATTGGCGACCGAACAGAAAATGATCATGAACTAAGAATTTCATGTTGCTCATTCAGCTGACAATGATGTGCATTTACATCTTTGAACGCTACAACCGAAAGAGCTACTTACTGAAGTTGTGATGGTAAAAGCATTAGAGATGTTCACTTTATGTTCAAACAAATTTGGATTGGAAGTATAATGATTATGAATGTGAAGTTTGTAAAAATGGGTGTGCAAACAATGTATATGATTTGCTTGCTTCTATCAATTGCAACAAATTTCAAGGAACCTAAACGCAGAGCCTACATACTATTGTAACTATTCATGGCCAAATAGGAAATGGTCATGAATTCAGAATTTCCAGGCTACAAGCCTACAACCCACAGAGAACTAGTTACTCAAGCAGAGATAGAAAAACATTAGAGAAGATCAAATGAGTGGACCTGATATTTTGTTAATGCGTCATCCAGATATTGCCGATGCTGAAATTCTTCAGGTAGACCTCGAGAACTTGCGAAGGAATAAAACTATGTGCGTCATCCAGATATTCCCAAATGATCTTAGCATGTCATTAATGCCTACCATTAATTAAAAAGTCCTAGACCGCAAGATTAAATACACTCATGGTCAGAACGATATAAAATGGTTACCATAAAAGACAGAAAACTATCTGGAAATGTTCCGGCTCACTTGTCCAGTCCTTCAAGAGCAGCAAGAGAAACTCAACATTAGGCATATATAAGTACCATTTCAGTGTCTCACTATTTCACAATTTAACTCACATGAAATTTTAATCACAAACCAAAACACCAACACATCATATCACCCCAGAACCATATCAGTAACCCAGTAAGCACCACTGGACTAAATGATCAACATGACATACAAGATGTGGTTGAGCAGTTTATGTGATCATATAGTATAGAGTCCTAATCACATAAAAAACCGCAGCTTATTATTAGCATTCATGGCTGCGTATAAAGAGCAAACACTTGAGAGCAAGCGAGCAAGAACATACCACTGTGAGCTCTTCTGCATCATTTATTTTCTAGCATTTCTGATTTCCACCACGACGGAGGAGGCGAGCTCTCTGTCAGCTGCTAAACCAATCATCATGTAAGGATCTATTTTTTCCATGAGTTGCAGAACCTATCATCGTGTAAACAAAAAGGTAGGAGGGAAATTATTTATATGTTTACAAAGTGCATATAGTCCTCTTAATTTCCACAGAAGAAAATCTCAGAAGAATGCTCGTAGATAAACCTGAACCTTCTGTAGGACAATGGCAAATTGACCAAAGGATCTTCGTGTCGCTGTAGAGCACAAAAGTAGGAACTCTGCACTTCTGGAGATTATCCAATGATCTCTTTCTTGCCAGATTTACCACCATCAAGCCCATCGGCATTCGAAGCAATCGAGGTAAGCAGCACCCAAACACTGCAAAGAAAAATTTAGGAACTGCCGTAGAAGTGCAACCGCGCCGGCTTGTAGCACTCCTGCACCTGCAAGGAGAAGAGAACCGAACAATTCGTATGGGCATATGGTCAAACAGATGTGATACGTCCATTTTGCATCATGTTTTACTACTGTTATTTATAGTGTTTTAATCAATATAACACTTTGTGGAGCAATTCTAATGCCTTTTCTCTCTTAATATGCAAGATTTACATAAGGAGGGAGATTGCCGGCAGCTGGAATTTTGGACCTGAAAAAGCTATGTCAGAGATACCAATTCTGCACATCTCCAAATAAGCTGAAATTTCACGGAGATTTATTTTGGAATAAATAAAAAATATTGGAAGAAAGAAGTACCAGAGGGGGCCACCCATGTGCCCACGAGGCACCAGGGCGTGCCACCCCCCCCCCCCCCAGGCGCGCCCTGGTGGCTTGTGGGGCCCCTGGCCAGCCTCCGGTGCCCATTTTCTGGTATGTAAGCCCATTTGCCCTAGAAAAAAGAAGGAGAAGACTTTTGGGATGGGGAGCCGCCGTCTTAAGGCGGAACTTGGGCAGGAGCACTTTTGCTCTCCGGCGGAGCGATTCCGCCGGGGATACTTCCCTTCGGGAGGGGGAAATCGGAGCCATCGACATCACCAACGATCCTCTCATCGTGGGAGGACCAATCTTCATCAACATCTTCATCAGCACCATCTCATCTCAAACCCTAGTTCATCTCTTGTATTCAATCTTTGTCTTAAAACCTCAGATTGGTACCTGTGGGTTGCTAGTAGTGTTGATTACATCTTGTAGTTGATGCTAGTTGGTTTATTTGGTGGAAGATTATATGTTCAGATCCGTTATGCTATTTAATACCCCTCTGATCTTGGACATGAATATGATTTGTGAGTAGTTACTTTTGTTGTTGAGGACATGGGAGAAGTCTTGTCATAAGTAATCATGTGAATTTGGTATTCGTTCGATATTTTGATGATATGTATGTTGTTGATTCTTTTAGTGGTGTCATGTGAACGTCGACTACATGACACTTCACCATCTTTGGGCCTAAGGGAATGCATTGTGGAGTAGTAATTAGATGATGGGTTGCTAGAGTGACAGAAGTTTAAACCCTAGTTTATGCGCTATTCCGTAAGGGGCTGATTTGGATCCATATGTTTAATGCTATGGTTAGATTTATCTTAATTCTTCTTTCGTAGTTGTGGATGCTTGCGAGAGGGGTTAATCATAAGTGGGAGGCTTGTTCAAGTAAGAATAGCACCCAAGCACCGGTCCACCCACATATCAAATCATTAAAGTAGCGAACGTGAATCAAACAAACATGATGAAAGTGACTAGATGAAATTCACATGTGTCCTCGAGAACGCTTTGCTTATTATAAGAGATTGTTCCGGCTTGTCCTTTGCTACAAAAAGGATTGGGCCACATTGCTGCACTCTTTGTTACTATTGCTACTTGTCACTTGTTACAAATTATCTTGCTATCAAACTACTCGTTACCGATAATTTCAGTGCTTGCAGAAAATACCTTGCTGAAAACCGCTTGTCATTTCCTTCTGCTCCTCGTTGGGTTCGACACTCTTACTTATCGAAAGGACTACGATTGATCCCCTATACTTGTGGGTCATCAAGACTCTTTTCTGGCGCCGTTGCCGGGGAGTGAAGTGCCTTTGGTGAGTGGAATTTGGTAAGGAAACATTTATATTATGTGCTGAAATTTACTGTCACTTATCACTATGGAAAGTAATCCTTTGAGGGGTTTTTTAGGGTTATCTTCACCTCGACCGGAAGCACCAAGAGTTGCCCCTCCACCTATTGCACCTACTGAAAATATTTGTTATGAGATTCCTTCGGGTATGATAGAGAAACGGCTAGCTAATCCTTATGCAGGAGATGGAACAATACATCCTGATATGCACTTGATCTATGTGGATGAAATTTGTGGATTGTTTAAGCTTGCAGGTTTATCCGGAGATGGAGTTAAGAAGAAAGTATTCCCTTTATCTTTGGAGGGAAAGGCATTGACATGGTATAGGCTATGTGATGATACTGATACATGGGATTGGAACCGATTGAAGCTGAAAATTCCACCAGAAATTTTATCCTATGCATTTGTCTCATCATGATCAGAATTATATATATAATTTTTGGCCTCGTGAAGGAGAAAGCATCGCTCAAGCTTGGGGGAGGCTTAAGTACATGATGTACACATGCCCCAATCATGAGCTCTCAAGAGAAATTATCTTATAGAATTTTTATGATCGGCTTTCTCATGATGATCAAACCATGCTTGATTCTTCTTCGACTGGCTCCTTTATGAAGAAAACTATTGAATTCAGTGTTGGAAATATGCCCTAGAGGCAATAATAAATTGGTTATTATTATATTTCCTTGTTAATGATAATTGTTTATTATCCATGCTATAATTGTATTGATTGGAAACTCAAATACATGTGTGGGTACATAGACAACACTGTGTCCCTAGTAAGCCTCTAGTTGACTAGCTTGTTGATCAAAGATGGTTAAGGTTTCCTAGCCATGGACATGAGATGTCATTTGATAACGGGATCACATCATTAGGAGAATGATGTGATGGACAAGACCCAAACTGTAAACGTAGCATTTGATCGTGTCAGTTTATTGCTATTGTTTTCTGCATGTCAAGTATCTGTTCCTTTGACCATGAGATCATGCAACTCACTGACACCGGAGGAATACCTTGTGTGTATCAAACGTCGCAACGTAACTGGGTGACTATAAAGGTGCTCTACAGGTATCTCCGAGGGTGTCTGTTGGGTTGGCATGGATCAAGACTGGGATTTGTTACTCCGTATGACGGAGAGGTATCTCAGGGCCCACTCGGTAATACAACATCACAATGAGCCTTGCAAGCAATGTGACTAAAGTGTTAGCCACGAGATCTTGTATTACGGAACGAGTAAAGAGACTTGCCGGTAACGAGATTGAACTAGGTATAGTGATACCGACGATCGAATCTCGGGCAAGTAACATACCGAAGAACAAAGGGAACAGCATACGGGATTAACTGAATCCTTAACATAGAGGTTCGACCGATAAAGATCTTCGTAGAATATGTAGGAGCCAATATGGGCATCCAGGTCCCGCTATTGGTTATTGATCGTAGAGGTGTCTCGGTCATGTCTACATAGTTCTCGAACCCGCAGGGTCTACACAATTAACGTTTGGTGACGATTAGTATAGTTGAGTTATTATGTTGGTGACCGAAGGTTGTTCGGAGTCCCGGATAAGATCCCGGACATGACGAGGATCTCCGGAAGAGTCCGGAGGTAAAGATTGATATATGTGATAATAGTGTTTCGATCTCCGGAAGAGTTCCGAAGTTCACCGGAAGGGGTTCCGGATGTTTACCGAAGTGTTCGGGTGCAGCAACACTTTATATGAGCCAAAGGGATAAAGCCCACAAGGTATTGGAAAGTGCAAAAGTAGTTTTGCTGCCGCGTAAGCGGTACTACCGCTTGGTGAAGCGGTACTACCGCCGGAGCGGTACTACCGCTTGTGTGAAGCGGTACTACCGCCCAAGCGGTACTACCGCTTGTGTGAAGCGGTACTACCGCTTGTGCGCGGCTGTGCACGATTCGGCAGGGTCCGAATTGGACTCTTTTCCTGCGGGCCAAACCGACCTTGTGCGGGCAAAACCGACCCGGAGAAGGCTTTTACTCCAAGTTTAGACCCCAAGGCTCAACATATAAATAGAGGGGCAGGGCTAGCACACGGGATACATCAGGATTTCCCAAGCCGTGTGCCGGCAACCCTAGCCCTCTAGTTCCTCCGTCATAATCTCCGTAGTGCTTGGCGAAGCCCTGCAGAGATTGTTCCTCACCACCATCACCACGCCGTCGTGCTGCTGGAACTCAACCACTACTTCACCATCGCTCGCTGGATCGAGGAGGTGAAGGCGTCATCAAGCCGTACGTGTGTTGAACGCGGAGGTGCCGTCCGTTCGGCACTAGATCGGAAGGATCGTGATTGGATCGCGGGACGCTCGGCGATTTGGATCGCGAAGACGTTCGACTACATCAACCGCGTTTATTAACGCTTCCGCTTAGCGATCTACAAGGGTATGTAGATTCACTCTCCCTCTCGTAGATGCTCATCACCATGGATAGATCTTATGTGTGCGTAGGAAAATTTTTGTTTCCCATGCAACGTTCCCCACCAGTGGCATCATGAGCTAGGTCTATGCGTAGATGAGATCTCGAGTAGAACACAAACGAGTTGTGGGCGTGGGTGTATACATATTGCTTGCCGTTACTAGTTGATACTTGATTCAGCGGCATTGTGAGATGAAGCGGCCCGGACCGACATTACGCGTACGCTTACGCGAGACTGGTTTTACCGCTGCGTGCACTTGTTGCATAAAGGTGACTGGCGGGTGTCTGTCTCTCTCACTTTAGTTGAATCGGTTCAATGAAGAGGGTTCTTTTAGAAGATCAAAAAGCAATCACTACACCACGTTGTGGTTTTGCGTAGGTAAGAACGGTTCTTGCAAACCCGTAGCAGCCACGTAAAATTTGCAACAACAATTAGAGGACGTCTAACTTGTTTTTGCAGGGTATGTTGTGATGTGATATGGCCAATTACATGATGAGATATATGTGATGTATGAGATGATCATGTTTTGTATAGAATATCACGACTTGCATGTCGATGAGTACGGCAACTGGCAGGAGCCATAGAGTTGTCTTTAATTATTGTATGACCTGCGTGTCAATCATTAAGCGCTATGTAATGCTTTACTTTATCGCTAAACGTTAGCAATAGTCGTGGAAGCAACAGTCGGCGCGACAACCTTATGGCGACACGTTGATGGAGATCAAGATGATGGAGATCATGGTGTCATGCCGGTGACGATGGAGATCATGCCGGTGCTTTGGAGATGGAGATCAAAAGCACAAGTTCATGGCCATATCATGTCACTTATGATTTGCATGTGATGTTAATCCTTTTATGCATCTTATTTTGCTTAGGACGACGGTAGCATTATAAGGTGATCCCTCACTTAAATTTCAAGATAAAATTGTGTTCTCCCCAAGTGTGCACCGTTGCGAAAGTTCGTCGTTTCGAGACACGCCGTGACGATCGGGTGTGATAGACTCTACGTTCGCATACAACGGGTGTAAGCCATGTTACACGTGCGGAACACTCGGGTTAAACTTGACGAGCCTAGCATGTACAGACATGGCCTCGGAACACAAGAGACCGAAAGGTCGAACATGAGTCATATAGTAGATATGATCAACATGAAGATGTTCACCATTGAAACCACCTCAACTCACGTGATGATCGGACTTGAGTTGGTGGATTTGGATCATGTTACACTCGAATGATCGGAGGGATGTCAATTTGAGTGGGAGTTTTTTAAAATATGATTAACTAAACTCATTATCTAAGAACAATAGTCTAAGTTGTCTTTGCTATATTTATGTTGTAGATCATGGCTCGCGCAGTAGCACCCCTGAATTTTAATGCGTTCCTAGAGAAAGCTAAGTTGAAAGATGATGGAAGTAACTTTGTGGACTGGGCCCGTAATCTAAGGATTATCCTTACGGCTTCCCAGAAGGCTTATGTCCTTGATGCACCGCTTGGTGATCCACCCGCTCCAGTTGAGTCTCTAGACGTTGTGAACGCCTGGCAGGCTCGTTCTGATGATTACTCAATAGTTCAATGTGCAATGTTGTATGGCTTAGAACCGGGACTTCAAAGACGTTTTGAACGTCATGGAGCATATGAGATGTTCCAGGAGTTGAAGTTTATCTTTCAGAAGAATGCCCGGATCGAGAGATATGAGATCTCCGATAAGTTCTATGCTTGCAAGATGGAGGAGAACGGGTCTATCAGTGATCACGTGCTCAGAATGTCTGGGTACTCCACCCGTCTGGCTGAGTTAGGGATGCCCCTTCCGCCAGAGGCTATCACTGACAGAGTTCTTCAATCATTGCCGCCTATCTACAAGAGCTTCGTGTTGAACTATAACATGCACGGGATGAACAAGTCAGTCGCCGAGCTGTTTGCGATGCTGAAAGTCGCTGAGTCTGAAATTCAGAAGGAGCATCAAGTGTTGATGGTCAATAAAACCACTAGTTTCAAGAAAAATGGCAAGGGTAAGAAGGGTAACTCTAAGAAGAGTGGCAAAGCAGTTGCTCCTCTCGTGAAGAAACCCAAGGCTGGACCCAAACCAGAAACTGAGTGTTTTCATTGCAAGGGAACTGGACACTGGAAGCGGAACTGCCCCAAGTATTTGGCTGACAAGAAGGCGGCCAACAAACAAACAAGGTATATATGATATACATGTTATTGATGTGTACCTTACCAACTCTCGTTGTAGTGCCTGGGTATTTGATACCGGTGCGGTTGCTCATATTTGCAACTCAAAACAGGAACTGCGGAATAGACGGAGGCTGGCAAAGGACGAAGTGACGATGCGCGTGGGAAATGGTTCCAAGGTTGATGTGATCGCCGTCGGCACGCTCGCTCTTCGATTACCGTCGGGATTAGTGATGAACCTAAATAAGTGTTATTTGGTGCCTGCGTTAAGCATGAACATTATATCTGGATCTTGTTTATTGCGAGACGGTTACTCATTTAAATCAGAGAATAATGGTTGTTCTATTTATATGAGTAATATCTTTTATGGTCATGCACCCGATGTGAGGGGTTTATTCTTATTGAATCTCGATAGTAATGATACACATGTTCATAACATTGATGCCAAAAGATGTAGAATTGATAATGATAATACCACTTTCTTGTGGCACTGCCGTTTAGGTCATATTGGCGTAAAACGCATGAAGAAGCTCCATGCTGCTGGACTTTTGGAGTCACTTGATTTTGAATCACTTGACACATGTGAGCCATGCCTCATGGGCAAGATGACTAAAACGCCGTTCTCTGGAACAATGGAACGGGCAAGTGACTTATTGGAAATCATACATACTGATGTGTGCGGTCCGATGAGTATTGAGGCGCGCGGTGGTTATCGTTATTTTCTCACCTTCACTGATGACTTAAGTAGATATGGGTATATTTACTTAATGAAACACAAGTCTGAAACATTTGAAAAGTTCAAACAATTTCAGAGTGAAGTTGAGAATCATCGTAACAAGAAGATTAAATTCCTACGATCTGATCGAGGAGGAGAATATCTGAGTTATGAGTTTGGCAGTCACTTAAGACAGTGTGGAATTGTTTCACAATTGACACCGCCTGGAACACCACAGCGTAATGGTGTGTCCAAACGTCGTAATCGAACCTTGTTGGATATGGTGCGATCTATGATGTCTCTTGCCGATTTGCCACTATCGTTTTGGGGTTATGCATTAGAGACAGCTGCATTCACTTTAAATAGGGCACCATCGAAATCCGTTGAGACGACGCCATATGAACTTTGGTTTGGCAAGAAGCCAAAGCTGTCGTTTCTTAAAGTTTGGGGATGTGATGCTTATGTCAAAAAGCTTCAGCCTGAAAAGCTGGAACCCAAAGCGGAGAAATGCGTCTTCATAGGATACCCAAAAGAGACAGTTGGGTATACCTTCTATCTCAGATCCGAAGGCAAAGTGTTTGTCGCTAAAAACGGAACATTTCTTGAGAAAGAGTTTCTCTCGAAAGAATTGAGTGGGAGGAAGATAGAACTTGATGAGGTTGTTGAACCTTTACTTCAACCTGAGAGTAGCGCAGCGCAGAAAGTTGTTTCTGTGGAGCCTACATTAGCTGAAGAGGAAGTTAATGATGATGATCATGAAGCTTTGGATCAAGTTGCTATCGAACCTCGTAGGTCGACAAGGACGCGTACTGCTCCCGAGTGGTACGGCAACCCTGTCTTAGAGGTCATGTTGTTAGACAACGATGAACCTACGAGCTATGGAGAAACGATGATGGGCCCGGATTCCGAGAAATGGTTAGAGGCCATGAAATCCGAGATGGGATCCATGTATGAAAACAAAGTATGGACTTTGGAAGTATTACCTGAAGGGCGTAAGGCCATTCAGAACAAATGGATCTTTAAGAGGAAGACGGACGCGGACGGTAATGTCACCGTCTATAAAGCTCGACTTGTGGCAAAGGGTTTTTCACAAGTTCAAGGAGTTGACTACGATGAGACCTTCTCACCCGTAGCGATGCTTAAGTCCGTCAGAATCATGTTAGCAATAGCTGCCTTTTTCGATTATGAAATTTGGCAGATGGATGTCAAAACAGCGTTCCTTAACGGTTACCTTAAGGAAGAGTTGTATATGATGCAGCCAGAAGGTTTTGTCGATCCAGAGAATGCTGACAAAGTTTGCAAACTCCAGCGATCCATTTATGGACTGGTGCAAGCATCTCGGAGTTGGAATCTTCGCTTTGATGAAGTGATCAAAGCGTTCGAGTTTATACAAGTTTACGGAGAAGCTTGTATTTACAAGAAAGTGAGTGGGAGCTCTATAGCGTTTCTAATATTATATGTGGATGACATATTGCTGATTGGAAACAATATAGAAATGTTGGAAAGCGTAAAGGAATATTTGAACAAGAGTTTTTCAATGAAGGACCTAGGAGAAGCTGCTTTCATATTAGGCATCAAGATCTATAGAGATAGATCAAGACGTTTAATAGGACTTTCACAAAGCACATACCTTGATAAGATTTTGAAGAAGTTCAAAATGGATCAGTCCAAGAAGGGGTTCTTGCCTGTTTTGCAAGGTGTGAAGTTGAGTAAGACTCAATGCCCAGTGACTGCAGAAGATAGAGAAAAGATGAGTGTCATCCCCTATGCTTCAGCCATAGGCTCTATCATGTATGCAATGCTGTGCACAAGACCCGATGTCAGCCTTGCCATAAGTATGGTCGGAAGGTTTCAAGGTGATCCAGGAATGGAACACTGGACGGCGGTCAAGAATATCCTGAAGTACCTGAAAAGGACTAAGGACATGTTTCTCGTTTATGGAGGTGATCAAGAGCTCGTCGTAAAGGGTTACGTCGATGCAAGCTTTGACACTGATCCGGATGACTCTAAGTCGCAAACCGGATACGTATTTATTCTTAATGGGGGTGCGGTTAGCTGGTGCAGTTCCAAGCAAAGCGTGGTAGCAGATTCTACATGCGAAGCGGAGTACATCGCTGCCTCGGAGGCGGCGAAGGAAGGTGTCTGGATGAAGGAGTTCATGACAGATCTTGGAGTAGTGCCTAGTGCACTTGACCCAATGACTCTGTTTTGTGATAATACTGGTGCCATTGCTCTAGCCAAGGAACCAAGATTTCACAAGAGGACCAGACACATAAAGCGACGTTTCAATTCCATCCGCGATTACATCAAGGAGGACGACATAAATATTTGCAAAGTACACACGGATCTAAATGTTGCAGATCCGTTGACTAAACCTCTTCCAAAGGCTAAACATGAACAACACCAGAACTGCATGGGTGTTCGATTCATTACAATGTAAATCACATAGTGATGTGAACTAGATTATTGACTCTAGTGCAAGTGGGAGACTGTTGGAAATATGCCCTAGAGGCAATAATAAATTGGTTATTATTATATTTCCTTGTTAATGATAATTGTTTATTATCCATGCTATAATTGTATTGATTGGAAACTCAAATACATGTGTGGGTACATAGACAACACCGTGTCCCTAGTAAGCCTCTAGTTGACTAGCTTGTTGATCAAAGATGGTTAAGGTTTCCTAGCCATGGACATGAGATGTCATTTGATAACGGGATCACATCATTAGGAGAATGATGTGATGGACAAGACCCAAACTGTAAACGTAGCATTTGATCGTGTCAGTTTATTGCTATTGTTTTCTGCATGTCAAGTATCTGTTCCTTTGACCATGAGATCATGCAACTCACTGACACCGGAGGAATACCTTGTGTGTATCAAACGTCGCAACGTAACTGGGTGACTATAAATGTGCTCTACAGGTATCTCCGAGGGTGTCTGTTGGGTTGGCATGGATCAAGACTGGGATTTGTTACTCCGTATGACGGAGAGGTATCTCAGGGCCCACTCGGTAATACAACATCACAATGAGCCTTGCAAGCAATGTGACTAAAGTGTTAGCCACGAGATCTTGTATTACGGAACGAGTAAAGAGACTTGCCGGTAACGAGATTGAACTAGGTATAGTGATACCGACGATCGAATCTCGGGCAAGTAACATACCGAAGAACAAAGGGAACAGCATACGGGATTAACTGAATCCTTGACATAGAGGTTCGACCGATAAAGATCTTCGTAGAATATGTAGGAGCCAATATGGGCATCCAGGTCCCGCTATTGGTTATTGATCGTAGAGGTGTCTCGGTCATGTCTACATAGTTCTCGAACCCGCAGGGTCTACACACTTAACGTTTGGTGACGATTAGTATAGTTGAGTTATTATGTTGGTGACCGAAGGTTGTTCGGAGTCCCGGATAAGATCCCGGACATGACGAGGATCTCCGGAAGAGTCCGGAGGTAAAGATTGATATATGTGATAATAGTGTTTCGATCTCCGGAAGAGTTCCGAAGTTCACCGGAAGGGGTTCCGGATGTTTACCGAAGTGTTCGGGTGCAGCAACACTTTATATGAGCCAAAGGGATAAAGCCCACAAGGTATTGGAAAGTGCAAAAGTAGTTTTGCTGCCGCATAAGCGGTACTACCGCTTGGTGAAGCGGTACTACCGCCGGAGCGGTACTACCGCTTGTGTGAAGCGGTACTACCGCCCAAGCGGTACTACCGCTTGTGTGAAGCGGTACTACCGCTTGTGCGCGGCTGTGCACGATTCGGCAGGGTCCGAATTGGACTCTTTTCCTGCGGGCCAAACCGACCTTGTGCGGGCAAAACCGACCCGGAGAAGGCTTTTACTCCAAGTTTAGACCCCAAGGCTCAACATATAAATAGAGGGGCAGGGCTAGCACACGGGATACATCAGGATTTCCCAAGCCGTGTGCCGGCAACCCTAGCCCTCTAGTTCCTCCGTCATAATCTCCGTAGTGCTTGGCGAAGCCCTGCAGAGATTGTTCCTCACCACCATCACCACGCCGTCGTGCTGCTGGAACTCAACCACTACTTCACCATCGCTCGCTGGATCGAGGAGGTGAAGGCGTCATCAAGCCGTACGTGTGTTGAACGCGGAGGTGCCGTCCGTTCGGCACTAGATCGGAAGGATCGTGATTGGATCGCGGGACGCTCGGCGATTTGGATCGCGAAGACGTTCGACTACATCAACCGCGTTTATTAACGCTTCCGCTTAGCGATCTACAAGGGTATGTAGATTCACTCTCCCTCTCGTAGATGCTCATCACCATGGATAGATCTTATGTGTGCGTAGGAAAATTTTTGTTTCCCATGCAACGTTCCCCAACATTCAGATGGGATCTTCTAGAAAGAATTAAACGCAACTCTGAAGATTGGGAACTCAACAAAGGTAATGAGTCAGGTATAACAGTTGAGTTCGATTGTGTTAAATCTTTTATGGATACCGATGCTTTTCATAAGTTTAGCACTAAATATGGACTTGACTCTAAGATAGTAGCCTCCTTTTGTGAATCATTTTCTACTCATGTTGATCTCCCTAAGAATAAGTGGTTTAAATACCATCCCCCTGTTAAAGAAAAGATTGAGGAACCCGTTAGTGTTAAAGAAGAAACAATTGTTTACCATGTTGATCCAGTTGTGCCTACTGCTTA
This sequence comes from Elymus sibiricus, assembly GCA_039707655.1. Lineage (NCBI taxonomy): Eukaryota > Viridiplantae > Streptophyta > Magnoliopsida > Poales > Poaceae > Elymus > Elymus sibiricus. The sequence continues at coordinate 182,648,364 of CM077676.1, forward strand.
TATTGAGAAACCACCTTTTTCTGTTAGGATTAAGGACCATGCTAAAGTTTCAACTGTGGTTAACAAAAGTAATATTAGAGCACCTAGACCCTCTGAACAAATTAAAGTTGAACCTAATGTTGCTATGGTTAAAGATCTCTTGGTCGATAATATAGATGGGCATGTTATTTACTTCTGTGATGAAGCAGCTAGAATTGCTAAACCAGATCCTAAAGATAAAAAATGACCTGTAGTAGGCTTGCCTATTGTCTCTGTTAAAATAGGAGATCATTGTTATCATGGCTTATGTGATTTGGGTGCTAGTGTGAGTGCTATTCCGTTTACCTTAAATCAAGAAATTATGAATGATATTGCACCTATTGAAATAGAGGACATTGATGTTACTATTAAACTTGCAAACAGAGATACCATTACACCGCTTGGGATCGTTAGAGATGTTGAAGTCTTGTGTGGGAAAATAAAATACCCTACTGATTTTCTAGTCCTCGGTTCTCCACAAGATAATTTTTGTCCCATTATATTTGGTAGACCTTTCTTGAACAGTGTTAATGCTAAGATTGATTGCGCTAAAGAAACTGTTAGTGTTAACTTTGGTGGTATGTCTCATGAGTTTAATTTCTCCAAGTTTCGTAGACAACCTCATGATAAAGAATTGCCTAATAAAGATGAAATTATTGGTCTTGCTTCTATTGTTGTACCTCCTACTGATCCGTTAGAGCAATATTCTTTGATCAACCACATATCCTTAAACACAATTTGCATGTTGAAACTCTTGGAGGCCCTCCTCCACCTAAGGGTGACCCTGTATTTGAATTGAAGCAATTGCCTGATACATTGAAATATGCTTATCTAGATGAAAAGAAGATATATCCTGTTATTATTAGTGCTAACCTTTCAGAGCATGAAGAAAAGAGATAACTGAAAATTCTGAGGAAGCACCGGGCTGCTATTGGATACACTCTTGATGATCTTAAGGGCATCAGTCCCACTCTATGTCAGCACAAAATTAATATGGAGCCTGATGCTAAACCAGTTGTCGACCACCAACGACGATTAAATCCTAAAATGAAGAAGGTGGTAAGAACTGAAATATTAAAGCTTCTGGAAGCATGTATAATTTATCCCATAGCTGATAGTAGATGGGTAAGTCCCGTTCATTGTGTCCCTAAGAAAGGAGGTATTACCGTTGTTCCTAATGATAAAAATGAACTTATTCCGCAAAGAATTGTAACTGGTTATAGGATGGTAATTGATTTTAGAAAATTAAACAAAGCCACTAGAAAAGATCATTACCCCTTACCTTTTATTGATCAAATGTTAGAAAGATTGTCTAAGCATACACACTTTTGTTTCCTAGATGGTTATTCTAGTTTCTCTCAAATACCTGTATCACCTGAAGATCAAGAGAAAACCACCTTTACTTGTCCTTTTGGAACTTATGCTTATAGACGTATGCCTTTTGGTTTATGCAATGCACCTGCTACCTTTCAAAGATGTATGACTGCTATATTCTCTGACTTTTGTGAAAAGATTGTTGAGGTTTTCATGGATGATTTCTCCGTTTACGGAACTTCTTTTGATGATTGCTTAAGCAACCTTGATCAAGTTTTGCAGAGATGTGAACAAACTAATCTTGTCTTGAATTGGGAGAAGTGCCACTTTATGGTGAATGAAGGTATTGTCGTGGGGCATAAAATTTCTGAAAGAGGTATTGAAGTTGATAAAGCTAAGATTGATGCTATTGAGAAAATGCCTTGTCCTAAAGATATTAAAGATATAAGAAGTTTCCTAGGTCATGCTAGTTTCTATAAGAGGTTTATTAAAGATTTCTCTAAAATTTCTAGACCTCTTACCAATATCTTGCAAAAAGATGTTCCATTTTTTTTTGATGATGATTGTGTGGAAGCCTTTGAAACACTTAAGAAAGCCTTAACCACTGCACCTATTGTTCAACCACCTGATTGGAACTTGCCTTTTGAAATTATGTGTGATGCTAGTGATTATGCTGTTGGTGCTGTTCTAGGGTAGAGAGTTGATAAGAAATTAAATGTTATCCATTATGCTAGTAAAACTCTAGACAGTGCCCAAAGAAATTATGCTACTACTGAGAAAGAATTTCTAGCAGTTGTGTTTGCACGCGATAAATTCAGATCTTACATAGTTGATTCTAAAGTAACTGTTCACACCGATCATGCTGCTATTAAATACCTTATGGAAAAGAAAGATGCTAAACCTAGACTCATTAGATGGGTTCTATTGCTACAAGAATTTGACTTGCATATTACTGACAGGAAGGGAGTTGAGAATCCCGTAGCAGATAATTTATCTAGAATGGAAAATGTTCTTGATGACCCACTTCCTATTAATAATGATTTTCCTGATGAACAATTAGCTATCATAAATGTTTCTCGTAATACTCCTTGGTATGCAGACTATGCTAATTATATTGTTGCTAAATTTATACCACCTAGTTTCACATACCAACAAAAGAAAAAGTTCTTCTTTGATTTAAGAAATTGCTTCTGGGATGACCCACATCTTTATAAAGAAGGAGTAGATGGTATTATTAGACGTTGTATACCTGAGCATGAACATGAACAAATCCTACGGAAGTGTCATTCCGAGGCTTACGGAGGACACCATGCGGGAGACAGAACTGCACATAAGGTACTACAATCTGGATTCTATTAGCCTACTCTTTTCAAGGATGCTCGTAAGTTTGTCTTATCTTGTGATGAATGTCAAAGAATTGGTAATGTTGGTAGACGTCAGGAAATGCCTATGAATTATTCACTTGTTATTGAACCATTTGATGTTTGGGGATTTGATTATATGGGACCTTTTCCTAAATCCAACGGGTATACTCATATTTTAGTTGCTGTTGATTACGTTACTAAGTGGGTAGAAGCTATTCCAACTAGTAGTGATGATCATAACACTTCTATTAAAATGCTTAAAGAAGTTATTTTCCTGAGGTTCGGAGTCCCTAGATATTTAATGACTGATGGTGGTTCACATTTTATTCATGGTGCATTCCGTAAACTGCTTGCTAAATAGGATGTCAACCATAGAATTGCATCTCCCTATCACCCTCAATCTAGTGGTCAAGTTGAATTGAGCAATAGAGAAATAAAATTAATTTTGCAAAAGACCGTCAATAGGTCTAGAAAGAATTGGTCTAAGAAACTTGATGATGCATTATGGGCTCATAGAACTGCTTATAAAAATCCTATGGGTATGTCTCCTTATAAAATGGTCTATGGAAAAGCATGTCATTTACCACTTGAGTTAGAACATAAAGCATAATGGGCAATTAAAGAACTCAATTACGATTTTAAACTTGCCGGTGAAAAGAGGTTATTTGATATTAGCTCACTAGATGAATGGAGAACCCAAGCTTATGAAAATGCCAAATTGTTTAAGGAAAAAGTTAAAAGATGGCATGATAAAAGAATTCAAAAACGGGAATTCAAAGTGGGTGAATATGTTCTATTGTACAATTCTCGTTTGAGATTCTTTGCAAGAAAACTTCTCTCTAAATGGGAAGGACCGTATATCATCGGAGAAGTTTATCGCTCCGGAACCATCAAAATAAACAACTCCGAAGGCACTAATCCGAGAGTGGTGAATGGGCAAAGAATTAAGCACTATATTTCAGGTACTCCCATTAATGTTGAAACTAATATTATTGAAACAATGACACTAGAGGAATACATAAGAGAGACCTTCCAGAACACTCCAGAACCCTGAAAAGGAAGAGGTACGTGATACGGTAAGTAAACCGACTCCAAAAATTCCGTAAAAATACTTTATGTCAGTTTTGGAATATTAGAAAAAATACAAAAATAAGAAACAGCCGAGGGGACCCACGAGGTGCACACGAGGCACCAGGGCACGCCACCCCCCCAGGCGCGCCCTGGTGGCTCGTGGGCCCCTCGTGAGCCTTCCCGACTCCGTTTTCTTCTGGATTACTTGTTTTGCAAGATAAAAATTCTTTATATATACTCCCGGATGTTTTGACCATCGTATCGCAGAAATCTCCTCTGTTCTTGTTTCGTGCTATTTTTCTGACAGATCTAGATCTCCATGTCCTCCCAAAAGTTCCGTGCCAAGCACCGTATTGTGCAACCATCGCCGGGCAAACGCCCCTACAGCGAGGTTTACTACGATTTGTCGTCAGGAGAGGAAGACAATGGCAAGGAAGACAAGGTCAAGGAAGTAGCAGGCACCCAGACTCCAGAAGGAGGGCAAGCCGTTCCCATGGAGGAGACTGCGGAGAAGGGAGATATCCTTCAACCCTTATATGACCATCTTCCCCCATCCGTAATTGAATCCCTAAGAGTCTTTGAAACAATTTGTGCTCAAAATACATCTCTCACTCGTGAGGTTATTTTGTTGGAAGAGCAAAACATCACCCTTCGGAGCATCTACCGTAAATTGGAGTTTCTGCTAAAGCTGAAGGACAAGCCCACCACTTCATCATCACCATCATCACCAAAGAAAGAAACTTGAGCACATGGGTATGGGCACTCCCCTTGGCTTGTGCCAAGCTTGGGGGAGGTGCCCCGGTATCGTATCACCATCACTTTTGTTATCTTTACCTACTTTTAGTTCGATCCTTAGTTATTTCGTAATCTAGTTGAATAAAAGTTTAGTATGATCTATTTTTGAGTGCTAGTTTCGTGATCTATCTATCTATGTAATTTAGTTGAGAGTTATATAATAAAGAGTAGTTTGAGTTTTTGCTTCTTTACTTTCATGTTTCAATCCTAGCAATGAAAATAATGAAAAAGATCATATGCTAATCTTATGGTAAGTAATGACATTACATAAAGAAAAGTATAAGTGGTAAAATTTATTGAAAGTTAACAAACATAGCATTGGTCAATGATGCAATTCATGAAAAAATTAATAGGGAAGAGAAGATTCACATGCAAATACACTATCTTGGACATCTTTTATGATTGTGAGCCCCCATTAAGTATTTTATGTCAAATTGTTGACGTTGGACAAGAAAGACAACGTAATGGTTTATGTTTGCTTATATTCACATAGAAGCTATATTGTCATAGATCCTTCAACATGTGGTGCTTGCTCAATATCTTTGCTAGCCAAAAAAATCCGCACCAAGTAGAGATACTACTTGTGCATCAAAAACCCTTAAACCTAGTTTCATGTCATGAGAGTCCACTATATCTACCTATGGATTGAATAAGATCCTTCAAGTAAGTTGTCATCGGTGCAAAAAGCAATAAAAATTGCCTCTAAATGTGTATGAACTTTTATTGTAAGGGAAAATAAGCTTTGTATGAACTTGTGATGGTAAAGAAATAAAAGCGACGGACTGCATAATAAAGGTTGCTATCACAAGGGGCAATATAAAGTGACGTTCCTTTGCATTAAGAGCTTGTGCATCCAACAACAAAAAGTGCATGACAACCTCTGCTTCCCTCTGCGAAGGGCCTATCCTTTACTTTTATGCATTTACTTTTTATGTAAGAGTCAATAGTGTTCTCCTCTATTCCTTTTTATTTTTCTATTTTGCAAGCATCATGTGGTGGGGAAGATCTAGGCACATATATCCAGTTGGATATGAGTGATCATGAGTTATTATTGTTGACATTACACTTGAGGTAAATAAGTTGGGAGGCGAAATTATAAGCCCCTATCTTTCTATGTGTCTGGCTAAAACTTTTTGCTCCATATATATATATGTTGTGAGTGTTAGCAATCATAGAAGACTAAATGATGGTTGAGTATGTGGACTTGCTAAAAAGCTCCTACATGAGACCCTTCCTGAAAATATGATGAATTGCAATTGCATTGTTGACTGAGAACATAGTTTGTTAGTTTTTAAGAAAGTTTATGCCTTATACTTCGTTGTTGTGATGAATTGTTACTTGCTCATGAGAAGTTTTATGATAATGAATATTGCTGTTATAATAATGATCATGATGCTACTATGTCCGTATTTTGTTTTTATCGACACCTCTCTCTCTAAACATGTGGGCATGATTATCGATATCGGCTTTCGCTTGAGGACAAGCGAGGTCTAAGCTTGGGGGAGTTGATACGTACATTTTGCATCATGTTTTACTACTGTTATTTATAGTATTTTTAATCAATATAACACTTTGTGGAGCAATTCTAATGCATTTTCTCTCTTAATATGCAAGATTTACATAAGGAGGGAGATTGCCGGCAGCTGGAATTCTGGACCTGAAAAAGCCATGTCAGAGATACCTATTCTGCACATCTCCAAATGAGCTGAAATTTCATGGAGATTTATTTTGGAGTAAATAAAAAATATTGGAAGAAAGAAGTACCAGAGGGGGCCACCCAGGTGCCCACGAGGCACCAGGGCGCCCCCCCCAGACGTGCCCTGGTGGCTTGTGGGGCCCCTGGCCAGTCTCCGGTGCCCATTTTCTGGTATATAAGCCCATTTGCCCTAGAAAAAAGAAGGAGAAGACTTTTGGGACGGGGCGCCGCCGTCTCGAGGTGGAGCTTGGGCAGGAGCACTTTTGCTCTCCGACGGAGCGATTCCGCCAGGGATACTTCCCTCCGGGAGGGGGAAATCAGAGCCATCGACATCATTCCAGTGGGTCCCTTACTGCTTGGGACAACCTGACTGCTTCTTGGACTCTTGGGATTTTTTTTATTGCTTCTTGGAGCTTCTCGAATTTTTTATTGGGGATTGCTTGCGCGGGCTGATTGATTGGCCGCGGATTTGATGAGCTTGTTTGAACTTCTTAAGGATTTTGCTTGCACTTATTGAGTATTCTTCTTCCGTGACTTCTCGGGGGCCCACCTTGAGAACTTGGAAGGCACCTGTTCACCTTTGTGGACTAAGAAAGCCCTCTGGCATTTTATTTGGGGCTTGGTGGCGTATCCCAGGGTTGTCATGCGGCTACGCACCAGACCAACTTACATTGGATCAGGCGGCACATCATGAATCTTTCCCTATGGTCTCCCCTGGGATGCGAGCCTCCGTGAACATGAAGCATGCCGGGAAACATGAAGGGTGTGGGGTCTCGACACTTAGAAGTGCCCAAGTAATCATCTCCGCTGCCTCCGGAAGCATACGCCTGATACGTGTCGTGCATTGTGGGTGTGGGAGCCGCTCCACCTGCAACTTGACACATTGTGCCACCCTCCGACAAGTCCTAGGGTAGCCAAAAACTTCAATCAACAGCATGATGTGGTAGGGGAAAGCCAGTTTTTGTTGTTGTTGGACTGAGTCCAAAAAAAAGATGAGGAGACCGAGAAAAATATCCACAACATGCAATGAAGAGTGCATTATGGATCCGATAGCCCACTTAAAAGGGTCTCCCCAAGAAAAAGAAAAAAAGGCAACGAAAGAGGCAACATTTTAAGAAAAATATTTTTTAAGAAACCTTCCGTTGATTGGGGGCATAGGCCGGGCTCCTTGGGAATCGACCAGCTGGTATGCACCCCCGTCGTAGACTTGCTCGATGACGTATGGTCCTTCCCACTTTGGCTCGAACTTCCCCTTCGTCTTGTGCGTGATGACGATGGGCCGACGCAACACGAGGACCAACTCGCCCTTGTGGAATACGCGTCGCTTGACGAGCTTGTCGTAGGCTCTCACCATGTTTTGGCGGTAGAGCTCCAGGTTTTGCAGGGCATGAAGTCGCTCCTCTTCAAGGGCGTCAAGCTCCTGGAAACGAAGTTGTACTTGTTCATCTTGGGTGAGGTTCTCCCTGATAGCCACCCGTAAAGAGGGTAGCTGGATCTCCAATGGCAGGACTGCTTCACTCCCATAGACGAGAGAGAATGGGGTAGCCTGCGTCGGGGTACGGACTGTAACGCGGTACGCCCACAAGGATTCGAAGAGGCGGTCATGCCAGTCTCTCTTGTGCCTTGTCACCGTCTTCTTGAGTATCTTGCCAAGCGTCTTGTTGAAGGCTTCGATTGCGCCGTTGGCTTGAGGGTAGTAGCCAGTGGAGTAGTTCCACTTGATCTTGTACTTCTCCATGAACCTGTACATCTTCTTGGACTTGAAAGCCTTGCCGTTGTCGGAGGTGATGCGGTGTGGTATCCCAAAGCGATATATGATATTTCGCTCTAGGAAGTTGATGACGTTGTCGCTCTTCACCTCCCGTAGCGGAACAGCTTCCACCCATTTGGAGAAGTAGTCCGTCGCGGCGAGGATGAAACGATGCCCCCTGGAGGACGGAGGGTCGATGAGGCCGATGACGTCGATTTCCCAGGCGTCAAATGGCCAAGAGGGAACGGTAGGGTGAAGAGGGACCGGCGGCTGGTGCTTGAAGTCGCCATGTACTTGGCAGCTGTGGCATGACTTCGCAACCCGAAGGCAGTCAGCCATGATGCCGGGCCAATAGTATCCCGTCAGACGTATGCTATAGTACATCTTAGCTCCTCCTTGGTGCCCGCCGCAGACTCCATGGTGCATCTCCTGGAGGATCTTCTCGGCTTCTCCTCGGTTAACGCATCGAAGTAGGACCTCCTGCCCATGAGACCGCCTGTATAGGACACCTGCATCATAAAGGTAGAAAGGAAGTCGTCGTTGTAGTTGGCGTCTTGCGACAGGGTCGTTGGGGAGACTGCCATGCTTGAAGTAGTCGAGGAAGGGTTGCAGCCACTCTCCTTCCTCCACCGCGTTCGTCATGATAGTGTTGACTTCGTACTCCGCCGGGATAAGCTCCAGGACAGCTGGGAGTAGCCACCTTTCCTCAACATTTACCTGCATGGTTCTATCATCTGGGAGCACTAATGCTGCCGCTAGTTTTGCCAAGGCATCAGCAGGCGCATTTCTGCTTCGTGGGACATGGAGAATTTCAACACGTTGAAATTTGTCCATGAGGTTCCGGGCTGCAGTGTAGTACGGCACCAATCAGGCTTGCGAACTTCATAGATGTCGTTGACTTGACGAACGATGAGTTGGGAATCACCGAAGGCCCATAGAGAACTGACTTCCATCGAGAGCGCCAGGAGAAGGCCGAAGATGAGAGCCTCATACTCCGCCTCATTGTTTGAGCATTCTTCTTTGAGGAGGGAGAACGAGTGATACATCACCCCTCCTTGCGGCGTCTTGAACACCAACCCCGCGCCTGCCCTTCGCCTTGGGGTCCCGTCTGTATAGGTGTTTGTGCTGGAGGCGTCGTTGAAGTAGAGCTCCCACAGTGCGTCAAAGTCGACGATGACGACCTCCTCGTCACGAAGGTTGTGATGATGTGGTGGAATAGCAGGTTGGAGCGGTACATACGTCGCTCCGACAATGCTTAGTCATATCCCTTCGGCTTGTCGATGTCCGATGATGAAGATGCCTGGCATCGTCAGCTCAGACAGATGGGCGGCCTTCGCCTCGTCGGTGCCCGGCCTCGTGGTGTCCGCCTCGTCGGTGTCGGACTAGATGCCTTGCCTTCGCCTCGTCGGAGCCCGGCAAGATATGGATAGCTTCATCGGAGAAAGACTTGTCGATGAACTGGCTTCGCCTCATCGGAGCTTGGACGAGGTTGGTGAAGTGTGTTGATGTAGTTGGAGTAGACTTGAGTGTCGCCGCGTGGCGGCATTGCTTGAAGATGACGACAATTTGAGCACGTCGATGTAGACCACGGGGCGTTGCAGTTACAGGGACGGCCTCCGCTTGGTGTAGACGGTTTGTGTAAGAGAACGACAACGTGCCGGTGCAGTCGGCGTCCTCGACAGACGATAAGTGGAAGAAGATGGCGACATCATGTGGACGTCCGGTGGTGCCGATGCAGACAGCGCCAGATGAAGAGTTGATGAAGATTGCGAAGCCGTGTCGATGTAGTCGAATAGCGGCGTGTTGGTGTAGTCGGCGCCCACACCGGGTGTGAAGTCGACGAAGATGGTGACGGCATGTTGATGTAGAAGTCTTCCATGTCGAGCAGAAGGTTGTTGTCGATGACCCTGCCCCGGCATGGGTGGTGAACGTAGAAGTTGTAGAGGATGGCTCGAACGCCGCGATTGCCGAGGGCTGTGACATGTTGATGTCACCGGCCTGATGATGTCGATGGAGACAAATCTGGTTCTTTGCCGTTGCCGAGTAATGGACGAGCCTTGGCATCAGGCTCCGTCCATCAGGATGCTTGCCCATGAGATCGAAGTACAGCCGCGTGTCGACTTCTTTCCTTAGCCTTCACGTATGCTTCCAGCTAGTGTTGGCATGGTCGATACATGCATGCACGTTCATTCAACTACACATGGCCCATGCGCAGCCGTACTAGCCTGTGCATGTTGGCACGGACATGTAGGCGGCTCCGAGGCGTCGGGACGGTTTGAGAAAGAACATATGGCACCAGGCTGCACGCCGGCAGCCCCTCCGACAACGTCGCGGAGGTGGTAGTGGCGCTGGGTTGTACGCCGGCATGGTGGAGATGGCGTCGGGCTGCAGGCCGGCAGCTCCTACATTGTCATGGTGGTGTGGAATACACTGGGCCGCACGCCGGCAACCCCGTCGATGTAGTTGCCAAGGTGAAGTTGGCGCCGAGCTACTCGCCTGCAGCCTCGCCGCCGTGGTCGTGGAAGCATACAAGAAGACACCACCACGGATCTCTTGGGCGGATGTTGGAATAGACGTGGGTGTCATTGATGGTTCGAGGAAGAAGAGATGGCGTTGGGCAGCATGCTCGCAGCTTCGACGTTGTCGTGGTGGTGTAGATGGCGCCGGGCCGCACGTAGGCAGTCCCGCCGATGTAGTCGCTAAGGTGGCGCCGAGCTACTCGCCGGCAGCCTCGCCGCCATTGTCGTGGAAGCGTACCAAAAAAAACGTCGCTGAGCTCTCCGACAGAGTTTGTTGATGTCGTGGTACGTCCATAGCGTCGCGATGGCGAGTCGTCCGCTGTCGCCTTGGGTGCGAGTGCACCAAGAGCTAGGGCCTCTTCTCTGGCTCCCATCCGTCCATCTCCTCGACGCGGCCGCCGCGGGCGCGTATACACCTGGGTCCCCCACGAGCTGTACAAGTATGTGTTGGTGTAGATGGATGAAGATGCCGATCGAAGAAGGCACCATGGGTGGCGCCCGCGGCCGCCTTGGGTGCCTTTGCACCAAGAGTGCTAGGGCCTGTTGTGAGGGCTCCTTCGCGTATCCGCAGCCGCCGGACGACCAGGGTGTTTGGGCTGCACGGCGAGCATGCCTTTGTCTTGGGCGCGTCCTCGCGATCTCCTCGCCGCACCACCGTGGGAGCGTCTCCACCTGGGCATGTGTTGGCCTCCATGCGTATGTGAGGTAGCCGTGGTCGGCGTGGATGCTGCCGCCGGCACGTCCTCCAGCCCTCGACGCTGCCGCCGCAGGCGCGTCTCCTCCATGCTGCCATCATAGTGGAATCTCCTTCGTGCACGTGTCGCCGTTGGACTGGACCAGGGGCACGTGCATGTTGTTCGGTGAGTGCGCTCCCACCATGGGCACATTCTTCCTTTGAGAGGATGTGTATCATGTACCTCGCGCCTCGGCACATAAATAAGGGTGGAGTTGAGGGTGGGGAAAGAACATGAAATTAGCCGGAACTGTGCACCATCGCCGGACATTAACGGTGCTTCTCTTTTGCGCGGACCAACAAAGAGTGCTTGGCACGCACCTACAAGTTACCAAGCCTCTTTATTGTTGGCGGCGACTTTGCCTTTTTGAGAGGAACTTAGGGCATAGAATGTGCCCCCTATTCCATAGATTCGTGTTTATGTATAGACGTCACCATCGTGCCCATGGAGCAACGAATGCCCTCGACAATAGCAACATCTCATGGACACGAATTTGGCCTCCAATTCCTGACGATGATGAGGCAAATTAATATTGCACCCAAGGATTGGCGCCATCTCATATTATTGGAGAAGACTTGAAGACGAATTCGACGACCAATATTGCACAGCAAAGATGGGAGGAGAACCACGTCCCACCGGGCGTGCCAATTTGTTTGACACGAGAAAAATATCTAAAAGAAACTCCGGGAGAAGGGAAAGGGGAGTGTATTTCTCTCTTGCGCCGGGGAAAAACAATGTAAATGTGCGGGCGTGCCAGTGTACCATAGTACACAAAAAGAAGGGTATGGAAACGAGTATTTCATTAATCTCATTGGAGAAACAAAATTACAAGTTTCCATGTAGAAAAGTGCGCTCCGTGGCCTACTAGCGCGGCCAAGCTGACTATGCGATTGTGCGATCTCCTGGTTCCCGGGGCCTCAAAAGGCTCCCGGTTAATTACTCCCGCGGGTTGCTCCGCAGGATACCTCCGATTGAGCTGTGTGGTCGTCATCGTCGTCTTCACTTCACGTTCTCCATGCATGATGATGATGGTGTGTGTGGGGGCGGCGGCAAAGCCCGTGTCCTCGTCGGTACACGTGCCGCAAGTAGCGTGGCCTTTGCTGTGGCCGCGCCCGCCCTCGCTGTCCTGCCTCGTCGGTCTTGACGGCGTTGGAGTAGTTCTTGTTGGGGAAGCATGGATCGCTCTCGGCTCGGACTTCTTGACGACCGGAAGCTTCTTTGGGGTACACAAGGGGCAATGCCTCGCGGGAGTAATTGTTGGTGGAGATCGGCGTCGGTGTAAGACCGTCGCGTTGCTTGCATCAGCATGACCGGTGTGGTCGACGCCTCATTCCGACCGGACGCCGAGTCAGTCGGCGTAGTCAAGGTGTCGTCTCACGAGTCGACAGAGGAGCGGTGTTGTTGTTGTTGAAGTCGCGTCGTGTCGCCTCGCCGTTGCGCCTTGTCTTCGGGTGGCGCCACCTCGGTCGGCTCCGGCCTCCGATGAGCGAGACGCGAGTGGCAGCGGGTGTTGTTGTAGGGTGTCGTCTTCATGATGTGGCGCATTTGACGAAGTAGACGAGGGCGGTGGCGGCGGCCTCGATGCCGTCGACCTCCGTGACGACGTCGGCGATGGGTGGCCTCTCTGCGGGCTCCATGTAGTCGTCTTCCGTGGCACCATCGAGATGAAGTAGATGAGAGAGGTGATGGCGAACTCCATGTCGTCGTCCTCCGTGGCGCCGGCTTGACGAAGTGGACGAGAGCGGTGGTGACGACCTCGGTGCCGTCGACCTCCATGACGTCGTCGTGACGAAGTGATCGGCAGCTCGGCGAGCTCCGTGTCATCATCCTCAGCGGCGCCGTCGTGAAGAAGTGGGCAAGTGGTGATGGCGATATCCTTGGCATCGACCTCCATAGCACCGGCTTGGCGACGTCGACGATGGGCAGCTTCTTGGAGAGCTCCGTGTCGTCGTCCTCCATGGCGCCGTTGTGACGAAGTGGGCGAGTGGCGACCGCGATCTCCTTGGCATCGACCTCCATGGCAGCGGCTTGGCGACGTCGACGGTGTACAGCATCTTGGCGAGCTCCGTGTCGACGTCCTCCATGGCGCCGTCGTGACGAAGTGAGTGAGTGGTGATGGTGTTCTCCTTGGCATCGACCGCCATGGCACCGGCTTGGCGACATCGACGGTGGGCAGCGTCTTGGCGAGCTCCGTGTCGTCGTCCTCCATGGTGCCATCGTGACGAAGTGGGCGAGTGGCGATGACGGCCTTCGTGCCGTTGACCTCCATGGCGCCGGCTTGACGATGATGATGGTGGGCAGCGTCCTTGCGAGCTCCGTGCCGTCGTCCTCCATGGCGCCGTCATGACGAAGTGGGAGAGTGCTGATGGCGATCTCCTTGGCATCGACCTCCATAGCACCGGCTTGGCGACGTCGACGATGGGCAGCGTCTTGGCAAACTCCGTGTCGTCGTCCTCCATGGCGCCGGCTTGACGAAGTGGGCGGCACCTCGGCCAGCTCCATGCCGTCGTCCTCTACGGCGCCGTCGCGAAGAAGTGGGCACGAGAAGACGTTGGCGATGGGCGGCACGATGGCGGGCTCCGTGTCGTCGTCCCCCGTGGTTGATTTGACGACGTCGATGACGGGCGGCACCTCGGCAAGCTCCGTGTCGTCGTCGTTCACGGCTTCGGTGGCTCCATCTCCGGCGGCGGTCCGAACGTGCTCGCGTCATCTTCGTCGGTCCTCGGATGGTACATGGCCCGTGCGTGTGCGTGCTGCATGCATGAAATAAAAAGAGAAGAGAGATTAGCTAGATGGTGTCTTTACCATCAGGGAAGACGAGCTTCATCTCCGTGGCCTTCTGGTCGTCCAGTCCCTTCGCCGTCGCCGTGTGCACCTCGACGAGCCTGCCCTTCTTTCTTCTTCCCTCTTGTCTCCGCTCTCTCCTGGACCCGCGTGATGGATGGATGTGTTGCGGCGTGAGGCTGGATGGATGTGTTGATGTGCGTCGGGTTGTGTATGTAGACGATGGCTGGATGAATGGAGTGCTCGTCGTGGATGAATGTGTGCGTGCGTGATGGATGAATGGATGGCTGCGTGCTCTCGGGTGTTTCCTCTGGCCCTCTCTATGGCTGGCTCCCCTGGCTGTATTTATAGGCAGGAGGAGATGGCGCTGTGTGACGCGCAGCCGCCGTTCGGCCGCTGCCGATTTTCTTGGAAGCGATAAGGACGGCAACGCGCCGATCCACCTTGCATGCTTATCCCTTCAGCCGATCTTCTTGACCCGCACTCCTGTCAAAGCAAACAACTTATACGTATATGGTTAGCTCTCAAGTGACTACAGGTGGGGTCAAAGCCATCGCCGAAGAGATTCCTTAATGTCTTGGTCGTTCTTCATTTTTATTATTATTTCTTTTACTGGGTATCCGGAGACGTATAAATACACGCCGGCCAGGTCGCCGGTATACGGGTACTCAAAAAGCTACGCCCACTGTTTGCATATCATATACGTAGACCTGGCCTTCCAAAAAGTATACGTACTCATATAATCCTAACATGCATGAAATGAACCCAGCCAAAACACACCAAAGCTAGCTACAAACGAACTAAAGTGTATGCGGTACGTGAGCTACCTCGGCATGCATGCATGCACGTAGTAAGCTGGATCAAGGGTTCATATGCATGTGTGTGTAGTGCATAACTTGTGCTTAGATAAAACGACGATCCATCTAACTTCAAATTTCAGCAAGCAATAAGCACAAAATCACATCAAACAAATGCCCCCTCACCAAAGGAAGTTCGAGCGTGAAGCAGGTCGGACTTAATTTGGTGATTTTTTTTTTTTTTTTTTTTTTTTTTTTTTTTTTTTTGTTGGCGCAACATACGTGTGCAGCCCGATCGCTTTGTAACTACCTGAGTATGTTTTCTTGGAACGGCGAGGCCGTTGTGATTTCTCAGAGGCAACCAAGGCTATAAATATAGCTAAGGTCCCCGTGTATTGGCCTCGTACCAACTCTTCTCTGGCGCCAGGCGTAGTTCCATCCGGCCGAAGCTCCTTCGTCCAGCCAGGTTGGTGTAGGGACCCGGCGTCAGGATGTTGTCATCAACGCCGGGAGGTGCCCCTTTATTGGCTGCAAAGATGTTGGAGAAACACAACAACTAGAAGCACCAAACAAAACAAAGCGAACCAAAGGGAACACAAAAGAGGTTTGGTTGGTTTTTTTTTGAAATGTTGGCTTTCCCGTTATACACTAACTATAGGCGTGATATCTGAGAAGGCCATCGAAGGACTTGTCATTGGGAATCGTCGAAAGACCGTGACGATTACAACTCAACCACCGTATAAGCCTCTGTGTACGTGTGTAAAGACGCCGTGTTTCGGGATGCTTCCGAGAGGCAACAGAAATTCTTACTCTAGCCCATCATCGTGCGGAGGGGCCCCGCAACTCGACATGCCCCCTGCACATGCCTCATGAACTAGGAGACTTGGGTATGGTAGGTTCAGGGTAGATGGTTTTGGGAAAACAGCTTGGCGATCTTCCTTCTTGCCTTGTTGAGGGGTGGTGAACAGCTACCTCCCGCCTTCATTCCAGTGGGTCCCTTACTGCTTGGGACAACCTGACTGCTTCTTGGACTCTTGGGATTTTTTTTATTGCTTCTTGGAGCTTCTCGAATTTTTTATTGGGGATTGCTTGCGCGGGCTGATTGATTGGCCGCGGACTTGATGAGCTTGTTTGAACTTCTTAAGGATTTTGCTTGCACTTATTGAGTATTCTTCTTCCATGACTTCTCGGGGGCCCACCTTGAGAACTTGGAAGGCACATGTTCACCTTTGTGGACTAAGAAAGCCCTCTGGCATTTTATTTGGGGCTTGGTGGCGTATCCCAGGGTTGTCATGCGGCTACGCACCAGACCAACTTACATTGGATCAGGCGGCACATCATGAATCTTTCCCTATGGTCTCCCCTAGGATGCGAGCCTCCGTGAACATGAAGCATGCCGGGAAACATGAAGGGTGTGGGGTCTCGACACTTAGAAGTGCCCAAGTAATCATCTCCGCTGCCTCCGGAAGCATACGCCTGATACGTGTCGTGCATTGTGGGTGTGGGAGCCGCTCCACCTGCAACTTGACACATTGTGCCACCCTCCGACAAGTCCTAGGGTAGCCAAAAACTTCAATCAACAGCATGATGTGGTAGGGGAAAGCCAGTTTTTGTTGTTGTTGGACTGAGTCCAAAAAAAAGATGAGGAGACCGAGAAAAATATCCACAACATGCAATGAAGAGTGCATTATGGATCCGATAGCCCACTTAAAAGGGTCTCCCCAAGAAAAAGAAAAAAAGGCAACGAAAGAGGCAACATTTTAAGAAAAATATTTTTTAAGAAACCTTCCGTTGATTGGGGGCATAGGCCGGGCTCCTTGGGAATCGACCAGCTGGTATGCACCCCCGTCGTAGACTTGCTCGATGACGTATGGTCCTTCCCACTTTGGCTCGAACTTCCCCTTCGTCTTGTGCGTGATGACGATGGGCCGACGCAACACGAGGACCAACTCGCCCTTGCGGAATACGCGTCGCTTGACGAGCTTGTCGTAGGCTCTCACCATGTTTTGGCGGTAGAGCTCCAGGTTTTGCAGGGCATGAAGTCGCTCCTCTTCAAGGGCGTCAAGCTCCTGGAAACGAAGTTGTACTTGTTCATCTTGGGTGAGGTTCTCCCTGATAGCCACCCGTAAAGAGGGTAGCTGGATCTCCAATGGCAGGACTGCTTCACTCCCATAGACGAGAGAGAATGGGGTAGCCTGCGTCGGGGTACGGACAGTAACGCGGTACGCCCACAAGGATTCGAAGAGGCGGTCATGCCAGTCTCTCTTGTGCCTTGTCACCGTCTTCTTGAGTATCTTGCCAAGCGTCTTGTTGAAGGCTTCGATTGCGCCGTTGGCTTGAGGGTAGTAGCCAGTGGAGTAGTTCCACTTGATCTTGTACTTCTCCATGAACCTGTACATCTTCTTGGACTTGAAAGCCTTGCCGTTGTCGGAGGTGATGCGGTGTGGTATCCCAAAGCGATATATGATATTTCGCTCTAGGAAGTTGATGACGTTGTCGCTCTTCACCTCCCGTAGCGGAACAGCTTCCACCCATTTGGAGAAGTAGTCCGTCGCGGCGAGGATGAAACGATGCCCCCTGGAGGACGGAGGGTCGATGAGGCCGATGACGTCGATTTCCCAGGCGTCAAATGGCCAAGAGGGAACGGTAGGGTGAAGAGGGACCGGCGGCTGGTGCTTGAAGTCGCCATGTACTTGGCAGCTGTGGCATGACTTCGCAACCCGAAGGCAGTCAGCCATGATGCCGGGCCAATAGTATCCCGTCAGACGTATGCTATAGTACATCTTAGCTCCTCCTTGGTGCCCGCCGCAGACTCCATGGTGCATCTCCTGGAGGATCTTCTCGGCTTCTCCTCGGTTAACGCATCGAAGTAGGACCTCCTGCCCATGAGACCGCCTGTATAGGACACCTGCATCATAAAGGTAGAAAGGAAGTCGTCGTTGTAGTTGGCGTCTCGCGACAGGGTCGTTGGGGAGACTGCCATGCTTGAAGTAGTCGAGGAAGGGTTGCAGCCACTCTCCTTCCTCCACCGCGTTCGTCATGATAGTGTTGACTTCGTACTCCGCCGGGATAAGCTCCAGGACAGCTGGGAGTAGCCACCTTTCCTCAACATTTACCTGCATGGTTCTATCATCTGGGAGCACTAATGCTGCCGCTAGTTTTGCCAAGGCATCAGCAGGCGCATTTCTGCTTCGTGGGACATGGAGAATTTCAACACGTTGAAATTTGTCCATGAGGTTCCGGGCTGCAGTGTAGTACGGCACCAATCAGGCTTGCGAACTTCATAGATGTCGTTGACTTGACGAACGATGAGTTGGGAATCACCGAAGGCCCATAGAGAACTGACTCCATCGAGAGCGCCAGGAGAAGGCCGAAGATGAGAGCCTCATACTCCGCCTCATTGTTTGAGCATTCTTCTTTGAGGAGGGAGAACGAGTGATACATCACCCCTCCTTGCGGCGTCTTGAACACCAACCCCGCGCCTGCCCTTCGCCTTGGGGTCCCGTCTGTATAGGTGTTTGTGCTGGAGGCGTCGTTGAAGTAGAGCTCCCACAGTGCGTCAAAGTCGACGATGACGACCTCCTCGTCACGAAGGTTGTGATGATGTGGTGGAATAGCAGGTTGGAGCGGTACATACGTCGCTCCGACAATGCTTAGTCATATCCCTTCGGCTTGTCGATGTCCGATGATGAAGATGCCTGGCCTCGTCAGCTCAGACAGATGGGCGGCCTTCGCCTCGTCGGTGCCCGGCCTCGTGGTGTCCGCCTCGTCGGTGTCGGACTAGATGCCTTGCCTTCGCCTCGTCGGAGCCCGGCAAGATATGGATAGCTTCATCGGAGAAAGACTTGTCGATGAACTGGCTTCGCCTCATCGGAGCTTGGACGAGGTTGGTGAAGTGTGTTGATGTAGTTGGAGTAGACTTGAGTGTCGCCGCGTGGCGGCATTGCTTGAAGATGACGACAATTTGAGCACGTCGATGTAGACCACGGGGCGTTGTAGTTACAGGGACGGCCTCCGCTTGGTGTAGACGGTTTGTGTAAGAGAACGACAACGTGCCGGTGCAGTCGGCGTCCTCGACAGACGATAAGTGGAAGAAGATGGCGACATCATGTGGACGTCCGGTGGTGCCGATGCAGACAGCGCCAGATGAAGAGTTGATGAAGATTGCGAAGCCGTGTCGATGTAGTCGAATAGCGGCGTGTTGGTGTAGTCGGCGCCCACACCGGGTGTGAAGTCGACGAAGATGGTGACGGCATGTTGATGTAGAAGTCTTCCATGTCGAGCCGAAGGTTGTTGTCGATGACCCTGCCCCGGCATGGGTGGTGAACGTAGAAGTTGTAGAGGATGGCTCGAACGCCGCGATTGCCGAGGGGTGTGACATGTTGATGTCACCGGCCTGATGATGTCGATGGAGACAAATCTGGTTCTGGTGTTGCCGTTGCCGAGTAATGGACGAGCCTTGGCATCAGGCTCCGTCCATCAGGATGCTTGCCCATGAGATCGAAGTACAGCCGCGTGTCGACTTCTTTCCTTAGCCTTCACGTATGCTTCCAGCTAGTGTTGGCATGGTCGATACATGCATGCACGTTCATTCAACTACACATGGCCCATGCGCAGCCGTACTAGCCTGTGCATGTTGGCACGGACATGTAGGCGGCTCCGAGGCGTCGGGACGGTTTGAGAAAGAACATATGGCACCAGGCTGCACGCCGGCAGCCCCTCCGACAACGTCGCGGAGGTGGTAGTGGCGCTGGGTTGTACGCCGGCATGGTGGAGATGGCGTCGGGCTGCAGGCCGGCAGCTCCTACATTGTCATGGTGGTGTGGAATACACTGGGCCGCACGCCGGCAACCCCGTCGATGTAGTTGCCAAGGTGAAGTTGGCGCCGAGCTACTCGCCTGCAGCCTCGCCGCCGTGGTCGTGGAAGCATACAAGAAGACACCACCGCGGATCTCTTGGGCGGATGTTGGAATAGACGTGGGTGTCATTGATGGTTCGAGGAAGAAGAGATGGCGTTGGGCAGCATGCTCGCAGCTTCGACGTTGTCGTGGTGGTGTAGATGGCGCCGGGCCGCACGCAGGCAGTCCCGCCGATGTAGTCGCTAAGGTGGCGCCGAGCTACTCGCCGGCAGCCTCGCCGCCATTGTCGTGGAAGCGTACCAAAAAAAACGTCGCTGAGCTCTCCGACAGAGTTTGTTGATGTCGTGGTACGTCCATAGCGTCGCGATGGCGAGTCGTCCGCGGTCGCCTTGGGTGCGAGTGCACCAAGAGCTAGGGCCTCTTCTCTGGCTCCCATCCGTCCATCTCCTCGACGCGGCCGCCGCGGGCGCGTATACACCTGGGTCCCCCACGAGCTGTACAAGTATGTGTTGGTGTAGATGGATGAAGATGCCGATCGAAGAAGGCACCATGGGTGGCGCCCGCGGCCGCCTTGGGTGCCTTTGCACCAAGAGTGCTAGGGCCTGTTGTGAGGGCTCCTTCGCGTATCCGCAGCCGCCGGACGACCAGGGTGTTTGGGCTGCACGGCGAGCATGCCTTTGTCTTGGGCGCGTCCTCGCGATCTCCTCGCCGCACCACCGTGGGAGCGTCTCCACCTGGGCATGTGTTGGCCTCCATGCGTATGTGAGGTAGCCGTGGTCGGCGTGGATGCTGCCGCCGGCACGTCCTCCAGCCCTCGACGCTGCCGCCGCAGGCGCGTCTCCTCCATGCTGCCATCATAGTGGAATCTCCTTCGTGCACGTGTCGCCGTTGGACTGGACCAGGGGCACGTGCATGTTGTTCGGTGAGTGCGCTCCCACCATGGGCACATCCTTCCTTTGAGAGGATGTGTATCATGTACCTCGCGCCTCGGCACATAAATAAGGGTGGAGTTGAGGGTGGGGAAAGAACATGAAATTAGTCGGAACTGTGCACCATCGCCGGACATTAACGGTGCTTCTCTTTTGCGCGGACCAACAAAGAGTGCTTGGCACGCACCTACAAGTTACCAAGCCTCTTTATTGTTGGCGGCGACTTTGCCTTTTTGAGAGGAACTTAGGGCATAGAGTGTGCCCCCTATTCCATAGATTCGTGTTTATGTATAGACGTCACCATCGGGCCAATGGAGCAACGAATGCCCTCGACAATAGCAACATCTCATGGACACGAATTTGGCCTCCAATTCCTGACGATGATGAGGCAAATTAATATTGCACCCAAGGATTGGCGCCATCTCATATTATTGGAGAAGACTTGAAGACGAATTCGACGACCAATATTGCACAGCAAAGATGGGAGGAGAACCACGTCTCACTGGGCGTGCCAATTTGTTTGACACGAGAAAAATATCTAAAAGAAACTCCGGGAGAAGGGAAAGGGGAGTGTATTTCTCTCTTGCGCCGGGGAAAAACAATGTAAATGTGCGGGCGTGCCAGTGTACCATAGTACACAAAAAGAAGGGTACGGAAACGAGTATTTCATTAATCTCATTGGAGAAACAAAATTACAAGTTTCCATATAGAAAAGTGCGCTCCGTGGCCTACTAGCGCGGCCAAGCTGACTATGCGATTGTGCGATCTCCTGGTTCCCGGGGCCTCGAAAGGCTCCCGGTTAATTACTCCCGCGGGTTGCTCCGCAGGATACCTCCGATTGAGCTGTGTGGTCGTCATCGTCGTCTTCACTTCACGTTCTCCATGCATGATGATGATGGTGTGTGTGGGGGCGGCGGCAAAGCCCGTGTCCTCGTCGGTACACGTGCCGCAAGTAGCGTGGCCTTTGCTGTGGCCGCGCCCGCCCTCGCCGTCCTGCCTCGTCGGTCTTGACGGCGTTGGAGTAGTTCTTGTTGGGGAAGCATGGATCGCGCTCGGCTCGGACTTCTTGACGACCGGAAGCTTCTTTGGGGTACACAAGGGGCAATGCCTCGCGGGAGTAATTGTTGGTGGAGATCGGCGTCGGTGTAAGACCGTCGCGTTGCTTGCATCAGCATGACCGGTGTGGTCGACGCCTCGTTCCGACCGAACGCCGAGTCTATGGCAGTCGGCGTAGTCAAGGTGTCGTCTCACGAGTCGGCAGAGGAGCGGTGTTGTTGTTGTTGAAGTCGCGTCGTGTCGCCTCGCCGTTGCGCCTTGTCTTCGGGTGGCGCCACCTCGGTCGGCTCCGGCCTCCGATGAGCGAGACGCGAGTGGCAGCGGGTGTTGTTGTAGGGTGTCGTCTTCATGATGTGGCGCATTTGACGAAGTAGACGAGGGCGGTGGCGGCGGCCTCGATGCCGTCGACCTCCGTGACGACGTCGGCGATGGGTGGCCTCTCTGCGGGCTCCATGTAGTCGTCTTCCGTGGCACCATCGAGATGAAGTAGATGAGAGCGGTGATGGCGAACTCCATGTCGTCGTCCTCCGTGGCGCCGGCTTGACGAAGTGGACGAGAGCGGTGGTGACGACCTCGGTGCCGTCGACCTCCATGACGTCGTCGTGACGAAGTGATCGGCAGCTCGGCGAGCTCCGTGTCATCATCCTCAGCGGCGCCGTCGTGAAGAAGTGGGCAAGTGGTGATGGCGATATCCTTGGCATCGACCTCCATAGCACCGGCTTGGCGACGTCGACGATGGGCAGCTTCTTGGAGAGCTCCGTGTCGTCGTCCTCCATGGCGCCGTTGTGACGAAGTGGGCGAGTGGCGACCGCGATCTCCTTGGCATCGACCTCCATGGCATCGGCTTGGCGACGTCGACGGTGTACAGCATCTTGGCGAGCTCCGTGTCGTCGTCCTCCATGGCGCCGTCGTGACGAAGTGAGTGAGTGGTGATGGTGTTCTCCTTGGCATCGACCGCCATGGCACCGGCTTGGCGACATCGACGGTGGGCAGCGTCTTGGCGAGCTCCGTGTCGTCGTCCTCCATGGTGCCATCGTGACGAAGTGGGCGAGTGGCGATGACGGCCTTCGTGCCGTTGACCTCCATGGCGCCGGCTTGACGATGATGATGGTGGGCAGCGTCCTTGCGAGCTCCGTGCCGTCGTCCTCCATGGCGCCGTCATGACGAAGTGGGAGAGTGCTGATGGCGATCTCCTTGGCATCGACCTCCATAGCACCGGCTTGGCGACGTCGACGATGGGCAGCATCTTGGCGAGCTCCGTGTCGTCGTCCTCCATGGCGCCGGCTTGACGAAGCGGGCGGCACCTCAGCGAGCTCCATGCCGTCGTCCCCCATGACGCCGGCTCGACGGAGTGGGCGGCACCTCGGCGAGCTCCATGCCGTCGTCCTCCACTGCGCCGGCTCGGAGACGTCGACGGTGGGCAGCGTCTTGGCGAACTCCGTGTCGTCGTCCTCCATGGCGCCGGCTTGACGAAGTGGGCGGCACCTCGGCCAGCTCCATGCCGTCGTCCTCTACGGCGCCGTCGCGAAGAAGTGGGCACGAGAAGACGTTGGCGATGGGCGGCACGATGGCGGGCTCCGTGTCGTCGTCCCCCGTGGTTGATTTGACGACGTCGATGACGGGCGGCACCTCGGCAAGCTCCGTGTCGTCGTCGTTCACGGCTTCGGTGGCTCCATCTCCGGCGGCGGTCCGGACGTGCTCGCGTCATCTTCGTCGGTCCTCGGATGGTACATGGCCCGTGCGTGTGCGTGCTGCATGCATGAAATAAAAAGAGAAGAGAGATTAGCTAGATGGTGTCTTTACCATCAGGGAAGACGAGCTTCATCTCCGTGGCCTTCTGGTCGTCCAGTCCCTTCGCCGTCGCCGTGTGCACCTCGACGAGCCTGCCCTTCTTTCTTCTTCCCTCTTGTCTCCGCTCTCTCCTGGACCCGCGTGATGGATGGATGTGTTGCGGCGTGAGGCTGGATGGATGTGTTGATGTGCGTCGGGTTGTGTATGTAGACGATGGCTGGATGAATGGAGTGCTCGTCGTGGATGAATGTGTGCGTGCGTGATGGATGAATGGATGGCTGCGTGCTCTCGGGTGTTTCCTCTGGCCCTCTCTATGGCTGGCTCCCCTGGCTGTATTTATAGGCAGGAGGAGATGGCGCTGTGTGACGCGCAGCCGCCGTTCGGCCGCTGCCGATTTTCTTGGAAGCGATAAGGACGGCAACGCGCCGATCCACCTTGCATGCTTATCCCTTCAGCCGATCTTCTTGACCCGCACTCCTGTCAAAGCAAACAACTTATACGTATATGGTTAGCTCTCAAGTGACTACAGGTGGGGTCAAAGCCATCGCCGAAGAGATTCCTTAATGTCTTGGTCGTTCTTCATTTTTATTATTATTTCTTTTACTGGGTATCCGGAGACGTATAAATACACGCCGGCCAGGTCGCCGGTATACGGGTACTCAAAAAGCTACGCCCACTGTATGCATATCATATACGTAGACCTGGCCTTCCAAAAAGTATACGTACTTCCTAACATGCATGAAATGAACCCAGCCAAAACACACCAAAGCTAGCTACAAACGAACTAAAGTGTATGCGGTACGTGAGCTACCTCGGCATGCATGCATGCACGTAGTAAGCTGGATCAAGGGTTCATATGCATGTGTGTGTAGTGCATAACTTGTGCTTAGATAAAACGACGATCCATCTAACTTCAAATTTCAGCAAGCAATAAGCACAAAATCACATCAAACAAATGCCCCCTCACCAAAGGAAGTTCGAGCGTGAAGCAGGTCGGACTTAATTTGGTGATTTTTTTTTTTTTTTTGTTGGCGCAACATACGTGTGCAGCCCGATCGCTTTGTAACTACCTGAGTATATTTTCTTGGAACGGCGAGGCCGTTGTGATTTTTCAGAGGCAACCAAGGCTATAAATATAGCTAAGGTCCCCGTGTATTGGCCTCGTACCAACTCTTCTCTGGCGCCGGCCAACCAAGCAGGTTTGTAAGATCCAATCGTGCAGGCGTAGTTCCATCCGGCCGAAGCTCCTTCGTCCAGCCAGGTTGGTGTAGGGACCCGGCGTCAGGATGTTGTCATCAACGCCGAGAGGTGCCCCTTTATTGGCTGCAAAGATGTTGGAGAAACACAACGACTAGAAGCACCAAACAAAACAAAGCGAACCAAAGGGAACACAAAAGAGGTTTGGTTGGTTTTTTTTTGAAATGTTGGCTTTCCCGTTATACACTAGCTATAGGCGTGATATCCGAGAAGGCCACCGAAGGACTTGTCATTGGGAATCGTCGAAAGACCGTGACGATTACAACTCAACCACCGTGTAAGCCTCTGTGTACGTGTGTGAAGACGCCGTGTTTCGGGATGCTTCCGAGAGGCAACAGAAATTCTTACTCTAGCCCATCATCGTGCGGAGGGGCCCCGCAACTCGACATGCCCCCTGCACATGCCTCATGAACTAGGAGACTTGGGTATGGTAGGTTCAGGGTAGATGGTTTTGGGAAAACAGCTTGGCGATCTTCCTTCTTGCCTTGTTGAGGGGTGGTGAACAGCTACCTCCCGCCTTCATTCCAGTGGGTCCCTTACTGCTTGGGACAACCTGACTGCTTCTTGGACTCTTGGGATTTTTTTTATTGCTTCTTGGAGCTTCTCGAATTTTTTATTGGGGATTGCTTGCGCGGGCTGATTGATTGGCCGCGGACTTGATGAGCTTGTTTGAACTTCTTAAGGATTTTGCTTGCACTTATTGAGTATTCTTCTTCCATGACTTCTCGGGGGCCCACCTTGAGAACTTGGAAGGCACCTGTTCACCTTTGTGGACTAAGAAAGCCCTCTGGCATTTTATTTGGGGCTTGGTGGCGTATCCCAGGGTTGTCATGCGGCTACGCACCAGACCAACTTACATTGGATCAGGCGGCACATCATGAATCTTTCCCTATGGTCTCCCCTGGGATGCGAGCCTCCGTGAACATGAAGCATGCCGGGAAACATGAAGGGTGTGGGGTCTCGACACTTAGAAGTGCCCAAGTAATCATCCCCGCTGCCTCCGGAAGCATACGCCTGATACGTGTCGTGCATTGTGGGTGTGGGAGCCGCTCCACCTGCAACTTGACACATTGTGCCACCCTCCGACAAATCCTAGGGTAGCCAAAAACTTCAATCAACAGCATGATGTGGTAGGGGAAAGCCAGTTTTTGTTGTTGTTGGACTGAGTCCAAAAAAAAGATGAGGAGACCGAGAAAAATATCCACAACATGCAATGAAGAGTGCATTAGGGATCCGATAGCCCACTTAAAAGTGTCTCCCCAAGAAAAAGAAAAAAAGGCAACGAAAGAGGCAACATTTTAAGAAAAATATTTTTTAAGAAACCTTCCGTTGATTGGGGGCATAGGCCGGGCTCCTTGGGAATCGACCAGCTGGTATGCACCCCCGTCGTAGACTTGCTCGATGACGTATGGTCCTTCCCACTTTGGCTCGAACTTCCCCTTCGTCTTGTGCGTGATGACGATGGGCCGACGCAACACGAGGACCAACTCGCCCTTGCGGAATACGCGTCGCTTGACGAGCTTGTCGTAGGCTCTCACCATGTTTTGGCGGTAGAGCTCCAGGTTTTGCAGGGCATGAAGTCGCTCCTCTTCAAGGGCGTCAAGCTCCTGGAAACGAAGTTGTACTTGTTCATCTTGGGTGAGGTTCTCCCTGATAGCCACCCGTAAAGAGGGTAGCTGGATCTCCAATGGCAGGACTGCTTCACTCCCATAGACGAGAGAGAATGGGGTAGCCTGCGTCGGGGTACGGACTGTAACGTGGTACGCCCACAAGGATTCGAAGAGGCGGTCATGCCAGTCTCTCTTGTGCCTTGTCACCGTCTTCTTGAGTATCTTGCCAAGCGTCTTGTTGAAGGCTTCGATTGCGCCGTTGGCTTGAGGGTAGTAGCCAGTGGAGTAGTTCCACTTGATCTTGTACTTCTCCATGAACCTGTACATCTTCTTGGACTTGAAAGCCTTGCCGTTGTCGGAGGTGATGCGGTGTGGTATCCCAAAGCGATATATGATATTTCGCTCTAGGAAGTTGATGACGTTGTCGCTCTTCACCTCCCGTAGCGGAACAGCTTCCACCCATTTGGAGAAGTAGTCCGTCGCGGCGAGGATGAAACGATGCCCCCTGGAGGACGGAGGGTCGATGAGGCCGATGACGTCGATTTCCCAGGCGTCAAATGGCCAAGAGGGAACGGTAGGGTGAAGAGGGACCGGCGGCTGGTGCTTGAAGTCGCCATGTACTTGGCAGCTGTGGCATGACTTCGCAACCCGAAGGCAGTCAGCCATGATGCCGGGCCAATAGTATCCCGTCAGACGTATGCTATAGTACATCTTAGCTCCTCCTTGGTGCCCGCCGCAGACTCCATGGTGCATCTCCTGGAGGATCTTCTCGGCTTCTCCTCGGTTAACGCATCGAAGTAGGACCTCCTGCCCATGAGACCGCCTGTATAGGACACCTGCATCATAAAGGTAGAAAGGAAGTCGTCGTTGTAGTTGGCGTCTCGCGACAGGGTCGTTGGGGAGACTGCCATGCTTGAAGTAGTCGAGGAAGGGTTGCAGCCACTCTCCTTCCTCCACCGCGTTCGTCATGATAGTGTTGACTTCGTACTCCGCCGGGATAAGTTCCAGGACAGCTGGGAGTAGCCACCTTTCCTCAACATTTACCTGCATGGTTCTATCATCTGGGAGCACTAATGCTGCCGCTAGTTTTGCCAAGGCATCAGCAGGCGCATTTCTGCTTCGTGGGACATGGAGAATTTCAACACGTTGAAATTTGTCCATGAGGTTCCGGGCTGCAGTGTAGTACGGCACCAATCAGGCTTGCGAACTTCATAGATGTCGTTGACTTGACGAACGATGAGTTGGGAATCACCGAAGGCCCATAGAGAACTGACTTCCATCGAGAGCGCCAGGAGAAGGCCGAAGATGAGAGCCTCATACTCCGCCTCATTGTTTGAGCATTCTTCTTTGAGGAGGGAGAACGAGTGATACATCACCCCTCCTTGCGGCGTCTTGAACACCAACCCCGCGCCTGCCCTTCGCCTTGGGGTCCCGTCTGTATAGGTGTTTGTGCTGGAGGCGTCGTTGAAGTAGAGCTCCCACAGTGCGTCAAAGTCGACGATGACGACCTCCTCGTCACGAAGGTTGTGATGATGTGGTGGAATAGCAGGTTGGAGCGGTACATACGTCGCTCCGACAATGCTTAGTCATATCCCTTCGGCTTGTCGATGTCCGATGATGAAGATGCCTGGCCTCGTCAGCTCAGACAGATGGGCGGCCTTCGCCTCGTCGGTGCCCGGCCTCGTGGTGTCCGCCTCGTCGGTGTCGGACTAGATGCCTTGCCTTCGCCTCGTCGGAGCCCGGCAAGATATGGATAGCTTCATCGGAGAAAGACTTGTCGATGAACTGGCTTCGCCTCATCGGAGCTTGGACGAGGTTGGTGAAGTGTGTTGATGTAGTTGGAGTAGACTTGAGTGTCGCCGCGTGGCGGCATTGCTTGAAGATGACGACAATTTGAGCACGTCGATGTAGACCACGGGGCGTTGTAGTTACAGGGACGGCCTCCGCTTGGTGTAGACGGTTTGTGTAAGAGAACGACAACGTGCCGGTGCAGTCGGCGTCCTCGACAGACGATAAGTGGAAGAAGATGGCGACATCATGTGGACGTCCGGTGGTGCCGATGCAGACAGCGCCAGATGAAGAGTTGATGAAGATTGCGAAGCCGTGTCGATGTAGTCGAATAGCGGCGTGTTGGTGTAGTCGGCGCCCACACCGGGTGTGAAGTCGACGAAGATGGTGACGGCATGTTGATGTAGAAGTCTTCCATGTCGAGCCGAAGGTTGTTGTCGATGACCCTGCCCCGGCATGGGTGGTGAACGTAGAAGTTGTAGAGGATGGCTCGAACGCCGCGATTGCCGAGGGGTGTGACATGTTGATGTCACCGGCCTGATGATGTCGATGGAGACAAATCTGGTTCTGGTGTTGCCGTTGCCGAGTAATGGACGAGCCTTGGCATCAGGCTCCGTCCATCAGGATGCTTGCCCATGAGATCGAAGTACAGCCGCGTGTCGACTTCTTTCCTTAGCCTTCACGTATGCTTCCAGCTAGTGTTGGCATGGTCGATACATGCATGCACGTTCATTCAACTACACATGACCCATGCGCAGCCGTACTAGCCTGTGCATGTTGGCACGGACATGTAGGCGGCTCCGAGGCGTCGGGACGGTTTGAGAAAGAACATATGGCACCAGGCTGCACGCCGGCAGCCCCTCCGACAACGTCGCGGAGGTGGTAGTGGCGCTGGGTTGTACGCCGGCATGGTGGAGATGGCGTCGGGCTGCAGGCCGGCAGCTCCTACATTGTCATGGTGGTGTGGAATACACTGGGCCGCACGCCGGCAACCCCGTCGATGTAGTTGCCAAGGTGAAGTTGGCGCCGAGCTACTCGCCTGCAGCCTCGCCGCCGTGGTCGTGGAAGCATACAAGAAGACACCACCGCGGATCTCTTGGGCGGATGTTGGAATAGACGTGGGTGTCATTGATGGTTCGAGGAAGAAGAGATGGCGTTGGGCAGCATGCTCGCAGCTTCGACGTTGTCGTGGTGGTGTAGATGGCGCCGGGCCGCACGCAGGCAGTCCCGCCGATGTAGTCGCTAAGGTGGCGCCGAGCTACTCGCCGGCAGCCTCGCCGCCATTGTCGTGGAAGCGTACCAAAAAAAACGTCGCTGAGCTCTCCGACAGAGTTTGTTGATGTCGTGGTACGTCCATAGCGTCGCGATGGCGAGTCGTCCGCGGTCGCCTTGGGTGCGAGTGCACCAAGAGCTAGGGCCTCTTCTCTGGCTCCCATCCGTCCATCTCCTCGACGCGGCCGCCGCGGGCGCGTATACACCTGGGTCCCCCACGAGCTGTACAAGTATGTGTTGGTGTAGATGGATGAAGATGCCGATCGAAGAAGGCACCATGGGTGGCGCCCGCGGCCGCCTTGGGTGCCTTTGCACCAAGAGTGCTAGGGCCTGTTGTGAGGGCTCCTTCGCGTATCCGCAGCCGCCGGACGACCAGGGTGTTTGGGCTGCACGGCGAGCATGCCTTTGTCTTGGGCGCGTCCTCGCGATCTCCTCGGCGCACCACCGTGGGAGCGTCTCCACCTGGGCATGTGTTGGCCTCCATGCGTATGTGAGGTAGCCGTGGTCGGCGTGGATGCTGCCGCCGGCACGTCCTCCAGCCCTCGACGCTGCCGCCGCAGGCGCGTCTCCTCCATGCTGCCATCATAGTGGAATCTCCTTCGTGCACGTGTCGCCGTTGGACTGGACCAGGGGCACGTGCATGTTGTTCGGTGAGTGCGCTCCCACCATGGGCACATCCTTCCTTTGAGAGGATGTGTATCATGTACCTCGCGCCTCGGCACATAAATAAGGGTGGAGTTGAGGGTGGGGAAAGAACATGAAATTAGTCGGAACTGTGCACCATCGCCGGACATTAACGGTGCTTCTCTTTTGCGCGGACCAACAAAGAGTGCTTGGCACGCACCTACAAGTTACCAAGCCTCTTTATTGTTGGCGGCGACTTTGCCTTTTTGAGAGGAACTTAGGGCATAGAGTGTGCCCCCTATTCCATAGATTCGTGTTTATGTATAGACGTCACCATCGGGCCAATGGAGCAACGAATGCCCTCGACAATAGCAACATCTCATGGACACGAATTTGGCCTCCAATTCCTGACGATGATGAGGCAAATTAATATTGCACCCAAGGATTGGCGCCATCTCATATTATTGGAGAAGACTTGAAGACGAATTCGACGACCAATATTGCACAGCAAAGATGGGAGGAGAACCACGTCTCACTGGGCGTGCCAATTTGTTTGACACGAGAAAAATATCTAAAAGAAACTCCGGGAGAAGGGAAAGGGGAGTGTATTTCTCTCTTGCGCCGGGGAAAAACAATGTAAATGTGCGGGCGTGCCAGTGTACCATAGTACACAAAAAGAAGGGTACGGAAACGAGTATTTCATTAATCTCATTGGAGAAACAAAATTACAAGTTTCCATATAGAAAAGTGCGCTCCGTGGCCTACTAGCGCGGCCAAGCTGACTATGCGATTGTGCGATCTCCTGGTTCCCGGGGCCTCGAAAGGCTCCCGGTTAATTACTCCCGCGGGTTGCTCCGCAGGATACCTCCGATTGAGCTGTGTGGTCGTCATCGTCGTCTTCACTTCACGTTCTCCATGCATGATGATGATGGTGTGTGTGGGGGCGGCGGCAAAGCCCGTGTCCTCGTCGGTACACGTGCCGCAAGTAGCGTGGCCTTTGCTGTGGCCGCGCCCGCCCTCGCCGTCCTGCCTCGTCGGTCTTGACGGCGTTGGAGTAGTTCTTGTTGGGGAAGCATGGATCGCGCTCGGCTCGGACTTCTTGACGACCGGAAGCTTCTTTGGGGTACACAAGGGGCAATGCCTCGCGGGAGTAATTGTTGGTGGAGATCGGCGTCGGTGTAAGACCGTCGCGTTGCTTGCATCAGCATGACCGGTGTGGTCGACGCCTCGTTCCGACCGAACGCCGAGTCTATGGCAGTCGGCGTAGTCAAGGTGTCGTCTCACGAGTCGGCAGAGGAGCGGTGTTGTTGTTGTTGAAGTCGCGTCGTGTCGCCTCGCCGTTGCGCCTTGTCTTCGGGTGGCGCCACCTCGGTCGGCTCCGGCCTCCGATGAGCGAGACGCGAGTGGCAGCGGGTGTTGTTGTAGGGTGTCGTCTTCATGATGTGGCGCATTTGACGAAGTAGACGAGGGCGGTGGCGGCGGCCTCGATGCCGTCGACCTCCGTGACGACGTCGGCGATGGGTGGCCTCTCTGCGGGCTCCATGTAGTCGTCTTCCGTGGCACCATCGAGATGAAGTAGATGAGAGCGGTGATGGCGAACTCCATGTCGTCGTCCTCCGTGGCGCCGGCTTGACGAAGTGGACGAGAGCGGTGGTGACGACCTCGGTGCCGTCGACCTCCATGACGTCGTCGTGACGAAGTGATCGGCAGCTCGGCGAGCTCCGTGTCATCATCCTCAGCGGCGCCGTCGTGAAGAAGTGGGCAAGTGGTGATGGCGATATCCTTGGCATCGACCTCCATAGCACCGGCTTGGCGACGTCGACGATGGGCAGCTTCTTGGAGAGCTCCGTGTCGTCGTCCTCCATGGCGCCGTTGTGACGAAGTGGGCGAGTGGCGACCGCGATCTCCTTGGCATCGACCTCCATGGCAGCGGCTTGGCGACGTCGACGGTGTACAGCATCTTGGCGAGCTCCGTGTCGACGTCCTCCATGGCGCCGTCGTGACGAAGTGAGTGAGTGGTGATGGTGTTCTCCTTGGCATCGACCGCCATGGCACCGGCTTGGCGACATCGACGGTGGGCAGCGTCTTGGCGAGCTCCGTGTCGTCGTCCTCCATGGTGCCATCGTGACGAAGTGGGCGAGTGGCGATGACGGCCTTCGTGCCGTTGACCTCCATGGCGCCGGCTTGACGATGATGATGGTGGGCAGCGTCCTTGCGAGCTCCGTGCCGTCGTCCTCCATGGCGCCGTCATGACGAAGTGGGAGAGTGCTGATGGCGATCTCCTTGGCATCGACCTCCATAGCACCGGCTTGGCGACGTCGACGATGGGCAGCGTCTTGGCAAACTCCGTGTCGTCGTCCTCCATGGCGCCGGCTTGACGAAGTGGGCGGCACCTCGGCCAGCTCCATGCCGTCGTCCTCTACGGCGCCGTCGCGAAGAAGTGGGCACGAGAAGACGTTGGCGATGGGCGGCACGATGGCGGGCTCCGTGTCGTCGTCCCCCGTGGTTGATTTGACGACGTCGATGACGGGCGGCACCTCGGCAAGCTCCGTGTCGTCGTCGTTCACGGCTTCGGTGGCTCCATCTCCGGCGGCGGTCCGAACGTGCTCGCGTCATCTTCGTCGGTCCTCGGATGGTACATGGCCCGTGCGTGTGCGTGCTGCATGCATGAAATAAAAAGAGAAGAGAGATTAGCTAGATGGTGTCTTTACCATCAGGGAAGACGAGCTTCATCTCCGTGGCCTTCTGGTCGTCCAGTCCCTTCGCCGTCGCCGTGTGCACCTCGACGAGCCTGCCCTTCTTTCTTCTTCCCTCTTGTCTCCGCTCTCTCCTGGACCCGCGTGATGGATGGATGTGTTGCGGCGTGAGGCTGGATGGATGTGTTGATGTGCGTCGGGTTGTGTATGTAGACGATGGCTGGATGAATGGAGTGCTCGTCGTGGATGAATGTGTGCGTGCGTGATGGATGAATGGATGGCTGCGTGCTCTCGGGTGTTTCCTCTGGCCCTCTCTATGGCTGGCTCCCCTGGCTGTATTTATAGGCAGGAGGAGATGGCGCTGTGTGACGCGCAGCCGCCGTTCGGCCGCTGCCGATTTTCTTGGAAGCGATAAGGACGGCAACGCGCCGATCCACCTTGCATGCTTATCCCTTCAGCCGATCTTCTTGACCCGCACTCCTGTCAAAGCAAACAACTTATACGTATATGGTTAGCTCTCAAGTGACTACAGGTGGGGTCAAAGCCATCGCCGAAGAGATTCCTTAATGTCTTGGTCGTTCTTCATTTTTATTATTATTTCTTTTACTGGGTATACGGAGACGTATAAATACACGCCGGCCAGGTCGCCGGTATACGGGTACTCAAAAAGCTACGCCCACTGTATGCATATCATATACGTAGACCTGGCCTTCCAAAAAGTATACGTACTCATATAATCCTAACATGCATGAAATGAACCCAGCCAAAACACACCAAAGCTAGCTACAAACGAACTAAAGTGTATGCGGTACGTGAGCTACCTCGGCATGCATGCATGCACGTAGTAAGCTGGATCAAGGGTTCATATGCATGTGTGTGTAGTGCATAACTTGTGCTTAGATAAAACGACGATCCATCTAACTTCAAATTTCAGCAAGCAATAAGCACAAAATCACATCAAACAAATGCCCCCTCACCAAAGGAAGTTCGAGCGTGAAGCAGGTCGGACTTAATTTGGTGATTTTTTTTTTTTTTTTTTTTTTTTGTTGGCGCAACATACGTGTGCAGCCCGATCGCTTTGTAACTACCTGAGTATATTTTCTTGGAACGGCGAGGCCGTTGTGATTTTTCAGAGGCAACCAAGGCTATAAATATAGCTAAGGTCCCCGTGTATTGGCCTCGTACCAACTCTTCTCTGGCGCCGGCCAACCAAGCAGGTTTGTAAGATCCAATCGTGCAGGCGTAGTTCCATCCGGCCGAAGCTCCTTCGTCCAGCCAGGTTGGTGTAGGGACCCGGCGTCAGGATGTTGTCATCAACGCCGAGAGGTGCCCCTTTATTGGCTGCAAAGATGTTGGAGAAACACAACGACTAGAAGCACCAAACAAAACAAAGCGAACCAAAGGGAACACAAAAGAGGTTTGGTTGGTTTTTTTTTGAAATGTTGGCTTTCCCGTTATACACTAGCTATAGGCGTGATATCCGAGAAGGCCACCGAAGGACTTGTCATTGGGAATCGTCGAAAGACCGTGACGATTACAACTCAACCACCGTGTAAGCCTCTGTGTACGTGTGTGAAGACGCCGTGTTTCGGGATGCTTCCGAGAGGCAACAGAAATTTTTACTCTAGCCCATCATCGTGCGGAGGGGCCCCGCAACTCGACATGCCCCCTGCACATGCCTCATGAACTAGGAGACTTGGGTATGGTAGGTTCAGGGTAGATGGTTTTGGGAAAACAGCTTGGCGATCTTCCTTCTTGCCTTGTTGAGGGGTGGTGAACAGCTACCTCCCGCCTTCATTCCAGTGGGTCCCTTACTGCTTGGGACAACCTGACTGCTTCTTGGACTCTTGGGATTTTTTTTATTGCTTCTTGGAGCTTCTCGAATTTTTTATTGGGGATTGCTTGCGCGGGCTGATTGATTGGCCGCGGACTTGATGAGCTTGTTTGAACTTCTTAAGGATTTTGCTTGCACTTATTGAGTATTCTTCTTCCATGACTTCTCGGGGGCCCACCTTGAGAACTTGGAAGGCACCTGTTCACCTTTGTGGACTAAGAAAGCCCTCTGGCATTTTATTTGGGGCTTGGTGGCGTATCCCAGGGTTGTCATGCGGCTACGCACCAGACCAACTTACATTGGATCAGGCGGCACATCATGAATCTTTCCCTATGGTCTCCCCTGGGATGCGAGCCTCCGTGAACATGAAGCATGCCGGGAAACATGAAGGGTGTGGGGTCTCGACACTTAGAAGTGCCCAAGTAATCATCCCCGCTGCCTCCGGAAGCATACGCCTGATACGTGTCGTGCATTGTGGGTGTGGGAGCCGCTCCACCTGCAACTTGACACATTGTGCCACCCTCCGACAAATCCTAGGGTAGCCAAAAACTTCAATCAACAGCATGATGTGGTAGGGGAAAGCCAGTTTTTGTTGTTGTTGGACTGAGTCCAAAAAAAAGATGAGGAGACCGAGAAAAATATCCACAACATGCAATGAAGAGTGCATTAGGGATCCGATAGCCCACTTAAAAGTGTCTCCCCAAGAAAAAGAAAAAAAGGCAACGAAAGAGGCAACATTTTAAGAAAAATATTTTTTAAGAAACCTTCCGTTGATTGGGGGCATAGGCCGGGCTCCTTGGGAATCGACCAGCTGGTATGCACCCCCGTCGTAGACTTGCTCGATGACGTATGGTCCTTCCCACTTTGGCTCGAACTTCCCCTTCGTCTTGTGCGTGATGACGATGGGCCGACGCAACACGAGGACCAACTCGCCCTTGCGGAATACGCGTCGCTTGACGAGCTTGTCGTAGGCTCTCACCATGTTTTGGCGGTAGAGCTCCAGGTTTTGCAGGGCATGAAGTCGCTCCTCTTCAAGGGCGTCAAGCTCCTGGAAACGAAGTTGTACTTGTTCATCTTGGGTGAGGTTCTCCCTGATAGCCACCCGTAAAGAGGGTAGCTGGATCTCCAATGGCAGGACTGCTTCACTCCCATAGACGAGAGAGAATGGGGTAGCCTGCGTCGGGGTACGGACTGTAACGTGGTACGCCCACAAGGATTCGAAGAGGCGGTCATGCCAGTCTCTCTTGTGCCTTGTCACCGTCTTCTTGAGTATCTTGCCAAGCGTCTTGTTGAAGGCTTCGATTGCGCCGTTGGCTTGAGGGTAGTAGCCAGTGGAGTAGTTCCACTTGATCTTGTACTTCTCCATGAACCTGTACATCTTCTTGGACTTGAAAGCCTTGCCGTTGTCGGAGGTGATGCGGTGTGGTATCCCAAAGCGATATATGATATTTCGCTCTAGGAAGTTGATGACGTTGTCGCTCTTCACCTCCCGTAGCGGAACAGCTTCCACCCATTTGGAGAAGTAGTCCATCGCGGCGAGGATGAAACGATGCCCCCTGGAGGACGGAGGGTCGATGAGGCCGATGACGTCGATTTCCCAGGCGTCAAATGGCCAAGAGGGAACGGTAGGGTGAAGAGGGACCGGCGGCTGGTGCTTGAAGTCGCCATGTACTTGGCAGCTGTGGCATGACTTCGCAACCCGAAGGCAGTCAGCCATGATGCCGGGCCAATAGTATCCCGTCAGACGTATGCTATAGTACATCTTAGCTCCTCCTTGGTGCCCGCCGCAGACTCCATGGTGCATCTCCTGGAGGATCTTCTCGGCTTCTCCTCGGTTAACGCATCGAAGTAGGACCTCCTGCCCATGAGACCGCCTGTATAGGACACCTGCATCATAAAGGTAGAAAGGAAGTCGTCGTTGTAGTTGGCGTCTCGCGACAGGGTCGTTGGGGAGACTGCCATGCTTGAAGTAGTCGAGGAAGGGTTGCAGCCACTCTCCTTCCTCCACCGCGTTCGTCATGATAGTGTTGACTTCGTACTCCGCCGGGATAAGTTCCAGGACAGCTGGGAGTAGCCACCTTTCCTCAACATTTACCTGCATGGTTCTATCATCTGGGAGCACTAATGCTGCCGCTAGTTTTGCCAAGGCATCAGCAGGCGCATTTCTGCTTCGTGGGACATGGAGAATTTCAACACGTTGAAATTTGTCCATGAGGTTCCGGGCTGCAGTGTAGTACGGCACCAATCAGGCTTGCGAACTTCATAGATGTCGTTGACTTGACGAACGATGAGTTGGGAATCACCGAAGGCCCATAGAGAACTGACTTCCATCGAGAGCGCCAGGAGAAGGCCGAAGATGAGAGCCTCATACTCCGCCTCATTGTTTGAGCATTCTTCTTTGAGGAGGGAGAACGAGTGATACATCACCCCTCCTTGCGGCGTCTTGAACACCAACCCCGCGCCTGCCCTTCGCCTTGGGGTCCCGTCTGTATAGGTGTTTGTGCTGGAGGCGTCGTTGAAGTAGAGCTCCCACAGTGCGTCAAAGTCGACGATGACGACCTCCTCGTCACGAAGGTTGTGATGATGTGGTGGAATAGCAGGTTGGAGCGGTACATACGTCGCTCCGACAATGCTTAGTCATATCCCTTCGGCTTGTCGATGTCCGATGATGAAGATGCCTGGCCTCGTCAGCTCAGACAGATGGGCGGCCTTCGCCTCGTCGGTGCCCGGCCTCGTGGTGTCCGCCTCGTCGGTGTCGGACTAGATGCCTTGCCTTCGCCTCGTCGGAGCCCGGCAAGATATGGATAGCTTCATCGGAGAAAGACTTGTCGATGAACTGGCTTCGCCTCATCGGAGCTTGGACGAGGTTGGTGAAGTGTGTTGATGTAGTTGGAGTAGACTTGAGTGTCGCCGCGTGGCGGCATTGCTTGAAGATGACGACAATTTGAGCACGTCGATGTAGACCACGGGGCGTTGTAGTTACAGGGACGGCCTCCGCTTGGTGTAGACGGTTTGTGTAAGAGAACGACAACGTGCCGGTGCAGTCGGCGTCCTCGACAGACGATAAGTGGAAGAAGATGGCGACATCATGTGGACGTCCGGTGGTGCCGATGCAGACAGCGCCAGATGAAGAGTTGATGAAGATTGCGAAGCCGTGTCGATGTAGTCGAATAGCGGCGTGTTGGTGTAGTCGGCGCCCACACCGGGTGTGAAGTCGACGAAGATGGTGACGGCATGTTGATGTAGAAGTCTTCCATGTCGAGCCGAAGGTTGTTGTCGATGACCCTGCCCCGGCATGGGTGGTGAACGTAGAAGTTGTAGAGGATGGCTCGAACGCCGCGATTGCCGAGGGGTGTGACATGTTGATGTCACCGGCCTGATGATGTCGATGGAGACAAATCTGGTTCTGGTGTTGCCGTTGCCGAGTAATGGACGAGCCTTGGCATCAGGCTCCGTCCATCAGGATGCTTGCCCATGAGATCGAAGTACAGCCGCGTGTCGACTTCTTTCCTTAGCCTTCACGTATGCTTCCAGCTAGTGTTGGCATGGTCGATACATGCATGCACGTTCATTCAACTACACATGGCCCATGCGCAGCCGTACTAGCCTGTGCATGTTGGCACGGACATGTAGGCGGCTCCGAGGCGTCGGGACGGTTTGAGAAAGAACATATGGCACCAGGCTGCACGCCGGCAGCCCCTCCGACAACGTCGCGGAGGTGGTAGTGGCGCTGGGTTGTACGCCGGCATGGTGGAGATGGCGTCGGGCTGCAGGCCGGCAGCTCCTACATTGTCATGGTGGTGTGGAATACACTGGGCCGCACGCCGGCAACCCCGTCGATGTAGTTGCCAAGGTGAAGTTGGCGCCGAGCTACTCGCCTGCAGCCTCGCCGCCGTGGTCGTGGAAGCATACAAGAAGACACCACCGCGGATCTCTTGGGCGGATGTTGGAATAGACGTGGGTGTCATTGATGGTTCGAGGAAGAAGAGATGGCGTTGGGCAGCATGCTCGCAGCTTCGACGTTGTCGTGGTGGTGTAGATGGCGCCGGGCCGCACGCAGGCAGTCCCGCCGATGTAGTCGCTAAGGTGGCGCCGAGCTACTCGCCGGCAGCCTCGCCGCCATTGTCGTGGAAGCGTACCAAAAAAAACGTCGCTGAGCTCTCCGACAGAGTTTGTTGATGTCGTGGTACGTCCATAGCGTCGCGATGGCGAGTCGTCCGCGGTCGCCTTGGGTGCGAGTGCACCAAGAGCTAGGGCCTCTTCTCTGGCTCCCATCCGTCCATCTCCTCGACGCGGCCGCCGCGGGCGCGTATACACCTGGGTCCCCCACGAGCTGTACAAGTATGTGTTGGTGTAGATGGATGAAGATGCCGATCGAAGAAGGCACCATGGGTGGCGCCCGCGGCCGCCTTGGGTGCCTTTGCACCAAGAGTGCTAGGGCCTGTTGTGAGGGCTCCTTCGCGTATCCGCAGCCGCCGGACGACCAGGGTGTTTGGGCTGCACGGCGAGCATGCCTTTGTCTTGGGCGCGTCCTCGCGATCTCCTCGGCGCACCACCGTGGGAGCGTCTCCACCTGGGCATGTGTTGGCCTCCATGCGTATGTGAGGTAGCCGTGGTCGGCGTGGATGCTGCCGCCGGCACGTCCTCCAGCCCTCGACGCTGCCGCCGCAGGCGCGTCTCCTCCATGCTGCCATCATAGTGGAATCTCCTTCGTGCACGTGTCGCCGTTGGACTGGACCAGGGGCACGTGCATGTTGTTCGGTGAGTGCGCTCCCACCATGGGCACATCCTTCCTTTGAGAGGATGTGTATCATGTACCTCGCGCCTCGGCACATAAATAAGGGTGGAGTTGAGGGTGGGGAAAGAACATGAAATTAGTCGGAACTGTGCACCATCGCCGGACATTAACGGTGCTTCTCTTTTGCGCGGACCAACAAAGAGTGCTTGGCACGCACCTACAAGTTACCAAGCCTCTTTATTGTTGGCGGCGACTTTGCCTTTTTGAGAGGAACTTAGGGCATAGAGTGTGCCCCCTATTCCATAGATTCGTGTTTATGTATAGACGTCACCATCGGGCCAATGGAGCAACGAATGCCCTCGACAATAGCAACATCTCATGGACACGAATTTGGCCTCCAATTCCTGACGATGATGAGGCAAATTAATATTGCACCCAAGGATTGGCGCCATCTCATATTATTGGAGAAGACTTGAAGACGAATTCGACGACCAATATTGCACAGCAAAGATGGGAGGAGAACCACGTCTCACTGGGCGTGCCAATTTGTTTGACACGAGAAAAATATCTAAAAGAAACTCCGGGAGAAGGGAAAGGGGAGTGTATTTCTCTCTTGCGCCGGGGAAAAACAATGTAAATGTGCGGGCGTGCCAGTGTACCATAGTACACAAAAAGAAGGGTACGGAAACGAGTATTTCATTAATCTCATTGGAGAAACAAAATTACAAGTTTCCATATAGAAAAGTGCGCTCCGTGGCCTACTAGCGCGGCCAAGCTGACTATGCGATTGTGCGATCTCCTGGTTCCCGGGGCCTCGAAAGGCTCCCGGTTAATTACTCCCGCGGGTTGCTCCGCAGGATACCTCCGATTGAGCTGTGTGGTCGTCATCGTCGTCTTCACTTCACGTTCTCCATGCATGATGATGATGGTGTGTGTGGGGGCGGCGGCAAAGCCCGTGTCCTCGTCGGTACACGTGCCGCAAGTAGCGTGGCCTTTGCTGTGGCCGCGCCCGCCCTCGCCGTCCTGCCTCGTCGGTCTTGACGGCGTTGGAGTAGTTCTTGTTGGGGAAGCATGGATCGCGCTCGGCTCGGACTTCTTGACGACCGGAAGCTTCTTTGGGGTACACAAGGGGCAATGCCTCGCGGGAGTAATTGTTGGTGGAGATCGGCGTCGGTGTAAGACCGTCGCGTTGCTTGCATCAGCATGACCGGTGTGGTCGACGCCTCGTTCCGACCGAACGCCGAGTCTATGGCAGTCGGCGTAGTCAAGGTGTCGTCTCACGAGTCGGCAGAGGAGCGGTGTTGTTGTTGTTGAAGTCGCGTCGTGTCGCCTCGCCGTTGCGCCTTGTCTTCGGGTGGCGCCACCTCGGTCGGCTCCGGCCTCCGATGAGCGAGACGCGAGTGGCAGCGGGTGTTGTTGTAGGGTGTCGTCTTCATGATGTGGCGCATTTGACGAAGTAGACGAGGGCGGTGGCGGCGGCCTCGATGCCGTCGACCTCCGTGACGACGTCGGCGATGGGTGGCCTCTCTGCGGGCTCCATGTAGTCGTCTTCCGTGGCACCATCGAGATGAAGTAGATGAGAGCGGTGATGGCGAACTCCATGTCGTCGTCCTCCGTGGCGCCGGCTTGACGAAGTGGACGAGAGCGGTGGTGACGACCTCGGTGCCGTCGACCTCCATGACGTCGTCGTGACGAAGTGATCGGCAGCTCGGCGAGCTCCGTGTCATCATCCTCAGCGGCGCCGTCGTGAAGAAGTGGGCAAGTGGTGATGGCGATATCCTTGGCATCGACCTCCATAGCACCGGCTTGGCGACGTCGACGATGGGCAGCTTCTTGGAGAGCTCCGTGTCGTCGTCCTCCATGGCGCCGTTGTGACGAAGTGGGCGAGTGGCGACCGCGATCTCCTTGGCATCGACCTCCATGGCATCGGCTTGGCGACGTCGACGGTGTACAGCATCTTGGCGAGCTCCGTGTCGTCGTCCTCCATGGCGCCGTCGTGACGAAGTGAGTGAGTGGTGATGGTGTTCTCCTTGGCATCGACCGCCATGGCACCGGCTTGGCGACATCGACGGTGGGCAGCGTCTTGGCGAGCTCCGTGTCGTCGTCCTCCATGGTGCCATCGTGACGAAGTGGGCGAGTGGCGATGACGGCCTTCGTGCCGTTGACCTCCATGGCGCCGGCTTGACGATGATGATGGTGGGCAGCGTCCTTGCGAGCTCCGTGCCGTCGTCCTCCATGGCGCCGTCATGACGAAGTGGGAGAGTGCTGATGGCGATCTCCTTGGCATCGACCTCCATAGCACCGGCTTGGCGACGTCGACGATGGGCAGCATCTTGGCGAGCTCCGTGTCGTCGTCCTCCATGGCGCCGGCTTGACGAAGCGGGCGGCACCTCAGCGAGCTCCATGCCGTCGTCCCCCATGACGCCGGCTCGACGGAGTGGGCGGCACCTCGGCGAGCTCCATGCCGTCGTCCTCCACTCCGCCGGCTCGGAGACGTCGACGGTGGGCAGCGTCTTGGCGAACTCCGTGTCGTCGTCCTCCATGGCGCCGGCTTGACGAAGTGGGCGGCACCTCGGCCAGCTCCATGCCGTCGTCCTCTACGGCGCCGTCGCGAAGAAGTGGGCACGAGAAGACGTTGGCGATGGGCGGCACGATGGCGGGCTCCGTGTCGTCGTCCCCCGTGGTTGATTTGACGACGTCGATGACGGGCGGCACCTCGGCAAGCTCCGTGTCGTCGTCGTTCACGGCTTCGGTGGCTCCATCTCCGGCGGCGGTCCGAACGTGCTCGCGTCATCTTCGTCGGTCCTCGGATGGTACATGGCCCGTGCGTGTGCGTGCTGCATGCATGAAATAAAAAGAGAAGAGAGATTAGCTAGATGGTGTCTTTACCATCAGGGAAGACGAGCTTCATCTCCGTGGCCTTCTGGTCGTCCAGTCCCTTCGCCGTCGCCGTGTGCACCTCGACGAGCCTGCCCTTCTTTCTTCTTCCCTCTTGTCTCCGCTCTCTCCTGGACCCGCGTGATGGATGGATGTGTTGCGGCGTGAGGCTGGATGGATGTGTTGATGTGCGTCGGGT
This sequence comes from Elymus sibiricus, assembly GCA_039707655.1. Lineage (NCBI taxonomy): Eukaryota > Viridiplantae > Streptophyta > Magnoliopsida > Poales > Poaceae > Elymus > Elymus sibiricus. The sequence goes on from CM077676.1 coordinate 182,690,736, forward strand.
TGTGTATGTAGACGATGGCTGGATGAATGGAGTGCTCGTCGTGGATGAATGTGTGCGTGCGTGATGGATGAATGGATGGCTGCGTGCTCTCGGGTGTTTCCTCTGGCCCTCTCTATGGCTGGCTCCCCTGGCTGTATTTATAGGCAGGAGGAGATGGCGCTGTGTGACGCGCAGCCGCCGTTCGGCCGCTGCCGATTTTCTTGGAAGCGATAAGGACGGCAACGCGCCGATCCACCTTGCATGCTTATCCCTTCAGCCGATCTTCTTGACCCGCACTCCTGTCAAAGCAAACAACTTATACGTATATGGTTAGCTCTCAAGTGACTACAGGTGGGGTCAAAGCCATCGCCGAAGAGATTCCTTAATGTCTTGGTCGTTCTTCATTTTTATTATTATTTCTTTTACTGGGTATCCGGAGACGTATAAATACACGCCGGCCAGGTCGCCGGTATACGGGTACTCAAAAAGCTACGCCCACTGTATGCATATCATATACGTAGACCTGGCCTTCCAAAAAGTATACGTACTTCCTAACATGCATGAAATGAACCCAGCCAAAACACACCAAAGCTAGCTACAAACGAACTAAAGTGTATGCGGTACGTGAGCTACCTCGGCATGCATGCATGCACGTAGTAAGCTGGATCAAGGGTTCATATGCATGTGTGTGTAGTGCATAACTTGTGCTTAGATAAAACGACGATCCATCTAACTTCAAATTTCAGCAAGCAATAAGCACAAAATCACATCAAACAAATGCCCCCTCACCAAAGGAAGTTCGAGCGTGAAGCAGGTCGGACTTAATTTGGTGATTTTTTTTTTTTTTTTGTTGGCGCAACATACGTGTGCAGCCCGATCGCTTTGTAACTACCTGAGTATATTTTCTTGGAACGGCGAGGCCGTTGTGATTTTTCAGAGGCAACCAAGGCTATAAATATAGCTAAGGTCCCCGTGTATTGGCCTCGTACCAACTCTTCTCTGGCGCCGGCCAACCAAGCAGGTTTGTAAGATCCAATCGTGCAGGCGTAGTTCCATCCGGCCGAAGCTCCTTCGTCCAGCCAGGTTGGTGTAGGGACCCGGCGTCAGGATGTTGTCATCAACGCCGAGAGGTGCCCCTTTATTGGCTGCAAAGATGTTGGAGAAACACAACGACTAGAAGCACCAAACAAAACAAAGCGAACCAAAGGGAACACAAAAGAGGTTTGGTTGGTTTTTTTTTGAAATGTTGGCTTTCCCGTTATACACTAGCTATAGGCGTGATATCCGAGAAGGCCACCGAAGGACTTGTCATTGGGAATCGTCGAAAGACCGTGACGATTACAACTCAACCACCGTGTAAGCCTCTGTGTACGTGTGTGAAGACGCCGTGTTTCGGGATGCTTCCGAGAGGCAACAGAAATTCTTACTCTAGCCCATCATCGTGCGGAGGGGCCCCGCAACTCGACATGCCCCCTGCACATGCCTCATGAACTAGGAGACTTGGGTATGGTAGGTTCAGGGTAGATGGTTTTGGGAAAACAGCTTGGCGATCTTCCTTCTTGCCTTGTTGAGGGGTGGTGAACAGCTACCTCCCGCCTTCATTCCAGTGGGTCCCTTACTGCTTGGGACAACCTGACTGCTTCTTGGACTCTTGGGATTTTTTTTATTGCTTCTTGGAGCTTCTCGAATTTTTTATTGGGGATTGCTTGCGCGGGCTGATTGATTGGCCGCGGACTTGATGAGCTTGTTTGAACTTCTTAAGGATTTTGCTTGCACTTATTGAGTATTCTTCTTCCATGACTTCTCGGGGGCCCACCTTGAGAACTTGGAAGGCACCTGTTCACCTTTGTGGACTAAGAAAGCCCTCTGGCATTTTATTTGGGGCTTGGTGGCGTATCCCAGGGTTGTCATGCGGCTACGCACCAGACCAACTTACGTTGGATCAGGCGGCACATCATGAATCTTTCCCTATGGTCTCCCCTGGGATGCGAGCCTCCGTGAACATGAAGCATGCCGGGAAACATGAAGGGTGTGGGGTCTCGACACTTAGAAGTGCCCAAGTAATCATCCCCGCTGCCTCCGGAAGCATACGCCTGATACGTGTCGTGCATTGTGGGTGTGGGAGCCGCTCCACCTGCAACTTGACACATTGTGCCACCCTCCGACAAATCCTAGGGTAGCCAAAAACTTCAATCAACAGCATGATGTGGTAGGGGAAAGCCAGTTTTTGTTGTTGTTGGACTGAGTCCAAAAAAAAGATGAGGAGACCGAGAAAAATATCCACAACATGCAATGAAGAGTGCATTATGGATCCGATAGCCCACTTAAAAGTGTCTCCCCAAGAAAAAGAAAAAAAGGCAACGAAAGAGGCAACATTTTAAGAAAAATATTTTTTAAGAAACCTTCCGTTGATTGGGGGCATAGGCCGGGCTCCTTGGGAATCGACCAGCTGGTATGCACCCCCGTCGTAGACTTGCTCGATGACGTATGGTCCTTCCCACTTTGGCTCGAACTTCCCCTTCGTCTTGTGCGTGATGACGATGGGCCGACGCAACACGAGGACCAACTCGCCCTTGCGGAATACGCGTCGCTTGACGAGCTTGTCGTAGGCTCTCACCATGTTTTGGCGGTAGAGCTCCAGGTTTTGCAGGGCATGAAGTCGCTCCTCTTCAAGGGCGTCAAGCTCCTGGAAACGAAGTTGTACTTGTTCATCTTGGGTGAGGTTCTCCCTGATAGCCACCCGTAAAGAGGGTAGCTGGATCTCCAATGGCAGGACTGCTTCACTCCCATAGACGAGAGAGAATGGGGTAGCCTGCGTCGGGGTACGGACTGTAACGCGGTACGCCCACAAGGATTCGAAGAGGCGGTCATGCCAGTCTCTCTTGTGCCTTGTCACCGTCTTCTTGAGTATCTTGCCAAGCGTCTTGTTGAAGGCTTCGATTGCGCCGTTGGCTTGAGGGTAGTAGCCAGTGGAGTAGTTCCACTTGATCTTGTACTTCTCCATGAACCTGTACATCTTCTTGGACTTGAAAGCCTTGCCGTTGTCGGAGGTGATGCGGTGTGGTATCCCAAAGCGATATATGATATTTCGCTCTAGGAAGTTGATGACGTTGTCGCTCTTCACCTCCCGTAGCGGAACAGCTTCCACCCATTTGGAGAAGTAGTCCGTCGCGGCGAGGATGAAACGATGCCCCCTGGAGGACGGAGGGTCGATGAGGCCGATGACGTCGATTTCCCAGGCGTCAAATGGCCAAGAGGGAACGGTAGGGTGAAGAGGGACCGGCGGCTGGTGCTTGAAGTCGCCATGTACTTGGCAGCTGTGGCATGACTTCGCAACCCGAAGGCAGTCAGCCATGATGCCGGGCCAATAGTATCCCGTCAGACGTATGCTATAGTACATCTTAGCTCCTCCTTGGTGCCCGCCGCAGACTCCATGGTGCATCTCCTGGAGGATCTTCTCGGCTTCTCCTCGGTTAACGCATCGAAGTAGGACCTCCTGCCCATGAGACCGCCTGTATAGGACACCTGCATCATAAAGGTAGAAAGGAAGTCGTCGTTGTAGTTGGCGTCTCGCGACAGGGTCGTTGGGGAGACTGCCATGCTTGAAGTAGTCGAGGAAGGGTTGCAGCCACTCTCCTTCCTCCACCGCGTTCGTCATGATAGTGTTGACTTCGTACTCCGCCGGGATAAGCTCCAGGACAGCTGGGAGTAGCCACCTTTCCTCAACATTTACCTGCATGGTTCTATCATCTGGGAGCACTAATGCTGCCGCTAGTTTTGCCAAGGCATCAGCAGGCGCATTTCTGCTTCGTGGGACATGGAGAATTTCAACACGTTGAAATTTGTCCATGAGGTTCCGGGCTGCAGTGTAGTACGGCACCAATCAGGCTTGCGAACTTCATAGATGTCGTTGACTTGACGAACGATGAGTTGGGAATCACCGAAGGCCCATAGAGAACTGACTTCCATCGAGAGCGCCAGGAGAAGGCCGAAGATGAGAGCCTCATACTCCGCCTCATTGTTTGAGCATTCTTCTTTGAGGAGGGAGAACGAGTGATACATCACCCCTCCTTGCGGCGTCTTGAACACCAACCCCGCGCCTGCCCTTCGCCTTGGGGTCCCGTCTGTATAGGTGTTTGTGCTGGAGGCGTCGTTGAAGTAGAGCTCCCACAGTGCGTCAAAGTCGACGATGACGACCTCCTCGTCACGAAGGTTGTGATGATGTGGTGGAATAGCAGGTTGGAGCGGTACATACGTCGCTCCGACAATGCTTAGTCATATCCCTTCGGCTTGTCGATGTCCGATGATGAAGATGCCTGGCCTCGTCAGCTCAGACAGATGGGCGGCCTTCGCCTCGTCGGTGCCCGGCCTCGTGGTGTCCGCCTCGTCGGTGTCGGACTAGATGCCTTGCCTTCGCCTCGTCGGAGCCCGGCAAGATATGGATAGCTTCATCGGAGAAAGACTTGTCGATGAACTGGCTTCGCCTCATCGGAGCTTGGACGAGGTTGGTGAAGTGTGTTGATGTAGTTGGAGTAGACTTGAGTGTCGCCGCGTGGCGGCATTGCTTGAAGATGACGACAATTTGAGCACGTCGATGTAGACCACGGGGCGTTGTAGTTACAGGGACGGCCTCCGCTTGGTGTAGACGGTTTGTGTAAGAGAACGACAACGTGCCGGTGCAGTCGGCGTCCTCGACAGACGATAAGTGGAAGAAGATGGCGACATCATGTGGACGTCCGGTGGTGCCGATGCAGACAGCGCCAGATGAAGAGTTGATGAAGATTGCGAAGCCGTGTCGATGTAGTCGAATAGCGGCGTGTTGGTGTAGTCGGCGCCCACACCGGGTGTGAAGTCGACGAAGATGGTGACGGCATGTTGATGTAGAAGTCTTCCATGTCGAGCCGAAGGTTGTTGTCGATGACCCTGCCCCGGCATGGGTGGTGAACGTAGAAGTTGTAGAGGATGGCTCGAACGCCGCGATTGCCGAGGGGTGTGACATGTTGATGTCACCGGCCTGATGATGTCGATGGAGACAAATCTGGTTCTGGTGTTGCCGTTGCCGAGTAATGGACGAGCCTTGGCATCAGGCTCCGTCCATCAGGATGCTTGCCCATGAGATCGAAGTACAGCCGCGTGTCGACTTCTTTCCTTAGCCTTCACGTATGCTTCCAGCTAGTGTTGGCATGGTCGATACATGCATGCACGTTCATTCAACTACACATGGCCCATGCGCAGCCGTACTAGCCTGTGCATGTTGGCACGGACATGTAGGCGGCTCCGAGGCGTCGGGACGGTTTGAGAAAGAACATATGGCACCAGGCTGCACGCCGGCAGCCCCTCCGACAACGTCGCGGAGGTGGTAGTGGCGCTGGGTTGTACGCCGGCATGGTGGAGATGGCGTCGGGCTGCAGGCCGGCAGCTCCTACATTGTCATGGTGGTGTGGAATACACTGGGCCGCACGCCGGCAACCCCGTCGATGTAGTTGCCAAGGTGAAGTTGGCGCCGAGCTACTCGCCTGCAGCCTCGCCGCCGTGGTCGTGGAAGCATACAAGAAGACACCACCGCGGATCTCTTGGGCGGATGTTGGAATAGACGTGGGTGTCATTGATGGTTCGAGGAAGAAGAGATGGCGTTGGGCAGCATGCTCGCAGCTTCGACGTTGTCGTGGTGGTGTAGATGGCGCCGGGCCGCACGCAGGCAGTCCCGCCGATGTAGTCGCTAAGGTGGCGCCGAGCTACTCGCCGGCAGCCTCGCCGCCATTGTCGTGGAAGCGTACCAAAAAAAACGTCGCTGAGCTCTCCGACAGAGTTTGTTGATGTCGTGGTACGTCCATAGCGTCGCGATGGCGAGTCGTCCGCGGTCGCCTTGGGTGCGAGTGCACCAAGAGCTAGGGCCTCTTCTCTGGCTCCCATCCGTCCATCTCCTCGACGCGGCCGCCGCGGGCGCGTATACACCTGGGTCCCCCACGAGCTGTACAAGTATGTGTTGGTGTAGATGGATGAAGATGCCGATCGAAGAAGGCACCATGGGTGGCGCCCGCGGCCGCCTTGGGTGCCTTTGCACCAAGAGTGCTAGGGCCTGTTGTGAGGGCTCCTTCGCGTATCCGCAGCCGCCGGACGACCAGGGTGTTTGGGCTGCACGGCGAGCATGCCTTTGTCTTGGGCGCGTCCTCGCGATCTCCTCGGCGCACCACCGTGGGAGCGTCTCCACCTGGGCATGTGTTGGCCTCCATGCGTATGTGAGGTAGCCGTGGTCGGCGTGGATGCTGCCGCCGGCACGTCCTCCAGCCCTCGACGCTGCCGCCGCAGGCGCGTCTCCTCCATGCTGCCATCATAGTGGAATCTCCTTCGTGCACGTGTCGCCGTTGGACTGGACCAGGGGCACGTGCATGTTGTTCGGTGAGTGCGCTCCCACCATGGGCACATCCTTCCTTTGAGAGGATGTGTATCATGTACCTCGCGCCTCGGCACATAAATAAGGGTGGAGTTGAGGGTGGGGAAAGAACATGAAATTAGTCGGAACTGTGCACCATCGCCGGACATTAACGGTGCTTCTCTTTTGCGCGGACCAACAAAGAGTGCTTGGCACGCACCTACAAGTTACCAAGCCTCTTTATTGTTGGCGGCGACTTTGCCTTTTTGAGAGGAACTTAGGGCATAGAGTGTGCCCCCTATTCCATAGATTCGTGTTTATGTATAGACGTCACCATCGGGCCAATGGAGCAACGAATGCCCTCGACAATAGCAACATCTCATGGACACGAATTTGGCCTCCAATTCCTGACGATGATGAGGCAAATTAATATTGCACCCAAGGATTGGCGCCATCTCATATTATTGGAGAAGACTTGAAGACGAATTCGACGACCAATATTGCACAGCAAAGATGGGAGGAGAACCACGTCTCACTGGGCGTGCCAATTTGTTTGACACGAGAAAAATATCTAAAAGAAACTCCGGGAGAAGGGAAAGGGGAGTGTATTTCTCTCTTGCGCCGGGGAAAAACAATGTAAATGTGCGGGCGTGCCAGTGTACCATAGTACACAAAAAGAAGGGTACGGAAACGAGTATTTCATTAATCTCATTGGAGAAACAAAATTACAAGTTTCCATATAGAAAAGTGCGCTCCGTGGCCTACTAGCGCGGCCAAGCTGACTATGCGATTGTGCGATCTCCTGGTTCCCGGGGCCTCGAAAGGCTCCCGGTTAATTACTCCCGCGGGTTGCTCCGCAGGATACCTCCGATTGAGCTGTGTGGTCGTCATCGTCGTCTTCACTTCACGTTCTCCATGCATGATGATGATGGTGTGTGTGGGGGCGGCGGCAAAGCCCGTGTCCTCGTCGGTACACGTGCCGCAAGTAGCGTGGCCTTTGCTGTGGCCGCGCCCGCCCTCGCCGTCCTGCCTCGTCGGTCTTGACGGCGTTGGAGTAGTTCTTGTTGGGGAAGCATGGATCGCGCTCGGCTCGGACTTCTTGACGACCGGAAGCTTCTTTGGGGTACACAAGGGGCAATGCCTCGCGGGAGTAATTGTTGGTGGAGATCGGCGTCGGTGTAAGACCGTCGCGTTGCTTGCATCAGCATGACCGGTGTGGTCGACGCCTCGTTCCGACCGAACGCCGAGTCTATGGCAGTCGGCGTAGTCAAGGTGTCGTCTCACGAGTCGGCAGAGGAGCGGTGTTGTTGTTGTTGAAGTCGCGTCGTGTCGCCTCGCCGTTGCGCCTTGTCTTCGGGTGGCGCCACCTCGGTCGGCTCCGGCCTCCGATGAGCGAGACGCGAGTGGCAGCGGGTGTTGTTGTAGGGTGTCGTCTTCATGATGTGGCGCATTTGACGAAGTAGACGAGGGCGGTGGCGGCGGCCTCGATGCCGTCGACCTCCGTGACGACGTCGGCGATGGGTGGCCTCTCTGCGGGCTCCATGTAGTCGTCTTCCGTGGCACCATCGAGATGAAGTAGATGAGAGCGGTGATGGCGAACTCCATGTCGTCGTCCTCCGTGGCGCCGGCTTGACGAAGTGGACGAGAGCGGTGGTGACGACCTCGGTGCCGTCGACCTCCATGACGTCGTCGTGACGAAGTGATCGGCAGCTCGGCGAGCTCCGTGTCATCATCCTCAGCGGCGCCGTCGTGAAGAAGTGGGCAAGTGGTGATGGCGATATCCTTGGCATCGACCTCCATAGCACCGGCTTGGCGACGTCGACGATGGGCAGCTTCTTGGAGAGCTCCGTGTCGTCGTCCTCCATGGCGCCGTTGTGACGAAGTGGGCGAGTGGCGACCGCGATCTCCTTGGCATCGACCTCCATGGCATCGGCTTGGCGACGTCGACGGTGTACAGCATCTTGGCGAGCTCCGTGTCGTCGTCCTCCATGGCGCCGTCGTGACGAAGTGAGTGAGTGGTGATGGTGTTCTCCTTGGCATCGACCGCCATGGCACCGGCTTGGCGACATCGACGGTGGGCAGCGTCTTGGCGAGCTCCGTGTCGTCGTCCTCCATGGTGCCATCGTGACGAAGTGGGCGAGTGGCGATGACGGCCTTCGTGCCGTTGACCTCCATGGCGCCGGCTTGACGATGATGATGGTGGGCAGCGTCCTTGCGAGCTCCGTGCCGTCGTCCTCCATGGCGCCGTCATGACGAAGTGGGAGAGTGCTGATGGCGATCTCCTTGGCATCGACCTCCATAGCACCGGCTTGGCGACGTCGACGATGGGCAGCATCTTGGCGAGCTCCGTGTCGTCGTCCTCCATGGCGCCGGCTTGACGAAGCGGGCGGCACCTCAGCGAGCTCCATGCCGTCGTCCCCCATGACGCCGGCTCGACGGAGTGGGCGGCACCTCGGCGAGCTCCATGCCGTCGTCCTCCACTCCGCCGGCTCGGAGACGTCGACGGTGGGCAGCGTCTTGGCGAACTCCGTGTCGTCGTCCTCCATGGCGCCGGCTTGACGAAGTGGGCGGCACCTCGGCCAGCTCCATGCCGTCGTCCTCTACGGCGCCGTCGCGAAGAAGTGGGCACGAGAAGACGTTGGCGATGGGCGGCACGATGGCGGGCTCCGTGTCGTCGTCCCCCGTGGTTGATTTGACGACGTCGATGACGGGCGGCACCTCGGCAAGCTCCGTGTCGTCGTCGTTCACGGCTTCGGTGGCTCCATCTCCGGCGGCGGTCCGAACGTGCTCGCGTCATCTTCGTCGGTCCTCGGATGGTACATGGCCCGTGCGTGTGCGTGCTGCATGCATGAAATAAAAAGAGAAGAGAGATTAGCTAGATGGTGTCTTTACCATCAGGGAAGACGAGCTTCATCTCCGTGGCCTTCTGGTCGTCCAGTCCCTTCGCCGTCGCCGTGTGCACCTCGACGAGCCTGCCCTTCTTTCTTCTTCCCTCTTGTCTCCGCTCTCTCCTGGACCCGCGTGATGGATGGATGTGTTGCGGCGTGAGGCTGGATGGATGTGTTGATGTGCGTCGGGTTGTGTATGTAGACGATGGCTGGATGAATGGAGTGCTCGTCGTGGGTGAATGTGTGCGTGCGTGATGGATGAATGGATGGCTGCGTGCTCTCGGGTGTTTCCTCTGGCCCTCTCTATGGCTGGCTCCCCTGGCTGTATTTATAGGCAGGAGGAGATGGCGCTGTGTGACGCGCAGCCGCCGTTCGGCCGCTGCCGATTTTCTTGGAAGCGATAAGGACGGCAACGCGCCGATCCACCTTGCATGCTTATCCCTTCAGCCGATCTTCTTGACCCGCACTCCTGTCAAAGCAAACAACTTATACGTATATGGTTAGCTCTCAAGTGACTACAGGTGGGGTCAAAGCCATCGCCGAAGAGATTCCTTAATGTCTTGGTCGTTCTTCATTTTTATTATTATTTCTTTTACTGGGTATCCGGAGACGTATAAATACACGCCGGCCAGGTCGCCGGTATACGGGTACTCAAAAAGCTACGCCCACTGTATGCATATCATATACGTAGACCTGGCCTTCCAAAAAGTATACGTACTTCCTAACATGCATGAAATGAACCCAGCCAAAACACACCAAAGCTAGCTACAAACGAACTAAAGTGTATGCGGTACGTGAGCTACCTCGGCATGCATGCATGCACGTAGTAAGCTGGATCAAGGGTTCATATGCATGTGTGTGTAGTGCATAACTTGTGCTTAGATAAAACGACGATCCATCTAACTTCAAATTTCAGCAAGCAATAAGCACAAAATCACATCAAACAAATGCCCCCTCACCAAAGGAAGTTCGAGCGTGAAGCAGGTCGGACTTAATTTGGTGATTTTTTTTTTTTTTTTTTTTTTTTTTTGTTGGCGCAACATACGTGTGCAGCCCGATCGCTTTGTAACTACCTGAGTATATTTTCTTGGAACGGCGAGGCCGTTGTGATTTTTCAGAGGCAACCAAGGCTATAAATATAGCTAAGGTCCCCGTGTATTGGCCTCGTACCAACTCTTCTCTGGCGCCGGCCAACCAAGCAGGTTTGTAAGATCCAATCGTGCAGGCGTAGTTCCATCCGGCCGAAGCTCCTTCGTCCAGCCAGGTTGGTGTAGGGACCCGGCGTCAGGATGTTGTCATCAACGCCGAGAGGTGCCCCTTTATTGGCTGCAAAGATGTTGGAGAAACACAACGACTAGAAGCACCAAACAAAACAAAGCGAACCAAAGGGAACACAAAAGAGGTTTGGTTGGTTTTTTTTTGAAATGTTGGCTTTCCCGTTATACACTAGCTATAGGCGTGATATCCGAGAAGGCCACCGAAGGACTTGTCATTGGGAATCGTCGAAAGACCGTGACGATTACAACTCAACCACCGTGTAAGCCTCTGTGTACGTGTGTGAAGACGCCGTGTTTCGGGATGCTTCCGAGAGGCAACAGAAATTCTTACTCTAGCCCATCATCGTGCGGAGGGGCCCCGCAACTCGACATGCCCCCTGCACATGCCTCATGAACTAGGAGACTTGGGTATGGTAGGTTCAGGGTAGATGGTTTTGGGAAAACAGCTTGGCGATCTTCCTTCTTGCCTTGTTGAGGGGTGGTGAACAGCTACCTCCCGCCTTCATTCCAGTGGGTCCCTTACTGCTTGGGACAACCTGACTGCTTCTTGGACTCTTGGGATTTTTTTTATTGCTTCTTGGAGCTTCTCGAATTTTTTATTGGGGATTGCTTGCGCGGGCTGATTGATTGGCCGCGGACTTGATGAGCTTGTTTGAACTTCTTAAGGATTTTGCTTGCACTTATTGAGTATTCTTCTTCCATGACTTCTCGGGGGCCCACCTTGAGAACTTGGAAGGCACCTGTTCACCTTTGTGGACTAAGAAAGCCCTCTGGCATTTTATTTGGGGCTTGGTGGCGTATCCCAGGGTTGTCATGCGGCTACGCACCAGACCAACTTACATTGGATCAGGCGGCACATCATGAATCTTTCCCTATGGTCTCCCCTGGGATGCGAGCCTCCGTGAACATGAAGCATGCCGGGAAACATGAAGGGTGTGGGGTCTCGACACTTAGAAGTGCCCAAGTAATCATCCCCGCTGCCTCCGGAAGCATACGCCTGATACGTGTCGTGCATTGTGGGTGTGGGAGCCGCTCCACCTGCAACTTGACACATTGTGCCACCCTCCGACAAATCCTAGGGTAGCCAAAAACTTCAATCAACAGCATGATGTGGTAGGGGAAAGCCAGTTTTTGTTGTTGTTGGACTGAGTCCAAAAAAAAGATGAGGAGACCGAGAAAAATATCCACAACATGCAATGAAGAGTGCATTATGGATCCGATAGCCCACTTAAAAGTGTCTCCCCAAGAAAAAGAAAAAAAGGCAACGAAAGAGGCAACATTTTAAGAAAAATATTTTTTAAGAAACCTTCCGTTGATTGGGGGCATAGGCCGGGCTCCTTGGGAATCGACCAGCTGGTATGCACCCCCGTCGTAGACTTGCTCGATGACGTATGGTCCTTCCCACTTTGGCTCGAACTTCCCCTTCGTCTTGTGCGTGATGACGATGGGCCGACGCAACACGAGGACCAACTCGCCCTTGCGGAATACGCGTCGCTTGACGAGCTTGTCGTAGGCTCTCACCATGTTTTGGCGGTAGAGCTCCAGGTTTTGCAGGGCATGAAGTCGCTCCTCTTCAAGGGCGTCAAGCTCCTGGAAACGAAGTTGTACTTGTTCATCTTGGGTGAGGTTCTCCCTGATAGCCACCCGTAAAGAGGGTAGCTGGATCTCCAATGGCAGGACTGCTTCACTCCCATAGACGAGAGAGAATGGGGTAGCCTGCGTCGGGGTACGGACTGTAACGCGGTACGCCCACAAGGATTCGAAGAGGCGGTCATGCCAGTCTCTCTTGTGCCTTGTCACCGTCTTCTTGAGTATCTTGCCAAGCGTCTTGTTGAAGGCTTCGATTGCGCCGTTGGCTTGAGGGTAGTAGCCAGTGGAGTAGTTCCACTTGATCTTGTACTTCTCCATGAACCTGTACATCTTCTTGGACTTGAAAGCCTTGCCGTTGTCGGAGGTGATGCGGTGTGGTATCCCAAAGCGATATATGATATTTCGCTCTAGGAAGTTGATGACGTTGTCGCTCTTCACCTCCCGTAGCGGAACAGCTTCCACCCATTTGGAGAAGTAGTCCGTCGCGGCGAGGATGAAACGATGCCCCCTGGAGGACGGAGGGTCGATGAGGCCGATGACGTCGATTTCCCAGGCGTCAAATGGCCAAGAGGGAACGGTAGGGTGAAGAGGGACCGGCGGCTGGTGCTTGAAGTCGCCATGTACTTGGCAGCTGTGGCATGACTTCGCAACCCGAAGGCAGTCAGCCATGATGCCGGGCCAATAGTATCCCGTCAGACGTATGCTATAGTACATCTTAGCTCCTCCTTGGTGCCCGCCGCAGACTCCATGGTGCATCTCCTGGAGGATCTTCTCGGCTTCTCCTCGGTTAACGCATCGAAGTAGGACCTCCTGCCCATGAGACCGCCTGTATAGGACACCTGCATCATAAAGGTAGAAAGGAAGTCGTCGTTGTAGTTGGCGTCTCGCGACAGGGTCGTTGGGGAGACTGCCATGCTTGAAGTAGTCGAGGAAGGGTTGCAGCCACTCTCCTTCCTCCACCGCGTTCGTCATGATAGTGTTGACTTCGTACTCCGCCGGGATAAGCTCCAGGACAGCTGGGAGTAGCCACCTTTCCTCAACATTTACCTGCATGGTTCTATCATCTGGGAGCACTAATGCTGCCGCTAGTTTTGCCAAGGCATCAGCAGGCGCATTTCTGCTTCGTGGGACATGGAGAATTTCAACACGTTGAAATTTGTCCATGAGGTTCCGGGCTGCAGTGTAGTACGGCACCAATCAGGCTTGCGAACTTCATAGATGTCGTTGACTTGACGAACGATGAGTTGGGAATCACCGAAGGCCCATAGAGAACTGACTTCCATCGAGAGCGCCAGGAGAAGGCCGAAGATGAGAGCCTCATACTCCGCCTCATTGTTTGAGCATTCTTCTTTGAGGAGGGAGAACGAGTGATACATCACCCCTCCTTGCGGCGTCTTGAACACCAACCCCGCGCCTGCCCTTCGCCTTGGGGTCCCGTCTGTATAGGTGTTTGTGCTGGAGGCGTCGTTGAAGTAGAGCTCCCACAGTGCGTCAAAGTCGACGATGACGACCTCCTCGTCACGAAGGTTGTGATGATGTGGTGGAATAGCAGGTTGGAGCGGTACATACGTCGCTCCGACAATGCTTAGTCATATCCCTTCGGCTTGTCGATGTCCGATGATGAAGATGCCTGGCCTCGTCAGCTCAGACAGATGGGCGGCCTTCGCCTCGTCGGTGCCCGGCCTCGTGGTGTCCGCCTCGTCGGTGTCGGACTAGATGCCTTGCCTTCGCCTCGTCGGAGCCCGGCAAGATATGGATAGCTTCATCGGAGAAAGACTTGTCGATGAACTGGCTTCGCCTCATCGGAGCTTGGACGAGGTTGGTGAAGTGTGTTGATGTAGTTGGAGTAGACTTGAGTGTCGCCGCGTGGCGGCATTGCTTGAAGATGACGACAATTTGAGCACGTCGATGTAGACCACGGGGCGTTGTAGTTACAGGGACGGCCTCCGCTTGGTGTAGACGGTTTGTGTAAGAGAACGACAACGTGCCGGTGCAGTCGGCGTCCTCGACAGACGATAAGTGGAAGAAGATGGCGACATCATGTGGACGTCCGGTGGTGCCGATGCAGACAGCGCCAGATGAAGAGTTGATGAAGATTGCGAAGCCGTGTCGATGTAGTCGAATAGCGGCGTGTTGGTGTAGTCGGCGCCCACACCGGGTGTGAAGTCGACGAAGATGGTGACGGCATGTTGATGTAGAAGTCTTCCATGTCGAGCCGAAGGTTGTTGTCGATGACCCTGCCCCGGCATGGGTGGTGAACGTAGAAGTTGTAGAGGATGGCTCGAACGCCGCGATTGCCGAGGGGTGTGACATGTTGATGTCACCGGCCTGATGATGTCGATGGAGACAAATCTGGTTCTGGTGTTGCCGTTGCCGAGTAATGGACGAGCCTTGGCATCAGGCTCCGTCCATCAGGATGCTTGCCCATGAGATCGAAGTACAGCCGCGTGTCGACTTCTTTCCTTAGCCTTCACGTATGCTTCCAGCTAGTGTTGGCATGGTCGATACATGCATGCACGTTCATTCAACTACACATGGCCCATGCGCAGCCGTACTAGCCTGTGCATGTTGGCACGGACATGTAGGCGGCTCCGAGGCGTCGGGACGGTTTGAGAAAGAACATATGGCACCAGGCTGCACGCCGGCAGCCCCTCCGACAACGTCGCGGAGGTGGTAGTGGCGCTGGGTTGTACGCCGGCATGGTGGAGATGGCGTCGGGCTGCAGGCCGGCAGCTCCTACATTGTCATGGTGGTGTGGAATACACTGGGCCGCACGCCGGCAACCCCGTCGATGTAGTTGCCAAGGTGAAGTTGGCGCCGAGCTACTCGCCTGCAGCCTCGCCGCCGTGGTCGTGGAAGCATACAAGAAGACACCACCGCGGATCTCTTGGGCGGATGTTGGAATAGACGTGGGTGTCATTGATGGTTCGAGGAAGAAGAGATGGCGTTGGGCAGCATGCTCGCAGCTTCGACGTTGTCGTGGTGGTGTAGATGGCGCCGGGCCGCACGCAGGCAGTCCCGCCGATGTAGTCGCTAAGGTGGCGCCGAGCTACTCGCCGGCAGCCTCGCCGCCATTGTCGTGGAAGCGTACCAAAAAAAACGTCGCTGAGCTCTCCGACAGAGTTTGTTGATGTCGTGGTACGTCCATAGCGTCGCGATGGCGAGTCGTCCGCGGTCGCCTTGGGTGCGAGTGCACCAAGAGCTAGGGCCTCTTCTCTGGCTCCCATCCGTCCATCTCCTCGACGCGGCCGCCGCGGGCGCGTATACACCTGGGTCCCCCACGAGCTGTACAAGTATGTGTTGGTGTAGATGGATGAAGATGCCGATCGAAGAAGGCACCATGGGTGGCGCCCGCGGCCGCCTTGGGTGCCTTTGCACCAAGAGTGCTAGGGCCTGTTGTGAGGGCTCCTTCGCGTATCCGCAGCCGCCGGACGACCAGGGTGTTTGGGCTGCACGGCGAGCATGCCTTTGTCTTGGGCGCGTCCTCGCGATCTCCTCGGCGCACCACCGTGGGAGCGTCTCCACCTGGGCATGTGTTGGCCTCCATGCGTATGTGAGGTAGCCGTGGTCGGCGTGGATGCTGCCGCCGGCACGTCCTCCAGCCCTCGACGCTGCCGCCGCAGGCGCGTCTCCTCCATGCTGCCATCATAGTGGAATCTCCTTCGTGCACGTGTCGCCGTTGGACTGGACCAGGGGCACGTGCATGTTGTTCGGTGAGTGCGCTCCCACCATGGGCACATCCTTCCTTTGAGAGGATGTGTATCATGTACCTCGCGCCTCGGCACATAAATAAGGGTGGAGTTGAGGGTGGGGAAAGAACATGAAATTAGTCGGAACTGTGCACCATCGCCGGACATTAACGGTGCTTCTCTTTTGCGCGGACCAACAAAGAGTGCTTGGCACGCACCTACAAGTTACCAAGCCTCTTTATTGTTGGCGGCGACTTTGCCTTTTTGAGAGGAACTTAGGGCATAGAGTGTGCCCCCTATTCCATAGATTCGTGTTTATGTATAGACGTCACCATCGGGCCAATGGAGCAACGAATGCCCTCGACAATAGCAACATCTCATGGACACGAATTTGGCCTCCAATTCCTGACGATGATGAGGCAAATTAATATTGCACCCAAGGATTGGCGCCATCTCATATTATTGGAGAAGACTTGAAGACGAATTCGACGACCAATATTGCACAGCAAAGATGGGAGGACAACCACGTCTCACTGGCCGTGCCAATTTGTTTGACACGAGAAAAATATCTAAAAGAAACTCCGGGAGAAGGGAAAGGGGAGTGTATTTCTCTCTTGCGCCGGGGAAAAACAATGTAAATGTGCGGGCGTGCCAGTGTACCATAGTACACAAAAAGAAGGGTACGGAAACGAGTATTTCATTAATCTCATTGGAGAAACAAAATTACAAGTTTCCATATAGAAAAATGCGCTCCGTGGCCTACTAGCGCGGCCAAGCTGACTATGCGATTGTGCGATCTCCTGGTTCCCGGGGCCTCGAAAGGCTCCCGGTTAATTACTCCCGCGGGTTGCTCCGCAGGATACCTCCGATTGAGCTGTGTGGTCGTCATCGTCGTCTTCACTTCACGTTCTCCATGCATGATGATGATGGTGTGTGTGGGGGCGGGGGCAAAGCCCGTGTCCTCGTCGGTACACGTGCCGCAAGTAGCGTGGCCTTTGCTGTGGCCGCGCCCGCCCTCGCCGTCCTGCCTCGTCGGTCTTGACGGCGTTGGAGTAGTTCTTGTTGGGGAAGCATGGATCGCGCTCGGCTCGGACTTCTTGACGACCGGAAGCTTCTTTGGGGTACACAAGGGGCAATGCCTCGCGGGAGTAATTGTTGGTGGAGATCGGCGTCGGTGTAAGACCGTCGCGTTGCTTGCATCAGCATGACCGGTGTGGTCGACGCCTCGTTCCGACCGAACGCCGAGTCTATGGCAGTCGGCGTAGTCAAGGTGTCGTCTCACGAGTCGGCAGAGGAGCGGTGTTGTTGTTGTTGAAGTCGCGTCGTGTCGCCTCGCCGTTGCGCCTTGTCTTCGGGTGGCGCCACCTCGGTCGGCTCCGGCCTCCGATGAGCGAGACGCGAGTGGCAGCGGGTGTTGTTGTAGGGTGTCGTCTTCATGATGTGGCGCATTTGACGAAGTAGACGAGGGCGGTGGCGGCGGCCTCGATGCCGTCGACCTCCGTGACGACGTCGGCGATGGGTGGCCTCTCTGCGGGCTCCATGTAGTCGTCTTCCGTGGCACCATCGAGATGAAGTAGATGAGAGCGGTGATGGCGAACTCCATGTCGTCGTCCTCCGTGGCGCCGGCTTGACGAAGTGGACGAGAGCGGTGGTGACGACCTCGGTGCCGTCGACCTCCATGACGTCGTCGTGACGAAGTGATCGGCAGCTCGGCGAGCTCCGTGTCATCATCCTCAGCGGCGCCGTCGTGAAGAAGTGGGCAAGTGGTGATGGCGATATCCTTGGCATCGACCTCCATAGCACCGGCTTGGCGACGTCGACGATGGGCAGCTTCTTGGAGAGCTCCGTGTCGTCGTCCTCCATGGCGCCGTTGTGACGAAGTGGGCGAGTGGCGACCGCGATCTCCTTGGCATCGACCTCCATGGCATCGGCTTGGCGACGTCGACGGTGTACAGCATCTTGGCGAGCTCCGTGTCGTCGTCCTCCATGGCGCCGTCGTGACGAAGTGAGTGAGTGGTGATGGTGTTCTCCTTGGCATCGACCGCCATGGCACCGGCTTGGCGACATCGACGGTGGGCAGCGTCTTGGCGAGCTCCGTGTCGTCGTCCTCCATGGTGCCATCGTGACGAAGTGGGCGAGTGGCGATGACGGCCTTCGTGCCGTTGACCTCCATGGCGCCGGCTTGACGATGATGATGGTGGGCAGCGTCCTTGCGAGCTCCGTGCCGTCGTCCTCCATGGCGCCGTCATGACGAAGTGGGAGAGTGCTGATGGCGATCTCCTTGGCATCGACCTCCATAGCACCGGCTTGGCGACGTCGACGATGGGCAGCATCTTGGCGAGCACCGTGTCGTCGTCCTCCATGGCGCCGGCTTGACGAAGCGGGCGGCACCTCAGCGAGCTCCATGCCGTCGTCCCCCATGACGCCGGCTCGACGGAGTGGGCGGCACCTCGGCGAGCTCCATGCCGTCGTCCTCCACTCCGCCGGCTCGGAGACGTCGACGGTGGGCAGCGTCTTGGCGAACTCCGTGTCGTCGTCCTCCATGGCGCCGGCTTGACGAAGTGGGAGGCACCTCGGCCAGCTCCATGCCGTCGTCCTCTACGGCGCCGTCGCGAAGAAGTGGACACGAGAAGACGTTGGCGATGGGCGGCACGATGGCGGGCTCCGTGTCGTCGTCCCCCGTGGTTGATTTGACGACGTCGATGACGGGCGGCACCTCGGCAAGCTCCGTGTCGTCGTCGTTCACGGCTTCGGTGGCTCCATCTCCGGCGGCGGTCCGAACGTGCTCGCGTCATCTTCGTCGGTCCTCGGATGGTACATGGCCCGTGCGTGTGCGTGCTGCATGCATGAAATAAAAAGAGAAGAGAGATTAGCTAGATGGTGTCTTTACCATCAGGGAAGACGAGCTTCATCTCCGTGGCCTTCTGGTCGTCCAGTCCCTTCGCCGTCGCCGTGTGCACCTCGACGAGCCTGCCCTTCTTTCTTCTTCCCTCTTGTCTCCGCTCTCTCCTGGACCCGCGTGATGGATGGATGTGTTGCGGCGTGAGGCTGGATGGATGTGTTGATGTGCGTCGGGTTGTGTATGTAGACGATGGCTGGATGAATGGAGTGCTCGTCGTGGATGAATGTGTGCGTGCGTGATGGATGAATGGATGGCTGCGTGCTCTCGGGTGTTTCCTCTGGCCCTCTCTATGGCTGGCTCCCCTGGCTGTATTTATAGGCAGGAGGAGATGGCGCTGTGTGACGCGCAGCCGCCGTTCGGCCGCTGCCGATTTTCTTGGAAGCGATAAGGACGGCAACGCGCCGATCCACCTTGCATGCTTATCCCTTCAGCCGATCTTCTTGACCCGCACTCCTGTCAAAGCAAACAACTTATACGTATATGGTTAGCTCTCAAGTGACTACAGGTGGGGTCAAAGCCATCGCCGAAGAGATTCCTTAATGTCTTGGTCGTTCTTCATTTTTATTATTATTTCTTTTACTGGGTATCCGGAGACGTATAAATACACGCCGGCCAGGTCGCCGGTATACGGGTACTCAAAAAGCTACGCCCACTGTATGCATATCATATACGTAGACCTGGCCTTCCAAAAAGTATACGTACTTCCTAACATGCATGAAATGAACCCAGCCAAAACACACCAAAGCTAGCTACAAACGAACTAAAGTGTATGCGGTACGTGAGCTACCTCGGCATGCATGCATGCACGTAGTAAGCTGGATCAAGGGTTCATATGCATGTGTGTGTAGTGCATAACTTGTGCTTAGATAAAACGACGATCCATCTAACTTCAAATTTCAGCAAGCAATAAGCACAAAATCACATCAAACAAATGCCCCCTCACCAAAGGAAGTTCGAGCGTGAAGCAGGTCGGACTTAATTTGGTGATTTTTTTTTTTTTTTTGTTGGCGCAACATACGTGTGCAGCCCGATCGCTTTGTAACTACCTGAGTATATTTTCTTGGAACGGCGAGGCCGTTGTGATTTTTCAGAGGCAACCAAGGCTATAAATATAGCTAAGGTCCCCGTGTATTGGCCTCGTACCAACTCTTCTCTGGCGCCGGCCAACCAAGCAGGTTTGTAAGATCCAATCGTGCAGGCGTAGTTCCATCCGGCCGAAGCTCCTTCGTCCAGCCAGGTTGGTGTAGGGACCCGGCGTCAGGATGTTGTCATCAACGCCGAGAGGTGCCCCTTTATTGGCTGCAAAGATGTTGGAGAAACACAACGACTAGAAGCACCAAACAAAACAAAGCGAACCAAAGGGAACACAAAAGAGGTTTGGTTGGTTTTTTTTTGAAATGTTGGCTTTCCCGTTATACACTAGCTATAGGCGTGATATCCGAGAAGGCCACCGAAGGACTTGTCATTGGGAATCGTCGAAAGACCGTGACGATTACAACTCAACCACCGTGTAAGCCTCTGTGTACGTGTGTGAAGACGCCGTGTTTCGGGATGCTTTCGAGAGGCAACAGAAATTCTTACTCTAGCCCATCATCGTGCGGAGGGGCCCCGCAACTCGACATGCCCCCTGCACATGCCTCATGAACTAGGAGACTTGGGTATGGTAGGTTCAGGGTAGATGGTTTTGGGAAAACAGCTTGGCGATCTTCCTTCTTGCCTTGTTGAGGGGTGGTGAACAGCTACCTCCCGCCTTCATTCCAGTGGGTCCCTTACTGCTTGGGACAACCTGACTGCTTCTTGGACTCTTGGGATTTTTTTTATTGCTTCTTGGAGCTTCTCGAATTTTTTATTGGGGATTGCTTGCGCGGGCTGATTGATTGGCCGCGGACTTGATGAGCTTGTTTGAACTTCTTAAGGATTTTGCTTGCACTTATTGAGTATTCTTCTTCCATGACTTCTCGGGGGCCCACCTTGAGAACTTGGAAGGCACCTGTTCACCTTTGTGGACTAAGAAAGCCCTCTGGCATTTTATTTGGGGCTTGGTGGCGTATCCCAGGGTTGTCATGCGGCTACGCACCAGACCAACTTACATTGGATCAGGCGGCACATCATGAATCTTTCCCTATGGTCTCCCCTGGGATGCGAGCCTCCGTGAACATGAAGCATGCCGGGAAACATGAAGGGTGTGGGGTCTCGACACTTAGAAGTGCCCAAGTAATCATCCCCGCTGCCTCCGGAAGCATACGCCTGATACGTGTCGTGCATTGTGGGTGTGGGAGCCGCTCCACCTGCAACTTGACACATTGTGCCACCCTCCGACAAATCCTAGGGTAGCCAAAAACTTCAATCAACAGCATGATGTGGTAGGGGAAAGCCAGTTTTTGTTGTTGTTGGACTGAGTCCAAAAAAAAGATGAGGAGACCGAGAAAAATATCCACAACATGCAATGAAGAGTGCATTATGGATCCGATAGCCCACTTAAAAGTGTCTCCCCAAGAAAAAGAAAAAAAGGCAACGAAAGAGGCAACATTTTAAGAAAAATATTTTTTAAGAAACCTTCCGTTGATTGGGGGCATAGGCCGGGCTCCTTGGGAATCGACCAGCTGGTATGCACCCCCGTCGTAGACTTGCTCGATGACGTATGGTCCTTCCCACTTTGGCTCGAACTTCCCCTTCGTCTTGTGCGTGATGACGATGGGCCGACGCAACACGAGGACCAACTCGCCCTTGCGGAATACGCGTCGCTTGACGAGCTTGTCGTAGGCTCTCACCATGTTTTGGCGGTAGAGCTCCAGGTTTTGCAGGGCATGAAGTCGCTCCTCTTCAAGGGCGTCAAGCTCCTGGAAACGAAGTTGTACTTGTTCATCTTGGGTGAGGTTCTCCCTGATAGCCACCCGTAAAGAGGGTAGCTGGATCTCCAATGGCAGGACTGCTTCACTCCCATAGACGAGAGAGAATGGGGTAGCCTGCGTCGGGGTACGGACTGTAACGCGGTACGCCCACAAGGATTCGAAGAGGCGGTCATGCCAGTCTCTCTTGTGCCTTGTCACCGTCTTCTTGAGTATCTTGCCAAGCGTCTTGTTGAAGGCTTCGATTGCGCCGTTGGCTTGAGGGTAGTAGCCAGTGGAGTAGTTCCACTTGATCTTGTACTTCTCCATGAACCTGTACATCTTCTTGGACTTGAAAGCCTTGCCGTTGTCGGAGGTGATGCGGTGTGGTATCCCAAAGCGATATATGATATTTCGCTCTAGGAAGTTGATGACGTTGTCGCTCTTCACCTCCCGTAGCGGAACAGCTTCCACCCATTTGGAGAAGTAGTCCGTCGCGGCGAGGATGAAACGATGCCCCCTGGAGGACGGAGGGTCGATGAGGCCGATGACGTCGATTTCCCAGGCGTCAAATGGCCAAGAGGGAACGGTAGGGTGAAGAGGGACCGGCGGCTGGTGCTTGAAGTCGCCATGTACTTGGCAGCTGTGGCATGACTTCGCAACCCGAAGGCAGTCAGCCATGATGCCGGGCCAATAGTATCCCGTCAGACGTATGCTATAGTACATCTTAGCTCCTCCTTGGTGCCCGCCGCAGACTCCATGGTGCATCTCCTGGAGGATCTTCTCGGCTTCTCCTCGGTTAACGCATCGAAGTAGGACCTCCTGCCCATGAGACCGCCTGTATAGGACACCTGCATCATAAAGGTAGAAAGGAAGTCGTCGTTGTAGTTGGCGTCTCGCGACAGGGTCGTTGGGGAGACTGCCATGCTTGAAGTAGTCGAGGAAGGGTTGCAGCCACTCTCCTTCCTCCACCGCGTTCGTCATGATAGTGTTGACTTCGTACTCCGCCGGGATAAGCTCCAGGACAGCTGGGAGTAGCCACCTTTCCTCAACATTTACCTGCATGGTTCTATCATCTGGGAGCACTAATGCTGCCGCTAGTTTTGCCAAGGCATCAGCAGGCGCATTTCTGCTTCGTGGGACATGGAGAATTTCAACACGTTGAAATTTGTCCATGAGGTTCCGGGCTGCAGTGTAGTACGGCACCAATCAGGCTTGCGAACTTCATAGATGTCGTTGACTTGACGAACGATGAGTTGGGAATCACCGAAGGCCCATAGAGAACTGACTTCCATCGAGAGCGCCAGGAGAAGGCCGAAGATGAGAGCCTCATACTCCGCCTCATTGTTTGAGCATTCTTCTTTGAGGAGGGAGAACGAGTGATACATCACCCCTCCTTGCGGCGTCTTGAACACCAACCCCGCGCCTGCCCTTCGCCTTGGGGTCCCGTCTGTATAGGTGTTTGTGCTGGA
This sequence comes from Elymus sibiricus, assembly GCA_039707655.1. Lineage (NCBI taxonomy): Eukaryota > Viridiplantae > Streptophyta > Magnoliopsida > Poales > Poaceae > Elymus > Elymus sibiricus. The sequence continues at coordinate 182,713,734 of CM077676.1, forward strand.
GGCGTCGTTGAAGTAGAGCTCCCACAGTGCGTCAAAGTCGACGATGACGACCTCCTCGTCACGAAGGTTGTGATGATGTGGTGGAATAGCAGGTTGGAGCGGTACATACGTCGCTCCGACAATGCTTAGTCATATCCCTTCGGCTTGTCGATGTCCGATGATGAAGATGCCTGGCCTCGTCAGCTCAGACAGATGGGCGGCCTTCACCTCGTCGGTGCCCGGCCTCGTGGTGTCCGCCTCGTCGGTGTCGGACTAGATGCCTTGCCTTCGCCTCGTCGGAGCCCGGCAAGATATGGATAGCTTCATCGGAGAAAGACTTGTCGATGAACTGGCTTCGCCTCATCGGAGCTTGGACGAGGTTGGTGAAGTGTGTTGATGTAGTTGGAGTAGACTTGAGTGTCGCCGCGTGGCGGCATTGCTTGAAGATGACGACAATTTGAGCACGTCGATGTAGACCACGGGGCGTTGTAGTTACAAGGACGGCCTCCGCTTGGTGTAGACGGTTTGTGTAAGAGAACGACAACGTGCCGGTGCAGTCGGCGTCCTCGACAGACGATAAGTGGAAGAAGATGGCGACATCATGTGGACGTCCGGTGGTGCCGATGCAGACAGCGCCAGATGAAGAGTTGATGAAGATTGCGAAGCCGTGTCGATGTAGTCGAATAGCGGCGTGTTGGTGTAGTCGGCGCCCACACCGGGTGTGAAGTCGACGAAGATGGTGACGGCATGTTGATGTAGAAGTCTTCCATGTCGAGCCGAAGGTTGTTGTCGATGACCCTGCCCCGGCATGGGTGGTGAACGTAGAAGTTGTAGAGGATGGCTCGAACGCCGCGATTGCCGAGGGGTGTGACATGTTGATGTCACCGGCCTGATGATGTCGATGGAGACAAATCTGGTTCTGGTGTTGCCGTTGCCGAGTAATGGACGAGCCTTGGCATCAGGCTCCGTCCATCAGGATGCTTGCCCATGAGATCGAAGTACAGCCGCGTGTCGACTTCTTTCCTTAGCCTTCACGTATGCTTCCAGCTAGTGTTGGCATGGTCGATACATGCATGCACGTTCATTCAACTACACATGGCCCATGCGCAGCCGTACTAGCCTGTGCATGTTGGCACGGACATGTAGGCGGCTCCGAGGCGTCGGGACGGTTTGAGAAAGAACATATGGCACCAGGCTGCACGCCGGCAGCCCCTCCGACAACGTCGCGGAGGTGGTAGTGGCGCTGGGTTGTACGCCGGCATGGTGGAGATGGCGTCGGGCTGCAGGCCGGCAGCTCCTACATTGTCATGGTGGTGTGGAATACACTGGGCCGCACGCCGGCAACCCCGTCGATGTAGTTGCCAAGGTGAAGTTGGCGCCGAGCTACTCGCCTGCAGCCTCGCCGCCGTGGTCGTGGAAGCATACAAGAAGACACCACCGCGGATCTCTTGGGCGGATGTTGGAATAGACGTGGGTGTCATTGATGGTTCGAGGAAGAAGAGATGGCGTTGGGCAGCATGCTCGCAGCTTCGACGTTGTCGTGGTGGTGTAGATGGCGCCGGGCCGCACGTAGGCAGTCCCGCCGATGTAGTCGCTAAGGTGGCGCCGAGCTACTCGCCGGCAGCCTCGCCGCCATTGTCGTGGAAGCGTACCAAAAAAAACGTCGCTGAGCTCTCCGACAGAGTTTGTTGATGTCGTGGTACGTCCATAGCGTCGCGATGGCGAGTCGTCCGCGGTCGCCTTGGGTGCGAGTGCACCAAGAGCTAGGGCCTCTTCTCTGGCTCCCATCCGTCCATCTCCTCGACGCGGCCGCCGCGGGCGCGTATACACCTGGGTCCCCCACGAGCTCTACAAGTATGTGTTGGTGTAGATGGATGAAGATGACGATCGAAGAAGGCACCATGGGTGGCGCCCGCGGCCGCCTTGGGTGCCTTTGCACCAAGAGTGCTAGGGCCTGTTGTGAGGGCTCCTTCGCGTATCCGCAGCCGCCGGACGACCAGGGTGTTTGGGCTGCACGGCGAGCATGCCTTTGTCTTGGGCGCGTCCTCGCGATCTCCTCGCCGCACCACCGTGGGAGCGTCTCCACCTGGGCATGTGTTGGCCTCCATGCGTATGTGAGGTAGCCGTGGTCGGCGTGGATGCTGCCGCCGGCACGTCCTCCAGCCCTCGACGCTGCCGCCGCAGGCGCGTCTCCTCCATGCTGCCATCATAGTGGAATCTCCTTCGTGCACGTGTCGCCGTTGGACTGGACCAGGGGCACGTGCATGTTGTTCGGTGAGTGCGCTCCCACCATGGCACATCCTTCCTTTGAGAGGATCATGTACCTCGCGCCTCGGCACATAAATAAGGGTGGAGTTAAGGGTGGGGAAAGAACATGAAATTAGCCGGAACTGTGCACCATCGCCGGAAATTAACGGTGCTTCTCTTTTGCGCGGACCAACAAAGAGTGCTTGGCACGCACCTACAAGTTACCAAGCCTCTTTATTGTTGGCGGCGACTTTGCCTTTTTGAGAGGAACTTAGGGCATAGAGTGTGCCCCCTATTCCATAGATTCGTGTTTATGTATAGACATCACCATCGTGCCCATGGAGCAACGAATGCCCTCGACAATAGCAACATCTCATGGACACGAATTTGGCCTCCAATTCCTGACGATGATGAGGCAAATTAATATTGCACCCAAGGATTGGCGCCATCTCATATTATTGGAGAAGACTTGAAGACGAATTCGACGACCAATATTGCACAGCAAAGATGGGAGGAGAACCACGTCCCACCGGGCGTGCCAATTTGTTTGACACGAGAAAAATATCTAAAAGAAACTCCGGGAGAAGGGAAAGGGGAGTGTATTTCTCTCTTGCGCCGGGGAAAAACAATGTAAATGTGCGGGCGTGCCAGTGTACCATAGTACACAAAAAGAAGGGTACGGAAACGAGTATTTCATTAATCTCATTGGAGAAACAAAATTACAAGTTTCCATATAGAAAAGTGCGCTCCGTGGCCTACTAGCGCGGCCAAGCTGACTATGCGATTGTGCGATCTCCTGGTTCCCGGGGCCTCGAAAGGCTCCCGGTTAATTACTCCCGCGGGTTGCTCCGCAGGATACCTCCGATTGAGCTGTGTGGTCGTCATCGTCGTCTTCACTTCACGTTCTCCATGCATGATGATGATGGTGTGTGTGGGGGCGGCGGCAAAGCCCGTGTCCTCGTCGGTACACGTGCCGCAAGTAGCGTGGCCTTTGCTGTGGCCGCGCCCGCCCTCGCCGTCCTGCCTCGTCGGTCTTGACGGCGTTGGAGTAGTTCTTGTTGGGGAAGCATGGATCGCGCTCGGCTCGGACTTCTTGACGACCGGAAGCTTCTTTGGGGTACACAAGGGGCAATGCCTCGCGGGAGTAATTGTTGGTGGAGATCGGCGTCGGTGTAAGACCGTCGCGTTGCTTGCATCAGCATGACCGGTGTGGTCGACGCCTCGTTCCGACCGGACGCCGAGTCTACGGCAGTCGGCGTAGTCAAGGTGTCGCCTCACGAGTCGGCAGAGGAGCGGTGTTGTTGTTGTTGAAGTCGCGTCGTGTCGCCTCGCCGTTGCGCCTTGTCTTCGGGTGGCGCCACCTCGGTCGGCTCCGGCCTCCGATGAGCGAGACGCGAGTGGCAGCGGGTGTTGTTGTAGGGTGTCGTCTTCATGATGTGGCGCATTTGACGAAGTAGACGAGGGCGGTGGCGGCGGCCTCGATGCCGTCGACCTCCGTGACGACGTCGGCGATGGGTGGCCTCTTTGCGGGCTCCATGTAGTCGTCTTCCGTGGCACCATCGAGATGAAGTAGATGAGAGCGGTGATGGCGAACTCCATGTCGTCGTCCTCCGTGGCGCCGGCTTGACGAAGTGGACGAGAGCGGTGGTGACGACCTCGGTGCCGTCGACCTCCATGACGTCGTCGTGACGAAGTGATCGGCAGCTCGGCGAGCTCCGTGTCATCATCCTCAGCGGCGCCGTCGTGAAGAAGTGGGCAAGTGGTGATGGCGATATCCTTGGCATCGACCTCCATAGCACCGGCTTGGCGACGTCGACGATGGGCAGCTTCTTGGAGAGCTCCGTGTCGTCGTCCTCCATGGCGCCGTTGTGACGAAGTGGGCGAGTGGCGACCGCGATCTCCTTGGCATCGACCTCCATGGCACCGGCTTGGCGACGTCGACGGTGTACAGCATCTTGGCGAGCTCCGTGTCGTCGTCCTCCATGGCGCCGTCGTGACGAAGTGAGTGAGTGGTGATGGTGTTCTCCTTGGCATCGACCGCCATGGCACCGGCTTGGCGACATCGACGGTGGGCAGCGTCTTGGCGAGCTCCGTGTCGTCGTCCTCCATGGTGCCATCGTGACGAAGTGGGCGAGTGGCGATGACGGCCTTCGTGCCGTTGACCTCCATGGCGCCGGCTTGACGATGATGATGGTGGGCAGCGTCCTTGCGAGCTCCGTGCCGTCGTCCTCCATGACGCCGTCATGACGAAGTGGGAGAGTGCTGATGGCGATCTCCTTGGCATCGACCTCCATAGCACCGGCTTGGCGACGTCGACGATGGGCAGCATCTTGGCGAGCTCCGTGTCGTCGTCCTCCATGGCGCCGGCTTGACGAAGTGGGCGGCACCTCAGCGAGCTCCATGCCGTCGTCCCCCATGGCGCCGGCTCGACGGAGTGGGCGGCACCTCGGCGAGCTCCATGCCGTCGTCCTCCACTGCGCCGGCTCGGAGACGTCGACGGTGGGCAGCGTCTTGGCGAACTCCGTGTCGTCGTCCTCCATGGCGCCGGCTTGACGAAGTGGGCGGCACCTCGGCCAGCTCCATGCCGTCGTCCTCTACGGCGCCGTCGCGAAGAAGTGGGCACGAGAAGACGTTGGCGATGGGCGGCACGATGGCGGGCTCCGTGTCGTCGTCCCCCGTGGTTGATTTGACGACGTCGATGACGGGCGGCACCTCGGCAAGCTCCGTGTCATCGTCGTTCACGGCTTCGGTGGCTCCATCTCCGGCGGCGGTCCGAACGTGCTCGCGTCATCTTCGTCGGTCCTCGGATGGTACATGGCCCGTGCGTGTGCGTGCTGCATGCATGAAATAAAAAGAGAAGAGAGATTAGCTAGATGGTCTTTTACCATCAGGGAAGACGAGCTTCATCTCCGTGGCCTTCTGGTCGTCCAGTCCCTTCGCCGTCGCCGTGTGCACCTCGACGAGCCTGCCCTTCTTTCTTCTTCCCTCTTGTCTCCGCTCTCTCCTGGACCCGCGTGATGGATGGATGTGTTGCGGCGTGAGGCTGGATGGATGTGTTGATGTGCGTCGGGTTGTGTATGTAGACGATGGCTGGATGAATGGAGTGCTCGTCGTGGATGAATGTGTGCGTGCGTGATGGATGAATGGATGGCTGCGTGCTCTCGGGTGTTTCCTCTGGCCCTCTCTATGGCTGGCTCCCCTGGCTGTATTTATAGGCAGGAGGAGATGGCGCTGTGTGACGCGCAGCCGCCGTTCGGCCGCTGCCGATTTTCTTGGAAGCGATAAGGACGGCAACGCGCCGATCCACCTTGCATGCTTATCCTTTCAGCCGATCTTCTTGACCCGCACTCCTGTCAAAGCAAACAACTTATACGTATATGGTTAGCTCTCAAGTGACTACAGGTGGGGTCAAAGCCATCGCCGAAGAGATTCCTTAATGTCTTGGTCGTTCTTCATTTTTATTATTATTTCTTTTACTGGTTATACGGAGACGTATAAATACACGCCGGCCAGGTCGCCGGTATACGGGTACTCAAAAAGCTACGCCCACTGTATGCATATCATATACGTAGACCTGGCCTTCCAAAAAGTATACGTACTCATATAATCCTAACATGCATGAAATGAACCCAGCCAAAACACACCAAAGCTAGCTACAAACGAACTAAAGTGTATGCGGTACGTGAGCTACCTCGGCATGCATGCATGCACGTAGTAAGCTGGATCAAGGGTTCATATGCATGTGCGTGTAGTGCATAACTTGTGCTTAGATAAAACGACGATCCATCTAACTTCAAATTTCAGCAAGCAATAAGCACAAAATCACATCAAACACCTGCAGCTTATATGTTGGCCAATTGGAAGGCCCAACATAGAAGTAGGTGTCGGAGAGCAAATTTGAACTTGGCCACATTAAGACCGATTTGTCTCTTCTTTACAAGTTTAAACTCTTTTAATTTCTCAGCATCCAAGCAGCCTACAAATCATAACACACCTATATTTATTTTATACACAAGATTCAAAAGCAGTAGCCTTGCTTTAGGTAGAGAAAGTAATTTATCCAGAGGGTAGCAAGAGGAATTGCAAAATGAATCACATGAGCAGTTTAAAAATGCATTGGAATCTGCAGAGGCAGAAGCATCCGAACTAAATAGTCGACTCATATTGCAGAACCAGAAACTTTGGATGAAGACTGTCGGGGGGTAGGCTCGGGAGTACAAGACGATTTTCAAAACATCGGGGCGGCCAACGCCCCTCACGCTGGCTGGCCCTCCAGCCGGCTCCTCAGCTCTGGGCCGGCTGGGCATGGCTCCACGTCCGGGCCGGCTAGACGCAGCCGGCGGCTGACGGGTCACTGCCCGTCCCATCTCGCCGTACGACAAGACCGCTCCCACGTCGGGGAGAGCGTGGCTACAGTGCCGACGTCCCCGCTGACCCGGACGACCGACGTCAGCGCGGCCTGGCATTGTAGACGCACGACACCAACCACTCCGTGACGCAGGAGGCGACGGGCTACAGTGCCGTGCAGCCGGCGGGTCCCACTGCCGGCCAGATACCATGACAATCGGGCCCGTCCCTCTTATTTTATCACTTGTAACCTGGGAGGCCAGCCTATAAGACCTCCCAGGAGCCCCCCAGAGCGGGGTCGGCTCATTCCACACACCCACACACATACAAGGCAGAGGGAGAGCTAGCTCCTTCTTCCTCCTCCATCCAAGCAGCTCCAGGAGCACCATTGTAGCCCTTGTGCCCTCTTTAGTTCATTCGGCAGGACTAGGGGTGTTACCTCCATCGGAGGGCCTCGAACCTAGGTACTTCATGTGTCTTGCACCACTTGTGCCCGATCTCGCCTCGGGAACACACCGGCGTCCTCAGGCTCCACCCATGATAAGCCATCCCATGGCATCTGCCGTGAGAACACCACGACAGTTGGCGCCCACCGTGGGGCCGCACGCGGCGTCGGCCGGAGTCACGTTCCGGACGAGACCCTTCACTCCCTCCGGCGAGCACATCGTGCACGGCTTGATCAGCTTGCCTGGTGCGTCCGGCCGCGCCGGCTGCGGCGCGACGCTCGGTGCGTACGGCGTCTGCCCTGCAGGCGGCTCCGTCGTCCCCTTCGGCGAGCTGCACGTCTTCGTCGCGCTCATCCCCTACGAGTTCCCCGGTGTAACACCCCGATTTTTGGCCCTTTCTTTTTCTTTTGGTTCTATTTGGTTTTTGCTCTGGTTTTCTTTTTGGAGCAGTTCTATGGACTTGAAACCTAGGAGATCATCATTTCTTCTTCTCCCAAGTAGTATTTCATCTTTGTATCTTTCCCAAGATCATGACATCTCTATTCTAGCCCTACCCCAAAATTCTTTTCTTAGGGAATGTTCCTTTTCTTATTAAAGGAATAACCCTATTTGACCTAGGTTGTGAAGCAACCTATATTTCTGTCTTCCACAAAATTCCCAAATAATTCTCATAAATTCTTTGGATCATATATTCCCTAGATATGTCCAAACTCTTCCCTCCCTAGTTCAAAATTAATTCAGAAATACTCCTTTTCCATTCTGTCCAGTTTGGCACTTTATAAAGGAAGTGCTAATTATATTTTCCTGATTGCTCTCAAACTTTTTGAGCACTCTCTCCTATCCACATAATTACCACATGACAAAATTCAGCTCCATTTGCGTAGTGAATCTTCCTCAGCAAATTCCCAAAGTTTCTGTCCAGAGAGAAGCTTTGTGAAGGAAGTACTAGCTAGGAGTATCCAAATGAGTTGAAATTTTGCCAGGCCCTCCATGTGCTCAAATAATTCCCCTACACCTAATCTTAGCTCCATCCAACAACTTATGTGAGCACCTCTTCCAATCTTTGGTTCTGGTCAAATTTTCAGTGTATGAAGCAACTACATTTTATATTGCTTCAAAAAATTCTGAAATAAATCCAGGACCTAAATACCCCTATATCCTTTGAGCATGCCAAATTTCACATTAGTTTTATGATCCATTTTCTCTACAATATTCTCCCAAGATTCTGTGCAGAAAGGACATTTGTGAAGCAAGTACCATCTAGGTATTTCCAAATGGCATGAAATTTTGTCAGTACCTACAGGGTCCTAAATCACAGCTCTCCACCAAATTTCAGCTCAATCTAGTACCCCATGTGAGTGCAACATCCCAATTCCAGTTTCTGTGCTGTTTTTGCAGTTGTATAACAACTATCTTCAAATCTTGTCCAATTCATCTCAAAATTCACAGGACTGTAGTCCTTCCTACCCTAAACCCTTGAGACATCCCATCTGGTCCATTGGTCAAGTAACTTGACCACAACTTCTAACCCAAGTTGACTACAACAACAATCCCCTGATGCGTCCCATCTGCCCAAAGTCGCTTTGGTCGATCCATCACGTCAGTGAGGCTGTAGAAGGGATGGACTTCACAATGGACATTGTTTACCAGGCCTACGTGCCCTCTCCATGGCTATGCACGCGGTGACCACACTGTGGGCACGCGTGTGCGCGTGCTTTGCGTGCAGAGAGCGCGCTCTGGGTGTCGCTGAGCTGCGGGCTTCTTCTTCTCGGCCGCGTTCACGCGTCCGCTGGTGTCGCACTCCCTCTTCGGCGTCCACCTGGCCGTCTAGCCCCGTCCCCCTCCTCGCGCCACGGCGGCTCTGTCCTCGCCGCACGCGCGTGCACAGTGCCCTAGTGGCCGACCGCGCGTGCTCATCCCGGGTCTGCTCCTCCTGCGCCTCCACTAGCTCGCTCACGTCGCCGTCCGAGCCCTCCCGTACGCCACGCGTCCGCGGTTCGCCAGAGCTCTGGCCATCTTGCCCATGGCGGCACTCGAGCTCGGGCATCTCCGTCCGCCTATATAAGCCGTCCCCGGCCGCAGCTCGCCTCACCACTCCACCTCCTCCTCACCTAATCGACCCCCAGCACCACCCAGCCGAGCCCCGGAGCCCTTCTTCTTCCTCTCCGGCCAGAGCTCCGCCGTTCGGCCTCCACCTCGGCTAGCTTCCTCTAGTGCCCTTCCGCCCGTTCCAGTATGACCATCGAGCTCCTGGAAGCTCTACAACCCTCCTCAGCCTCTATCCCGAGCCATTAGTCGCCGGAATCATCGATCTCGCCGGCACCCGTAGCTTGCAGCCGCCTGAGACGAAGACGCCGACGCCGTCCGACCATCTCCCGAGGAGCCACGGGTACGAGCAGCTCCGCCTCGGTCCGCCCGATCCATCTCCGCCGTCTCCCAGCATCGTCGTGGCCTCCTCGCCGCCGTTTCATCGCCGGTGAGCCCGCTGCCCCTGCCTCTCTTTCCCCCTTTAAATCTGACCGAAGGGGCCCACTGGTCAGTGACTCCGGCAGCGCTGAAACGTTTTCTAAGTGAAAGCGTAAACCCAAACTACGCCTTCCACGTCACCCCTCCAGAGATTTTCTGGAATTTCCAGAAATTCATTTTTAAATCCAGATTTGACCAAACTTTGACCTTGAATAACTCCTAAACAACAAGTCCAAATGAACTAATTCTTTTTGCATCATTTGTCTTTTGAGCTCCTCTATTTTCTGGTAGAGTTTGGTTTTTTTTCTCTTCTGTCTAGAATTTCTGGACAGAAGTATTTGCATTATGTGATATTTATAAATGCTTGCAAAAATGTTTTCAGAGTGTTTGTGGTGTGTTGGTGAAGACCAGGAGCTTTTCCCCTCTCTTTTGGAGCAAGGCAAGCCACACCCTCCATTTGCATGATTGGAATGCAATGTCATGGTTTATTTGAATAAATTTGCTTAATATTGCATTATTTAGAAATGATTTCTTCATGACATTATGATTGGATAATATGTGAGTTTGCTACTGCCATGATGATGTTTGGATCTCTAGGACTAATATTTTGTAGATTGAGAATTGCATGTTACTTCAGGATTACTAGTAGCAGTAATCATGCTTTATTCATGGTCATATTGAATATTATGTTACTGGAGTTCATACTAATGATATGGGCTCATTATGCTTTGGATTTTAGATGGATATTGCTATGATTTGAATCACAGGTTGATATGTAACAGTGGTATAACAATTCTATCACGAATATATATTGGGGATCAATTCCGTCATTTCGTTGGTCACCAGTGCAGCCACACTTGCCTGAATGGGGAGGCCCTAATTCGGTCTATTGTCATGCCTCTCGCCGGTGCCTCCAACTAGGGAAGGTTATGTGCTTGCGCTGCCCTGGCCCGGTAGGCGGTCATAATCTTGTGTGCCCAAGTTGTGTTGTACCCGGGTGTCCCCGTTTGGGACGAGATTGTTTTGTTTGGCCACGACGGTGGCAGCCACAGAGGTGGCGGATGTCACGAGTGACATCGGGGCCACCCATGACATATCCCAAAGGGGAGTTTGTCGGGAGTGGCCGGGAGAGTGTCATGCAATAGGTTGGTTTTGTCGGAATGTCATTGGTCCACCCGAATGGGAGCACGAGGCCATGAGTTCCGTAGTGTGGGTATAGTGTACTAACCTCTGCAGAGTGTATAAACTATCGATAGCCGCGTCCTCGGTTATGGACACAGTTCGTTGTAGGTCACACCGTTCGATCAACACTCACAATGACGGAATGACTTATATTATGGCTTGTAGATGTATGTGGACAAGTATCAGTTTGGCAGGAGGTCGTTGATGATATCGAGATGATCTTGAGGATGATCATCGTATTGTGATGTGATCACGCAGTGATCACAAGATGTATTGATCGCGAGGTGATCGAGATGATATGTGCTTGGTCGGATAGCCAAGAATGTGATGGTCTAGGTGACCCAAAACGATGGTTCGCCAGTGATTCTAGTCTCACCATCTTACCTTGAGTAATATCTACTTCCACTTCATAGTAGTTGGTAATAAGTTAACTTGTTAATGCTATGTTGTTGTTTTGCCTTGATGCTTTTGGTTGTTGTGAGCTTGCGAGTACATTCAAAGTACTCACCTGGCGTGTCATGCCAGATTGCAGGTGATGTTGTGATTGATTGTCTGTCAAGGATTCCGATCGTGCGAGCTAGACCGTGTCCCAGCCAGAGTCCCTGTGGAGTGGAGTTCATCACCGTCGTCGCTGTTCCGCTGCTAGAAGTTATCCCGCTGCTTAGAGTTGTTCCGCTGCTAGCATAGAGCTACCTTAGCAGGCGTAGTGTCATCGTGCCATTGTAATCTTTGTAATAGCAGACCTTTGTACCATTATCATTTTTAATGAGAGCTGATTTGTTCTATGCCTAGCAGTGCCGTATTCCAGAAGACTCGATTTCTGGGCTGGAATACGGGGCGCTCCGGTCCCTCTGAGCCAGGGTGCCACAACTGTTGGTATCAGAGCAGGTCTGACTGTAGGACGCCCTAGTTAACGCGAGCGTTAGAAACCGGTAGTATAGCATCCTGATTGTTTGTTGCATTTGATTGCTGCACTTGATTGTTGCATAGCATGCATATAGATTACGTCTTTCTTCTGACCATCTATTCCATGAGTGTAGATGGCTGCCATTCCTATTGAGTTCAACGTAGCCCCTGCACCGCTCAGCTTTGCATCCCTACTTCACGATGTGTGGCATAGCCTCTATCCCAATGGAGAGATGCCGCGGTACCAAGTGTTTGAGGTTCCGCTTGGAGGCAGACTACTGGAGTATGTTGCCCATGTGTTTCTGGAAGCCAGGATCCCTATTGGAAGATGTACCTACAGATTCCATGGCGGATATGGTGCCACTCCAGATCGCGCAGTTCAACTCGCAGCCCTGGCAGGAATTACGGGTCTTCGTCATCAAGAGTTGGTGATGCAAGAAAACCGTGATTACTCCTACTACCCTACCATAGCCGAGAACCCCATGCGAGTCAGGTTCCCCTCTACTCGCCCTAATGATGATGTGGCCATTCCGTCCATGTCCCGCTTCATGACGGCCGAGTATATGCTGATTGCTGAGCTAGTCCGAGACGCGACCCGGGCCAGGAGATTGCTCGGTCCTGCAATGGCTCCACCCTCACGGCCTTCTTCATTGACTTCTGCTCCTCCAGCATCAACTGCTCCACCCACCCCTCCACCAGCTGCTTCGTCAGCTACTCAGCCTTAGCTTGTTCATAGTGCAGTAGTATCCGTATAGCTCATGTTGCATCAGTTGTAGTAGCATGCATGTTGTGGTGGGTGTTGAGTAGTAATGGATGTAGTGTCGCTTTTGGATGCTTATGTGCCTGTTGGGTGCCGTTGTTCTATTGAGTTATTTTTCTTTGTGGTTTCTTTTGGGCCTTTGGTGTTACCTTATTTCCCCTTATGAAAGTTGCTCACCAATCACCACTGGAACCGAAGAAGCAATAAGGATCTCAATTATTGGAAGCTCAGCTAAATAGTATGGCACTCTCAGTTGACTGCATTATATTGGGAAGATAAATGATAGCCTGGATTTATCAGCATTAAGTCTACATCAGTTGTGCAACCTTTACCGCAGTAATGATCAAACCAGCAGGAAGACAAGACAGGTGCAAGGCTAACAATATATTTTCCATCGAAGGTATGGATATATATAAAGTTTTATTTCAGCCATGGGTGGAATTTGAAAAAAATGTTATACTATGAAAGAAAGACAGAAGGGGCTATGTTATATGGGGTGTCCCGATCTTCTCAGTAAGCGGCGGTGGTGATGATGAAGATGATAGATAACTTGTATGTCGCCGATGAACTCTCCCTCGCTTGATCCCTGATGCCAATGCAAAAGGTCTCAACCCTTTGGATATTCACAACGTCACACACTTGCGCACGTAGCCGTCGACCACGAAACGGTATAATTGCAATATACTAATTCCCAATGGAACAGCAGATCACACTCAACTTGCAGTATATGATCTCCAGATCGATACGAATTGGAGATGAGGATTCAAGATGAATGCTTACAAGAAATCTCAAGAACTAGGGTTTATCTTAAACGTGGTCTGCCTCTAACTAACCCTAAGGAAGGGTATTTATATCCTAAGATAGATCGAAGGGGTACACGGGCCGTCAGCCCCAAAGTCTGCGCGCAGGCAGCACGGTAATACCGCTTATAGCAAGCGGTACTACCGCTCCTAAGCGGTACTTCCGCTCTAAAAATACTTAGTGCCGCTTTAGTACCGCTTGGGGTCGCTTGGATTCCAGAAGAAATTTCCTAAGCGGTACTAGGACGGTAGTACTGGGGCGGTACTACCGCTAAGCGGTACTACCGCTTGTGTGGGGCGGTACTACCGCCCTGGAAACTGCAGGGTCTTCCTCCCTTCCTTGCTGCAATGCCTCCTTGTTCCCTTGTGCCATGCCTTCCTCTCCAATGTACCTAACGATACATACACACAAGGATTTAGGCAGTATAAAGTTCTTTCGAATCAAAGTAACAAGTTCAACTAGGAATGAATTCACCTTATGATATTTGTCAACGAGGCTCAATATTTCTTTCCAGCTTAAGCAAGCAGAATCATCATATTTCGTGAATATATCCTCATCATCCTCCCTTTCTTCAAGAAAAGCCGTCCGCGGCTTTGGGTAAGCTGAAAATGGCAGAAACAAAAAGAACAACGTGTACGCATAATATATGTATATATAACATGCTGTATCATTTTTGTTGTCATGAAAAAGATTCCCAGTATGCAATAAATTGCAAGTATACAAGACAAAATGTCCATGCGGGAACAAATAATATTTGAGGAATCGGCAATCATAATTGCAAGTAAAAGTGAAGTACATATAGTCATGACCAGAATGAGGAACACACATGTACAATGTCTTATTGTTCAGTATTAAGTCCAAAGTCCTCACAGAAGATCGATGATCAAATGTGCTATAAGCAAGGTCAAACCAACCCAAAAGATGTGAAAATAGAGTGGGTTGAGACGAAGCTTCAATTGCACAACCCTGATATGTAGAATAAACAGATGGATTGAAAGTAGTACAATCAAAAAGTTGTTTGTTGGAAACACTACCATGGCCAACACAGGAAGATGAAGCAAATGGCAGAATAATCATATTGGCATGGTCCTTATTCTCATAGTTGGAGATGCAACTCAGTTTGCAAATATAAGTGAAGTCTAGAGCAGGGGCATATAAATGCAACATGTCTTGGGACAAACATAACGGATCTAACAAATCAGATTCGAATCTAGCAAGATCAGAACAATCCAACAGAGGTACTATTTTTGCGGGCTGTAATCTATCAACTAGACCAGAATACATAATATGATCTCGAAAATTAAGTATTGTCCCACAGCAAAGAGACGTCGGCACATAGCATATATGGCTGAAAACAGCAAGTTTCAGTTCAACAATTCACAGGGAATGCATATGTGATCCACCAGAAAATTTTCATTCATGCTATAGTCACCAATGAGATGAAAAGTGAAACTATAGGCATAGGCGCTAGAATTCATAGAAGAAAATTCAGAAATCTTATGCAGAGCACACACCAAATTAATAGGTTCATTTAGCATGATGGAATACACAATATCAGTCGGTGGTATTCTAGCAAGTACTTCCTTATGTGTCATAAGTACCACATGATCAAAGTTGGAAATAGGTAATATATCACATGGTGCTGAAACAGCGGTGCAAGGCAAATCACAATGAGGCAGCAACAAAGGAATAGACTCACAATATGTCGCACGTGCTGGCTGTAGCTCGAAATCAGTACCTATATCAACGAGAGTCTCCTCAGATGTAGTAGGCACTTGGACCTCCTCCTCAAGTGACAATGCACGGTCGGGTGATGCAGGTTGTAAAACAGATGGCTCCCTTTCTTCAAAAGCAACCTGCATATCACAAGAAACAACACTAGGAGTAGAGATGATTACATTAGGTGAATCCGCACATGTTTCATCTACTCCCACTCGCAGGTTTTCTGGAACACTCCAACTCTCACTCTTATTGCGTACACTCATATCTACACAAATGGTGGAATCATTAACGTTGGGGTTCTCAATTGTGCAGATGGTGGAAACATTCAACTTAGGTGCAAGAACAGGATCATCATGGGGTTTTATTTTAGTGGTTGCAGGCGGACGTAGTTTTTGGCGCCTAAGCTCTTGAAACTGCATAATGCGAGTAGGTGATAACCACGTGTGCTTCCTATTCCAAAAGATGGAGGGGTCAGGATGACCACTACCAAAAACGACCTGAAAGTGATCACACCAAAATCTTCCCAACATGAGATGGCAGAAATGAAGCGCTCTAGGAACCACATCACATGCAATATGTCGAGTATGACCATAAATGGTTAGAGGAACAGATGCGGACCTAGTAATTGGCAGTGCATGATCAGAAGTAGCTAACAGATATGGATCACATTTGGGACATGTACGCAACTGCAGCTTTTCAACAACCTCAACACTAACCAAGTTCGTTAAAGAACAATTATCAATGGTAACAGCAATATCTCTACCATTGATGTCTGCCGTGAAGTGGAACAAACCCGAAACAGGCACCACTCGAAAATCCTCCTCCCAGAATTTGTTGCTGCAATAGAATTTCAATGGTAATGGAACCTCCTCATCATCATCTACCATTGTTAGAAAATACAAAGGAGGTTGCTCTGATACCAAGATGATATGGGGTGTCCCGATCTTCTCAGTAAGCGGCGGTGGTGATGATGAAGATGATAGATAACTTGTATGTCGCCGATGAAGCTTGATCCCTGATGCCAATGCAAAAGGTCTCAACCCTTTGGATATTCACAACGTCACACACTTGCGCACGTAGCCGTCGACCACGAAACGGTATAATTGCAATATACTAATTCCCAATGGAACAGCAGATCACACTCAACTTGCAGTATATGATCTCTAGATCGATACGAATTGGAGATGAGGATTCAAGATGAATGCTTACAAGCAATCTCAAGAACTAGGGTTTATCTTAAACGTGGTCTGCCTCTAACTAACCCTAAGGAAGGGTATTTATATCCTAAGATAGATCGAAGGGGTACATGGGCCGTCAGCCCCAAAGTCTGCGCGCAGGCAGCACGGTAGTACCGCTTATAGCAAGCAGTACTACCGCTCCTAAGCGGTACTTCCGCTCTAAAAATACTTAGTGCCGCTTTAGTACCGCTTGGGGTCGCTTGGATTCCAGAAGAAATTTCCTAAGCGGTACTAGGACGGTAGTACTGAGGCGGTACTACCGCTAAGCGGTACTACCGCTTGTGTGGGGCGGTACTACCGCCCTGGAAACTGCAGGGTCTTCCTCCCTTCCTTGCTGCAATGCCTCCTTGTTCCCTTGTGCCATGCCTTCCTCTCCAATGTACCTAACGATACATACACACAAGGATTTAGGCAGTATAAAGTTCTTTCGAATCAAAGTAACAAGTTCAACTAGGAATGAATTCACCTTATGATATTTGTCAACGAGGCTCAATATTTCTTTCCAGCTTAAGCAAGCAGAATCATCATATTTCGTGAATATATCCTCATCACTATGAGTTCAACCTTCAACAAGAAAGACAGTCAGGCAATTCTTTTCATACACATGACCAACCTAAAAAATGTTATGGGTATGTATACATCATTCCGTTCGCGGATCACAGTACGAAGCTTCTGGTGTAAGGAGCTCAGCCTTCCTCCACACGGTACCGGAAGAAACTTATGATGCAAGGCTCCTTAAGTTTCCTTTGTACGACACATGGACAGCTTCCTGCCCAAGATACCCAGTCTTCCACGGCAAGATATCTCGATAAAAGCTTCCGGCATAAGAGCAATGAATCTTCCTCAATACGCAACCAGAGGAGAAGCTCCTCAGGCACGGAACCCAGCCTTCTCCAGCATGCTACCATGACTAAAGCTTCAAGCGTAAGGTATCCAGCCTTCTTCAGCGAGCAATCCAGTTTTCTTCAGTACGGCGCTACACACCGTCATCAGTACCGCTACAAGATAATATGCAGTGAGCTAGCAGTATAGGACAGGGCAACTTCAGAATCAGGTCCGCAACAATTTTGGCAGAAGTCAGTCAGGACATATGTCTGTTCCGAGAACCTTGTATATAACTCTAGATTTCCGTATGAATGGGGAGCATGCATCCCAGACCATGCAAGCTACTCATACAAAGATACCAAAAGAAGGCCAGGATGCAACCACTCTATGATTCCTGTCAGAGGAAGCGAAGTCAGATATACAACTCATGTGAATCAACAAATGGTGAAGCAGATAAGCTTGAAACCACAGTTTTGACAGTAACTACAAAGGTCAGTTTTCAGCACCGAAAAGGGTGGTATCACGGACTCTTGTTACAACCTTGTCTGATCAGCTCGAATCACGCACTCTGTACCAACTATATGGTATGTCTGTGAGGACTCGTTTCATGCACAAGAATAAGGTGTGATAATGAAATAATGCACCCATAACAACTATGTTCACAAGAAGAACCGAGGATAAAGAAAGGCGGCCCAGCTCTTTCCGCAAGGGATTCAGACAAAGAAAGTACTGACAATCAAGGAGTAAGTCTAACAACAGAAATATGATAATTACCGCACGACCGACAGGGTCCGGGTACCCAAGTTAGATTGAGACCATGATTCCATAAAGATCAACATCGACATGCACTCAGAGGCCTATCCTGTTCCATAAGGACCTCAGGTCACATTAACCGGATTGTTCGGTTACACATGTTTAGAGGGGCCAGTGTGAAATATACAAGTCGATCTCATCAGATGCGAGAGTCTTTATTCACTTCAGCATGTTGACCTCAACGACCAGGATAAAATATCTCACAGCCTTGTAACACCGATGACAATACCGATAGCATGGGTAAGTCAAGAGCCGAGCACCCAGCTCAGATCAGGTGCTCTCACTGGTGGAACCGAGTACAATGACAACCTGTTATGAGAAATATTTTCCCGGCAGCGCAACCGTCAGTCCAGCCTCGGGATGCTACGGGTTGAGATTGCAAGCTACAGACGAAGAGACAAATCCCGATGCCGCGGTATCATCCACGGGCAGTCGGATCTCGTTAAGAGAACAACTATGATTCTCAGCATTGTTTGAATCCGGAAGACACACATTGATTTGAGCAAACCAATGGAAGAAATACAAAGGTTTAGTGTTCACAGGAAATTTATTCTCAAGATATTACCGGCAGACATGAACCCATCCAAGTCAGCATAAAGTTTGACATGTGAGGCAAGACCCATCTGGAATTCAACTAAGGTGAAGCAAATCGTCTAAGAGGCAGAAAGTCTGATCATAGGAAATTCTAAGGGAACAATATACAAAGGAAAAAAGACGCCCGAGTTGGAAATGGTTTCCTAAGCCATATTCATACTTGTTCCCTGAGCAACCAAATCTTGAGGACGAGATTTTTGTAAGGGGGGTAGGTTTGTAACACCCCGATTTTTGGCCCTTTCTTTTTTCTTTTGGTTCTATTTGGTTTTTGCTCTGGTTTTCTTTTTGGAGCAGTTCTATGGACTTGAAACCTGGGAGATCATCATTTCTTCTTCTCCCAAGTAGTATTTCATTTTTGTATCTTTCCCAAGATCATGACATCTCTATTCTAGCCCTACCCCAAAATTCTTTTCTTAGGGAATATTCCTTTTCTTATTAAAGGAATAACCCTATTTGACCTAGGTTGTGAAGCAACCTATATTTCTGTCTTCCACAAAATTCCCAAATAATTCTCATAAATTCTTTGGATCATATATTCCCTAGATATGTCCAAACTCTTCCCTGCCTAGTTCAAAATTAATTCAGAAATACTCCTTTTCCATTCTGTCCAGTTTGGCACTTTATAAAGGAAGTGCTAATTATATTTTCCTGATTGCGATTAAACTTTTTGAGCACTCTCTCCTATCCACATAATTACCACATGACAAAATTCAGCTCCATTTCCTTAGTGAATCTTCCTCAGCAAATTCCCAATGTTTCTGTCCAAAGAGAAGCTTTGTGAAGGAAGTACTAGCTAGGAGTATCCAAATGAGTTGAAATTTTGCCATGCCCTCCATGTGCTCAAATAATTCCCCTACACCTAATCGTAGCTCCATCCAACAATTTATGTGAGCACCTCTTCCAATCTTTGGTTCTGGTCAAATTTTCAGTGTATGAAGCAACTACATTTTATATTGCTTCAAAAAATTCTGAAATAAATCTAGGACCTAAATACCCCTATATCCTTTGAGCATGCCAAATTTTACATTAGTTTTCCAATCCATTTGCTCTACAATATTCTCCCAAGATTTTGTGCAGAAAGGACCTTTGTGAAGCAAGTACCATCTAGGTATTTCCAAATTGCATGAAATTTCGTCAGTACCTACAGGGTCCTAAATCACAGTTCTCCACCAAATTTCAGCTCAATCTAGTACCCCATGTGAGTGCAACATACAATTCCAGTTTTTGTGCTGTTTTTGCAGTTGTATAGCAACTATCTTCAAATCTTGTCCAATTCATCTCAAAATTCACAGGACTGTAGTCCTTCCTACCCTAAACCCTTGAGACATCCCCTCTGGTCCATTGGTCAAGTAACTTGACCACAACTTCTAACCCAAGTTGACTACAACAACAATCCCCTGATGCGTCCCATCTGCCCAAAGTCGCTTTGGTCGATCCATCACGTCAGTGAGGCTGTAGAAGGGATGGACTTCACAATGGACATTGTTTACCAGGCCTACGTGCCCTCTCCGTGGCCATGCATGCGGTGACCACACTATGGGCACGCGTGTGCGCGTGCTCTGCGTGCAGAGAGCGCGGTCTGGGTGTCGCTGAGCTGCGGGCTTCTTCTTCTCGGCCGCGTTCGCGCGTCCTCTGGTGCCGCACTCCCTCTCCGGCGTCCACCTGGCCGTCTAGCCCCATCCCCCCCTCCTGCTTTCCCTCTCCTCACGCCACGGCGGCTCTGTCATCGCCGCACGCGCGTGCACAGTGCCCTAGTGGCCGACCGCGCGTGCTCATCCCGCTTCTGCTCCTCCTGCGCCTCCACTAGCTCGCTCACGTCGCCGTCCGAGACCTCCCGTACGCCACGCGTCCGCGGTTCGCCAGAGCTCCGGTCATCTTGCCCATGGTGGCACTCGAGCTCGGGCATCTCCGTCCGCCTATATAAGCCGTCCCCGGCCGCAGCTCGCCTCACCACTCCACCTCCTCCTCACCTAATCGTCCCCTGATACGTCTCCAACGTATCTATAATTTTTGATTGTTCCATGCTGTTATATTATCAATCTTGGATATTTTTATAATCATTTACAACAATTATATATCATTTTTGGAGACTAACCTATTAACTTAGTGCCCAGTGCCAGTGCTGTTTTCTGCCCTGTTTTTGTTTTACAGAAAATCAATACCAAACGAAGTCCAAATGCCACGAAACTTTTTGGAGATTTTTTATTGGACAAGATAAACACTAGAAGCTTCGGGAGGAGGCCATAAGACCCTAGAGGGGCCCACGAGCCACCAGGGCGCGCCTGGGGGGGGGGCAGGCACGCCCTGGTGCCTTGTGGGGCCCACAGAGCTTCGTTTGACCTAATTCCACCACTATAAATTCAGGAAAAATCAGAAACCCTCAGGGGAGTCCACGAAATACTTTTTCTACCGCCGCAAGTTTCTGTTCCAGAGAGATCCCATATGGGGTCCTTCTCCGGTGATCTGCCGGAGGGGGAATCGATCACGGAGGGGTTCTACATCAACCTTGCTGCCCTTCTGATGATGCGTGAGTAGTTTACCACAGACCTTCGGGTCCATAGGCAGTAGCTAGATGGCTTCTTCTCTCTTTTTGATCTTCAATACAATGTTCTCCTCGATGTTCTTGGAGTTCTTTCCGATGTAATCACTTTTTGCGGTGTGTTTGTTGGGATCCGATGAATTGTGAGTTTATTATCAGATTATCCATGAATATTATTTGAGTCTTTGCTACCCTCTTTTATGCATGATTATTATAGCCTCGTATATTTTCTCCGATCTATTGATTTGGTTTGGCCAACTAAGTTGATTTATCTTGCCATGGGAAGAGGTGCTTTGTAATGGGTTCGATCTTGCGGTGCTCAATCCCAGTGACAGAAAGGGACATGACACGTATGTATCGTTGCTATTAAGGGTAAAAAGATGGGGTTTATTCATACATGAGTTTATCTTGTCTACATCATGTCATCGTTCTTGAAGAGTTACTCCGTTCTTATGGACTTAATACACTAGATGCATGCTGGATAGCGGTCGATGTGTGGAGTAATAGTAGTAGATGCAGGCAGGAGTCGGTCTACTTGTCTCGGATGTGATGCCTATATACATGATCATTGCCTTGGATATCGTCATGATTATTTGCTTTTCTATCAATTTCCCAACAGTAATTTGTCTACCCACCGTATGCTATTTTCTTGAGAGAAGCCTCTAGTGAAATCTATGGCCCCAGGGTCTATCTAAATCATATTACTAAAACCCTAAAAATATTGCTGCCATTTTCTTTTATTTATTTTATTTTGTATTTTTTTCTATCTATCTATCTATCACATACAATTTAATCTTGCAATTGACCGCCGAGAGATTGACAACCTCTCGTTTGCGTTGGGTGCAAGGATTTGTGTGTTTGTGTGCAGGTGCTGCTAACGAGGTGTTGCGTGATTCTGCTACTGGTTCGATAACCTTGGTTTCATAACTGAGGGAAATACTTATCTCTACTGTGCTGCATCATCCCTTCCTCTTCGGGGAAATACCTACGCAAGCTACAAGTAACAGGAAGAATTTCTGGCGCCGTTGCCGGGGAGACATCATCAACATCTATCAAGTACCTTCACATAAACTCTCATCTCCTTGCATTTATTTTATTTGCCATTTGCCTCTCGTTTTCATCTCCCCCACTTCTAAAAAGTTTTTTTTACAAAAATACAAAAATATTTTCCATTTGCCTTTTCGCTTGTTTGCTATCTTTGCTTGTGTTGCCATGAGCCTTCTATTTGCTTGCATCTTCGCTTGCTAAAAATCTATTGATATGGATCCTCATCCACTTGCTAATCTTTTCAAAAGACCCAATTATGATGAACCAACAGCAAGTGAGTTGAGTGCACTTGATTTCCTCTATGAAGTTTTGCTTGAAAATCATGAATCTGAAAATTGTGATGAAGTGCTGAAAGAAGAAATTTATAAAGTAATTCATGATAGCTCCTTGAATGAAAAGCATGATTGCAATGATTTTACTATAAATTCTATTAATGTGAATTGTGCTAATAATATGCAAAACTACAAGCTTGGGGATGATAATTTTATTATGTCCACTACTTATTGCAATGATCATGATTGGGGTGATAATGCTTTTTATGATCTGGAAAATTTATTTAAGCCTCATTATGAATATGTTATTGATAATAAAATTTTCAATACTATTAAAAGTGAGTTTGGAAGAGCGTCAACTTTAGGTAATAATGATCCCACATATTTGGAGAGTGTTCAATCTTATGAAATTTTTGATAAATGTGGGTTTGGAGAGGTCGTGACTTTAGTTGATTTTAATCCCACTATTTTGGAAGCACATAAAACTTTTATGCATGTGGATCATGAAGATAGTATTTTATATGATAGCTATATTGTTGAATTTGATTATGATCCTACGTGTAATTATTATGAGAGAGGAAAATATGGTTATAGAAGTCTTCATGTCACTAAATTACCTCTCTTTGTGTTGAATTTTTTAATGTTTCATTCTTCCTATTTGCATATGCTAGATATTGCTTGTCTTGATAATTTGTTTTCCTATAAAATTCCTATGCATAGGAAGTATATTAGACTTAAATGTGTTTTTCACATGCTTCATGATGCTCTCTTTGTGTTTCAATTATTATCTTTCATGTGAGCATCATTGAAATCTCAAAGCCTATCTTAATGGCTATAAAGAAAGAGCTTGTTGGGAGGCAACCCAATGAATAAAATAAATTTTTATTATTTGTTTCTGTTATTGTGAGTTTTCATGTTTATGCTATAGTTATGATTGAGTTTTTGTGTTTTTAATTAGTATTTGTGCCATGTAAAACCTTTGGGATGATTTGGAAGATAGTATAATTGATGCTGTTTGGAAAACAGAAGTTTTGCGTCCAGTGCTAGAATTTGTTTTCCTGTATTGGAGCGTCAGAAAAATCTGAATGTTTTACACAGTATTGGTATATGAATTTCCCACGTTTTCCTAAATTTTCAGAATTTTTGGAGTTACAGAAGTATGGAGTTTAAATAGATTGCTACAGACTGTTCTGTTTTTGACAGATTCTGTTTTTGATGCACTACTTGCTTGTTTTGATGAATCTATGGATTGTATCGGGGGGTATAATCCATGGTGAAGTTAGAGTACAGTAGGTATAATGCAAAAATAAAATATGAATGGGTTTGCAACAGTACTTAAAGTAGTGATTTATTTTGTTATACTAACGGATCTCACGAAGATTTTGTTGAATTTTGTGTGATTGAAGTTTTTAAGTTTTGGGTGAGATCACGATGGATTAAGGAATAAGGAGTAGCAAAAGCCTAAGCTTGGGGATGCCCGAGGCACCCCAAGGTAATATTCAAGGAAGACTCAAGCGTCTAAGCTTGGGGATGCCCCGGAAGGCATCCCCTCTTTCTTCTACCAACCATCGGTAATTTTACTTGGAGCTATATTTTTATTCGTCACATGATATGAGTTTTGCTTGGAGCGTCTTGTATTATATGAGTCTTTGCTTTATTTGCTTTTTAGTTTGTCACAATCATCTTTGCTGAACACACCTATCTTGAGAGAGCCACACGTTTATCATCATTTGTTAGAATACTCTATGTGCTTCACTTCAATTTTTTGAGCTAGGCAGTTGCTCTAGTGCTTCACTTAAATATTTTTGAGCACGGTGGTGGCTATATTTTGAAGAAATAAACTCTCATGCTTCACTTATATTATTTTGAGAGTTGATTAAAATTTTGAAGAAATAAACTCTCATGCTTCACTTATATTATTTTGAGAGTTGATTGAAATTTTGGAGAAATGAATTCTCATGCTTCACTTATATTATTTTGAGAATTGATAATATTGAAATTTTGAAGAAATATTTGCACTCTCATGCTTCACTTATATCTTTTTGAGAGTTGACAATAGTAACGGTAATTTGCACAAGATATGAATTTGGTCGCAAAGTGATGAATATTCAAGAGGGATATAAATAAAAACTTTCATTGGATATGATGAGTGTGATTCCTTGCAATAGTTTTGCGATATGGAAATGATAATATGTGAGTCATGTTAGTGAGTAATTGTGATTTAGTAAGAATATTAGTGTTAAGGTTTGTGATTCCCTATGCATGCACGTTAAGTCAATAGTTATGCAATGAAATTATATCCTACTTATGGTGCATTATTCGGTGTTAGTTATGATCAATGCATGTTTATGACCGTTTTCGTTTTTTGGTTGGTTGCTTCTCAAACTTTTGCTAGCCTTCATTTGTACTAAGTGGAAATACTGCTTGTGCATCCAAAATCCTTAAACCCAAGTTGTGCCAAATGACTCCACTATATCTACCTATATGCGGTATTTCAATGCCATTCCAAGTAAATTTGCATGTGCCAACTCTAATTTTTAAAATAATTTTTCCATTTTGTGTGCCCGTACCGCTCATGAAGCGGCAGGGGGTGGCCATTATTTTCCATGCTAGGTGTGTTATTCTCACGATGAGTGTTTATTCACTTGTCATTGCACGAGAGAGTGGCTGGTAATAGGGATGCCCAGTCCCACAATGAAATCATAATTAATAACAACAAAATTCCTTGGAAAGTGTTGGTATGGAGGGCACCCATGGATACGGCTAGCCATGGATTGTGAAAGAATGGTGGAAAAGAAATAAACTTTACTTTCTGTTTGGGAACCACCTATGATGTGTCTAGCATGGAAAATATTGGGAATTCTCGGTCGTTTTCGTTGACAGGAAAAGCATGCCTCTCAAAATATTTTTATCTCTTTAATTTCAGCTTTGAGCTCTGGCACATTAGCAAATCTCTGCTTCCCTCTGCGAAGGGCCTATCTATTTACTTTTATGCAATTTTTATTTTTACTTGAGTCTCCATCTTCTCTTATAAAGCACCAACTAGAGAGCACTATTGTCATACTTGTGCATTGTGTGTAGCTAATATTTGAGTGTGTTTCATGAATGGATCAATGATTGAGCATAATGGGCTAGGGATAACTTTCTTTAGCGTTGATATTTTGAAAGACATGGTTGCTTGTTAGCATGCTTGAGTATTTATATTTTCATGTCAAATTATAGACTATTGTTTTGAATCATTCAAGTCCAATGTCCATGCTACAAAAGAAAAGAATATGTGATGAATATGTTAGGCAGCATTCCACATCAAAAATTCTGTTTTTATCATTTACCTACTCGAGGACGAGCAGGAATTAAGCTTGGGGATGCTGATACGTCTCCAACGTATCTATAATTTTTGATTGTTCCATGCTGTTATATTATCAATCTTGGATGTTTTTATAATCATTTACAACAATTATATATCATTTTTGGAGACTAACCTATTAACTTAGTGCCCAGTGCCAGTGCTGTTTTCTGCCCTGTTTCTGTTTTACAGAAAATCAATACCAAACGAAGTCCAAATGCCACGAAACTTTTTACAGAAAATCAGAAACCCTCAGGGGAGTCCACGAAATACTTTTGCCACCGCCGCAAGTTTCTGTTCCAGAGAGATCCCATATGGGGTCCTTCTCCGGTGATCTGCCGGAGAGGGAATCGATCACGGAGGGGTTCTACATCAACCTTGCTGCCTTTCGTTGATGCGTGAGTAGTTTACCACAGACCTTCGGGTCCATAGGCAGTAGCGAGATGGCTTCTTCTCTCTTTTTGATCTTCAATACAATGTTCTCCTCGATGTTCTTGGAGTTCTATCCGATGTAATCACTTTTTGTGGTGTGTTTGTTGGGATCCGATGAATTGTGAGTTTATGATCAGATTATCCATGAATATTATTTGAGTCTTTGCTGCACTCTTTTATGCATGATTATTATAGACTCGTATTTCTTCTCCGATCTATTGATTTAGTTTGGCCAACTGAGTTGATTTATCTTGCCATGGGAATAGGTGCTTTGTAATGGGTTTGATCTGGCGGTGCTCAATCCCATTGACAGAAAGGGACATGACACGTACATATCATTGCTATTAAGGGTAAAAAGATGGGGTTTATTCATACGTGAGTTTATCTTGTCTACATCATGTCATCGTTCTTAAGGCGTTACTCCGTTCTTATGGACTTACTACACTAGATGCATGCTGGATAGCGGTCGATGTGTGGAGTAATAGTAGTAGATGCAGGCAGGAGTCGGTCTACTTGTCTCGGACGTGATGCCTATATACATGATCATTGCCTTGGATATCGTCTTGATTATTTGCTTTTCTATCAATTGCCCAACAGTAATTTGTCTACCCACCGTATGCTATTTGCTTGAGAGAAGCCTCTAGTGAAATCTATGGCCCCAGGGTTTATCTAAATCATATTACTAAAACCCTAAAAATATTGCTGCCATTTTCTTTTATTTATGTTATTTTGTATTTTTGTTTCAATCTATCTATCTATGACATACAATTTAATCTTGCAATTGACCGCCGAGAGATTGACAACCTCTCGTTTGCGTTGGGTGCAAGGATTTGTTGTTTGTGTGCAGGTGCTGCTAACGAGGTATTGCGTGATTCTCCTACTGGTTCGATAACCTTAGTTTCATAACTGAGGGAAATACTTATCTCTACTGTGCTGCATCATCCCTTCCTCTTCGGGGAAATACCAACGCAAGCTACAAGTAGCAACCCCCAGCGCCACCCAGCCGAGCCCCGGAGCCCTTCTTCTTCCTCTCCGGCCAGAGCTCCGCCGTTCGGCCTCCACCTCGGCTAGCTTCCTCTAGTGCCCTTCCGCCCGTTCCAGTACCACCATTGAGCTCTTGGAAGCTCTACAACCCTCCCCAGCCTCTATCCTGAGCCATTAGTCGCCGGAATCGTCGATCTCGCTGGCACCCGTAGCTTGCAGCCGCCTGAGACGAAGACGCCGACGCCGTCCAGCCATCTCCTGGGGAGCCACGGGTATGAGCAGCTCCGCCTCAGTCCGCCCGATCCATCTCCGCCGTCTCCCAGCATCGCCGTGGCCTCCTCGCTGCCGTTTCATCGCTGGTGAGCCCGCCGCCCCTGCCTCTCTCTTTCCCCCTTTAAATCTGACCGAAGGGGCCCACTGGTCAGTGACTCCGGCAGCGCCGAAATGTTTTCTAAGTGAAAGCGTAAACCCAAACTACGCCTTCGACGTCACCCCTCCAGAGATTTTCTGGAATTTCCTGAAATTCATTTTTAAATCCAGATTTGACCAAACTTTGACCTTGAATAACTCCTAAACTACAAGTCCAAATGAACTGATTCTTTTTGCATCATTTTCTTTTGAGCTCCTCTATTTTCTGGTAGAGTTTGGTTTTTCTCTCTTCTGTCTAGAATTTCTGGACATAAGTATTTGCATTATGTGATATTTATAAATGCTTGCAAAAATGTTTTCAGAGTGTTTGTGGTGTGTTGGTGAAGACCAGGAGCTTTTCCCCTCTCTTTTGGAGCAAGGCAAGCCACACCCTCCATTTGCATGATTGCAATGCAATGTCATGGTTTATTTGAATAAATTTGCTTAATATTGCATTATTTAGAAATGATTTCTTCATGACATTGTGATTGGATAATATGTGAGTTTGCTACTGCCATGATGATGTTTGGATCTCTAGGACTAATATTTTGTAGATTGAGAATGGCATGTTACTTCAGGATTACTAGTAGTAGTAATCATGCTTTATTCATGGTCATATTGAATATTATGTTACTGGAGTTCATACTAATGATATGGGTTCATTATGCTTTGGATTTTGGATGGATATTGCTATGATTTGAATCACAGGTTGATATGTAACCGTGGTATAACAATTCTATCATGAATATATCTTGGGGATCAATTCCGTCATTTCGTTGGTCAGGTGCCACCGAATCGAGCTCACAAGTGCAGCCACACTTGCCTGGATGGGGAGGCCCTAATTCGGTCTATTGTCATGCCTCTCGCCGGTGCCTCCAACTAGGGAAGGTTATGTGCTCGCGCTGCCCTGGCCCGGTAGGCGGTCATAATCTTGTGTGCCCAAGTTGTGTTGTACCCGAGTGTCCCCATTTGGGATGAGATTGTTTTGTCACGAGTGACATCGGGGCCACCCATGACATAGCCCAAAGGGAAGTTTATCGGGAGTGGCCGGGAGAGTGTCATGCAATAGGTTGTTTTTGTCGGAATGTCATTGGTCCACCCGAATGGGAGCACGAGGCCATGAGTTCCATAGTGTGGGTACAGTGTACTAACCTGTGCAGAGTGTATAAACTATCGATAGCCACGTCCTCGGTTATGGACACAGTTCGTTGTAGGTCACACCGTTCGATCAACACTCACAATGACGGAATGACTTATATTATGGCTTGTAGATGTATGTGGACAAGTATCAGTTTGGCAGGAGGTCGTTGATGATATTGAGATGATCTTGAGGATGATCATCGGATTGTGATGTGTTCACGCAGTGATCACAAGGATGTATTGATCACGAGGTGATCGAGATGATATGTGCTTGGTCGGATATCCAAGAATGTGATGGTCTAGGTGACCCAAAATGATGGTTCGCCAGTGATTCTAGTCTCACCATCTTACCTTGAGTAATATCTACTTCCACTTCATGGTAGTTGGTAATAAGTTAACTTGTTAATGCTATGTTGTTGTTTTGCCTTGATGCTTTTGGTTGTTGTGAGCTTGCGAGTACATTCAAAGTACTCACCTGGCGTGTCTTGCCAGATTGCAGGTGATGCTGTGATTGATTGTCTGTCAAGGATTCCGATCATGCTTGCTAGACCGTGTCCCAGCCAGAGTCCCTACAGAGTGGAGTTCATCACCGTCGTCGCTGTTCCACTGCTAGAAGTTATCCCGCTGCTTAGAGTTGTTCCGCTGCTAGCATAGAGCTACCTTGGCAGGCGTAGTGTCGTCATGCCATTGTAATCTTTGTAATAGCAGACCTTTGTACCATTATCATTTGAATGAGATCTGATTTGTTCTATGCCTAGCAGTGCCGTATTCCAGAAGACTCGATTTCTGGGCTGGAATACGGGGTGCTCCGGTCCCTCTGAGCCGGGGTGCCACACCTGGGGAGGTACTCACCTTCGCCAACTCACCCCTCCCTGCCGGCTGCGACATCTCCAGCGATGTCGCAGACCTCTGTACTCACGTGGAGGTGATGGCCACCGGCTCTAGCCACATTTCCAGCCATAGCAAGGACAAGGCCGCTGCGGCTGCAGCCCGTGCCAGCCGGGTCGACCTGCTGCGCGCGGCACTGCAAAGCCTGCGCACCCCCATCACGTCCAATGCCGACCCGGCTGTTGCCGCGGCCGGGCTCGAAGAGGCACGCCGATGCCTGCTTGATGAGGCCACGACGCATGCCGCCGCGCAGCGCTGGATGGCCTCCGTCCAGCGCGAGTAAGACACCGCCTGTTGGGGATATTCCCCACGACCAAGACCCGGCTCATAGGGATAAGCCGCCCTGAAGATTAAGTCATCTCTGGGCTTAAGTCACGATGACGTTAAGTCATCTCTGGGCTTAAGTCGCCCTGACGTTAAGTCATTTCTGGATTTAACCCGACAGATCCTGACCCGGCAGACAGTTGTAAGCCGGCAGATAGTTTCTAACCCGGCAAACAGTTGTAAGCCGGCAGACAGTTTCTAACCCGGCAGACAGTTGTAAGCCGGCAGAGAGTTTCTAACCCGGCAGACAGTTGTAAGCCGGCAGACAGTTGTAACCCGGCAGACAGATTGTGACCCGGCAGATTGTAACCCGGCAAGTACTTAGCCATGAAAATGAGCCGCCTGGAGATAAGAAGCCCAGGCGTTAAGAAGCCCACGGTGAGAAGCCCGTGATAAGAAGCCCGTGATGGAAGTCAGAATAGGTTAAGTCCTAATCCTACTAGGACTCTACATGTAACCCGCCCCTTCAACTTATATAAGGAGGGGCGGGGCACCCCAAGAGGGACAGGTTTTTAGAGGACTAGATAGACAGATAAGTCTGGAGATAGATGTTTTAGCAGGTCTCAAGACAGATGTTTTGATAGCTCTCGAGACAGAGTCAGGGAAACAGCACCCTTGTAATCGTGACTACGATCATCAATATCAATCAAGCAGGATGTAGGCTTTTACCTCCACCGTGAGGGGCCGAACCTGGGTAAAATCTCGCGTCTCTCGTCCCGCTCAACCCCGTTCAAGCTACCACTTAATTGCGTTGGCCTCACGACTAAGTCCTCACACTAGGACATCTGCCGTGACAAAACCACGACACCGCCCATGGCCTCACCCCGGCTGCTGACGGGCCCAGACGGGTCGGTAAGGTGCGGCGCCGCGGCGGGGCCCTGGGCCAGATGCTGGGAGCCAACCAGCCCACCTACAGCACCCCCGTCAAGAACATGAGAGCCGCGTAGGAGGCCGCGGCCGAGCTCGAGCACTTGGAGGGCGAAGAGCTGGTGCAGCAGCAGCAGCGCGTCCACGACCTCATCGCCGCTGCAAACCTGCAGCAGGCGGAGTGGGACCCGGCTCAACCGTCCGCGTCCCACTCAGAATCCCCCCCTTCAGATGGACAACCCGTGGCCAGCCGGGGGTCCCAGGGATACGCAGCAGGCGTCTTCCCCACACCCCAGTGGTAGCCGCTCTAGACGGCACCGGGGCAGCCGGGGCCGGCGCAACCGCACTCCGTTGGCTGTCAACGGCCGTGAGGACGAGCCGGCTCGAGATGGCCGCCGCAAGCCGGACCGTCCCCCGCCACCTGCTTGGCGGGCCCAGCCAGCCTCCGTCGGTGAGCCTGTGCGTCCAGCTGTAACCGACCGGCTAGGGCCTCGCGAGCCCTACGACAAGCACGACGCTCGCCACCGCATCAACCGGCTGGCGCGATCCCTGGCCATGGAGGAGGAAAGCTCCATCGGCCCGGTCTGCTTCGGGCCGCGCATCCGTGGGGAGCCGTTCCCCAAGGACTTCACACTGGCCCGCGACACCCCCAAGTACAACGGCGTCACCAAACCAGAGGATTGGCTAACTGACTACACCACGGCTGTCGGCATAGCCGGCGGCAACAAGCGCGTGGCGTGCGCTACGTGCCCCTCATGCTGCTTGGCTCGGCCCGGACGTGGCTGAACAGTCTGCCGGCTAACAACATCAACACTTGGCTGGACTTCGAGGAGGCGTTTGTGCGCAACTTCACCGGCACGTACAAGCGCCCGGGCCAGCCTCGCCACCTCTCCATGTGCGTCCAAGGGCAGGACGAGTCCCTCCGCGACTACCTCACACGATGGACGGAGCTGCGCAACTCCTACGAGGGGGTCCACGAGGTGCAGGCGATCTAGTACTTCACCGAGGGGTGCCGAGATGACACCCTGCCACTACAAGAAATATGGCAACTTGCGACCATCATTATTGGTCACTGAATGGTCATTGTTTTTCATTTGCGACCTTTTTGTGACCAAAAACAGTTGGTCAAAAGCTAGCCGTCTTTAATGAAACTTAACGACCTTTTTTGTGAAATGGTCGTAGAAGGTAACGACCAAAATAAAAGGTCGTTGGTTCTACGACCAATTATTTTGGTCACTGACAACATGCCCACACCACGTCGGATCCGACGTGGCAAGCTGACGTGGCAAAATTATGACCAAATGAATTGGTCGTTGATTAGAATCAGCCCGGTCCAGTTAGACCGTTTATATGGGCCAAGCCCAGTAATTCAGCCCATTTAATGTATTTTTTCCCTGTGCTTAGATTAGCTACATGGGCCTGGCTCAACAATTCTGCCTTTTTAATTTCTATGCCTGGCCCTTTTGACAACGGATTTTCTTTTGGTCTTGTATTTTTCTGGGCCATTTTTTTGCTGGGCCTTTCACGTTTTTCCCTCAGAAATAATTGTCAAATATAACTTGGGCTAGGCCGAAATAATTGATCCCAAATTTTTTTATTAGGCCATTGACATTACAATACATCACACCACAAGCTATCTTGGGCCTAGCCCAGTTCTATACATTTCCAAAGCAACGTGAAATGTTACAGGAGCCCAAAATATAATATTGCTAATATTACAACCATTCATTCTAGCAGTACATATCTTTACATCCCAGGAACCAGTTAGTGCCAAACAAAACTATTCTACAGCAAAGAAAATAAAAACAAAAATTTAGATGATAAGACATAACAGAAGTTCTTATTGACCTCCTCCAACATTTGAAAACCACATTCACCTGGCAGTAGATCAATCATGAGTGAGAAACTATACAACAGCAAAAAAAATGTTCAAACGATGCAAAAAATAAGTCATTACACATGGTATGCGGGTACAGATTCATTAGTCATTCCACATGGTATGGCAGGTACAGATTCATCAGTCATTCAGAGTAGATAATAACATCACTGGCAACAATTAATATGATTTGGATCAAGTCTCAAGCATATTATAGTACTGCTCACCTGAAACTTGCTACCCTAAAGTAGAGCATCTGAGTTCTTAGCTAATCAAGTCAAGATGAAGCCGCAAGCCCGCGACAGCTGAATCAAGTAAATCGCCATCTAGATACACGATGTTGCGATAAAGCACACACAAATGCGTATCAATCATTCATCTTATCAAGAGAAAATAATATACCCAGTACAAAGGAAAGCAAAATACTAAAGTACCAAGCACGACTAGTAGTTCTACACAATTGCACCACATACTCCCTCCGTCCGAAAAAACTTGTCCCTCAAATGGATGTATCTAGCACTAACTTGGTGCTAGATACATCCATTTGAGGGACAAGCTTTTTCGGATGGAGGGAGTATATAACTAGCTGCAGATACACTATATTCATGTACATACATAACAGTTTCAGTTAATTTCAGTTAATAATAATTATCTGAAAAAGTTTCATTTAGTGTGTGTGCTCAGACAAGAAAAACACTACAAGTAATTAATCACTACTCTAAAAGAAGCAAACATGCTACTGATGCATGATAATATTTGTGTCAAAGAGTTCCTGCAAGAAGTTACTCCTAATGCTACTGATGCAAAACTACTCCTAATGGACACTTCTTCAGTTACTGCAAGAAGTTACAGCTATAATCCATGTACTGCTACTCCACTACACCATCACAAGGAAACAATTCCTTCGGTGTGAGTAGTTGCAGTACTGATGTCCAAGAGTACTCCAATTCATCTTTAAAAAAATGTTCAAGCACTAACTGAAAAAGGAATGCAAAAAGAGATACAGTACTCCTTAGCTGTACTCCAGTGGAGAGCATCATAAGAGAAGTCCTCAGCTGTAGCTAATGCAACATGATGGGAGCCAAAAGAAAACAAAGATAATGGATGAAAAAATTACTCCAGTTTATACTCCTCTTTTAGCAGTACAGATTATAGCTAATGCAACATCATGGGAGCTGATGTCCAGGAGTATTTGCAAATGATACAAATGATACAACATCATGGAGTAGGATAACATGTTTTAGCAGTACAGGTTATAGAGTAAGCAAGCAAGCAAGCAATTTGGCAAACAATGCAATGCCTGTCTCATTCAGCACCAGAGTCCGACGGCGACAACACCAAGCAAAATTCAGTAAAGCGTGTAAATAGATTCAGACCACTTGGTAAACTGAAATCTACTCCATGAGATTCAGTCAAGCTCTAGGGAGCACCGCAGATTCAGACCAATATTTGCAAGCATGTAAATACTGATTCAACACTAGGGAGTACTAACTTTTTGTGGCAGCAGGCAAGCAAATCAATTTGGCAAACAGTGCAATGCCAAGTGAATTTAGTCAAGCATGCAAGTGAATTTAGAGCAGTAGCACTAGGGACTAGGGATTGACAGCAGTAGCACTAGATTCAGTCAAGCATGAAAGTGAATTTAGAGCAGCAGCAAAATCAGGGAACGTGGGAGAGGTAGAGGGAGGCTCGACCATGAATGGCTGCTGCCCCATGGTTGGGTATGTAATTGTCGCCGCTCCTCCTTGTGGATGCCGAGGTCGGAGACGCTGGATCCGTGCGGGCATCCACCTCCCATCCTTTCCGCCCAAGCTCCGGTCAAGGCTCCACCCTCGCGTCCGGGGTACCTGCAGAGAGAGACAAAGACTAAGAGAGAAATCAGTGCTTACCTACAGAGACGAGATGGGGGTGGGGGAGAGGGAGATGGAGATGGAGATGACTTACCACCTATGCCTGGGAGGGGAGGAAGAAGAACCCCTTCACACGAGCTGAAGCAGACCGCACGCACGCACGCAGGAATCAAATGCGGGGATGAAGGAAACCAGAAGAAGAGAAGGGATTCATACCTCTCCTTGTGGAAGTTGCGTTGTCATTGTTGCTCTTGGAGGAGAGGAGACGGATCCTGAGTTCAGTCGCCATGGCCGCCCGCCCGCGGGCAGGGTTTAAGGCGCGAGGAGGGAGGGAGGGAGGGCTGTGGAGGTGGAAGGAGGAGGGCGTGGTGGCGGTGGGACTCCTCTGCCGCTGTGCTGTGTGGTCGTGGAGGAGGAGGCGGCGCGGATGCGGAAATGCCGATGCAGATCTGGCGGCGACTTGAGCAGGTCGAGCTAGTCAGGGTCCTCCCTAGGCGAGGGAGAGGGAGAGGGAGAGGGAGAGGAGGTCGCCGGTGGGGTTGGGCGGTGGCTGGTTTGGGGATCGGGGAGGAGGAAGACAGCGAGCGGTGGCGCTCCGCCTCTGCGGGTTTGTTTTCTATTTCTTGTTTGATGGCGAGAGTGGAGGCCGTCGACGGCGAGCTGTGGGAGAGGGGAGGCCATCGGCGGTGAGCTGTGGGAGGGACAAGGCGCTGGGTGGGTGGTGGCGTGCGGAGGGAAGGAGGCACGGCTCGAGTGCGACGCGAGGGAAGCTAGGGTTTGGACGAGGGGTGAGCCTGTGAGGGGGATGAGGGGTGAGAGTGTGAGGGCGCTGAGGGCTGCCGTCGGATCCGAGAGTATCCGACGGTGTTTGATGCATGATCCGCGTGAGATGCCCATGGACCAATCAGAACGCAGTAAACACTTTGAAGACGTTATGACCATCTAAATTGGTCGTAATTGATTAAAAATAAGTTTTTTTCACAAGAAAAGCATTTTCTATTTTCCAAGTGCCAAAAATGAGTTTTTTTGTGAAGGACCTACCAAATATTTGTTGCAAAATGGCACCACACCATTTTTAGAAATCATTAGACCACATTTTATGTCCAATTGACCAAATGGTTGGT
Source organism: Elymus sibiricus (assembly GCA_039707655.1). NCBI lineage: Eukaryota > Viridiplantae > Streptophyta > Magnoliopsida > Poales > Poaceae > Elymus > Elymus sibiricus. The sequence goes on from CM077676.1 coordinate 182,749,157, forward strand.
TGTCAAAATCTTTCCATCCACCTCTCGTCAAAAAGACAAATTTCCTCCGATTCAGTTGGAAGCGGGTCAAATTTGAACTACAGCTGCTTGATAGATTGCTCTTTAATTTTTCCAAAAATCATTTCTAGGTACATAAGTATCTATTTCATCAGAGATACTCCGAAAGTTTTGCATGATTCAACCCCTAGCTACGAACGGTCATGCCCGTCGTTTTGACCGCATTTTGAAACGGGCATAGGAAATTCAAAAAAAAATCAAAAAATGTAAAACCTTCGCATTCTGTCATTATATGTGACCTAGTTACCAGGAAAAATAACAAACTTGGAATACGGCAATTAGTTTGAAAAAGTGTTCTCAGAAATGAGCTATCATGTATGAAGATTCATGGCTTTCAAGCCAAATGATCAATGTTATGGCCACATTCATGGAATAGTTTGTTTAAATGATCTCATATTGTGCAAAAGGGTGCATCTTGGAATGGCAAACAATGTTGTCAAAGGGAGTTTTCATTTTCTTTTCATGAAAAATTCATCTTTCATTTTCTGAGTACCCAAAATGAGTTTTTTTGTGAAGAACGTACCAAATATTTGTTGCCAATTTGGACCAAATCAATTTTCTAAAATATTAGGCAATATTTAATGTACAATTGACCAAATGGTTTGGTGTCAAAAGCTTCGGATCCACCTCTCGTCAAAAAGACAAATTTCCTCCGATTCAGCTAGAAGCAGGTCAAATTTGAACTACAGCTGCTTGATAGATTGCTCTTTAATTTTTCCAAAAATCATTTCTAGGTACATAAGTATCTATTTCATCAGAAATACTACAAAAGTTTTGCAAGATTCAACCCCTAGCTACGAACAGTCATGCCCGCCGTTTTGACCGCATTTTGAAACGGGCATAGGAAATTCAAAAAAAATCAAAAAAATTGAAAACCATCGCATTGTGTCGTCATACGTGGCCTAGTTTTCAGGAAAAATAACAAACTAGTATGAAGATCCATGGCTTTCAAGGCAAATGGCCAATGTTATGGCAACATTCATGGCATAGTTTGTTCAAATGACCTAATATTTTGCACAAGGGTGCATCTTGGAATGGCAAACAATGTTGCCTAAGGAATTTTTCATTTTCTTTGCATGAAAAAATCATTTTCCATTATCGGAGTGCCCAAAATGAGTTTTTTGTGTGAAGAACCTACCATATATTTGTTGCAAAATTGGACCAAATCAATTTTCTAAAATATTAGGCCATATTTAATGTACAATTGACCAAATGGTTGGGTGTCAAAAGCTTTTTATCCACCTCTCGTGAAAAAGATAAATTTCCGTCGATTCAGTAGGAAGCGGGTCAAATTTGAATTACAGCTGCCTCATAGTTTGCTCTTTATTTTTTCCAAAAAACATTTTTAGGTACAAAAGTATCTATTTAATCAGAGATACTCCAAAAGTTTTGCAAGATTCAACCCCTAGCTACGAACGGTCATGCCCACCGTTTTGACCGCATTTTGAAACGGGCATAAGAAATTCAAAAAAATCAAAAAAATTGAAAATGTTCGCATTGTGTCATCATATGTGACCTAGTTTACAGGAAAAATAGCAAACTTGGACTACGACAAATTTCTTAAAAAAGTGTTCTCAGAAACGAGGTATCATGTATGAAGATCCGTGGCTTTCAAGGCAAATGGCCACTGTTATGGCAACATTCATGGCATAGTTTGTTCAAATGATATCATATTTTGCACAAGGGTGCATCTTGGAATGGCAAACAATGTTGCCTAAGGAATTTTTCATTTTCTTTGCATGAAAAATTCATTTTTCATTTTTCGAGTGCCCAAAATGAGTTTTTTGTGAAGAACCTACCATATATTTGTTGCAAAATTGGACCAAATCAATTTTCTAAAATATTAGGCCATATTTAATGTACAATTGACCAAATGGTTGGGTGTCAAAAGCTTTTGATACACCTCTCATGAAAAAGACAAATTTCCGCCGATTCAATAGGAAGTGGGTCAAATTTGAACTACAGCTGCCTCATAGTTTGCTCTTTATTTTTTCCAAAAAAAATTTTAGATACAAAAGTATCTATTTAGTCAGGGATAAATGGTGTGGTGGCGAGACGTCAAGGTTTGGAAGGTGGCCGAGGGCCCCAACTCCAGAGCGCGTAAACTGGCATGCCAGCTGTCGTGGTATTTTCACGGCAGATGTCCTCATAGGACTTGATCTCGAAGCCATCGCGTAAGTAGTAGACCGAAGGGGTTAAACGAGGAACACGGGAGGCAAGGTTTACCCAGGTTCGGCCCCTCTCGTGGAGGTAAAAGCCTACTCCTGCTAGATGTATTGAAGATCTAGATTACAAGGGTTTTGGAACTTGTCTAGCCCTAGCTCTCGAAAGGTTTCAACGTGATCTCTCTAGCCCCAGGGCTCCCCCCTTATATATAGGCGGAGGTCCGGGGCTTACATAAGAGTCCGGGTCGGGATAGCAATCCGAGCCCAACTCTCCTTTACTTGTTTCCTAAGTTATACCTCGAGGCGGTTTGCACATACCGCCTCTCACGGCGGGTCTTGGGCCGGCCCTTCCTTGGGCGGCTCTTCTTCTGGGCCTCTTGAGAACGCTCCGGCCCAACTAGCCTATCTTCAATAAAGATCCCCAGAACCCGGCCCTAAATGGGCGGGTCTCACCGAAATATATTTCCCTGACATTAGCCCTCGGGTTGACTTGAACTGGTTCTGGACAACCTTGTCTTCATACAAAACTGTCTTTGACATTTGGCGAGTCTCCGCAGAACCCGCCACTTCTGAATATTTCTTAATTGTTTTTCTTTTAAACCTGTTCGCCTTGTGACGTCACTGAATCTTTAAAACGGATATTTCCATGACATCATCCATATCTCAAATGAATCGATTAGGCACGAAAATCGGGGCGTCGGGGTACTGTAGATCCATAATTTCCGCCCCGACTCTTGAGCGTCCCATCCTCTTATAAATACCCCCTCGGGTCATTACTTTATCATTTCCTCGTCTTATTCCTCCGGCCGCCCGAACCGTCGCGTCCTTGCGCCACCTCTCGAGCTCGCCGGCTACTGGAATAAGAAGCAGCCCCGACGCACCGCCGTCGCCCGTCCGCAACCGCGCTGCGCCGCCGTCAACCAGGTAATCCCTGTCCCTTTTCATCTCTCTTAGGGTTCCGCCATTGTAGAGCTTCAACTCCACCTCGGCTTCTCCGTGGCTGCCGCCGCCGGCCTCATCTTAAGGCTTCCTCGGCATAGAAGCGGCGCCGTTGAACTCCCCTTTATCCCAGGAATCAAATCTGCGTTAGAATAGATCTAAGAAAAATCCATCAGTGATGACTTGCTGCGGCTGGACGAACAGTAGCATGAACTGCTCTTTTCCTTATTTTTACAGGCTTCTTGATCCAAAATTTCACCTTCCTCGGTAGAAAACTGTTATCAAAGGCTTAGTAAAAACTTCACCTCGCCAAGCAGCTCTCACTTGTGGCAACTTATGTAAGCCGCCGTATATATTCAATTATTTCTCCAACCATATGTCTCAGGCCCTAGGAACATAATCCAACTGCCGTCTTTCATTTCTTGTAACATCCCTTACTTTGTGCCGAAAGCCGCTAACTCAACTCCTTGCTCCCTTAACTAGGATGACAAAGAAAACAATTGAATGCAACTGGGTTCCTTCTGAGATCACCAAAGATTTTCTCAAAAATGCCATTCAGACAGGCATACTGAAAGGGGCTACCAACACCCGACTTGGAAGAGGCGAATGTCCCCCAACGCCTAAAGAAGGAGAAGTTATTATATTCCTTGATCATGTGGAGAGGGGATTTTCCCCTCCCGGCTCCAAGTTCTTTAGGGACCTTCTGAACTTCTATGGGTTGCACCCACAAGATCTTTCCCCCAATTCAATTGTCAACATGAGCCAGTTTGCAGTGATATGTGAAGCTTATCTTCAGATAGAACCTACAGTTCTATTGTTTCGGGAATGCTTCTATGTCAACAAACAAACTGAAACCGCCCAAGGCCGTCATCAAGAGCTTGGTGGCGTTTCTTTCCAGAAACGACGAGGAGTCACCTTCCCCGGAGCTGACCTGCTAAGCCACCCCAAGGGATGGGGCAAGTCTTGGATATACTGTAAGGCGCCTGTTCCTGAAGGAGAGCACCCATTGCCGGGTTTCAGGCCAGGGCGCTTGGATCACAAAAAGAAATACCCTCCCAGGCCTACACCCGCGGAACAAGCAGAGCTGAAACCTTGGATGGATAAGATATCTGCCTTGGCCGCCAACGGCCTGGAAGGTGCCGATTTAATCCGTTGCTGGCTATCATGGAAAATCCAGCCACTGAGTCTCCAGAGTAAACTGATGCATGAATACTCCGGCTTACAGGATCCACAAAGGATCAGCGCTACAGACATCTCCTTGTCATCTGTAATCAATCAGATGAGAATTATTGTTAACTTGCCAGACAAATACACTGGCGAGTTTGGATTGGCGCCTTTCACCAGTACTAACCCGCCACCAGCAGTAAGAAACTTTCAAGCAATCTTTCATTTTTCTGCTTAAACTTTCATATCATGAAAACCTTTTCTCTGATAAACCACAGGCGGATAGCTCCTTCTGGCAAGCGAGGCCGATGTTGAAAGAAATAGCTACGAAGAGCCAGAAGAAGACGGGGAAAAATCCGTCGCTAAGAAGAAGAAGCAGAATACCATCAATCCTTTAGAGGTGGATCCATCCATCTTAGAATCCTCTAAAGATGAGTCAGAGGCAAGTATATAACTTGAATCAATCTGTCTTTCATCTGCAACTTTCTACTAATAATTTTAATCTGTAACTTTCCAGGACGAACAAGAAGAAGAAGACCAGGATGAAACTGAGGTAACTTCGACCTTGTCTGACTTCGACATTCGTAACCCTAAGAAAAACAGAGTAGCTGTGAGAAAATACCCTTTTTCTCATCCTTTTGCTCGTTTGGACCCAAATTATTCATGGAAGACGTCTCAGCACGCCGAGCTCCGCCAAACTGATTGTGGCGGCTCTAGGACTGGTACGGGCGGGTCTGACGCCGATGCGGGCGGCTCTCATAAGCGCCCTCGTGAGGTACTTCTTCACCCGACTCTTCTGTTTCCCAAAGCCGGCTTGTTTAAACGACCTCTTAATCCCGAAGATCCGGACTATCAGGACACATCCTCTGATGATGACGCCTCAGAGTCGCCAGATACGACTTTTGTTATTAAAGCAGGGTAAAGATATGATCACCCTTATTCTTACTCCTCTTACATAAAGCAAAAGATAGTAGTTATTGAGATCTTTGTCGAAAATGCAGGGTTACCTCCAAGAAACTAAAACCCGCAACTTCTGCCTCGTCTCCGCCTCCTGAAGGTTCTGAAGACCCGGCCAAAGACACAGAGGAAAGGGCCAATGATCCTCCTCTGCCAGATGTTTCCACCGCTCCAGAAACTCAGGTTTCTTTAGAACCAGAGATGGCAGCGCCGGCTGATAACATTGAACAACAGCCGGATACTATTATCCCCTCCTTCGATATTGAAGAGGGTACTATTGCTACTGCCACTGCCACCGCCCCAGACTCGTCGGCGGCTTTCGGCAAATCTTCCTTTGAAGCCATGTCTTCTAAAGAGAAGAATAAATTAGATCTCTCCTCCTTGGAGAGCACTGATTTAAATGATCTTCATGAAGCCCTTCAGACTCGACTACTTGAGAGTCAGGAGATTGCCAAGACCTTGGCCAACAAACCAAAGGTGAGTCATAATTTACTTATGGCCCTTATTAGTCGCCCAAACCTGCATATTACTGATTTCATAGTTGTATGAAGGTTTGTAAGCTTACATATTTGAAAATACGTAAATACACACATGCAGTCCCCAAGAGCCGGCTGTTTTCTTGAAACAGCCGGGTCTTACATGGAGCAAAGAACCACATGCTTATATAGAACAAAGAGCCAATTGTAGTCCCCAAGAACCGGCTGTCTTCTTGAAACTGCTGGGTCTCAGAGCAAAGAACCACATGTAGTCCCCAAGAGCCGGCTATCTTCTTGAAACAGCCGGGTCTTAGAGCAAAGAACCACATGTGTCCAAGTCTTAAATGCTTCCAGCTATTCGATAATATTCCTTTGTAAAACTTCGGGATTGTATTAGCCCCCAAGTGCCATGTGGATTACTTGTAATCAATATGGAACTTCATCTGCATAAATAACTTGAACTTTTCCTTTCTTTCAGGTTCAAATAACTTCCCTTCACACCCAGCTGGCTGACAGTCAGAAAGAGCTGAAAACTGAGCAAGAGCTGAGAGTCGCCGCTGAAGAAAGGGTGAAGACATTGGAGGAAGCCGCGTCTGAGGCGGCCACCAAGCTGGCTGCTTTGACCGCTGAGCATGAGAAGGAGAAGCAGCTCCTTGTTCAACGTGCTAAAAACGCTGAAGGCCGCCTGAAGACTGCCTCCGATGAGCTCAGCGGATTAAAATTGCACATCCAGCAAATGAGCAGCGCCATCTTTGGTATGTCGCCTGTTTATAATCCCTATTTTGATAATCTTGATAACTCTGACACTTTTCCCTTGCAGGTCCTAGAAGTGATAAACTGGCGAAAGAACCCGTAATGCAGCTCAAGGCGGCTTATGACTTCCTTGAACAGTTATACACTGGGAGTCGGCGGGCTATTCAAGCTGCCTTCTATGGAAAAGAAAACCCATCCACCATCAAGGAAGTCCTGAAGACTTTATCCACTCTGCCTGCTCAGCTGCAGATCATGAAAGAGTCCAGCGCCCGCATCGCCACTATGCACACCATGGCCCGCGCTAAAGCTCATTACGAGGATTTAGAACTTTCAACTTTATTTGGTGGCTTTCCCGAAACTTATAAGGGGCAAGCTCTTGATCAGCTTACCTATAACGCTTTGAAGAAGGAGACCTTTGTCCCTGCAAGCCAGTTGGTCCAAGAGATGAAGCTTACAAGGCTTCAGTCAGCCTACAGCGAAGACGGAAAACGCGTAAAGCCCGGTCCTCTTCCGCCTCTCGATCTTACTCCTGAAGGCCGTAAGGACGAGTTTGCTCCGGACATTGATTCTTCAGATCTTATTGATGATGGAGAAATTTTTGATGCCTTTGCCACTGTTGACTGGGCTGCCGATCAAGCCAAGACAGATCCTTCAACAGACGCAGCCCAAGCCGGAGGCAACAAGACCCGGGAGTAAAACCGGAACCTTGAAAGTCGCCAGTTGTTTTAACTGCTTGTAATATATGTCTTGAACAATGATTCTGAAATGCCCTCTAGTGGCCTTTTGTAACAGACTTAGAAAAAATTCTGTTTAAATTCATACTGGCTTCCTTGGGAAGCAAGTCTGCTTCTTTTGCCTGAAGCTTCCTTATGAAAAGTTATTCTGGCTGCTTCTGGAAGAAATTGAAACCTTTGACGCTGGCGGCTCTTGGCCAAACATCAAGACAGTCATAAAGCTTGATAAGATGTATAATTTATTCTTAACAAGTATTAAACCAATAACTAAAGCAGTCATGGCGGCTTATAACTAGTAAACTTGCAGATGCTTAAGGTGTAGCCAATATAATACAACTGGCGGCTCTTGGCCAAATACGAACATTAAAAAGAGCTCATAAGAGAGGTCATAAAACTCTTTAAAGCAGTATATCTTAAATAAAATATTTAGCGAATTTCTAAAGATTGCAAAGTCCCCAGTATGGTGGCAACTCTTGGATCACCCCCAACCAGATCAGTTATTTCTTTTCCTGTGTGGTGGCGACTTCTGGCTTGCCAGTTAGTTCGGCCCATAAGGTTGATTATTTCAAGATGGTAAAGCCTTCTGGATTACCAGCAGGCAGCATCCCATCTAAATCGTTTGTGCCCGTACACGGATGAAGGTTCTGGATTACCAGTAACACAGCCCATTTGTTAGGTCTTTTTCCCAATATGGCGACTTCTGGTTTACCAGTAAGTTTAGCTTCATAAGGGCTAAAGGTCCCAAGATGGTGAAGGCCTCTGGATTACCAGGAGGCTCAACCCACATGAGTCTTTTTTGCCTGTACACGGATGAAGGTTCTGGATTACCAGGAACACAGCCCGTTTATTAGGTGCCTGTACACGGATGAAGGTTCTGGATTACCAGTAACACAGCCCGCTTATTAGGACTTTGACCTGATATGGTGGCGACTTCTGGCTTACCAGTAAGTTCGGACCATAGGGTTAAGTGTCCCATGATGGTGAAGGCTTCTGGATTACCAGGAAGCTCATCCGAAGTGGGTCTTTTGTTTCTGCACTTTCACAATATATGTATGATAAAGCACAAGTAATAATGTAATAAAACTTACTCATCATGTTGGATGCAAAACTACAGATACCCCGAATTTCAGGGCCGCCGGCTTTTATTCATTATTGATAATATATACATGAGAGGTATGTATAAGATTCCCAGAGCCGGAACTCTAGGTGTAGTATGGTCTCAGATGAGCTATGTTCCAGGGCCTGTTGGTCTCTTCTTTAGATGTTCGAGACTCCTTCCCAGGCCAGAGATCAATCAGATAATAAGACCCGTTATGAAGATTTTTGCTGACAACAAAGGGCCCTTCCCAAGGAGGCGAAAGCTTATGCATGCCTGACTGGTCTTGTATTAAACGAAGCACCAAATCTCCTTCTTGGAAAGTCCGGCTTTTGATCCTACGGCTATGATAGCGACGCAGGTCTTGCTGGTAGATAGCAGATCGGGCGGCTGCCAAATCCTGCTCTTCCTCCAAGGCGTCCAGAGAGTCCTGACGAGCCAACTCATTATCCTCTTCAACATATGCTAAGACCCGGGGCGAGTCATGGCAGATGTCGCTTGGCAAAACGGCCTCTGCCCCATAAACCATGAAGAAAGGTGTGAAACCCGTTGATCTGTTGGGAGTTGTCCGTAAACTCCATAAGACGGAGGGAAGTTCTTCTACCCAACAGCCGGGTGTACGCTGAAGAGGAACCATAAGCCGGGGCTTTATTCCTCGAAGGATCTCCTGATTGGCGCGTTCAGCTTGCCCATTGGACTGTGGGTGCGCAACAGCCGCCACATCCAGTCTGATGTGCTCCTCATCACAGAACTGCTTCATGGCGCCTTTCGAAAGGTTTGTACCATTGTCAGTAATGATGCTGTGCGGGTACCCGAAACGAAAGATTAACTTTTTGACAAACTTAACAGCCGTCTCTGCATCCAAATTGCTGATAGGTTCTGCCTCTACCCACTTGGTAAATTTGTCAACAGCCACCAAAAGGTGAGTCTTTTTGTCACTAGAAGCTCTGAAAGGCCCCACCATATCCAGCCCCCAGACCGCAAAGGGCCATGTGATAGGGATCATCCGAAGTTCCTGAGCCGGCACATGAGCTTGGCGGGCAAACCTCTGACAACCGTCACACTTCCTGACTATTTCCTTTGCATCAGCATGAGCCGTGAGCCAAAAGAAACCGTGGCGGAAAGCCTTCGCCACCAATGATTTAGAGCCGGCATGAGGACCACAGTCGCCGGAGTGTACCTCATTGAGGATATTCCGGCCTTCATCAGGTGATACGCAGCGCTGAAAGACGCCTGTGGCACTTCTTCGGTGCAACTCGCCATTGACAATGGTCATGGATTTGGACCTTCTCACAATCAGGCGGGCTTCAATCTCGTCAGCTGGCAAGACGCCACGAGTCAGATAATCCAAGTATGGGACAGTCCAATCCGGGATCTCATGGAGAGCCGCCACGAGCTGGGCCTCCGGGTCTGGGACAGCAAGGTCCTCCTCCGTTGGCAGCTTAACTGACGGGTTATGGAGCACATCCAGGAAAACATTTGGAGGAACCGGCTTTTGCTGCGAACCAAGTCGTGATAAAGCATCAGCCGCTTCATTCTGCCGCCGATCAATGTGATCCACCTGATAACCCTTGAAGCAACCAGCTACATTAGTAACAGCTTGTCTGTAAGCCGCCATGAGCGGGTCTTTAGAATCCCAAGTCCCTGAAACTTGCTGTGCCACCAGATCAGAGTCGCCTAGGCACCTAACCCGGCTGAGATTCATCTCCTTTGCAATCCGGAGCCCATGGAGCGGGGCCTCATACTCTGCAGCATTGTTAGTGCAAGGAAACATAAGCCGCAAAACATAGCAGAACTTGTCACCTCGAGGGGAAGATATTATAACTCCAGCCCCCGAGCCTTCCAGCTGCCTAGACCCATCAAAGTGTATGGTCCAATATGTTTTATCCGGCCTTTCTTCCGGGGCTTGAAGCTCTGTCCAGTCATTGATGAAATCCACCAATGCCTGAGATTTGATGGCCGTGCGAGGCACATACTTGATCTCATGAGGTCCAAGCTCAATGGCCCACTTTGCAATTCTCCCTATAGCTTCCCTGTTATGAATGATATCCCCCAAAGGGGCTGAAGATACCACCGTGATAGAATGCTCCAGGAAATAATGTCTCAGCTTCCGGCTTGCCATGAAAACTCCGAAGACCAGCTTCTGCCAATGTGGATAACGCTGCTTAGACAAAGTCAGGACCTCACTAACATAATAGACCGGCCTCTGGACAGGATACTCCCGGTTTGCCTCTTTTCTTTCCACCACCATTGCAACACTAACAGCCTTGTTATTTGCTGCAATGTACAGAAGCATCGGCTCCTTGGTGATAGGAGCCGCCAGTATGGGCGGCTCTGCCAGCTACCTCTTCAGAGCTTCAAAGGCCTCCCGAGCAGCTTTGCTCCATTGGAAGTCGTCCGCTTTCTTCAGCATCTGATATAAAGGAATTGCCTTCTCCCCCAGGCGACTTATGAAGCGACTCAAAGCTGCAATGCGACCCGCCAGGCGCTGAACATCATTGATGCACTTAGGCTCAGCCAGAGAGGTGATGGCCTTGATTTTCTCCGGGTTAGCTTCAATTCCACGCTCAGAGACCATGAAACCTAGAAGCTTTCCTGCAGGAACACCAAAGACACACTTGTCCGGGTTAAGCTTCATCTGGTAAACTCTGAGATTGTCAAAGGTCTCCTTGAGATCATCTAACAAGGTCTCTTGCTTTTTTGACTTGACCACAATATCATCCACATAGGCATGCACATTGCGGCCAATGTGTCCATGAAAACAATTTTGCACGCAACGTTGATAAGTCGCCTGGGCACTCTTGAGCCCGAAAGGCATAGAAACATAACAGAAGGTGCCAAAAGGTGTAATGAAAGCCGTCTTCTCTTGGTCCTCCACTGCCATCTTGATCTGATGATAACCAGAGTATGCATCCAGGAAACATAACCTCTCACACCCCGCTGTAGCATCAATGATTTGATCAATGCGAGGGAGAGCAAATGGATCAGCTGGACAAGCTTTGTTAAGATCCGTGTAGTCAATACACATACGCCAAGTGCCATTTTTCTTCAGAACCAGCACCGGGTTAGCCAACCACTCCGGGTGTAAGACTTCTATGATAAACCCGGCAGCCAGAAGCCGGGCTATCTCTTCCCCGATAGCTTTCCGTCTCTCTTCATTAAAACGGCGAAGATACTGCTTGACAGGCTTGTACTTAGGATCCACATTAAGGCGGTGCTCGGCGAGTTTTCTCAGCACACCCGGCATGTCAGAAGGTTTCCATGCAAAGATGTCCCGATTCTCACGGATAAACTCGACGAGCGCGCTTTCCTATTTGGGGTCCATGTTGGACCCTATAGTGAACTTAGCAGAAGAGTTGCCAGGGGTAAATTCCACTTCCTTGGTGTCTCTGTGAGCCTGAAACTTGAGAGGCGGCTCTCCTTCTATAGAGGGCTTCTTGAGAGGCGTCATATCCGCCGGGTCTACATTGCTTGTGTAGATTTTGAGCTCCTCCGAGGCACAAGCCGTTTCAGCATAAGCAGCATCTCCTTCTTCACACTCCATGGCGACTTTCCGGTTTCCATGAACTGTGATTGGACCCTTGGGACCCGGCATCTTGAGCTTGAGATAAATATAACAGGGCCTAGCCATGAATTTGCCATAAGCCGGCCGCCCGAAGAGAGCATGATAGGGACTCTTGATCCTGACTACTTCAAACGACAATGATTCACATCTGGAGTTATCCTCTGATGTCCCAAAGGCCACGTTCAACTTGATCCTTCCAACCGGGTATGCTGATTTGCCAGTTATAATCCCATGAAAAACTGTGTTAGATGGCGTAAGGTCTTTCTCCGTCAATCCCATACGTCGGAAAGTGTCATAGTACAGAATATTGATGCTGCTTCCGCCATCCACCAGAACCTTGGTGAGAGCATATCCTCCAACTTGGGGTGCTACCACAAGCGCCAGATGACCCGGATTATCTACTCTGGGCGGGTGATCCTCCCTGCTCTAAGTAATCGGCATCTCTGACCACTTCAGATACTCTGGAACAGCCGGCTCTACCGCATTAACAGAACGTCTCTTGACCTTGCGCTCCCTTTTATCTGCACATGTAGTGAACACATGATACTGTCCACTATTCAACTGTTTAGGATTACTCTGGAACCCGGTCTGATTGTTCTGCTGTTGTTGAGAGTGTTGGCCGCTGTTGTATTGGTTTCCTTGAGGTTGCTGACCACTGTTATTCCCCTGGAAGCCGCTACCAGACCCGCCCGGGTGGTGCGACTGTTGATGAAAGCCGCCAGGAGGGCCTCCACCAGGTGGTCCGAACCCGGGCCCGGAACCCGGTCCGTATCCGCCACCCCCGCCACCCGGCGGGTTCTGGAAGCGCTGAGCGAAAGCATCCATAATGTGACACTGTTCCCAAGTATGCCTTGCTGGTCTCTCTTTGGTACCGTGTTTTGGACACGGCCCCTTGAGGAACTCATCGAAGTTTTGTGGCTTAAAAGGTCTGTTACCAGAACCACCCTTCTGAAACTTAGCCCCTGCATTGGTATTAGCCACCAGCTCAGATCCGGCTTCTGGACCCTTACGCTTCTTATCATTGTTCTGCTGCTGACTCTTGCCACCAACAGGCTTTTTACCTTTCGGATCAGGAACCTCTGGCTCATCACCTCCTGGGTCCTTCGTAGGATCAGACTCAGCATACTTGGTGAGAGCATTCATGAGCTCCCCCATATCTTTGACACTCCGTTTGAGCCGCCCTAACTTCTGCGTGAGAGGCTCATAGTGGCAAGCCTTCTCCAGCACCAAAACTGCCTGAGGGGCGGAGATATTATCTGAAGAATGAATGATCTCTGCAACTCGGCTGACCCAATGGTGAGCCGACTCTCCCTGCCGCTGAACACAATGCTGAAGATCAATGATAGTCTTCGGACGCTTGCAGGTACCTTGGAAGTTTTTGATAAAACGTTCCCTTAACTCGCCCCATATCTTGATGGAATTCGGGGGTAAATTCTTCAGCCACGTACGCGCTGCTCCTTCCAACATCATGGTGAAATATCTTGCACAAGCCTGATCGCTGACCCCCTGCATATCCATGGCAAGCTCATAACTTTCTATCCACTGGGCTGGGTCCTGGTCTGGTGTATAACTGGACACCTTCCGCGGGCCCTTGAAATCCCTGGGCAGGGGTGCGCTGCGGAGAGCCGAGCTCAAGCAAGGCACTCCAATGGATCTTCCTGTTGGGGTGACTGTTGTAGTCACGACTGGCGCGAGAGCCGCCTCCTGAGCCGCGAGAGCCGCCGCATGAGCCGCCTCCTGATCCGCCGCGTGAGCCACCGTATGTGCTGCGTGAGTCTCATGTACTCCGTGCCCTGGGATCATGGGATTTGGTGAATACGGCAAGCCCCCAGGCGCACCCCGATGATGGCGGGTGCTAGACACCGCAGGGCTTTCAGCGTGGCGGCTTCTAGTGCGGCTCCTGTTAGGAGCGGGTGTAGAATGCAGTCACTCCCGGCTGTACGAATAATTCGCTTGCTGGACCACGGCGGTTTTCAGTTTTGCAATTGCATTGCGAACCTCGATCTCAAGGGGCGTGTCTCCATTGATGGGCAGACGTGCCAGCGCCGTGGTAGCCGCGTAGAGGTTGTCCACAGGGTTCGTAAAGTGCCCTTGTGCCGTAAGCATCGGTACCTCTGGCCGCTCCCCATGACCCGCCGAGCGTCGGGTTCCCGGGTCTGGCGACCTCTGGGGAGTTCCTGTTGCTGGACCTCGAAGGCGTTCCTCTGGCGGGGTGCTGAACTGTAGAGCCTGACCTTCAACCTGGGCCGTAAGCCGTCTCCGGTGTCGTCTGTGATGAACCGCGTCAGACTCCACCCGGCGCTGCTCCAGATGATAATTCTCCTGTTGCAGACGCGCCGATTCTTCCCGTAACTCTCGTTCACGAGTCGCCAGATGGACGTTCTCCTCATCAATGCCAGCTTGAGCCTGTACCATCTGATCCTTAATCCTGACGATCTCTGCATTGAGCTCTGCCTGATTTTCCGCAGTGACCTGTGTGCCCAGCAGTGTAGTCAACGTAGCCGTCAATCCCACCAGGGTCTGTGCTGGCGAAACTCTTGACACTGCATTGGAGGTTCCAGCATCCGCTGTCGGGTCTGGTATATCAGCCGCCCCCGCCATGTAGACAACAGGGCGAGCGGGCGGGCCTAAAGAATCCTGCGCCGGCGAGTTCTGCTGAAAGCCCCCAAGGTCCTCTTGGTGGAGAGAATAAAGCGACTCTCCGCCAGAGGAATAGCCACCATCAACGTAAGTCGCCGAGCCCTCCGTGGGGGCCGACGATCCAGAATACTCCACCCCTTCAGTGAAGCCAACGAAGACGTGCTCTCGCCTGGCGGGCTGCGTGTCCTGGACCGGCTTGAAGGTGTCGGTGAAGATATCCGGCCCAGATCCAGATCCGCCGGCCTGCACAGGAGCCGGAAGCCTAGGGGCGGCTCTCGCCACGGCGGGTTGCGCGTGGCGGGCCGTTTCAACGACCTCCGTGGAGGTGGCCGGCTTAGAGCCGCCGGCCTTCCCGATGAAGACATGAATTCCGCCAAAGGGGACCCGGTACCCGTACTCAAGAGAGTCGGCCTCGGGGCCCTAGCCTGAGTCGTCGATGAGCAGATTGCCGCGGCGACTCTTGGTTATCCGGCCAATCACGTATCCCTCGAGTCCTTGGGGAGGACCCTTCGAATACTCAACACCACCATGCGATAGCCCCACGGTGGGCGCCAACTGTCGTGGTATTTTCACGGCAGATGTCCTCATAGGACTTGACCTCGAAGCCATCGCGTAAGTAGTAGACCGAAGGGGTTAAACGAGGAACACGGGAGGCAAGGTTTACCCAGGTTCGGCCCCTCTCGTGGAGGTAAAAGCCTACTCCTGCTAGATGTATTGAAGATCTAGATTACAAGGGTTTTGGAACTTGTCTAGCCCTAGCTCTCGAAAGGTTTCAACGTGATCTCTCTAGCCCCAGGGCTCCCCCCTTATATATAGGCGGAGGTCCGGGGCTTACATAAGAGTCTGGGTCGGGATAGCAATCCGAGCCCAACTCTCCTTTACTTGTTTCCTAAGTTATACCTCGAGGCGGTTTGCACATACCGCCTCTCACGGCGGGTCTTGGGCCGGCCCTTCCTTGGGCAGCTCTTCTTCTGGGCCTCTTGAGAACGCTCCGACCCAACTAGCCTATCTTCAATAAAGATCCCTAGAACCCGGCCCTAAACGGGCGGGTCTCACCGAAATATATTTCCCTGACACCAGCCGTGTGGTCACCGCATGACCGTGGCGTTGCCACGTGTTCTGGGCGGCCTAGGCATGTCTGGTGGGTTGGGCACTCCCCCGGTAGGTGTTAGGAAGAAGAAGACAACAGAATAATCTCACGAGGAGACTGAACTAAGCTCAAACATGAATTAGCAGCCAAGTGTTTAATTAGTGGTGGGGGAAATGCACATGGTCAATGGGCCTAAGTTTTGGCTGAGAATGATCATCTACTAAGGAGACTGTCTTGGCAAATTTGCAGCTCAAATGGAGGAGCCTAGGTGGCACTTGCTTTGCAAAGTACCACACTGGACAGAAATATGAATGTTGAAGCTGGGCTCAAATGAATGAATGGATTGAGCTGAAATTTGGTGGAGGATGGTCATTTGGGCATAGGAAAGCACTGTAAAAATTTGATACCATTTGGACATGCCAAAGTGATACTTCCTTGACAATGCTCTTTTGTGGACAGAAACTTGTGAAAATTATTGAGAGAAATTGGCTAAATGAAATGATCTTAAATTTGGTGGAGGGAAGTTATATAGGTAGGATCATGCCCTGGTAAATTTTCAGCAATAATGAAGCAATATTAAATATAGTTGCTTCACAAACTAAAAATATGACCAGAATAAAAGATTGGATGATGAGCTCACATGGGTTGCTGGATAGAGCTCAAATTTTGTGGAGAGTGATGATTTGAGCATATGGATGATTTGGAAAAATCTCTGATCATTTGGATTAGCCTAGCTAGTACTTCCTTCACAAAGCTTCTCTCTGGATAGAAACTTTGGAAATTAGCTGAGGAAGATTTACTAGGCAAATGGAGCTGAATATTGGCATGTGGCAATGATTTGGATATGGAAGAGGGCCCAAAAAGTTTGAGGGCAATTAGGAAAACATAAATAGCACTTCTTTCACAAAGTGCTATTCTGGACAGAATAGGAAAATGAATATTTCTGAGTTATTTTTGAACTAGTCAAGGAAGGGATTTGACATATTTGTGAAAGATATGATCCAAAGAATTTATCAGAATTTTTTGGGAATTTTGGGGATGACAGAAATATAGGTTGCTTCACAACCTAGGGCAAAAATTGACACATGGACATGACACATAGGCAAAACTAATGAGGTGGCGCCTAGTCATAGCAATGCACCACAAGTTACAAGGCTATGACCATCTATATTGGTCGTAAGCAGATAGAAATAAGGCCGTCGGACAGTGCTGTTTGCTTTACGACCATTTTGTGTAAGGCAATTACGACCTTCTTTACCAGTATGGTCGTTATGGTTTAGGGTTTTGGCCCTCCCAAACAGCTTACGACCAATTGGGTCTAAATGGTCGTAGAATTATGACTATTTCTTCCAGGGTCACTGACAGAGGGTCACAAGTTGACATATTTCTTGTAGTGTGCTCAAGCACAAGCTCATGCGCTCCGAGTCGGCGACCATGGTGGAGCTCATGGCCAAGGCGGACAAGTACGCCACGGCCGACTCCACGATGCACGTGCGGGTTTGGCTGGACGCGGCCGGCAAGGCGGTTCAGGCCTAGCTGGCCAACCCTCGGCCGGCTGGAGACAATGGCAAGCACCAGCAGAACGATAACAACAACAAGCGGAAGGGCAAGCAGCCGGACGCCCGGCACGGCACCCGGCAGGTCGCGGTCATCAAGGAGGAGCAGCCGGCCTATCAGGGTCCTAGCCAGTGACAGTGAACCGGCAAGGCCGCGTGGCAGCGCAAGCTCACCTTTGAGCAGATGCTCGACGAGCCCTGCAAGCATCACAGTGGCGTGAAGCCGTCTACGCACATGACCCAGCACCCGGAAGTGCAGCTGGACTCAGCGCCTGATGCGGGGCGAGGGCCTTCCGCCTCCGCCTCCACTGCCTCCACCTACCCCGTCGGCTCCGGCAGCCGGCGACCTCCACGATGACTTCCCCCGCCAGGACGCGGCCTACATCGTCTTCACCAGCGAGGGTGACGACAAGCACAGCAAGCGCAAGCACCAACACAAGGTGAACGCCGTCGTCCCTCCGGTTCGCCAGTTCATGCATTGGTCCGAAAGGCCCATCACCTGGAGCTGGGAGGACCACCCGGCTGTGATGCCCACACCGGGTGGCTACGTTCTTGTCCTCGACCCCACCTTTGTCTTCGAGAAACGCACCTACCGCTTCTCTCGGGTGCTGATCGATGGCAGCAGCAGCATCAACATCCTCTACCGCGACACCATGATCAAACTGGGCATCGAGGAAAAGCACCTGCAGCCCAGCCGGATGGTGTTTCACGGCATCGTGCTGGGCCACTCTTGCCCCCCACTAGCAAGATCCGGCTGGACGTTCTGTTCGGCGCCCAAGACCACTTCCGCCGTGAGCCGATCTGGTTCGAGGTGGTGGACCTAAGCAGCCCCTACCACGCGCTCCTGGGCTGGCCTGCACTAGCCAAGTTCATGGTGGTGCCCCACTATGCCTACCTGAAGATGAAGGTGCCAGCTCCCAAGGGCATCATCACCGTAGCCGGCGACTACAAGAAGTCCCTGGAGTGTGCTGCAGCCGGCTCCCGGCTGGCCGAGTCCCTGGTCATCGCTGAAGAGAAGCGCCAGCTCGACCGGCTCGTGGCCCTGGCGAGCGAGCAGCCGGCCATGCCGACTCTGACCAAGCAGCCGGCCAACGAAGCGGCCTTCCAGCCATCCAAAGACACCAAGCAGGTCCCGCTCAACCCTGCCAACCCCGACCAGTGCGTTGTCGTAGGCACCCGCCTCGATAGCAAATAGGAAGGCGAGCTCGTCGACTTCCTCCATGAGAATCGGGACATCTTCGCATGGTCCCCCAAAGACATGCTGGGTGTTCCGAGGAAATTCGTCGAGCACAAACTCCACATCCGACCGGATGCCAAGCCGGTCCGGCAACCGCTACGCCGCTTCTCCGAGGAGAAGCGAAGAACCATTGGTGAAGAGATCGCCCGGCTACTCGCAGCCGGCTTCATCATGGAAGTGTTCCACCCTGAGTGGCTGGCCAACCCAGTCCTCGTGCTGAAGAAGAATGGAACCTCGCGCATGTGTATCGACTACACCAGCCTGAACAAGGCATGCCCCAAGGACCTTTTTGCTCAGCCCCAGATCGATCAAGTAATCGACTCCATG
The DNA here is from genome assembly GCA_039707655.1 of Elymus sibiricus. Lineage (NCBI taxonomy): Eukaryota > Viridiplantae > Streptophyta > Magnoliopsida > Poales > Poaceae > Elymus > Elymus sibiricus. The sequence goes on from CM077676.1 coordinate 182,767,913, forward strand.
GCCGACTGCGAGCTCCTGTCCTTTCTGGACGCCTACTCCGGCTCCCGCCATATCAAGCTGGACCTGGCTGACGCCCTCAAGACATCCAACATCACGCCGTTTGGAGCGTACTGCTACATCACCATGTCATTCGGCCTGAAGAACGCAGGCGCCACCTTTCAGTGTTGCATGCAGAAGTGCCTCCTGCCAGAGATCGGCAGGAACGTGCATGTCTACGTCGATGACATCATGGTGAAGACCAAGTAGCACCTCACCCTCCTGGACGACCTCAAGGAGACGTTCGCCAACCTGCACCGGTTCCAGATCAAGCTCAACCCGGAGAAGTGCGTATTTGGCGTGCCGGCTCGCCAGCTCCTTGGCTTCCTTGTCACAGAGCGCGACATCGAGGCCAACCCGGAGAAGATCAAGGTGATCGAGCGGATGCGCAAGCCGGCCTGGCTGCGCGATGTCTAGAAGTTCACTGGCTGCCTGGCCTCTCTGAGCCGGTTCGTCAGCCGGCTCGGTGAGAGGGCCCTGCCTCTGTACCAGCTGATGAAGAAGACGACGGAGTTCGACTGGACTCCGCAGGCGGACGAGGCCTTCCACGACCTCAAGCGCATGCTCTCATCTGCACTCGACCTGGCCGCGCTGGCTGAGAAGGAGCCCATGCTGATGTACATTGTGGTCACCACTCGCGTGGTCAGCATGGTGCTAGTGGTGGAGCGCCCTGAGGAGGGCAAGGTGCAGCCAGTCCAGCGGCATGTGTACTACCTGAGCGAGGTGCTCTCTGCTACTTGTAGTCTGCGTTGGTATTTCCCCGAAGAGGAGAGGTTGATGCAGTATAGTAGAGATAAGTATTTTCCTCAGTTAAGAACCAAGGTTATCAATCCAGTAGGAGAACCAAGCAAAATTCCGTTAAGCGCACCTGCACAGACAAGAGCAAACACTTGCACCCAACGCAAATAAGAAGGTTGTCAATCCTCTTAGCGGTTATTTGCAAGGATTAAATCTTATCGAGGTAAACAGATAAACTAAAATACTAATTAAAATAAAAGTAAATAAATTGCAGCAAGGTATTTTTAGGTTTTTTTATATGATAAATATAGACCCGGGGGCCATAGTTTTCACTAGAGGCTTCTCTCTCGAGCACAGAAACATATGGTGGGTAAACAAATTACTGTTGGGCAATTGATAGAAAAGCAAATAATTATGACGGATTCATGGCAATGATCATGTATATAGGCATCACGTCCGAGACAAGTAGACTGACTCCTGCCTGCATCTACTACTATTACTCCACTCATCGACCGCTATCTAGCATGCATCTATAGTATTAAGTTAATAAAAACAGAGTAACGCCTTAAGCAAGATGACATGATGTAGAGAAGCAAATTGAAGCAACATGAATAAACCCCATCTTTTTATCCTTAATGGCAACAATACAAATACGTGTCATGTCCCCTTCTGTCACTGGGATTGAGCACCGCAAGATTGAACCCATCACAAAGCACCTCTCCCATTGCAAGATAAATCAATCTAGTAGGCCAAACCAAATCGATAGATCGGAGAGAAATACAAAGCTATATGTAATCATGCATAAAAGAGTTCAGAGAAGACTCAAAGATTTCTCATGAATAATCTAATCATAAACTCACAATTCATCGGATCCCAACAAACACACCGCAAAAGAAGATTACATCGAATAGAACTCCAAGAACATCGAGGAGAACATGGTATTGAAGATCAAAGAGAGAAAAGAAGCCATCTAGCTACTAGCTATGGACCCGTAGGTCTGTGGTAAACTACTCACACATCATCGGAAGGGCAGCAAGGATGATGTAGAAGCCCTCCGTGATCGATTACCCCTCCGGCAGAGTACCAGAAAAGGCCTCCAGATGGGATCGCGGAAGAACAGAGGCTTGCGGCGGAGGAAAGGTTTTTTCTTCTGGCTCTCTGATGGTTTCCCAATATTTGTGAATTTATAGAAGTGGAATTAGGTCAAACGGAGTCACGTGGGCCCCACAAGGCAACACGGCGCCCCCCCTGGAGCGCGCCCTGTTGCCTTGTGAAGCCTCCGTTAGGCTTCTGGCCTCCTCCCGAAGCTTCCAAGGTTTATTTTGTCCAAAAAAATCTCCAAAAAGTTTCATGGCATTTGGACTTCATTTGGTACTATTTCTCTGAAAAGCCAAAAACAAGCAGAAAATAGCAACTGGCACTGGGCACTAGGTTAATAGGTTAGTCCCAAAAAATGATATATAATTGCATATAAAAACATCCAAGATTGATACTATAATAGCATGGAACAATTAAAAATTATAGATACGTTGGAGACGTATCAAGCATCCCCAAGCTTAATTCCCGCTCGTCCCCGAGTAGGTAAATGATAAAAACAGAATTTTTGATTTGGAATGCTACCTATCATGTTTCATCATGTAATCTTTCTCTTACGGTATGAATAATAAGATCTAAATGATTCAAAGCAATAGTCTATAATTTGATATAAAGACATCAATACTCAGGCATACTAATAAACAATCATGTCTTTCAAAATAAACATGCTAAAGAACGTTATCCCTACAAAATCATATAATCCTGTCATGCTCCATCTTCTTCACATAAAGTATTTATCATGCACTACCCCGATGACAAGCCGAGCAATTGGTTCATACTTTTTAACGCGCTTCAGCTTTTTCAACTCCCACTCAATACATGAGCGCAAGCCATGGATATAGCACTATGGGTGGAATAGAGTATGGTTGTAGAGGTAAATAAGAGAAGTCAAAAATGGAGAAAGTCTCACATCGACGAGGCTAATCAACGGGCTATGGAGATGCCCATCAATTGATGTCAATGCAAGGAGTAGGGATTGCCATGCAACGGATGCACTAAGAGCTATAAGTGTATGAAATCTCAACATGAAAACTAAGTGGGTGTGCATCCAACTTGCTTGCTCATGAAGACCTTGGGCATTTGAGGAAGCCCGTCATTGGAATATACAAGCCAAGTTCTATAATGAAAAATTCCCACTAGTATATGAAAGTGACAAAATAGGAGACTCTCTATATGAAAAACATGGTGCTACTCCGAAGCACAAGTGTGGAAAAAGGATAGTAACATTGCCCCTTCTCTCTTTTTCTCTCATTTTTTTTCATGGCTCTTTTTATTTAGAACGGTCTCATGGACCTCATCCCCACTTTTTTGAGGACTCATTAGTCTCCACCATTCTTTCCTCACTGGGACAATGCTCTAATAATGATGATCATCACACCTCTATTTACTTACAACTCAACATTACAACTCGATACTAGAACAAAAATATGACTCTATATGAATGCCTCTGGCAGTGTACCAGGATGTGCAATGATGCTAGTGTAACATGTATAAAAATGATGAACGGTGGCTGAGTTACAAATACTATGTCAGCTATATGATCATGCAAAGCAATATGACAATGATGATGCATGTCATAAAAAACCAATGTTGGGGATATCACTTATCGGGAACTTATCGGTCGACCCAAGATAAGGGGTAAATCGGCCAGTTTATCGGCATATCGGCCGATTTATCGCCATATCGGCTGATTTATCGGCCGATTTATCTTATCGGTCAGACACCGGTAAGCGATAAATCGGCCGATTTATCGGAATATCGGAAGATATCTTGAACAGTGTAAAAAACGGAACGGTGGAAGTAGCATGGCAATATATCTCGGAATGGCTATGGAAATGCCATGATAGGTAGGTATGGTGGCTGTTTTGAGGAAGATATAAGGAGCCTTATGTGTGATAGAGTGTATCATATCACGGGGTTTGGATGCAGCGGCGAAGTTTGCACCAACTCTCGATGTGAGAAAGGGCAATGCACGGTACCGAAGAGGCTAGCAAATTGCTGAAGGGTGAGAGTGCATATAATCCATGAACTCACATTAGTCATAAAGAACGCACATACTTATTGTGAAAGTTTATTAGCCCTCGAAGCAAAGTACTACTACGCATGCCTCTAAAGGGATAGATTGGTAGGACAAGGTCAATCACTCGTCCCCGACTGCCACTAATAAGGTAGACAATCAATAATAAATCATGCTCCAACTTCTTAGCATAACGACAGATCATACGTGCATGCTTCGGGAATCAAAACCTTAACACAATTATTCTTACTAAACCACAATTATCTACTAATACCTCCCCCATATTACCATCTTAATATCGCAAACTATTGCAAGGAATCAAATTTATCATATTCGGTGATCTACATGAAAGTTTTTATTATTTCCCTCTTGAATATCTATCATATCAGGACCAAATTCATAACCCGTGCATATTACCATTGCTATCATGAGACTATCAAAAAGATATAAGTGAAGAATGGGAGTGCAACTACTTCTTTAAAATATAACCACCGCCGTGCTCTAAAAGATATAAATGAAGCACTAGAGCAACTGCCTAGCTCAAAAGATATAAGTGAAGCACATAGAGTATTCTAACAAATCACGAATAATGTGTGTCCCTCTCAAAAAGGTGTGTTCAGCAAAGATGATTGTGACAAACTAAAAAGCAAACAAACTATATCACAAGACGCTCCAAGTAAAACACATATCATGTGATGAATAAAAATATAGCTCCAAGTGAGTTACCGATAGATTGTAGACGAAAGAGGGGATGCCTTCCGGGGCATCCCCAAGCTTAGACGCTTGAGTCTTCCTTGAATATTACCTTGGGGTGCCTTGGGCATCCCCAAGCTTAGGCTCTTGCCGCTCCTTATTCCTTTATCTATCGTAGTCTCACCCAAAACTTGAAAACTTCAGCACACAAAACTCAACAGAAACCTTGTGAGATCCGTTAGTATAACAAATAAATCTTAAACTTTAGACACTGTTGTAGATTGATTCATATTTAATATTGGCATAATGCTACTGTACTCTAACTTCTCCATGACTTATACCCCGTGATACGATCCATAGTTTCATCAAAATAAGCAAACTATGCAACAAAAACAGAATCTGTCTAAAACAGAACAGTCTGTAAAGATCTGAATTATGGTCATACTTCTGTAACTCCAAAAATTCCGAAAAATTGGGACAATGTCGGCAATTCATATATCAATACTGTGTAAAAAATTCAGAAGGTTCTGATACTCCAGAGAAAATTAGAAATTCCAGCACTGGATGCAAAAGTTTCTGTTTTCAAACAGCATCTATCATACTATCTTCCAAATCATCCCAAAGGCATTACTTGGCACAAACACTAATTAAAACATGAAAATACAATCATAACAGAATATATAATTTTGCAAACACTCAAAAACAGAAGGTAAAAGCAAAATTTTATTTTATTCATTGGGTTGCCTCCCAACAAGCACTATTGTTTATGACCCTAGCTAGGCATAATGCATAGTTTCAAGTGTTGTCATCCTTCAAATTAATTCCATAGTGGCCCTCATAATGGATTCGTAAGGTGCTTTAATTCGTTTTCTAGGGAAGTGTTCCATCCCTTTCTTTAGTGGAAATTGAAATCTTATATTGCCTTCTTTCATATCAATAATAGCACCAATTGTTCGAAGAAAAGTCCTACCAAGTATTATGGGGAAAGAAGGATTGCATTCAATGTCAAGAACAATAAAGTCCACGGGCACATAATTTCTATTTACAAGAATAAGCACATCATTTATTCTACCCAATGGATTTTTAATAGTTGAATCCGCAAGATGCAAATTCAGGGAACAAGGATCCATGTCGGTGAGACCTAGCACTTCACACAAAGACTTTGGTATAGTGGAAACGCTAGCACCAAGATCACAAAGAGCATTACATTCATAATCTTTAATTTTAACTTTAATAGTAGGTTCCCATTCATCTTGTAATTTTCTAAGAATTGATACTTCCAACTCAAGTTTTTCTTCATGTGCTTTCATCATGACTTCTACAATATGTTTAGTGAAAGCTTTATTTTGTTCATTTGCATTTGGTGAATTAATCATAGATTGCAACAAGGAAATACACTCAATTAAATAACAACTATCATAATTATAGTCCTTGTAATCCAAAGTAGTGGGTGCATTACTATTTAAAGTTTTGACCTCTCCAAACCCACTTTTTTCATTTTTATGATCAAGATTATCACCCTCCAAGCAAGTGGGACTCCTTCTATCTAAAGTTGAGTCTTCTCCAGTCCCTTTTTCATCAAGTTTTATGTTACTAAATAACGATTCAATAGGAGTAACACCAATTATTTTAATATCTTCATCATTGCTACATAGTGACTCTAGTTTAGCAGCCATCCTATTCACTAGGGTTGTTTGTTTATCCGAGATTTTTCCTAGTAAACTTTCAGTATTAGCAAGTTGAGCCTGAAGGTTTAAACTTCTAGATTAACATCTTCAAGTTGTTTATTAATGGCATCCAACAAGCTAGAAAGTTCATTAAGCTCTTTGGAAAAGAATTTATTTTTCTCAAATTGTGAAGTCATAAAACTCTTAGTAACATTTTCAATTTCAGACAATCTTCTGCTATAGAAACTATCGCGAAATTCCTCTAACGACATAGTGACAGAACTAGTGAACAAGAAAATAATTTTTTTTGTGTTTTTGTAAAAAAATTTAGAAGTAGGGGAGATGAAAATGAGAGGCAAATGCAAATAAAAGGCAAATAAAGTAAATGCAAGTGAATGATAATTTGTGCGAAGGTACTTGGTAATTTTGATGATGTCTCCCTGGCAACGGTGCCAGAAATTCTTCCTGCTACTTGTAGTCTGTGTTGGTATTTCCCCGAAGAAGAGAGGATGATGCAATACAGTAGAGATAAATATTTCCCTCAGTTAAGAACCAAGGTTATCAATCCAGTAGGAGAACCAAGCAAAATTCTGTTAAGTGCACCCGCACACACAAGAACAAACACTTGCAACCAACGCAAATAAGAGGGTTGTCAATCCTCTTAGCGGTTATTTGCAAGGATTAAATCTTATCGAGGTAAATAGATAAACTAAAATACTAATTAAAATAAAAGTAAATAAATTGCAGCAAGGTATTTTTATATGATAAAGATAGACCCGGGGGCCATAGTTTTCACTAGAGGCTTCTCTCTCGAGCACAGAAACATACGGTGGGTAAACAAATTACTGTTGGGCAATTGATAGAAAAGAAAATAAGTCTGACGGATTCATGGCAATGATCATGTATATAGGCATCACGTCCGAGACAAGTAGACCGACTCCTGCTTGCATCAACTACTATTACTCCAGTCATCGACCGCTATCCAACATGCATCTAGAGTATTAAGTTAATAAAAATAGAGTAACGCCTTAAGCAAGATGACATGATGTAGAGAAGCAAATTCAAGCAATATGAATAAACCCCATCTTTTTATCCTTAATGGCAACAATACAAATACGTGTCATGTCCCCTTCTGTCACTGGGATTGACCACCGCAAGATTGAACCCATCACAAAGCACCTCTCCCATTGCAAGATAAATCAATCTAGTAGGCCAATCCAAATCAATAGATCAAAGAGAAATACAAAGCTATATTTAATCATGCATAAAAGAGTTTAGAGAAGACTCAAATATTTCTAATGAATAATCTGATCATAAACTCACAATTCATCGGATCCCAACAAACACACCGCAAAAGAAGATTACATCGAATAGAACTCAAAGAACATCGAGGAGAACATGGTATTGAAGATAAAAGGGAGAAAAGAAGCCATCTAGTTACTAGCTATGGACCCGTAGGTCTGTGGTAAACTACTCACACATCATTAGAAGGGCAGCAAGGCTGATGTAGAAGCCCTCCGTGATCGATTACCCCTCCGGCAGAGTACCGGAAAAGGCCTCCAGATGGGATCGCAGAAGAACAGAGGCTTGCGGCGGCGGAAAGGTTTTTTCTTCTGGCTCTCTGATGGTTTCCCAATATTTGTGAATTTATAGAAGTGGAATTAGGTCAAACGGAGTCACGTGGGCCCCACAAGGCAACACGGCGCGCCCCCCTGGGGCGCGCCCTGTTGCCTTGTGAAGCCTCCGTGAGGCTTCTGGCCTCCTCCCGAAGCATCCAAGGTTTCTTTTGTCAAAAAAAATCTCCAAAAAGTTTCGTGGCATTTGGACTTCATTTGGTACCGTTTCTCTGAAAAGCCAAAAACAAGCAGAAAACAACAACTGGCACTGGGCACTAGGTTAATAGGTTAGTCCCAAAAAATGATATATAATTGCATATAAAAACATCCAAGATTGATACTACAATAGCATGGAACAATAAAAAATTATAGATACGTTGGAGATGTATTACTCTCCCTCTCCAAGCAGAACTACCCCCTCTACCAGAAGATGTGCTAAGGCATGTACCTGGCCGCCAAGAAGCTGAAGCAGTACTTCCAGGAGCACTCCATCACCGTGGTGAGCACGGCTCCCCTTGGGGAGATCATCGGCTGCCGGGACGCCACCGACTGGGTCTCCAAGTGGGCCATCGAGCTAGCCGCCCATACGATCCTCTACGAGCCCCGCAGGGCCATCAAGTCCCAGGCCCTGGCTGACTTCCTCGTCGACAGGGCGGAGACCGAGTACTTGCCACCAGCTCCCGACTCGACACACTGGCGCATGCACTTTGACGGCTCGAAGATGCGCACCGGCTTGGGAGCCGGCATCGTCCTCTCATCCGTGAAAGGTGACCGGCTGCGGGACGCGCTGCATATCCACTTCGCCGCCTCCAACAACGTGGTCGAATATGAGGCCCTTGTCCATGGCCTCCGGCTGGCCAAGGAAATTGGCGTCCGATGCATCCTTTGCTACGGGGACTCCGACCTGGTGGTGCAACAGGTCTCTGGTGAGTGGGACGCCAGGGATGCCAACATGGCCAGCTACCGTTTCCTGGTCCAGCAGATGACCGGCAGCTTCCCTCGAGCCGACAACGAGTCGGCCGACACGCTGGACAAAATCGGCTCCACCTAGCAGGTCATCCCAGCCGGCGTCTCCCTCGAGCATCTGCACAAACCCTCCATCAAGCCTTCTCCCAACTCGGAGTCCATGTTCATCCCGGCCGACCCGCCGGCCCCCGCCGGCCCAGTCCCCGGGGCTGCTGCCTCCAGCCCAGTCCCGGGGGCTGCCGCCTCCAACCCGGGGGCTGCCGGTCCAACCCATCGCCTCCTGACCCAACTGGCCCCGTGGAAGTTGTTGTCCTAATGGTGGTGGAGGCACCATCCTGGGCACAGCCAATCCTGAACTACCTGGTGGATGGTGAGCTCCCCGACGTCGAGGTCGCGGCCCGACAGATCAAGTGTCGGGCTCATGCCTACACCATCATCAACCACGAACTCGTCAAGCGCAGCGCAACCAGTGTAATCCAACGCTGCATCGAGCCGGACAAAGGGATCGAGATCCTTCGAGACATCCACCTGGGCGAGTGCGGGCACCACGCCGCCTCGAGGACCCTCGTAGCCATGGCTTTCCGCTATGGTTTCTACTAGCCAACGGCCCTGAAGGACGCCAAGCAGCTGGTCCTCAAGTGCAACGGCTGTCAGCGTTTCAGCACGTGGAGCCACCAGCCAGCTGTGGCCATCAAAACCATCCCCATCACGTGGCCCTTTGTCGTCTGGGGCCTCTACATGGTGGGGCCATTCAAGACCGCTCGAGGCGGCATGACACATCTGTTGGTGGCCGTCGACAAGTTCACCAAGTGGATCAAGGCCAAGCCGATCAAGAAGCTGGACGGCCCCAGAGCCATCACGTTAATCAAAGACATCACGGTCCGCTACGGCGTTCCCCACAGCATCATCATCGACAACGGCACCAACTTTACCAAGGGCGCGGTAGCTCGATTCTACACTGGCTCCGGCATCCGGCTCGACCTGGCGTCCGTGGCTCATCCACAGTTGAATGGCCAGGCGGAGAGGGCAAACGGCTTGATCCTAGCCGGCATTAAGCCCCGGCTCATCGAGCCGCTGGAGCGCTCGGCCGGCTGCTGGATCGACGAGCTGCTGGCTGTGCTCTGGAGCCTCAGGACCACGCCCAACCGGTCAATTGGCTTCACCCCTTTCTTCCTCGTGTACGGGGCCGAGGCGGTCATCCCAACAGACATCAAGTTTGACTCGCCTCGCGTCACCCTGTACATGGAGGCGGAAGCAAAGGAGGTGCGTGAGGACGGCATTGACCTGATCGAGGAGGCGCGCCTACTGGCCTTGAGCCGGTCGGCCATATACCAGCAGTGCTTGCGCCGCTACCACAACAAGAAAATCCGCCCTCTCGCATTCCGAGAGGGCGACTTGCTGCTCCGGCTAGTCCAGCGGACAACCGGCCAGCACAAGCTGTCCTCCCCTTGGGAGGGCCCCTTCATCATCAGCAAGGCCTTGCGCAACAACACCTACTACCTCATCAACGCGCAAGCGGCAAAGAAGCACAAGAGGGACGGCTCGGGCAAAGAGACCGAGTGCCCCTGGAATGCGGAGATCCTTTGCCTGTTTTATAGTTGAACCAGTGTATGTATGTATCGCAACCTTTTGGTATTAATGAAAGCAGCAGGTACCCCAAATGACACTCGGGGGCTACCTGTTCATCTCTATCGTGTGCACTACATGCTTTATTGCATTCTGTCCTTTCCCTCTGGGTCGGCAAGCCTGGCTCGTGGGCTCGCCGGCTAGCCCACGCCTCGCTTTTCTGCAGCCGGCTTTGTAGTGTGCGTGTCACCAAGGCCCTCTCTTCGTCTCCAGCTACATACCGCTCCCGGCTATCCGGCTGGCAAGAGCTAAAGGCCGGAAGTGGCCTCACGTGAAAAATGGCTAAGGAAGGGTGTCCGACTCGGGTAGTCCAGCTACACCTTGCATCTGCCCGTGCACTCACCGGCTGCGCTCTAGCCGGTTCACCACCTACAGCCAGCTGGCCCAGTGGGTGTTCGCTCAAACCTAAGTCCCAAATCCTAAGTATTGCACGCCCACCCTTGAAGCCCACTCCCCGTCACAGCTACAAACCGGCTCTCGGCTGTCCGGCTGGTGGGGCAAAAGTTGAGAGGGGGGCGGACAAGAAAATTAGATCGAAAGACAAAGGTAGAAAGCGAGCCGGCAACCGACAGACAACACAGATGTGCAGAAACACATGCATATTTACATAAATAAAGGCCCACGGCCAAGGTTCATTACATTCCCTACACCCCTAGTGGGTAGAACTGCAGACAAACTAATCTACTGGTTCAAAGCTAAACAAAAGAATAGGTGCTACTGGCGCCTACGCCACCGGCTGGTCGGTCCTGAGGGCTGCCGCCCCGGGGCTCGTCGAGGTGATGGCGTCCGCCTCGTCGTCCGGCGGGGTCGGGCTGTCTCCTTCGCTACTGGAGCTGGTCTCCTCGCTGTCGGCGTCATCCTCGCCGTTCAGAGCCAGGCCGAAGGTGTCCTCCGACAGCTCCATCCCGTACTCTGCACGATCCCTGACGAACACGTCGGGGTCGACGTAGGAGGCCAGCTCGCTGGTGCAAAGGCTGATGGCGTCTGCGAGCGGCTCCAAGTCTGCCTCAGCATGCCGGGTGGCCAGCAGGCCCAAATCCACGACCGGGTACCACGATAGGACGATGCTCAGCGCCATCTGGGCACCGGCTTGGGCCACCGAAGCCCGCCACGCGTCCAGGCGCTCTGGTGCCACCTCCAGCCACCTGGCCAGCCAGGTGGTGGTGCGGGCATGACCGCGCTGGGCCAAAGGGTCTCCACCAGCTTCATTCCCCATGTCCCGGAACCGGTGGAGGAGCCGGCCAATCAGCGGAATCCGGACCTTGGCGGCAAGGGCAATCTCCTCCACCGACCAGGCGTCGTGCTCACCAATGGTGATGCCCTGGCCCCTCCGGTACCGCTGATGCTCCTCCACAACCGCCTCAGCCACGTCCTGAAGGCCATCAAAATGCTTTGAAAGAAACAGAAGAAAACAAAGTCAGGGCGCCGGTTCGACCGTCGCAGCCGGCTGCCGACCAAAGAAAAAGGAACAAACATACCCTGGAAGGACTCCTCCATCTGCCACTCCAAAAAAAAGACACACCCGTGACATTATGGCCTGAACGAAAAAATTTTCTGTCATGGTTGTGACACTTCTATGACAATAATTGTGACAAAAACACGTATCATCATAGATGTGGTGGGATCCTACTTCTATGATAAAAAACTATGACAGAAAATGGGCTTTTCGTCCTAGGCAGGCCGGAGACGCACCCGCATGGCATTCTTTGGGCCTTCCATGACGTAAAAAATCGTGGTAGAAGTGAGGGCGAGGAAATTTTCGGGGAGTTCCCGGTTATGGTGGGTGGTCGGGGCCGAGCGATGCAGTTTGGTTTGCGCGTTTCTCTCGTACGTGCGCGTGTGTGCGAGGCGCTCGCTAATTGAACCCTAGTGAGGCATTCGCTTACTGAACCCGAGCGATCGATATCGCCTTCGCACTACGTATTGAACCCGAGCGATCGATCCCTCGCACTACATACTGAACTCGATGGATCCCTTCACTGCTAACTGAACCCGAGCGATTCCTTCGCTGCTAACTGAACCCGACCGATTCCTTCGCTGCTAACTGAACCCGAGCGATCGATCGCTACTGCTGCTTACTGAAGCCGATCGATCGATGCGTTGCATCGATCCCCCGTGCGAGATGTAGCTGGTTGGGCTTGCCTCTTGATGAACAGTGCCCGTTGCTACCGCGCGCGCGATACACAAAGACATGAGTCGAGACGCATCGATCGAGCCGGTTGGTTGGCTGTGGATGAATAGTTCCCATTGCTTCCTCCCGCTCGTACGCCCCACCCCAGCCGGTGGGTTGGCTGTGGATGAACGGTACCCTGTCCGTGTGAAGGTGGTTGGCGTTGGATGAATAGGACCCCGAGGAGGCCGCCACACCCCAGCCGGTTGGGGGTGGATGAATAGGACCCCGTGGAGGCTGGATGAACAGTAGCCGGTGGAGGCTGGAGGAAGTCGACGGTGGATGAACAGTAGCTGGTGGAGGCTGGAGGAGGTCGACCATGGATGAACAGTAGCCCGTGGAGTCTATTTTGCGGTACGCCACACCCCTCCCGATGAACACGACCCTGTTTCGACCGTAGGCAGTTGGGGAGAAGTCCGTTTCCTCCATTTTGCGGTATGCCAGACCCCTCCCGATGAACACGACGCTGTTTCTCCATTCCGACCCAGCCGGTTGGCTGCCGATGAACAGGACGCCATTGCTGCCATCCGTTGCCTCTCCATGTACACGAGCCCTGGCCGTACGTATGCGTGAGTACGCGTTCCAGACCCGCCCGTATGTACGTACGTGGCCATATTCTTTGCGGTGTGGCTGTATGTGCGTGTACATGATTTAGACAGGACTGTCTGAACCGCGACGTCGGGGGCTCAACTACAGCACGTGACGCTACTTACTTGGCCACGGTTCATCCTTGCAGAGAGACTGATTGACCAGTTGTACGTACACATTCGCGACGAGACAGACAACGCTACGTACGCTTCGACCGGGTGGGTCCTAGCTGTCAGGGAGAATAAGGAGGCACTTCCTTGCGTGCGAAGATATAGCAGGTGGGTCCCAGCTGTCAGGAGGAGGAATCATTTTTTTGCGCGTAATAAGGAAGCACTTCCTTGCGTGCGAAGATGTAGCTGGTGGGTCCAGCTGTCAGCATCACCACGTACAGTCCTCTTCTGATGGCTGTCGTTCATTGACCACGTTGACTACGCCGCGCCGAGAGCACCAAAGCGATGGACGACGGTGAGGCCTAGGAAGGGAACGATGCGGAGCCAGGGAAGACGCGGCAGTGGATGCCCACACGGAGGGGAGTACGAGGGTTGACTGGTTCAGCTGCGGTGTGAGGCTGCCGTCGCCGGAGAATAACAGGGGATGTGGGTGAGTAGAGGGAAGGCCTAGCTAGTGGTGGGAGTAGGGTGGGTCTATGAGGCCTACGCGGCAGCACAACCGTCCACGGGAGGCAGGAGCAGGCGGTCCCGACGGCGCTGGTTTGGGCGGCTGGAGCAAGAAGATCAGAGATTGAAGAAGCAGCACGGCCGTTGGATGAACATGCAATGGTCACTGCTGCTAGAATCATTTGTTGACTAAGTTAACAAAGCCCTGTGTACGGGTCAACTTAGTAGGCCCACAAGTCAGCCTCCAAATCTGGCGGGTCCCATTAAGCAAGGGGAGGAATCATTTTTCTTGCACGTAATAAGGAGGCACTTCCTTGTGTGCGACCATGGACCTCGTGGGTCCCAGCTGTCAGCCTCTCCACATATAGTCCTCTTCCGATGGCTGTCATTCGTTGACCGCGTTGACGATGCCGTGCCGAGAGCACCAAGGCAGTGGACGACGGCGAGGCCTAGGAAGGGAACGACCCAGAGCCAGGGAAGACGCGACAGTGGTTGCCCACGCGGATGGGAGTACGAGGGTTTACTGGTTCGGCTGCGGTGTGAGGCTGCCGTCGCTGTAGAACTTTGATGCCTAGTGGATGTAATCTGCAGTCTTGTTGCCCTTTATTATCATTGGTGGCGAACTTTGATGCCCAGTGGATGTAATATTCCATAATTTCTTTATTGGATAGTCTAGGTTTATTCTTAGTCGGTATGCTGTAATTTAGGCCGATGGCTTCAATGGAGCTCAACGGCCCAATACATTATTGGTCTCTCAGCGGTATAGAAAAAGAAATTACGCTACCCAAACGGGCCAGCCCGTAACTAGTTATATATGGGCCGGAAAGTCGGCCTATAATCATCTCGGGCCATTATTAGGCCTAAATGTAAAGTAGTTTTGGGCCTTTAACAGGCCGAGTAAAATGTGGGCCTCAGTTGGGCTAGAAATTTCCATGGGCTTTTAACAGGCTGAAAAGTAGATTGGGCCTGAATTGAGCTGAACAATTCATGGGCCGAAAGCAGGCCGAAACATACGTAGGCCCGTGATTGGCCCAATTACATATGAGCCGTTAACAGGCCAAAATTTATCTCGGGCCTTGGTTGGCCCAATAAAATTATGGGCTGTAAGGAGGCCAGATGCAAAGTAGGCCATAATTTGGCCCAACTATGTCACAGGCCTTTAACAGGCCGTTAGTCAGGTTGGGCTGAAATTTATCCACGAAGAGTATGGGCCGTTAAGAGGCCGAAAGTCACTTCGGACTAGAAATAGGCCCAGATGCAGCACATGCCAATAAATGGCCGAAAGTTAAACCGGACCAAAAATGGCCCATATGCAACAATGGCGGCTAACAGGCCAAAACGAATGTCGGGCCGAACTGTTAAATGGGACTTTAACAAGCCGAGATACAAACCGGGCCTATAATGGGCCCAAAAACACAGTGGCCTGTTAATGGGCCGGATTTGTTATGGGCCGTAATTTGGCCCAAAACATGATCCAATATGGGCCGTAATTTGGCCCAAACCGTGGCAGGCTGTTAACGGGCCGGTCCACTAGTGTCTAACAAAATCTTGTGGGCCTTTGGTTGGGCCGGCCCATTTAGGTCAAATGGGCCACTGTTGGGCCATGCCACGTGTCGACGTGTCATAGGCGCGTCTCGTCCATTGGACGAATGACATCTGTCGCAATGCTGAGCTGACACATGGATCCACTGGCGAATGAGAAATTTACAAGTGGAAAATCGCCATTGGTCAGGGTTGCTAATGGGTTATCGGATCCAAACCGGAACCCGGTAGCTTAACGGCGACCCATTACGGTGGATGCCATGTGTCAGTCACCCTTGACGAAAACACTTCCATGACGCGACATTTATCATCATGGAAGTGGACACTTCCGTGATGATAATTTCAGTATTGTCATGGACACTTCTACGATAGCACATGTATGACTATCTTGACTCTGTCATAAAATCGTCACGGATGTACATGCATGACAGAAAACGTGACCTACTGTGACAAAGACGTATCATTATGGAAGTGTTTTTTTTGTAGTGTGCCGCGCCTCGTGCAACGCCTGACGCTCCTTCGCTGCCCACTCGCTGGCCAGCCAGTCACAGTCAGCCTTCAGCTGGCCCACCTCCTCCAGGGCCTTGCGGCATTCCTCCGCCAGCCAGTCGAGTTCGGCCCGGTGGTCGGCCACCAGCCGGTCCTTCTCCACGGCCAGCCGGTCGCGCTCTTCGGCGGCCTGGCGGTGTTGGAGCTCGCACTCGCCCAGCTGCCACTCGGCCTCGTCCAGCCGGCCTTGTAGGCTCGAGACCTCGGCCGGGTTGGCAGCGGCGGCTGCAAAAAAGACCCAAGACGGCCGTTAGCAACCTGCTGGAAAGAAGATTGAAGCTTGAGAAGGTTCGGCCCGGCTGCTGCGCAGCCGGCGCGAACCTCGGGGGATACACCCAGTGGGTTCGCTGGCGCGCCCCCACTGGAAAAGAGCAAGTTACCTACCTTTGGCCTGCTGCGGCTCCACCTCCTTGGCGGCGAGCTGGGCCTTGCCCTCTCGTAACGTGCCCAGAAGGCGGTTGTATGCTACCACCCGCTAATCGTTGAGGTCCTGCAGGGGCAAAGTCAAGGGGAAAGCAGAAATTAGAAGAGCGCTCAAGAAGGCTCGACCCACCCGCTGCGCAGCCGGCCCGAGCCTTGGGAGCTACACCCAGTGGGTGCGCTGGCGCGCCCCCACTAGAAGCCGACCGGGCCGGTCAAGAAGTAAAGCTAAAGAACTCTGGAAAAGCAAAAGCGAGATACTGACCGCAACAGACTGCTCCAGCTGGCGCAGCCGGCTCTAGGCCCCTTGGGCGAATTCCTGCAGCCGGCCGCTGTTGTCGGCAAACTGCGCGTGCAATGCCTTCACCGCGATGGTCAGATTGCTCGGGACCGCTCCGTTGGTGACCTCGCCGGTACTCGCCCACTCCCGCTTCATCTGTGTCGCGGACCCGGTGCTGGTCCCGCTGCCCGCCGGCCTCGGCTCGGGGCTGCGCCGGGACACGGGCCCCGACGAGCACTATGGCGCCGGAACTCCCGGGCACGACCCCTGTGCTCGGCGGCGGTGTCCCTCCTCTGGTTGTGGTGGTCGTGAGCCTGCGGCCTCCTCCACTGCCGCGTTCGGCCCCATCGGCCCGGTTGGCGGTTGGTGGCGCGTTCGGTGCGACTGTCTGGCCGGCCGCCGGCTCGTGGGTGCCCGTCGTGTCCTGGCCGGCCGCTTCACCGGCCGCGCGTGCATCGTCCTCCACCAGGCGGTCCGCCTCATCCCGCGCCATGGCATCCTCCTTCGCCTTGGCCGTGGTGTCCTCCCTCGCCTTGGCGTTGGCCGCCTCCCGCATCTTGGCGGCGGCCTCCTCCCACGCCAGCGCCGCGCGCGCCTCCTCCTCCTGGCGAGCCTGCGCGTCCGGCCGGTCCGCGTGTCCTTCAGCGGTCGGGTCGGTCGGCTGGCAGATACGTCCATTTTGCATCATATTTTCCTACTGTTATTTATTATGTTTTGGATCATTATTTCAGTTTATGATACAATTCTTATGGCTTTTCTCTCTTATTTTGCAAGTTTCACATGAAGAGGGAGATTGCCAGCAGCTGGAATTCTGGACCGAAAAGGGGTACAACAGAGATAGCTATTCTGCACAACTCCAAATGACCTGAAAATTTACGGAGAATTATTTTGGAATATATAAAAAATATTGGCGAAAGAAATACCAGGAGGGGGCCCACCAGGAAGCCACAAGCCTAGGGGCGCACCCTACCCCCTGGGCGCGCCCCCCGAGCTTGTGGGGCCCCTGGCAGGCCTCCGACTCCCATCTTCTGCTATATAAGGCCATTTGCCCTAGAAAAAAAATAAGAAGAATACTTTTGGGATGAAGCGCCGCTGTCTCAAGGCGGAACGTGGGCAGGAGCACTTTTGCTCTCCGGCGGAGCGATTCCACCAGGGGTACTTCCCTCCGGGAGGGGGAAATCGAAGCCATCAACATCACCAACGATCCTCTCATCATGGGAGGACCAATCTTCATCTACATCTTCATCAGCACCATCTCATCTCAAATCCTAGTTCATCTCTTGGATTCAATCTTTGTCTCAAAACTTCAGATTGGTACCTATGGGTTGCTAGTAGTGTTGATTACATCTTGTAGTTGATGCTAGTTGGTTTATTTGGTGAAGATTATATGTTCAGATCCTTAATGATATTCAATACCCCTCTGATCTTGAACATGAATATGATTTGTGAGTAGTTACTTTTGTTCTTGAGGACATGGGAGAAGTCTTGTTATAAGTAATCATGTGAATTTGGTATTCGTTCGATATTTTGATGATATGTATGTTGTTGCTTCCTTTAGTGGTGTCATGTGAAGGTCAACTACATGACACTTCACCATATTTGGGCCTAAGGGAAGGCATTGTGGAGTAATAAGTAGATGATGGGTTGCTAGAGTGATAGAAGCTTAAACCCCAGTTTATGCGTTATTCCGTAAGGGGCTGATTTGGATCCATGTGTTTCATGCTATGGTTAGATTTATCTTAATTCTTCTTTCGTAGTTGCGGATGCTTGCGAGAGGGGGTAATCATAAGTGGGAGGCTTGTTCAAGTAAGAACATCACCTAAGCACCAGTCCACCCACATATCAAATTACCAAAGTAGCGAACGCGAATCAAATAAACATGATGAAAGTGACTAGATGAGAATTCCCATGTGTCCTCGAGAACGCTTTGCTTTATATAAGAGATCATTCCGGCTTGTCCTTTGCTATAAAAAGGATTAGGCCACCTTGCTGTACCTTGTTACTATTGTTACTTGTTACGAATTATCTTGCTACAAAACTATCAGTTACCGCTACTTTCAGTGCTTGCAGAAAATACCTTGCTGAAAACCGCTTATCATTTCCTTCTGCTCCTCATCGGGTTCGACACTCTTACTTATCGAAAGGACTACGATTGATCCCCTATACTTGTGGGTCATCAAGACTCTTTTCTGGAGCCATTCCCGGGGAGTGAAGCGCCTTTGGTGAGTGGAATTTGGTAAGGAAACATTTATATTACGTGCTGAAATTTATTGTCACTTGTCACTATGGAAAGTAATCCTTTGAGGGGTTTGTTCGGGGTATCTTCACCTTGACCGGAAGCACTAAGAGTTGCCCCTCAACCTACTGAACCTACTGAAAATATTTATTATGAAATTCCTTCGGGTATGATAGAGAAACTGCTAGCTAATCCTTATGCAGGAGATGGAAAGGTACATCCTGATATGCACTTGATATATATAGATGAAATTTGTGGACTGTTTAAACTTGCAGTTTTATCCAAGGAAGGAGTTAAGAGGAAGGTATTCCCTTTATCTTTGGAGGGAAAGGCTTTGACATGGTATAGGTGATAACCCACAAGTATAGATGATCAGTTGTAGCCTTTCTCGATAAATAAGAGTGTCGAACCCAACGAGGAGCTAAAGGTAGAATCAATATTCCCTTCAAGTTCTATCGACCACCGATACAACTCTACACACACTTAACGTTTGCTTTACCTAGAACAAGTATGAAACTAGAAGTACTTTGTAGGTAATGCTAGAACTACTTTGCAAGAATAAAACTAGGAGTACTTTGCGAGAATAAAACTACGAGTAAATTGCAAGATAATAAAAGTTAGTTGTTTAGTAGAAAGCTTTTGTAACACAAGAGAAAGATTTGTCCCTAGGCAACCGATAACTAGACCGGTAATCATTATTGCAATTTTATATGAGGGAGAGGCATGAGCTAACATACTTTCCGTACTTGGATCATATGCACTTATGATTTGAACTCTAGCAAGCATCCGCAACTACCAAAGATCATTAAGGTAAAACCCAACCATAGCATTAAGTAACAAGTCCTCTTTACTCCCATACGCAGCAACCCCCTTCAACGGTGTTTGTCTTAATGCTATGATTTGATGTTATACGACGCTCCAAGAATTTATGCATATCATGTGAACAAAACAAAAACCGAGACATACCGATAGTTGTCGAAGAAAGATGGGATGCCTTCCGGGGCATCCCCAACCTTAGATGCTCGAGTCTCCTTGAATATTCACTTGGGGTGCCTTGGGCATCCCCAAGCTTGAACCCTTTCCTCTCCTTATTGTTCTCATATCGATACCTCCTCGATCTTCGAACACTTCATCCACACAAAACTTAACCGAACTTTTTATTAGAGGGGTTAGTACATATAACATCAAATCCCATCATGTCCTGCTGTAACATTATTGTATAATTATAATCAAACATTACCCACTGTATGCTATCACAATTCTATGGCTCCCAAGTCAATGGGGCTCAACAAGATTTCAAACATACGCAAATAAAGAAACTATAACAGCAGTCTGTGAAAACAGGACAGTCTGTAAAGATGCAAATGAAACATATACTTATGTAACTCCAAAAATTCTGAAAAATTATGAAAAAATAAATAATTTGCATATCAGTACCGTGTAAAAAATTCAGAATTTTTTCAGGTTCCAGTAAAATATAGAAATTCAAACACTACAGCAAAAGTTTCTGTTTTTGCACAGCACACACCAAACAAGCAATTTAAACATCCTAAAGGTAAATCTTGGCACATTATTTTTATAATACAATGGATTTATACAAGGGGATAATTATTTTTGTTGAAAATTTTCTGCAATCAGGATTCGAAAAGTTTCCATGGGCATGAACAAAGTTCAAGGACGTCTCCCACTTCAACGGTGTTCGTCTTTCTCACTTTCACTTTTCTTTTTGAAAAGTTTTAGGTTCCCCTCTATATTTTTTTTGTTTTTAAACTTTATAAAAGCACACAACAGAATAAAATGACTCTCTAAAACTTCCAGGTTGTCTCCCAGGCAGCGCTTTCTTTAAAGCCATTAAGCTAGGCATAAAGTGCTCAAGTAATCGATCCACCCGGATCCCAAGGTATATCAAAGCCAATTTTAATTAACAATGATTTGTTATTTAGTAATGAGCACAAAGCAACATATATCATACAATGACGAAGTCTAACTCTCTTCCTATTCATCGGCATGTCATAAAAGAACAATTCATGCACATCAAGTAAAGGCCAATGCATAGTATAAACAGTTTCTTGCAATTTTATCGTATTGGAAACATAGAGAGGTGGAGATGTAGTTACTCTCTCATAATAATTGCAATTAGGAGCAGCAAGCACATGCATATTATATTCATCAAAATCATCATGTGTAGTAGTAAAACGCAACCCATCAATATAATCCTTAATAAGCACAAACTTCTCCGATATAGTCTAGTTGGGAGAATTCAAAAAGATAATAGGACTATCATGTGTAGGTGCAATAGTAACAATTTCATGTTTAACATAAGGAACTATAGCAAGTTCATCTCCATAAGCATAATTCAAATTGGCATCATGGCCACAAGCATCAATTTCATCAAAAAGGGATATTTCAAACGAATCCAAGGGATCATATCAATCATCATAGCATTCATCCTTCGGTAAGCACGAAGGGAAATTAAACAATGTATGAGTTGAAGAGTTACTCTCATTAGAAGGTGGGCACGGGTAGCTAATCCGCTCTTCCTCCCTTTGTTCTTCGCTCTCCTCATCATCTTTTTCATCTAATGAGCTCACAATGTCATCAATTTCTTCTTTCATAGATTCCTGCAAAATATTAGTCTCTTCTCGGACAGCGGAGACTTTCTCAATAAATTCATCAATAAAGACATTGTATTCATAATTCTCATAGCAATATTTTAGTATAGCATAATTTTCAGATCTGTAAATAGCATCATCATAGTTTTCATACTTTTCAAACAAAGATTCAATTTCATAAGCACCCTTAAAAGCAACAAATTCTTCTATTTGTTCCACATCATAGTAATCATATACACCATTAGCATAAGAAGCCAAGGTTTCATTATCATTAAATTTACATGAAAAGGGAAGGTGTGGAGCCTTCATCTTAGAGCAACAAGTATAATCATATCTTAAGCATAAATTCCGAGCATACCAATGCAAATAATCAATTTGATCCCGTAAGAGTTTCCCTTTTTGAGACAAGAGATAATCCCTAAAGTATTCCCGTTGATCCAAAGTATACCCCATTATCAATTTGAATGGAGATTTATCAGGATTATCAAAGTAGTGTTTAATATTTTTCACATAACCAGCATCGAGGATTTTAGGAGGTTCCCCATCTCCATGAGTAACAAGTACAAGTAATTTTTTTGGTATTTCGTGTCCCATATCCATAACTAAAGATAGAGAACAACTTAGAACAGAAAATAAAAACTACTTAGTGATAAAGCAAACAAGCACACGCGAGAATATCAACCCCACGCTATTGCTCCCCGGCAACAGCGCTAGAAAAAGGTCTTGATAACCCACAAGTATAGGGGATCAGTTGTAGCCTTTCTCGATAAATAAGAGTGTCGAACCCAACGAGGAG
Source organism: Elymus sibiricus (assembly GCA_039707655.1). Taxonomy (NCBI): domain Eukaryota; kingdom Viridiplantae; phylum Streptophyta; class Magnoliopsida; order Poales; family Poaceae; genus Elymus; species Elymus sibiricus. Next base: position 182,790,177 of record CM077676.1, read on the forward strand.
CTAAAGGTAGAATCAATATTCCCTTCAAGTTCTATCGACCACCGATACAACTCTACGCACACTTAACGTTTTCTTTACCTATAACAAGTATGAAACTAGAAGTACTTTGTAGGTAATGCTTGAACTACTTTGCAAGAATAAAACTAGGAGTACTTTGCGAGAATAAAACTACGAGTAAATTGCGAGATAATACAAGTTAGTTGTTTAGTAGAAAGCTTTTGTAACACAAGAGAAAGATTTGTCCCTAGGCAATCGATAACTAGACCGGTAATCATTATTGCAATTTTATATGAGGGAGAGGCATGAGCTAACATACTTTCCGTACTTGGATCATATGCACTTATGATTGGAACTCTAGCAAGCATCCGCAACTACCAAAGATCATTAAGGTAAAACCCAACCATAGCATTAAGTAACAAGTCCTCTTTACTCCCATACGCAACAACCCCCTTACTCGGGTGTAAGCTTCTGTCACTCTAGCCGCCCACTATAAGAGAATTATGAACGTATTGCAAACCCTACAGCGGGAATCCCTCATGCTTGCGCGACATGGAGGGCACCGTAGGACAGCACCAACATAAAACATACTACTCAAACCAATCACGATCATCAATCAACCCATAGGACAAAACGAATCTACTCAAACATCATAGGATTGCCACATATCATTGGATAATAATATGTAGCATTAAGCACCATGTTTAAGTAGAGATTACAGTGGGGAGAAGAGATGTTACACCGCTGCATAGAGGGGGAGAGAGTTGGTGTTGACGGCGACGAAGTTGTTGGTGTAGATCGCCGTCACGTTGGTTCCCCCGGCGGCGCTCCGGCGCCACCGGAAGAGAGGGGGAGAGAGCCCCCCTCCTTCTTCTTCTTGCTTGGCCTCCCCCCTAGATGGGAGGAGAGTTTCCCCTCTAGTCCATGGCCGCCATGGCTCCCAGAGGACAGGAGCCCCTCCGAGATTGGATCTCTCTCTCTCTGTTTCTCTTCTGTTTCGCGTCCCCCTTTTCTGGCCTTTCACCGTTTCTTAAATATCCGGAGATCCGTAACTCCGATCGGGCTAAAATTTTAACATGATTTTTCTCTCGATACAGGCTTCCTTGCGGCCAAAGAAGGGCCCCAACCTACTTACGGTTTGCCCACAAGGCAACACCACACGGCTAGGGGGGGTCGCGCCAAGATGCCTTGTGGAGGCTGTGGGCCTCCGTTTGCGTCGATTCCACCTCCCAAAAATCACATATATTCCAAAATAATTCTCCATAAAATTTTATCGCATTTGGACTTCATTTGATATGGATTTTCTGTGAAACAAAAAACAAGCAGAAAACAGGAACTAGCACTGGGCACTGGATCAATATGTTAGTCCCAAAAATAATATAAAATGTTGCCAAAAGTATGTGGAAATTGTAGGATAATGGCATGAAACAATCAAAAATTATAGATACAATGGAGACGTATCAATAGGCTATTGGATGATAATGGAACATGGGATTGGAATCGGTTGAAGCTAGAATTTCACCAGAAGTTTTATCCTATGCATTTGGTTCATCGTGATCGGAATTATATATATAATTTTTGGCCTCGTGAAGGAGAAAGTATCGCTCAATCTTGGGGGAGGCTTAAGTATATGTTGCACACATGCCCCAATCATGAGCTCTCAAGAGAGATAATTATACAAAACTTTTATGCTCGGCTTTCCCATAATATGATCAATCCATGCTCGATACTGATAACCCACAAGTATAGGGGATCGCAACAGTCTTCGAGGGTAGTATTTCACCCAAATTTATTGATTCGACACAAGGGGAGCCAAATAATATTTGCGAGTATTAGCAGTTGAGTTGTCAATTCAACCACACCTGGAGAACTAAATATCTGCAGCAAAGTGTTTAGTAGCACAGTAGTAACAGTAGCAATAGGAACAGAAACAGTAACAGTAGCAATTTTGTAGTGATTGTAACAGCAGCAATGACAGTAGTAACTTAGGAAAGATCAATATGCGAAAAGCGTAGGCATTGGATCAGTGATGGATAATTTTGTTGGATGACATTCATCATGTAACAGTCACAGCCTAGAGCGATACACAATAGCTCCAATTCATCAATGTAATGTAGGCATGTATTCCGTATATAGTCATACGTGCTTATAGTAAGAACTTGCATGACATTTTTTGTCCTACCCTCCCGTGGCAGCGGGGTCCATAAGGAAATCTAATGGATATTAAGGCCTCTATTTAATAGAGAACCGGAACAAAGAATTAGCACTTAGTGAATACATGAACTCCTCAAACTATGGTAATCACCAGAAAGAATCCCAATTATTGTCACCTTGGGGTATGCAGATCATAACACGTAATAGCTGCATACAACTTGCAAGATAGGATCAAGAACACAAATATATTCATGAAAACATAGAGGGTTCAGATATGAAATCATGGCACTCGAGCCCTAGTGACAAGCATTAAGCATAGCAAAGTCATAGCAACATCAATCTCAGAAGATAGTGGATACTAGGGATCAAGCCCTAATAAATTGAATCAATTACATGATAAATCTCATCCAACCCGTCACCGTCTAGCAAGCCTACGATGAAATTACTCACACCCGGTGGTGAGCATCATGAAATTGGTGATGGAGGATGGTTGATGATGATGATGGTGACGAATCCCCCTCTCCGGAGCCCCGAACGGACTCCAGATCAGCCCTCCCGATGAAGAACAAGAGGTGGCGGTGGCTCCGTATCGTAAAATGCGATGAAACTTCTTCTCTTATTTTTTTCTCGGGGAAAGAGAATTTGTAGCGTTGGAATTAGGTCAGGAGGACCTCTGTGGGCCCCACAAGGCATCACGGCGCGCCCCTAGGGGGGTCGTGCCCTGTTGCCTTGTGAGCAACAGGGGCCCCCTCTCCAGTTGATTCTTGCGCCAATATTTTTTATATATTCCATAAAAAATCTCCAAAAAGTTTCATCCAATTCCGAGAACTTTAATTTCTACACAAAAACAACACCATGGTAGTTCTGCTGAAAACAGCGTCAGTCCGGGTTAGTTTCATTCAAATCATGCAAATTAGAGTCCAAAACAAGAGCAAAAGTGTTTGGAAAAGTAGATACGACAGAGACGTATCAACTCCCCCAAGCTTAACTCATTGCTTGTCCTCAAGCAATTCAGTTGACAAACTGAAAGTGATAAAGAAAGACTTTTACGAACTCTTTTGTTCTAGTATCCGTACATAAGCTTAAATAGCACCCAAGTTTTCAGCAAAGATCATGAACTAACCATGCAAATGATAACACTTAGAAACTACATTTACTCATATCAATGGCATAATCAACAGCGAGCAATAATAACATATCTAAAATGTCAACAATTTGTCAAAACAATCATAATATAATATGATAACATGGTATGTCGCTAGCCCTTTTTGAGACCGCAAAACATAAATGCAGAGCACCTCCAAAGTTCAAGCAGCGACTAAACATTGTAATTCAAGGTAGAAAAGATCCAGTCATGATGCACACAACATTAACTATACTCAATGCATAAGAATGACAATAGTGCTCTCAAGATTGGTGCATATAATGAGAAGGTGATGACTCAACAATACAAGTAAATAACATAAAAGTAAATAGATAGGCCATTCGCAGAGGGAAGCAGAGATTTGCAGAGGTGCCAGAGCTCGAAGCTTAAATCAGAGATGATTTTTTTTGAGAGGTGTACTTTTCCTATCAACATCACGACCGAGGATTTTCAATATCTTCCATGCTAAACACATTATAGGCGGTTCCCAAGCGGAAAGGTAAAGTTTACTCCCCCTCCACCATACCAACACAAGCCATGGCTTGCCAAATTCACGGGTGCCCTCCAAACGATCAAATTTCCGAGGAAGTTTGTTTTATTATATTTTTCTTTATTTTGATTATAGGACTGGGCATCCCAATTACCAGCCTCTATCGTGCAATGACAAGTGAATAAACACTCATCTGAGAATAACCCGCTTAGCATGGAAGATACTGACCACCCCCTGTCGCTCCATGAGCGGTACGGGTACACAAAACAAATGTTTATTTGAATGATTAGAGGAGGCACATGCAAATTTACTTGGAACGGCAGAGTAATACTGCATATAGGTAGATATAGTGGACTCATCTGGAACAACTTTGGTTTAAGGATTTTGGATGCACAAGCAGTATTATATTCCCGCTTAGTACAGGTGAAGGCTAGCAAATAGATTGAGAAGTGACCAACTAGAGAGCGAAAATGGTTATAATCATGCATTGAGAATAATTAACATTGAATACTAGCATGAGTAGGATATAAACACCCTGAACATAAATATCGTGAAGGCTGCATTGGTTTTGAATCAACTACATGTGTGAACATGTGCCAAGTCAAGCCACTTGAAAAATTCAGAGGATACCACACTAACATACTACATCATAACCATTTTAATGCATGTTGACATCCAAGGTAAATCATTATCCACTCCTAGCTACTTAAGCATGGCATGAGCAACTATAATCTCTAATTGTCATCACAAACATGTTTACTCATAATATGCTGAATCATGGATACTGAGTTAATCATATTTACAAAAACAACAACAAAAAGAGTTCATACCAGCTTTTCCTTACCACAGTCACTTCATCAAATCATCGTCATTATTGCCTTTCACTTGCACGACCGAATCATGTGAAAATAATAATAGTGCAAGAGTGTCGTGGACTAATCTGGAATCTGCAGACATTTTATTCAAGGGAGAAGACAAGTTAATATTGGCTCTTTGTTAGATCAATCATAAAGCATATGACAGCCACTCAACATTTTCATCGTGGTCTTCTCCCTATAACAACTCAACAAAAAGAAAAGAAATTTAGAGAAACACACTGAAATATTTTTGGAGTTCTTAGTTTTTCTGAAGAAAGCAAACTAAAGAAGAAAAATGAAAAGCGAGAAAAACTATTTACACGGGAGAACTCCCAACAAACAAGAAAATAAGAAATGAGAAATCTTTTTGGGTTTTCTTTTAATAGTACGAACTAACTAAAGAGAAATAAAAACCGAAAAGAAGCGAGAAATATTCTTGGATTTTCGAAGTTTTTCAAACACACAAGAAGAAAGTGAAAATAAAACTAGCATGGATATACAATGAAAGATGATGAACACAGACAACTAGAATAAATGTGTGAACATGAATGTAATGTTGGTGAGAAATACGTACTCCCCCAAGCTTAGGCTTTTGGCCTAACTTGGTCTACTACAAAGGTTGTCCCGGATAATAATCGAAGTGGTAGCTCGTGGAGGCGTTCTGTGCTGCCTCCTCAGCGAGACAGGTGGCCTCAACTGCCGCGTTATACTCGTGTACTTCATTCTCATGGAGAAAATTTCTCTGTTTGCTCTGGAAATCAAAGAGGACAGGAGCAGGCAAAATAATAGAGACAACACGGTATTTATCAAATGTCAAATTATAGTCATATCTGTGAGTGTTGCGCTTAATAAACTCATGGTTCTGCATTACCTCAAAATTCAAGTATTTATCAGGTAATAAAGGATCATTGGGTCTGGGTGAGACCCCTAGCCTCAAAGCTACGCGGGAGGCATAAATTCCTCCATACAAATCACCATTGCCTGCGTTGCGGTGCAACCGACATGAACCAATTGCCCCAAGATTATAATGTCTACTGCCTGGCGGCATGAATAATGCTCAAATCAGGAGCACAAAGTGCACTACAGTCTTGCTTACCAACAATACACTTCCCATTAAAAAGTGCAAATTATCGAATAGAGGGAAAGTGAATGCTTTTTATCCTAGTTTGTGTAACTCCCCTATCCTCACCATTGCAAAGACTACTGAGAAACATTTCATAATCAGATTGCCGCGGTTCGCTAAGCAAACCCCAAAATGGAATTTTGCATGCATCACAAAAATCTTCTAGAGACATACTATAGGATTTATCATAGAGATGAAATGAAACTCTAAAAGTACGAGAGTGATACACAAACTTTTGAGTGAATGAATGAGTAAGGTTATAGTGCTGTGGAGGCTTATCTGCGACGAAGGTGGAGAGCTCGGTGTTTTGAATATATTGATCAAATTCTTCCTTGATGCCTGCACCTAACATGAACTCATTGCATGGCCATCGACAAGATTTTGCATTGGCACCTCGCACCGAACTTGCCCTTGGTTCAACATACGATTGGCGCGGGCTTTCACTCGACGATGCTTCAGAAGACCTCTTCCTAAAGAGGTTCATTTTCCCAAGGGAAAATTTCTGAATTTTTTTGGACCACAAACAGATGTTAACAAAACTTCACAAGATTGATAGAACTACTCACACAAGTGCCTAAAGGCTATATCAAGCATTCAAACTACATAAAACTCAAAAAATTCAACATGCAAGCTCATTTTCAGTAGCACCAATAGCAGCAATTTATGCAAAATATAATCCACTAAAGCAAAAACTAATTGGAGCAATGGAAGAGTCACATACCAAGGAGTAATCCCCCAAAACAGTTTCGGAAATGGAGCTCCGAGCAAAGAGATCAAAAATCTCAGGTTTGGGAGCAAGAACACGAGAGAGAGAGAGAGAGAGAGAGCTACAAAGATTTTTTTGGTGGTAGGAGATGAAGTGGGCTAAAGAGATAAGTGAGTGGGTCCCTATGGGACCCTGATGACCGACAAGTATAGGGGATCAATCATAGTCCTTTCGATAAGTAAGAGTGTCGAACCCAACGAGGAGCAGAAGGAAATGACAAGCGGTTTTCAGCAAGGTATTTTCTGCAAGCACTGAAATTATCGGTAGTGAGTAGTTTGATAGCAAGATAATTTGTAACAAGTGACAAGTAGCAATAGTAACAAAGAGTGCAGCAAGGTGGCCCAATCCTTTTTGTAGCAAAGGACAAGCCAGAACAATCTCTTATAATAAGCAAAGCGTTCCCGAGGACACATGGGAATTTCATCTAGTCACTTTCATCATGTTTGTTTGATTCGCGTTCGCAACTTTGATAATTTGATATGTGGGTGGACCGGTGCTTGGGTGCTGTTCTTACTTGAACAAGCCTCCCACTTATGATTAACCCCTCTCGCAAGCATCCGCAACAACGAAAGAAGAATTAAGATAAATCTAACCATAGCATTAAACATATGGATCCAAATCAGCCCCTTACGGAATAGCGCATAAACTAGGGTTTAAGCTTCTGTCACTCTAGCAACCCATCATCTAATTACTACTCCACAATGCGTTCCCTTTGGCCCAAAGATGGTGAAGTGTCATGTAGTCGATGTTCACATGACACCACTAAAAGAATCAACAACATACATATCATCAAAATATCGAACGAATACCAAATTCACATGATTACTTATGACAAGATTTCTCCCATGTCCTCAAGAACAAAAGTAACTACTCACAAATCATATTCATGTCCAAGATCAGAGGGGTATTAAATAGCATAATGGATCTGAACATATAATGTTCCACCAAATAAACCAACTAGCATCAACTACAAGGTGTAATCAACACTACTAGCAACCCACAGGTACCAATCTGAGGTTTTGAGACAAAGATTGAATACAAGAGATGAACTAGGGCTTGAGATGAGATGGTGCTGATGAAGTTGTTGATGAAGGTTGGTCCTCCCACGATGAGAGGATCGTTGGTGATGTCGATGGCTCCGATTTCCCCCTCCCGGAGGGAAGTATCCCCGGCGGAATCGCTCTGCCGGAGAGCAAAAGTGCTCCTGCCCAAGTTCTGCCTCAAGACGGCGGCGCCCTGTCCCAAAAGTCTTATCCTTATTTTTTCTAGGGAAAATGGGCTTATATACCAGAAAATGGGCACCGGAGGCTGGCCAGGGGCCCCAAGAGCCACCAGGGCGCGCCTGGGGGGGGGGGGGTGGCGCGCCCTGTTGCCTCGTGGGCACCTGGGTGGCCCCCTCTGGTACTTCTTTCTTCCAGTGTTTTTTATTTATTCCAAAATAAATCTCCGCAAAATTTCAGCTCATTTGGAGACGTGCATAATAGGTATCTCTAACAAAGCTTTTTCAAGTCCAGAATTCCAGCTGCCGACAATCTCCCTCCTTTTGTAAATCTTGCATATTAAGAGAGAAAAGGCATTAGAATTGCTCCACAAAGTGTTATATTGATTAAAAACACTATAAATAACAGTAGTAAAACATGATGCAAAATGGACGAATCAACTCCCCCAAGCTTAGACCTCGCCTGTCCTCAAGCGAAAGCCGATATCGATAATCATGCCCACATGTTTAGAGAGAGAGGTGTCGATAAAAATAAAATACGGACATAGTAGCATCATGATCATTATTATAACAGCAATATTCATTATCATAAAACTTCTCATGAGCAAGTAACAATTCATCACAATAACAAAGTATAAGGCATAAACTTTCTTGAAAACTAACAAACTATGTTCTCAGTCAACAATGCAATTGCAATTCATCATATTTTCAGGAAGGGTCTCATGTAGGAGCTTTTTAGCAAGTCCACATACTCAACCATCATTTAGTCTTCTATGATTGCTAACACTCACAAGATATATATGGAGCAAAAAGTTTCAGCCAGACACATAGAAAGATAGGGGCTTATAATTTCGCCTCCCAACTTATTCACCTCAAGGGTAATGTCAACAATAATAACTCATGATCACTGATATCCAACTGGATATATGTGCCTAGATCTTCCCCACCACATGATGCTTGCAAAAGAGAAAAATAAAAAGGAATAGAGGGGAACACTATTGACTCTTACATGAAAAGTAAATACATAAAAGTAAAGGATAGGCCCTTCGCAGAGGGAAGCAGAGGTTGTCATGCGCTTTTTGTTGTTGGATGCACAAGCTCTTAATGCAAAGGAACGTCACTTTATATTGCCCCTTGTGATAGCAACCTTTATTATGCAGTCCGTCCCTTTTATTTCTTTACCATCACAAGTTCGTACAAAGCTTATTTTCCCTTACAATAAAAGTTCATACATATTTAGAGGCAATTTTTATTGCTGTATGCACCAATGACAACTTACTTGAAGGATCTTATCCAATCCATAGGTAGATATAGTGGACTCTCATGATATGAAACTAGGTTTAAGGGTTTTTGATGCACAAGTAGTATCTCTACTTGGTGCAGATTTTTGGCTAGCAAAGATATTGGGAAAGCACCACTTGTTGAAGGATCTATGACAATATAGCTTCTATGTGAATATAAGCAAACATAAATCATTACGTTGTCTTCCTTGTCCAATGTCAACAATTTGACATAAAATACTTAATGGGGGCTCACAATCATAAAAGATGTCCAAGATAGTGTATTTGCATGTGAATCTTCTCTTCCCTATTAATTTTTTCATGAATTGCATCATTAACCAATGCTATGTTTGTTAACTTTCAATAAGTTTTACCACTTATACTTTTCTTTATGTAATGTCATTACTTACCATAAGATTAGCATATGATCTTTTTCATTATTTTCATTGCTAGGATTAAAACATGAAAGTAAAGAAGCAAAAACTCAAACTACTCTTTATTATATAACTCTCAACTCAATTACATAGATACATAGATCATGAAACTAGCACTCGAAAATAGATCATACTAAACTTTTATTTAACTAGATCACGAAATAACTAAGGATCGAACTAAAAGTAGGTAAAGATAACAAAAGTGATGGTGATACGATACCATGGCACCTCCCCCAAGCTTGGCACAAGCCAAGGGGAGTGCCCATACCCATGTGCTCAAGTTTCTTTCTTTAGTGATGATGGTGATGATGAAGTGGTGGGCTTGTCCTTCAGTTTCCTCTTCAGAACATAGTTTTCTTCCTTCAACTTGCTAATTTCTTGCTCAAGCTCCACTATCTTCTCACATAATGTATTCTTGTTTTCCTGTAGAAGACAGAAAGGGATAAATTGGATCTTAGATTTGTTTACTGTGTTTGGGAGGCTCGACTTCTTGAACTCCACAAGCATATCTCCCGGTTGAGGTAGAGGGGCATCTTCTTCTTCCGAACTCGCGTCTTCCATTCCCTTCATGTTGGCATCTCGCTCCTCCTCCGCGGACCATCCATAGGGGTCTATATCCCCATAGATCCTTGGATTCGAAACGTAGTTTGATACGAAGCTCTCTCCATCTGAGTCTTGAGATGACATACTTTCGGATCTATCAGAAAAATAGCACGAAACAAGAACAAAGGAGATTTCTGTGATACGGTGGTCAAAACATCCAGGGGTATATATAAAGAATTTTTATCTTGCAAAACAAGTATTCCAGAAGAAAACGGAGTCGGGAAGGCTCACGAGGGGCCCACGAGCCACCAGGGCGCGCCTGGGGGGGGGGGGGTGGCGCGCCCTGGTGCCTCGTGTGTACCTCGTGGGTCCCCTCGGCAGTTTCTTATTTTTGTATTTTTTCTAATATTCCAAAACTAACAGAAAGTATTTTTATGGAATTTTTGGAGTCGGTTTACTTACTGTATCACGTACCTCTTCCTTTTCAAGGTTCTGGAGTGTTCTAGAAGGTCTCTCTTATGTATTCCTCCGGTGTCATTGTTTCAATAATATTAGTTTCAACATTAATGGGAGTACCTGAAATATAGTGCTTAATTCTTTGCCCATTCACCACTCTCGGATTGGTGCCTTCAGAGTTGTTTATTTTGATGGCTCCGGAGCGATAAACTTCTTCGATGATATACGGTCCTTCCCGTTTAGAGAGAAGTTTTCCTGCAAAGAATCTCAAACGAGAATTGTACAATAGAACATATTCACCCACTTTGAATTCCCGTTTTTGAATTCTTTTATCATGCCATCTTTTAACTTTTTCTTTGAACAATTTGGCATTTTCATAAGCTTGGGTTCTCCATTCATCTAGTGAGCTAATATCAAATAACCTCTTTTCACCGGCAAGCTTAAAATCATAATTGAGTTCTTTAATTGCCAATATGCTTTATGTTCTAACTCAAGAGATAAATGACATGCTTTTCCATAGACATTTTTATAAGGAGACATACCCATAGGATTTTTATAAGCAGTTCTATAAGCCCATAATGCATCGTCAAGTTTCTTAGACCAATTCTTTCTAGATCTATTGACAGTCTATTGCAAAATTAATTTTATTTCTCTATTGCTCAATTCAGCTTGACCACTAGATTGAGGGTGATAAGGAGATGCAATTATATGGTTGACATCATATTTAGCAAGCAGTTTACAGAATGCGCCATGAATAAAATGTGAACCACCATCAGTCATTAAATATCTAGGGACTTCGAACCTCAGGAAAATAACTTCTTTAAGCATTTTAATAGAAGTGTTATGATCAGCACTACTAGTTGGAATAGCTTCTACCCACTTAGTAACGTAATCAACAACAACTAAAATATGAGTATACCCATTGGATTTAGGAAAAGGTCCCATGTAATCGTATCCCCAAACATCAAATGGTTCAATAACAAGTGAACAATTCATAGGCATTTCTTGACGTCTACCAACATTACCAATTCTTTGACATTCATCACAAGATAAGACAAACTTACGAGCATCCTTGAAAAGAGTAGGACAATAAAAACCAGATTGTAATACCTTATGTCCAGTTCTGTCTCCCGCATGGTGTCCTCCGTAAGCCTCGAAATGACACTTCCGTAGGATTTGTTCCTGTTCATGCTCAGGTATACAACGTCTAATAATACCATCTACTCCTTCTTTATAAAGATGTGGGTCATCCCAGAAGTAATGTCTTAAATCAAAGAAGAACTTTTTCTTTTGTTGGTATGTGAAACTAGGTGGTATAAATTTAGCAACAATATAATTAGCATAGTCTGCATACCAAGGAGTATTACAAGAAACATTTATGACAGCTAATTGTTCATCAGGAAAATCATCATTAATAGGAAGTGGGTCATCAAGAACATTTTCCATTCTAGACAAATTATCTACTACGGGATTCTCAACTCCCTTTCTATCAATAATATGTAAGTCAAATTCTTGTAGCAATAGAACCCACCTAATGAGTCTAGGCTTAGCATCTTTCTTTTCCATAAGGTATTTAATAGCAGCATGATCAGTATGAACAGTTACTTTAGAATCAACTATGTAAGATCTGAATTTATCGCATGCAAACACAACTGCTAGAAATTCTTTCTCAGTAGTAGCATAATTTCTTTGGGCACTGTCTAGAGTTTTACTAGCATAATGGATAACATTTAATTTCTTATCAACTCTCTGTCCTGGAATAGCACCAACAGCATAATCACTAGCATCACACATAATTTCAAAAGGCAAGTTCCAATCAAGTGGTTGAACAATAGGTGCAGTGGTTAAGGCTTTCTTAAGTGTTTCAAAAGCTTCTACACAATCATCATCAAAAACAAATGGAACATCTTTTTGCAAGAGATTGGTAAGAGGTCTAGAAATTTTAGAGAAGTCTTTAATAAATCTCCTATAGAAACCATCATCACCAAGGAAACTTCTTATACCTTTAATATCTTTAGGACATGGCATTTTCTCAATAGCATCAACCTTAGCCTTATCAACTTCAATACCTCTTTCAGAAACTTTATGCCTTAAGACAATACCTTCATTCACCATAAAGTGGCACTTCTCCTAATTCAAGACAAGATTAGTTTGTTCACATCTCTGCAAAACTCGATCAAGGTTGCTTAAGCAATCATCAAAAAAAGTTCCGTAAACGAAAAAATCATCCATGAAAACCTCAACAATCTTTTCACAAAAGTTAGAGAATATAGCAGTCATACATCTTTGAAAGGTAGCAGGTGCGTTGCATAGACCAAAAAGCATATGTCTATAAGCATAAGTTCCAAAAGGACAAGTAAAGGTGGTTTTCTCTTGGTCGGCTTGTGATACAGGTATTTGAGAGAAACCAGAATATCCATCTAGGAAACAAAACTGTGTATGCTTAGACAATCTTTCTAACATTTGATCAATAAAAGGTAAGGGGTAATGATCTTTTCTAGTGGCTTTGTTTAATTTTCTAAAATCAATTACCATCCTATAACCAGTTACAATTCTTTGTGGAATGAGGTCATTTTTATCATTAGGAACAACGGTAATACCTCCTTTCTTAGGGACACAATGAAAGGGACTTACCCATCTACTATCAGCTATGGGATAGATTATACCTGCTTCCAGAAGCTTTAATATTTCATTTCTTACCACCTCCTTCATTTTAGGATTTAATCGTCGTTGGTGGTCGACAATTAGTTTAGCATCAGGCTCCATATTAATTTTGTGCTGACATAGAGTGGGACTAATACCCTTAAGATCATCAAGAGTATATCCAATAGAAGCTCGATGCTTCCTCAGAGTTTTCAGTAATCTCTTTTCTTCATGCGCTGAAAGGTTAGCACTAATAATAACATGATATATCTTCTTTTCATCTAGATAAGCATATTTCAATGTATCGAGCAATTGCTTCAATTCAAATACAGGGTCACCCTTAGGTGGAGGAGGGCCTCCAAGAGTTTCAACAGGCAAATTGTGTTTAAGGATAGGTGGTTGATCAAAGAACATCCTATCTATTTCATTTCTTTCATTCATGTGCATATCATTTTCATGGTCTAGCAAATATTGTTCTAACGGATCAGTAGGAGGTACGACAATAGAAGTAAGACCAATAATTTCATCTTTACTAGGCAATTGTTTATCATGAGGTTGTCTACGAAACTTGGAGAAATTAAACTCATGAGACAGACCACCAATATTAACACTAACAGTTTCTTTAGCACAATCAATCTTGGCATTAACAGTGTTCAAGAAAGGTCTACCAAATATAATGGGACAAAAGTCATCTTGTGGAGAACCGAGGACTAGAAAATCGGTAGGGTATTTTATTTTTCCACACAAGACTTCAACATCTCTAACGATCCCAAGCGGTGTAATGGTATCTCTGTTTGCAAGCTTAATAGTAACATCAATGTCCTCTATTTCAATAGGTGCAATATCATTCATAATTTCTTGATATAAGGTAAACGGAATAGCACTCACACTAGCACCCAAGTCAAATAAGCCGTGATAACAATGATCTCCTATTTTTACAAAGACAACAGGCATGCCTACTACAGGTCTGTTTTTATCTTTAGGATCTGGTTTAGCAATTCTAGCTGCTTCATCACAGAAGTAAATAACATGCCCATCTATATTATAGACCAGGAGATCTTTAACCATAACAACATTAGGTTCAACTTTAATTTGTTCAGAGGGTCTAGGTGCTCTAATATTACTTTTGTTAACCACAGTTGAAATTTTAGCATGTTCCTTAATCCTAACAGGATAAGGCGGTTTCTCAATATAAGCAGTAGGCACAACTGGATCAACATGGTAAACAATTGTTTCTTCTTTAACACTAACGGGTTCCTCAATCTTTTCTTTAACAGGGGGATGATATTTAAACCACTTCTCCTTAGGGAGATCAACATGAGTAGCAAATGATTCACAAAAGGAAGCTACTATCTCAGAGTCAAGTCCATATTTAGTGCTAAACTTATGAAAAGCATCAGTATCCATAAAAGATTTAACACAATCGAATTCAAGTATTATACCTGACTCATTACCTTTGTCGAGTTCCTAATCTTCAGAGTTGCATTTAATTCTTTCCAAAAGATCCCATCGGAATTCAATAGTTTTCTTCATAAAGGAGCCAGTCGAAGAAGAATCGAGCATGGTTTGATCATCATGAGAAAGCCGAGCATAAAAATTCTGTAAGATAATTTCTCTTGAGAGCTCATGATTGGGGCATGTGTACATCATGTACTTAAGCCTTCCCCAAGCTTGAGCGATGCTTTCTCCTTCACGAGGCCAAAAATTATATATATAATTCCGATCACGATGAACCAAATGCATAGGATAAAATTTCTGGTGGAATTCCAGTTTCAATCGGTTCCAGTCCGATGTATCGGTATCATCACATAGCCTATACCATGTCAATGCCTTTCCCTCCAAAGATAAAGGGAATACTTTCTTCTTAACTCCATCTTCGGATAAACCTGCAAGCTTAAACAATCCACAAATTTCATCCACATAGATCAAGTGCATATCAGGATGTATTGTTCTATCTCCTGCATAAGGATTAGCTAGCAGTTTCTCTATCATACCCGAAGGAATCTCATAACAAATATTTTCAGTAGGTGCAATAGGTGGAGGGGCAACTCTTGGTGCTTCCGGTCGAGGTGAAGATACCCCGAACAAACCCCTCAAAGGATTACATTCCATAGTGACAAGTGACAGTAAATTTCAGCACGTAATATAAATGTTTCCTTACCAAATTCCACTCACCAAAGGCGCTTCACTCCCCGGCAATGGCGCCAGAAAAGAGTCTTGATGACTCACAAGTATAGGGGATCAATCGTAGTCCTTTCGATAAGTAAGAGTGTCAAACCCAACGAGGAGCAGAAGGAAATGACAAGCGGTTTTCAGCAAGGTATTTTCTGCAAGCACTGAAATTATCGGTAACGAGTAGTTTGATTGCAAGATAATTTGTAACAAGTAACAAGTAGCAATAGTAACAAAGAGTGCAGCAAGGTGGCCCAATCCTTTTTGTAGCAAAGGACAAGCCAGAACAATCTCTTATAATAAGCAAAGCGTTCTCGAGGAAACATGGGAATTTCATCTAGTCACTTTCATCTTGTTTGTTTGATTCGCGTTCGCTACTTTGATAATTTGATATGTGGGTGGACCGGTGCTTGGGTGTTGTTCTTACTTGAACAAGCCTCCCACTTATGATTAACCCCTCTCGCAAGCATCCACAACTACGAAAGAAGAATTAAGATAAATCTAACCATAGTATTAAACATATGGATCCAAACAAGCCCCTTACGGAATAGCGCATAAACTAGGGTTTAAGCTTCTATCACTCTAGCAACCCATCATATAATTACTACTCCACAATGCATTCCCTTAAGCCCAAAGATGGTGAACTGTCATGTAGTCGACGTTCACATCACACCACTAAGAGAATCAACAACATACATATCATCAAAATATCGAACGAATACCAAATTCACATGATTACTTATGGCAAGATTTCTCCCATGTCCTCAAGAACAAAAGTAACTACTCTCAAATCATATTCAAGTCCAAGATCAGAGGGGTATTAAATAGCATAATGGATCTGAACATATAAGCTTCCACCAAATAAACCAACTAGCATCAACTACAAGATGTAATCAACACTACTAGCAACCCACAGGTACCAATCTGAGGTTTTGAGACAAAGATTGAATACAAGAGATGAACTAGGGTTTGAGATGAGATGGTGCTGATGAAGATGTTGATGAAGATTGGTCCTCCCATGATGAGAGGATCGTTGGTGATGTTGATGGCTCCGAATGTAGTGCTTACTAAATTCATCGACCACATGCCCCTTAAAAAGAATCCATTAATTTGGTCGATCAAGTCTTATTAACAAACTATTTTCGAGTAACATGAAATCGAAGAACTTTCGTATAACACTAAGTTACCTCAACGGGGATATGCATCTCCCCAAGAATAAGAATTTCATATTTCTTTTTGATAGTAGGAAGAGGAAATTTAAACCCTCCAATAGTGATTGTTGAAACCTTCTCAATACAAATGATACCATTCACTGAATTTTGTTTCCTCGGAAAATAAACCGTATGCTCATTACCATTAACATGAAAAGTGACTTTGCTTTTGTTGCATTCAATAACAGCCCCTGTAGTATTCAAAAAGGGTCTTCCAAGGATAATCGACATGTTGTCGTCCTCGGGCATATCAAGTATAACAAAGTCTGTTAAGATAGTAACATTTGCAACAACAACGAGCACATCCTCGCAAATTCCAATAGGTATAGCAGTTGATTTATCAGCCATTTGCAAATATATTTCAGTAGGTGTGAGCTTATTCAAATCAAGTCTTCTATATAAAGAGAAAGGCATAACACTAACATCGGCTCCTAGAGCACATAAAGCAGTTTTAACATAACTTCTTTTAATGGAGCATGGTATAGTAGGTATTCCCGGATCTCCTAACTATTTAGGTACTCCCCCCTTAAAAGAATAATTTGCAAGTGTGGTGGAAATTTCAGCTTCAGGTATCTTTCTTTTATTAGTGACAATATCTTTCATGTATTTAGCATATGGAGGCATTTTCAAAATATCAGTCAAACGAGTGCGCAAAAAGATAGGTCTAAGCATTTCAACAAAGCGCTCAAAGTCTTCCTTATCTTTATTTCTAGAAGGTTTAGTAGGGAAAGGCATAAGTTTTTGAACCCATGGTTCTCTTTCTTTTCCATGTTTCCTAGCAATGAAATCTCTTTTATCATATATTTTATTCTTAGGCGGTGGGCTATCAAGATCAACAGCAGGTTCTATTTCTACATCATTATCTGGTTCTTTATCATTATCTGGTTGAGCATCAACATGAACATCATCATTATCATTATCATTATCACTAGGTAGATGTTCATTACCAGATTGTGTCTCACCATCAGAAATAGAAATATCATTATGATTATCAGGAGGTTTTTCTACCTCAGGTTCACTAGAAGCATGCAAAGTCCTATCATTTTTATTTTTATTTTTGTTTTTAGATGGACTAGGTGCATCAATATTAATTCTTTGAGAATCTTGTTCAATTCTTTAAGGATGACCTTTAGGATATAGAGGCTCCTGAGTCATTCTTCCTCCTCTAGTAACAACTCTAACAACCCGATCATTCATTTTATTATTCATCTCATCAAGCAAATAATTTTGTGACTTAGCAATTTGTTCTAACTGAGTATGAACCATAGAAGCGTGTTTACATAAGCCCTTAACATCATTAGCAGTTCTAAACATCAAATCACTCAAACAATCTATCATGAATGCATTGCGTTTTAATTGCTTGCTAACATACATATTAAAGTGGTCTTGCTTAATGATGTAATTATCAAACTCATACAGGCATTGACTAGCAGATTTATTATAAGGGATATCACCTTCATCGAATCTAGTAAGAGAATTTGCCTCCACTACCTATGTCGGGATGTCGAGCCCATGTATTTCTTCAATAGGTGGTAAATTCTTAACATCTTTAGATTTAATACCTTTTTCCTTCATAGATTTCTTTGCCTCTTGCATATCTTCAGGACTGAGGAATAGAATACCGCTCTTGTTTGGAGTTGGCTTGACCGGTGGTTCAAGAAGTGTCCAATCATTAGCATTCATTAATATATTATTCAATTGTTCTTCAGCCTGTCCAACAATTTGTTCCCTGAAAACACAACCAGCACAACTATCTAGGTAGTCCCTAGAAGCATCGGTTAGTCCATTGTAAAAGATATCAAGTATTTCATTTTTCTTAAGAGGATGATCAGGCAAAGCATTAAGTAATTGGAGAAGCCTCCCCCAAGCTTGAGGGAGATTCTCTTCTTTAATTTGCACAAAGTTAAATATTTCTTGTAAAGCAGCTTGTTTCTTATGAGGAGGAAAATATTTTTCAGAGAAGTAATATATCATATCCTGGGGACTACGCACAGAACCAGGAGCAAGAGTATTAAACCATTTCTTAGCATCACCCTTTAATGAGAAAGGAAACAACTTAAGAATATAGTAATAGCGAATCTTTTCCTCATGAGAAAATAGGGTGGCTATATCATTTAGTTTAGTAAGGTGTGCCACAACAGTTTCAGTTTCATAACCTTGAAAAGGATCTGATTCAACCAAACTAATTAACTCAAGATCGACAGAGAATTCATAATCCTTATCAGTAACAAAGATGGGAGAGGTAGCAAACTTAGGATCATATTTCATTCTCTCCATCATTGACTTTTCTATTAACTTAGACAACAATTTTCTAACGTCATCTCTATCATTACAAGCAAGAAATTCTCTAGCTATGTCTCCATCTATAACATAACCCTCAGGTATCTTAGGCATTTCAACTCTAGTAGGAGATCTAGGAATAATAGGTGAATCATAATTTTCATCAGTTTCATCAATTTCAGCATTCTCAGTTTCTTTAGCTTTAGGAATTTGTTCATCAAGGAATTCACCCAGTGGCACAGTATTATCAAGCATAGTACTAGCATCATCATAAGTATCATTTATAGTAGAAGTAGTATCATCAATTACTTGCAACATATCAAAATGAATAACAGGTGGCGGTGTCGCAAGCCTACTCAAAACAGAAGGTGAATCAAGTGCGGAGCTAGATGGCAGTTCCTTACCTCCCCTCGTCTTAGAGGGAACGATCTTGGTCTTAGCGTCTTTTAGATTCTTCATAGTGATCAACAGATATAAATCCCAAGTGACTCAACAAATAGAGCTATGCTCCCCGGCAACGGCGCCAGAAAAAGGTCTTAATAACCCACAAGTATAGGGGATCGCAACAGTCTTCAAGGGAAGTATTTCACCCAAATTTATTGATTCGACGCAAGGGGAGCCAAAGAATATTTGTGGGTATTAGCAGTTGAGTTGTCAATTCAACCACACCTGGAGAACTAAATATCTGCAGCAAAGTGTTTAGTAGCACAGAGTAACAGTAGCAATAGGAACAGAAACAGTAACAGTAGCAGTTTTGTAGTGATTGTAACAGTAGCACCTACAGTAGTAACTTAGCAAAGATCAATATGCGAAAAGCGTAGGCATTGGATTAGTGATGGATAATTATGTTGGATGACATTTATCATGTAACAGTCACAACCTAGAGCGATACACAATAGCTCCAATTCATCATTGTAATGTAGGCTTGTATTCCATATATAGTCATACGTGCTTATAGTAAGAACTTGCATGACATCTTTTGTCCTACCCTCCCGTGGCAGTGGGGTCCATAAGGAAATATAAGGGATATTAAGGCCTCCTTTTAATAGAGAACCGGAACAAAGCATTAGCACTTAGTGAATACATAAACTCCTCAAACTACGGTAATCTCCGGAAAGAATCCCAATTATTGTCACCTTGGGGTATGCGGATCATAACACGTAATAGGTGCATACAACTTGCAAGATAGGATCAAGAACACAAATATATTCATGAAAACATAGAGGGTTCGGATCTGAAATCATGGCACTCGGGCCCTAGTGACAAGGATTGAGCATTTTAAAATTATAGCAACATCAATCTCAGAACATAGTGGATACTGATACGTCTCCAATGTATCTATAATTTTTGATTGTTCCATGCTATTATAGTATCAATATTGGATGTTTTATATGCAATTATATGCCATTATATATCATTTTTTGGGACTAACCAATATTGTTTAATCATATTCCAGTGCCAGTTGCTGTTTTCTGCTTGTTTTTGCCTTTTCAGAAAATCATTATCAAAAAGTGTCCAAACGAGAAAAAAACTTAGGATTAATTTTTTTGGACCAGAAGAGACCTAGGAAGCTTCGGGAGAAGACCAGAAGAGCCACAAGGAGGCGGCAAGCCTAGAGGGCATGCCCCCCAGGCTTGTGGGCCCCTCGTGGCACCTCTTGACCTAATTCCAACGCTATAAATTCCCAAATATTACCAAACCAATAGAGAGACAGAAGAGAAAACCTTTCCGGCGCCGCAAGCCTCTGTTCTTCCGTGATCCCATATGGAGGCCTTTTCCGGTACTCTGCCGGAGGGGGAATCGATCACGGAGGGCTTCTACATCAACTTTGCTGCCCTTCCGATGATGTGTGAGTAGTTTACTATAGCCATAGCTAGTAGCTAGATGGCTTCTTCTCTCTCTTTGATCTTCAATACCATGTTCTCCTTGATGTTCTTGAGAGTTCTATCCGATGTAATCTTCTTTTGCGGTGTGTTTGTTGGGATCCGATGAATTGTGAGTTTATGATCAGATTATTCATGAGAAATATTTGAGTCTTCTCAGAACTCTTTTATGCATGATTATTATAGCTTTATATTTCTCTCCGATCTATCGATTTGGTTTGGCCTACTAGATTGATTTATCTTGCAATGGGAGAGGTGCTTTGTGATGGCTTCAATCTTGCGGTGCTCAATCCCAGTGACAGAAGGGGACATGGCAAGTATTTGTATTGTTGCCATTAAGGATAAAAAGATGGGGTTTAATCATATTGCTTGAGTTTACTTTGTCTACATCATGTCATCTTGCTTAAGGCATTACTGTAACACAACAAAAATATTTTATTTTGATTATCAAAATCTTTTCTTTAAAAGAAAATGATTTGGATCATTAAGGCTCTATTTCTTCTTTTTTCTGTTTTGAAAACCATTTTAAGTTTTCATTTGGATTTTTTAAAATTTTGAAGATTGGGTTCTGATTTGTTGGTTTCTTATTTGAATAAATATTTTATAGGACCAAAAATCTTTCTCGTTTAGGAATTTTTTTTTCATGATTAATTATTTCAAAGGGAAGGTCCATTTCATCTCTTTCAAACACTTAGGAATTCCCAAAATTTCATATATCATTTTCAACTTATCATCCAAGCTACTCTCACACCTTAGACAGTATCCACTACCCTCCCTCTCCATCAAAAATATTATTTGACATAAATAGCAAATTCCAAATTTGGAATTCCAATAATTCCTAGATCCACTGATTTACAAAGGAACTATATTTTTCCTGGCCCTTCTGCACCCACAAAAATTACTCCAACTACATGACAGTACCCACACTCCATTTCTCCAAAAACCTTCTGATCCATAGTTCAATTTTTTCACATAAGTACATCACCACAAAAAATTTCAGAAATTCCAAAAATGCCCAAAACCATTTGGCATTCTGTCGAACACCTTCTGTGCATTTTTCATCGCTGACAGAAATTCAGAAAGTTCAGAGAAGAATTGGACATCGGTGCCGTGCCTTTCACTCTTCCTCTTCTTCACTGCCTCGCTCCAGATCATCAATGTCTCGCCCCGGGGCCCTCTCGCCAGTCCCTCACCGGCAGCTGGCTAGTGGCAGGCTGGTGGAACAGCCGCCGCTCTCGGCCACGGCGGGCCGAAAGGATCAGCTCGGCCACCAGCCACCATCACACCCCCTCAACGCTCCCTCCAACCTCCTCTCCGCGATGCCCAACCTCCGTCCAAATCGCCCCCAGCCCCGCCTGTCAGCCACCGGAGGTGAGCGCCACCGCCATGGCCGTACGGGAACTCCACCACAGAGGAGATGGATAGAGCTCGAAGGTCGTCATGCTGGCTCTTCGAGAAGACTCCCCCAACCTCACTGTTAACCACCATCCAAACCGACCACCCCCAACCAACCTCACCGGCCGGAATTACTCCGCCGGGATCCACCTCGCTCCGGTCATCTCCGCCTCGCCTATAAAAGGGACCGCCGAGCTCCGTTCTGCACCCACATCGCCTCCACACATCACCAATCCACTCCTAGGCCACAACCCAACCCCAGGAAGGTCATCTTCCCCGACTCCGGCCGCCCGATCCGCCACTATCACCAAGATCACCATGACGCCTTCCGTCCACCTCCGCCTCTCAAATTCCACCAGAAGCCTCCTCGTACACCCACTCACCGATTCCGCGTGTCTATTTGACGATTCCCTCTCTCTCCGGCAAGTTCCAAAATCACCCGACGCCACCGTCCGCCGGAGCCATCGCCGCCGTCACCACGGTGCTCACCGGCGACCACCACCGCTACCCATCGACGCGGAACTCTTCCCCGGGCACACCCATACCATCGCCGTCCCCTAAAACCCTAGAGATGGCAGCTGGTGACCGCCTTCCCCTCTCTGTACACACGCGCGAGTGCGTTCAAATTTTAAACCTGACGGGTGGACCCCACCCGTCAGTGTTTTATTCTTTTTTGTTTATTTTGAAAGCGTCTTCTGCCTCAGCATGTTTTCCAAACTGCGAAACGTATTCCCGCCTGAGGCGCCTTCGGTTCTACTGCTCAGGGACCCGCTGCAAGAATTTTATTCATAGAATGGTCCCTGGTTTTAAAACTCTCATTACTTTTTAACCACAACACATTTTTAATTGATTCTTTTTCTGAAAATTTTAGTTTTCACTCTAGTTTTTTTAGTATTTATTGGAAAGTAGTTAAGCCAACTTTTTGTGCTATCACAAAAATTTTGACTGGATTTTGAATTCTTATTTCATAGAAAACGAGGAGGGAAACTTTGCCGAAAATTTCGAGGAATCATCTCTTGCCTACTTTGATCAAGGCAAGCATTTTTGAACTTGGGATATGGTGTTTGCATACATGGTTGCATAAGTGATCACTGATATGTGGTGGGCAGTAAGGACTGCACGGTCATATTTCATTTGTGCATTTCCTGCATGCATTGAAAAATCATCAACTTGGATAAAGTTGGTTATATACCAGGGGTATACCCCCTGGCCATGTCGTGCCGGTTAGCACGAATCACGTCGTGACACGATGGTGTCACTGTGGCATGTGAAGCGTGCTAGTCATAATAATAAAACCTCCTGAGTCGACCTAGATCGAGTCTTGTTCCGTCATGACTAGCTAAAAATAGTGCTGCCACTTGTCTTCCCGCGAGGGGAGTACGGCTTAGTAAGTTGCAAACCCCTTTCCATGTACACACCACACAGAGAGGCCATAGTGGAAGATACCAGTGGTCACTGGTAGGCATGCCACTTGGTCAGGGGGCATGGGTGTATCCAGCTGGGCCGAGAGGGGGGCACCCCTTGTATTTGCGCACGTTATAAATTGTGATCCCATGCTATTTGAGATGGTGGTCTCCCCGTCTTAGAGTTTTTCTAGAATGACACCTTGGGTGATTCTGGCCGTCAGAATGGTTAAGCTGGTGTGTGCTGGTTAGGTGTGTTTTCAACCCAAAAACCGTGATCGGAATTAGTCAATGTTTCGAGGTTGACTAGAGAAATCCTATACTTGTGGGTAAAGAGTACAACCTTTGCAGAGTTAAAACTATTTGAATAGCCGTGTCCGCGGTCAAGGACGTTAGCTGGGAAGGGTCAAGTGTCGGTCCCAGTGTCGGTTTTCGGAGGAAATAATATAACTGATCATGATCCACTTTTAATGAATGATTATTGTCACTATTGATGCTATCATGAATATTATTGTTAACCTGGATATTGCTATGGACTAACCCTTTTCTCTTATGTCTAACCTTGAGTATCTCTTGGGATGGTTGTGCCACCTGGATACTCATTTCTTTTCAAGACCTCTCGAGGCATCGCATTCAGACACCCGTTTAGCATTTCTTTTCAAGACCTCTTGAGGCACCGCATTCAGACACCTGTTTGGCATTTCTTTTCAAGACCTCTCGAGGCATCGCACTCAGACACCCGTTTGGCATTTCTTTTCAAGACCTCTCGAGGCGTCGCATTCAGATACCCGTTTGGCATTTATGTTGGAATCCTCAGGTGGTCTAACGCCCGATGTTCCATTTTTATTTTCTTGGAATCCTCGGGCGGTCAAACGCCCGACGTTCCGTTTTATTTTCTTGGTTTATTACTAAAATGATATATTTAACCATCTCCGCCGAATTGATATTTATCATACCATGCTTTAATCTCGGTCAGCATATGCATATAAATTAGTCGATCATGAACATATGCACTCTATTGCATTCGGTATATCTTTTGTTCATAATGTTTGCAAGTACATTCAAACGTACTCACTGGCTTGTCCCTGGCTTGTTAATTTGGCCAGACCTGGATGAAGACGATCTTATGAAGGAAGTGTGTGCTAGCGAGCCCGACGCTTAGAGGTGTTCCCAGTCAGTCACCTTGTGGTCTTGGAGTCTACCACGTGTATCATCTTCAGTGCTTCCGCCCCACTAATAAAATAGTCAAGCCTCACACTGACGCTTGGCTTTACTTTATTGTATTAGTGTTGTAATATCACCACACCACTGTCTTGTACCGCCACCATCATATAATGACAAGTCTGTAATAAATGTTGAGCACTCTGGCTCAACCTTGTGTAATATTATGTATGTATTGGATATCTATATCAAGGGAGTCCACCAGTTGTTCTGATCTTGGGGCTGGTGTGACTTGAGGCTATTCTGAGATTTATTCCGGAAACAGGCCTGACAAACCTTGGTATCAGAGCTAGGCTGACTGTAGGAAGCCCTTGGTGCGATCGCTAGTAGTAGAGTCAGTTCTAACAAATTTTAGCAGCATCTCATGCATCGTAACAAATTTTCCTTGGTCATCATATATTTATGATATGACTATTTGGATTTTTTTGTCTACTATTGTAGATGTCTGGCGGTAACTGCCCCACTGTGACACCCTGGTTTTTGCTCCTTGTTTTTTTTCCTTCGCCGGATTGGACTCCCGTCTTTTTTCGATGTTATCGGAATTTCTCTCGCTCTTTGGTAAATAAAGATGGTCATTTAGCCTTGCCTTTCCTGTGAAACCAGAGATTTCCTCCAACCCAACTTGGCCACTCAAACTTTGCTCTCAGGATTTTGTCGCCGAAACCCTACTTTCCGAGTTGCCGGAGGAGAAACCCTAATTCTGGCAGTTACAAAGGAACCCCAATTTTCTTTGCTCTGTTGTCTCCCAAACTTTTCCCAGAGACTCTCCTATATCTATAAACCCTGGATATGCAAAAATAGTGCCAAGTCATTTGCAATATTTTTCATTTAAAATTAATTCCTTTTTCTGCCATTTAAAGGAATTAAATCCAGGAAAATATCTATCCATCTCCAAAGTTCATGAAAACTTGTGGAGAATTTATTTGTCATCATATTGAGCTCCCATAAAAATATTGGCCATAATTAAATAAGGGAAATTTCATTTTCCTATTTAAAGCCAATATTGCATTTTGGGCACTTTCCAAAGGAACTACTATTTTGGTAGCCAGGAAAAATCCCAAATAATTTGTGGAGCTTCTCCTATCCATATATTCACCATTTCCATCAAGAACCCAAGTTCCATAGTTCAAATTTTGAGCACATTATCCAATTCTATTTTCTAGACCTATTTTGAGGTTGTGAAGCAACTATATTTTATATTGCTTCACAATTCTTGAAATTAATCCAGGACCTCACATTCCCTATATGATGTAAGCATGCAAAAATTCACATCATTTTATCTAGCCAATTTCTCCCAAAAATTCCATCTAGTTTCTGTCCAGCAGGAAGCTCTGTGAAGGAAGTACTTTCATACGGCATCCAACTGAGCTGAAATTTTGCCAGTACCTCCATACTTCCAAATCATCCCTCTACACAAAAATTCAGTTCATTTCACCAAGCCAGTTGAGCACAACATCAAAATCTAGTTTCTGGACCAAATGTTGCATTGTGAAGGAAGTGCATGCAAACAAGATCCAAATGACCTCAAATTTTGCCAGCATCTACACCTTCCTACCTCATTCCATCTTGACAAAGGTTCAACTTCAATGCTTCATCCATTTCTCCAGAAAGATCCAGCTAAGTTTTTGTTCAGAAACAACTTCATGCCAACTTTCTCACCTCAGAGCTATCTAGATGATCCCAGCCACATCTCTCATCTATATGAGTAGTGAGACACCTCGTTGACATGATGTAGCATCCAGGAAACCGCTAGAGCGTGTGTTGACATGGTGACCATGCCACGGACAAGGCCAAACGCGCGCTCTGCGCTGACCGCGTCTGGTCGCGTCGACCAGCTCGCTCCGGTTAGCTCCGGCTTGTCCCGGTGTGTCCAGCGGCTCCGCACCGTCCGCGTACCCCCTCTTCAGCACCTTTCCCCTCATCCTTCTCTCTCGTTGCGCCACGGCAAGCGCCGCCACAGCACTGTGCGCCCGTGACCCTCGTAGTCTTCTCCCTAGCTTCTTCCCCAGGCCTTCTCGAGCGCACTCGAGGCCTCCGCCCTCCCCGCGAAGTCACCCGATGCTCGCAACCGGCCATCCACGTCCTCCCCGTGCTCCAGTGTGCCGATAAGGCCGCCACAGTGGCCGTGCTTATCTCCCTCATTGGCCGGCTATAAATAGCCCAGCCTGAGCTTCCCCGAGCACCCACAACCCCCTCAGCCGCCTCTCCACTCCCTCCAGTCCCCTCCAGCACGCTCGTCCGGTAGAAATCCTCGCCGGAGCACCGGAATTTAGCCGGAGTCGCTGCTCTCAGCCGCGTCGCATAGTTCCATCTCCGGCCGTCCCCGGCCCCGTCCAAGCTTGCCACCGGACACGCCCTGCTCCGGGGACCTCGCCCACTCCCTCGCCCAACCGCTCCGGCCACCTGAGCTCCTCCCTCACCGCGGAGCTGCCGCCCACGCCCATGGACGCCGCCGCGCGCCCAGCCATCCACACGGTCCGAGCCCCTACCCCTGGAGGTGGCCTACTCCGGCGAACCCATCCACACTGTCGCCCGCCCTCGAGGCCCACTGGAGCGTCACCAGCCACCGGCGCTGGTCGCCCAGCCGTGGACATCGGGGAGCAGCAGAGAAGGAAGAAGGAGGAGGACGGGAGGAGAGAGAGAGGCATGGGGCCCAGCTGTCGGCGACTAGGAGCCGGCCACGTCGGATAAGTGGAGGCGCATTCCTCCAAAATGCGCTTTCCAACTCTGAAAGCGTAATCTGCCACAGCCTTTGGGAGGAATGCGTTTTTCTTTAATCAAAAGCGTATTCACAGAAATACGCTTTCTCTCTCAACTCCGCTGCCGAAATTGCTAAAGTGTGAATGTTCACCCATTAAGAGCAGAAAAGCATAGTTTCTGTCTGCTTTTCTGCCTAACGAACGAACGGCCGTTTCTCCGCAACCGTAACTCCAATTCATGTGATTCCAAAGCCCACGTTCTTTGTTCGTCGAGCCCGTTCCGATGACATCACTTTCACTATGTTGACACCTTCTGAAAATGCCCATTTTGCCCGTGCCCTATATTCAGCCCCTCCGAGAGGGAATCTTCACCAAATTAGGGCCTCCCATAAGGCAAGTGTGGCTACACTGGTCAGCTCGATTCGGTGGCACCATGACTCAGCCAACAAATTTGTTCAAGTTCGATTAATGTCAAGTTCAACTTGAATGGTGATGAGCTGAGTCATAATAACATAATGAAATAACAATGCACATGAGCATGATATCAGTGCAACCATGGATGGGCAACATAACCATTTAACAACATAACATCAACAACGATAACTCATTTATTCTATGGGTTGCACATGAGCATGGCATAAAGAGGATCATGAACATCACAAGTATTTTCATATCAATCCATAATGATTCATATGAGCATGTCATTATCACTAGCAGCTAAAATGATTACAAGAATCATGATAAGAACAACATTAGCAACTAATCATTTCACTTACTAGATGAAAATGAACGTGGCATAAGCATGGACATGGATCCACAAGCATATTCGAAGCATTAACAAAATTAATAAATGAACAAGCAATTATTTAAATATTCCAGTGGAAACCATGGCTACTGCAATGCCATCATGCAAGTGGCTGTTGTGGCTTGCCTGGGGATGAAGGATTCACCGGGGAGAAGTGCGAGACACTCACGGAAAAATTTGCCGGAAACGTTTCCCTCTCGAAGGGGGCTGAATAAGGGCAGGGGCAAAATGGTCATTTTCAGAATGTTACCACATGATGAAAATGATACCAACCGAACGGGCTCGACGAACTAAGATCATGGGCTTTGGAATCACCTGATTTGGAGTCAGGGTTAAAAAGTTGTGGTCGTTCGTTTGTTAGGTAGAAAAACAAATAAAAGTGTTCATTTCTGCTGGTAACGGGTGAACGTTCACAATATAACCGTTTCGGCCGGCGGCTGAAAAACAGAAACCGTACTTTAGGAAATACGCTTTTGAACAGAGAAAATGTATTTCAGCTCGAAGAAGCACCAGTGTACGCCTCCACTTAAGTTGGCGGGCCCGACCTCTGGGTCGATGACAGGCGGGTCCCACCGCATCTCCCCTCTCTTCGTCAGCTCTTCTTCCACCTCATGACGTATAGAGGAGGAGCGAGGCAAGGGTGCGGCCGGCGCTGGCCCCGCCTACTCTGGCCACCTCCGGCCACGGCAAGGACACCGGCGGGCTCGGGATGGAG
The DNA here is from genome assembly GCA_039707655.1 of Elymus sibiricus. Taxonomy (NCBI): domain Eukaryota; kingdom Viridiplantae; phylum Streptophyta; class Magnoliopsida; order Poales; family Poaceae; genus Elymus; species Elymus sibiricus. Next base: position 182,819,067 of record CM077676.1, read on the forward strand.
TGCCGCACCCACCCAGGTGCTGCACGCGCGCCGGGGAGAGCCGTGGCGACGGCGGCTCGGACGCCCGTGGCGGTGGCCGTCGGCCGTTATGGAAGTCGTGCCCACGGGCACTCCGGGGAGAAAGAGAGGGTATGGGGAGGCTCGCCGCGTCTAGGGGGGTTCGTTGGTGAAGATTATAGGGAGAAATAGAGCCCGGGCGGCTCTAATTTAGGCAGACAGGAGCGGAGGCTATGGCAGCAATGGGAGGCCAGGGGAGCTCCTCGAGCTCGGTTGAGTGGTTGGGGAGGCTGCTAGGAGGGAGGAGAGGAGGTTTGGCGGCTCGGTGAGGCTCAGGAATGGCTTAAATAGCCGTAGCGGAGCCGTGGCCATGGCGACACGTGCGCCGCGCGCCGGGCTCGGGGACACGCGCAGGAGGAGGGAGAGAGAGGCCAGGGGGGTTCACGTGGTACAGAGGGAGCTCGGGCGTGCTTGAGAAGACTCGGGGCGGCGTGGCCGACCGTCCGTGGTGGAGCAGACGCGGTCGCCGTGATGCGTCGAGCAAGGGAGTGGAGGGGGGGCAGAGAGCTACGTGGGGGAAGGCGGGAGCTTGACGGCATGAGGGACATGAGAGAACGGGCAGGAGGAAGACGCCCGAAGCAAAACAACGGCCAGAGCGCGACAATGGCCTCCCAGCCGCGTGGTCACCGTGTGCACAGGCGCATGCGGTGCGTTTTGGCCAGCACAAACATGTCTACCGCATAGTCCTTCCTAAGTGGGACCTCCCTGAGGTGATGGTTCAACAAAAGGAGCTTTGGGTTGATTGGATAGCTCAGAGAAAGTTTGCTGTAGCAAACTTGGTCATGAAGTTGTGGTCAAATGGGATGGGATTAGGGTTAACCAAGATGTCACAGAGGTTTAGGGTAGGAAGGACTACCGTGCTGTGGATTTTGCAAAGATTTGGACCACGATTTAACATACTTGCTTCACAACTGCAAAAACTGGTCCAGAAACTAGATCACGAAGTACCACTCACATAGATGATTAGATTGAGCTGATATTTTTTGTAGGATTATTATTTGGTCATATGAAGGCACTACAAAAATTTCATACCATTTGGATAAATAAAAATGGTACTTCCTTCACAATGCTTCCCACTGGACAGAAACTTGGGGGAATTTTGTGAAGAAAAAGGCTTGGCAAAATGATGTGAATTTTGGCATGCTCACAGGATATAGGGATGTTTGGGTCCTGGATTAATTTCAGATTTTATGAAGCAATATAAAATATAGTTGCTTCACAAATTGAAATTGTAACCAGAAGCAAGAATTTGAAGGTGTGCTCACATAGGCTATTTGATGGAGGTCAAATTTGGTGGAGAGTAATGATTTGCTCATATAGATGATCTACCAAAATTTCAACTCATTTGAATTAGCCTATCTAGTACTTCCTTCACAAAGCTTCTCTCTGGACAGAAACTTTGGAAATTTGCTGAGGAAGATTTACTAGGCAAATGAGGCTGAATATTGGCATGCTGCAATTATTTGGGCATGAGAGAGTTCTCAAAAAGTTTGAGGGCAATAAAGGAAATATAAATGGCACTTCCTTCACAAAGTGCCATTCTGGACAGAATGGAAAATGAATATTCCAGAATTATTTTTGAACTAGGCAAGGATGTATTTTAAGATATTTGTGGAAGATATAATCCAAAGAATTTATGAGAATTTTGTGGGAATTTTAGGAAAGACAGAAGTATAGGTTGCTTCCCAACCTAAAGCAAACAAGGTTATTCCTTTAATAGAAAAAGGAATATCCCCAAGAAATAAATATTGGAGTTGGGCTAATATGGAAATGACATTGTCTTGGGATGGATTTGAAAATCACAAGCCACTTGGGAGAGGAAGAAGAGATGATCTTCCCAGGTTTCAAGACCACATAGCCACGGAAAAAGAACTCCAAATAAAAATTCGAAGAAATCCAAAAGAAAAAGAAAGGGCCAAAAATCGGGGTGTTACAAACCTACCCCCCTTACGATAAATCTCGTCCTCGAGATTTGGTTGCTCAGGGAACAAGTATGAATATTCTGACTTAAGGAAACCGTTTCCAACTCGGGTATCCTTTTTCCTTCATATGATGTTCCCACTGAATTTCATATGATCTGATTACCTTGCTCTGGGGTGGTTTGCTTCACCGTATCCATCATTCTGACAGGTCTTCCTTCATATGTTCATCATTGCACTGACTCTAATTCTTTTATGTCCGCTGGCTTATCTGACATTATCATGACTGGAATTTCCATCAGTCTGGGAGTGATTTCCAATTGATGTGACATTCTTCTATCCAGCACTGAAAGTATTCAATAGAGTTATGAACAAATTCTCTTGGGGTACACGAAACATTTAATCATTGCATTGGGTTACGAGATGTATGTCCTCCGGGTTCAAAACCATACTGGGAATCATACCCCTTGGGTGTATATTCATGGTGATCGATACGGAATCAGACTGCCTTGTTGTTCATGCAACAATTATCATACTGGTATTGCCGGTCTTGCTCCTCCATTATTGTTATCTTTTTCTGGATCCTTTGCTGAAAAGAGCTTGGCCATCGATATCCTCAATTCTTCGTGTGACCATAGGTATTGTCAGGTGCAATATTCCGGCAAACATACCTTATCCTTATCCTTATCCTATGATCGTGCAACAACGCTTGACTGGCAAGTTTATCATCTCACAAGCTCTAACTGTAGGGCAATGATCATCCGAACCTTTGCATGAAATCGGCAAATAAATCAGTAGCCACCAGAACGGTCTTTACAACTCATATCTGGGACATTACTGAAATAACTCAACCATGGCTCACGACGGCTGAAAAGCAGCTCAGAGCATGTGGCAGTGTTGATAAGAAGAATGTAGCAGTTCCCTAAGACGGCCGAAGAACAGCTCAGAGCATAGGGTCACTGCTACAAAAAGAAACTCAACTGCTGCCTGAGACGGCCGAAAAGCAGCTCAGAACATGGGTCAGTTGTTGAAAAGAAAAATATAAAGTCGGCATCCACCCCGGACGGCCGAAAGCAGCTCAGAACACAGGCGTGGTGCCGTTACCAGGAAAAGGTAAGCAAGGGTTCATCAGGATCATATACCAGGTTCACAGTTACTTGTATAGAGCTCACGGCTGTGGTCAATCATACATGACAGTGACAATGGTTAACGATATCTCCTTGTTGGGCGTGAGGAAGCTAGCCTTGATAACCACATGCTTACATCATCGTACGAGTGACTTGCATAACCTTGGCAGCATGTTCACAATATATATGGAAGTATGCGTATCTGAGCATTTGATTCCCGAGGCAGACACTTGGGTCCTGAGTAGCTCGTGTTTCTGACCAAACTGTTGTGGTTCTGATTCTTGAGATGCACTGCCATATGCTGCCAACTCACTGTGTAATACCTTGTACCAATGGCGATGACTGTTTGTAGTGCCGTACTAACGAGGATTGGATAGCTTGTGTTGGAAGCTATCTGAGAGTAGCGTGCTGAAGAAGACTGAATAGCTTACGTTTGAAGCTTTTGCCGGGATAGCGTGCTGAAGAAGACTGGGTACGGTGCTTCAGAAGCTTTTCCCTTGATTGCTTATTGAGGAAGCTTTGCGGACTTATGCCAGAAGCTTTCTGCAATAGCTTACCGAAGAAGAATGAGTATCTTACACTGGAAGCTATCCACATATCGTACTGAGGAAGACTGCGGAACCTTGCATCGTAAGCTTCTCTGGTAGCATGCGGAGGAAGATTGGGTTGCTTACTCCAGAAGCTTCACTCTGTGATATGCAGACTGAATACCATATATATGTATATACCCTTGATATTCCTTTGACTAGAAATGTATTGTTGTCTTGCACACAAATCGTCTTCCAGCTGGTTTAATTATTACTGTTGTAAAGGTTGCACTACAGATGTAAACTTGATGTTGATACTCACGCCAGGATGTCATTTATATTCAAACCAGATATTCCCAATATAATGCAGTTGGCTGAGAATTCCATAATGTTTAGCTGAACTTCCAAATATTTGAAATCCTCACTGATTCTTCGAGTCCGGTGTCGGTTGATGAGCAACTTTCATAAGGGGAAGTAAGGCAACACCGAAGGCCCAAAGAAAGCAGGAAAAGAAATGACTGAACAAAAGCACACAAGGCATCATGATTACATACAAGCAACATCACATTTTACTGCTATCCACAACAATATGCATGCCTACTTATGCACACAAATCTCGCGAAAACTCCGGTACTACGGTCTAACATGCTGTGGTGGTGTGCACAAAGGTGGATCAGCTTGTGGAGGGGTTGGTGTAAACAGAGCTACACCAAGAGCTGGCTCAGCACCGGTTGCATCTAGACGGGCTCGGAGGTGAGGACGTACTCAGTGATCATGTAGCGGAACACGGATGTCATGGCCACATCATCATCAAGTGGACGGAAGGGAACCGTACTTGTCCAGGTGATAGGGTAGGATAGCGGTAGAAAGCAGGGTCTTGCTGACATTGCCCTTTTCTGGTAACAAAGCACAGTAAGGGTTGCCAAAGCAGCGGGTTGGATGGCAAGATCCTGGGTAGAAACATGTCTACCACCGAAATGATAGGTGTAGCTGAAGAGAATATATTGGTGCGATACCTGTGCATCAATCCTGCAAGAGATCGACATCACAAGGTACCTCGGCATCACTCCGCTGGGACAGAGATGGCACCAAACACCAAAGAGCAAGTATGCAAAGCTGGAGGGTGCAGGTAGTGGATCAAAACCGATGCCACCTACACTCACAAGATCAACCGTTAGAGACAAAATAATAAGTCTATATGCATGCTATGCAGCAAACAAATGCAACAACCAAATGCAGCAGACCGACTAGACTCTATACTAACGGTTTCTAACGCTCGCGCGGACTAGGGCGTCCTACAACCAGACCTGCTTTGATACCCAGCGCTGTGGCACCCCGGCTCAGAGAGACCGGAACACCCCATATTCCAGCCCAGAGATCAAGTCTTCTGGAATACGGCACTGCTTAGCATAGAACAAATCAGCTCTTTATTACAAACGATACGAGTACAAGGGCTCGAGTATTACAAAAGATTACATTGGCACGGCGACATGATGCCTGCTAAGGTAGCTCTATGCTAGCAGCGGAACAACTCGTAGCAGAATAACTTCTAGCAGTGGAACGACGACGACGGTGATGAACTCCACTCCGCAGGGACTCTGGCTGGGACGCATCCTAGAGCACAACCTCGGGATCCTTGACAAATAAGCAATCATGGCATCACCTACAATCTGGCATGACACGCCAGGTGAGTACTTTCAATGTACTCGCAAGCTCACAACAACCAAAGCAATCAAGACAAACAACAGCATGGCATTTACAAGTTAAATTATCAATGATGAACATGATACTACTAGAACAACATGAGCAGGGCATGTACATATAATTCATGATGATACTAGCACTAGAATGCAAGGGGGTCGACGTTTAAGGTCTCATGGACCAACTTACTCTGCTCGGAGGTTATCTCGTAACCACCTTAGGTATCAATCTTTCTTACCATCGTGATCATTAAACGATCACCTCATGATCAACCATCATCAAGAATACCATCGTGATCAACTCGTGACCACATAAAGATCAACCAACTTCTTTCCTCATTGAACCGGGGTTGTTATTATTCAGGTTAATATTACTGTTGACCCATAGTGTGACCTACTACGAACTGTGTCCATGACCGAGGACGCGGCTATCAATAGATTATACACTCTAAAGATGTTAGTAAACTGTAACCAAACCACGGAACTCATGGCCTCGTACTCCCATTCAGGTGGACCAACGACATTCCGACAAAACCAATCTATTGCATGACACTCTCCCGGCCACTCCGAAAACTCCTCTTTGGGCTATGTCCTGGGTGGCCCCGATGTCAACTCGTGACATCCGCCACCTTTGTGGCTGCCACCGTCGTGGCCAAACAAAAACATCGTCCCAAATGGGGACATGAGCGCAATACCAACCCGGGCACACAAGGCTTATGACCGCCTACCTGATCAGGGTAGCGCGCGCACATAACCTTCCCTAGTTGGAGGCACCGGCGAGAGGCATGACAATAGACCGAATTAGGGCCTTCCATAAGGCAAGTGTGGCTACACTGGTCAGCTCGATTCGGTGGCACCATGACTCAGCCAACAGATTTGTTCAAGTTCGATTAATGTCAGGTTCAACTTGAATGGTGATGAGCTGAGTCATAATAACATAATGAAATAACAATGCACATGAGCATGATATCAGTGTAACCATGGATGGGCAACATAACCATTTAACAACATAACATCAACAATGATAACTCATTTATTCTATGGAATGTAGATGAGCATGGCATAAAGAGGATCATGAACATCACAAGTATTTTCATATCAATCCATAATGATTCATATGAGCATGTCATTATCACTAGCAGCTGAAATGATTACAAGAATCATGATAAGAACAACATTAGCAACTAATTATTTCACTTACTAGATGAAAATGAACATGGCATAAGCATGGACATGGATCCACAAGCATATTCGAAGCATTACCAAAATCAATAAATGAACAAGCAATTATTTAAATATTCCGGTGGAAACCATGGCTACTGCAATGCCATCATGTAAGTGGCTATTGTGGCTTGCCTGGGGATGAAGGATTCACCGGGGAGAAGTGCGAGACACTCACGGAAAAATTTGCCGGAAACGTTTCCCTCTCGAAGGGGGCTGAATAAGGGCAGGGGCAAAATGGTCATTTTCAGAATGTTACCACATGATGAAAATGATACCAACAGAACAGGCTCGCCAAACTAAGATCGTGGGCTTTGGAATCACCTGATTCAGAGTCACGGTTAAAAAATTGTGGCCGTTCGTTCGTTAGGCAGAAAAACAAATAAAAGTGTTCATTTCTGCTGCTAACGGGTGAACGTTCACAATATAACCGTTTCGGTCGGCGGCTGAAAAATAGAAAGCATACTTTAGGAAATACGCTTTCGAACAAAGAAAACGTATTTTAGCTCGAAGAAGCACCAGAGTATGTTTTCAGAAAAGGGAAAACGTATTAGGCCGAATACGCCTCCACTTAAGTTGGCGGGCCCAACCTTTGGGTCGATGACAGGCGGGTCCCACCGCATCTCCCCTCTCTCTTCCTCAGCTCTTCTTCCACCTCGCGACGAACAGAGGAGGAGCGAGGCAGGGGTGCGGCGAGCACTGGCCCCGCCTACTCCGGCCACCTCCGGCCACGGCAAGGGCACCGGCGGGCTCGGGATGGAGTGCCGCACCCACCCAGGTGCTGCACGCGTGTCGGGGAGACCCGTGGCGATGGCGGCTCAGACACCCCTGGCGGTGGCTTTCGGCCGTTATGGAAGCCATGCCCACGGGCACTCCGGGGAGAAAGAGAGGGTATGGGGAGGCTCGCCGCGTCTAGGGGAGTTCGTTGGTGAAGGTTATAGGCAGAAACGGAGCCCAGGCGGCTCGAATTTAGGCGGACAGGAGCGGCGGCCATGGCAGCAATGGGAGGGCAGGGGAGCTCCTCGAACTCGGTTGAGTGATTGGGGAGGCTGCTAGGAGGGAGGAGAGGAGGTTTGGCGGCTCGGGGAGGCTCGGGAACGGCTTAAATAGCCGGAGCGGAGCCGTGGCCGTGGCGACACGTATGCCGCGCGCCGGTCTTGGGGACACGCGGAGGAGGAGGGAGAGAGAGGCCAGGGGGGTTCACACGGTGCGGAGGGAGCTCGGGCGTGCTCAAGAAGACTCGGGGCGGTGTGGCCGACCGTCGGTGGTGGAGCAGACACGGTCTGCTCCCGGACGCGGTCGCTGTGACGCGTCGAGCAAGGGAGAGGAGGGTGAGGGGGCCAGAGAGCTATGTGGGGGAAGGCGGGAGCTGGACGGCACGAGGGACACGAGAGAACGGGCAGGAGGAAGACGCCCGAAGCAAAACGACGGCCAGAGCACGACAATAGCCTCCCAGCCGCATGGTCACCGCATGCACAAGCGCACGCGGTGCGTTCTGGACAGCACAAACATGTCTACCGCGTAGTCCTTCCTAAGTGGGACCTCCCTGAGGTGATGGTTCAACAAAAGGAGCTTTGGGTTCATTGGATAGCTCAGAGAAAGTTTGTTGTAGCAAACTTGGTCATGAAGTTGTGGTCAAATGGGATGGGATCAGGGTTAACCACGATGTCACAGAGATTTAGGGTAGGAAGGACTACCATCCTGTGGATTTTAAAAGATTTGGACCAGGATTTAACATAGTTGCTTCACAACTGCAAAAACTGGTCCAGAAACTAGATCATGAAGTACCACTCACATAGATGATTGGATTGAGCTGAAATTTGGTGTAGGATTATTATTTGGTCATATGAAGGCACTGCAAAAATTTCATACCATTTGGATAAATAAAAGTGGTACTTCCTTCACAATGCTTCCCACTGGACAGAAATTTGGGGGAATTTTGTGGAGAAAAAGGCTTGGCAAAATGATGTGAATTTTGGCATGCTCACAGGACATAGGGATGTTTGGGTGCTGGATTAATTTCTGATTTTATGAAGAAATATAAAATATAGTTGCTTCACAAACTGAAATTGTAACCAGAAGCAAGAATTTGAAGGTGTGCTCACATAGCTTGTGGGATGGAGGTGAAATTTGGTGGAGAGTAATGATTTGCTCATATAGATGATCTACCAAAAGTTCAACTCATTTGGATTAGCCTAGCTAGTACTTCCTTCACAAAGCTTCTCTCTGGATAGAAACTTTGGAAATTTGCTGAGGACGATTTACTAGGCAAATGAGGCTGAATATTGGCATGTGGAAATTATTTGGGTATGAGAGAGTGCTCAAAAAGTTTGAGGGCAATAAAGCAAATATAAATGGCACTTCCTTCACAAAGTGCCATTCTGGACAGAATGGAAAATGAATATTCCTGAATTATTTTTGAACTAGGCAAGGATGGATTTTGACATATTTGTGGAAGATATAATCCAAATAATTTATGAGAATTTTGTGGGAATTTTAGGAAATACAGAAGTATAGGTTGCTTCCCAACCTAAAGCAAACAGGGTTATTCCTTTAATAGAAAAAGGAATATCCCCAAGAAATAAATATTGGGGTTGGGCTAATATGGAAATGACATGGTCTTGGGATGGATTTGAAAATCACAAGCCACTTGGGAGAGGAAGAAGAGATGATCTTCCCAGGTTTCAAGACCGCATAGCCACGGAAAAAGAACTCCAAATAAAAATTTGAAGAAATCCAAAAGAAAAAGAAAGGGCCAAAAATCGGGGTGTTACAGTTTTATTTCGTCTTTGTATGATTGTGTTCCCTACGCTGTTGGGAAATTTGCCGGTCCACACACTTGCCGCGAGCGCTTCGAGGAACAGGTCCTTAGCAGCCTGCTGGAAGTGCCGCAGCCGGCAAGGTAACTTGCGGGGCCAGAACACAGCTGCTAAGCTTGCTGAGCGGACTCGAAGACAAACTAGAGCGCGGACTGATCACGGCAAGGTTCCTTCGCGTGCAGGTTTCTCATAGAAACACAGAATCGTTCAAGGGAAACTGCAAACGTAACAAGGAAAAAAAAGTTTCAAAGTTTTTCAACTTAGCTTTTCCTTGCACTGTTTTCCTCGCCGTACAAAATGATCACTTGAACGTCATTAAAATGGTACCCCATCATCACTCCCCCCGGAAAACTTGCACGCGAGGGATCCTTCTATCCTTTAAGAAAAAGAAAGAAGAGAAAAGAGTGGTTTGGGAACCTTGACGGTTCATTAGCCATTCCATACAAACTAAAGTGTAATCACAACATCACATGCACCCATATATAAATGAATATGTACGAAGAGTTGTGAAACACTTATCTTTATTATGCACAGGATCTGCGCCTAGCTTTGTACAAAGGGTTACAAGTCTTGCTGACAAAGCTTGTACAAAAGGGGTTGCCGGGAGACCCGGCAACTGCGCCTTATGGGTAGAACTTGCGAAGATGTTCAATATTCCATGAGTTTTGCACCGGAATGCCATCTTCGGTCTCCAGACGGACCGCGCCAGGTCTGGTAACTCGCACTACCCGATAAGGGCCTTCCCACTTTGGCGTCAACTTGTTTGATTTCTTGGCGGACTGAACGCGCCGAAGAACAATGTCGCCTTCCTCAAGGCTCCGGGCATGCACTTTGTGGCTATGATAGCGGCGCAAGGCTTGCTGGTAGCGTGCAGCTCGCACGGCCGCCCGAAGACGATCCTCCTCAAGGAACGTTGCGTCATTTTGCCGCAACTGCTCTTGCTCAACTTCATCGTAAGCGAGCACTCAAGGTGACCCGTATATGAGTTCCGTGGGGAGCACCGCTTCTGCACCATAGACTAGGGAGAAGGGTGTTTGGCCGGTAGCTTGATTTGGTGTCGTCCTGAGTGACCAAAGAACCGCTGGCAACTCATCAATCCAACGTCTTCCACACTTGCGCAGCCTGTCAAAAGTTCTTGTCTTGAGACCACGCAGCACTTCAGCATTTGCCCTTTCCGCTTGGCCGTTGCTTCTCGGATGAGCAACAGATGCAAAACAGATTTTGCCGCCAAGGTCCTGGACGTACTGCATGAAGGTGCGGCTCGTGAACTGTGTGCCATTATCGGTGATGATTCTGTTAGGAACCCCGAAACGGCAAACTAATCCTTTGAAGAACTTGACGGCCGATTGCGCTGTCACCTTCCTCACTGGCTCCACTTCAGGCCACTTTGTGAACTTGTCAATGGCGACGTACAAGAACTCAAAGCCCCCGGTAGCACAGGGGAAGGGGCCCAAGATATCGAGCCCCCAGACCAAAAAGGGCCAGGAGAGAGGGATTGTTTGAAGAGCTTGAGCTGGCTGCTGTATGTTCTTTGAATGGAACTGGCATGCTTCACATTTGGTTACTAGCTCAGTTGCATCCTGGAGGGAAGTGGGCCAATAGAAGCCTTGCCGAAAAGCTTTGCCGGCAAGTGCCCTTGATCCTATGTGAGAGCCACATATGCCCCCATGTATCTCCGCCAACAGCTTCAGTCCGTCTTCCCGGCAAATACACTTTAATTTCACACCATTTGGTCTCTTTCTGTATAGCATGTTATCCACAAACTGATACATACTTGACTGACAGGCTACTTTCTCAGCTTCTTCTTGCTCATCGGGAAGTTCTCCTGTTTGAAGGAAACGAACTATCTGCTATGCCCATGCTGGAGCCTACGGCTCGACGACAAGGACTAAATGCATTTCTTTGGCCGCTGGAGCGCTTGCCTCAGTGGCAAGAACCCGAGGTTCCGCGCGAAGCCGCTGCTCACCAACAACCGTGTTGTTGTCCCAGGCAACCTTTTTACCGGCGGCTTCAGGGAGCTCTGCCAGAAAGTAGTTGTCGGTATTCAACTTCCTTCTCTTACTGGCATGCGTTGATGGAGTGACTGTTGGTTGATTCAAATGGAGCACAAAAGTTCCTGGTTCCACAGGTAGCTTTTGAGCGGCACACTTTGACAGGTGATCAACAATGTTGTTTTCCGCATGAGGAACGTGCTCTGTTTGCAACCCGTCAAAGTGTTCCTCCAATTTCCTCACTTTTTCCACATACGCTTCCATCAACGGGCTCTAGTAATCTTTGTTTACTTGCTTCACAACAAGCTGCGAGTCACCGCGGCTGATCAATTTTCTGATCCCAAGGTCCACTACGTTCCTAAGACCGGCAAGGAGCCCTTTGTACTCAGCAGTGTTGTTTGTAGCTTGCTCCCTGGGAAAGTGCATTTGAACCACATACTTGAGGTGCTCTCCAGTGGGTGCGACAAGCAGCACTCCGGCACCAGCGCCTTGCAGCGAGAAGGCACCGGCAAAGTACATGATCCATTCTTTGGCTGTCTCTTTGCCGGGGAGAGCTGTTTCTTGAATTTCTTCATCTTGCGTTGGTGTCCATTCTGCAATGAACTCCGCCAAGGCCCTGCTCTGAATGGTTGAGGTGCTTTCAAACTTAAGTGCAAAGCTTGACAATTCCAACGCCCACTCCACTATCCTACCAGTTGCCTCTGGATTTCTCAAGATGCGCTGCAACGGAAAGCGAGTGATGACAGTGATCTCATGTGCTTGGAAGTAGTGACACAGCTTTCTCGAGGCCATAAGAAGGCCAAAAAGCAACTTCTGTACCCCAGAGTATCTCGATCTTGCCCCCTGGAAAAGGGAACTAACAAAATACACGGGCCGCTACACCACTTTCTTCTTCGGCACCACTTGCTGATTAGCTTCATTTGCCTGTGCTGACTTTGCCGGAGAAGATTCCGGTTTGTCGCTGGATGGGCTTGCCGCGGCTGCTTCCTCATCATCGACTTGCCTCTGCGCCACTAATGCAGCACTGGCCACTTGATTTGTCACCGCTACATATAGCAGCAACGGCTCTTGTGGTTTAGGTGCAACTAGTGTTGGCGCGGAGGAGAGGTATCTTTTGAAGTCCTGCAGCGCGGCCTCTGCTTCCGGAGTCCATTTCATCGGGCCTGCCTTTTTCAAAATCTTGAAAAACGGTAGGGCGCACTCAGCAGATCTTGAAATGAATCTACTCAAGGCAGCAACACAGCCGGCAAGACGCCGTACATCCTTGACACTTTTTGGTGCTTGAATCTGCTCGATTGCTTTGATCTTGTCGGGATTTGCTTCAATTCCACGCTGAGATACAAAGAATCCGAGAAGTTTGCCGGATGGAACGCCAAATACACACTTCTCGGGGTTGAGCTTCAAATTGATCTTGCGCAAGTTTGCAAATGTTTCTTCTAAATCTTGAATGAGGGTTGATTTGTCCTTGGTTTTGACCACTATATCATCCATATATGCTTCCACATTCCTGTGCAGCTGGGGCTCAAAACCAATCTGGACTGCTCTTGCGAATGTTGAACCAGCACTCTTTAACCCGAAAGGCATGCGCACGAAGCAGTATGTGCCACATGGAGTAATGAATGCGTTTTCTCCTCATCCTCCTTGGCCATGAATATCTGATGGTACCCAGAATATGCATCAAGGAAGGTGAGTAAATCACAGCCGGATGTAGAGTCTACAATTTGATCGATGCGCGGCAAAGGGAAAGGATCCTTTGGACATGCTTTGTTGATATCAGTGTAGTCAATACAAAGTCTCCACTTTCGGTTTGCTTTGCGCACCACAACTGGATTTGCCAACCAAGTTGGATGTAGTACACCTCTAAGCAAACCTACTGCTTCAAGTTTCTTGATTTCCTCAGCAATGAACTGTTGCCGCTCCAAAGCTTGCTTCCTAACTTTCTGCTTGACGGGCCAAGCGTGGGTACAGACAGCAAGGTGGTGCTCAATTACCTCCCTGGGAACACCGAGGATGTCAGATGGTTGCCATGCAAACACATCAATATTCGCCCGCAGAAAGGCAATGAGCGCGCTTTCCTATTTGCTGTCAAGGGTGGCACTGATGGTGAAGGTACCATCAGTGCCGTCCTCCCTCGCCGGCACCTTTTTGGTTGCTGGTGAAGTAGCTTTGGATTTCTTACCGGCAGAGCACTCCGGCAAGTCTTCAATAGGCGCGCAGCACTCCGAAGAGGCGCGCTTCCCGGTACCCTTGCCAGAGGTCTTGTCAGACTTCTTGCTTTCCTTTTTCTTGGCGGGAGCTGGTGCCTTGGCAGCCTCTGCTGCAACCGCGTCTCTGTACATCTTATCGACACAAATAACTGCATCTTTCTTGTCGGAGTTGATGGAAATGACACCCATCGGCCCTGGCATCTTCAACGCGTTGTAAGCATAATGAGATGCTGCCATGAATTTTGCCAAGGCTAGGCGGCCAAGAATTCCATTATACGGTAAGGGGATCTTGACAACATCAAACACAATCTTTTCCGTTCTGTAGTTCAATTCCCCGCCAAACGTCACCAGCAATGTGTTGGGCTGGCTTCTTCCCGGGTTTACTCCTTGGAACGTGCCTGTTTTATCAAGCTCCTCATCGGGAATCTGCAGCCTCTTGATTACTTCAGGAGAAATCAAGTTTAGGCTGGCCCCACCGTCAACTAACATTTTCGTGACTTGGAGGTTGTGAATTGTTGGCGAAACCAACAATGGCAAACACCCGACCGCGGTTGTGCGATCAGGGTGATCCTCGGCATTGAAAATGATAAGCGTGTGTGACCACTTGAGTGGCTTTTGAGAGCCTATCGCCGGTTCTACCGCGTTAACTTCACGTGCCCACTGCTTAAGCTGGCAGTGAGAGGAGTGCAAAGATGCACCTCCATCAACACACATGGCCTCGGTTGCCTTCTGGAATTCCTGTTCACTTGACTCTCCATCGTCCTCTTCCTCTTCACTTCCATCATCTTCCTGTTTCTTTTCACGGCCCCTAGCAGGTTTCTCTTTCTGCTGCTTGGCCTTGCCACGACGGCCTCCTCGACCACCATGGCCCTTTTTGCCAGATCCACCGGCACCATCTTCACCCTTCACTTTGTCGCTTTTTTCATATTCAGCCTTCTATTTTTCAACAAGGTGCTCGACTTGTCGGCACTCTTGGAGATCGTGGCCCTTAGTGCGGTGAATCTTGCAGTACGGCCCATCAGACTTGCCAGCCTTCTCGTTTGCCGCCGCCTCCTGGCAAGCGGCGCATACAGCAGCCTCCTTGCCGGAGTTCTCAGTCTTCGCTTTCTTGGCGGACTCAGAGTTTCCGGAGCCCTCAACGGCCATAACAGTTTTGCCTTTGCGCTTCCTGTTGCGCTTTTGGCCCTTCTTCCTCGGGGTGGCAGCATCGCCGTCCTTGGAATCTACCTCGGCACCAACGTATTCCCCGGGAAGCCTTCTTCCTTCCTCAGCGCGTGCGCAGTTATCTGCCAACGTATAGAGCTCGTTGAAGGTTTTGGGCAGCTTGACGTTCATCTTCTTCCGCATCCTCCGATTGCGCACATTCGTGTGAAATGCGGCAATGACGGCTGTGGGGTGCGCATCTAGAATGTTGCGGTGCACACGGCTGAACCTCTAGATGTACTTGCGCAAAGTTTCACCATCTCTTTGCGGAATCACTTGCAGGTCGCTGGGCTGTCCAGGGGCCTTGTGGCCTCCGGTAAAGGCACCAACAAACTCATTACTGAGATCTGCCCACAAAGAAATGGAGTTCTCCGGCAGGTTCATCAGCCAAGATCTCACGTTGGGCTTCAGCACCAACGGAAAGTAGTTGCCGAGGATTTTCTCATCTCTTCCTCCGGCAGCTTGCACGGCAATCATGTAGATGCCTAGAAACTCTGCCGGGTTCAGCTTGCCATCGTACTTTTCTGGTACTTCTGGCTTGAAGGCCTGGATGGACGGCCATCAGACTTGCCGTAGCTCACGGGTGAAGGCAGGACACCCAACCTCATAAGGCAGATATCCGCCACCCCCCGGCGCAGGCTCATCAACGATGGGGCCGTTGCGCGCATCGAATTGACGGTGCGCCTCCCGGCGCTGTTCAATGGTGGTGCAGGCATCTTCTACCCGCCTGTCTCACAGCAATTGCCGCTGATCTTGCTGCGCTCGCGGATTTGAAGAGGCCATCGACATCTCATCGGGCTCGAAAGATCATTGAGCTTGCCGCGGTTGTTGGCGTTGCTGTTGTTGAGACTGTTGCCGCGGAGGTGATTGCGCCATTAGCGTAGCACCGCCAACGCGGCCACCAGTTGGAGCTACTGGTGCTGTTTGCGGACACCGAGAGGGCTCTGCTTGCTGTGACTTGCTGGCGTCGGCAAACCCAATCAAGCTTTGGATGGTGGCTCTCCACTCATCCATCTTCTCTGCTGCCGGAGGTAAGTTTAGCAGCATCTGGGCTCGCGCCATCGCCTCTGCTGCTGTGGCTGGCATGGCCAGAAGCGAAGAGCGCGACGTCGTTCTACTCCTGGCAGAGCCAGTAGGAGCGCCATTGCAGTCTTGCTGCCACGGAATATGATCAGCAGCAGGTTGCCGTGGCGGAGGTGAAGCCTGGGGATCCGGAACCTGATCGACAGGGGTCTTGCCGTGTGGCCGTTGCTGCCCAGAGTTGTTGGCACCGCTCGGAGTTGCGTTACACCCATTGTGTGAGAAGCGCATCGTCTGTCCTGAAGCAGCATCTTTGGATGCCGCTGCGGTGGGATCTTGGCTAGCGCCGGCCCAGGCATTGCTGCTCCTGTGGCTGCGTTCGTCGGTGCCGAGAGGAGGAGGAGGAGGACGTTCGCTCGCTCCGCCCGCGCCGTCTTGGCTTTGTTCACTAGAGGGTCGAGGAAGTCGACCGCCTCCAGCGCGTTCGTCTCCTGCACCGACCACCGTGGGCATGGAGACCGCGCCACCTGCGCTGGTCGTGCCAACCGCGGTATCCGCACCGCCCGCGTTGGCTGCGCCGCCTGCGGATACGTGCGAAGGGGCCGTCATCATGATGCCCTTCTTCTTGGGGGCCATCGACGACAAGGAGGACGGTGACAAAGTTGATGAAGCTGAAGCGCAATCCACTGATTCGGGTTCGCGCAAGCGATCCCCCTACCTGGCGCGCCAAAGATGTCGTGGGTACGACCATCTATGGGGCCATCTAGCTCCTTTGTGGTTCGGCTAGGGAGATGCACAAGCACAAAGAGCGGAATCAATGGAGGGCACAAGGGATTTTACCCAGGTTCGGGCCACCGTGAGGTGTAAAACCCTACTCCTACTTGGATGTATTGGATGGGTGTGAGCACAAGTACAAGGAGCGCTTCTCTCGGCAAGGTGCGGAGAGAGCAGCTACGCATGCAAGACGTGCTAGGTTTCTTATCGCGCGACCCCTGTAAACATTGGCTTGGTCCTCCTTTTATAGCTCAAGGGGTTACCATAGTGGCAAAATAGTCATTACATAGTGATTAGATAGCAAACAGTGCTATCGTACCTAACTCTTCCAGTTTAGGACAAAAGCATTAAATGCTCCGTTAGGTGTCATGTGGAGAGGTAGCCCCGGCAAGGTTTCTGCACCGCTTGCCCAGCTACCTCGTATTATTTTGACACGCCTTCTGGACGGGTGTCATTAAAGGCAAATCTTATCCCAGCGTGCTGACACGTGCCCGACAAACCTCACCAACCAGCCTGCGCAGTCGACACCTCACCGATTAGCAACTAGCTGTCCGGTGAGGTGGAGCGTTGGAGAGCTCGCTAAAGCTTGCCGGTTTAGCCTTGCCGGTTTAGCCTTGCCGGCAAGGAATGTCTTCATCTTCAGTACCAGTGGAGTGCTCGTTGGTGCTTCGTTTTGAGCTTCTCTCTAGTAGTTTCTGCAACTGGGTCTTGAATCTGGTTATTTGTCAAGTTCCGGCAAGCCTTGGCCGGCAAGGAGGCTGCTACCGTCTGTGCATAAGTTAGGGTATAAAATACCCATGTTTTATACACCGACATGGCCATCATCCTGGAAAGTGAGCACCGCAACCTGAATGAGATTCACAAGCGCCGCATGAACCAGTCAGTATAGGTTCGTAACAACAGGCCCCAAAATGAACCCCAGAGGCCTGTGGTACCCCGACCAGCAATTCCAACACCACGACCATAACAGAACCGCAGTTACTAGAACAACAGGACCAGGGAAGCAGCATATCGTCATGGCATCACCTGTTAAGCCTGCGGAGCAGAGGGGCATTATGCAAGGCAATGCCCAAAACAAGGGAATAATGCCCCCAAACCCAAAAACAATGGCCACAGAACTAATGCAACCCCGCGACACAACAACCTCAACACCAACAACAATCAAAAGAAAGCGCAAGTTAACCATGTGACCTTTGAGGAAGCCTAGAATGCACCGGACATCGTGCTTGGCACGTTTCCTGTCAACACCATTAACGCTACAGTTTTGTTTGATTCTAGAGCTTCCCATTCGTGCATCTCTAAAAGATTTGCCTCGAAGAATTAGTTTTTCTTTTTCGCCTTTGAAAAATTCAATGATTATTCAGTCCCTGGGATCGAAGCAAAGTACACAATGGTACTTCCAGGATGTGAACATTGAAATAGAAGGAATGAAGTTCTTAGAAAATCTTATTGTACTGGAAGCAGTCGATTTGGATGTTATTTTGGGAATGGACTGGTTGACCACAAATAAAGGCTTTATAGACTGCTACAATCGTACAGTGACTCTCACCAATTGCCAAGGGAAGACAGTAAAGTTTGGAATAAGGAGCATTTCTACCTCGCAAGGAAAGCTAAATCAAGTGGACATGACAGAATTAAGCAAGGTTCATGTGGTATGCGAATACCCCAATGTATTCCCTGAGGAGCTACCAGGCATGCCACCAGATCGTGAAATTGAATTTGTTATTGAACTAGCACTTGGAACGGCACCCATCTACAAGAAGCCTTGTCGAATGGCTCCGACAGAATTGGTTGAGCTGAAGAAACAAATTAAGGAATTACTAGAAAAGGGTTATGTCCGACCTAGCTCATCACCATGGGGATCACCGGTTTTATTTGCCAAGAAAAAGGATAGGACCCTAAGGTTATGTATTGATTACAGGGCAGTCAATATGGTTACTATCAAAAATAAATACCCACTGGCAAGGATCAACGACTTGTTCGACCAACTGGCAGAAGCCAAGGTTTTCTCAAAAATAGATTTGAGATCAGGCTACCATCAGTTAAGAATCCGATCATCAGACATACCCAAGACTGTTTTTACCACCAGATATGGATTATATGAGTTCACTGTGATGCCTTTCGGATTGACCAACGCTCCTGCTAATTTTGTACATCTCATGAACAAAGTTTTCATGAAATATCTAGACAAGTTTGTGGTGGTGTTCATTGATGATATACTTATCTATTCTAAGACACCAGAAGAACATGAGCAACATCTTCAAATAGTCCTGGAAGAATTACGGAAAAATCAACTATATGCCAAATTCAGTAAATGTGAATTTTCGTTACGAGAAGTTGGTTTTCTGGGACATGTACTGACAAAGGATGGAATAGCAGTGGACCCAAGTAAAGTAAAGGATGTCTTAGGATGGAAGCAACCCACCAACATGACTGAGATCAGGAGTTTTTTAGGTTTGGCTGGCTACTATCGATGGTTTATTGAAGGATTCTCCACCATAGCCAAACCCATGACTCAGTTACTCACGAAGGATAAAAAGTTTGAATGGACTGAAGCATGTGAGAAAAGTTTCCAAGAATTAAAAAAGAGGTTATCAACGGCACCTGTTTTGATCGTGCCAGATGTGCACAAGA
Source organism: Elymus sibiricus (assembly GCA_039707655.1). Lineage (NCBI taxonomy): Eukaryota > Viridiplantae > Streptophyta > Magnoliopsida > Poales > Poaceae > Elymus > Elymus sibiricus. The sequence goes on from CM077676.1 coordinate 182,838,266, forward strand.
ATTTTGAAATATACCGTGACGCTTCCAAAAAAGTCCTTGGATGCGTGTTAATGCAGGAAGGAAAGGTCGTAGCCTATGCTTCAAGACAGCTATGATGACATGAAGAATATTATCCTACCCATGACTTGGAACTAGTAGCTGTAGTACAAGCACTCAAGAAATGGCGGCATTATGTTCTTGGTAATCGATGTAAGATATACACGGATCATAAAAGTCTTAAGTATATCTCACCCAGCTGATACGTCTCCAACGTATCTATAATTTTTGATTGTTCCATGCTGTTATATTATCAATCTTGGATGTTTTTATATGCATTTATAGAAATTATATATCATTTTTGGAGACTAACCTATTAACTTAGTGCCCAGTGCCAGTTGTTGTTTTCTGCCCTGTTTTTGTTTTACAGAAAATCAATACCAAACGAAGTCCAAATGCCACGAAACTTTTTGGAGATTTTTTATTGGGCAAGATACACACTAGAAGCTTCGGGAGAAGACCAGACGCCAGAGGAGGTGGCCACGAGCCACCAGGGCGCGCCTGGGGGGCAGGCGCGCCCTGGTGCCTCATGGGCCCACCTCAGCTCCGTTTGACCTAATTCCTCCACTATAAATTCCCAAAAAATCAGAAACCCTCAGGGGAGTCCACGAAATACTTTTTCTGCCGTCGCAAGCTTCTGTTCACAACAGATCCCATCTGGGGTCCTTCTCCGGTAATCTGCCAGAGGTGGAATCGATCACAAAGGGGCTCTACATCAACCTTGCTACCCTTCCGATGATGTGTGAGTAGTTTACCACAGACCTACAGGTCCATAGTTAGTAGCTAGATGGCTTCTTCTATCTTTTTGATCTTCAATACAATGTTCTCCTCGATGTTCTTGGAGTTCTATCCGATGTAATCACTTTTTGCGGTGTGTTTGTTGGGATCCGATGAATTGTGAGTTTATGATCAGATTATCCATGAATATTATTTGAGTCTTCTCTGATCTCTTTTATGCATGACTATTATAGCTTCGTATTTCTTCTCCAATCTATTGATTGGGTTTGGCCAACTAGATTAATTTATCTTGCCATGGGAAGAGGTGCTTTGTAATGGGTTCGATCTTGCGGTGCTCAATCCCAGTGACAGAAAGGGACATGACACGTATGTATCGTTTCTATTAAGGGTAAAAAGATGGGGTTTATTCATGCGTGAGTTTACTTTGTCTACATCATGTCATCTTGCTTAAGGCGTTACTCCGTTCTTTATGGACTTAATACACTACATGCATGCTGGATAGCGGTCGATGTGTGGAGTAATAGTAGTAGATGCAGGCAGGAGTCGGTCTACTTGTCTCGGACGTGATGCCTATATACATGATCATTGCCTTGGATATCGTCATGATTATTTGCTTTTCTATCAATTGCCCAATAGTAATTTGTCTACCCATTGTATGCTATTTTCTTGAGAGAAGCCTCTAGTGAAAACTATGGCCCCCGGGTCTATCTAAATCATATACTAAAACCCTAAAAATACTTGCTGCACTTTTTCTTTTATTTATTTTATTTTGTATTTTTGTTTCAATCTATCTATCTATCACATACAATTTAATCTTGCAATTACCACCGAGGGATTGACAACCCCTCGTTTGCGTTGGGTGCAAGGGATTGTTGTTTGTGTGCAGGTACTGCTAACGAGGTGTTGCATGATTCTCCAACTGGATTGATAACCTTGGTTTCATAACTGAGGGAAATACTTACCTCTACTTTGCTGCATCATCCCTTCCTCTTCAGGGAAAATACCAACGCAAGCTACAAGTAGCAGGAAGAATTTCTGGCGCTGTTGCCGGGGAGACATCTATCAAGTACCTGTGCATAAACTCTCATCCCCTTGCATTTACTTTATTTGCCTCTTGTGTTCATCTCCCCCACTTCTAAAAAGTTTTTACAAAAATACAAAAATATTTTCCGTTTGCCTTTTTTTGTTACCTTGTTTGCTTGATTGCTATCCTGTTTGCGTAGCCACGATGTCTCAAGAAAATACAAAATTGTGTGATTTTTTTAATACTAATAATAATGATTTTATTAGTACTCCAATTTATCCTCCCGCCGCTAGTGCAGAGACTTGTGATATTAATGCCACTTTGCTAAATCTTGTTATGAAAGAACAATTTTCTGGCAGTCCTAATGAAGATGCTGCATCCCATCTTAATACTTTCATAGAATTATGTGATATGCAAAAGAACAAAGATGTGGATAATGATATTGTGAAATTAAAATTATTTCCGTTTTCATTGCGGGATCGTGCAAAAATTTGGTTTTCATCTTTACCACCAAATAGTATCGATTCTTGGGATAGGTGTAAAGATGCCTTTATTACTAAGTATTTTCCTCCCGCAAAAATTATTTCCCTTAGAAATCAAATTATGAATTTTAAGCAACTTGATCATGAACATGTTGCCCAATCTTGGGAAAGGATGAAATTAATGATAAGAAATTGCCCTACTCATGGCTTAAATTTATGGATGATCATACAAAATTTTTATGCGGGATTAAATTTTGTCTCTAGAAATCTTTTAGAATCCGCCGCGGGAGGTACTTTTATGGAAATTACTTTGGGAGAAGCTACTAAATTGCTTGATAATATTATGGCAAATTATTCACAATGGCATACTGAAAGAGTTCCTACTAGTAAAAAAGTGAATTCTATTGAAGAAATTAATACTTTGAGTGATAAAGTTGATGCGCTTATGAAATTGGTCGCTAGCAAAAATGCTCCTATTGATCCTAATGATGTGCCTTTGTCCACTTTGATTGAGCAAAATAATGATCCCGTAGATGTGAATTTTGTCTCGCGAAACAATTTTAATAATAATGCTTATAGAGGTAATTTCAACGCTAGACCGTTTCTTGGAAATTCCTCTAATAATTATGGCAATCCTTATGGTAATTCTTATAATAATAATAATAATAGGATGCCCTCTGATCTTGAAAGTAATATTAAAGAATTTATTAATGCTCAAAAAGTTTTCAACACTACGATAGAAGAAAAATTGAGTAAACTTGATGATATGTCTAGGAGCATTGATAGTATTATTCATGATGTTGAAAATCTTAAGACTAAAATTTTGCCACCTAAAATTGATATTAATGAATCAATTAAAGCTTTATATGTCACCATGGATGAGAGTAAGAAAAGAACCGCCATGCTAAAGCTAAACGAGAATTTTTAGAAAAAGCGATTCCTCCTAATTTTTATCGTAGTAATGATGAGGATATTAAAATGATTGGTGTTTCATCTATTGATTCTTTGTTTAGAAATATAAAACTTGATGAAAAGGGGACTGAAGAAGAGTCAACTTTAGCTAGTAGGCGTTCCCATAATTCGGAGGGTGAAAATCTTGATAAGAAAATTGATAAAAGTGGGTTTGGAGAGGTAAAAACTTTAAATAGCGATGTGCCCACTCTTTTGGATTACAAAGATTTTAATTATGACAATTGTTCTTTGATTGAGTGCATTTCTTTGTTACAATCCATGTTAAATTCACCCAACGCTTATGAGCAAAACAAGACTTTTACTAAACACATCGTAGAAGCAATGATGAAAGCGTTAGAAGAAAAACTAGAACTAGAGAATTCAATTCCTAGAAAATTATATGATGAATGGGAACCCACCATTAAAGTTAAAATTAAAAATTATGAGTGTAATGCTTTATGTGATTTGGGTGCAAGCGTTTCCACAATTCCAAAATCTCTATGTGATGTGCTAGGTTTTACCAATATAGATGAATGCTCTCTTAATTTACATCTTGCGGATTCTACTATTAAAAAGCCTTTGGGTAGGATTAATGATGTTCTTATTCTTGCAAATAGGAACTATGTGCCCGTTGATTTTATTGTACTTGACATTGAATGTAATCCTTCTTGCCCAATAATACTTGGTAGACCGTTCTTGCGAACCATAGGTGCCGTTATTGACATGAAAGAAGGGAATATAAAATTTTAGTTTCCATTAAAAAAGGGTATGGAACATTTCCCTAGGAAGAAAATTAAAGCACCATATGAATCCATTATGAGGGCCACCTATGAAATCAACTTGAAAGATGACAACACTTGAAACTATGCATTATGCCTAGCTAGGGGCATAAAACAATAGAGCTTGTTGGGAGGCAACCCAATGAATAAAATAAATTTTTATCTCTTGTTTATGTTATTGTGTGTTTTCACAATTATGCTACTGTTATGATTGTGTTTTTTTGTTTTTAATTAGTGTTTGTGCCAAGTAAAACCTTTAGGATGATTTGGAAGATAGTATAATTGATGCTGTTTGGAAAACAGAAAGTTTTGCGTCCAGTGCTGGAATTTTGGTTCTGTACTGGAGCATCAGAAAAATATGAAATTTTTTACACAGTATTGGTATATGAATTTCCCACGTTTTCATAAGTTTTCAGAATTTTTGGAGTTACATAAGTATGGCTTTTAAATAGGTTGCTACAGACTGTTCTGTTTTTGACAGATTCTGTTTTTGATGCACTTCTTGCTTGTTTTGATGGAACTATGGATTGTATCGGGGGGTATAAGCCATGGAGAAGTAAGAATACAGTAGGTATAATGCAAAAATAAAATATGAATGGGTTTGCAACAGTACCTAAAGTAGTGATTTATTTTGTTATACTAACGGATCTCACGAAGGTTTTGTTGAGTTTTGTGTGATTGAAGTTTTCAAGTTTTGGGTGAGATCACGATGGATGAAGGAATAAGGGGTAGAAAAAGCCTAAGCTTGGGGATTCCCGAGGCACCCCAAGGTAATATTTAAGGAAGAATCAAGCGTCTAAGCTTGGGGATGCCCCGGAAGGCATCCCCTCTTTCTTCTACCAACCATCGGTAATTTTACTTGGAGCTATATTTTTATTCGTCACATGATATGTATTTTGCTTGGACCGTCTTGTATTATATGATTCTTTGATTTGTTTGCTTTTTAGTTTGTCACAATCATTCTTGCTGAACACACCTATTTTGAGAGAGCCACACGTTATCATAATTTGTTAGAATACTCTATGTGCTACACTTCAATTTTTTGAGCTAGGCAGTTGCTCTAGTGCTTCACTTAAATATTTTTGAGCACGGCGGCAGCTATATTTTGAAGAAATAAATTCTCATGCTTCACTCATATTATTTTGAGAGTTGATAAGATTAAAATTTTGAAGAAATAAACTCTCATGCTTCACTTATATTATTTTGAGAGTTGAGATAATTTTGAAGAAATTGCACTCTCATGCTTCACTTATATTATTTTGAGAGTTGATAAAATTTTGAAGAAATATTTGCGCTCTCATGCTTCACTTATATCTTTTTGAGAGTTGATGAAAGTATCGGTAATTTGCACAAGATATGAATTTGGTCCCAAAGTGATGAATATTCAAGAGGGATATAATAAAAACTTTCATATAGATCATTGGATATGATAAGTGTGATTCCTTGCAATAGTTTTGCGATATGGAGATGATGATATGTGAGTCATGTTAGTGAGTAATTGTGATTTAGTAAGAATATTAGTGTTAAGGTTTTTGATTCCCTATGCATGCACGTTAAGTCAATAGTTATGCAACGAAATTATATCCTACTTATGGTGCATTATTCGGTGTTAGTTATGTTCAATGCATGTTTATGACCGTTTTCGTTTTTTGGTTGGTTGCTTCTCAATCTATTTGCTAGCCTTCATTTGTACTAAGCGGAAATACTGCTTGTGCATCCAAACTCCTTAAACCCAAGTTGTGCCAAAAGAGTCCACCATATCTACCCATATGCGGTATTTCCATGCCGTTCCAAGTAAATTTGCGTGTGCCAACTCTAATTTTCAAAATAATTTTTCCGTTTTGTGTGCCCGTACCACTCATGAAGTGGCAGGGGGTGGCCAATATTTTTCATGCTAGTTGTGTTATTCTCACGATGAGTGTTTATTCACTTGTCATTGCATGAGAGAATGGTTGGTAATAGGGATGCCCAGTCCCACAATGAAATCAAAAATTAATAACAACAAAATTCCTTGGAAAGTGTTGGTATGGAGGGCACCCGTGGATATGGCTAGCCATGGATTGTGAAAGAATTGTGGAAAGGAAATAAACTTTACTTTCTGTTTGGGAACCGCCTATGATGTGTCTAGCATGGAAGATATTGGGAATTCTCGGTCGTTTTCGTTGACAGGAAAAGCATGCCTCTCAAAATATTTTTATCTCTCTAATTTAAGCTTTGAGCTCTGGCACATTTGACAAATCTCTGCTTGTTGGAAATATGCCCTAGAGGCAATAATAAATTGGTTGTTATTATATTTCCTTGTTCATGATAATCGTTTATTATCCATGCTATAATTGTATTGATTGGAAACTCAAATACATGTGTGGGTACATAGACGACACTGTGTCCCTAGTAAGCCTCTAGTTGACTAGCTCGTTGATCAAAGATGGTTAAGGTTTCCTAGCCATTGACATGAGATGTCATTTGATAACGGGATCACATCATTAGGAGAATGATGTGATGGACAAGACCCAAACTGTAAACGTAGCATTTGATCGTGTCAGTTTATTGCTATTGTTTTCTGCATGTCAAGTATCTGTTCCTTTGACCATGAGATCATGCAACTCACTGACACCGGAGGAATACCTTGTGTGTATCAAACGTCGCAACGTAACTGGGTGACTATAAAGGTGCTCTACAGGTATCTCCGAGGGTGTCTGTTGGGTTGGCATGGATCAAGACTGGGATTTGTTACTCCGTATGACGGAGAGGTATCTCAGGGCCCACTCGGTAATACAACATCACAATGAGCCTTGCAAGCAATGTGACTAAAGTGTTAGCCACGAGATCTTGTATTACGGAACGAGTAAAGAGACTTGCCGGTAACGAGATTGAACTAGGTATAGTGATACCGACGATCGAATCTCGGGCAAGTAACATACCGAAGAACAAAGGGAACAGCATACGGGATTAACTGAATCCTTGACATAGAGGTTCGACCGATAAAGATCTTCGTAGAATATGTAGGAGCCAATATGGGCATCCAGGTCCCGCTATTGGTTATTGGCCGTAGAGGTGTCTCGGTCATGTCTACATAGTTCTCGAACCCGCAGGGTCTACACACTTAACGTTTGGTGACGATTAGTATAATTGAGTTATTATGTTGGTGACCGAAAGTTGTTCGGAGTCCCGGATAAGATCCCGGACATGACGAGGATCTCCGGAAGAGTCCGGAGGTAAAGATTGATATATGTGATAATAGTGTTTTGATCTCCGGAAGAGTTCCGAAGTTCACCGGAAGAGGTTCCGGATGTTTACCGAAGTGTTCGGGTGCAGCAACACTTTATATGAGCCAAAGGGATAAAGCCCACAAGGTATTGGAAAGTGCAAAAGTAGTTTTGCTGCCGCGTAAGCGGTACTACCGCTTGGTGAAGCGGTACTACCGCCGGAGCGGTACTACCGCTTGTGTGAAGCGGTACTACCGCCCAAGCGGTACTACCGCTTGTGCGCGGCTGTGCACGATTCGGCAGGGTCCGAATTGGACTCTTTTCCTGCGGGCCAAACCGACCTTGTGCGGGCAAAACCGACCCGGAGGAGGCTTTTACTCCAAGTTTAGACCCCAAGGCTCAACATATAAATAGAGGGGCAGGGCTAGCACACGGGACACATCAGGATTTCCCAAGCCGTGTGCCGGCAACCCTAGCCCTCTAGTTCCTCCGTCATAATCTCCGTAGTGCTTGGCGAAGCCCTGCAGAGATTGTTCCTCACCACCATCACCACGCCGTCGTGCTGCTGGAACTCAACCACTACTTCACCATCGCTCGCTGGATCGAGGAGGTGAAGGCGTCATCAAGCCGTACGTGTGTTGAACGCGGAGGTGCCGTCCGTTCGGCACTAGATCGGAAGGATCGTGATTGGATCGCGGGACGCTCGGCGATTTGGATCGCGAAGACGTTCGACTACATCAACCGCGTTTATTAACGCTTCCGCTTAGCGATCTACAAGGGTATGTAGATTCACTCTCCCTCTCGTAGATGCTCATCACCATGGATAGATCTTATGTGTGCGTAGGAAAATTTTTGTTTCCCATGCAACGTTCCCCAACAGTGGCATCTGAGCTAGGTCTATGCGTAGATGAGATCTCGAGTAGAACACAAACGAGTTGTGGGCGTGGGTGTATACATATTGCTTGCCGTTACTAGTTGATACTTGATTCAGCGGTATTGTGAGATGAAGCGGCCCGGACCGACATTACGCGTACGCTTACGCGAGACTGGTTTTACCGCTGCGTGCACTTGTTGCATAAAGGTGACTGGCGGGTGTCTGTCTCTCTCACTTTAGTTGAATCGGTTCAATGAAGAGGGTTCTTTTAGAAGATCAAAAAGCAATCACTACACCACGTTGTGGTTTTGCGTAGGTAAGAACGGTTCTTGCAAACCCGTAGCAGCCACGTAAAATTTGCAACAACAATTAGAGGTCGTCTAACTTGTTTTTGCAGGGTATGTTGTGATGTGATATGGCCAATTACATGATGAGATATATGTGATGTATGAGATGATCATGTGATGTATAGAATATCACGACTTGCATGTCGATGAGTACGGCAACTGGCAGGAGCCATAGAGTTGTCTTTAATTATTGTATGACCTGCGTGTCAATCATTAAGCGCTATGTAATGCTTTACTTTATCGCTAATCGTTAGCAATAGTCGTGGAAGCAACAGTCGGCGCGACAACCTCATGGCGACACGTTGATGGAGATCAAGATGATGGAGATCATGGTGTCATGCCGGTGACGATGGAGATCATGCCGGTGCTTTGGAGATGGAGATCAAAAGCACAAGTTCATGGCCATATCATGTCACTTATGATTTGCATGTGATGTTAATCCTTTTATGCATCTTATTTTGCTTAGGACGACGGTAGCATTATAAGGTGATCCCTCACTTAAATTTCAAGATAAATTGTGTTCTCCCCAAGTGTGCACCGTTGCGAAAGTTCGTCGTTTCGAGACACGCCGTGATGATCGGGTGTGATAGACTCTACGTTCGCATACAACGGGTGTAAGCCATGTTACACGTGCGGAACACTCGGGTTAAACTTGACGAGCCTAGCATGTACAGACATGGCCTCGGAACACAAGAGACCGAAAGGTCGAACATGAGTCATATAGTAGATATGATCAACATGAAGATGTTCACCATTGAAACCACCTCAACTCACGTGATGATCGGACTTGAGTTGGTGGATTTGGATCATGTTACACTCGAATGATCGGAGGGATGTCAATTTGAGTGGGAGTTTTTTAAATATGATTAACTAAACTCATTATCTAAGAACAATAGTCTAAGTTGTCTTTGCTATATTTATGTTGTAGATCATGGCTCGCGCAGTAGCACCCCTGAATTTTAATGCGTTCCTAGAGAAAGCTAAGTTGAAAGATGATGGAAGTAACTTTGTGGACTGGGCCCGTAATCTAAGGATTATCCTTACGGCTTCCCAGAAGGCTTATGTCCTTGATGCACCGCTTGGTGATCCACCCGCTCCAGTTGAGTCTCTAGACGTTGTGAACGCCTGGCAGGCTCGTTCTGATGATTACTCAATAGTTCAATGTGCAATGTTGTATGGCTTAGAACCGGGACTTCAAAGACGTTTTGAACGTCATGGAGCATATGAGATGTTCCAGGAGTTGAAGTTTATCTTTCAGAAGAATGCCCGGATCGAGAGATATGAGATCTCCGATAAGTTCTATGCTTGCAAGATGGAGGAGAACGGGTCTATCAGTGATCACGTGCTCAGAATGTCTGGGTACTCCACCCGTCTGGCTGAGTTAGGGATGCCCCTTCCGCCAGAGGCTATCACTGACAGAGTTCTTCAATCGTTGCCACCTAGCTACAAGAGCTTCGTGTTGAACTATAACATGCACGGGATGAACAAGTCAGTCGCCGAGCTGTTTGCGATGCTAAAAGCCGCTGAGTCTGAAATTCAGAAGGAGCATCAAGTGTTGATGGTCAATAAAACCACAAGTTTCAAGAAAAATGGCAAGGGTAAGAAGGGTAACTCCAAGCAGAGTGGCAAAGCAGTTGCTCCTCTCGTGAAGAAACCCAAGGCTGGACCCAAACCAGAAACTGTGTGTTTTCATTGCAAGGGAACTGGACACTGGAAGCGGAATTGCCCCGAGTATTTGGCTGACAAGAAGGCGGCCAACAACAAACAAGGTATATATGATATACATGTTATTGATGTGTACCTTACCAACTCTCGTTGTAGTGCCTGGGTATTTGATACCGGTGCGGTTGCTCATATTTGCAACTCAAAACAGGAACTGCGGAATAGACGGAGGCTGGCAAAGGACGAAGTGACGATGCGCGTGGGAAATGGTTCCAAGGTTGATGTGATCGCCGTCGGCACGCTCGCTCTTCGATTACCGTCGGGATTAGTGATGAACCTAAATAAGTGTTATTTGGTGCCTGCGTTAAGCATGAACATTATATCTGGATCTTGTTTATTGCGAGACGGTTACTCATTTAAATCAGAGAATAATGGTTGTTCTATTTATATGAGTAATATCTTTTATGGTCATGCACCCGATGTGAGGGGTTTATTCTTATTGAATCTCGATAGTAATGATACACATGTTCATAACATTGATGCCAAAAGATGTAGAATTGATAATGATAATACCACTTTCTTGTGGCACTGCCGTTTAGGTCATATTGGCGTAAAACGCATGAGGAAGCTCCATGCTGATGGACTTTTGGAGTCACTTGATTTTGAATCACTTGACACATGTGAGCCATGCCTCATGGGCAAGATGACTAAAACGCCGTTCTCTGGAATAATGGAACGGGCAAGTGACTTATTGGAAATCATACATACTGATGTGTGCGGTCCGATGAGTATTGAGGCGCGCGGTGGTTATCGTTACTTTCTCACCTTCACTGATGACTTAAGTAGATATGGGTATATTTACTTAATGAAACACAAGTCTGAAACATTTGAAAAGTTCAAACAATTTCAGAGTGAAGTTGAGAATCATCGTAACAAGAAGATTAAATTCCTACGATCTGATCGAGGAGGAGAATATCTGAGTTATGAGTTTGGCAGTCACTTAAGACAGTGTGGAATTGTTTCACAATTGACACCGCCTGGAACACCACAGCGTAATGGTGTGTCCGAACGTCGTAATCGAACCTTATTGGATATGGTGCGATCTATGATGTCTCTTGCCGATTTGCCACTATCGTTTTGGGGTTATGCATTAGAGACAGCTGCATTCACTTTAAATAGGGCACCATCGAAATCCGTTGAGACGACGCCATATGAACTTTGGTTTGGCAAGAAGCCAAAGCTGTCGTTTCTTAAAGTTTGGGGATGTGATGCTTATGTCAAAAAGCTTCAGCCTGAAAAGCTGGAACCCAAAGCGGAGAAATGCGTCTTCATAGGATACCCAAAAGAGACAGTTGGGTATACCTTCTACCTCAGATCCGAAGGCAAAGTGTTTGTCGCTAAAAACGGAACATTTCTTGAGAAAGAGTTTCTCTCGAAAGAATTGAGTGGGAGGAAGATAGAACTTGATGAGGTTGTTGAACCTTTACTTCAACCTGAGAGTAGCGCAGCGCAGAAAGTTGTTTCTGTGGAGCCTACATTAGCTGAAGAGGAAGTTAATGATGATGATCATGAAGCTTTGGATCAAGTTGCTATCGAACCTCGTAGGTCGACAAGGACGCGTACTGCTCCCGAGTGGTACGGCAACCCTGTCTTAGACATCATGTTGTTAGACAACGATGAACCTACGAGCTATGGAGAAGCGATGATGAGCCCGGATTCCGAGAAGTGGTTAGAGGCCATGAAATCCGAGATGGGATCCATGTATGAAAACAAAGTATGGACTTTGGAAGTATTACCTGAAGGGCGTAAGGCCATTCAGAACAAATGGATCTTTAAGAGGAAGACGGACGCGGACGGTAATGTCACCGTCTATAAAGCTCGACTTGTGGCAAAGGGTTTTTCACAAGTTCAAGGAGTTGACTACGATGAGACCTTCTCACCCGTAGCGATGCTTAAGTCCGTCAGAATCATGTTAGCAATAGCTGCCTTTTTCGATTATGAAATTTGGCAGATGGATGTCAAAACAGCGTTCCTTAACGGTTACCTTAAGGAAGAATTGTATATGATGCAACCAGAAGGTTTTGTCGATCCAGAGAATGCTGACAAAGTTTGCAAACTCCAGCGATCCATTTATGGACTGGTGCAAGCATCTCGGAGTTGGAATCTTCGTTTTGATGAGGTGATCAAAGCGTTCGAGTTTATACAAGTTTACGGAGAAGCTTGTATTTACAAGAAAGTGAGTGGGAGCTCTATAGCGTTTCTAATATTATATGTGGATGACATATTGCTGATTGGAAACAATATAGAAATGCTGGAAAGTGTAAAGGAATATTTGAACAAGAGTTTTTCAATGAAGGACCTAGGAGAAGCTGCTTTCATATTAGGAATCAAGATCTATAGAGATAGATCAAGACGTTTAATAGGACTTTCACAAAGCACATACCTTGATAAGATTTTGAAGAAGTTCAAAATGGATCAGTCCAAGAAGGGGTTCTTGCCTGTTTTGCAAGGTGTGAAGTTGAGTAAGACTCAATGCCCAGTGACTGCAGAAGATAGAGAAAAGATGAGTGTCATCCCCTATGCTTCAGCCATAGGCTCTATCATGTATGCAATGCTGTGCACAAGACCCGATGTCAGCCTTGCCATAAGTATGGCCGGAAGGTTTCAAAGTGATCCAGGAATGGAACACTGGACGGCGGTCAAGAATATCCTGAAGTACCTAAAAAGGACTAAGGACATGTTTCTCGTTTATGGAGGTGATCAAGAGCTCGTCGTAAAAGGTTACGTCGATGCAAGCTTTGACACTGATCCGGATGACTCTAAGTCGCAAACCGGATACGTATTTATTCTTAATGGGGGTGCGGTTAGCTGGTGCAGTTCCAAGCAAAGCGTGGTAGCTGATTCTACATGCGAAGCGGAGTACATCGCTGCCTCGGAGGCAGCGAAGGAAGGTGTCTGGATGAAGGAGTTCATGACAGATCTTGGAGTAGTGCCTAGTGCGCTTAACCCAATGACTCTGTTTTGTGATAACACTGGTGCCATTGCTCTAGCCAAGGAACCAAGATTTCACAAGAGGACCAGACACATAAAACGACGTTTCAATTCCATCCGCGATTACATCAAGGAGGACGACATAAATATTTGCAAAGTACACACGGATCTAAATGTTGCAGATCCGATGACTAAACCTCTTCCAAGGGCTAAACATGAACAACACCAGAACTGCATGGGTGTTCGATTCATTACAATGTAAATCACATAGTGATGTGAACTAGATTATTGACTCTAGTGCAAGTGGGAGACTGTTGGAAATATGCCCTAGAGGCAATAATAAATTGGTTGTTATTATATTTCCTTGTTCATGATAATCGTTTATTATCCATGCTATAATTGTATTGATTGGAAACTCAAATACATGTGTGGGTACATAGACGACACTGTGTCCCTAGTAAGCCTCTAGTTGACTAGCTCGTTGATCAAAGATGGTTAAGGTTTCCTAGCCATTGACATGAGATGTCATTTGATAACGGGATCACATCATTAGGAGAATGATGTGATGGACAAGACCCAAACTGTAAACGTAGCATTTGATCGTGTCAGTTTATTGCTATTGTTTTCTGCATGTCAAGTATCTGTTCCTTTGACCATGAGATCATGCAACTCAATGACACCGGAGGAATACCTTGTGTGTATCAAACGTCGCAACGTAACTGGGTGACTATAAAGGTGCTCTACAGGTATCTCCGAGGGTGTCTGTTGGGTTGGCATGGATCAAGACTGGGATTTGTTACTCCGTATGACGGAGAGGTATCTCAGGGCCCACTCGGTAATACAACATCACAATGAGCCTTGCAAGCAATGTGACTAAAGTGTTAGCCACGAGATCTTGTATTACGGAACGAGTAAAGAGACTTGCCGGTAACGAGATTGAACTAGGTATAGTGATACCGACAATCGAATCTCGGGCAAGTAACATACCGAAGAACAAAGGGAACAGCATACGGGATTAACTGAATCCTTGACATAGAGGTTCGACCGATAAAGATCTTCGTAGAATATGTAGGAGCCAATATGGGCATCCAGGTCCCGCTATTGGTTATTGGCCGTAGAGGTGTCTCGGTCATGTCTACATAGTTCTCGAACCCGCAGGGTCTACACACTTAACGTTTGGTGACGATTAGTATAATTGAGTTATTATGTTGGTGACCGAAAGTTGTTCGGAGTCCCGGATAAGATCCCGGACATGACGAGGATCTCCGGAAGAGTCCGGAGGTAAAGATTGATATATGTGATAATAGTGTTTTGATCTCCGGAAGAGTTCCGAAGTTCACCGGAAGAGGTTCCGGATGTTTACCGAAGTGTTCGGGTGCAGCAACACTTTATATGAGCCAAAGGGATAAAGCCCACAAGGTATTGGAAAGTGCAAAAGTAGTTTTGCTGCCGCGTAAGCGGTACTACCGCTTGGTGAAGCGGTACTACCGCCGGAGCGGTACTACCGCTTGTGTGAAGCGGTACTACCGCCCAAGCGGTACTACCGCTTGTGTGAAGCGGTACTACCGCTTGTGCGCGGCTGTGCACGATTCGGCAGGGTCCGAATTGGACTCTTTTCCTGCGGGCCAAACCGACCTTGTGCGGGCAAAACCGACCCGGAGGAGGCTTTTACTCCAAGTTTAGACCCCAAGGCTCAACATATAAATAGAGGGGCAGGGCTAGCACACGGGACACATCAGGATTTCCCAAGCCGTGTGCCGGCAACCCTAGCCCTCTAGTTCCTCCGTCATAATCTCCGTAGTGCTTGGCGAAGCCCTGCAGAGATTGTTCCTCACCACCATCACCACGCCGTCGTGCTGCTGGAACTCAACCACTACTTCACCATCGCTCGCTGGATCGAGGAGGTGAAGGCGTCATCAAGCCGTACGTGTGTTGAACGCGGAGGTGCCGTCCGTTCGGCACTAGATCGGAAGGATCGTGATTGGATCGCGGGACGCTCGGCGATTTGGATCGCGAAGACGTTCGACTACATCAACCGCGTTTATTAACGCTTCCGCTTAGCGATCTACAAGGGTATGTAGATTCACTCTCCCTCTCGTAGATGCTCATCACCATGGATAGATCTTATGTGTGCGTAGGAAAATTTTTGTTTCCCATGCAACGTTCCCCAACAGTGGCATCTGAGCTAGGTCTATGCGTAGATGAGATCTCGAGTAGAACACAAACGAGTTGTGGGCGTGGGTGTATACATATTGCTTGCCGTTACTAGTTGATACTTGATTCAGCGGTATTGTGAGATGAAGCGGCCCGGACCGACATTACGCGTACGCTTACGCGAGACTGGTTTTACCGCTGCGTGCACTTGTTGCATAAAGGTGACTGGCGGGTGTCTGTCTCTCTCACTTTAGTTGAATCGGTTCAATGAAGAGGGTTCTTTTAGAAGATCAAAAAGCAATCACTACACCACGTTGTGGTTTTGCGTAGGTAAGAACGGTTCTTGCAAACCCGTAGCAGCCACGTAAAATTTGCAACAACAATTAGAGGTCGTCTAACTTGTTTTTGCAGGGTATGTTGTGATGTGATATGGCCAATTACATGATGAGATATATGTGATGTATGAGATGATCATGTGATGTATAGAATATCACGACTTGCATGTCGATGAGTACGGCAACTGGCAGGAGCCATAGAGTTGTCTTTAATTATTGTATGACCTGCGTGTCAATCATTAAGCGCTATGTAATGCTTTACTTTATCGCTAATCGTTAGCAATAGTCGTGGAAGCAACAGTCGGCGCGACAACCTCATGGCGACACGTTGATGGAGATCAAGATGATGGAGATCATGGTGTCATGCCGGTGACGATGGAGATCATGCCGGTGCTTTGGAGATGGAGATCAAAAGCACAAGTTCATGGCCATATCATGTCACTTATGATTTGCATGTGATGTTAATCCTTTTATGCATCTTATTTTGCTTAGGACGACGGTAGCATTATAAGGTGATCCCTCACTTAAATTTCAAGATAAATTGTGTTCTCCCCAAGTGTGCACCGTTGCGAAAGTTCGTCGTTTCGAGACACGCCGTGATGATCGGGTGTGATAGACTCTACGTTCGCATACAACGGGTGTAAGCCATGTTACACGTGCGGAACACTCGGGTTAAACTTGACGAGCCTAGCATGTACAGACATGGCCTCGGAACACAAGAGACCGAAAGGTCGAACATGAGTCATATAGTAGATATGATCAACATGAAGATGTTCACCATTGAAACCACCTCAACTCACGTGATGATCGGACTTGAGTTGGTGGATTTGGATCATGTTACACTCGAATGATCGGAGGGATGTCAATTTGAGTGGGAGTTTTTTAAATATGATTAACTAAACTCATTATCTAAGAACAATAGTCTAAGTTGTCTTTGCTATATTTATGTTGTAGATCATGGCTCGCGCAGTAGCACCCCTGAATTTTAATGCGTTCCTAGAGAAAGCTAAGTTGAAAGATGATGGAAGTAACTTTGTGGACTGGGCCCGTAATCTAAGGATTATCCTTACGGCTTCCCAGAAGGCTTATGTCCTTGATGCACCGCTTGGTGATCCACCCGCTCCAGTTGAGTCTCTAGACGTTGTGAACGCCTGGCAGGCTCGTTCTGATGATTACTCAATAGTTCAATGTGCAATGTTGTATGGCTTAGAACCGGGACTTCAAAGACGTTTTGAACGTCATGGAGCATATGAGATGTTCCAGGAGTTGAAGTTTATCTTTCAGAAGAATGCCCGGATCGAGAGATATGAGATCTCCGATAAGTTCTATGCTTGCAAGATGGAGGAGAACGGGTCTATCAGTGATCACGTGCTCAGAATGTCTGGGTACTCCACCCGTCTGGCTGAGTTAGGGATGCCCCTTCCGCCAGAGGCTATCACTGACAGAGTTCTTCAATCGTTGCCACCTAGCTACAAGAGCTTCGTGTTGAACTATAACATGCACGGGATGAACAAGTCAGTCGCCGAGCTGTTTGCGATGCTAAAAGCCGCTGAGTCTGAAATTCAGAAGGAGCATCAAGTGTTGATGGTCAATAAAACCACAAGTTTCAAGAAAAATGGCAAGGGTAAGAAGGGTAACTCCAAGCAGAGTGGCAAAGCAGTTGCTCCTCTCGTGAAGAAACCCAAGGCTGGACCCAAACCAGAAACTGTGTGTTTTCATTGCAAGGGAACTGGACACTGGAAGCGGAATTGCCCCGAGTATTTGGCTGACAAGAAGGCGGCCAACAACAAACAAGGTATATATGATATACATGTTATTGATGTGTACCTTACCAACTCTCGTTGTAGTGCCTGGGTATTTGATACCGGTGCGGTTGCTCATATTTGCAACTCAAAACAGGAACTGCGGAATAGACGGAGGCTGGCAAAGGACGAAGTGACGATGCGCGTGGGAAATGGTTCCAAGGTTGATGTGATCGCCGTCGGCACGCTCGCTCTTCGATTACCGTCGGGATTAGTGATGAACCTAAATAAGTGTTATTTGGTGCCTGCGTTAAGCATGAACATTATATCTGGATCTTGTTTATTGCGAGACGGTTACTCATTTAAATCAGAGAATAATGGTTGTTCTATTTATATGAGTAATATCTTTTATGGTCATGCACCCGATGTGAGGGGTTTATTCTTATTGAATCTCGATAGTAATGATACACATGTTCATAACATTGATGCCAAAAGATGTAGAATTGATAATGATAATACCACTTTCTTGTGGCACTGCCGTTTAGGTCATATTGGCGTAAAACGCATGAGGAAGCTCCATGCTGATGGACTTTTGGAGTCACTTGATTTTGAATCACTTGACACATGTGAGCCATGCCTCATGGGCAAGATGACTAAAACGCCGTTCTCTGGAATAATGGAACGGGCAAGTGACTTATTGGAAATCATACATACTGATGTGTGCGGTCCGATGAGTATTGAGGCGCGCGGTGGTTATCGTTACTTTCTCACCTTCACTGATGACTTAAGTAGATATGGGTATATTTACTTAATGAAACACAAGTCTGAAACATTTGAAAAGTTCAAACAATTTCAGAGTGAAGTTGAGAATCATCGTAACAAGAAGATTAAATTCCTACGATCTGATCGAGGAGGAGAATATCTGAGTTATGAGTTTGGCAGTCACTTAAGACAGTGTGGAATTGTTTCACAATTGACACCGCCTGGAACACCACAGCGTAATGGTGTGTCCGAACGTCGTAATCGAACCTTATTGGATATGGTGCGATCTATGATGTCTCTTGCCGATTTGCCACTATCGTTTTGGGGTTATGCATTAGAGACAGCTGCATTCACTTTAAATAGGGCACCATCGAAATCCGTTGAGACGACGCCATATGAACTTTGGTTTGGCAAGAAGCCAAAGCTGTCGTTTCTTAAAGTTTGGGGATGTGATGCTTATGTCAAAAAGCTTCAGCCTGAAAAGCTGGAACCCAAAGCGGAGAAATGCGTCTTCATAGGATACCCAAAAGAGACAGTTGGGTATACCTTCTACCTCAGATCCGAAGGCAAAGTGTTTGTCGCTAAAAACGGAACATTTCTTGAGAAAGAGTTTCTCTCGAAAGAATTGAGTGGGAGGAAGATAGAACTTGATGAGGTTGTTGAACCTTTACTTCAACCTGAGAGTAGCGCAGCGCAGAAAGTTGTTTCTGTGGAGCCTACATTAGCTGAAGAGGAAGTTAATGATGATGATCATGAAGCTTTGGATCAAGTTGCTATCGAACCTCGTAGGTCGACAAGGACGCGTACTGCTCCCGAGTGGTACGGCAACCCTGTCTTAGACATCATGTTGTTAGACAACGATGAACCTACGAGCTATGGAGAAGCGATGATGAGCCCGGATTCCGAGAAGTGGTTAGAGGCCATGAAATCCGAGATGGGATCCATGTATGAAAACAAAGTATGGACTTTGGAAGTATTACCTGAAGGGCGTAAGGCCATTCAGAACAAATGGATCTTTAAGAGGAAGACGGACGCGGACGGTAATGTCACCGTCTATAAAGCTCGACTTGTGGCAAAGGGTTTTTCACAAGTTCAAGGAGTTGACTACGATGAGACCTTCTCACCCGTAGCGATGCTTAAGTCCGTCAGAATCATGTTAGCAATAGCTGCCTTTTTCGATTATGAAATTTGGCAGATGGATGTCAAAACAGCGTTCCTTAACGGTTACCTTAAGGAAGAGTTGTATATGATGCAACCAGAAGGTTTTGTCGATCCAGAGAATGCTGACAAAGTTTGCAAACTCCAGCGATCCATTTATGGACTGGTGCAAGCATCTCGGAGTTGGAATCTTCGTTTTGATGAGGTGATCAAAGCGTTCGAGTTTATACAAGTTTACGGAGAAGCTTGTATTTACAAGAAAGTGAGTGGGAGCTCTATAGCGTTTCTAATATTATATGTGGATGACATATTGCTGATTGGAAACAATATAGAAATGCTGGAAAGTGTAAAGGAATATTTGAACAAGAGTTTTTCAATGAAGGACCTAGGAGAAGCTGCTTTCATATTAGGCATCAAGATCTATAGAGATAGATCAAGACGTTTAATAGGACTTTCACAAAGCACATACCTTGATAAGATTTTGAAGAAGTTCAAAATGGATCAGTCCAAGAAGGGGTTCTTGCCTGTTTTGCAAGGTGTGAAGTTGAGTAAGACTCAATGCCCAGTGACTGCAGAAGATAGAGAAAAGATGAGTGTCATCCCCTATGCTTCAGCCATAGGCTCTATCATGTATGCAATGCTGTGCACAAGACCCGATGTCAGCCTTGCCATAAGTATGGCCGGAAGGTTTCAAAGTGATCCAGGAATGGAACACTGGACGGCGGTCAAGAATATCCTGAAGTACCTAAAAAGGACTA
The DNA here is from genome assembly GCA_039707655.1 of Elymus sibiricus. NCBI lineage: Eukaryota > Viridiplantae > Streptophyta > Magnoliopsida > Poales > Poaceae > Elymus > Elymus sibiricus. The sequence goes on from CM077676.1 coordinate 182,858,265, forward strand.
AGGACATGTTTCTCGTTTATGGAGGTGATCAAGAGCTCGTCGTAAAAGGTTACGTCGATGCAAGCTTTGACACTGATCCGGATGACTCTAAGTCGCAAACCGGATACGTATTTATTCTTAATGGGGGTGCGGTTAGCTGGTGCAGTTCCAAGCAAAGCGTGGTAGCTGATTCTACATGCGAAGCGGAGTACATCGCTGCCTCGGAGGCAGCGAAGGAAGGTGTCTGGATGAAGGAGTTCATGACAGATCTTGGAGTAGTGCCTAGTGCGCTTAACCCAATGACTCTGTTTTGTGATAACACTGGTGCCATTGCTCTAGCCAAGGAACCAAGATTTCACAAGAGGACCAGACACATAAAACGACGTTTCAATTCCATCCGCGATTACATCAAGGAGGACGACATAAATATTTGCAAAGTACACACGGATCTAAATGTTGCAGATCCGATGACTAAACCTCTTCCAAGGGCTAAACATGAACAACACCAGAACTGCATGGGTGTTCGATTCATTACAATGTAAATCACATAGTGATGTGAACTAGATTATTGACTCTAGTGCAAGTGGGAGACTGTTGGAAATATGCCCTAGAGGCAATAATAAATTGGTTGTTATTATATTTCCTTGTTCATGATAATCGTTTATTATCCATGCTATAATTGTATTGATTGGAAACTCAAATACATGTGTGGGTACATAGACGACACTGTGTCCCTAGTAAGCCTCTAGTTGACTAGCTCGTTGATCAAAGATGGTTAAGGTTTCCTAGCCATTGACATGAGATGTCATTTGATAACGGGATCACATCATTAGGAGAATGATGTGATGGACAAGACCCAAACTGTAAACGTAGCATTTGATCGTGTCAGTTTATTGCTATTGTTTTCTGCATGTCAAGTATCTGTTCCTTTGACCATGAGATCATGCAACTCACTGACACCGGAGGAATACCTTGTGTGTATCAAACGTCGCAACGTAACTGGGTGACTATAAAGGTGCTCTACAGGTATCTCCGAGGGTGTCTGTTGGGTTGGCATGGATCAAGACTGGGATTTGTTACTCCGTATGATGGAGAGGTATCTCAGGGCCCACTCGGTAATACAACATCACAATGAGCCTTGCAAGCAATGTGACTAAAGTGTTAGCCACGAGATCTTGTATTACGGAACGAGTAAAGAGACTTGCCGGTAACGAGATTGAACTAGGTATAGTGATACCGACGATCGAATCTCGGGCAAGTAACATACCGAAGAACAAAGGGAACAGCATACGGGATTAACTGAATCCTTGACATAGAGGTTCGACCGATAAAGATCTTCGTAGAATATGTAGGAGCCAATATGGGCATCCAGGTCCCGCTATTGGTTATTGGCCGTAGAGGTGTCTCGGTCATGTCTACATAGTTCTCGAACCCGCAGGGTCTACACACTTAACGTTTGGTGACGATTAGTATAATTGAGTTATTATGTTGGTGACCGAAAGTTGTTCGGAGTCCCGGATAAGATCCCGGACATGACGAGGATCTCCGGAAGAGTCCGGAGGTAAAGATTGATATATGTGATAATAGTGTTTTGATCTCCGGAAGAGTTCCGAAGTTCACCGGAAGAGGTTCCGGATGTTTACCGAAGTGTTCGGGTGCAGCAACACTTTATATGAGCCAAAGGGATAAAGCCCACAAGGTATTGGAAAGTGCAAAAGTAGTTTTGCTGCCGCGTAAGCGGTACTACCGCTTGGTGAAGCGGTACTACCGCCGGAGCGGTACTACCGCTTGTGTGAAGCGGTACTACCGCCCAAGCGGTACTACCGCTTGTGTGAAGCGGTACTACCGCTTGTGCGCGGCTGTGCACGATTCGGCAGGGTCCGAATTGGACTCTTTTCCTGCGGGCCAAACCGACCTTGTGCGGGCAAAACCGACCCGGAGGAGGCTTTTACTCCAAGTTTAGACCCCAAGGCTCAACATATAAATAGAGGGGCAGGGCTAGCACACGGGACACATCAGGATTTCCCAAGCCGTGTGCCGGCAACCCTAGCCCTCTAGTTCCTCCGTCATAATCTCCGTAGTGCTTGGCGAAGCCCTGCAGAGATTGTTCCTCACCACCATCACCACGCCGTCGTGCTGCTGGAACTCAACCACTACTTCACCATCGCTCGCTGGATCGAGGAGGTGAAGGCGTCATCAAGCCGTACGTGTGTTGAACGCGGAGGTGCCGTCCGTTCGGCACTAGATCGGAAGGATCGTGATTGGATCGCGGGACGCTCGGCGATTTGGATCGCGAAGACGTTCGACTACATCAACCGCGTTTATTAACGCTTCCGCTTAGCGATCTACAAGGGTATGTAGATTCACTCTCCCTCTCGTAGATGCTCATCACCATGGATAGATCTTATGTGTGCGTAGGAAAATTTTTGTTTCCCATGCAACGTTCCCCAACACTGCTTCCCTCTGCGAAGGGCCTATCTATTTACTTTTATGCAATTTTTATTTTTATTTTGAGTCTCCATCTTCTCTTATAAAGCACCAACTAGAGAGCACTATTGTCATACTTGTGCATTGGATGTAGCTAATATGGAGTGTGTTTCATGAATGGATCAATGATTGAGCATAATGGTCTAGGGATAACTTTCTTTAGCGTTGATATTTTGAAAGACATGGTTGGTTGTTAGTATGCTTGAGTATTTATATCTTCATGTCAAATTATAGACTATTGCTTTGAATCATTCAAGTCCAAATGTCCATGCTATAAAAGAAAAGAATATGTGATGAATATGATAGGCAGCATTCCACATCAAAAATTCTGTTTTTATCATTTAGCTACTCGGGGACGAGCAGGAATTAAGCTTGGGGATGCTAATACATCTCCAACATATCTACAATTTTTGATTGTTCCATGCTGTTATATTATCAATCTTGGATGTTTTTATATGCATTTATAGCAATTATATATCATTTTTGGAGACTAACCTATTAACTTAGTGCCCAGTGCCAGTTGCTGTTTTCTGCCCTATTTTTGGTTTACAGAAAATCAATACCAAACGAAGTCCAAATGCCACAAAACTTTTTGGAGATTTTTTATTGGGCAAGATAAACACTAGAAGCTTTGGGAGAAGACCAGACGCCAGAGGAGGTGGCCACGAGCCACCAGGGCGCGCCTGGGGGGGGGCGGTGGCAGGCGTGCCCTGGTGCCTCGTGGGCCCACCTCAGCTCTGTTTGACCTAATTCCTCCCCTATAAATTCCCAAAAAATTAGAAACCCTCAGGGGAGTCCATGAAATACTTTTTCTGCCGTCGCAAGCTTCTGTTCACAACAGATCCCATATGGGGTCCTTCTCCAGTAATCTGCCAGAGGGGGAATCGATCACAAAGGGGCTCTACATCAACCTTGCTACCCTTCCGATGATGTGTGAGTAGTTTACCACAGACCTACAGGTCCATAGTTAGTAGCTAGATGGCTTCTTCTCTCTTTTTGATCTTCAATACAATGTTCTCCTCGATGTTCTTGGAGTTCTATCCGATGTAATCACTTTTTGTGGTGTGTTTGTTGGGATCCGATGAATTGTGAGTTTATGATCAGATTATCCATGAATATTATTTGAGTCTTCTCTGATCTCTTTTATGCATGATTATTATAGCTTCATGTTTCTTCTCTAATCTATTGATTTGGTTTGGCCAACTAGATTGATTTATCTTGCCATGGGAAGAGGTGCTTTGTAATGGGTTCGATCTTGCGGTGCTCAATCCCAGTGACAGAAAGGGACATGACACGTATGTATAATTGCTATTAAGGGTAAAAAGATGGGGTTTATTCATGCATGAGTTTACTTTGTCTACATCATGTCATCTTGCTTAAGGCGTTACTCCGTTCTTTATGGACTTGATACACTAGATGCATGCTGGACAGCGGTCGATGTGTGGAGTAATAGTAGTAGATGCAGGCAGGAGTCGGTCTACTTGTCTCGGACGTGATGCCTATATACATGATCATTGCCTTGGATATCATCATGATTATTTGCTTTTCTATCAATTGCCCAACAGTAATTTGTCTACCCACCGTATGCTATTTTCTTGAGAGAAGCCTCTAGTGAAAACTATGGCCCCCGGGTCTATCTAAATCATATACTAAAACCCTAAAAATACTTGCTGCACTTTTTCTTTTATTTATTTTATTTTTATTTTTGTTTCAATCTATCTATCTATCACATACAATTCAATCTTCCAATTACCGTCGAGGGATTGACAACCCCTCGTTTGCGTTGGGTGCAAGGGTTTGTTGTTTGTGTGCAGGTACTGCTAACGAGGTGTTGCGTGATTCTCCTACTGGATTGACAACCTTGGTTTCATAACCGAGGAAAATACTTACCACTACTGTGCTGCATCATCCCTTCCTCTTCGAGGAAAATACCAATGCAAGCTACAAGTAGCACCAGCCAGAACTAAACGTATGACAACGTCGCTCGCTTGAGCTAATTAAGGATTATGATGTGGGAATTCATTACCACCCTGGTAAAGCAAATGTTGTGGCAGATGCCCTCAGCCGAAATCCATGCACCGACAATGACAGTGTGCAATTCTCACAACATGAGTTCAATCGGGAATTTGCCTAACTTAACATGGTTCTAGTCACGAAAGGAACCATTGCTCGCCTAGAAGTAAAACCAACATTGGAGGATCAGATCAAACAAACCCAGAAATGGCATCCCAGTATCGAGAGAATTAAAAGGAAAGTAAGTTCAAGCAGGGTGTCCGAATTTACCATTGATAATCAGGGAATCCTATGGTACGGGAAAATATTATGCGTACCCAATAAGGAAGAGCTAAATCAATAGATTTTTGGCAAAAGCCCATACCACCCCATACTCCATTCACCCAGGGGGAACCAAGATGTACAAAGATCTTCAGGACAAATTTTGGTGGCACATGATGAAAAGGGATATAGCCGTATATGTCGCACGCTGCGACTCTTGTCAGCGCATAAAAGCAGAACACCATAGGCCAGCAGGATTGTTACAGCCACTCAGAGTGCCTGAATGGAAATGGGATGAGATAGGGATGGATTTTATTGTCGGATTACCAAGGTCACGACACGAGAATGATGCTATCTGGGTTATCACAGATTTATTAACCAAGGTGGCACACTTCATTCTAGTAAAAACAACATATTCAACACAGAAGCTTGCTAAGTTATACCGCTCCCGAATTGTTTGCTTACACGGGGTACCCAAGACCATAGTCTGTGATAGAGGCACTCAGTTTGTCTCTAGGTTTTGGGACCACTTGCAGCAAGCCTTAGGAACTCAATTGGTATTCAGTACAGCGTACCACCCACAAACATGAGGGCAGACTGAAAGGATAAATCAGATATTGGAGGACATGCTGATAGCTTGTGTCCTTACCTATGGAGTCAGCTGGGAGGACAGTTTGCCATATGCGGAATTTTCATATAACAACAGTTATCAAGCCAGTCTAAAGATGTCACCTTTCGAAGCCCTATACGGACGAAGGTGTCGTACCCCACTCAATTGGTCTGAAACCGGAGATAGCCAAATCTTCGGCCCGGAAGTTCTCAAAGAAGCAAAAACAAAAGTAAAACTTATCTGAGACAGCCTGAAAGCAGCTCAGAGCCGTCAGAAGAGCTATTATGACCAGAAACACCGTCAGATTAGCTTTGAACCCGACGAATATGTGTATCTCAGGGTATCCCCAATGAGGGGACTACAAAGATTCAAAGTCAAAGGGAAACTGGCACCGCGATTATTGGACCATTTAGAATAATTGCAAGGAGAGGCAAGGTTGCCTACCAACTGGAGCTACCAGCAGAATTGTCAGATGTTCATGATGTGTTTCACGTATCGCAACTGAGAAGATCTGTCAGTATTCCAGACAAACAAGTCCAACATCAGAACCTGGATATCTAGCCAGACCTTATATATAAGGAACGCCCTATAATTTTTTTGGAAGAGTCAGAACGGAGAACCCGTCGGAATGTGAAAAAGTTTTGCAAGGTCCAGTGGAGTAATCATACCGAAGAAGAAGTAACATGGGAAAGGGAGGATCACCTAAGGACCGAGTACCCGTACCTATTCAAGGGACAGCCGAAATCTCGGGGACGAGATTTTTCTTAAGGGGGGTAGGTGTTGTAACACCCCCAAAATATTTTCTTTTGATTATCAAAATCTTTTCTTTAAAAGAAAATGATTTGGATCATTAAGGCTCTATTTCTTCTTTTTTCTGTTTTGAAAACCATTTTAAGTTTTCATTTGGGTTTTTTAAAATTTTGAAGATTGGGTTCTGATTTGTTGGTTTCTTATTTGAATACATATTTTATAGGACCAAAAATCTTTCTCTTTAGGAAAAACTTTTTAATGATTAATTATTTCAAAGGGAAGGTCCATTTCATCTCTTACAAACACTTAGGAATTCCCAAAATTTCATATATCATTTTCAACTTATCATCCAAGCTACTCTCACACCTTAGACAGTATCCACTACCCTCCTTCTCCATCAAAAATATTATTTGACATAAATAACAAATTCCAAATTTGGAATTCCAATAATTCCTAGATCCACTGATTTACAAAGGAACTATATTTTTCCTAGCCCTTCTGCACCCACAAAAATTACTCCAACTACATGACAGTACCTACACTCCATTTCTCCAAAACCCTTCTGATCCATAGTTCAAATTTTTCAAATTTTATTCAAATGAAATTTGGACCAGATTCAAATTCCTTGCTCAAAACCTAATCTAGACTACTCCAAAAATTCTGAAACTTTGCCAGCACCCTTGTCATACATCAGTACATCACCACAAAAAATTTCAAAAAATCCAAAAATGCCCAAGACCATTTGGCATTTGGTCGAACACCTTCTGTGCACTGTTCATCGCTGACAGAAATTCAGAAAGTTCAAAGAAGAATTGGACATCAGTTTCGTGCCTTTCACTCTTCCTCTTCTTCACTGCCTCGCTCCAGATCATCAATATCTCGCCCCCGGGTCCCTCTCGCCAGTCCCTCACCGACGGCTGGCCGGTGGAACAGCCGCCGCTCTCGGCCACGGCGGGCCGAGAGGATCAGCTCGGCCACCAGCCACCATCACACCCCCTCAACGCTCCCTCCTACCTCCTCTCCACGCGGCATCCTCTCCGCGATGCCCAACCACCGTCCAAATCGCCCCCAGCCCTGCCTGTCAGCCACCGGAGGTGAGCGCCGTAACCATGGCTGTACGGGAACTCCACCACAGAGGAGATGGATAGAGCTCGAAGGCCGTCGTGCTGGTGCTTCGAGAAGACTCCCCCAACCTCACTGATAACCACCGTCCAAACCGACCACCCCCAACCAACCTCACCGGTCGGAATTACTCCGCCGGGATCCACCTCGCTCCGGTCATCTCCGCCTCGCCTATAAAAGGGACCCCCGAGCTCCGTTCTGCACCCACATTGCCTCCACACATCACCAATCCACTCCTAGGTCGCAACCTCGACCCCGGGAAGGTCATCTTCCCCGACTCTGGCCGCCCGATCCGCCACTATCACCGAGATCGCCACGACGCCTTCCGTCCACCTCCGCCTCTCAAATTCCACCAGAAGCCTCCTCGTACACCCACTCATCGATTTCGCGCGTCAATTTGACGATTCCACCTCTCTCCGGCAAGTTCCCAAATCACCCGACGCCGCCGTCCGACGGAGCCATCGCCGCCGTCACCACGGTGCTCGCCGGCGAGCACCACCGCCACCCACCGACGCGGAACTCTTCCCCGGGCATACCCATACCATCGCCGTCCCCTGAAACCCTGGCGATCGCCGCCGGTGACCGCCTCCCCCTCTCTGTACACGCGCGCAAGCGCGTTCAAATTTTAAACCTGACGGGTGGACCCGTCAGTGTTTTATTCTTTTCTGTTTATTTCAAAAGCGTCTTCTGCCTCAGTACGTTTTCCAAACTGGGAAACGTATTCCCGCCCGAGGCGCATTCTGTTCTACTGCTCAGGGACCCGCTGGCAAGAATTTTATTCACAGAATGGTCCCTGGTTTTAAAACTCTCATTACTTTTTAACAACAACACATTTTTAATTTATTCTTTTTCTGAAAATTTTATTTTTCACTCTAATTTTTTTTAGTATTTATTGGAAAATAGTTTAAGCCAACTTTTTGTGCTGTCACAATTTTTTTGAGTAGATTTTGAATTCTTATTTTATAGAAAACGAGGAGGGAAACTTTGCCGAAAATTTGGAGGAATCATCTTCTGCCTACTTTGATCAAGGCAAACATTTTTGAACTTGGGATATGGTGTTTGCATACATGGTTGCATAAGTTATCACCGATATGTGGTGGGCAGTAAGGCCTGCATGGTCATATTTCATTTCTGCATTTCCTGCATGCATTTAAAAATCATCAACTTGGATAAAGTTGGTTATATACCAGGGGTATACCCCCTGTCCATGTCTTGTCGGTTAGCACGAATCACGTCGTGACACGATGGTGTCACTGTGGCATGTGAAGCGTGCCAGTCATGATAATAAAACCTCCTGAATTAACCTATATCGAGTCTTGTTCCGTCATGCCTAGCTAAAAATAGTGCTGCCACTTGTCTTCCCGTGAGGGGAGTACGGATTAGTAAGTTGCTAACCCCTTTCCATGTACACACCACACACAGAGGCCATAGTGGAAGATACCAGTGGCCACTGGTAGGCATGCCACTTGGTCAGGGGGCATGGGTGTATCCGGCTGGTCCGAGAGGGGGGCACCCCTTGTATTTGCGCGCGTTATAAATTGTGATCCCATGCTATTCGAGACGGTGGTCTCCCCGTCTTAGAGTTTTTTTGGAATGACACCTTGGGTGATTCCAGGCGTCAGAACGGTTAAGCTGGTGTGTGCTGGTTAGGTGTGTTTTCAACCCAAAATCCGTGATCAGAATTAGTCAATGTTTCGAGGTTGACTAGAGAAATCCTATACTTGTGGGTAAAGAGTACAACCTCTGCAGAGTTAAAACTATTCGAATAGCCGTGTCCACGGTCAAGGACGTTAGCTGGGAAGGGTCAAGTGTCAGTCCCGGTGTCGGTCTTCGGAGGAAATAATATAACTGATCATGATCCACTTTTAATGAATGATTATTGTCACTACTGATGCTATCATGAATATTATTGTTAACCTGGATATTGCTATGGACTAACCCTTTTCTCTTATGTGTAACCTTGAGTATCTCTTGGGATGGTTGTGCCACCTGGATACTCATTTCTTTTCAAGACCTCTCGAGGCATCGCATTCTGACACCCGTTTGGCATTTCTTTTCAAGACCTCTCGAGGCGTCGCATTCAGACACATGTTTGGCATTACTTTTCAAGACCTCTCGAGGCGTTGCATTCAGACACCCGTTTGGCATTTCTTTTCAAGACCTCTCGAGGCGTCGCATTCAGACACCCGTTTGGCATTTATCTTGGAATCCTAGGGCGGTCTAACGCCCGATGTTCCATTTTTATTTTCTTGGAATCCTCGAGCAATCTAACGCCCGATGTTCCATTTTATTTTCTTGGTTTATTACTAAAATGATATATTTAGCCATCTCCACCGAATTGATATTTATCATACCATGCTTTAATCTCGGTCAGCATATGCATATAAATTAGTCCATCATGAACATATGCACTCTATTGCATTCAGTATATCTTTTGTTCATAATGTTTGCGAGTACATTCAAACGTACTCACTGGCTTGTTAATTTGGCCAGACCTGGATGAAGACGATCTTATGAAGGAAGTGTGCACTAGCGAGCCCGACGCTTAGAGGTGTTCCCAGTCAGTCACCTTGTGGTCTTGGATTTACCATGTGTATCATCCACAGTGCTTCCGCCCCACTAATAAAATAGTCAAGCCTCACACTGATGCTTGGCTTTACTTTATTGTATCAATGTTGTAATATCACCACACCACTGTCTTGTACCACCACCGTCATATAATGACAAGTCTGTAATAAATGTTGAGCACTCTGGCTCAACCTTGTGTAATATTATGTATGTACTGGATATCTATATCAAGGGAGTCCACCAGTTGTTCTGATCTTGGGGCTGGTGTGACTTGAAGCTATTCCGAGATTTATTCCGGAAATAGGCCCGACATTTACTCTGCTTCATACTTAATAGCCTAGATGCATGCCGGATAGCGGTCGATGGGTGGAGTAATAGTAGTAGATGCAGGCAGGAGTTGGTCTACTTGTCTCGGACGTGATGCCTATATACATGATCATTGCCATGAACCCTTCATAATTATTTGCTTTTCTATTAATTGCCCAACAGTAATTTGTTTACCCACCGTATGCTATGTGTTCGAGAGAGAAGCCTCTAGTGAAAACTATGGCCCCCGATCTACTTTATCATATATAAAAAACCTAAAAATACCTTGCCACAATTTATTTACTTTTATTTTAATTAGTATTTTAGTTTATCTATTTATCTCTATAACATTTAATCCTTGCAAATAACCGCTAAGAGGATTGATAACCCTCTTATTTGCGTTGGGTGCAAGTGTTTGCTCTTGCGTGTGCAAGTGCGCTTAATGGAATTTTGCTTGGTTCTCCTACTGGATTGATAACCTTGGTTCTTAACTGAGGGAAATACTTATATCTATTGTACTGCATCATCCTCTCCTCTTCGGGGAAATACCAACCCAGACTACAAGTAGCAGGAGGAATTTCTGGCGCCGTTGCCGGGGAGACATCATCAAAATTACCAAGTACCTTCGCACAAACTATCATCCACTTGCATTTACTTTATTTGCCTTTTATTTGCATTTGCCTCTCGTGTTCATCTCCCCCACTTCTAAAACAATTTTAAAAAAACACAAAAATATTTTATGTAACACCCCAAAAAAAAATTCTTTTGATATTCAAATCGTTTATTTAAAAAGAAAAATGATTTGAATCACTATGGCTCTATTTCCTCTTCTTTTGTTTTGAAAGCCATTTTTAAGTTTTCATTTGGGTTTCATTTTTTTTAAAATGGTTCTAATTTGATGGTTTCTTATTTGAGTAAATATTTTTGAAGGATCAAAAAGATATTTTCTTTTAGAAAAGTTTTTGAATAAATAAATTATTTCAATGAAATGGTTCTTTTCATTCTTTTGAAACACTTAGAAAATTCTCACAAAAATTATTCAGCCACATTAAAATCCAAGTCATCCTCACACCCTAGGACAGTACCCAACACTTCTCCTCTCCACAAAAATATTTTTATCATATTTAGCAAATTCCAAAATTTGAATTTCATTTGTTCCTAGTTCCTTTGATTTACAAAGGAACTATATTTTTCCTAGCTCTTCTGCACCCACAAAAATTATCCCAACTACTTGATAGTACCCACACTCCATTTCACCAAAAACATTATGTTCCACAGTTCAAAAATTTCAAATTTCATTCAATTGAAATTTGGACCAGATTCAAATTCCCTGCTCAAAACCTAATTTTAATTACTCCAAAAATTCTGAAATTTTGCCAGCCTCTCTGTTATGCATCAGTACCTTACCACAAAAATTCTGAAAAATTCCAAAAATGCCTAGGGCCATCTAGCATTTCATCATACACCTCACGTGCACTGTAGCTCACAGTCGTAAAATTCAGAAAATACAGTAAGTTCAGAGGAGGGGGAGATCGATGCTGTGCCGTGTCTTCCACTCCTCCTCTTCGTCGCTGCCTCACTCCAAGTCTTCAATTATCCACCACTGGACCCCCTCGCCAGCCTCTTGCCGCCGACAGCACAGTGGCAGGCCGGTGCAACGGTCGCTGCTCTCGGCCGCGGCGTCTGAGAGGATCAGCACGGCCACCAGCCGCCATCACTCCTCTCTACCGCTCCCTCTCCTACCTCCTATCCACGTGGCGGCATCTCCTCCACTCCCACGCGCCGTCCAAGCCGCCCAGCCCCGCTTGTCAGTTGCCGGAGCCACTCGTCGCCGCCATGGCCGTACGAGAGCCCCGCATCGATATGAGAGGATAGAGCTCGAGGACGTTGCGCTGGAGCTTCGGGAAGCCTCCACTAGTCTCCCTGATCACCCACCGACCGCGTTCGCCGCCCAAACCGACCTCGTCGGCCGGAATTACTCCGCCGCGATCCGCCTCGCTTTGGCCACCTCCGTCTCGCCTATAAAAGGAGCCCTCGAGCTCCGTTCAGAGCTCACACCGCCTCCACCCACTCCCAATCGACACCCAGAGGAGTCGGACGACCTCGGGGAGGTCTTCTTCCCCGACTCCGGCCGCCCGATCCACCACTGTCCCCACAAACCCCACGTCGCTGTCCGTATACCTCCACCCCTCAAACTTCACTAGTAACCTCCTCGTGCACCCACTCATCCATTCCGCGTGTCAATTTGACGATCGGAGCCCTCCCCGATGAGATCCATCACCACCCGACGCCGCCGTCCGCCGGAGTTGTCCTTGCCGTCGCCACGGTGCTCGCCGGTGACCAACTCCACCACCCACCAACGTGGAACACACCCCCAAGCACACTCGTACCATCGCCGCCTCCTGAAACATCGGCGATCGCCGTCGGTGATCACCGCACCTTCTCTGTACACGCGTGCGAGGGGCGTTCAAATTTTAAACATGACGGGTGGGGCCCACCCGTCAGCGTTTTATTCTTTTCTGTTTTATTTTGAAAGCGTCTTCTGCCCTTTACGTTTTCTGCACTGGAAGACGTATTTCTGCCCGGGGCGTTTTCTTTTGTTACAGCAGGGACCCGATAGCAGTTATTTTATTTACAGAGAGGTCCCTGGTTTTAAAACCTTTATAACTTTTTAACCACAAATCATTTTCAATTGATTCTTTTTTTGAAAATTTTCTTTTTCACTCTATTTTTTTAGTATTTATTGAAAAAAAAATTGAGCCAACGTTTTGTACTATTACAAAATTCTGATTTGAATTTGAATTTTCATTTTATAGAAAACGAGGAGGGAAACTTTGCCAAAAATTTCGAGGGATCACCTTCTGCCTACTTTGATCAAGGCAAGCATTTTTGAACTTGGGATATGGTGTTTTGTGGCACCCCGGCTCGGAGAGACCGGAACACCCCGTATTCTAGCCCAGAGATCAAGTCTTCTGGAATACGGTACTGCTTGGCATAGAACAAATCAGCTCTTTATTACGAATATAATGGGTACAAAGGTTCTGAAGTCATGAAGGTTACAAAGCCACGGCGATACTGCGCCCGCTCAGATAGCTCTATGCTAGCAGCGAGACAACTCGTAGCAGAATAAATTCTAGCAGCGGAACAACGGCGATGGTGATGAACTCCACTCCGCAGGGACTCTGGCTGGGACGTATCCTAGAGCGCAACCTCGGGATCCTCGTCAAACAATCAATCATGGCATCACCTGCAATCTGGCATGACATGCCAGGTGAGTACTTTGAATGTACTCGCAAGCTCACAGCAACCAAAGCAATCAAGACAAACAACAGCATGGCATTTATAGGTTAATTATCATTGATGAACATGATACTACTAGAATCAATAGGAGCATGGCAACAACATGAGCATGGCAACAACATGAGCATGGCATGTACATATAATTCATGATATGAACATGATGATTCTAGTACTAGCATGCAAGGGGGTCGACATTTAAGGTCTCATGGACCAACTTACTCCGCTCGGAGGTTATCTCGTAACCACCATGAATATCAAACTTACTTACCACTGTTATCACCATGCGATCACCTCATAATCAACCATCATCGGTATCCACGATACCATCGTGATCACCTCGTGACCACATAAAGATCAACAAACTTCTTTTCTCATCGAACCGGGGTTGTTGTTATTCAGGTTATTATTTCTGTTGACCCATAGTGTGACCTACTACGAATTGTGTCCATGACCGAGGACACGGCTATCTATAGATTATACACTCTGCAGAGGTTAGTACACTGTACCCACACAACGGAACTCATGGCCTCGTGCTCCCATTCGGGTGGACCAACGACATTCCGACAAAACCAATCTATTGCATGACACTCTCCCGGCCACTCCCGACAAACTCCCCTTTGGGCTATGTCCTGGGTCGCCCTGATGTCAACGCATGACATCCGCCACCTTCGTGGCCGCCACCGTCATGGCCAAAACAAACTCATCCCAAACGGGGACACCCGGGTACAACACAACTTGGGCACAAGGCTTATGGCCGCCTACCTGATCAGGGTAGCGCGCGCACATAACCTTCCCTAGTTGGAGGCACCGGTGAGAGGCATGACAATAGACCGCATTAGGGCACCCCATAAGGCAAATGTGGCTGCAATGGTTAGCTCGATTCGGTGGCACCATGACTCAGCCAACAGATTTGTTCAAGTTCGATTAATGTCAGGTTTAACTTGAATGGTGAGGAGCTGAGTCACAATAAAATACATAATGAAATAACAATGCAGATGAGCATGATATCAGTGTAACCATGGATGGGCAACATAACCATTTAACATCAACGATGATAAATCATTTACTCTACGGGATGCAAATGAGCATAGCATAACGATGATCACGAATATAACAAGTATTTTCATAACAAACCCTAACTATTCAAATGAGCATATCGTTATCACTAGCATCGGGAAATAAATCTGAGAACTAACATGATAATAATAATACTAGCAAATAATCATTTAACTTACTAGATGCAAATGAGAAAGGCATAAGAACGAGCATGGATTCACAAGCATATAATATTCACAAAATAATTAAATGAGCAAACATTTATTTAAATATTCAAGTGAAAACCATGGCTACTGCAAGGCCATCATGCAAGTGGCTGTCGTGGCTTGCCTGGGGATGGAGGAACCATCGGGGAGAGGTGCGATGAACTCGCGGTAAGAATCGCCGGAAAAGTTTCACTCTCGGTGGAGCTATTTTAGGGGCAAGGGAAAAATTGTCATTTTCACAGTGTGACAACCTCATGAAAATGGTACCATCTGAACGGGCTCGACGAACTAAGATCGTGGGCTTTGGAATCACCTGATTCGGAGTTACGGTTGCCGAGATACGGCCGTTCGTTCGTTAGGCAGAAAAAGAATAAAAATCTGTTCTTTTCTGGCCTTAACGGATGAACGTCCGCTATTTAAACCTTTCGGCCGACGGCTAAAACAGAAGGCGTACTTTGCCTAATACGCTTTCAGAAAGTGAAAGCGCACTTTCTCCCGCAGCCGTGACAGAATACGCTCTTATTAAGCGAAAACGTATTCTGGAGAATACGTCTTCACTTAGATCGGCGCGGGCCCGGGGTTGACTCCTCGTGTGGCTGACTGATGGGGTCGCTGGGTGGTGGGGCCCGCCTGGCCCTGTCTTCTTCTACCTCCCACCCTGCGTGCTCCTGGTCGAGACAGAGGCCAGCCCCGACGGCGACTGCCGGCGCCACAGGCCGTCTCCGGCGGCGCCCGACCTACCAAACTGCTCAGGGGACCGAGCCGCACCCATCCCTGCATAGCACGAGCACCGAGGAGGTCGGAGTAGGGCGCGCCCTTGACAGCGGCGGACGGCGGCTTCGGGCGGTTTCGGGCACGGCGCCATGGGCCACCGGAGAAGGAGGAGAAGAGGGCAGGAGCCTCGCCTTGACCTGGGGGTCTCTCTGGAGAGGAATGAAGGGGGAGGGGGCTCGGGCTAGCTCGAATTTGAGCGAGGCAGTGCGGCTGCCATGGTGGTGGTGGGAGGCGAGGAGGAGCTCTCGAGCTCGGATGAGTGGCGGGGGTGGGCTAGTGGAGGGTGGTGAGGAGGCTTGTGAGGTCGAGGGGGCACGGGGTGGCTTAAATAGCCGAGGAAGAGGGCCGCGGGCTGGATGCCGCCTCCACCGAATGGATGAGCTCCGGCGAGGGTGCCAGGCGCGCGTGTGATCTCGGACGGCGACAGGTGAGGGCTAGTGGAGGTGTCAGGCATGCGGGCAAAGCCGCGGCGCACCCCGTGGGGCAGGGAGGGCACCTTTGTGCCACTGTTCTTACGCGGGCATGCGGTGTCCGCGTTCGGACAGCGATGGGAGGGGCGGGGAGGAGGCTACGTGGATGCAGGGAAGGATGGTCGACGCTGTAGACACGGTGGGACGCGCAGGAACGACGAGCAGAGGAGTGCCCGAAGCTAGCAGACGAGCGGAGCGTGCCAAACGCATGCCAACGGCGTGGTCACCGCGTGGCATGGCAAGGAGAGGACACGATGGCCTGCCAAAAGATGTCTAGCGTGTTGTCCCTCCAACCTACAGCCTCATAGATGTGATGGTTCGGCTAAAGACACTGTGAGTTGATGGGAATGATCGACTGAAGTTTGCTGTAGCAAACTTGATCAAGAAATGTTGGGCAAATTACATGAGATAAGAGCTAACCAGGATGTCTCAGGGGTTGAGGGTAGGAAGAACTATGATCCTGAGGATTTTTAAAAGATTTGGACCAATATTCATCATAGTTGCTTTACAACTGCAACAACTGGTCCAGAAACTACATCATGAAGTAGCACTCACATGGACGATTGGATTGGGCTGAAAATTTGTGGAGGGTGATGATTTGGGCACATGAAGATACCATAAAAATTTCATCCCATTTGGATAAGTAAAAATGGTACTTCCTTCACAATGCTCCACACTGGACAGAAACTTGGGAGAATTTTTCAGAGAAATGGCTTGGCAAAATAATGTGAATTTTGGCATTCTCACATTATTTAGGGATATGTAGGTCCTGGATTAATGTCAGAATTTTTGAAGCAATATAAAATATAGTTGCTTCACAAACTGAAATTGTGACCAGAAACTAAGATTTGAAGGTGCGCTCACATAGATTGTTATATGGAGATGAAATTTTGTGGAGAACAATTATTTGATCATATAAATGATCTACCAAAATTTCAACTGATTTGGATAAGCCTAGCTGGCACTTCCTTCACAAAGCTTCTCTCTGGTCAGAAACTTTGGGAATTTGCTGAGGAAGATTTACTAGGCAAATGAAGCTGAATTTTGGTATGTGGCAATAATTTGGATATGAGAGAGTGCCCAAATTTTTTGAAGGCAATCAAGAAAAGATAAATAGCACTTCATTCACAAAGTGCCCTGCTGGACAGAATAGGAAATGAATATTCCTGAATTATTTTTGAACTAGGCAAGGATGGGTTTTGACATATTGGTGGAATATATGTTCCAAATAATTTGTGGGAATTTTGTGGAAGACAGAAATATAGGTTGCTTTACAACCTAGGGAAAACAGGGTTATTCCTTTAATAGAAAAAGGAATATTCCTAATAAATAAATATTGGAGTTGGGCTAAGATGGAAATGACATGGCCTTGGGATAGATTTGAGAATGACAAGCCACTAGGAAGTGGCAGGAGAGAAGATTTTCCCAGGTTTCAAGACCACATAGCCACGGAAAAAGAACTCCAAATAAAAATTCGAAGAAATCCAAAAGAAAAAGAAAGGGCCAAAAATCGGGGTGTTACATGTTTGCATGCATGTTTGCATAAGTTTGAAACATCACCGGATGTGTAGTGGATAGCAAGTGCTTGCATGGTCATATCATTTTGTGCATTTCATGCATACAAGAGTTGTTCTAACTTGGAAGAAATTGCGAGGAGTCAGGGGGTGTACCTCCTCCTTTTGTCGTGCCGGTGAGCACGGGTCACATCATGACACGATGGTGTCACTGTGGCATGTAAAGCATGCCAGTCATAATAATAACACCTCCTGAGTCGACCTAGATCGAGTCTTGTTCCGTCATGCCTAGCTAAAATTTCATGCTGCCACTTGTCTTCCTGCGAGGGGAGTACGGCTTAGTAAGTTGCTAACCCCTTTCCGAGTGCACACCACATAGAGGGGCCATGATGAGGGTTCCATGGCCATGGACTAATGTTAGTCATCGGGTCAGGGGGCATGGGTGTATCCGGCTGGGCCGAGAGGGGGGCACCCCTTGTAATCCGCGCGTTATAAATAGTGATCCCATGCTATTTGAGATGATGGTCTCCCCGTCTTAAAGTTTTTCTTGAACGATGCTATGGGTGATTCCTAGCATCCAGAAATTAATCTGGTGTGTGCTGGTCAGGTGTGTTTTCAACCCAAAGACCGTAATGGGAATTAGTCAGCGTCTCGGTGTTGGCTAAAGAAATCCTATACACATGGGTAAAGAGTACACCCTGTGCAGAGTTATACCTATTCGAATAGCCGTGTCCACGGTCAAAGACGTTAGCTGGGAGGGGTCAAGTGTCAGTCCTGGTGTCGGTCTTCAGAGGAAATAATTTAAATTGAGCATGATTCATTTTTGCAGGATAATTATTGTCACCACTGATGCCAGCATGAATATTATTGCTAACATGAATATTATTGTGGACTAACCCTATTATTCTATGTGCAACCTTGGGTATCATTTGGATGGTTAATCCACCTGGATACTCATTTCTATTTTCTTTTCTGAGTATCACTTGGGATGGTTAATCCACCTGGATACTCATTTCTATTTTCTTTTTCTGAGTATCACTTGGGATGGTTAATCCACCTGGATAC
The DNA here is from genome assembly GCA_039707655.1 of Elymus sibiricus. Taxonomy (NCBI): domain Eukaryota; kingdom Viridiplantae; phylum Streptophyta; class Magnoliopsida; order Poales; family Poaceae; genus Elymus; species Elymus sibiricus. The sequence continues at coordinate 182,876,746 of CM077676.1, forward strand.
TCATTTCTATTTTGTTTTTTTTAGTATCACTTGGGATGGTTAATCCACCTGGATACTCATTTCTTTTCAAGACCTCTCGAGGTGTTGCTTTTAGACACCCGTTTGGCATTTCTTTTCAAGACCTCTCGAGGCGTCGCTTTCAGACACCCGTTTGGCATTTCTTTTCAAGACCTCTCGAGGCATCGCTTTCAGACACCCGTTTGGCATTTTTCTTGGAATTCCTCGGGCGGTCCAACGCCCGATGTTCCATATCATATTCTTGGTTTATTATTAAATGATATATTTATTCATCTGCACCATATTAATATTTGTCATCCCATGCTTCAAATTCGGTCAGCATATGCATATAATTTAATCCATCATTAGCATATGCATTCGGTATATCCTTTGTTCATAATGTTTGCGAGTACATTCCAACGTACTCACAGGCTTGCCCCTGGCTTGTTAATTTGGCCAGACCTGGAAGAAGGCGATCTTGTGGAGGAAGAGTGCGCTAGCAAGCCTGACACTTAGAGGTGTTCCCAGTCAGTCCACTTGTGGTCTTGGAGTCTACCACGTGTATCATCCGCAGTGCTTCCGCTTCACAAATAAAATAGTCAAGCCTCACACTGATGCTTGGCTTTACTTTATTGTATCAGTGTTGTAATATCACCACACCACTGTCATATTCCACCACCGTCATATATTGACAAGTTTGTAATAAATGTTGAGCACTCTGGCTCAACCCTGTGTAATATTATGTATGTACTGGTTATCTATATCAAGGGAGTCCACCAGTTGTTCTGATCTTGGGGCTGGTGTGACTTGAGGCTATTCCGTGATATATTCTAGAAACAGGCCTGACAAACCTTGGTATCAAAGCCAAGCTGACTGTAGGAAGCCCTAGGTGTGATCGCTAGTAGTAGAGTCAGTCCTAACAATTTTTAGCAGCATCTCATGCATTGTAACAAATTTTCCTTGGTCATCATATACTTATGATATGACTATTTGGATTTTTTTTGTCTACTGTTGTAGATGTCTGGCAGCAGCTGCCCGACCCAGATTTTCGCCAACAAGCCTGCGGGGTTTTCCTGTCTTCTCGTCTACATCGCCAGGGTAGCAATGGGATCTCCGATCCGTCCGGAGTACATAGTTTTTCCCGATAGGATCTCGGACACCCTGACTATGTACTAGGCCTCGGTATATATTCGGGGTGGGGATGCCGCACCTCACCGCAACTATCGGTTTGTGGGGAGAGTCATGCCTACTGAGAGGCATGCTATCCAGATGGCTGCCCGAGAGGCCATCGCTCGTCTTAGGGACATTCTTCCAGTCATGCAGACACGTCCCTATCATTATCTTCCATGCCATGTTCCATACACTAGTCACTATGCTTTCTCTTGCACCACGGGAGAAAGGGACGAGGTGATTGAGCCCCTTGTTTAGTACATCATGGCTCTAGAGTCAGTCTTCACCTCACTAGTGGACGACTATCTCACTGCACGGATGGACTTGGCTCGTGCGAGGGCTCCTCGCAGGAGTGAGTTCCGTACTCCTTCACCACGCGCTCCTCGCATTCCGACTCCACCATACGATCTTCCTACTCGATTCGCGGTTCGACACACCTCCCCGAGCGATGAGTCTAGTCGATTGGCTGCCCCCACTCCAGTTAGAGCTTCACCGCCTACGAGCATAGTACCACCGCGAGCAGGCATGACATCGACAACTGCCTGATTGGAGACCATACCCGAGGATGAGGAGGTCGAGTCTTCAGCACCCCGTCTGGGACTTACCCTCAGCAGGGCCTACGACGTTCCAGACACTCCGTGATAGCAGACTAGACATCAGCACCGCAGTCGCCTTTTATGAGAGTGTAGCTGTAAAATAATTATTTTCTGTTTCTTCTCTTCTTTGTAAGATGGAGAGTAGTAGACCTTGGATCGCAGCTTCCTAAGAGGATGGAGAAGTGCACTAGTCTAAATAAGCTATCATGTAAGCATCACGTGAATATTGTATAATTAAACCTTGCATGTATAATTAAATCTTGCATGTGTAGTATAACCCGCTACTTCATGTACTTACATTTTTTTTGGGGGGGGGATTATTTTTAGTCTCTTAAAATTTATTTTCTGCCTTTATAATTTCTTTTCTCATCGGTGTTTACACAAATACCCCAGAAAGAAAATGCATCGTCCCTGGACTCATTCTATGCCCAGTCTGCCAGAGGACAACTTTGCACAGATGGGAAATAACTTCACACCAGGACAAAGAAGTCAGCAAAGCAATGATTCAGCATTTTCACAAGTATGCCGTTTGTATGAACAAAGTCAGCATCAGCACCAGGAAATGATGCAGCATTTGATAAACATGGGAAGTCACCAAGGACAGCATCAACCCAGATCAAAATTATCTGAACTTCAGAGGACCAATCTGACTGTCTTTTCTCACACAGACAAACCTCTGGAGGCAGACGACTAGCTGCGTGATATTGAAAGAAAATTGGTCATAGCCCAGTGTACGGACCAGGAAAAAGTGCTATATGCTCCGCATTATTTTTCTGGGACAGCAGCATCATGGTGGGAAAATCTACGCCACACGCATCCCAATGGAGAAGACATCACCTGGGAGCAATTCAAGGAAAGCTTCTGGGGAGCACATATTCCCAACAGCATCATGAAATTGAAGAAAAGAGAATTTGAGGATCTCAAGCAACAGGGCACAACGGTAACTCAGTACCTCGACCAGTTTACTCAGTTAGCCCGGTATGCCAAAGATGAATATATGACAGAAAGCAAAAGGATGGAGAAATTCCTTGACCGGCTTGTTCCATCTCTAAACTGCCAACTGGTAGTCCATACTTTTCCGGATTTCAAGACACTGGTAGACAAGGCTATTATTCTGGAAAATGAGCCCTGCGACATGAATGCGATTCACAAGCGCCGCATGAATCAGTCAGTACAGGTTCGTAACAACAGGCCCCGAAATGAATTTCAGAGGCCTGTGGCACCTCGACCAGCAATTCCAACACCACGACCACAAAAAAACCATAGTACCTTCAACAAAAGGGCCAAGGAAGCAATATTCCATCCTGGCATCACCTATTATGCCTGTGGAGCAGAGGGGCATTATGCTAGGCAATGCCCAAAATAGGGGAATAATGCCCCCAAACCAAACAACAATGGCCGCAGTACTAATGCAACTCCGCGACACAACAACCTCAACAACAATCACAGAAAGGGGCAGGTTAACCACGTGACATTTGAGGAAGCACAGAATGCACCGGACATCATGTTTGGTATGTTTCCTGTCAACACCATTAATGCTACAGTTTTATTTGATTCTGGAGCTTCCCATTCGTGCATCTCTAAAAGATTTGCCTCAAAGAATCAGTTTTCTTTTTCACCTTTGAAAAATTCAATGGTTATTCAGTCCCCGGGATCATAGCAAAGCACACAATGGTCCTGCAAGGATGTGAATATTGAAATAAAAGGAATGAAGTTTCTAGAAAATCTTATTGTATTGGAAGCAGTCGATTTAGATGTTATTTTGGGAATGGACTGGTTGTGACAAATTAAGGCTTTATAGACTGCTACAATCGTACAGTGACTCTCACAAATTTTCATGGGAAGACAGTGAAGTTTGGAACGAGGGGGATTTCTACCTCACAAGGGAAGTTAAATCAAGTGGACATGATAGAATTAAGCATGGTTCCTGTGGTATGCGAATACCCCGACGTATTCCCGGAGGAGCTACCAGGCATGCTACCAGATCGTGAAATTGAATTTTTTATTGAACTAGCACCCGGAACGGCACCCATTTACAAGAAGCCTTATCGAATGGCTCCGACAGAGTTGGTTGAGCTGAAGAAACAAATTAAAGAATTATTGGAAAATGGTTATGTTCGACCCAGCTCATCACCATGGTGATCACCGGTTTTATTTGCCAAGAAAAAAGATGGTACCCTAAGGTTATGTATTGATTACAGGGCACTTAATATGGTTACTATCAAAAATAAATATCCACTCCCAAGGATCAACGACCTGTTCGACCAATTGGCAGAAGCCAAGGTTTTCTCAAAAATAGACTTGAGATCAGGCTACCATCAGTTAAGAATCCGATCATCAGACATGCCCAAGAATGCTTTTACCACCAGATACGGATTATATGAGTTCACTGTGATGCCTTTCGGATTGACCAACACTCCTGCTTATTTTGTACATCTCATGAACAAGGTCTTCATGAAATATTTGGACAAGTTCGTAGTGTGTTCATTGATGATATACTTATTTATTCCAGGACGCCAGAAGAACATGAGCAACATCTTCGGATAGTCCTCGAAGAATTACGGAAAAATCAACTATATGCCAAATTCAGTAAGTGTGAATTTTGGTTATGAGAAGTTGGTTTTCTGGGTCATGTACTGAGAAAGAATGGAATAGCAGTGGACCCAAGTAAAGTAAAGGATCTCTTAGGATGGAAGCAACCCACTAACATGACTGAGATCCGGAGTTTTCTGGGTTTGGCTGGCTACTATCGACGATTTATTGAAGGATTCTCCACCATAGCCAAACCCATGACTCAGTTACTCAAGAAGGATAAAAAGTTTGAATGGACTGATGTCACACCCAATATGCGGTTCTATCCTCAAGGGACTCGGAAGTCCCGCTAAGGATAGAAGCGCATATCAGAGACGCTTCGCAAGGTGGATATCATTACAACATACCATGTACTGAATAGCTGAGAATAGCAGATATAGGCTTACACTCGCCTCAAGCTACATCATGAATACATCAGTACATCAATACATAGCAAACACCATACAGAAGAGTAGAATCCGACTACGGATGAAACGCAAACAAAAAACACGAACGACATCCACCCTGCTAGTCCCAGGCTGCCAACCGGGAACCTATCCTATGATCGATGAAGAAGAAGAAGCAGAAGAAGAACTCCAAAAGAACAAGCATCGCTCTCACGTCAATCATCGCATTACTTGTACCTGCACCTGTTGTTGTAGTAAACTGTGAGCCACGAGGACTCAGCAATCCCATAACCATGGGTAGCAAGACTATCAAAGCTTAATGGGTATGGAAGGGTAAGGTAGTGAGGTTGCAGCAAGCACTAAGCATTATATGGTGGCTAACTTATGAGTACAAGAATAAGAAGAGTAAACTACGCATAACGGTTGCAAACTAATAATGATCAAGAAGCGATCCTGAACACCTACTTACGAGTCAAACATAACCCCACCGTGTTCTCTTCTCGAACTTCCTCGAAAAGAGACGATCACGGTTACGCATGCGGTTGGTGTATTTTAATTAGGATTAGTGTCAAGTTCTCTACAACCGGAGGTTATAAATATCCAAGTGCCACATAACCGCGGGCACGGCTTCGCGAAAGATTTAACCCTGCAGGGGTGTTCCAACCTAGTCCATCACAAACCAACACAAGCTGCGGTGGAAAAACATCAACCTCAAGAAAACCCGATCAACCTCGAGTCAGCCCGAAGTATCCTCGGAATTCCGGTGCACAAGACATTTCGACAATTGTAACGCAAGTCCAGCAAGACCTCCCGGTATGCCGACAATCCTGATAGGAGTCGCACGTATCTCATTCTCAGGGCACACCGGATGGGCAAGACGTCGGGTTAGCTGAGACCCTGGTTGCCCAGGGGGCGCCGGACATCGCCCAGTTTGGACCAGCACCATCAGCACTGGCCCCCCTGTATTATGTTGAATTAAGAATCCCCGGGTAGCACTAACTCCCTATGCAAATTAATTATTTAATTCAGTATTATTATGTTGGCAAATGTTAACACCAAAGTTGGGCCTTGCTGGAAGCGGTTATTCAAAGCGAACTGTCAAGATGGTCCCATTCCCCTGAGCATGTTAGGAACGCTAAACAAGGATCATAACACCGGTATTACAAAAACTAAGGCGGCATGAGTGGAACAAAACACTAGGCAAAAGGCCAAGCCTTCCACCCAAAACCAAGTATATAGATGCATTAATTAAATAATAGATATTGTGATATCCCATGATATCCATGTCCCAACATGAAACAACCTGCAACTAGCAACACTATAAGAAAGGGCTGAGCAAAGCGGTAACACAGCTAAACAACGGTTTGCTGGGTAAGGGTGGTTAGAGACTGTATCACGGCATATAGGAGGCTGACATATATGTGGTAGGAAGCGCGACATAGCGATAGCATCAAGACAACTAGCAAGCAAAGATAGTAGAGATATCCAAGGTCATGATCATCTTGCCTGAAATCCCGCTAGGAAGAAGATCGAATCCATGAAGTAGTCGAACAAGCGTAGTCAAACGAATACTCACACTTCGCAACATATCCGTATTATCAAGAAGAAGCACAACTGGAAAGAAACAAACAACATGGTAAACACACAAGCATAATCATGGCATAATGCACAACTAAGAATGATGCATGTCCGGTTTAAATAGGCATGGCATGGCACAAGCAATACTACACATTAAGTGAAGCTCAAGACGAAACTCCACAAAAATTATTTAGTTTACTCCCATTTATGCTACTCATCAATATTAAATGTTGGTTAACATGGCAAGAGATGAAGCACAATTAATCTACCTATCTAGGAAATTTAAATGAGGCTGGAACCAACACAAAACAATTCCGAAAAATCCCCATATGTATTTTTTGAATTTGGTACTGTTCTGCCTAAAACACCATTTAAATATTGTTAAACAGCAAAAGTAAGTGCACCATGTTAATCTAGACATTTTTCTAATCAAGTTTCATATATAATTTATTTAATTCGGAGCTACGGTTATTTAGTTATGAAATAAATCATTTTAGCAAGTGATTTATGAAAATTAATGCAAACAACAATTTTAAACATTTTTAACATGGATGAAAGTCGGATATGATGAAACTACATGAAATTCTAAGCATTTTACATATATGACATGTTTTATTTAGATGCATGGATATTTAGTTATTAGCATTTCAATTGCATGGCATTTTTCTGTAAATATGCATGTCCAGGAATAATTGTCAAATTCGCAACAGAAAAAAACACTATCGGGCCGAATCTGGAACAGAGCACTGGGCGCAACATAGCAAAGCATCGCCTAGGGTGCACAATAGTGGGGATCGGACGCTGGCTCACCATGGGCTTGGCCCAGTCGAGGAGGAGGCAGGCCGGTGCAGGGGAGCGGCTGGGCCTGGCGCGGCCAGCTGGTCTGTAGCCCACGCTCGACCGGGAAAGGGTCAATGCGCGCGGGCGTGCTCATTCGAAGCGGGGCGAAGCAGAGGCGGGACGAGCCGATGGCCATCGTCGTCCACGTGTGCGAGGGGCTGGCGTCGAGGGCTTGGGAAGGAGTAGGCAAGCAAGGTCGGCTAGATCCGGGCGTGCTGGAGGTCGAGGAACATGGCCGGCAGCGACGCGATCAGGAGGTGGCGGTGCTGTGCAACAACGGCCATGGCCGGAACAGAGAGAGGAAAACTTAGAGAGAGAGAATGGAAGAAAGGAGGAGAAAAAGGTGCGGTGGCGGGGCTCTCTGCTTGGTCACCTGCGAGGTTCTCCCGAGGCAGCCAGGACGAGGACGAGGTGGGGAACCGGGCGGCGCTGGAGCTCTTGGCGCGAATCCATGGTGGCGCTGGATGCGGGTAACGCGGCGGACGGGCGCGCGTGCGGGTTTGCGCAGGAACTGGCCGGAGGAAGCTGTGCGCGAGGACGAGGTTGGAGGCGCGGGCGAGGGACTGCTTGAGGTGGTGGTCGCCGGCGGTGCTCGGGAACAGAGGGAGCACGGGCGCTTGAGGAGGCGCTCGGTGCTTTGCTCCTGGATCGGGCGATGAGCTCCTGGAGGCGCACGAGATCAGAGCACGAGGGAGGTGGCGGCGGCTCCTGTGTCTTCTGTAGAGAAGACAACAGAGGCAGAGAGGTGAGGTATAGAGAAGAAACAGGGGGAGAGGAAGAAGAGGAGCGGCGGGGAGGTCCTGGCTAGACAACGGCGGGGCTGCTACTGTGGTTGCTCTGGCTGGTGTCTCCGGCGAGCTCGAGGATGGGAGGAAGGAGGTGCTAGTCAGGAGAGAGCTCGAGATCGAGCTCCTCTCGATCTAGAGTGGGTTGTGGATTGGCTGCGGGAGGTGGGGATCGAGGAGGAACAGGGGAAGCGCTGGTTGGTGGGATTTTTGGATCGGGAGGGGATCCCGAGGGGATGATTTTGGGTGGCGGCGCGACCGGACGGATGGATGGAACAAGCTCCCTAGTGTTTAGGGCTGTCCACTATTTATAGGAGAGGAACATACGGAGGGAGGGTTTTTAGGGCGTTGGATCGTAATCGGACGGCTTCGGGTCCAACAGGTGGTCAAAACAAAGAACCGAAGATCTTTGGGGTATTTTGGGATTGATCCGGACCCATCGGTCACGACGAAAGTTTCGGACGCGCATGCGAGGTGGGTTTGTGAACTGTGCAGAGAGAGTCTGGCTTAGGCAAGAGAGAAAATGAAGATCCAGGTTGCAAGGGTGGATAGACTCGGAACGGCCAACGACGGCAACGGGGAGAACCGCCAACTAGGAACGGATGCAAGTTTTGAAAAATGACGACAACAGAGTGTCGATGCAATGCGAATGATGCGATGATGAATGCAATGAACAAATAATTAACACGGCTAACACGAAAAACATGGAAGGCATCTGGAGCATCGGTCTCGGGCTGTCACAACACTCCCCCACTTACAAGAGATCTCGCCCCGAGATCTTAGAATGAGAAGAGGAAGAGGAAGAGGAATAGGTAAAACTTAGTTGCTTCTATTGCAAACGAGCGAAACCAAAGAGCCTTGGATGGTTGAAAAACTTGAAGAGATTACACGACGGAGATGAACGAAATTGAAAACACTCCATTAGACAAGAGGAACAAGGAATACGAACGAAAGCATCAAGAGCTCAAGGGACAAGATAGACCTTGGAACCACTCCGATTAAACGAGATAGACTAGGAATAAGAACGAAAGAAATCGGACACACTCCGGTAAAATGGATAAGCAAGGAAAAGAATATGATCTTGATAAAACGAGATGATGATTCCAAGAGAGCAACAACACAAAGCCTCCGAAACAAATGAATGATAGCTAGATGGTTGGAATGAAAAGAAACGGAGAAGAAAACAATTCTTCCACCACAAAAGAACTTTAAAGAGCAAGCTTACAAGGAATGCTAGAACAGAGTTGTTGAAAGAATCAACAAGCAAAAGATATGCTTCCAATGGCCTTATGGAAAACATCAAAAATTTGAGGTTCAACCTTCCACTAACGGAAACAATTGATTACTTGAGATCTTGAAGAGATGAAAACCTCTTTCACCGAGAAGAGAAGGAGAAACTTGGATCATTTATAAACACCACAATAGCAACAATCCTTCGGAAAGGCTTTAGGTGAAATCTATACCAAGATAACTCCAACGAAGATATTGATGGTTTGACAAGATCTCCTGAACGAACAGAAAAATGATGGGTTTAAATATCTCATTCTTGACAACCTCACTTCGTGACTGCTTATGAATCAAGAATGATATACTACCACCTCAAAAGATAAAGGAGAAGGGATTGCACTTCAGAATGCAAGATGGAGAATGCTTGAGCACCACCGAGAATCTGGACAAACTTTGAGAATGAATTAAATCCTTGACGAACCACCGTGAAGAAATTCTCAAAGAACTCCGGATAGATAACAAGATGGTTGAAACAAAAAGAATGTTGAAAAGAACAAGATGACACCTTGCAATGATTTAGATGGAGCTTCGTGACGAGACAACCAAGAGAAAACTTGGAACTGGAAAAAAGATGAAGCGAATAGAATCGAGACTTTATATCATGAACGAACTGCAGAAGAAGGAATTAATCACTTGGATGAAACAAGAATAAGAATTATGGTATGCTTATCCTTCAACAACTTAAAGTGATGACAAGCAACGGATTTGGCATGCCACTTATTCTTCTTGAAAAGGATTGAAGAGAGATATAGCGCAAACTTGGGAAGGTCTTCAACGAACCACCGGTAGGATTTTGAAAAATTGAATGAATTGATGCGATGACAAATGAAGAGGAATCTTGAACGAACCACCGTAAGAAATGAAAACGAACGAAGAAAAGAGGACGAATCACCGAGAAGAATTAGAAAACGAATGAAGATACATGAGGGAATTTGGATACACTAGAACGAAGAGATCACTAGCTTATTAGAGACTACTTGAACGATGCACTGGAAGAATTTGAGAACGAGAGATGAACGTTGAGAATGAATCATTCTTCTGAAATGATGGCCTCCGGAGAATCAAAACGAAAACACTCCTGAAATGCCTCGGATGGGTAAAAAGAATTCTCACGACCGGAACAATTTGAGAGGATTACAACAAGTTCGAACTATGAATCTTCAAGAGAACGGAGCAAGATTTAAGAGAAAGTCTTCTTCGGTCTTCAAATGCTGAGAATGACGACGAGAACCACCATGAAGAATTTGTGAGATACTCCAGAACAATGAAGAATAGAAAGGTTGAGCCATAAGTGAAAATAATTCGAAAGCGATCTTGGAGAAAGCATATGACGGATGGGATCCATTCTTACGTCACACTTAGAAAAAGATTTGTGAAAAATCTCCAGAAAATTAGAAGAGTCAGGTAAGATCCTGGGAAAGACCTGTGGGTTAGGGCCCACTCAAAAGAAACGCCATTGGAAAATGATACCTTGAAATAGAGATTGCATCGGTTGATTTAAATGGATTGGATGAGCTAACAATCCCGAAATAGCTCGAACGGATCTTGAATGAAAACACAAATCTTCTGAGATATCTTCAGCACTCCAGAGAGAAATAGAGAGAGTGAATGATTAAGAGGTGCACCAGCATGGGAAAGCATTTGAAACAAGGGAGGGATATGATCAACACCGAAAGCTTGAATTTAGACCACCGGAGAAGCAAACGAGAACGAAGAATGATGAACTTGTAGCTCCTGAGCATCTTCACGAGAAATCACCGGTTAAGAATATTGAAGGAAAAGAATGGAGAGACTTCACATGAATTAAATGGATACTTGATTTGAGAATTTTGACTCCGCGAAGAAAAAGGGTGGGAGGGTGGGGAAACAAACGCAACTTGGGACGGATGAAATGAGCTCCATTGAGAAAACTGGGAATTGATCTTGCAAATGTTGAAAGGATTGGATTACTCGAAGAGAAGCGCGCCTGTTGGGAAGAGTTACCATGACAATCTCGATGAACAAAAGGATTGATATTCACATCAAAATATGGGAACACCGCTTAGGAAAGGTATGGAATCCACACTTGACTTTGAAGCAACTCGAATACCACAGCTCAAAACAAAACAAAGGATTTGGCTAGCAGAATAAGCCGGAACAAACATACGATAGAGATTTCGTTCGAAATTATGATGGTGGGGCCCACACGGGCTCGATCGTACAGCGACCATCAATTACATTGTTGCCCTTGACATACGAAGCATCTCCGAGCCGTAGCAAAGCTACAAGGGCTCTTTAAGACACCATCTGCCAGCTCTTTGCCGTCTGCTGGCAGATGGCAAAGAGGATATTTGCCGTCTGCTTTTATAAAGCAGACGGCAAAGAACATGCTGATGGCAAAGAGGCTCTTTGCCATCTGCACTTCTTTGCCGTCTGCTGGCAGACGGCAAAGAGTTCTTTGCCGTCTGCCAGCAGACGGCAAAGAACAAAGTGGGCCCCACTTGGTACTGCACTTGCCAGGTCACACGGGCCACTTCTTTGCCATCTGCTGGCAGACGGCAAAGAACTCTTTGCCGTCTGCCAGCAGACGGCAAAGAGAGGTGAGGGGGCCCCACAGTGTAACGGCGGGGACGGGCTAACGGCCCCCCTCTTTGCCGTCTGCTGGCAGACGGCAAAGAACTTTGCCGTCTGCCAGCAGACGGCAAAGAGGGGGCTTAATTTTCGCCATCCCCCCGCGCCTCCCGCCTCTGTCTCTTTCTCTCACCTCTCTCTCTCTCACACCCGCGCCCGTTCCCCTCTCTCCCCGCCGTCGCCGCCCCCTCCCCGCCCTCTCGCCGCCGCCCCATCCCCCCCTCTCTCACCGCCGCCGCCGCCCCCTCCCCGCCCTCCACCACCGCCTGCCCCCCTCCCCGTGGCGCACCTCCACCACCGCGGCGCCGCCCCCTCCTCACGGCCCTCCTGCCGCCGCCGCCCCCTCCCCGGCGGCCTCCTCTCCTCGCCGCCGGCCGCCCTGCCCCCTGCCCCTCTCTGGTGAGCTTCCCCTGCCCCCCTTTTAATTTTTTTCTGTTTTTCTAATTAGATTTTTAGTTTTCTATTTTTAGATGTTTTGCAAATAGTTGTTTAGGTGTTTGGGTAAATAGGAAAAAATATTTAGACATTTAGGTAGAAAAAAAACCTAGAAGAAAAAAAAGAAGAAAAGAAGATGAAAAAAAAGGAAAAATAAAAAAGAAAAATAACAAAAAATAATAATAATATGAAGAAACAGAAGAAGAGGAGGAGGAGAAGAAAAAAGAAGAAGAAGAAGAAGAAAAAAAGAGGAGAGGAGGAGAAGAAGAAGAGGAAAAAAGGAAAGGAAGAATAAGAAGAGGAGGAGGAGGAGAAGAAAAAAGAAGAAGAGGAAGAAGAAGAAGAAAAAAGAGGAGAGGAGGAGAAGAAGAAGAGGAAAAAGGAAAGGAGGAAGAAGAAGAAGAAGAAGGAAAAAAAGGAAGAAAAGGAAGAAAAGAAAGAAGAGGAAGAAGAAGAAAAGAAAAAAAAGAGAAAAAACCCCGACCCCGACACGGCACCTCGACCCCGACCCGACAACCCGACCCCGACCCGACACCCCGACCCCGACACCCTGACCTCGATCCCGACCCCGACACGGCACCCCGACCCCGACCCGACAACCCGACCCCGACCCGACACCCCGACCCCGACACCCCGACCCCGACCCCGACCCCGGCACGGCACCCCGACCCCGACCCCGACCCGACACCCCGACACCGACACGGCACCCCGACCCCGACCCGACACCCCGACCCCGACACGGCACCCCGACCCCGACACCCCTGACACCGCGACACCACGACACCCAGACACGACACCCCCCGACACCCCGACCTCGACCCCGACACCCCTGACACCCCGACACCACGACACCCAGACACGACACCCCCCGACACCCCGACCCCGACACGACACCCCGACACCCCGACACCACGCCACCCAGACACGACACCCCCGACCCCCGACACCTCTTCGGCCTCCTGTTGACCGAAAAGGTGCTCTTCAGCCTTCCAGAGGCCGATGGGGTCATATATTTGTGAATTATGAGTTAGGAAGTATATTTCCCGATTTTGTTAAGAAAAACATCATATATATTTGTGTTGATCGGGTGGATTTAAATGTGCAGTTCTTTCGGGGCTGCGAGGGTCTGGTGTTCGACGACCTCCCCGTGCGTTCGACGAGCTCTGCCCCTGCGTTCGTGGGTGAGCACAAATGACATCTCCTCCTCCCCCCTTCATTTGCTCTGTTCCGGTCTTCGTGCCGATGAAACTTGCTAGCTATAGGTGTCAATCATCAGTATGCGTGACCACTATGCGTCTCCCGTTCGAAAGGGTTACATCTATAAATATGCATGCATTTGCATATTTATAACCGTGATTCTTTCGAATTGTCCAACGTTATCCATGGACAGCCCGAGTATGTGTAGATTGGGTTCGTTTTCCCATATGCTCTGCTCCGGATCCGATGCAGAATTTCGTCAGTGCCTCCCTGTTGTTCTCCGGGTACACATCCTCTCTTCTTATTGCCGAGACGTGTATCAGGAGAACAGCGGGGAGGTGCTGCCGAAATTTTGCGACGGATCCAGAGCAGAGCATGGGAAAACGAACCCAATCTACACATACTCAGGTGGGATTAGGACCTATCTTTACCTACTAGCGTCTAGGTTGCATGGACGTAATAAAACTGACAAACTCATGGTGAGTCTGCCCAACGTGCAAGAGCTGAGGAGGGCCGTCGTCGCACCGACGAGCATGGTACCGGGATAGAAGACATGGTGGAAGACTTTGATGATGCTCGGGATTCGGACGATGAGATGGAGGAATCTGCAAAGGCCTTCAATGATATGTTGGAGTCTTCAAAACGTCCTCTCCACGAGCACACTGAGCTTTGTCAGCTGGATGCCTTCGCACAAGTAATGGCTCTGAAGGCTCAATTCAACTTGGGCAGAGAATGCTACGATGCGATGATGACACTATTTGGACGCTTTCTACCCAAAGGCCATGTAATGCCTGCAAACCTGTACCAGTCGGACAAAATCCTCCGTGCACTTAAGATGCCCTATGAGAAGATAGATGCCTGTGAGAAAGGATGTGCCTTATTTAGGCTTGAGTATGCAAACTTGAAGTATTGTCCCGTTTGCCAGTCTTCCAGGTATGTTGAGGTAGACAACGGTATGGGTGAGAAGAGTCAGACAAAAATCCCAGTTAATGTTCTTCGGTATATGCCAATCATACCAAGACTTCAACGTCTTTTCATGGTCGAAGAGACGGCCAGACAGATGACATGGCACAAATTGGGCAAAAGAACCGAACTAGATGCAGATGGGGAGCCGATGTTGGTACACACATCGGACGCTTTTGCGTGGAAGCGCTTCGATGCAATACATCATGCTAAAGCGGCAGATCCAAGGCATCCTCGAATCGCCATAAGCACAGATGGGTTCAATGTGTTTGGTATGATGGCAGCTCAATACAGTTGTTGGCCTGTATTTGTCATTCCACTCAATCTCCCCCCCGGACAGATTATGCAAAGAAAGAACATTTTCCTGACGTTGATAATTCCGGGGCCCAACTATCCGGGGAAGAATATGAATGTGTACATGCAGCCGCTTAAGGATGAACTGCAAGAAGCTTGGGATAATGGGATCAAGACATACGACGCCGCTACAAAAAAAACTTCCTAATGCGTGCGTGGTACATGTACTTGATGCATGACTTGCCGGCGTATGCGCTATTCGTTGGCTGGTGTGTGAATGGAAGGTTCCCGTGCCCCACATGCAAGGCAGCTCTTGAGTTTCGTCGGCTGCAGGCGGGTGGCAAGTTTTCTTGCTTCGACATGCATAGACAGTTCCAGGATCCTCGCCATAAGTTCAGAAAAGACAAGAAGAACTTCATCAAAGGTAGAGTTGTCAAAAACTCTGCACCACCTGCGTTGACAGGCCAACAGACCCTGGATCAGTTCAACTCTCTCGAGCCGGATCCGGAGCGTCCAGGATATTTCAAGGGGTATAATTCCGAACACGCCTGGACTCACAAGACAAGCTTGTGGGATCTGCCTTACTTCAAAGACCTCCTTTGCCCACACAACATCGACGTGATGCACACTGAAAAGAATGTCGGCGAGGCCCTCTTTGGTACATTGTTCGGCATAGAGGGGAAAACAAAGGATAATCCTAAGGCTAGAGTTGATCAGGAGGCTCTATGTGATAGACCGCTACAAAATATGCGACAACCGAAAGGAAAGCAGAACTGGACGAAGCCAAAGGCATGGTTCAATCTTGGAAGGCCAGCTATGAGGGAAATTATCCTGTGGGTGAAAAAGGAGTTGATGTTCCCCGATGGGTATGCAGCGAATCTAAAGAGGGGAGCGAGCCTTGAAAAATTGAAAATATTTGGTCTCAAGAGTCATGATTGGCACATATGGCTTGAGCGGGTAATGCCGGTGATGTTGCGTGGCTTTATCCCTGAGGATGAATGGCTAGTACTGGCAGAGCTGAGCTATTTCTTCCGTGTTCTTTGTGCGAAAGAACTATCGCCTGGCTTGCTAGAAGAACTGGAAGAGTTGGCGCCGGAGTTGATCTGCAAGTTAGAGAAGATCTTTCCACCGGGCTTCTTTAATCCAATGCAGCATTTGATTTTGCATCTCCCGACCGAGGCACGATTGGGGGGCCCGTGCAGAATCGTTGGTGCTACGCAACTGAGAGGATGCAGAAGACGCTTCGAGAAAAATGAAAAAATAAACGTCGAATTGAAGCATCGATGGCCGAGGCATTCATTACTGAGGAGGCGGCAAACTTCGTGACAGCACACTACGACACCAAAAATCGTCATTTGCATAATCCGAAGCCTCGGTACAATGCTGGCGACCCTAAAAAGGGTGGATCCAACCTCAGCCTATTCAAAGGGAAGCTCGCACCAGCCAGTGCTTATACTTCCTTATCGCTGGATGTCGACGAATGGCGGACCATTACGTTGTATATCTTGAACAACCTAACAGAAGTGCGGCCGTACATCGAGTAAGTTCTCGGTACATTGTTTCGCAACCTCTAATTCCTTTGAACTGCTCTTATTCCCGGATATTTGATACAGTCGATACGTCGCCAAATTCTCGTATGGAGCGGTGATCCAAAAGGATTCCGTCGAAGAGTATGAGCTTCTGGCAATGCATGGAGGCGGCTATCCCGGTTTCATCTCTTGGTTCAAACAAACGGTAATTTCCATTAGACCATTTCATTTCTTCGTCTAATTTCCGGCTAATGCAACAATCCTTTCATATTAAACTTGTAGGCTAGTTCAGAGTCTATGGACGCCGAATTGAGACAAGTCGCTAATGGTTTTGACTATAAGGTCCGTTCATTTGACAAATACGACATCAACGGGTATCGCTTTCGTACCTATGGCAAAGAGCTATCTATGGCCGACCGAAAGTCTACAAATTGTTGTGTCTCTGCTATCGGCGAAGGAGGTACCAAGTATTATGGAAGAGTTGAAGCAATTTATGAACTTCTATTCTATGGTGCAAACCCACCGAAAGTCGTAGTCTTCAAATGTTATTGGTTCCAGCCGAACGAGACTAGAAGGACTCATGAACATCTAGGGCTAGTCGAAATCAAACAAAGCACCCATTTGGATGTTCCCGATGTCTATATTACGGCTCAACAGGCAACCCAAGTTTTCTATCTACCGTGGGCCTGCCAAAGTGATCCAAATCTCAAAGGTTGGGATGTCGTTTATGAAGTGCCGCCACATGTTAGACCACCTCCCCCCAATGAAGAGGATTATGAACCTCACATTAACCCAGACACATATGAAGGAGAATTCTTCCAAGAAACACGTCTTTCCAAAAAACATTTCAAGAACCGCTCTACTTCACCTCACAACATTGAAGTAGACAGCGGCAGTGAATCCGAGCCTGAACCGGAACAAGAAGAGCCGGAACAAGAAGAGGTTACTGCTGCGGATGACCTGTCAATGCTTGACCGATTATGTACAGGAGGCCTTCCACATGTTGATGCATTTATTGATGATGATGATGAGCACGTCATTACTGATAGTGATGATGACGATGCATTTATTGACCCCGAAGCATATATAGACGATGATGATGCATTTATTAATGATGACGATGAAGATTAATATTATAGTTCTTGTCAGGTATTCAATTATTTCTCCAAAATGACTTTAATATGCTTAGCTAGCTAAAAAATGACATAACAACCTTAATTAGTTCCAAAATGACCTATTTAACCTAGGATAGCTCTAAAATGACCTATACTTAGCATTTATTCCTCCAAAAATGGATTTATATGCTTAGCTAGCTCAAAAATGATATAATAACCTTAATTAGCTCCAAAATGACCTATTTAGCTCCAAAATGACTTAATATGCTCCAAAGTGACCTATTTAGCTCCAAAATGACTTAATATGACCTATTTA